>OU342603.1:2622500-5022500 GCA_910589645.1 Tinea semifulvella
ACTAAAATGAAAAAAAAAAAAAACAAAATCAAAATTATTATAAATAAAAAAATTGCTCCAAATCGCTGCCAATAGGCAAAGTGCCAAGGATACTGGCAGCATTGCCATTCAACGTGAATGGCAATGCTGATCCTTTGGCCTAAATATATTGTTAATTATATTGTTATAAAAAAAAAAATACAGATGTTACTCGAAATTTTTTAGAAACCTCGAGAATATAATTTTGAAGAACTTATCTATTTTCTCGTAAAGTCTAAACGCTTTTCATTTTAAGAATTCTCCATAAATCTTGAGTTATTCATAAGTATGGAGAAAATCCCTACTCGCTGGAACAAAAGAATTTCACCACAAGACGTTCTGAGAATAACTTGCTCAAAAATCCACCTGCATGAATTTCGTGAAATATGCGACCTACCTTCAAGTCTTTTATAGTTTGAAATTTACTGCTGCTTCTACACTATTCTAATAAGAAAGAAAACGGTATTTCTCTTATGGATAGGATTTGAACCGTAAAAATCTTTATTTATTTATTATTTAAGGTACACTAACAGGTAACTGTTTTAGTTGTTCCAAACTTTTGACCAATATAGATTGACTAGTAACTATGTTACAGCGCGCGGTGGTGGCTCGGTTGTAAGAACGCGTACCTTAAATTCTACAAAGGTTGGTTCGAACCCCCCCGGCATGTACCAATGAGAAATACACTTTTCTTATGTATATTTGTCATAGATTTACAACACCACCGTTCCCGTGCCTCGGAGAGCACGTTAAGCCGTCGGTCTCGGTTCCACTAATACCAACTTGTGGAATCGTTAATAAATATCCTCGCCAAGCCGTCTGGCCAGCGTGGCGTGTGTAGGCCAAATTCTCCAGTTCTGGAAGGCCCATTTCCAGCAGTGGAGGTCTAGGACGCTCGGTTTTAGGGGCTGTAACGAATGAATGAAAAAAAAAAAACAGGTTACAATTAATACATATCAAGCATAAATTTACAATAATTCATAAGGTCGGAATTGCAACCCAAGGGCAGTGTACACGGCATGCTACACATAGCTACTTGGATGTAACCATTGAGTTAACACAGTTGACTCTGGATCCATGCGACAGATGTAACTCTTCAAATTTATGTACGTGTAGGGATAGTGGCTAAGGTATGAGGGTGCATATTTTGGCCAGTGACTGTAGTTTGTTTGCGGAATGCAGAAGAAGGGATAAGGTTGTGGAGCTCAGAACATTCACCGATTTTTTTTTTTTTTGCTGGACAATAAAGCATCTGTAAGGTACTTAGCGGAACCATCATAGAGGTAAGAACGGTAATCCACGTATGACCTTATTTGTGCTTTATAAAACATAAGTCTGAGTGAACCCGGAAAAAAGTTTCTTTTTTTTTTAGTATTTTTTTGACGCTGATGACGATTTCTTGGTGCTGAGATCATTGTGCCTCCATGGTCTAGCGGTTAAGTCCGTGGATTTAGACTCGGAGGTACCGGGTTCGATTCCTGGTCGGGAAACAAAAATAATACATTTAATTAGTATTTAATTAAGAGAGACGAGCTTGCCACTTGTCATGATTGGCTTATAGTAAAGTTGGCTAAATGAGAACCCGCTTATTTATAAGCATGGTTTCTGACCACCCCGAAAGGGAAACGGTCGTGATGATACTCTGAGATCATTGTGGTTTCGGTGGTTGCAATCTGAGCGTATTTCAACCCCAAGTATGGATGTTAGAGGCATGCATAACTTTAGAAAAAATCCGGCTTCAGTGTTTGTGGTTGGACGCATCTAACAAAACTCGACTATGCGTTTTATTTTTAAAATAAATCGTTAGAATAATATGTGATTCTATTGATAGAAACAAATAATAATAATAAATAATAATAATAAATAATAATAATAATAAATAATAATAATAATCCTCGCTAAGCCGTCTGGCCAGCGTGGCGAGTGACTTTCAAGTTCCAAATTCTCCAGTTCTGGAAGGCCCATCTCCAGCAGTGGGGGTCTAGGACGCTGTGTTCTAGGGGCTGTAATGAATGAAAAAATATATATATATATATAATCATAATAATAATAAATAAAGTTTATTGAAATATACTATATATAACATATTTTTTGTTATAAATATATAATAGAAACTCAATATCGTAAATTACATTTTATTTGGCTCTCCATACAAATTGGCTGTTTTAAACTTAACAGTTTGTATGAAGAAACCATTAAGTAAAGTAGTAAAGTTGATCGTTTCTATCAATAGTATTTTCTATATATAGATTCTAATGTAAGACAAAGTCACACGTAAATAAACCATAGAACCACATTGCTTTATTGAGTATATGCAAAGTTATTTTAAAGAGAACATTTAAAACTAATATATATATTTTACTTTATATGTTCGTGACAGCTCAGAGTATGACCGACTTTATTCTGTTAAGTCCTTTATTCCCGTAGGTATAAATCCAGGCGTGAATAATCCGGGGATGTCCGGAGTGCAGCGGGATTTACGCCCGGAGCGGATATTTGCAAGCGTTTTTAAGTATCCGGGATAACAACTCTTTGTCACATTCTCACTACTTTTGTCATCAGTATCATTACGATCGTAATCAGTTATTTATAATAGTAATTCTTTATTCGAAGTAAATTAACATACTATTACTAAATAATAAAATTAAAAATAAACTAAACTATAAATAAAAAATATCCTCATCCGAGATAGTTCCAAGGAGACTGGCAACATTTCCTCTCTGTATAGCGAGGCTAACACGTTGGCAGAAATAATTGTCAGCCTTCCTGTCTCCAGACCTTTCTGTCAGCCGCTTTGACAACTCCATGGCCAAGGGCCGATTTTGCGCAATTTGAGGTTCTCCGCAGAAAACGCCGCTCTCCCCGCGTCTAGTTGTCTATGTAGTTATTTTAGCCCCTAGAAAAAGTCCTAGACCTTCACTGTGGACCTTCCAGAAATCACTGGACACGCTAGCCAGACGGGTTGGCGAGGATCTTGTTTTTTTTGCCGGGATCGACGGCTTAATGTAGCTTCCTCACACGGGAAATGCACGTAAGAAAAGTGTATTTCTCATAGGATTTTAAGAAAAGCGTTCTTATAGCCGAGCCACCATTGCATCTTAATATTTCTTTTGTTAATTTGGGGACTCATACATCTGTTGTGTGATAAAGATGTGGAATGACCGCCTCCGTGGTCTAGTGGTAACAAACGTTGCCGTGAACTCGGGAGGTCGTGGGTTCGATTCCCACCGGGGGCAAGTTGTACATTGTATAATTTGTTTCGGTCTGGGTGTTTATATGTATAATATGTATATATTTACAAAAAAAAAAAAGTATAATATGTAGTTTATCAACCATCTAGTTTCCGTAACACAAGTCTAGTAGCTTACCACGGAAATTAGATGGCGCTGTGTGACCTGTCTGGAAATATTTATCATATTATTATTTATTTAATGCTCTTCCAGCATCTGTGTTTCCACTTTCCTATAACTTGGAGTCTTTCAAGCGAAGTGTGAAATAGCATCTTGTCAAGCCGGCATAGTGTTAGGGACTGATATGTCAGTCATGAGTGTCTGACTTCAGTTGCTAACATTCATGGACCTTGCGCGCCACTTACCATCAGGTGGGCCCACACAAAAAAAATAGTTAATAAAAATGTAAAATATAGTTAAAAAATAAAACAAAGATATAATGACAAAAGGGTCTATGGTTCAGAAAATGGTGTTGGAAGCAGGTTCCAACAACCTCTGTTATTATACCATAGCCAACATTTAAATTTGGTGGAACAGTAATATAAATAAAAGTTATAAAATAATAATGAAATAAAATTCATAAAAAAAAAAAAAAAAACAAGAACATAAATAAATAAAAAAAAAAAACCTAGACAGGAATTGTGGACGCCGGGTCCGAAAGGGTTATCAAATGTCCCTCCCGGACCAGAGTAACGGAAAAGAACTGTACATTGTGTGGTGTTGCCATAGGAAATGCTATACACTTGTAGGGTTCGTTACTCTTAGAATAATCTTTGAAAAGATTGGATTGTGCGAGCGAGAGAAATGCTAAATCGTTCAACCCTCGTTTAAAAAACCTAATCCACTACTAGGTACGAGTATATGACATAGGATTGTTACTTTTTTATTCAGTGGAAAGGTTGAAGTAAATGTGGTCGGAAATTAAGCGTGCCTCCTATCTTGACAAAATATTACCTCGGAGTCCCGGGTTCGACATGATGGATGGTCGTTTCACGTCTGATACGTCACTTTGTATCCCGTCGTAGAATTACCAAAATTTTTCCTCAAGTAATTTCCTAAAGAAGAAAGTTTTCTTAAATTCCAACTTGCGTTTTTCGTTTCTCTCTCACACATTACAACATTTTAAAAGTTTTTTCCAATTGTTATTTTAGGATGTATAAGTAGTCGATCAGTTTTATAGGAAATATGTTTGGTTGAGTAGGGAGATGAGCAGAATGATGGATGGTGAGCGGATTGGTCAATAAAAAAGAAACCAGCCTACAGTTGGTCACAGGCCTGAGACATCATTTCTCTCTCTACTACACTAGATAAACCCGGCAGCCGCACCGTGAATCCATGGAATGCATACATACATACATATCTTCACGCCGAATCCCTTGCGGGGTAGGCAGAGACAATTGAGCGCCACTTGTCACGGTCACGACATACCTCTTTCGCTTCTTTGATATTCATCAACCTCTTCATACATGCCCTTTTGTTTCGATGGCTTTTCAACGCACCTTCAGCTATTGTTTTATTAATTTGGTCGTAATATGTGAGTCTAGGTCTGCCAGGGCCTCTTTTACCCACAACTTTCGCATTATATATCTGGTTCGTCAATCTCTCTTCATTCATCCATGAAATGCTTAGAAATATATCTTTAAAGATATGTAAAATAGAGGAAAATCGTTTGCTTTGTTATCTAAAATTAAAAGTAAAGTATCATCACGACCGTTTCCCTTTCGGGGTAGTCAGACCACGCTTATAAATAAGCGGATTCACATTTAGCCAACTTTACTATAAGGCAATCATGACAAGTGGCAAGCTCGTCGATGTCTCCAGCGTACCAAACTCGAGAAATATCGCAAATAAATTAAATGTATTTATTTACATTAATAAATATTTTTGTGTCCCGACCAGGAATCGAACCATGTACCTCCGAGTCTAAATCCACGGACTTTACCGCTAGACCAGGGTAAAACTACTTGACCGATCGGAATGAAACTTTGGGAATATGTTGTGTGAACATTGGCATAGTACTACTGTTGTCCGATAGGTGGCGGGCATCAGCGCTGATTTTTGTGGGGCATACCGACCGAGGGTATCGAGCGGGAACCTGAAACTCCCTAGCGCTCTTATTATATATAGTTACTCAGTCGTTGCCCTTGAGACTCCTGCGCGAGCCCACTCTGCGCATTCATTGACTGTCAGGCGGTACGAAGTTCGTCGGGTCAGCTAGTTCAAATTCAAATTCAAAATTCTTTAGGAGGAGTTCTTCGCGCCATTTTGCGTGGACATGTCAAGTGCAAGTTTTTGTTCTGTAAATTAATTTACTGTGGATATTATTGGTCAAAAGTGGTGTTGTTTTGTTTAATAATGTGCTACAATGTGAATAATTATGGAAAACGATAAATTGGACTTTAAATATGGGGCACAAGTTGCAGTTTATTTTTTTGCGGTTTTCCCGCGCTGTCAACTCCCATATTTTACCCGACGTGCTTGGGCTATGGTGCCGCGAGTGATTTCAAGAAAAGCATCAAATTCTGCAGCATCTGGAATTTGATGATGACCTCATTAACTCATAAAAAAATAAAGATATATTACGTCAGACTTGGCTGTATGGGCTAGACCCTTTGCCTTCCCTATCATCTCATTCATCATCCATCGGGAGAATAGAACCAAAAAAAAAAAACAAAATTCTTTATTGTCAAGATTGTTTACATTGGTATAAAGATATAAAGAGGTGATGTACATTACTTAAATTTTAAACAATCTGCCCACAATAGGCATACAATAATTCTATATTATGAATATAATTAACATTTCGTCAAACATACATTATAAATAAAAAATAAACAAACTATAAACAACAGTATTATCATTATTATTAAAACATAAATAAATAAATAAAAACATTTATCTATTTATTAAATACTATTTTATAATGAATGTCCAAAATCAATTAAAATTATAAATGTCAAAATATTAAAATTAAATTAGTAAAAGAGAACCTAAAAATTTAAAGTTCATTATCATTCAAAAAATCTAAAATTGTGTAATAACATTTTTGCAACAGAAATTTGATAAGCATCTTTTTAAATAATATAGTCTCTAGTTCCTTAATGTAGCTTGGAATTTTGTTGTAAATTTTTGGCGCCATGTGTAATATGCTTCGGTATACGGTACGATTGATACATCAATGCAGTATTTTGACGAGTCAGCAGAGAGTTAGTTAGGTATATAAAAGTGATAGTCTAGAATGACAGTGATCTTATTACCTAAAAATCTGATTGGCTACTACCCAGTCTGCCGGGGCGGGGAAGTATCCACCGTTTGTGCCGATAAACCCAGTAAAGTCTTAAACACATTTCGGGATCAGGCTTGAATTGCCGACATGCCCAGTCAAGCCGGCATAGTGTTAGGGACTGATGTCAGTCATGAGTGTCTGATTCCAGTTGCTAACATTTATAGACCTCGCACGCCACTTACCATCAGGTGGGCACCCATCAAGGTCACATATCGTGCTAGAAATAATATATATATTTTAAAGAACACACCTTCCTGAACTCCACCATTCCTTCCAGCTGTCAAATGAGATCCTCGAAACTCTCCAAACCTCGAAGGGCATAATTTTCACATATTTTAAATATCTCCGGTAAGATAGGTTTTTTTTGTCTTGGCAACATTGAAGATTGCGGTCCCGTAGAATATTTATTTTGTCAAAATTACTACACGCTCTAGCACTTTTGACATTCATAAGTCTGTCTCTTTCGTATTATGAAAATTCATGTGTCACAAAAAAAAATATAATTTTAGAACGAAACCTGGACTGAATGAGTACTTATAATTTATTTTGTAAAATAAAAAATTTAAGTAGGTAATTTAAAATTAATAAGATAATTAGTGTTTTTTAAAATAATATTTATTTAAAAAAGTTTCAACACGATCCTTTTTTGCGGTTTTCCCGTGCTGTGAACCCCCATATTTATACCCGACATGTTTAGGCGATAAGGTCTTCAAAAAAGCATCAATTTCTGCAACATCTGGAATTTGATGATTACACCATTAACTCAAAAAAAAGAAAGATATATTACTTCAGACTTGGCTGTATAGGCTAGATCCTTTGCCTTCCCTATCACCTCATTCATCATCTATCGGGAGAAGAGAACACAACAAAAGAAATGAGTGTAGGAGCCGTTGAGGAAACCTTTAAGAATACCGGTATTGAAAATATTAAAGAGTGCGAGCGAGCAGGAAGATAAAATAGGTACTAGTTTCGTTTCTGGAGGGTTTTTGGTTTATAGGTTAAAAAAATATGGGAAAAATGAAAAGACCTTTTAAGTATTGTTCCTTTAATATAAATTAATTAAAAACTAAATAATATAACAATAAAATAGTAGTAATAATAATAATAACTTAATATTATTATTAAGATTAATAATGCCCATTTATTCAATCACTATTTATACAAAGTCACGAGAAAGATTGTGAGATTCCAAATTTAAAATTGTTTTTTCCTAAGAAGTACCAACTTAAAGACAATAATATTTTTAAGTTGGTACTCATTAGGAAAAAACAAATTTTGCCGCGCATTTAAGTGAGTATACACATAGTGTATACTAGGCAGAGATTTTTAAGCTTATTTCGTCTAATAGGTAGGTTTTAATTTCAATGAATTTTAAAATTAAAGTCGTCAACGTGAACCATGACAACGCCCCCAATTTCTTTCTTGGCCCCTTACCGCCCCCCTCTAGACGTCCAGCGCCTACAAGGGAGCGTTATCGCCAACTTAGAAAAAGGCTGCACTAGTCTTAAAAGGTATAATTAGAAAGAAATATATATTTTGAGAACAGTGGTGGCTCGGTTGTAGGAATTATTATTATTTATTACTTGCATAGATAAATAACACATTTATTGTAGATCAACGAATATAAAAAGTAAAAAATATCCAATAAGAAGTTCGAATTTCTTATGCTGTTTTCCTTTTGGGTACACCCAAGACAATAGCTGGACTGTAACGATTATTTGCCTGAAAATTAAAAAAAAAAAACTGGCTGTATGAGCTCGGCCTTTTGCCTTCCACAAACGAGAAAATTGTGGAGTTCTTCGCGCCATTTTGCTAGGACATGTCAAGTGCAAGTTATTGTTTTGTAAATTAATTTACTGTGGATATTATTGGTCTAAAGTGGTGTTGTTTTGTTTAATAATACTTATGTGTAACTACAATGTGAATAATTATGGAAAACTATAAATTGGACTTTAAATATGGGGCACAAGTTGCAGTTTCTTTTTTGCGGTTTTCCCGCGCTGTCAACTCCCATATTTTACCCGACGTGTTTGAGATATAATGCCGCGAGTGACTCCAAGAAAAGCATCAAATTTTGCAGCATCTAGAATTTGATGATGACCTCATTAAGTCATAAAAAAGAAAGATATATTACGTTAGACTTGGCTGTATGGGCTATACCCTTTGCCTTCCCTATCACCACATTCATCATCCACCGGGAGAAAAGGAACAAAAAAATAATTAAAACGTCAACTACGGTTCAAAAATCTTCTATGAATCTACTTATGAATACTGTCATTATTGGGCCATGTTGGAAATATTTAGCTGGATAAAAAAACTCTTCGGAACTTAAGATATAAATTTAAGTATATTAAAAATTAGGACGTAAACGCGTTACATGCCTCCGGGCTAAAAGCTCGCTGAGAATTCTATTTGTCGTCTTCACGTCCGCCACTCTGTTGATGCCATCGGATCCAGGATCAACAGTAACTATTCGACCTAATCTACATTTGAGGGGTGGAAGGTTGTCTTCTATGAGAAGAACTACCAAGGTTAAATGGATGCTGATCCTTGCGCCACTTGACCCGTTATATAAATTCAAGTATATTTAAAAAAATTAAAATCTTTACGTTTATTACTTCCAGTGCCGATTAAAATTTAAAAAAGCCTCGAATGTACCACTGGCCTTTAAAATACAACTGGTACAATTGGCTCCATTTTTAACTTTAATCGTAATAAGAAATCCTACAAACAAAAAAATGTAGAAGAGAAGAGAGGAGCAGCCTCATGAAGAGAAAAAAAGGATTTGAAAAAAAAAAAACTATTCGTATATTTTATAAACTAATCTTTCTCGTTACTTCATTACAATAAAATAATTTAATGAAGAAAATATTGAGATCAAATGAATATTCAATTGTATTTTTTTTTTTCAAGTTTTAGATAATTATAAATACAAAAAAATATAGTAATAATAAATAACTTAATATAAGTTTGCTAATAAATAACACGTGCATTCGAATTTGTATTTAAATATGTAAAACAATTCGATTTTTAAGATCTCAAGAGTTATTCTAGTCTGTCAATTTGATATTGAATCGATGAAAATCATTCACTCGATTTAAAATATTGGCCATAATCGATTATATATTAATGAAATCTGACATATAATTAATAATAAATAAAAATAAAACTACAGATTGAATGAGTACCATTATTGCCTTTTGCACGGATATTGCACAAGTTTTTTGTTTTGTTAGTTACTTTACTCAAAAATTCAAATTCAAATTCAAAATCGTTTATTGCACAGAATACAGTTAGATATAGGATAATACAAATTTACAGTTCAGCTGTATCCTACCATAATGGTATGCAAATAATAGTACATGTCAATTACAACTAAAATTATATTTGTCAACAATTATAATGTACTACTGTGGATATTGTTAGTCAAAAGTGGTGTTGTTTTGTTTAATAATGTGCTACAATGTGAATAATTATGGACAACGATAAATTTGACTTTGTGTGGTGAGTAATATGCGATTCTTTTGATAGAAAGAAACTTTTCTAAAGAAAGCATATGTCGAAAAAAAACTTTGTTTTTGGCTTCTTCATAAAAGTTAAGTTAGTAAAAAGTTTTTTTTTTTTTAATTATATAAATCTTAATGGAATTGCCAGCTACAATAACATGTTTTAATGGTACAAATTCAACTAGTATTGTTTTGAAAAAAATCCTAAAAAATCAATTACAGTGTAAACTCCATGTAACGTCACTCGATTTAACGACAAACTCCCTAAAGCGTCGAAATCATTTGGCTTTGGTTGGTGTAGCTTGTCTTCCAATTCTGATTTGTCTTCTCTCCCTTTAACGACCACTCTGTAACGCCATAAAATGGACAGTCCCTTCAGTGTCGTTATATAGAGTTTACACTGTATATATTAAAACCTATTGAATTTTGGCCATACATATAGGCGGTTCTATTTGTTGCATTTTCAATTACACAGTTGCTATTAAGAGGGTGTAACGCTATTCTATCCATCTCGCTCGCACAATACAACATGTATAAAGAATCTAACTTTCTAGGAAATTAAACGTTATTTGTTACTAGTTTACTATACGATACATAGGCAGGTACTATAATAATAATAAATAATAATAAATATTTCCAGACAGGTCACACAGCGCCATCTAGTTTCCGTGGTAAGCTACGAGGCTTGTGTTACGGAAACTAGATGGTTGATAAACTACATATTATACTTTTTTTTGTAAATATATACATATTATACATATAAACACCCAGACCGAGACAAATTATACAATGTACAACTTGCCCCCGGTGGGAATCGAACCCACGACCTCCCGAGTTCGCGGCAACGTTACCACTAGACCACGGAGGCGGTTACACAATACATTTTTTTGTATGTATATAAATACATTTAATTATTTAATTTATTTGTGATGTTTTTCGAGTTTGGTACGCTGTAGTCATGATTGGCCTATAGTAAAGGTGGCTAAATGTGAATCCGCTTATCTATAAGCGTGGTTTCTGATCACCCCGAAAGGGAAATGGTCGTGATAGATGTAAATTATTATATGTAATTATATCACATGCTTCGCTATTTCTAGCATACAAATATTTAATTAGTCACATGATTTTGTCGAGCTTAGTGTCTAGGAATTCTTTTATCAAATAAAAAAAAAATATTAACCAGCATTTGTTTGACTCTTAATTTGAACAGTTTTAGTGGCAGCTCCCTTATAGTAACTGGAAACTTATTAAATATCTTTGTTGCCATTGCATAACAATTTCGGCTATATTTACTAAGATTGAATAGTTTGCTTCTTGACAACAATGGCCGACATGTTGAATGAATTGATTGAGTTAATTAATGAAAATTAAATTTTGTACCACCTACCTTCTATTTTTGTTTTTTTTTAAAGACGGTGAATCGCAAAATCGTCTGACGATACGAACCCAGCCTGAAGGGCCACCGCGGGAGGCGCATACCCGAATCACCGTGAGGCCTCATAAGGAAACCCCAAGGCGCCTACGGACTAAAACCCTATAAACCGTCTCTTTTACTGTTGGCCCTGCGTGCCTTCAACAGTCTGAGTCGTGGCTACAGAGTGAAGTCACTCGTTCGCCGCAACCTACCGTCTACTAGGTGGCGCCACTTCTATGTGAACCGAAATTTGTCAATTGCTTGTTCTAACTTTCCACCCCCTGACTACATTAATTAAAATTACACTTAGCTGGAATCATCTTTAAAAATGTTGTAGTGTACGAACGAGAGAGATGAACACACTTACGATATGAAAGCTTTTCAGTAATTTTGCATAGAATAACCTAAAAAAATATATAGGAACTTTACTATGTTTTAAACGTGGACTAGTATTTTTATTAACATTCTAACATCTAGTAATAATAGCGAAGGATAGTTCTATACTAATATAATATACAATAATACTAAAGGTGAATGCTAATCGTGTATAGAAATTATTGAATTATTTATTAATTTAGGCTTTTGCATCCGTACTGGACCTCAATTCTACAGCCGGTTTCTCGAAGCTCTACTTAATTATTCCTTAGCTAATGAATATTTAAGTTTTCTTAAGTCAAATTGGGTTTCACGAACAAATTTCACAATACTTAAGCTTTTCTTAGTAAATATTTTACTTAAGATTTATGACGTTATGACGAAGTAAAATATACATATACTCGTATATATATATTATTGTTCAAAAATTTACTTGCAAAACCAAGTTAACTTTTACTTAAGGAATAATTAAGTACCAAAAATACGTTCAAGAGACTGGCTGTAAGGTTTAAATTGAGTCTCGTCGGATTTTTTTGGTCAGTTTTGGTATTCTACCAATTACATAAGGGTAGTAGTTTGCTCAACTACTTAAAACCGTTATTAAAACATGGTACATATTTTATTTACAATTTTTTTGTCATCCACTTGGGGAGTGAAAAAATAAAAATTTCACCCGGACGGACAGACATACAAGAAGTTAATAAAATCATTAAAAAAAACATGATAACATGGTAATACACTCGTATAAAATTGGAAATAAGCCTAAATTATTAAATCCTTAAAAAAATATTTATACAACGACCAACGATGAGCATAAAATGAGCAATAAATTGATCAAAACGTTTTCGTTATACTTTTTGTTAAAGTATCAAGATCTTTAATACTTTGGCACAGACGGTTAATCATATTATTGCGAGAAAAACACTAATACCTACTTTCTAATACAGAACAATAAAGCGCCATCTATCGGCAAAGCCCAGCAACTGTAGTTACCAAAGCCACGTACAGATGGCGCTCGAAAACGTAGTTTTAAGTATACTTTAGGCCAGCTCCACAAGCTGGCATCAATGCTATTCGTCCAAAGTGTAGATGAAGAAGTTTACATTACATGTGCATTAGTGATTAGCCGTCGAATTTCTGTTTTATCAAAGGAATCTGACGATTTGCTCAGTCTTGTATCAACAAATGTGTACATTAGGGTGGGTCACTATATTATTTTAAAAAGAAGTGTTTCTTTTGATTAATAGCAATAAAAAGGTATTTATAATAATTATAAGAACTCGGAAAATTTTAAGACAATCGGATATTATCTTCTGCCTCCGGATTCACATTGAAAATTTGAAAATATAAGGAGTTCTTCGCGCCATTTTGCGCGGACATGTCAAGTACAAGTTTTTGTTTTGTAAATTAATTTATTGTGGTATTGTTTGGTTTATTAATGTGCTACTATGTGAATAATTATGGAAAACCTATGAATTTGACTTTAAATATGGGGTACTCGTTGCAGTTATTTTTTTGCGGTTCTATCGCGCTGTGAACTCCCATATGATACCCGACGTGTTTGGGCTATAATGCCGCGAGTAATAAAAGCATCAAATTCTGCAACATCTGAAATTTGATGATAACCATATTAACTCATAAGAAAAAACCTATATTACGTCAGACTTGGCTGTATGGGCTTTGACCCTTTGCCTTCACCTCATTTATCATCCATCGGGAGACAGAAAAAAAAATGTACGTTTCTTAAATATGTTTTTACTGATTATTATTTTATTACTACTACTACTAAAGGACTAAATCAACCACTTTGCGCTTGTTAGTTTAATGAATTATTTACATTTACCCACATTTTTTATGGCATTAATCTAATGCCGAAAATTTAAATCTAACGCGGAGACAGTTGTACTATGCCGATTGCAATAATATTTTATTAATTAATACATGTCGTAATCGTCCCAAATGATAACATATTTTTGCTATTAGAATACATTTAAAAAAAACCCCCACCCAAGTGTACATCATGCAAGAACCGACAAAATCGCTATTCAATGCTTGTTCAGAAAAAAATAAAAATTACATACACTCAGTAACGGAAAACCTTTTAAAGCAAATTCAATTTTTTTATCGGACATCTTCACATTGGCTCTAAAGGAAAAAAACTAGTATAAAAGCCAACATGAAGGTGCCCCACCAAAACCAACCAACGTTGGTGGTACCAGCGTTGGTGCCAACGTGTAGAGCCGTTTTTAAACACTAAAATCTACTAAGACGCTTTCCTAAACCAGTAATAACTTATTACTATTTAGATTGACTTATACAATAGACACTTATTTCACTACCTTCCTCCGTAAAAAAAATGACTTAATTTTACTTGTATTTAGAGTAAATAGCAAATTAGTTATATAATTTCTAGAGTGATTTAGAATACTAATTTTGATTTCTGTTGAAACAGTAACTAGTCCAATCTAGTACGTTTGTTTGTATGGGCTCTATAATGTAGTAATTCATTGCTCTGTACAACACATTCGCATCACAACTATAGTAGTAGTTTTTTCACTAAAGTTTTAATGTCCATTGCGTGTTGTGTTAACGATGTTTCATCTATGTTTCTTACGTCATCACACAATAAATACAAAAAAAAATACTAAGTTGAGGGTAGTTTTTTTTTAATACAAGAATGAGACAATGTGCCCATATGATGTCTTCTTACAATTCGTTTAGACGGCTAAACACAGAGGCATTTCATATGTTATGTGGGCGGGTGCATATTCTGATCTGTGAATGTGATTCGGTTGACCTTTAGTGCTTTAAAATTGGTAATGACCAATCCTAATTTAGTACTTACAATTAAAAAGTAAATAAAAATAGATATAGATAATATTGACTAGATTTAGAAAAACGTCTCTTAAAAGTGACAGCGTTAGATTTCGCTCCATACTTACGTATAAAGCGATTTTAAACGCCTTTAAGGCTGAATACAAACAGCACCGGGTTTTACAACTCTGCCATAACAATTCATTAACAATGAAACAATCCATTCCAATTCCAACCGCGTCTGCTGCTTGCTAAGGCCTTAAAAGCCATTTTAGACCATGTTTTACTCATATCGTCGCTTAGCAATCAATTCTTTTTAAATCATTTATAACAGAGGTGATAAATACTGGTCAAGTCAGTGATAGAATCTGCCTACTTATGTTTATATACAAAGTGACTTTGTATGGTCTTATTTTAGACTAACATGTGATTCTATTGATAAAAAAAAAAACAACTTTTCACAAATTGGCTATTTTTTTTGGCCGACGTATGGTTTCTTAGTAAAACTTGTTTATTTCTATCAATAGAATATTAGTCTAACGTGAGACTATACAGTGAGACTATAGGCGCGGTGGTGGCTCGGTTGAAAGAACGCGTTCCTTACATCCTACAAAGGTCGGTTCAAACCCCCCCGGCATGTACCAATGAGAAATACACTTTTCTTAAGTACATTTGTCATAGATTTACAACACCACCGTTCCCGTGCCTCGGAGAGCACGTTAAGCCGTCGGTCCCGGTTCCACTAATACCAACTTGTGGAATCGTTAATAAATTGTCATAAAAATTGACATCAAATCCTCGCCAAGCCGTCTGGCCAGCGTGGCGAGTGTAGGCCAAGTTCTCCAGATATATGTTCTGGAAGGCCCATCTCCAGCAGTGGAGATCTAGGACGCTGTGTTCTAGGGGCTGTAATGATGAGACTATACAAAGTCACACGGTATAAGTATTGTTATTATATACAGCACCTATTAGTAATTCATTAATAATAGGATAAAAAGTAAATCTTCACTCTCCTGTAAAATTTGACAATTTGAGTTGCGCGGTATTGTTTGTTAACCGACGATAAGCAAGATACACTATTTAATACAAAAATCGGAAACTATAGAAGTACTTTGAATAGATTTGCATATTCGTGTAGGTAAATAGTGCATTTACTTCCTAGTAGATCTAATTATTGTACAAAATAGGTTTTATTTTAAAACATAACCTATACTGCAGCCCTATTCTCTTAGTTAAGCGCAAACGTTATATAATGGAATCTGTTAACTATACATTAAAGTTGATATTTGCACGGCCGCTGTCAAGGTCGAGCGCTTATAGAGTTGAGTATTAAATAATATTTTGTAAGTATGACAAAACCTTTGACGTTAATAACGTTTGCGACTAACCTCGCGTTCCAAATCATGCTCAGAGCGCCTAGAATACTCTAGTTCCGAGACACTGTTGTATCCTAAGCCTAAACATTTAAAAAGTAAACTGTCAAACATTGTCGTCGTCGAGTCGCCGTGCCGAGAGTTCGGGCTCGCTATAAAATTATCATTTAAAGTCTGTTTCACAACTTAAAAGCATTAAATATAAAGTGTACCAAATTTGCCGCTGTTTTATTCCACCGAATATGGTGTCAGAAGTGGGATAATATATAAAGATGTCGAGGAACAAACAAGATTCAGAAAAAGGTACGTCAAGCACATTCCAAAGTATGGATTTTTTATCTCAAAATTTCAACAATCTTTTAAAATTAGATGTAAGCATTGGTGGTAATAATGCTGCTGAATGGAAAAAAAAATTAAACAGAAAAAAAATAAAAATATCTGTAACACGGCAAGTTATTTTAAAAGACCAAATTAAATTTAAAATATTAATTACATATACATTACGGTTGTAATTTTAGTTTTTAAATGGTTACTTATTTGCAGTGTACCTAGTTTATTTTGTTTATAATGTATTGTTTAATAAAATTATTCTTCTCTCGCCTTTTTCAGGTTTATATATGTAACGTTTATTATTAATTTATTTTGGTCTTCTAAACTTGCCGTGTAACAGACTATTTACTTACTACTTGAAAATGGCGCGATATAATGGCATGACAAACAACTGACACCGCTCGGAGTGATCTACCTCGATATCGTGAGCAAAGCAATGACGTCTTTTGTGACGTCACAAAGCTTTGGCAAAACAGTTGATGCACGTCTCGGAACGGCTTTAAGTGTGCTTAGGTTACTATTATCGTGTCTCGGAACGAGAAGTAAAAGAATAGGGCTGCTGGCTTATATATTTGAAGGGTAAAAAACTATATATTGATAGTTTTCTCTTGTCCTCATTCCTAGTAACCCGCATGGGTTTTTTATAACCTGGATATCACAATTTTGAAACTTAGCTGAAGAGATTAAGCATACTTCGAGATATAATCATTACATTTACAAGCATCAATATATTATATATAGATATATTGCGTGGATTTATTAAAGAGCTAATTTTTCATATTATAATCTAGAATAAAAATAAAGAATTACGTATTTTTTATTTTAATTATTTAGTAGTAAAATCTAAAGTTACGGTGCAGAGAAGTTTTCCTAAAAATATCGCCACTCATACTGATCCTAATCAAGTAGGTAGCGAGAGACCGACGTTCGCTCGAACGTTGACTTACGTAATTCTGTCTCTCTCTATTTCGTCTCTCGGCTGTGGGCGAGATCAATTAATACACAATCAAATAACACTCCCCAGCCTTTAGGTATTTATCCCGATGGATATCTCGATTTTCAGACGCGGCCTTATTCACCATGCAGTATTTTGTTTTTAGGATAATGATTTTTACTTTTTAACAAAGTGACCATTTTTATTTCAAATAGAGGTGAATTAAACCTGAAGCTAAAAAAATATTTTGACAATTACACGCGGATATATTGACGGTTAAAAACTACTATTCTTTTTTGCGAAATCAACTTATTTATTCAAAAATATCCGACGAGGCCCCTTCACAGCCAAAAATTAGGCGTAAACTAATAAATATTACGCATAAAAATGGAAGAGTCCACACTATAATGGAAATTGGGGTTGTTCCTTGCCATACTGTATCACTTTATATTATTATTAAATTTTGACTTAACCAAGTGTTCCGATAGGATCGTATGTCGATAAGTATAAAGATATTTCCATACAATGATATCTTAGTCAACAATAAACATATTATTTAGGTGGCTACATTGAAATTTAAGCTCAACGCATAAACAAGTTGATTTCCCAATAAATTAAAAATAGACATAATTGGTTCGTTACGTTAATTTGGTAATAACTAATGTTTTTCATTTGTGCCATCCTTTTACGATCGAACACATTTAATTTTCATTAGTTGAAATTTTTGCTTAAAGTGCCCTAGTTGCGGAAATTAATTAATAACTTTAAAACTAAAAGTGATAATTACACTTTTAGCATATCGTTAGAAAGGGCATGGACTGAGGATGTTTTAAAAAAATCAGAAGAACTCCAACCCTGTTAGTTTTTTTTAACCACATAAAAGTTGCCCTTAAAATTATTTCTTTACCTTACTACGGTACTTCAGGCCCCATAACTTTTCTTCTCCACAATTTTCTGCAATATTTTTTTGCAGGACCCTAAGACTCTAACGATTAAAACAAGACCATTAGCAGACCGGTCCCATGGATAGATTTTGAGCTACAGGTAGTTTTAGTAAAAAAAACACAAAAAAGTCAAATAAAAAATAAAAATAAATTAAAAAAAAACCTTGAGGTCAAAATATTGGGCGGGGGTAGGTAGCAGACTATCCCTAGTTTCTACCCTAGGCGTATGTACAGCTCCCTTCCAAACACCCTGTATATTGTTAATTTTATAGTATTTGTAAATCCGATCTGAATCTAATAAGTATACCTTGATCTCTCAGCTAAGTCGACTATCCTAAATCAGACCTAACATTTCATTCCGTGGGGTTTAATAATCTAATATTTTTTGGTCCGTGTTTAATAGAGCGGCCCTTATTTATTATAAAACTTTATATGTGATCATAAAGTGTTGATTATGTATGCTCTAGACTAACAAGTTGTTCTATTGATAGAAACAAAAAAGTATTCCAAAGAAACAATATTTCGGTAATGACAAAATTGTTTGGCTTTTCCATACAAATTGGCTATGATGAATGGATGACGCAAAAAGGTTCCAATACACATTTAAAAAAAGTAAAGTATTTCACGACCGTTTCCCTTGCGGGGTGGTCAGAAACCACGCTTATAAATAAGCGGATTCACGTTTAGCCAACTTGACTATAGGCCAATCATGACAAGTGGCAAGCTCGTCGATCCACATCCACATTCATCCACATTAAGTTAATTTTAAGTTGGCAATTTGATTGAAAATTCTGCCAGTGACATCGACCGAGCTCGCCTTCTCGCTGTTTCGGATATCGAATCGGGTCACTGGCTACATGCCATCTCCAGCAAAAAATTAGGTACAATGGACAGTGTATTTGAATCGCCATGTCCCTTGGATTAGGAGAAAAAATATTTATTCAACATGTCAGAAAAAGTGCCGGTCGTCGTTTTTCGACACGGTTGTGGGTGAAAGAGGCCCTGGCACACCAAGACTCACATATCACGATCAAATAAATAAAACACTGGCTGAAAGTGCATTAAAAAGCTTTCGTAACAAAAGGGCATGTATGAAGAGGTTAATGAATGTCGACGAAGCGAGAGAGGTATGTCGTGATCGTGTCAAGTAGCGCTTAATTGTCTCTGCCTACTTCGCAAGGGATCTGGCGTGAAGATATGTATTTATGTATTTTCTGCCAATAATGTGATTGGTTACTGCCGGGATCTTTTCGGTTCTTGAACCGTCTGGGATATCTCGCAATGATGGTAAGAGACCCGATTGACTTAGGTGCCATGGGCTATGGGTCGAGCATTGGGACGATACTTGTGTCGCTGCTCGGTCTCATGTCCATGGCACATCTGTCGGGACTTGGCTGAAAAGCCCAAATGTCGCAAATACGAGTGTGTTGCTAATGATTACGTGTTTGAGCCTTTTGGCCTTGAGACAATGGGTCTGTGGGGGGGCAAAGTGCTAAGAAGTTATTTTAGGAACTGTCTAAGCGGCTGGTTAACGCTGTATGTGACAAGAGGGCTGGCAGATCAGCATCGCTATGCAGCAGGGGAATGCTGCGAGTGTTCTTGGCACACTGCCACATGATCAAGTCATGGGTGAATAGTTTTATATATAGTTTAGTTTTTAGTTAATATAATTTTATTAGCTTCATTTATATTTTGTAACTTAAAGTTTCAATTTAGATTAATACATGGATTAGTCCAATATTTAATACGTTTAGATTATGTTAAAAACAGTATTTTTATACGAATCGTTTTTGATATAAGATATACAAGTATCATCCCTAAGGACTGGATTAAAATTCATAATTAAATTTTTGGAAAATTGTTGAATGGATCTTTTTGCGTAACTGCGTCCAATGGGGTGTATCACTAACTTTTTACCACGATAGATGGCGCATGATAGACGGTACCTAATATAACTGTCAGTTGCATAGGAAGCTCGTATTTTTATTGCGAAATTTATTATTTTCTGGATATTATGACGAAGTGAGCAGCTTTTAAGTGTACAAATTGAAATTCCCAAGCGAAATTAAAGATACGGTGATCTGAAAATTGCCGTTCTATTAATTAAACCTTTTTTCTTTCTAACGACGGTGATCGCTTTCTTAATTTGTCTTTTAAGCTAGATAACGTTAAGTTAAAATACATTTTTCTGTTATAAAAATCATCATCATCATCATCAGCCTGTATCTCTCCACTGCTGGATATAGGCCTCCCCCAAGGCTCGCCATTTTACACGATCTTCTGCCACCCTCATCCATCCCCCACCCGCGACCTTTCTCAGGTCATCTGTCCATCTGGCGGGGGGTCGTCCCACACTGCGTCTTCCAGTACGTGGTCTCCACTGCAGGACCCGTTTACTCCATCGTTCATCGCTTCTGCGACAGACGTGTCCAGCCCATTGCCACTTCAGCTTGCTAATTTTGAAAGCTATGTCGGTAACTTTGGTTCTTTGACGAATGTCAACGTTTCTGACTTTATCCTTTAGAGAAATCCCGAGCATAGCTCTCTCCATAGCTCGCTGAGCGACCTTGAATTTATGTATCAGACCCACCGTCAGCGTCCACGTCTCTGCTCCATACGACATTACTGGAAGAACACACTGGTTGAAAACTTTTGTCTTTAAACACTGTGGTATGTTTGATAGGAAGATGTGTCGTAACTTCCCGAATGCTGCCCATCCTAGCTGAATGCGTCTGTCGGCTTCTTTACTGAAGTTAGCTATTCCTAATTGGATGGTCTGTCCAAGGTAGACGTATTTTTGTACAACTTCGATAGTGGCATTTCCCACGTTGATTGGTCTCGGTATGGTATGGCCGTTGAACATGATTTTTGTCTTGTCCAAGTTCATACCGAGACCAACCCGCTGAGATGCCACATTTAAGCCTGTTAGCATTCCGCTAAGATCTTCCAGCGAGCTAGCCATTATGACTATGTCATCCGCGAATCGAAGGTGTGGGATATGTTCTCCATTGACTTTTATGCCGTAGTCACTCCAGTCCAGCATTTTAAAGACATCTTCCAACGCGTTTGTAAACAGTTTCGGCGATATTACGTCGCCCTGTCTTACACCTCTACGCAGTTGGATCGGTCTTGTATGCTGGCCTTGTATCTGTACGGTCATAGCCGCTGCATCATAGAGACATCTCAACACCTCAATGTATCGCCAGTCAATCAGGCATCGCTGCATAGAGTCCAGAACAGCCCAGGTCTCGATTGAGTCGAAGGCTTTTTCGTAGTCCACAAAAGCAAGACATAGAGGCAGATTATACTCCTCAGTTTTCTGTATAATCTGGCGCAGAGTGTGTATATGATCTACGGTGCTATAGCCTTTTCGAAACCCGGCCTGCTCAGGGGGCTGGAATTCATCCAATCTCTGGGCGAGACGATTTTTTTTTTTTTTTTTTTTTTTTTTTTATACTAGCACGACATGTGACCTTGGGCCCACCTGATGGTAAGTGGCGCGCAAGGTCCATGAATGTTAGCAACTGAAGTCAGATACTCGTAACTGCCATCAGTCCCCAACACTATGCCGGCTTGACTAGATGCTTTTTCACACTTCGCTTGAAGGACTCCAAATTATAGGAAAGTGGAAACACAGAGGCTGGAAGAGCATTCCACATCTTTATCGTACGACAGATGTATGAGTCCCCAAATTTATATGTACGCGAAGGGATGGTGACTACGGTATGTGGGTGCATATTCTGACCTGTGCGTGTGGTTCGGTTGCGGAATGGAGAGGGAGGGATTAGGTTATAGAGTTCTTCGGAGCACTCACCATAGTATAGCCGGTAGAACACGCTCAGAGAAGCCACATCTCGGCGAAGCTGCAGGGATTCGAGAGTTCCAGATGTAGTGGCATCGTCCACAATTCGTACAGCTCGCCTCTGCAGGACATTGAGAGCATCTGTGAGGTACTTGGCGGAACCATCCCAAAGGTGAGAACAGTATTCTATACATGATCTGATCTGTGCTTTGTACAGCAACAGTCTAATTGAAGGCGGAAAAAACCGCTTCACCTTGTTCAGTATTCCGAGCTTTCTTGACGCTGTTTTGGTGATGCTCTCAATGTAGTTCCGGTGGCTAAGGTCTGAGCGTATTTCCACCCCGAGAATGTTGAAGCTGGGTTGTAGGTCCAGCGTGGTGCTCTGAAGAGTAGGGGGAGGAGAGAAGGGGGACTTCTTGGCCGTCAACGCGCATGCCTGGGTCTTGTTGGCATTGAACTGGACAAGATTTTGAACACCCCACAAATAGATTTTGTGGAGGGTGTCGTCCAGTTCTGCCGTCATGATGCGCCGTGACTCCTCTAGTTGGTTGCCCACCAAAGCTCGAGGACTCAGATACCGCCCGTGAGCCGTGCTGTCATCTGCATAACAATGAATGTTGCCAAGAGACAACATATCATTGATATGCAGAAGGAAGAGTGTTGGTGACAACACAGAGCCCTGCGTTACGCCGGCGTTCACTGACATGAGATCAGACGCATTCCCATCAACAAGGACACGAATGCTGCGCTCATGTAGGAAGCCAGCTATCCAGTCCACCAGCCGTGGGGGCAGACCATATGCCGGCAACTTGGACAGTAAAGCCTTGTGCCAAACCCTATCGAAGGCCTTGGAGATGTCCAGACTGACCGCCAATGATTCACCACATTTGTCCATTGCCTCACCCCAGACGTGGTATACGAATGCTAGAAGATCACCCGTTGACCGTTTTGGACGGAAGCCATATTGGCGGTCATGTATTACGGAGTGATCCTCTAGATATCTAACGAGTTGGGCGTTGATTATTCGTTCCATTACTTTACACAGTACTGAGGTTACGGCAATGGCCGCCCCAGTTGGAAGGGTCTGAACGATCTCCCTTCTTCGGAACGGGCTGCACGTTGGCCACCTTCCATGTTTCCGGCACAACACCAGAGGAGTATGACTGACGGAAAAGGCGCGTGAGGGCTGGAGTCAACTCAGGTGCACACCTCTTAAGAACTACTGCTGGGATACCATCAGGACCATTAGCCTTGCGAACATCGAGCGATCGGAGCACTGCCCGCACATCACACTGCCGAATGCGTAAATCGCGCATTGAAGTGCCGCAACAAGGCAGTGTGGGGGGCTGCGCATTCCCGTCGTCGAGTCGAGAGTTAGCCGCAAAGAGTTTGCCCAAGTAGTCGGCTTTCTCTTTAGCGGTGTGGGCTAGTGATCCATCTGGATATCGCAGAGGTGGCAATGAGGAGCGACTTCGCTTCCGCCTTGGGAGGTTTGGTCGCCCTCGCGGTAGTAGAGTAGGTTTCCCGATTCTAGGGTTATCATGTCCTCGCCCTCTCTTCGGACTTCTGACAGCCCCAGAACGTGCCAATTTAGTCTGCCCAACTCCGCCTCAAAATCAAGATCTACAAAAACATTTAAAAAATGATGCAATATAGGTGTAAAACAAGGTACCATTGCCGCTAGCGACATCTACAAAAAGCTTTGCCTGATACCACCCTATTAACAGTAGTAATTAATAAATTACTAAATAAATAAGCATATTAAAAATTAGAATACAGGAACGCAATCTTCAATGTTACCAGAAAAAAAAACTTATTTTACCAGATATATTTAAAATGGTAACATTTATGCCTTTCGAGGTTTGGAGAGTTAACAACTCTAAGAATACCGATCTGGTGGATTCCATGAGGAATCTCGTTTGACGACTTTCTAGGAATGGCTGAGTGGAGACGTTGAGTAAAGAATAAATAAGTAATAAATAATAAATGATAAGGGCCGCTGTATTAGGACGCACATTTGTTATCAAGTTTTGGCACCGAATTTCAAAACAGAAGCTGTTTTAATACTTTTTCGTTACATTTTGAGCCTTGTATAGTTTACATTTGGGATAACTTTGACCATTTTAATTTTGACTATACCCTGTTGTATATACCCCGCGTTCGTTTTATAGCATTTCCAACATCTCGTAGCAACTTCATAAACCAGCGCGAAATGTCGTTTTTGTTAAGAAATATCACTTTTTTTAACAATGCTAACATTTCTTAAATAAAACGAGCGGTGAGGCTACTTTTTGACAAGTATTTGCGTTCATGTTTTGGCATCCAACACACATGATATTATTATGGTCTTTGAATTTATTACATAATTTTTTACAATACCTTTTTAACAAATATAATAGAAAACTATAAAGTATATAAAAATGGTAAACAAACCATTTTATATGTTAATGACATCTGTCAAAAAGTAACATCAATAACCCTCCTTTCAACACGGTACTGACATACGAAATTAGCATCAAATGTTAGAATTTACATTAAACGAACGACTTGTGCTAAAAAAAGTGGTATTTTTTTATGCTAACATTTCTTAAAACGAACGCGGCCATACATAGCTTGATTCTTTTGACAGATTTAAAAAAAAAGTTCTTTTTAGCATTTGTGTTTGTTTATTTAAAAAAAAATCTTCTGCCGAAAGAAACAATCCAATATACCTACCTACTCAATAGTAGGGTATATAAGTGATATGGTAAGTGGTTTGTCTTAAATTTTTAAGTATATCCACCATTATTAAACAGATTTTTACATTTAAAAAAATGTTTATTAAATATTTATTATTTTTTTTAAACTGAGTGATACCAAAATAATATCTCTTTTTATACATCACAGCCCCTAGAACACAGAGTCCCAGAAGTCCAGAAGTGTAACAGTTACAGTAAAAAATGGCGTCGATTGTACAGTCTGACAGCTGATCTTGAAAATGTGACATACAATTAAGACTGATGTTAGTTCGGTTTATTTAACATCCTAAAGAGGTAGGTTCGAACCTCTATTCGGAATTATCTTAACTGATTTTTTATAACACTAACGGTATAACACCCTACAATTACTTATGTCGTTCTCCCAAGGTTAGCTGTTAGAGAATACCTACAAGGTTTTAAGCTCGCCTATATTGTTATTTAAGCTCGCCTATGTTGTTATTTAAGCTCGCCTATGTTGTTATTTAAGCTCGCCTATGTTGTTATTTAAGCTCGCCTATGTTGTTATTTAAGTTTGCCTATGTTGTTATTTAAGCTCGCCTATGTTGTTATTTAAGTTTGCCTATGTTGTTATTTAAGCTCGCCTATGTTGTTATTTAAGCTCGCCTATGTTGTTATTTAAGCTCGCCTATGTTGTTATTTAAGTTTGCCTATGTTGTTATTTAAGCTCGCCTATGTTGTTATTTAAGTTTGCCTATGTTGTTATTTAAGCTCGCCTATGTTGTTATTTAAGCTCGCCTATGTTGTTATTTAAGCTCGCCTATGTTGTTATTTAAGTTTGCCTATGTTGTTATTTAAGCTCGCCTATGTTGTTATTTAAGTTTGCCTATGTTGTTATTTAAGCTCGCCTATGTTGTTATTTAAGCTCGCCTATGTTGTTATTTAAGCTCGCCTATGTTGTTATTTAAGCTCGCCTATGTTGTTATTTAAGCTCGCCTATGTTGTTATTTAAGCTCGCCTATTGTTTGTTTATTTTTATGTGCAATAAAAAAAAAATATATTGTTATTATTATAACAAATTAGCTTACACGCTATGTGTTGCCTCAAGTTGATATCTTATTTGTATGAACCTATCGTTCTATGCGTGATTATTCTAATGTTTGGTCAATGTTATCCCTTTATTTTTTATTATTTATTTCTTTTTGTCCAACCCCACTATACCGACTTGGTCGCCTCTTATCAATACCCAATACTACCAAATTCATATCATACTCAGTCATTCGTATCCAGGTGATGTTACATACGATTTCTTACAACATTCCACATTACAACAATTCTTTGATTAATATTTGCTTATGACAAATCAAATAATTAGATTTTTGAGAGGGTTGTCGCAACCCTCTCGCTCTCACACTCCAACATTGTCAAAAAAAATGTGTTCTTTTAAAAATAAAAATCAATCAGATTTTTTAAATTAAATTACAGATATTTTAAAGATACAGGGAATCTCTTGGTTCCGTCCATGTTCCTGATCATTTCTTCTGATCACATAGCATAGTAACCTATTTACGTATTTGTATATCGCCGTGTTAGAACGAAAACCAACTAAGTTAGCCAATTTTGCAACTAAAATATTATGCACATTTAATTAAATATTATGCACATTTAATTAAAAAAAAAGTATAATATGTAGTTTATCAACCATCTAGTTTCCGTAACACAAGCCTCGTAGCTTACCACGGAAACTAGATGGCGCTGTGTGACCTGTCTGGAAATATTTATTTATTATTATTAGTTATTTTCTCTTATTTTTATTTTTTATATATATCATATTATTTTTCTGACTCTGCACCCATTATATTCATTCTATCACTCTCCCAAAGGTTAGCTGGTAGAGAATACCTTTATGGCATTATGCTCGCCTATGTACATCTTTTTATATTTTATACTTTGTGTGCAATAAAGGATTATTATTATTATTATTTAGGTTTATATGACAAACTCTCAGTTTTTAGGCCGGATTTTAATAATGCTCGCGAGCCTTAGCTAAGGGAGCATTATTTATGGAAGTGAGTGAATACTTTAATGATGATCTGGTTCTGTTTGTAGGAATTTCCTGACATTTCTGCACGTGTTAAGTATTGTGGCTTTTTATAATGAGATGTATGTGTGTAGGAATAAATCTAGTAATTGAAGTGATTGCTGTAGGTTTTTAGGGATGACACCTGTAGATGACAGGACTATTGGTACTATTGTGACGTCGCCACATGCGGGATATTTTGTCTTGTGCCACATGCGGGATATTTTGTCTTGTGCCACATGCGGGATATTTCGTCTTGTGCCACATGCGGGATATTTCGTCTCGCCACATGCGGGATATTTCGTCTTTATTATTATAATTATTACTAATCGATATAAATTGTTTAAAAGAACATTTTGACTTTTTTTTAAATGTTGTAATGTGCGGCGAGAGGTGATTAAACCCCTTCTAACAATATTTTGTGATAAAACAATTTGAGTTTTAAAGGAAATAAAACTATTCCATAATTTCTTCAATTTCAACTTCATCGGTAAAATCGACTTGCGTAACTGGCCAAATTCCTGGCTCCATATTGGCCCGTTCATTGGCCCGGTCGAATAGTTCCTGCAATTGGTCCTGCAATGGAGTTACCTTGGTACCGATCCACTCGGCAGTGGATCTGGGGCCAGTTAATGCTTCGAATTGGGCCCGAAGTTGGGGCTCCAATTCGTCCAGCTTGTCTAAGTATCTGAAAATATCCATAGCAAAATGTGAACGTACGGAAAGATGACAAATGACATCATTCATCTTGTATGGGGATTTGGACTAAATTATATTCACAATGCTTCCGTGGTCTAGCGGTAAGTCCGTGGATTTAAACCTGGAGGTACCGGGTTCGATTCCTGGTCGAGACACAATAATTTAACTTTCGGGGTGGTCAAAAACCACGCTCATAAAGATGCGGATTCACATTTAGCCAACTTTACTATAGGCCAATCATGACAACTGTCAAGTCTGACAATGGGCCTTCCGGAACATATATCTGGAGAACTTGGCCTACGCTGGCCAGACGGGTTGGCGAGGATCTGATATCAATTTTAATTGACAATTTATTAACGATTCCAACAAGTTGGTATTAGTGGAACCGGGATCTACGGCTTAACGTGATCTCCGAGGCAAATGTATGACAAATGAACGTAAGATTTTTTATTTATTTTTTTATTCTCTTCTCCCGATGGATGATGAATAAGATGATAGGGAAGGCAAAGGGTCTAGCCCATACAGCCAAGTCTGACGTTATATATCTTTCTTTTTCATCAGTTAATGAGGTCATCATCAAATTCGAGATGCTGAAGAATTTGATGCTTTTCTTGGAGTCACTCGCGGAACCATCCACTGCTCAAACACGTCGGGTAAAATATGGGAGTTGACAGCGCGGGAAAACCGCAAAAAATAAACTGCAACTTGTGCCCCATATTTAAAGTCCAATTTATCGTTTTCCATAATTATTCAAATTGTAGCACATTATTAAACAAAACAACACCACTTTTGACCAATAATATCCACAGCAAATTAATTTACAAAACAAAAACTTGCACTTGACATTTGCACGCAAAATGGCGCGAAGAACTCCTTTTTTTTTATAAAAATAATACATACTCTTGAGCCTCGATAGCGATGCCTTCCACTTGTAGCGGGTTCGTATAAGAATGCTCGATTTGCCAGGGATTCATCCAAGTACACACTCTGAAAATGTTTAAATAATATATATACTGCATGATTGTATATGCTTATTCTATTGATAAAAACAAACAACTATTATAAATAAGCAAATATAAGTAACTAAATATAAATAAATACACAAATAAGATATAACAACCACATTCGAGTGTTGCAAAACTAGGATCAAGAAACTACACCTTCCCTGATCAATCTGGTTTCTGTGACTTGACAGAATTATCTAGTGCAGAAACCAGTGCACTTACTATATATATATATTATACTTTATAAACATACTGCTGAAATTTAAAAACAGAATCACAGTTTTATCATACCATGTTATCCAACACACATGATATTATTATCTATCTTTAAATTTATTACATCAAATCGTTTATCTACTCTCATATCATAAAATGCGAATTACAAACTTTAAAACGAATTTATATTGACATACTTTATAAACATACTGCTGAAATTTAAAAATAGAATGACATTATAACACATTTTTTCTCATCATATATATATATATATATATATTGATGCTGAAATTGAAAATAGTATCACATTATAACACTTTTTCTCTTACAATATGCTGAAATTTAAAAATAGAAACACTTTATAACACTTTTTTTTAAATTGTTATAATGTAATTATATTTTAAAATTTCAGCAGTATGTTTATAAAGTATGTCAATATAAATTCGTTTTGAAGTTTGTAATTCGCATTTTACGATATGAGAGTAGATAAAATATTTTAAGTAATAAATTCAAAGTACATAATAATATCATGTGTGTTGGATGCCATGGTATGATAAAACATGAACGAAAACACAGTTATTGCATATTTTTTTGTAAATTCTATAGCATTTTCTTTCTGTTTTTTTTATTTTTTTTATTTACTAAATTTGACATACATAATGAAGTTTAATTTGTACTTACAGAGTAGAGCACATATCGCTGTTTCAATACAAAAGGGGCACAAACCAAAATAACACTTTTTTACAATAAAGCTAATCATTTATTTATTTATGCAATTTATTGTATGTCTATTATTTTAAATAGCGTCATTTTTATAAATTTTATTGATTAACATCACAATTTTTTGAATAAAATCGTTTTTTATTTATTTTTATTTATGTCCCTTTTGTATTAAAGCAGCGATATATATAATACATATGAAGAATCTTATCAGTGGATCTGTAATTTTTCGGATTGCAAAATACTCTTTTGTGAAAAAATTATAATCTATAATCCGACAAATTCGATACACTGCCCTGCAAAATGTTTGTCGGACTACCTATATAGCATTAAATCGGACTGCTGTTATAATGGATGGTGAGTATCTGACTATCTTTAATGATATATTTATTAACGATTCTACAAGTTGGTATTAGTGGAGTCACTTGTCATGACGCGCCTATAGCACAGTTAGCTAAATCCCTAAAAAAAAGTGTGGTGTCTGACAACTGGAATTGTGACTTCATACATACAGATCTCCCCGCAACAATCCGATGCACTTGTCCCGGAGATCGGAGAACTTGTTGACAACGGTTACCAGTTCGTGACCCGGAAGATTCATCGAGGCAAAACATTCCGCTTCGTATTCAGTGGACAACACTGAAAAAAAAAATGGCCTTCCATTACAGCAGTCTTCAGTGACACTTGCGTGATAAAACCAATCGATTGACGTGAGATTTATCAAAATCGGACCACACGTTTGATCTCCACGAAGGAACAAACATACATAAATACATAACCCTTGTTTGCGTCGCGCAGTCGGGTTAAAGTTATTTTTTTTATTATTATTATTTTTTTTTAGAAAACATACAGATCTTAAAACATAATTACAACAATTCTAAAAGTTACACAATCCAGCAAAATTTCCACTTAAATATTAAACGTAGATTTTGCAAAAAAATATAATAATAGGGATAAGCTTAAAAACAATACCTATATAACAAATACAACTAAATAATATACATATATACATTTTAATATTTTATTTTGACATTTATTTATATTATATAATATGACATATGTAATGAACCTATATAAGATTAATGTATGTAAATAAATTGTTGGTTTTAGCCGTAGTTTTAGATTAATTGTTAATTAGTATTAGGACCCAAATTAATATGTGTACGCCTCTAAAGGTAGATTGTTTCAGATAAAAATATATTGTTCACCTTCATTTGTAACCATACAATCACAAATAAATATTTCATTTCATATAGGTATATAGTAAAATAATGGAAAATAAAAAATAAAAAAAAAACTCATAGCATAGCAATATTGATTGATAAATGATAATAATAATAAATTCGTTTATTTCTTACTTTGTTTAGTGCTGGACAAGATGGTTTTTAAACAGATGGCAAGACAGGGCAACGCCATTGGTAGCAATTCACACATGGTCGCAAAATGGTCAAATCTGAAAATATACAAGCATTATAACTAACAAACAGCAAGGCATAACTTACCTAAATCGGTATATTATTGTATGTATGTATATATATATTATAAATATAGTATGTAACCAGTATATGTATGTGTTATCTAAGTATTGTATGTATTTATTTTTACTTAAAAACTTAATTGCACTTTGTACAAGGCGGACAGTCAGTTAGACATTCTCTGACAGCCAAACCTTTAGGACATTTAGACAGTATTAATGGTAAGTAGGTAATATTATTAAATGACAATTCGTAAGATATATGAAGGTATATGTAGACATAACAACACATACATACTTTCATTTTATTTATTTATGTTAGGAAAACTTACAGCTACTATACATATATAAATTGAAAATTTAAACACAATTAAGCTAATAACAAGTTTTCACATATAGGTAGACATAATTACATTAAAAAAATATTAGAAAAATATAATAATATTATAACAATGCTAAATAAACCAAACTCTACACGGATAAGCTGAACACACTTCCCTACCTGAAGTGCTCATTTGTCATTGCGCGTCTAATAGATATGGTACTGTCATTAAACATATCAACATCAATTTTGTCGACTTTCGGGTTGCACATAGGCATGTAGTCTACCTTAATTCTGACTTGCCTGGTGGGTTACTGCTGTACCAGGTAGTAATCTCATAGGTACTGATAACTTAATTTAAAAGGTTATTAATTGATCGTTGTGGTGCAGTTCTGTATATGTTTTATTTTGTAAATCTGATATAGCTGAGTTTTCCTTGCAGATTCCTTTCTCAGTCAGATTAAACATTAACAGGTCACTGGAATCTGCTAAGGTGCTGGTCTTCTGCTAACAGCTTACTGATTGGACCACTTTGCTGCTTAGTCTTCTACTAGCAGGAGCAGAATCATTCAAAATAATTAAATTAATGACGTTTCATAAATGCCTGTAATAGGTTTACGTGAATAAAGATATTTTGACTTTGACTTTACTAATAATACTTAATAATTATATTATATACATGTAAATACAAGTACATTATTCATTATTATAGATTTAATATCGTTCTATTTTTAGTTATAAGTTTTTAAGTCAATAAATCTTTTTATTTCAAATATTAGCGGTCATGCACCTTACAATCCCTGCTCACATCTCCCAAAGGTTAGCTGTTAGAAAATGTTTTTAGACATTAAGCTCGCCTATGTACTGTAAAATGTATTATTTTCTGTGCAATAAAGAATTTATCTATCTATCTAACGCATTTCGTTAAAGCGTTTCAGCCAAGTTGCATTGGCCGTGGTCACGGGTCGACTGGAGCTATGCGGTGTAGTCTCGTACATACTAGACGATAGATGTAAAACTACCCACTTTTAATTTTAAAAGTTTTTAGAAATCACGACACTAACAATATCCTTGGCGACACCGGGAGATTTTTCCTGGAGTCGAAACCTATTGATTACTGGATACATAGCTCCAGTCGACCCGTGACCGCCCAATGCAACTTGGCTGAAACGTTGGAAGAAGAAGACAAATTTCTAAGCATTCCATGGATTCTTTTGTCTCGGGCTTGCGACCGACAATAGGCTGGTTTAAGAAAAGGAGGCTTCCCTTTTTTTATCCTTCCCTACCCAACCAAATACTGTATGATTCCGTTAATACCGTCTTGGAAACTCGTTCCATAAATAAATAAATAATAAATATTTCCAGACAGGTCACACAGCGCCATCTAGTTTCCGTGGTAAGCTACGAGGCTTGTGTTACGGAAACTAGATGGTTGATAAACTACATATATTTTTTTTTTATAAATTATACAATGTACAACTTGCCCCCGGTGGGAATCGACCCCACGACCTCCCGAGTTCACGGCAACGTTTGTTACCACTAGACCACGGAGGCGGTCATGTATGTAATGTATTGACGGCAGACCTGCTTAAGCCCAATTCTTTCAGTAAGTGATGCAAAGATTTTGCTGGAACTCCTCTCTCACCAACTTCCACTGCGTAAAGCTGAATTTTGAACCCGTTCCTGTCTTATGTCTCTAAGGTAAATCGCGTAAAGACCCGTTAAAATTATATTAGTAGTTTATGAAACTGTTGCATAATATGGGGTATTATACACGAGTGTGTGTTTAAAAACCGAGCTATGTGCAGTTTCATACACTAATTGATCTACTCTCATACATTGGGATTGAACCTACTAAATAAAATATAAAAGTTAAAAGAGTAAGAAAAATCACACGAAATGCTGCAACAAAACGTATTGAATGGCGCCAATTTACATAGCTTATAACCGCGCACGCGCTATGGCGGGCGCTGCCATAGACAAGTAAAAATTGGAATCAAAACTTTTTTGTAATGGAACCTTTGCCTTAAAAAAAATAAGTAAATAAATAAATGATAAATATTTCCAGACAGGTCACACAGCGCCATCTAGTTTCCGTGGTAAGCTACGAGGCTTGTGTTACGGAAACTAGATGGTTGATAAACTACATATTATACTTTTTTTTTGTAAATATATACGTATTATACATATAAACACTCAGACCGAGACAAATTATACAATGTACAACTTGCCCCCGGTGGGAATCAAACCCACGACCTCCCGAGTTCACGGCAACGTTTGTTACCACTAGACCACGGAGGCGGTCATTGTGTTATGTGTTAAGTGTTATATAATATGTATGATTCTATTTTTAAAATGAATTATAACATTATTTTCTTAGAGAAAAAGTGTTATAATGTGATTCTATTTTTAAATTTGAGCAGTATGTTTATAAAGTATGTCAATATAAATTCGTTTTGAAGTTTGTAATTCGCATTTTACGATATGAGAGTAGATAAGAGAGTTCTTCGCGCCATTTTGCGTGGACATGTCAAGTGCAAGTTTTTGTTTTGTAAATTAATTTACTGTGGATATTATTGGTCAAAAGTGGTGTTGTTTTGTTTAATAATGTGCTACAATGTGAATAATTATGAAAAACGATAAATTGGACTTTAAATATGGTGCACAAGTTGCAGTTTATTTTTTGCGGTTTTCCCGCGCTGTCAACTCCCATATTTTACCCGACGTGTTTGAGCAGTGGATGGTTCCGCGAGTGACTGCAAGAAAAGCATCAAATTCTGCAGCATCTGGAATTTGATGATGACCTCATTAACTCATGAAAAAGAAAGATATATTACGTCAGACTTGGCTGTATGGGCTAGACCCTTTGCCTTCCCTATCATCTCATTCATCATCCATCGGGAGAAGAGTACCAAAAAAAAAAAAAAATGAGAGTAGATAAAAACTATTATGAATGTTCGCCATAGTTTTAAAGTTTAATGTATTTGTTAACTTACCTGGACCAGCCAGTTAGGATGATGCCTGTGAACTTGATCTGCGGTTTGTATCTAGCCATCTCACGGAGCCAGGCTACCTGATTACTCACATAGCGTTCCACTGGTACTACGATCTGATATACAGGGTTTAAAATTAGTCTAAAGGAAAGGGAATTGTTAGTACAAGATGCCTAGAACTTTCACCGGGACCAAAAACATCATTCATCTTGTAAAGGGATTTGGGCTAAATTGTCTTAATTTTTAGATAAATTATTCTAACAAGATTACAGTAGAAAAAACCCTTTATTTTAAATAGTTTAGGTGTGAAAAATGTTTTAAATTACTTAAGGATTAATTCCAGTAATAAAAAAATATATCAGTCACTGCAGTCATTCATAATTTTTGACAGACATAGTATTTTGGCTGTTAATAATAATAATGTTTTGCTAAATAATAATGACAATATTTATTTGTGTAATAATAATAATGTTTTGCTAAATATTAATGACAATGTTTATTTGTGTAATAATAATAATGTTTTTCTAAATAATAATGATAATATTTATTTGTGTAATAAGGATTAGCTGAAAACCACTCTTAGAGCGTCAAAAATGCTGAGCTGCTTCCCTATTTGTCACCACACACTTTTAATTTTAAGTCTACTTTTTTGTCTATTTGACAAATAAAATATACATAGTTCTTACCTGATGACTGCTAGCTGCTCCCTTGTAGACTGACGCGGCCCAAACTGAAGGAAACGTCGTTTTGTATCGCTCCCAAATATTGGCGTCCACGTCAATTTGTTCCATACTGTACTCCCATACTACTGGCTGAATGGCTGTGCCTATATTGTACGCTGGAATAGAACCGGTATACCATGTTATAATTTTTTTTTATTAGTTTTAATGTTGGTGGCAAATTAATACCGCTCATAGATCGCTCAAACCAGTAACGTTTACTCTCGGCATGTATGCAAACACATCCCACTTTAACCCCATTATGAGAATGTGTAGATAATAATGAACTGACAAGCCAACACAACATTGAATAATTTATTTGTCAGAAACATGGTAACATTTAGTCACATGACTTTGTCGAGCTTAGTATCTAGGTATTCTTTTGTCGAATAAAAACATTTATTAACCAGCATTTGTTTGACTCTTAATTTAAATAGTTTTAGTGGCAGCTCCCTTATAGTAACTGGAAGCTTATTAAATATCTTTGTTGCCATTGCATAACAATTTCGGCTATATTGAGTACTTTTATGCGCTGGAATAATTATTCTACTAGGATGACGCGTTTTAAAATTGCAATTATCCCCAAGAGTTTTAAAAAGTTCCGGGTGGCTTTTTACAAATAAACAGCATTCAAGTATATAGATAGAAGGAACAGTCAGTAATTTTAGTTTTATAAATAAAGGACGACAGGAGATCATAGGAGGAGACAAATAGCACGAATGCATTGTATTTGTCCAATAAAGATTCTATTTATTTCCACTGCATTGCCCCACAATATATATTTTTTGACAGATGACTTTCGACACTGAAGTAGAGTTTGAAGGATATAATGAAACACCTGCTTTATTTTTTTTAAATTCATAATCATTGATTTTACTTTTGGACTCTTTTCATTCTTCTTTTTAAGTGACTAACTTTATTGCGCGCGCTTGGTTGGGGACCTATTTCGTTGAACGTACGTCCGTACGTCAGAACAGCGCTCAAGGGGAAACAGCGCGGCAGGGAAGGGGAAGAGGGGCGGAAAGGCGCGCGCGTATAGCCGCTGCCTCTCTCGGTCTGTCCCGCTCCTTCCTTCTTTTTCTTTCTTCCTCTCGAAACAGCGCGGCGGGGAAGGGCGGATAGGCACGCGCCGCGCGTATAGCCGATGCCTTTCTCGCTCTCTCCCGCTCCTTCTTTCTTTCTTTCTTCCATTTTTTTTTAAATAGTTTTTTTTTTTTTATTTGTACCACTTATTAATTTGTAGTTTAAAAAAAACGCGTTTTACGTGATTGTTTATAAAACATGGCTGATATTGTGTACACATGCTTTGAGTTTTAGCAATGTCTATACACTATATCCATTATTTTTCAAAACAGCATTTTTTTTTGTGTGACTACTTAAAAAATAAATGAATAAAAAAGACATCACATCTGACGTTAGACATACGATAACAGACATATTATTTCTAGTCTAGTACGTATATACGAGTATAGCTCGGTCTAAAATTTATTTATTTTATTTTAAAACGTTATTGTAATTCTATGCAAAAGGCTAACGTAATGCCGCAAGATATTCTCTTCCCGTTAACCTTTGGGACAGTGGGTGGGGAAGTATCCACCATTCGTGCCGATAAACCCAGTAAAGTTGAAAAAACACGTTTCGGGACCAGGCTCGAATTGCCGTCATGCCCAGTCAAGCCGGCATAGTGTTAGAGACTGATGTCAGTCATTAGTGTCTGATTCCAGCTGCTAACAGTCATGGACCTCGCTCGCCACTTACCATCAGGTCGTGCTAGAATATAAAATGAAAAAATCTTACCATGCAAAATCTCGATAGGTATGGGTCGCATCATATCGTCCCACATGAGCACCTGGACGTGAGGCGCAGTTTGTCTCAGGTACGTAGCTATAGCACTGACGTGTCCCAAAAATAGGGACGCTGCTCCCCCCTGACGAAACGACTCGTCCGTGATACGCTCACAATCATCGCATATACGAGTGTGCCATACCTTAAAACGACAAAATTTGCCAATTTTCATTTTTGTTATAGACGATTTTGTAGACAATTGTTGTTAGTTGATTGAATCCTTTATTTTACGACCTTATAGATACAATAAAAAATAAGATAAGTATTATTCAAGTGGACCAACTGAGACAGTCAGACAACGAAACAATTATTTTTATTTTATTTAAAAACTTTATTGCACAATGTACAAAAGGCGAACCTTAATGCGGCATTCTCTGACAGTCGACCTTGGGGACAAAGGAGATATCAAATAGAAATATGAGACGGTGCAAAAATAAGAGTTCCATTTTCAAATTTTCAAAGAGACAGTTTTTGCTATAATTAATACTTAACCTAATATCAAATACATATACTACATATACTCATATATACATAATAGATACATACACATATAACTACATAATAATTAGAATAAACTAAAAACACACATCAAAATATATATATTTATTGGGACTTAATTAAATGTGTAAACACAAGCCTCTTAAAGGTGGCTTAAACTTAAATTAATTTCATATAAAAAAAGCCTAAACTTGGCTTCCCAAAGGGTTGGCCTCGGAATAAAGCCGAGGCCAATCTGCGTGGGAAGCGCTACTCTCAAAGTTGTGTAAAATTACGTCTACCTCGGGCAGACTATTCAATTAGGCGCAGCCAACTTCAGCAAAGAAGCCGACAGACGCATTCAGCATTCGGGAAACTTCGGCACATGCTCTCATCATCAATGACACAATGTTTAAAGACGAAAGTATTTAACAAGTGCGTCATCGCGATCCCAGTAATGTCATACGGAGCAGAGATGTGGACACTGACAGTGGGTCTGGACAGCTATGGACAGAGCTATGCTAGTAATTTCCCTGATAGCCAGCATTCAAAACGTTGATAATGCGTCAGAGAACCAAAGTTACTGTCATAGCATTCAAAATCCCACATCTGCCGCAAACCGACGACCGATGGGGCAGACTGGTTCTACAATAGAGTGGGACGATCCCCCGCCAGATGGACAGATGACATGAAGTAGATTGCTGGCGGAGGTTGGATGAGAGAGTTGTGTGAAGTGGCGAGCCTTGGGGGAAGCCTACATCCAGTAGTGGACAGGCTGATAATGATGATACATACATGTCTTCACGCCAGATCCCTTACGAAAGAGACAATAGAGCGCCACTTGACACGATCATGACATACCTCTTTCGCTTCGTCGACATTTATCAACCTCTTCATACATGCCCTTTTGTTACAAAAAGTAAAAAGTAAAGTATCATCACGACCGTTACCCTTTCGGGGTGGTCAGAAACCGCGCTTATAAATAAGCGGATTCACATTTAGCCAACTTTACTATGGGCCAATCATGACAAGTGGCAAGCTCGTCGATGTCTCCAGCGTACCAAACTCGAGAAATATCACAAATTAAATATTAATTAAATGTATTTATTTACATTAATAAATATTTTTGTGTCCCGACCAGGAATCGAACCCGGTACCTCCGAGTCTAAGTCCACGGACTTAACCGCTAGACCACGGAGGCATTTTTGTTGGCTTTTTAATGCCAGTGTTTTATTTATTTGATCGCGATATGTGAGTCTCGGTCTGCCAGGGCCCCTTTTACTCACAACTTTCGCATTATATACCTGGTTCGTCAATTTATCTTCGCTCATCCTTTCAACATGCCCGAACCATCGTAGCACGCCTTTCCTTATTTTTGTCCCTATGCTTTCTTTTATACCTACTCTTTTCGGTATTTTGACGTTACGTATGCGATCCGCCAAAGTGACGCCGCACTGATTGCCTCCGTGGTCTAGTGGTAACAAACGTTGCCGTGAACTCGGGAGGTCGTGGTTTCGATTCCCACCGGGGGCAAGTTGTACATTGTATAATTTGTCTTAGTCTGGGTGTTTATATGTATAATATGTATATATTAAAAAAAAAAGTATAATATGTAGCTTATCAACCATCTAGTTTCCGTAACACAAGCCTCGTAGCTTACCACGGAAACAGATGGCGTTGTGTGGCCTGTCTGGAAATATTTATATGATTTATATATTCGACGAATCGACCTCATTTCTACTGCATTAACTCTACTCTCATGCGTATTCTGACATACCCACGTCTCGCTTTCATACATCAGTGTTGGTAACAACATGGCATTGTGTATGGCGAGCCGAGTTTTGTCAGTGACATTTCAACTGTCGATCATGATGATGTCACAGAAAAAAAATGATGATAGCAGTTGTAAAAGAGTCGTAAAATATTGTATTAAGCTAGATTTAGCGATAGATAATTAAGTGTAGGTTACCTACCTCGTCCCCTCCGATGTGTATATACTTGGCATCTGGCTGCAGAGCTAGTGCCTGGTCAATCATTGCGCACACCACTTGCAGAGACTCGCTCTTGGCGGGACATATGACGGACGGACATAGCGGCACTTCACGCAAAAACGACCATTTTGGATATTTCAACAAAAATTCCATATGGCCAAAGGTTTGTATCAACTGTACCTGTAATTGTATAAAACGAAATTTACGACGAGAGCGAACGAGTGCCACGACTCAGACTTAGCTGTTAAGGCACGCAGGACCAACAGTAAAATAGAGACGGTTTAAGAGTCTTGGGGTCCCCTTAGGAGGCCTCACCGTGAATTGGGCATGCGACCTCTCGCGGTGGCCCTTCAGACTGGGGTCGTATATAGATTTTTATAATTTTAACGGGTCTTTACGCGATTTACCTTAGAGACATATTTCTCCCGACGTTTCAGCCAAGTTGCATTGGCCGTGGTCACGGGTCGACTGAAAGTGATAAGTGGGTAGGTTTACATCTGCCGCCCAGTATGTACGAGACTACACAGCATAGCTTCAGTCGACCCGTAAATCGCGTAAAGACCCGTTAAAATTATAAAAATCTATTATGAATGGGGTCGTATAGTCAGGCTATTATGCGATCTCCGTATTAGAAAAAAAACGAACGCTTTGTTAAAAAATCCAAAATTTCTCGCAATGAGAAGTAATGGAAATCTAAAAACATGGCGTGCACGCAATACATAACAATAATGTGATTAGAGAGTAGCTATCAATAAAACATAAAATATCGTTTATTTATATATATAGGGCGCGGTAGCGGCTCGGTTGTAAGAATGCGTTCCTTAAATCCTACACAGGTCGGTTCAAACCCACCCGGCATGTACCAATGAAAAATACACTTTTCTTACCTATATTTGTCATAGATTTACAACAACACCGTTCCCGTGCCTCGGAGAGCACGTTAATCCGTCGGTCCCGGTTTCACTAATACCAACTTAAATAAAAAAAAAATAAAAAAAAAATAGTTTTTATTTGTCACAAAAATAGTTAATAAAATTGTATAAATATAGTTAAAAAATAAAACAAAGATACTCGTATAATGACAAAAGGGTCAATGGTTTAGAAAATGGTGTTGGAAGCAGGTACCAACAACCTCTGTTATTATACCATAGCCGACATTTAAATTTAGTGAAAAAGTTACAAAACAATAATGAAAAAAAATCATTAAAAATAAAAATAAAATAAAACAAACAAAAAAACAAAGAACGTAACTAAGTAAAAAAACCAAGAACATAAATAAATAAAAAACTTGTGGAATCGTTAATAAATTGTCATCATATCCTCGCCAAGCCGTCTGGCCAGCGCGTGGCGAGTGTAGGCCAAATTCTCCAGATTCGAAATGTTTTGGAAGGCCCATCTCCAGCAGTGGAGGTCTAGGACGCTGTGTTCTAGGGGCTGTAATGAATAATGATCGTTTATAAAACTCACCACCTCCAATCCATAGTCCCTGGCAACCTTATATATGTACTGGACATCCTGTACTGTGTACAAGCCATCTCCGATCTGGTGAGGATTGTTACTGCCGATTTCCTCCAGCTCGTTGGAATACGGAAACGTATCCTCCCATTCAACAAGGATCCCAGTCGCTCCCCACGTTTTAAAAAGGTACATTACCTATGGAATGAAAAATAATAATAGAAACGCATTTTTAATAATAGGACTAGCTTAGTAGCGCTAAAGGCAACATTTTGGACTATTGGACTAGCTTAGTAGCGCTAAAGGCAACATTTTGGACTATTGGACTAGCTTAGTAGCGCTAAAGGCAACATTTTGGACTATTGGACTAGCTTAGTAGCGCTAAAGGCAACATTTTGGACTATTGGACTAGCTTAGTAGCGCTAAAGGCAACTTTTTGGACTATTGGACTAGCTTAGTAGCGCTAAAGGCAACATTTTGGACTATTGGACTAGCTTAGTAGCGCTAAAGGCAACATTTTGGACTATTGGACTAGCTTAGTAGCGCTAAAGGCAACTTTTTGGAATATTGGACTAGCTTAGTAGCGCTAAAGGCAACATTTTGGAATATTGGACTAGCTTAGTAGCGCTAAAGCCAACATTTTGGACTATTGGACTAGCTTAGTAGCGCTAAAGGCAACATTATGGACTATTGGACTAGCTTAGTAGCGCTAAAGGCAACGGACTATTGGACTAGCTTAGCTAAATCTATAAATGCAAGTCATAATCATATTCTTTATTTCATCAAAACTTAATATTTTATACCTAGGCGAGTTTCATGCCTATTATGCATTTTGTGACAACTAACCTCGGGGATAGTGATAAATTATTATTTATTTACCTATATATATATATATATATATATAAGAGCATACACAAATATATTATATGCCTGCCTTCGTGGTTTTGCGGTTAAGACCGTAGATTTAGACACCGAGATATCGGGTTCGATTTTTGGTCGTAAAACAATAATTTATTTGTAAAATTTCTCGAATTTCTTACGCTAAGGACATCGACGATCTTGCTACTTGTAATGATGTGCTTAATGTGAATTCGCATCTTCAAAAGCGTTGTTTTTTACCACCCCGGAAGGGATACGGCCGTGATGATATTTTTATACTTTATTTTAAAAATCTTCCAAAAAAAAATGAGGGAATTTTCGTAAATATTATTTAAGGCCTGTTACAATGCTTGACCGACCGTCTCGGTGCGTAAAGTCCGCGTCGGTCGCATACCAGATTTATATCAAATCAATTATTTCCGTATGTTTAGTACGTAATACTTGTATATTGTCAATACGTACAAAAAAAAAACAATAATAATACCATGGCCAGCAGTCTCGACATTTCATAACGTTTGCTAACACTCGTTCCGAATCAAGCTCAGGGCGCTTAGAATATGACACAGACAATCGTTCCGAATCAAATATCACGATTTGGATGCTCAGAGCGTGATATCAATTCGGAACGGTCTAAATTAGATTTTTATTCATAACATGATAGTTTTTTTTATATGTATGGGAGATAAATTGCGGATTCCACATCTTTGAGTATGAATACTAACGAACATACATCTCTCAGTTTATTCATCTTTATATGTGTAAAGTGTAATATGATTAACCCATTTTGGTCTTTTAAAAAAAAAATTGTTACAGACATTTTTTTTTCACTTCCTACTTAAATATTTATTATAGATTTGTTTTAGAAGTAATATACAAACAGTATAAACGAATTATAATATTAAATAATTTAAAAGTAAACCTAATATAAAATAAACTTGAAAATGGCGTGCGACATAATGACAAAAAGCTGACAGCGCTCAGAGCGATCTACCTCGATATCGTGAGCAGTCTAAGGAATAATGTCATTTATGTGACGTCATAGCTTTGGCAAAACAGTTTATACACGTCCCGTGCTTAAGTTACTATTATCGTGTCTCGGAACGAGGGGTTAACGATTTAAGGTGGCCATTGATGAGACCAAACTACTACCTTAACGCTTTCAGATTCGATTCCCATACCAGTTGGCGACGGTCGCACGGTTGTGACGCAAATTACTCTATATTTATGTCGGTCATTGATTTACGAGTGGTGCAACGGCGCATGCGTGCACCACGCCCTTTCTGTTGCCATGCAGGCTGGTGCATGCAGCCAACGCCCACGGTAACACGTTTGACGTCACAGAAAGGGCATAGCAAGAGCAATCAGGAATATTATTCTTAGACTAAAATTGTAAATATTTCAATATTTTCAATTGTTTCAATATTTAGTCTATTTTTGTACTTGTGCGGTGTACGATGATAAGAAATATTGCAAATAGTTGTTTCTACACTTTAATTGGTTTAATGTAATTTTTACTATATATTACTGTGTTTAATAACTTAATTCTAAATAATAACGCTTGCGAAAGTATGACCATGTATCCCAATACCGTATTTAATTAAAGTGGCTCAATATCCGTTTCCGCAGATCTGCACATCTTCTTACTTCTCTTTATGGCATTCTCCACAACCCTAAAACTCCCCTATATCTTAAGACTCGTTTCCAGTTCCTTGGAGACAGTTATAATCTTCCTCTTCGGTCTACTGAAAACAATCAACTCAAGATCCCTCCTCACACTTCCAGCAGATATTCAGATTCTTTTACGGTCTCCGCTGCTCGTGAGTGGAATAAACTTCCTCTGGTCATCAGACGGGCACCGTCGATAAATATATTTAAAAATCTCCTCATTGCCCATTTCCTAAATAAACAAAATAATCCGACTACCTGATATCTCTTATTTGTTGTGTAAATAATACGTATTTTTTTTCCTTCATTTTCTTATGTATTTCTTACATAAATTTAGTTAAATGTATATATTATTATTATATATTTTATAGGTATTTGTGTATTAGTATGTAAATTATTGTTATGTATGTTTAAGTATTTGCTTTTATTTCTAATGCACCCGCAATCGTCTACCACACTCCCAAAGGTTAGCTAGTATAAAATGCCGAGAGGCATTAAGTTCGCCCTTGTACTCAACTGTTAAGTTTTTAAGTGCAATAAAGAATTTATAAATAGATAAATAAAAATAACGATCCAGTCTTAAACTACTGTGTCTTCCCCGATACAAGACCTCAGCGTTCCGTGGGAGCTTTAGGTATGCTGCTACTAAGATATGGAACAACCTACCCCCACCACTGCACGACATGCAGTCGGCGGTTGCTTTTAAAAATATATATAAAAACTCTCTTTTGACATACCAACAGCTACTGTAGCAGCATACCTTTATATTTTGTAGTTTGTTTTTAAGATAATTTTGTTATACATATTTTATTTTTATTTAATGTATTAGTTATCTTTTTATGCGTACATACATACACCACACTATATATTTGTATATATTACCCACTAGCACCTCTCCTAACAAGGGATTAGCCGAAAATCAGCGCTGTGGCCCAGAGTCGCAGCTCCATGCTGAGCTGATTCCCTATCCCAGTCTTTATTTGTTTAAGTTGTGTTTATTGATATGTGGCAAATAAAATATTTTTCTTTCTTTCTTTCTATTTGTCCGTATACTAGATTTGCATGCAAATAATTATTAACTGAATGGCTTTTCACATTGACATACGACGAAACCGAAACATTATTAATACCTATTATATTATATTTATTTATTTATTTTAAATATGCACGTATTTTATTTATTATTTATACACAGTATATATTTATTGATTTTACTTATTATAATATTTTGATCTTTTTGATTAATTTTTCTTACTCTGCACCCATAATATTCTTCTCTCATTCTGCCAAAGGTTAGCTGGTAGAGAATACCTTTATGGTATTATCCTCGCCTATGTACATGTTTTTATATTTTATATTTTGTGTGCAATAAATAATTTTATTATTATTATTATTATAACCATCAGTTCGCCTACCACCTATTTGTTGTCTCGTTGAAAGTAAGTGCCATTTGCAAATGCCAATTTTTACTTTTAAGGAGAATTAATATTGTAAACTTGCCATGGTGATATTTATATAAAAGTTATACCGCTTGAAACAAGAACAACTAAAAACTAACCTCATCTAAATCGTTCACACCGCCAAGCCATCCATTTATTCTCGATATAGTATTAATATATTGATAATGATGAAATGGATGAAACCTAAAATTTTAAAACTGAAAAACACTGTTGACTCTAATCATCCAAGTAGCTATGTGTAGCATGCCGTGTACACTGCCCTTGGGTTGCAATTCCGACCTTATGAATTATTGTAAATTTGTGCTTGATATGTATTAATTGTAACCTGTTAGTGTACCTTAAATAATAAATAAATAAATTCCGAATTGATATCACGCTCTAAGCATCTTAATATTTTATTCGGAACGACAGTCAGTAACATATTCATTCTAATCGTTCTTATAAAGATTCAAAACTAGGGGATAGTCTCGCGCCTACTATGGTAAAATTGGAGCAAACGTAAGTCACAGGGAGGGACATACTAGTAAGTCTCTACCTCCACTATGTACGAACCAACTGACTGAATTTCACATGTTCAGTTAAGACTTGGAAAATATATTAACATGTGGAAGTGACGAACCAGATATATAATACGAAAGTTGTGGGTGAAAGAGGCCCTGGCAGACCGAGACTCACATATCACGATCAAACAAATAAAACACTAGCTGACGGCACATTAAAAAGCTTTCGTAACAAAAGGGCATGTATGAAGAGGTTGATGAATGTCGACGAAGCAAAAGAAGTATGTCGTGATCGTGACAAATGGCGCTTTATTGTCTCTGCCTACCCCGCAAGGGATCGGGCGTGAAGATATGTATGTATGTATGTATGTATGTGAAAGTGTACGAAAACAATAATGTATTTCAGTAGGTACATACCTTTTCTAAATATTGCACTTTCAGCGGGGCCCCCTTCAAATCCAAGTGAACGATTCTGAAAAAAAAAATGTATGTATACTGCGTGGAATTTATTAAAGAGCAAATATTTTTATATTATAATCTAGAATAAAAATAAAGAACTACGTATTTTTTATTTCTATTATTTAGTAATAAAATCTTAAGTTACGGTGCAGAGAAGTTTTCCTAAAAATATCGTCACTCATACTGAGCCTAACGAAATAGGCAGCGATAGGTCGACTAGGCGAACGTTAACTTACGTATTACTTTCTCTCTCTATTTCGTCTGTCGGCTGTGAGCGAGATCAATTAATAACAACACTAACGGCCGGTTACAGAAAGCATGATTAAAATAATCTATGATCAACATTTTAATATATTCTACGTGATTGGTTTACGTTTGTCACTTTGGGTATTTAAGGCAAGGTGGCGTGCTTAATTGGCATACGTTAAACTCGGAAAGCTGCGGTCCGAACAGAGAGGCGACGCCGACGGCTAGTTAAGCGATCCACTAACACGCGGCGAACGAGTGCCTTCACTCCGTAGCCACGACTCAGACTTAGCTGTAAAGGCACACAGGGCCAACAGTGAGATAGAGACGGTTTATAGGATTTTAGTCCGTAGGCGCCCTGGGGCTTCACTAGGAAGCTTCACGGATGAGTCGGGCATGCGACCCCCACCCGCGTTGGCCCTTCAGGCAGGGGGCGTATCATTGATGATTTATTGATTCACCACCGTCTATAAAAAAAAAAAAAAAACGCACACTCTGCCAAGGGTCCACCTACCTACCTACCACCTACTAGGCGGCGCCACTTTCTATATAAAAAAAATATTATAATTGCTTTTTCTTGTCGTGTTTAACTTCAAAGCAAAGCAAAGAGACATTTTTTTTACCGATTTTTGCTTCAATTGTATGAATACAATAGAGTCGCAAGGCGCGGTGTGGCTCGGTTCTAAGAACGTGTTCCTTAAATCCCACAAAGGTCGGTTCAAACCTCCCCGACATGTACCAATGAGAAAAGCACTTTTCTTGCGTACATTTGTCATAGATTTACAACACCACCGTTCCCGTGCCTCGGAGAGCACGTTAAGCCGTCGGTCCCGGTTCCACTAATACCAACTTGTGGAATCGTTAATAAATTGTCAATAAAAATTGACATCATATCCTCGCCAAGCCGTCTTGCCAACGTGGCGAGTGTAGGTCAAATTCTCCAGATACGAGTATATGTTCTGGAAGCGAACAACTAATAAAGCGAAATAAAGGCTTAAGCGACAAGTCAAATACAGCGTCTGAGTTTCCTCCCCTATTTATGCTATGTTCGACTTGAATCCAAAGCAAAGCTTGCTTTTTTACCGAATTTTGCTTAAGTGTATGAAACAATGGGGCGTATCACTAACTTTTTATCACGATAGACGGTACCCAATAGAACTGTCAGTTGCATATAAAACTTGTATTTATATTACGAAATTTATTATTTATTGGTTATATTGCCGAAGTGAGCAGCTTTTAAGTGTCCAAATCGAGATTTCCGAGCGAAATCAAAAATATGGTGATCTCAAAATTGCCGATCTAATAATTAAACCTTTTTTTCTTTTTAAAGACGGTGTTCGCTTTCCTAGTTCGTCTTTTAAGGTAGGTAACGTTAAAATTATTTTTTTTGTTATAAAATTTAAAAAACTACAAATGTTTAAAAAATTATCCATCATAGCTGTAAACAAGGTACCATTGCCGCTAGCGACATCTACAAAAAGCTTTGCCTGATACACCCCATAGAGCAACGCCAAGTCGAACGACTATCAAAGTGAAAAAAAGCGCTTAAAGCGTCAAGTCAAACACAAGGGTAATAGCAAAATATTTTATTTCAAAAAAATGTTTAATAAACATATCAAATAAAATGCAGCATTGCGGAATTATTAAAAGTAGGACATGACAATTGTAAGAGGTCAAAACAATTAACATCAGTCGCCATTTGCATCGTGCATTTTAATTAACATTATTAAACATTTAACTTTGATTACGTTGCTCTTTATAATTTCAATGGAGGACATATTCTCATTATTATTAATTCTCATTTTTTCTATAGGTTTGCATTCAAGTCAAACACGATATAGGGAGGACGGTACTGTGGGATTTAAAAAAAATAAAAATATACTAGCATATACAGCGACTTCATTTTCGTTTAACAGCTGGAAGGAAATGTTGAGTGGAGGAGCCGTTGAGAGAACGTCTTAAAATACGGGTGTAGGTATAAAAAAAAAAAAAAAAAAAAAATCTAATTTAAAAAACTATTAACCCATATCCATACTATAAAAATATAAAAAAACTACAGAACCCAGAACCCTTTTTTTACAGTTAGGTATATAATGACACAAACAGATGGAGAAAGTTTATTTGGATGGAGAAAGTCTATTAAAAACCCATATTTTTTACTTCATTTCACTTTGAGAGTCATTCAACTATGGTTTTTATTCGCTTTAAAGAAAAATTCTGTAAAAAAGCAAGCTTTGCATTCAAGTCAAACACAATATAGGGTGGACGGTATTGTGGAATCTCAAAAAAACAAAAATATAAGTACTAGGTATATCAAAATAAATTTCAAATGCCGCCGTGGTCTAGCGGTTAAGTCTGTGGATTTAGACAGGGTTTTTATTCGTGGTCAGGACACAAAAATATTTATTAATGTACATATAATTAATATATAATTTAATTGTGATATTTCTCGAGTTTGGTACGCTGGAGACATCGACGAGCTTGTCATGATTGGCCTATAGTAAAGTTTGCTGAATGTGAATTCCCCTATTTATAAGCGTGGTTTCTGAACACCCCACAAGGGAAACGGTTGTGACGATACTTTACTTTTAAATTTAAAATATCTAAAATTTCTCTATTAAATAAAATATACCCTTTTCCATATTGTAAATAAAAAAAACAACAGAACCCAAGTACCTCTATATTTTTGTAATTATAATGACACAAACAGATGCAGAAAGTTTATTTTGCATTTATAACATAAGTTTTTTAAGTAAGTCTTATTTCAATGTATTTTTATATATATATTCAATCACTGTGTCATATATTAGTTGATATATCAAATATTAGTACTCCTTGAAAATCAAAATTAGCATTTGACATTATTGCAAATGGCACATACTATCAACGAGAACAACAAATAGGTGGTAGGAGGACTGATAGTGGTAATTTTCTGAGTCTGCCAGATAGGGGAAGTATCCACCCTTTGTGGCGGTAAACCACATGTTTCGGGATAAGGCTTGACTTGACGTCATGACCAGTCAAGTCAGCATGGTGTTAGGGACTGATGTCGTTAAGTGTGTCTGATTCCAGTTGCTAACATTCATGATGGAACTCGCGCGCCACTTACCATCTGATGGGAGCAAGGTCACATGTTGTGCTAGTAAAAAAAAAATTAAGAGTACAGGAAAACTGCAAAAAAAAAACCTGCTAGTTTTGTCCCATATATGCCAAATTCAAATCCAAATCCCATATATGCCAAATTCAAATCCAAATCCCATATATACAAGTCAAATTATCATTATTATTTTACATAATTATTAGATATTGTTGCACACTATTAAACAATATAAACCGCACTTTTGACTAACAATATCTGCCGTTAGGTAATTACAATACTTGACCCTGACATGTCTGTGCGGAAGCGCGGGAACGTCTCTCAGCCGTACTGATACATTTTTTTACTTTAGTTATTACAATGACAGACTTTGTTTTGGTCAGCGTTAGATTACTTTTAGCCAAAGAGATTGTTAACCCTTAAAATAATGGTAACTCTGTAAGGCTAGAAATTTGTTTAATGATAATTCTTAGCATGCTAAGAATGTCACCTGGTAGCCCTCAGCCCTCATCACATGTCTTTAGACAATATATTGATGAATTTGTCTTATTAAACTGACTTAATGTATATATTGTTAAGAAAAAATCTTGTAAATTAAGCTTTCTCAATTTGTAAGCCTTAATTTTTAATTGTCATACACTATGGTCAAATATACCTTCTTAAGCACTTAAGTGAAGTTTCTATCTATCCAAATACTTTTTTCTACAGTAGGAAATATAATAAATAATAACACATGGCTAGAATATCAAACTCGGAAATGTGAAAGTAAACTATATTTTTGTGCCAAACACATTATTAACCAATTTTATAAAGATTTAATGGTTTTAAATAGAATAGGTATCATTGTTAGTGTAATATGTAACTCAGTGGCCGATTACCGGCTTGGAATTAAATCTATGTTTTATGGGCGTGGTCCTCAGTAAATTTTTTTTCCGCTAAATACTAAAATGTACATTTTTATACACTGGGAACAAAGGATTTACAAGGCAGCTGGTGGGTCTATCAGGCCCAACTGTTAAAGTATAAAATTAATACACAATGAACTTTTTTAGATAAATACAACAAGTTTGGAGACTTTTAAATACTTATTAGAATAACTTTAATGTAACATTTACATTTTTATACTAATTTTATTAAATTAATTTAATATTCGATGCGCCATTAAAGGGTGTGGCCCTACAAAAATATTATTTCTTAAATCCGGATTTTTTTCTACACATTATACGCCCTTTTTACAGTTATTATAAACAAAAATTGCAAAAGTTTCTTTGAAATTTAACAGTATGGTATGGCGTGGAATTGAATCCTAGGCTCTTGGGACTCTTACAGAAGTTTGGTGGAGTATCCCACGACAGTTTCATGTAATAAATCCATTATTAATAACAAAGATAATAATATTTTCTTACCTATGAAAACTATCCATTGTGCTGGGTCCCGCCATGGCTTAAAACTTCAAAAAAGTTTGTGTAATACAAGTTTCTCAGCAAAATCTGAAAGGCAGCAACTCCGGAAACGTTTCACGAAACTACAGAATTAATTTGAGCAAAGTTAAGTTACATCTTATATTAAAATGAGCAAACTGTGTGATTTGAAGAAACACCCCGCCCAACAAATTCACCGCAAAATTTGCTGTCACAACAAGAGAAGGTCGGGGCGTGTTCATATCAAGAACTTATTACAAATTTACCCCTAAAATTCATTAATTCAGAATAGACTTTATATACAAGGCTTAGAGCTTATTTTCTTTCAAAATCTTTTTATCATATTTGTGTATTTTTCAATACAAGAACGCTTCCAAAATGACATTTGCTCGTGTTCTAGTAAACTTTTACGAAGATCTTTATGTTGATTAAGAAAAACAAAAATGTTTAAATCCCTCATAATTAAAGTTAAATTAAATAAATGATATTTTTCTATAAGATAAGCAACTACTGTGTTTTACAACAAATGCTGGATTTAGGCTATTATCGAAATAATAAAGCTAGTATTTAGGAAAAGTAGAAAGTGGGCGGAACATTGTCCGCGGCTACATGAACGCAGTTTACTTGTTTGAAAAATCTTCAAATATAATATTGTCGACTTCTTGTTAGAAAACTTTATAAAATAAGTTCAGGGTCGACATTACCACTAGCGATTACTTTCTCGGAAATACTAAAGGAATACATGTTTTTGTGGAAGACAATTCCTTTGTGCAAAACGGCCACGCCTCGGTTATGAAAATAGGCATAACACAAAGTATGGTAGCCTAGCTACATACCTACATACAAAATGCATGTACTTGGTACTTTATAGGGTTCTAAAAATAACTATTAAGATTTCGCTCGTTAAATTTACAACAGATACCTAACAATGCTATTAAACCATGGTCGATATCAATATCACCTACCTATTAAATTAACTCTATAGGTCAAGATGGAAGACAAACTTAGAATCCAGGATTCACTGTGCAAGTGTCGAGGCCATTGTGTATAGGGAGAGAGGGTATGAATATCGGGCTTTAGGTACGAACCAGCTGGGTTTAGGGGCCCCTTTTTTATGCGCAATAACACTTCCTACCCACTATTCTTCGCTCCTACATTATCTACGAGTACATAAGGCCATTATTATTACCTCAAATTTGAAATGGGAAATATAGTAGAAGCTCGATGAGTACTGTAGTTGATACCTAATTTTCTTTGTTACGATAAAAGGGCGTTGCCGCGTTGAATTTCACGTGACCTGCATGTAGGTAGGTTTTTACTGGTGGAGTAACGTGATTTTGTCGTGATTACGGCTTCGATTCGGGTTCGATTTTTGGTCGTTAATATAATAATTTATTAAATAAATTGTGAGGTTTGCCGAGTCTAGTAGGTACCGCCTTAGAAATGAGATCTATATACCTGTAGTGTGGCACCAAAGACATTAAATTTATAACAAGACGCTTTGAGAATAAAAGCTACGCCAATCGTCACAAAATAATTAGTCTATAAGAAAGCATTGCTCATTATATTATTTTGTTTTACGGACAATATCCCGACCTGCGTGCTACGGAAGTGTAAAACACGTTCTTGTTCAAGAACCTTGAGTTTAATTTTCTTTTAAAAGTAATGTATTATCACGACCGTTCCCTTCCGGGGCCAATCATGACAAGTGACAAGCTCGTCGATGTCTCTAGCTTACCAAACTCGAGAATATCACAATTAAATTCTTTTTTTTTATTATTATTTATTTATATTATTAAATAAGTATTATTGTGACCCGACCAAATCGCACTCGTACCTCCGAGTCTAACACGGACTTAACCACTAGCCATGGAGACAGTTGAATTTTATTAAAATAATATACGAAACATTTTGTATGTAGATACTCAGCATCCGATGCCCACTCTATCTTATTAGATCTATTTGTGTGGCATTCAAGTTAAGGAGAAAGAAATTACGGATACTGCAGCCAAAATCTCGTTCTTTAGCTGTTATATTATCCTTGATTTGATGTTGAGGTGGGAATGTTGCGGCTTTTTGCAACCTCTTTGGACTGACTTTAACCTGACTTCTGACTGACAACTTTAGACGACATAATTTTATGACAGAATGACTTTGAATTAAGAACAGAGACGAGGGAGTTCTTCGCGCCATTTTGCGTGGACATGTCAAGTGCAAGTTTTTGTTTTGTAAATTAATTTGCTGTGGATATTATTGGTTAAAAGTGGTGTTGTTTTGTTTAATAATGTGCTACAATGTGAATAATTATGGAAAACGATAAATTGGACTTTAAATATGGGGCACAAGTTGCAGTTTATTTTTTGCGGTTTTCCCGCGCTGTGGACTCCCATATTTTAACCGACGTGTTTGGGCTATAATCCCGCGAATGACTCCAAGTAAAGCATCAAATGCTGCAGCATCTGGAATTTGATGATCCCCAACTCGGTTATGAACTCTGTACAATGTCCTTTAAAGACAATTAAAAAAAAAAAAAACACAATGACAACGAAATGGAGACGCAATAAATGAAAATTAAATACAAAAAATATTATTTTTATTTAAAATCAAGAATAAAGTAATCATTTCAAGATATAAAGTGTTCCTTTCTGTAATACATGTGTTTCACTTGTCGCTTCAAGCGCTTTTTTACTATATTTCGCTTTGAAAGTCATTCGACTTGTGTTTTTATCCACTAAGCCAAAAAAAAGCGAGTTTGCTTTCAACTCGAACAAGGCATATACTATACAGAGTAATTTTTTTAAGTATGCCTTCAAGGCCAAATCCTAAAATACAAGGAATTTCAATAAATGTTCAAAGGTGTCAAAGATAAAAACTAAAAATGCTTAATTAGATTTTTAAATTTATTTTCTTAGCCGGGAATCGAAACGGTTGATTTAAAAAAAAAACTCACCTGTATTATTGCACCAGCTGATAGTGTCGCTTATAAAGGTCAAATCTCAAACTAAACTAAAGGTCTCATTATAAAGAAAATATGTTTTTTCTTAAAGAAGGAGATCGATAAATCATCAATGATACAACCCCAGCCTAAAGGGCCTTCGCGGGAGTTCGCATGCCCGAAGTTTTAAAACCCTAACTAATAAATTGTTCGAAATGATAGCCATTTATTTCAATGCATAGCTGAATTTGACGTCCCAAGTTATGTACTGCATTTTTTTTAATATCAACCGTATATATCCTGGCTAGAAGAAAAAAAAAATGTAATGATCCAGTTTTAGTTTTTACAAAATCGGACCCGCGACATCTTTGAGCGTTTTTCTTAATTCCTTGTAGTTTAGGATTTGGCATTGAAGGCACACTTGGAAAATTCACTCTGTATAGTGCCGGTTACGATGGTAGGTAAATAATAGCTAAAATAAAACACAGTTTTACAAGACTAAATCTATATTTCTATAAATAGATACAAAAGTATATAAAAGCTAAATTGTATACATTGTAAAGAATACTTTCGTTACATGCTAATATCCGCATACATGCAGTAGATCTAACACGCACAAATGCCGTCATCGAATCGAGAACATGAAGTATAGGATTTTAGGCAGCCATAAGGTGCGACGAAATTTTTTTTTTTTTGGTTCTCTTCTCCCGATGGATGATGAATGATATGATAGGGAACGCAAAGGATCTAGCCCATACAGCCAAGTCTGACGTTATATATTTTTCTTTTTCATGAGTTAATGAGGTCATCATCAAATTCCAGATGCTGCAGAATTTGATGCTTTTCTTGGAGTCACTCGCGGCACCATAGCTCAAACACGTCGGGTAAAATATGGGAGTTGACAGCGCGGGAAAACCGCAAAAAATAAACTGCAACTAGTGCCCCATATTTAAAGTCCAATTTATCGTTTTCCATAATTATTTACATTGTAGCACATTATTAAACAAAACAACACCACTTTTGTCTAATAATATCCACAGTAAATTTATTTACAAAACAAAAATATTGCACTTGACATGTCCACGCAAAATGGCGCGAAGAACTCAGGGGCGACGCAAAAATTGACAGCATAGAAGTCTAACTTAACGTATGTTTACATCTAAGAGCTAGCCTCATAGCTTTTTTTCTCTAAAATTATTAAAATGTCCCTAGTAATTTCCTCACGACCAGGAGCCTAATTCTACTAATTTTGTGTCGATTAAACTTAAGTTACGTTTTTTTCCGATCCCACATTAGTTATTATACCCGTACGGGAAAAGTGAAACTAAAGTTGCATCGAAAACAAATTGAATCAAATATTTTTTATGTGGCCCAGACAATCTCCTATATGTTAAAAATTATTTTAAAGCCTAAACCATTTAAAAATCAGCAAATATTTGTAACTGTTTATATAATAATAAATATAATACAAATATCTAATTGAATATGTAGTACATTTAAAAGAAATACACAGAATTATTTAAATAATATTATTATATACTCGTAGAAGAAAGAAAAAAAAAAGAAAAAAGTCGGAGTCCTTCGCGCCAATATTTTAATATATTGGAATTTGATAATATAATTAACTCACAATAAAGAAAGATTATTACTTCAGACTTGGCTGTATGGGCTAGACCCTTTGCCTTCCCTATCACCTCATTTATCATTATTTCCTGAGGTACTAGTGTACGACAGTCATATCTAATTGGATTTTTCGCTTTGGAACCTTAATAATGTGAAGATGCCGGTACACTAGCCCACTCCCCTAAATCCAGCAACAAAGATAACTAAAAAGTAACTAATAAGGTTACAAAATAACGATATTTAAAGTTAACTTACACTCGCCACGTCACTAGTTTTGTTTTAAAACGATTAAAAGAATACAGTTTTGAATAATAACTAAACTGCAGCGATTAGTATAATACGGATTTGTCAAAAGTCCTATTTTATTTCCACTTATGGAAATTGAATCGGTAGGTTAATACTAAAACATGTTTTGACAGCATTTAACGTTAAAATAAAATACTACTAGTAGAATTGGGTTGCATATGCAAAAAGGCAAATATTATTTGACATGTTTAACGTATTCATATGAGGCACGTCATTGGATGAAATGACCAAAGTGACAAGCTAAATCGCCAATCACGTGGCGTATATGAAAATATTGATTAGATATTATTTTAATCATGTTTCCGGCAACTGGCCGTTAGACTTAAATACCTTTGAAAATATTAGATTGTGCAAGAGGAATGGAAAAGCATAAGATCGCTTTATAGATCTTGGGCCAGTTATTTGGCGCAGTATGCGGTTACCTTAAAATTATTATTGTTAACCTTTATCTGCAACAAATAAAGTGTGTTAGATGTGTTTCTTACTTGGTAAAATATATAAATTGAAGCTTAAAAATGTTTATTGCCAAATATTTCGCCTCTCTTTGGAGCGGCGTCATCAGTGACAGTGACTGAAGGTCTTTGTCATAAATTTTGAAAAAATAATTTTATTTTTAGCAATGGTAAAGGCAATGCACTATACAGTTTTGTATTTATTTTTTAGAAAAATATCATCATCACCTAGCGCATCATGGAAAACATCATCAGCATGTTATGTCCATTGTTGGTTCGATATTAATAAATTTACAAAACAAGTTAGACAAAACCTAATGCATTACATTCAGACCAGGGCTATAGTATGCACCAAGCTGCCATATAAAAGAGCTTTATTATTTATATTTGGCAATAAAAAAATTTAAGCTTCAATTTATATATTGTTAACCTTTTTAATTCGGAAGATTTAAAGATTCAATTTCATTGGTCGTTAGTCGGTGGAATTATATATAATCTCACTAGTCATAGCGACCAAGTTATCGACAATAAAATTGAGTCTTAAGTTTTAAGTACTAAAATTTACAATGACTACAATAATATTTGTCACACTAACAAAAATTATCATAAAATTAAGTTAAGTATCATCACGAACGTATATCGACGTGGTCAGAAACCACGCTTTTAAAATAAGTAAATTCACATTTAGCCAACTTTACTATAGGTCCATTATGAGAAGTGTCAAGCCCGTCGATGTCTCTAGCGTACCAAACTCGAGAAATATTGCAAATAATTTATTGTGTCGCGACCTGTATCGAACCCGGTAGCGCAGCGTCTAAATCCACTGAGGCAGCATCATATATAAACATTTTTGTATAAATACACCAGCAATTCAAAATGTTTCACAATTATTTTATTATTATTATTACAACGAAAAAAACTCGATTTTTAATAAATACTCACAACACAGTGATAAAATGCATTTAAAACAAAATCGATATGCATAAAACATATGACCTAATCCAAAGATTTTTTAAGAACGACGCTCGCGCCTCTACTAGATCTACCACGCGACTTTCAAGGAGAAAGAAAAGAAAGCAAACTTGCGCTTCAGTTACAATGCATTACAAAAAAATGCATCAGAGTTATTTGTGGGTTTGGACCATTAGAGTATGTAGATCATTATTTAAAAAAATTAAAACTCTTAACCCTTACTTATTGTTAGTCAAAAGTAGCGTTGTTTTGTTTAATAATGTGCTACAATGTGAATCATTACGGAAAACAATAAATTGGACTCTATGAGGCACAAGTTGCAGTTATTTTATTGCGGTTTTTCCCCGCAGTAAATTCCCATATATCGGACTTGTTCGGGTGATTTTTCATCTAAAGCATCTAATTCTGCAACACTTGGAATTTGATGATCCCCAACTCATTTATGAACTCTGTTATGAATAAATTACGTGTTTAGAAATGATGTATTCTGCACATAGTCCTTTAAAGAAACTTAAAAAAAAAGATGTGTGTTTTTTACGTTTCTCGGAGCGGGCCACTGTTGCCAGGTCTCCCGATATTCCAGGATATCTCCCGATTTTAGTTAATGTCGCCCGATGTCCGATGCATTTACACAATGCTATGCAATGTAAAATACGTTAATTTGTAAAATGCATAGACTAAACTATACTATAACTTAATGAAATAAAGTTGAATATTCGATAGCAAGGCTTTCGCAGTTATAGATTCCTAATTTTGCAAACCGGTTATTGCTTTGATTAATAGGCCAAATTAAATTCAATTAGTAGTATATTGGATAGATGCAGTATTTTTATGATGATGCAACTTTTTTTTTTTCTACTTAATATTTATTACAAAATCAACCTAATAAAATTTAACGTAAGTTATAAATTGCCTCGACAGAAAGTGAGAGTTATTATGGTTTGGAACAATTACCATGGACACTTTCCAATAATTTTTCCACAACACGAAAGGAGAAGGCATGGAGTCGCAACTACTTATAGTCTACTATTTAATATTTTTTTAAACTGGACTGTGCATTTTATGGCGTTATAGAGATTTGTCGTTAAAATTTAATGAAGATGAATCACAATATGGAAGACAAGCTAAACCAACCGAAGCCAATTGATTTCGACGCTTTAGGGAGTTTACTATATAATGAATGATAGAAAAAAACATAAAAAACATTTATTGAGAAAACTTTTTTAAATTAATTTTAAGGAAAGATTTATTGTTTTCATAATCTCGCCATACATCTCCCAATAAAATTTATTGGTACGCCTCCTGTATTTTAATAATTGGATCTGGCAACACTGGAGCGAGCCGTTAGTCGGCTGCAGATGTGTGTGCCGTGCCATGTGTCTATATTTAATTGATATCTATGTGTTGTAACAATGTATAGTGTGCGTAGGGGAGTCTTTCGCGCCATTTTGCGCGGAGATGTCAAGTGCAAGTTATTGTTTTGTAAATTAATTTACTGTGGATATTATTGGTCAAAAGTGGTGTTATTTTGTTTAATAATGTGCTACAATGTGAATAATTATGGAAAACCATAAATTGGACTTTAAATATGGGGCACAAGTTGCAGTTTATTTTTTGCGGTTTTCCCGCGCTGTGGACTCCCATATTTTACCCGACGTGTTTGGGCTATAATGCCGCGAGTGACTGCAAGTAAAGCATCAAATTCTGCAGCATCTGGAATTTGATGATCCCCAACTCGGTTATGAACTTTGTTATAAACATATATTATGCAAATAAATTACGTGTTTAGGACTGATGTATTCTGTACAATGGCCTTTAAAGACAATTAAAATTAAAAAAATATATATCTATGTGTTGTAACAATGTATAGTGTGCGTGAGAAAGTGACATGTTTGTTTGTTCTAGACGCAACATCTAGTAGAGGCGCGCGCGTCGTCTTACAAAATCTTTGACCTACAACGTACCCTATTTTTTCATTAATAATAAATTAACCTAATTATATTCTAAAAATACTATTATAGTGTAAGTACCTACCTTACTTATAATTAACTAAACAGAAAATTAATAGTGGCAAGTTAAAAATATTAAAGTATCGTCACGATCGTAATAATATGAGTTTTCAAGAAAACAAGGCAAACACAACCCGTTTATGGTTGACCGGTTTGCCCCACTCATTCGGCGCTTGCTGTTTAAATACAGTTGCGAGCGCCGACAACAGATATTGATTATTTAAATTTAGTTGTTACTTTTTACAAAGGCTGGATCGCAGTAAGTATTATTATATCTATTAAACTATATCACTGACCCCCCAGTTTCTTTATCAGAATATTTAAACGTTTTTTTTTGGTTATTGATAGTTGGCTTAATATTTTGATAGTTAAGAATCACTTGCCTTATTCATCTTTAATTGATTAATTCAATAATAGGAATATTCATTTATTTGTTTTTGGGAATTTTATTTGTTATTTGGCTGTACAGCCATTACAATATTATAAAAGCCTTCAAAATTTTCACAGTTAGCTATACCGAGAAAATAAAATACAAAATCAGTATATATTCAATTAGATAGGTAATTGTAATTGCACTTGTGTACTGCTTCTGTTACTACAACTTAACAATATTTTGACAATAAATATAGGAATAATAAAATATAAGTGACACAAAAATAAGCGCGACATGAAACTATGCGCCCACCTGATGGTAAATAGCAAACACGATCCGTGAATGTTAGCAACTGGAATTATTAGTCCCCAACATTATGCAGCGGCTTGACTGGACATGACGGCAATTCGAGCCTGATCCCAAAACGTGTGGATACACTTTACTAGGTTTATCGGCACTAACGGTGGATACTTCCCCGCTCCGGTAGACTGGGGAAATAACCACCATTAGTCCGCCTACCACCTTATTAATTAACAGACTTTATAACAGCTGGTGTTTAACAGAGTTTTAAATAATCAATCCCCGTTGTCGGCGGTTCCAACTATATTTAAGCTGCCCGCGCCCACTCGTTAATACTACTTAAGTTAGCACTATAACTAATGTGTGACAATGATGCGGGTCCCGGGTTCTGGTTCCGCATAGAGGTCCTTAGTGAGCGGGGTGTCGCCGCAAATTCGGAAGTTTTTAGAAAAAGGAATAATTCCGACTAAAAACCCAGATATGACGACCCAAACTCCAGCCACGTAGAAGGCTGCGTCCCACTGACCTGTCACGTCCTTTAAGCCACCTGGAAATTATAGATTTTTGAGGTTATTTTCAATGTTTTTTACAAGGCTTTTGTTTGGATTTACGAAAGAGAGAGAAGAAAACAGTTGTTCTTGTACATTAAAACTGTAATGTAACCTACACATCCGCAAGGTCATGATCGCTGAGTTTTCTGGTATTTAAGCACATCAAAGAAATCTTGTATGCTTGTCATTCAATAAATTACGGACGAACTAGGGATGTTCGATCCGATCCGATACTCGTGTGGATCGATACGATAAAACGAAAACGATTCGCTCAATTTCTAAAATTATAATAAAAAAAATAAACAATCGTAAATTGATCCAATTAACTAAAAAAATTAAAATTAAAATTCAATCATTTATTTACTTTCCAATACATATAACTTATTAAATAGCCCGCCAAACTGTAACCACAGTTTGTTGGTGGAGACAATTACTCTCGAAGCTTAATAATAAATATAATAGGTACATAAAAAAGATGCGCGGGCGCGAACCACTCTCCCCCCGCGCGACCACCCCGTCCGCCTACAGGTGCCATTAATTTAAGTCTATCTCTTTCTTAGGATGAACACTCATTTCTTTCGAAGATTATTTTAAATTTTGAAACTAAACTCAATAGGCAATAAACGAACGACTGCAGGCAGGAGGCGAGGTGAGGGCGCGCAGGGACGCGGAGCGCATACATGGCTTACAGTCAGCTACAAATCACACCTACAAACTTATAAATACTTTTATAAAAAATAAAAACATCAAGTACATGTATGTGTTTTCAGTGACCTGCACTGGTGGCAACATGGCAGCAGGTCGTAGCATGCCATTTGATCGTTCGGTCGACAGCAAATACGAAATTACAATTGGTTTTTGTAATTTGTAATTTACTTTTTGTACCGATGTATTAGCATTCGATGCTTTACGGATCCATATACATGCACGAAGGATCGGATCAACAAAACTGTATTAGATAGTTGGTTTTAAAATTATTCGTAAGCTACACGAGCGGTGTTATAGGTACTAGAAACAGCGTCCAGCACCAAAGGTGCGTTGAGTCACCTGCTGAGATCCTGCCGGGGAAAACAGGTGATTATTCCATCCCCAACCCAGGCCTATTGAACATCCGGGCCTGGATGACTCCGCTGTCTGTGTTTAAAACTATAGATATACAGAATAAAAATTGGACTAAAAAGTATAAATAATTAAAACTACTTAAATAAATATAAACTAAACCTAATAAAAAATAAACTATAAGTAAAAAATGTCCTCTAGAGACGACCCTTCAGTCTCAAGAAGATGGCAACATTTCCCTTTCCTGTCTCCAGACTTTTCCGTTAGCCGTTTGTACAACTCCTTGGCCAGACGCTTGGCTGAATGACCCCATGAATATTAGGAATATTAAGTTTAAATATTTATATTTGTAATCTAATACCGCATTCCTTAATTGGACAATTAACATTGTTTTATTAACTTGCTTAAAACATATATTTTTTTAAATATATATCAATACCTAGCGGAAGGTGAAAACAGTATTCCACGCATGACCTTATCTGTGCTATATACATCATAAGTCTTAGTGCAGACGGACAAAAGACCACTTCACATTGTTCAGTATCCCCAGTTTTTGGGACATATTTAAACCCCAAGTGCGTGTCGAGTGTTGGCCAAATTATCCAGATATATGTTCTGAAAGGCCAATCTCTAAGAGTGCCGGTCTGGCACTCTGTGTTCTAGGCGCTGCTGTAATGATGATTATATAACAATAAATAGAATTACCTGCTATAGGCGGCCCAATAAGATGCCCAAGTCCTTGGCAGAGCAGAACCAATCCGTACGCCATAGTGAACCGTTCCAGCGCTATCAATTCAACCAAAATACTCGGTGTATAAGAATAGGAGCTAGAGAACATGAGACCAAATATGACAGCATTTAGTGCCAGAAGGTAGAAGCTGTATGGAGCTTTAGGATCAGTACATCTCACTATGACAGGGAACATGAATATTGAAGCTCCGCAAACTATAAGACATCCGGCGTAAGTTTTGGTTACATGTACCCATGGCTGATCGCCTGCCCAACCAAGGCCTACCTGAAAATAGAAAAAAATAATTGAATAAGTTTATTTTAAAACTCTGTAAACTTTCATATTTCCGGCGTGTTTTAACGATATTGCCGCGAATGACTCCATAAAAGCAATTTGCAATATCAATTTGCAAGCAAAAAATTTGATGAAAGTGAGAAATAAATTAAATATAATTGTGTCCCGACCAGAAATCAAACCCGTTACCTCCGCGTGTAAATCTGCACTCAAATAACAAAAAATATACTTACGATGCCAATAATGGTAGCAACACCAAAGATACTCAACATCAAAGTCCCTTGAGTCTCAGTATAGCCAGCTTCTTCCATGAAGGGAGAGATATAGAAATATGGTACAATGAACCAAATAAACAGGACCAAAGTGGCGAGGTTCATCATCAAGAAATGGAACTCTGTGAACATCTTCCAGTCAAAAGTTCTGTTAATAACTCCCATTATTCTATCGCGCCAATTCTAAAAACAAATAAAAAATAGATTACACAGAGGTATTCAGTTTTCAGACCAAAAAAACTTTGAGTACATTATATATTTTTTTAAACCATTATCAAGAGAGATGCTGCATGACTTAAATGTGTTAATTAGAACAAAAACATTCACGTGAACTTTAATTGACTGTAAGTGGTCATTAATTAAGGAGAGACTCAACAATCATTGCAATAAACGACAAATCATGCTGAAGGCGTTGTTGCTAGACTTGTTTAATACAATTCAATCTCAATTCATTCTCGTAGGCGTTTGCTATTTAGGAATAGAATTTAATTGAAAAGTATGCCGCCGGCAATTGAAATAACTGAGCAGTCGCATTTATACAGAAATGCAGCCAAAACATAAACAGCTGCCGCTGCACTTGTTGACATTATTCTGAAACCTTGAAATTTTAAATAACGTAGCAATGTTAAATAATAACAGTGAAATATCGACGATGGCAAGCGGCCCGATGGAATGCCACCGGTAGTGCCTTTTCACATATCCTTGACTACTAAGGACCCAGGCACTGCTGTATTACAAGCTCTCAAACGGTAGAAATACACCTGATTTATTGGAACATGTGTTTTTGCGCCGCCGCCATTTGGAGTTGAAACTTTCGGGCCCGGGGGACCAAGGCGTTGTCAGCACAGCTTGTCAAAATACCTCAGCAGACAAGAGAAGACAATATTTGGGCCAAAGGATCATCATTGACATTCAACACGGTAATGCTGCCAGTATCCTTGGCTAAGTAGTTTCCACTTTATATTAGTTTGCAATTTTACTTTATTCCATAAATATGTCTAATAACCTTACCCTTTCTTCTTCAATCTCTTCAACAGACCACATCGAGTTGCGGTAAATATTTGGACAGGAAGAAGTTCGTAGTTTATATTTGGCTATATTCAACATAGCTCCTCGATGCATTATAGAATTACGATGTACTCTAATATCCCTTAAATAATGATGGTCAGTACTAAATTGTCGAGCCAAAAATCCTTCTCGAACTGCCTTCGATTCCACATTAACTGGTTTGTTTTCAGAAATAGGATGTAACAACTTCTCTCGTACAATATCAAGTTTCGTCTCAAAATCTTTTTTACTCTTTCTACCCAATTTTAATTTCATAGACATTTTTGATGGCTTATTTTTAGTTTCATGTATAGGTTCTGTTGGTAACTTTTGTTCTGAAAGACTCTTCTGCAGTGCTAACAGTGAGGGATAGTTTTGTAATATAACGTTGTATAAATCTTTGTTTTCTGCTAACTGCTCCAGTACTTCCTTAGGAACCTAAAACATTAACGTCACTATTAAAAACTATTTAGAACCAGGTAAACAAAATTTAGCTTGGCGCGGTGGTGGCTCGGTTATAAGAAAACGTTCCTTAAATCCTACAAAGGTCGGTTCAAACCCCTCCGGCATGTACCAATAAGAAATACACTTTTCTTACTTAATTTACAACATCACCGTTCCCGTGCCTCGGAGAGCACGTTAAGCCGTCGGTCACGGTTCCACTAATACCAACTATCGTAAATAAATTGTCATTAAAAATTGGCATCATATCCTCGCCAACCCGTCTGACCAGCGTGGCGAGTGTAGGACAAATTATCCAGATATATGGAAGGCCCATCTACAGCAGCGGAGGTCTAGGCCGCTGTGTTCTAGGGGCTGTAATGATAAACAAATTTAGGATATACAAAGTATTGTACTACTTACCCTTTCATTTTCTTTTAAAAACGTAGGAATATTGATTACAGAGTTAACTTTTTGTAAAGCTAAATCAGCATTCATTTTTGTCGCTGCATCCAAATTTTCAGCAGCTGCTATCGATGTTAATAGAGATGTTAGGATGTATTCAGGTGTCTCTCCACTTTTCATCAAACTCTTTAGTTCTTCAATGCCAGGAAAATTCGATTCAGCTCCTCCAGACTTCGCAGATCTTGCGGAAATAGAAATAGAACTTGGAGCTCGTTTTGATTTAGACATTCGACGTTGATTTTTCTGCTCAATCTTTAGCCATTCGGGATCTCTCATTACCGCTCCACAAACGCATACATTGAGTACAGTTCCAGCTAATAATACCAAGCATCCTCTCCAATCAAATTCATCTAATAAATAAGTCGTTAAAGGCGAGTATACAAATGTTCCAAAACCAACACCACATGACCCAAGTCCAACAGCTAAATTACGACGTTTCTCAAACCAATAAGCTATCGAAACAACACACGTTACATACAAAAGACCCATACCAAGCCCCGCAATGATGCCATATGTTATGCATAGCACATAAATAGAAGGGCTATATGCAGCAGCGATAAAGCCGATTGTTGACACAATACTTCCGACTATGGTCATTTTCCTGCATCCATATCGATCGACAAGGGCGCTCATTAACGGCCCAGCAATCAGAGGGACAGATATGAATAAACTTCCGATAATTGACGTCACGGCTTCTCCCGAATCGAAGTACTTTACTAATCGAGCGTTGATAAGTCCATAGGAGAATGCAAGACCGTCAGCTACGGTGGCGATGAAGAATGAGGCAATAACGACAACCCATCCCCAGCCACCGTCAGGTATCTGCGGCGCTTGCTCCGTCGCAACCTTACTTGAACAAATGCTGTCATCGTCTCCCAGTCCCAGGAACTTGACGCCTTCTGATGTTGATGCGCGATCTTCGTCTTCGCCATCGTCATCCTTGTAGTAAGCTACAGTAAGATTGTTGTTTGTTTTTTCTTTCTCAAACTTCGTGTCATCCCCTGCCTTCCCTGGACCGATGTCCGCATCGGAAGCGTCGATAGCAGGAAAGTTATATGTCACTCCATTCTTAACAACTTCGGGGGTGTTAAGAAGCGACTTCACGCATTCCGCGGACGAATAAAGTCTCGAAGCATATTTCGGCGTTTCTTTCCCAGAAATTCCATTAAGTTGGGCTCTTTGTGAGTCCATCAGGCTTCGGCTTCTCGAATTCAGGTGCCAAAAGCACGATTTATGGTCGTAGGGTTTGATGTCCGATTATTTAGACCGAATTCTTAATCTGGGGTCTCTTACTGAATACCTGCACGGTCTCTTCGAGTTGGTCAGGGGAATGGCACAGGGCTTGATGGCTGTCGAGGTCATCAAGGACAGGCAAGTCCTCGATTCCACAGTTTCCAAATATTTCCTCTCGAAAATAATATTTCGATGTATCTTTACAATAAAATCCTTTTTGTTTGACATGTAGTTAAAGTTTTATAGCTGCCAACATGTCAAAAAGTAGGGAATTGATAATCTGAAACAAAAGAAAAGTACGTTAATATTTACTTGTCAAAATCGTTGAGATGTTTCCTAGAAACTATTGTTAATAGATTGCAGTTCTTCCTTATTCAATGGATGATGTCACTCTTTGCTAACACCATATTTTTAATTAAAAAGAAGTATTTTCCTTTATTTAATGACAAAGCATCTTTGTAAATTTAAACGAATGATTATTTACTATTTTGATAAAGACAAACTTCTAAGCATTCCATGTATTCACCGTGCGGGTGATTCCTGGTCCCAATGGTGTCTCGGGCTTGCGACCGACAATAGGCTGGTTTAAAAAGGAGGCCTCCGTTTTTATTTAATTCCATTCCACTCCTCTCCCTACCCAACCAAATAGTGTATGATTCCGTTAATGCCGTCTTGGAACACTCTCCATAAATGTATTTATTTAAAAACTTTATTGCACAAAGTACAAAGGCGGACTTAATGCCCGAAGACATTCTCTGACAGCCAAACCTTGGGGACAAATTTAACCCTATAAAGATAATAATAATATAATTAATGAAAATTAACAGTAAACTAATATATACTTACATCATATAAAATATTCATTCATTCATCATTACAGCCCCTAGAACAAGCGTCCTAGACCTCCACTGCTGGAGATGGGCCTTCCAGAACATTTATCAGGAGAATTTGGCCTACACTCGCCACGCTGGCCAGACGGCTTGGCGAGGATATAAAATATTATAAAATATTATAATATCAATAAACTAAATACTAATACATACACATTATTATACATAAATATACATATATATACTACTTACTAACGCTGTGTGGAGCCATTTAGAAAGTGTGAATACACACAAATTAGTAACAATAACTACAAAAGAGTTAGAGACAAATGAAGAGTGATGAGAGGGGATAGATAAAAGAGAGTTGTGAGAAGAGCGAAGAGATTTGTCATAAAAAGAAGAAAGATAGGCGAAATTGTCCTTGAGGTGTATTGACGGCATTGTACTTCTGCGCATCACAATGAGAGAGGGACCAGAAGTTTAATTATAAATAATAAATAAATAAATATTTCCAGACAGGTCACATAGCGCCATCTAATTTCCGTGGTAAGCTACGAGGCTTGTGTTACGGAAACTAGATGGTTGATAAACTACATATTATACTTTCTTTTTTTTTTTGTAAATATATACGAGAACATATTATACATATAAACACCCAGACCGAGACAAATTATACAATGTACAACTTGCCCCCGGTGGGAATCGAACCCACGACCTCCCGAGTTCACGGCAACGTTTATTACTACTAGACCACGGAGGCGGTCGAATCAAAGCAAATGACCTATCATTATGTATCAGCTTAAGTCAACTCTACCAATGAATATTACGAATGTACGTTACGTCTTCGGAAGGTATTCTAAGAATGTATCCAGATTAAATGTAACTTTGTTGATTGTCGTGGTTAATTATTTATAAATCTGTTATGTATATTAGTTAAATAACATGTACGAGTGTCAGTCAGTTTCTTTGCAATAATTTTGTATGAGCCACTTTATCTAGGTAGGTATTCTTTATGGAAGTGCCAAGCTCTTAAACTAATTGGGGCGGAAAACACTCCATTAATTAGTACATCCCAAATTAATATGACACTTAACCTTGGTTATATATATAATCGAATCGATACTGAAACGGCATGTAACCGCGCTTCTATCTGAGAATAATAATAATATTAAAAATCGTTTATTTACTTAAAAAGCTAGTACATATTTTAGTAATTAGCCACTGGTGCTCCATCAAAGTTAATCTGAATCTCAGACACCAGTTCCATTACACAAATAAGTATAATAGTACAATTTCCACTTGGTTTATACTTAAACTTATTTTTTACTATTAACAAATTGAATTATTTAACCACAAAAAATTAAATAATTTTACATTTAAGCAAGGGCGTACCCAGGATTTGAGCTAGGAGGGGGCAGCTCATACCTGTTTCGAGAAGATGGTCGGTCGGGTATATTGAAACAAAAAATTAGGAAAATTGACTGGAAAAAGTACTGTCGAGTGTTATTAAAAACTGCATAGCCATTGTAGATTATTCACTATATTAAATAATAAAGAATATCAGTAAGACTTTTCTAGTCTTGTTATATATTGACATATTAGACATCTCTAACAGAACATTGACTTTTTATTACAAAACATAATGCTAGATAGATTAAGTTTTAACACCCTCCCTTAATCTAACCGCATTCCTAAACCATTGATACAAAATACATGCTTAGGTTTTGCAACAGATTTAGTCAACCCATCTGCTATCATTAAACTTGTAGAAATATATTTAATACAAATTTTCCCATCATTAACCAATTCCCTTATATAATGGTACTTAATAGCAATGTGTTTTGACCTCCTGTGTATAATAGGTGTATACCATAACCTATTAAAAACTGCATAGCCATTGTAGATTATTCACTATATTAAATAATAAAGAATATCAGTAAGTCTTTTCTAGTCTTGTTATATATTGACATATTAGACATCTCTAACAGAACATTGACTTTTTATTACAAAACATAATGCTAGATAGATTAAGTTTTAACAAGTGTCGTCCGTAACTAGATAGCGCTAGATGTTGTTTTCTCCAAATTATATTCGGCTTTAATCCTAGATGGCTCTGATTATCTCGTCGGGAACTCGGGAGCGGAAACTACGAGATGCGACGGTTTCGCGGGAGATTTAAATTATATTGCGTCGCTTACAGTATACTATATCGATGTAGAATGTAGAATATTTAATTATAGATAAAAAATATTAAATCAAAATATCTGACTGAAAAGATGTTTTGTTTCCAACACTTAATTTTGCGCAGAGTAGGTAACACGTTTTTAATTACCACTTGCCGGGAAAATTGACGTTTATTTTATCTTCTAGGGGGGGGCAGCTGCCCCCTCCTGCCCCTACCTGGGTACGCCCTTGCATTTAAGCTCAGAGAATTTACATTAATAGCTTTATTCATTTTATTATAAAGATAAACTGCAATACAGGGGAGGGGTAAAACTTGCTCATAAAGGCATTAAATAATTTAGAATTAGACTTTAAATAATTTAGTATAAGGAATTACATGGGTTCTCTTCGTTTTATTACAGACGGGATCATTTGAGTTACCTTCTGTGTTTCTTAAGAACTGCAAAATAAAAAGTTGTCTCACACTCAAATCCTTATCTAAAGTGTCTAAAAGTATGTATTACAATAAAGATGGATAAGAAAAGTACAGATAATAATAGATTTAGTTTTATTTATTTATTTAATACTTTATTGCACAAAGACAAAGGCATGCCTCAAGACATTTTATCATGGCCAACCATTGAAAAACTTTAAACAAAAACAATATATATATATATAGAAATATAATAAAATAAAAATAATGAACTAGAATGTATTAGATATAATATTTTTATATGTACTAAAATATATCTGTAAAGAACAGGAACAAAGAGATTTATCGCGTGAAAGGAAGAGAGATAAGAAAATAATTTAATAAATAATCATAAAAAAAAAACAAACTATGACACTCTGTCAGTCACATGTGACATCCAGCCATAAGAAACCTGGGCCTCTGCAGAATCAGCCGCACGCCTTAAGCGCAACAAGTACGCGGAGATTATCATCAATCACCATTTCATTCCATTTTCAGTTGAAACGATGGGCCCGTGGTCCGAGGAGGCTCTTGTGAGAAACTCCACTTGGCGACGGTGACCCTTTGAGTAGAGAATATCTTGTTCAAAGGGTCAGCCTCGCTGTTCAACGGGGGAACGCAGCGAGTGTCCTCGGCACACTACCCAGCAAATAGTCGTAATTTTATTTATTAATTTTTAGTTTTTAATTAGTTTTTATAATTTAGTTCTTAATTTATTTTTATTTTTAATCTTTGTACTATACTCCGAATACATTTTTTTTAACAAAAAAAAGCTACCTAAATAATAAAATTAAAAATCAAACGGCGCAAATTCGTAACCGGTACCAAGGTTGGCGAATTTGCGTAATTTGAGGTTCTTAGCAGAAAACGCCGCTCTCCCCGCGCCTGACGAGGTCGCCTGGATGTGAGATGGAGCTAATGTGTCTACACACGTCGCATCCCACACCAGAAACCTGCTAAGTTTCCACGGCCCAACAGTCATTCTCTTGCCATCGCTCCGCACAATCCCAGATGGTTCTAAGAGCCCTTCGGATGACGTCGTTGAGAGCCGCGTGACATAAATACATACATAAATATAACTCGGTTCCATTATCTATCATCAATGTAGGTTAACTATATAAATAACACGTAATGAATGCGAAATGTCCGTGAAAATTTCTGCTTGTGCATCGTTTCTGACAATTAAACAAATGAAAGACCGGACAATACCGGATAAAACCGGACTTTTCTGTTTATTCCCGCAATTTACCGGTAACCAATGGACAAATTCCAATTCAACTCACATGCTGGCACGTTTGTGAACTTAAACGAGACGTAGATTGTTTCACTGAGTTGCAAAAATCTTTATTTTATTTTATTTTTATTTATTCAGGAAACATACAGATCTTAAAACATAATTACAACAATTCTAAAAGTTACACAATCCAGCAAAGTTTCCACTTAAATATTAAATATAGATTTTGCAAAAAAAATAATAATAATAGGGATAAGCTTAAAAACAATACCTACATAACAAATATAACTAAATAATATATATATATATATGGTAAAATAATGAAAAATTAAAATATATTAAAAGTAGTAATAAAAAAATGAATAAATAAAAAGTTCTCCAAGCATTCCAATCACTAACTTTTTATCACGATAGATGGCGCATGATAGATGGTACCTAACATAACTGTCAGTTGCATAGAAAACTTGTATTTTTATTACGAAATTTATTATTTTCTGGATATTATGCTGAAGTGAGCAGCTTTTTAGTGTACAAATCGAGATTTCTAAGCGAAATCGAAGATATGGTGATCCCAAAATTGCCGTTCTATTAATAAAATCTTTTTTCTTTTTAAAGACGGTGTGCGCTTTCTTAATTCGTATTTTAAGATAGGTAACGTTAATTTAAAATTCATTTTTCTGTTATAAAAATAAAAAACTACAAAAACATTAAAAAAATTATGCGATATAGGTGTAAAACAAGGTACCATTGCCGCTAGCGACATCTACAAAAAGCTTTGCCTGATACACCCCATTATGATTCATTTAGATAATTTAATATTAATTTCTTTTTTTAACCTAGCAAGTATTATTATCATGATCATCACGGCCCCTAGAACACACGAGCCCATGACTTACACTGCTGGAAATAGGGGCCTTCCAGAACATATATCTGGAAAATTATTATTATAAATTTTGAGATTTTTTTGTTCGAATTAACTCAAAATATGTCTTTTGGAGGTAGTGAAAAAGAATTGACGATATTAGTGAAACCGAAACCGACAAAACGTCTCCTTCTCACCGTAACAGTGGTGTTGTAAATCTATGACAAATAATAATATTAACAATATATATATTTTTTTTTGCTTGGTGAGGATATGATGTCAATTTTTTATGACAATTTATTAACGATTCCACAAGTTGGTATTAGTGGAACCGGGACCGACGACGGCTTCTAACGTGCTCTCGTGGCACGGGAACGGTGGTGTTGTAAATCTATGTCAAATGTACTTAATAAAAGTGTATTTCTGTACATGCCGGGTGCGTTCGAACCGACCTTTGTAGGATTTAAGGAACGCGTTCTTACAACCGAGCCACCACCGCGCCAAAATATATATAATATATTAAATACAATCTAGAAAAAAATATGTACGTAATTAAAGTGTAATCATTGGTACATGTCGGGGTTCGAGCAATCTTTTTTTTTATTTTAAGAAAAACGTTTTTACACACCGCAACGTTACTTTTTTTTTTTAACATTTGTTACAATTTGCCAGTGTCAAAGTTGGGGAAAGACCATAGACATAGGATCGTCGCGTGTCAGTATTCTATATCTATGGGAAAGACGGATTAAATAAATAGGACTTTAAAAATTTGGAACAGGATCAAAAGAGTAAATACAAAAATAGAGAATTAATAGAAAAATACATCATTATATACAAAAATAAGAGAATAAATAATGGATTATATGCAATTACATAGGATATTTATATTTTAATATTATTATCTACAATAAATGAACCAATTATACAACGTAACTAATTACAATAATATATTTGCTACAATGTGACAAGATTGAGCGATAAAAAAAAGCAGAGCTGATTTTTTTAACATACCATAAATGTCAAATGTCCTATATAATATATATATATAATAAACACAACACAACACACTCGATCGTTTAAGCTGACTGTGCATGGATAAAATTTTCTTTGTTGATGTAAACATAATTTTAATAATAGATTTAATCCATGACAAGTTGCCAAGGATCTGAATTCGTTCAGGTTTTTTTTTCAAGACGCGTCGGCCGGAATATTCTTAAAACCGAATCGAATTTAGCGACGTTGACATTAAGTTGTTATGGAAGACATTACGAACTGTTTTTGTATTTGTATAATATTACTTATATTATTAACTAGCTGACCCGGCAACTTCGTACCGCCCAACAGTCATTGAATGTGGTGTTACTTTAGTTTACAGTTGATATTAAAAAAATATTCGAAGTTAATTAAAGTATCATCACGACCGCTTCCCTTCCGGGGTGGTCAGAAACCACGCTTATAAGCGGATTCACATTTAGCCAATTTTACTATAGGACAATCATGACAAGTGGCAAGCTCGTCGATGTCTCCAGCGTACCAAAGGAGAGAAATATCACAAATAAATTAAATGTTAATTAAATGTATTTATATAAGTATATTAATTAATATTTTTTGTGTCCCGACCAGGAATCGAACCCGGTAACTCCGAGTCTAAATCCACGGACTTAACCGCTACAAATAAACAATAAATATATATCGTATAACAATAACATACATATATGTCGGAATTTTTACTTCTTGGGGGTGACGTGCACGCCCTCTGCGGTGACGAAAGAAAAATATATTTAGGATATATTCTTTTAACTGAACACGACATGTGACATCGCGCCCACCAGATGGTAAGCGGTATGCGAGTTCCAAGAATGGGAGCAACTGACGCCAGTCACTAACGACCGGCATCAGTCTCTACCACTATGCCGGCCTAACAAGATGCTTTTTCACACTTCGCTTGAAGGACTCCAGGTTATAGGAGTGGGGAACACACTGGCTGGAAAGGCATTTCACATCTTTAGCGTGCGACAGATGTAAGAGTCTACAAATTTATAAGTACGCGTAGGGATAGTGGGTATGGTATGTGGATGCATATTATGGCCTGTGCGTGTGTTTCGGTTTATTTAGGTATATAATTCCATCTTGTGCCCTTAGCATTTAAAATCACACTATACAAAAATTTAATTAAGTTAATTAATTAAGTTAATTAGTACATTATATACGGGGGATGGCTGGCACATGCGTTATGTCCGTGATCGGGTGCTGCTGTGGGGACCTGGGACCTCTGCCGAACACGTTCAATTTATTGTTCTTAAATTAACAGAGGTTTTTCCGTTTTGTCGACTTTCGGGTTGCACATAGGCATGTAGTCTACCTTAATTCTGACTTGCCTGGTGGGTTACTGCTGTACCAGGTATTGTAATCTCATAGGTACTGATAACTAAATTTAAAAGGTTATTAATTGATCGTTGTGGTGCAGTTCTGTATATGTTTTATTTTGTAAATCTGATATAGCTGAGTTTTCCTTGCAGATTCCTTTCTCAGTCAGATTAAACATTAACAGGTCACTGGAATTTGCTAAGCTGCTGGTCTTCTGCTAACAGCTTACTTATTAGACCACTTTGCTGCTTAGTCTTCTACTAGCAGGAGTAGAATCATTCAAAATAATTAAATTAATGACGTTTCATAAATGCCTGTAATAGGTTTACGTGAATAAAGATATTTTGACTTTGACTTTGACATTAAATATAAATTAAAAGCTAATCTATTCTAGATCTAAGTAAAGCTGAGATCCTGCCGGGGAAAACGGGGGAATTTCCTCATCGCCAACCCAGGCCCATTAGTCATCTGGGCCTGGACGACCCCACATAAGGTTGAGATTAGCTTCATGCCATGTAAAAAACTGTTATCTATGAAAGTTAGAAGTTTTAGTTAAGCACTAGACCACGGAGACTAGCGGTTAAGTCCGTGGATTTAGACTCGGAGGTACCGGGTTCGAATCCTGGTCGGGACGCAAAAATATTTATTGAAATAAATACATTTAATTATTTTTTAATTTATTTGTGTTATTTCTCGAGTTTCGAGACATCGACGAGCTTGCCACTTGTTATGATTGGCCTATAGTAAAGTAGGCTAAATGTGAATCTGTTTTTTTACCACCCTGAAAGGGAAACGGTCGTGATGATACTTTACTAGTTTTGCTAGTGGACGTTAGGTGGCGTAACAAACAAGTTCTCGATGCCCTTATATTATGACTTTTTAAAGTTGATTTATTTATTTATTAATAAATCATTACATGGCTTAACAGTAAAGGCCAAATTACCATGCAGTCAATCTTATAATTAATACATACATTTTCATTAAAAATAGATTGTCAATATACCTATATATTTTTTAATTTTCTATACAAATAATAATATTTATAAAGCTTTCAAGTTAACAATAGTTATATACAATATAAAATTAATATAAAAGAAAGAAAAGACAAAGAAATAATAATATCAAAATAAAATCAAAATTCAACACTAATAATAAGTCTCGAATTCCAAAACCTCTGAAAGTGTTACTTTTAAATCTTTATTAATAATATACGCCCAGCTTTTTATTACTAGCGTCAGAACACAGCATCAGATTCACGTAAAGAGAATTTTCGATTATACGTCAAACGCGAGATTTGGCCACCTGCCAATGAAATGACGATGAAATCAAGCATGTGTAATATGATGTAGGAGGATATAAATTGGTTTAGATGAAAGAAGGGTCAGATAGTTTATAGTTTAGTTTACTTCTAGCAGCAGAAATCTGTTTCTTTAAGAGCTAAAGTTATATAACGTAACACACTCAGAACGAAAGTGACTTAGTTTCAAAATAAAAAAAGATACACAATTAGTAACTCACTAGGCAAAACTATAAATCCCAAACACATAAACTTACTCTCCATCTTCCCTCTCCTTCCTTCCCCACTCTCTTCTCTACACACACGCACTCACACACATATACAGACATCACACCCACACTCACATACTAAATTTTCATATATTTTTTTCTAAATTGTTCTATGTTTATTATTGCATTCTTGTACGCTGCTGTGAAAATATGGAATAACTTCCACTCCACTCCACAACTTCTCCAACGCTTCGGGACATGCATATGTTAATATTAAAAAAGACTTCACAGCAACTTACCTAACCTTATTCTATTTATTAATGTTTTTTCTTGACTATCACTTATATTATTAGTTTATTTATCATAATATTATTTATTTATTAAATCTCATTTGTTAAACATATATGTAAACTGTACATTTACCTTTCATTCCGAATCGCGCTCAGAGCGCTTAGAACGAATATGACACTGACCGTCGTTCCGAATCAAATATCGCGATTTGGATTCTCAGAGCGTGATATCAATTCGGAACGGTCTAAATCACATTTTCATTCATAAAATGTTAGTTTTTTTTTAAATATATGGAAGATAAATTGCGGATTCCACATCTTTGAGTATGAATACTAACATATGTGTAAAGTTTAATATTATTAACTTATTTTGGTCTTTTAAAATAACTTGCCGTGTTACAGACATTTTTTTTTCACTTCCTACTTAAATATTAATTATAGATTTGTTTTAGAAGTAATATACAAACAGTATAAACGAATTACAATATTAAATAATTTAAAAGAAAACTTAATTTAAAAAAACTTGAAAATGGCGCGCGACATAATGACAAAAAACTGACAGCGCTCAGAGCGATCTACCTCGATATCGTGAGCAGTCTAAGCGCGAGAAATGATGTCGTTTGTGACGTCACACAGCTTTGGCAAAACAGTTTAAGCGCGTATCGGAACACCTTTAAGTGTGCTTAGGTTACTATTATCGCATATCGGAACGAAGGGTTAGTGTTCCTTCCGATTTAGTAAATGGTACTGTATATCTCTGCGACCCGTGACTCACCCAACATAAGGCATCAGCTGAAAATCAGCGCTGCAGCCTCGGCTGTAGCATATGCTGAGCTGACCACCTATTTATCGCCACACCTGTATGTATGTTTCGGTATATAGAATAGGCTTACATTTATACATTTAGATGTATTCCTTGCATATTTATTTTTTTGTAACCATTGTAATTGTTGCGATAAATAAAGTATTTTCATTATTTCTTAAAGCACCACGACCGTACTTGAAAAAAAATATTGTTGGTATTTGTATAAATAACTGAATCTACTATTACTGAATCTATTATTATATACGGACGCCGTCTATTAATATATTTAAAAATCTACTTATCGCTCACTTTCTTAACAAACAACATAGATCTTCCTAGTACCTATATCTATCATACTATTTTTATTGTGTGTAAACAGTACTATATACTTACTTAGTTTCGTATTTGTGGATATATATATATATTTATGTATTTAAGTAGTAGTATGTAACGATTATTATGTATTGTATGTAAATTGTATATTCATAATAATGCACCCCGCAAATCCTCTACCACACTCCCAAAGGTTAGCTGTTATTCGGCATTAAGTTCGCCCTTGTACATTACTTTTAAGTTTTTTTGTGCAATAAAGAGTTTATAAATAAATACTATTTGTCAGTCTAAAGTCTTCAGCCGCAGGTTTTTAAATTTAAACAGTCGATTAATTGCATCCAAGTTTATTTTTGGATTGTCTGCATGTGGAAAAAATGAACAAAACAAGTCAGTCGCCCGCTGGGTTTGAACTTCGTAATACCCTCCGACTTAAAATTATCAAAGCCAAAGTCATAGTCGGAGGTTTAAGATATATTTCCTGGAAATCAGTAATATTAGATATCTTAAGTTAAGTCTTGTTTTAAGCGGTGTTATTTTCATATAAATATCACTCAGCCAAGCGTCTGGCCAAGGAGTTGTCCAAACGGCTAATGGAGAAGGCTGGCAATTATTTCTGCCAACGTATTAGCTTAGCTATACAGAGGGGAAATGTTGCCAGTCTTCTTGGGACTATCACTGAAGGGTCGTCTCTAGAGGACATTTTTTACTTATAGTTTATTTTTTATTAGGTTTAGTTTATATTTATTTTAATTTTTACTTTTAAGTAGTTTTAATTTATATTGTAATTATTTTATACTGTTTGTATATTACTTCAATAAACTTTAAATATCACTATGGCAAGCTTTCAATATTAGGTCTACTTGAAAGTAAAAATTGGCATTTGACATCATTGCAAATGTCACAATTTTTCAGCGAGAACAATATAGGTGGTAGGCGGACTGATCGTGGTAAATTGCCCAGTCTGCCAGGGCGGGGTGCCGATTGTTGTGGCTTGGTCATCATCCTCTCCTTTTGATTCCTTCCACAACCATTATCCATAATCAAACTCACTATTTAAATAAACGCGGGAACGTAAGCTACAACGGTAAATTCATATGGTGTATGCTTACGCCCTCTGGTAATAACGGGTGGAGTTAGAAGAGAGTTCGGTTTCGTCGCCCGTGCAAGTGACACCGTTATAATCAAATATTAAAACATTTAACTAAATACTTCTAATAAGCAATTTAAAGGACAATATGAACATTGAGCCGTGGTATGGTGTAAGAATCGATCTAGTGATAAGTTATTGCGCCGTGAAATCGTGACCTGGACTCCTGCCACGCGGTGTGAGTATCCTGTCTTTCCTATACTTTGTCCTGGTGTTTTCTTCCAGCCGAGTTTAGCAGGTTTAAGTATCCCCTAGCTTGGATGCTGGCCCTGGAGAAGTATATATGCGACACAAAACCATAAAGTAACTACAAATCAAAAACTATTTCTAAATTTCTCCCACGAACACACAACACCGATAAACCCAGTAAAGTGTATCCACACGTTTCGGGATCAGGCTTGAATTGCCGTCATGCCCAGTCAAGCCGGCATAGTGTTAGGGACTAATCTTAGCCATGATTATCTGACTGCATTCGCTAACAAACCCTCGGGCTGTGCAGGTCAAGATCGAATTACAATTTTAAGTATATTTTAAGCAAAAATGCAGCTAGATTTTTTTATGATAAAAAGGATTTGGTTCGGCGAGACTCCCCCTTAGCGACGCGACGTCCATGTTTCGCATGAAGGTACATATGTCAGCAACGATAAAAAAAACCCCATCAATAAATGTGGTCATGGCGAGACTATACAACTACATGTAGTTACAAAGTATTATGTACACAAATTAAATAGTTAATAAATAAGATAAGCCGAGACAATTATACAAGTAATTGTAGTAATAGTTTTGCGTTGAACTACAAATGATGACCGCGTCAATAATAATAATAATAAAATACTTTATTGCACAAAAAGTAGTGTACAAGGGCGAACTTAATGCCGTAACCTTTGTGATAGTGATAAGTGAGGTTATAGGGTGCTTATAAACGATAAGTCAATATAATTAGATGTAAATATCGATACTTAACAATAACAATAAATAGCTAAAATATATACATAAAAGCAAACAATAAATATTAATCACATAAGTCAATAAATCACAAAAAAAAAAATGTACTTGCACTATATGTTGCGCCCACCTGATGGTAAGTGACACGCAAGGTCCATGAATTACTGCAATTCGAGCCTGATGCCAAAACGTGCTGGGTTACTGGGTTTATCCTCACAAACGGTGAATACTACCCGCCTGGGAAGACTGGGCAAATTACCACTATCAGTCCGCCTACCACCTATTTGTTGTTCTTGTTGAAAGTATGTGCCATTTGCAATGATGTCAAATGCCAATTTTTACTTTCAAGGATAAGTAATATTGTAAGCTTGCCATGGTGATATTTACAAAAAACTAAATTTAAAAAAAAACGACTTCGAACGAACACGCAAGTCGAAAGCTCCAGAATTAGGCCCCTGTGTTTAAAATCAAATTCTAAGTCAAAATATCTTTATTCACGTAAACCTATTACAGGCATTTTATGAAACGTCATTAATTTAATTCTTTTGAATGATTCTACTCCTACTAGTAGAAGACTAAGCAGCAAAGTGGTCCAATAAGTAAGCTGTTAGCAGAAGACCAGCAGCTTAGCAGATTCCAGTGACCTGTTAAAGTTTAATCTGACTGAGAAAAGAATCTGCAAGGAAAACTCAGCTATATCAGATTTACAAAATAAAACATATACAGAACTGCACCGCAACGATCAATTAATAACCTTTTAAATTTAGTTATCAGTACCTATGAGAATACAATACCTGGTACAGCAGTAACCCACCAGGCAAGTCAGAATTAAGATAGACTACAAGCCTATGTGCAACCCGAAAGTCGACAAAACGCAAAAACCTCTGTTAATTTAAGAACAATAAATTGAACGTGTTCGGCCTCGGTCCCAGGCCCCCACAGCAGCACCCGATCACGGACGTAACGCATGTGCCAGCCTTCCCCCCGCTCAACCACGCCCTTAGGGTCGGACCGGGACCCGACACACATGCCACCACTGCAATGACCTTCTAAGGAAGGTTAACTTGTCGCTTTGAAATTCGTTCGACTTGGGGTTTGTCTATGGTTTTCATATAAAATTCGGTAAAAAAGCAAGTTTTGCTTTATTTGCTTCCAAGTCGAACATAGCATCCATAACTCACAGAGGCAGTTAATCTTGTGGACCAGACCCAATTTCAAAGCCCATGTTTCTTCAGCTTCCCTTAAAATTGGGTAAATCTACCCAGACCTAACATAAGTCAAAGCTTGTACGACAACAAACAATATAAGGAACTCTAATTGAGGCAATTGACCTAAAGTTGCAGTACCAATTATTTGTGACCATTTAGATAATCACACAGGCAGATAAATATTACGATCACGACCTTAACGGTCTTAATGCTTGGGCAAACCTGGTTCTAGTTGGACGTTGGACTGAGTTTAAAATGTAATGACCAAGACTTAATTTTTTAAAAGTATCATCACGACCGATTCCCTTTCGGGGTGGTCAGAAACCACGTTTAGCTAACATTCATCATCATCAGCCTGTGTCTCTCCACTGCTGGATGTAGGCCTCCCCCAAGGCTCGCCACTTCACACGATCTTCTGCCACCCTCATCCATCCCCCACCAGCGACCTTCCTCAGGTCATCTGTCCATCTGGCGGGGGGTCGTCCCACTCTGCGTCTTCCAGTACGTGGTCTCCACTCCAGAACCCGTCTACTCCATCGTTCATCGGTTCTGCGGCATATGTGTCCAGCCCATTGCCACTTCAGCTTGCTAATTTTAAAAGCTATATCGGTAACTTTGGTTCTTTGACGGATGTCAACGTTTCTGACTTTATCTTTTAGTGAAATCCCGAGCATAACTCTCTCCATAGCTCGCTGAACGACCTTGAACTTGTGGACCAGACCTACCGTCAGTATCCACGTTTCTGCACCATATGACATTACTGGAAGAACGCACTGGTTGAAAACTTCTGTCTTCAAACACTGTGGTATGTTCGATAGGAAGATGTGACGTAGCTTCCCGAATGCTGCCCATCCTAGCTGAATGCGTCTATCGGCTTCTTTGCTGAAGTTGGCTACTCCTAATTGGCTAACATTACTATAGGCCAATCACGACAAGTGGCAAGCTCGTCGATGTCTCCAGAGTACCAAACTCGACAAATATATTAAATAATAATTAAAAGTATTTATTTAGACCAATCTATAAATACTTATAAAATAAATATACAAGATATAAGTAAATATATATATTATAAAATATAATAAAAAAAATAATAATAATAATAATAAATAAAACTATTTCTATATTAAATAAAATAATATATACACGTAATTATATATATACTACACTACATTACACTATAGATGTATTTATTATGAAGTTTGAGTCAGAGGAACCTGGAGTGCTTTCACACAGACTATGCTAAGTTTAGTTTTGCCTCCAGTCTCCTACACAAATGTTTTTAAAGTCATCATCATCATCATCAGCCTGTATCTCTCCACTGCTGGATGTAGGCCTCCCCTAAGGCTCGCCACTTAACGCGATCTTTCGCTACCCTCATCCAACCCCCACCAGCGACCTTCTTTAGGTCATCTGTCCATCTGGCGGGGGGTCGTCCCACTCTGCGTCTTCCCGTACGTGGTCTCCACTCTAGAACCCGTTTGCCCCATCGATCGTCGGTTCTGCGGCAGATGTGTCCGGCCCATTGCCACTTCAGCTTGCTAATTTTAAAAGCTATGTCAGTAACTTTCGTTCTCTGACGAATATTTTTAAAGTATTGATACTAATTTTAAGCTTAGTGGGAGAAAATAAATAACTTTTTTTTTTAATTTAATATTTACATTAATAAATATTTTTGTGTCCCGACCAGGAATCGAACCCGGTACCTCCGAGTCTAAATCCACGGACTTAACCGCTAGACCACGGAGGCAGTTACTAGTTTTTTAGGACTTAAAAAACTTTTTTTTTTTAGTTTTAATAAATTCTTAAAAAAGAATTTCACATTTATTTATTTTTGTTAAAAGACGTCGAAGGACTTGCACGTGTGTGTCAAAAAACAGGCCTTTATTACAGGGTATTATTGCATAGTACACTCGAATCTTTTCAGCAATATCTACGCGTAGGTACATAATAATAAATACATACATAGCGTACATAGGCCGATATATACAATGGTAGGGACTGATGTCAGGCGTCAGTTGTTCCCATTCTTGAACTTTGTGTACCGCTTATAATCAGATGGGCGCGATGTCACATGTCGTACGCAGTATAAAAACGAGTACATTAATCAAACCGTATGTCTAGACTACAAACACAGTCCAGAGTTCAAAGCTTTGCAACGCCAAATTACACTAAAAGGCATAAAAACCGTGTCGCGGCGTAGATAAATATTTATCCAGAGTCGAGAGAGAGAGCGAAGGGCAAGAGAATACGTGGTAGTTCTCCTATGCGGTCGACTGACCAAGACAATGCTGTTTTTAAGTTTGTTTCTTTTGGTTAGTACAAAAATTAACTGTTGTATGATTTGGTCAGCCAACAAATATTTGGCTTGCAATAATCACTAAATTTTTATCACGATAGATGGCGCATGATAGATGGTACCTAATATAACTGTCAGTTGCATAGAAAACTCGTATTTTTATTACGAAATTTATAATTTTCTGGATATTTAGTGAGCAGCTTTTAATTGTACAAATCAAGATTTCTAAGCGAAATTAAAGATACGGTGATCTTAATTGCAATAGAACATTAATAAAATCTTTTGTCTTTTTGAAGACGGTGTGCGCTTTTTTAATTCGTCTTTTAAGGTAGGTAACGTTAATTTTAAATACATTTTACTGTTATGAAATAAAAAAAACTACCAAAGCATTAACAAATGGTGCGATATAGGTGTAAAACAAAGTACCATTGCCGCTAGCGACATCTACAAACAGCTTTGCCTGATACACCCTATTCGAAATTAGGCTGAATTGTGATGCAAAATAATTACTTGGTCAGCAGAATTTTACAAATGGTTAGCAGACAAAACAAGTCTAAAGCAGTAATCTGATCATCATCATCATCAGCCTGGGTCTCTCCACTTCTGGATGTAGGCCTCCTCCAAGACTCGCTACTGCACGCAGTCATAAATTCAAATATTTTATTGGATGTCACAAAGTATTTTACAAATAGTACAATAACATATGTATATGACACCCCGTAGAAAGAAAGAAAGAAAGTTTATTAAAAATAATTTGAATAACCCTCAGATATCGATAGGATATAGATAAGCCAGCGTTTTTTCAAAACCTCAAAGCACTTTAAAAAACATTATTTGTGACCTTGTTCAGTTACTTCTTCGAGTCTTTTGCTTCTTTAGGTAATCCGTACATCTGGCAGGGAATAGTCGGACGTGGTCTCCACTCAAGAACCCATTTGCTTGAACTTTTGTTCTTTGATATCAACGTTTTGAATTCTATCCATCAGAGAAATACCAAGCATAGCTCTCTCCATAGCTTACTGAGCGGCCTTGAATTTGTGGACGAGACCCACCGTATGTCGTACGTTTCTGCTCCGTACGACATAGCGGGAGGACGTATTGGTTGAAGACATTTGTCATACCACAGTATGAACAATGAGATGATGTGCCGAAGTTTCCCGAATATCTTAACTATGTCGATAAGTAAAGTTTTTGTTCAATACAGATAACGAAATGTGACTTCGTGCCCATCTGATAGTAAGCGGTACAGGTCCAAGAATAGGACAAATGGCGCTTGCTAATGACGACAGACATCAGTCCCTACCACTATAACGACCTCATAGTTTTGTATGCTAGACTTTTATTTGTTGTACGAAAATGCAGGCAAAATATTCGCTAACGAAATATAAATTCCAATCAAGACATAACTTTAATTTTTATATTTTTTTATATTTATTAAGTAGGCACACAAAACAAATTTTAGCATTACAGTTTCTAAAAATAATGGATATAGTGTATAGACATTGCTAAAACTCAAAGCATGATTGATTGATTTTGATCTTAATTGCTGATTAAGAACAAATACTTTTTTTTGCTCATAAAAACACGAATATTTTTCTAACCGTTCAAATTATTATTTGTATAGTAGTCATGACTGTGATTTGATAAATTAAACAGGGTGGGCGTCTAAATGTGTCCATGGGTGTAATATAAAAAGTGTCTGACGCATTAATAGGACGACAGACGCGTGTAGACAGTTCGAAAATAGAAGAGTACACGACACAGCGGCGTCACAGACGTCAAGTTTTCACAAAATCTGCGTCAGAAGAATTAAGCGGTTTACTCTTAACACCAATATTGAAATGAACTGCTTTTGCGAAAACACAATTCCCGATTCAATCACTGTGCTGCTACTAAAATATGGAACAACCTACCCCCACCACTGCACGATATGCAGTCGGCGGTTGCTTTTAAAAATAAATATAAAAACTCTCTTTTGACATACCAACAGCTACTGTAGCAGCATACCTTCTTTATATTTTGTAGTTTGTTTTTAAGATAATTTTGTTGTACATATATTATTTTTATTTAATGTATTAGTTATCTTTTTATGCGTACATACATACACCACACTATATATTTGTATATATTACCCACTAGCACCTCTCCTAACAAGGGATTAGCCGAAAATCAGCGCTGTGGCCCAGAGTCGCAGCTCCATGCTGAGCTGATTCCCTATTTGTCACCACACATCTTGTGTATACTACCAGTCTTTATTTAAGTTGTGTTTATTGATATGTGGCAAATAAATTATTTTTCTTTATTTCTTTTCTTTCTTTTCTCTGTGGGTGAGATCAATTAATAATGACACCCCTCCCATGGATATAGCAATTTTCAGACGCGTAGATACCATGTAGTAGTGTTTTGTTTTTCCGATAATGAGAATTTTTTCCTCTTTTATTTCAAACTAGCTGACCCGGCGAACTTTGTACCACCTAACAGTCATTGAATGTTTGTAAGCCTTAGTTAGTACGTAGAAATCCACAATGTCAAATGCTTATATGCAATGCTAATCGCGGATTGGATCTTCTTAATAAACTCTACATAGAAGACCTATGTGATGGCTGGCCAGCTCCACTCTTCCAGGATTGGCGTACCTTTTTGTATAGGAAAATATATTTTTTTTTATTCTCTTCTCCCGATGGATGATGAATGAGATGATAGGGAAGGCAAAGGGTCTAGCCCATACAGCCAAGTCTGACGTAATATATACATACATACATACATACATATCTTCACGCCAAATCCCTTGCGGGGTAGGCAGAGACAATTGAGCGCCACTTGTCACGGTCACGACATACCTCTTTCGCTTCTTCGACATTCATCAACCTCTTCATACATGCCCTTTTGTTTCGATGGCTTTTCAACGCACCTTCAGCTATTGTTTTATTAATTTGGTCGTAATATGTGAGTCTAGGTCTGCCAGGGCCTCTTTTACCCACGACTTTCGCATTATATATCTGGTTCGTCAATCTCTCTGCATTCATCCTTTCAACATGCCCGAACCATCGTAGCATGCCTTTCCTTATTTTTGTCCCTATGCTTTCTTTCATACCTACCCTTTTTCGTATTTCGTCATTACGTATGCGGTCCGTCAAAGTAATATATCTTTCTTTTTAATGAGTTAATGAGGTTATCATCAAATTCCAGATACTGCAGAATTTGATGCTTTTCTTGGAGTCACTCGCGGCACCATAGCTCAAACACTTCGGGTAAAATATGGGAGTTGACAGCGCGGGAAAACCGCAAAAACAAACCGCAACTTGTGCCCCATATTTAAAGTCCAATTTATCGTTTTCCATGACTATTTACATTGTAGAACATTATTAAACAAAACAACACCACTTTTGACCAACAATATCCACAGTAAACTAATTTACAAAACAAAAACTTGCACTTGACATGTCCGCGCAAAATGGCGCGAAAGACTCCCTCCAATGTTTTTTCTTTTATTTTGTTTTTTCTTCAATTTTATTTATAGTTAAGAGTATTCTGCTATTCGGGACGAAGACAAATCCAACAAATCAAAAACCGTGAAAATCTGTCCAGCCGTTCTCGAGTTATATAAGTGTTCTAACAAAACCCGAGTTTGTTTTATATATTAAGATTTACTTATTATGCAATCTAATATGTCAGAAACCTTCCCCGATGTTCACACAACATATTCCCAAAGTTTCATCCCAATCGGGTAGAGATATTAATTTTAAGGCAGGTGAAAGGGTTTATACGAGAGATTATCGTAATCCTAATAAGGAAAAGGCGCGGTGGTGGCTCGGTTGTAAGAGCGCGTTCCTTAAATCCTACAAAGGTCGGTTCAAATATTTTTGGATTTTATATTATTTAGTTTAATTATTAGCCCTAGAAGAAAATACATAATTAAAGGGTCTGTAACAATTATAATATTTTTAACGAAGCGAACCTCATTCATCTACTCTGCCATGCACTGCAATGTTTACCTAGCTTTTGTTTTGTATAATTTTGTTAGTTTTTTATTTAGTTTTTCATTTGTATATATAAACCATGTCATTTTAAAATTATAATCACTACGTGAGTACAGGAACAGGTTGAAAAACAGCGTCATGCAGGTGTACTTGTACAAATGCACGACAACAGCTGACACCTGATTCCTTTTGTCACATTTGTTTAAGATAATAAGACTGTGTAATGTTTTTATGTGACAATAAATGATTTTTTATTTTATTTTATTTTTATAATATGACTTTTGTATTAAGATTTTTTTAATGTAAGTTTTAAAGATGTTTAAAAAGAGAACTGTCATTTATGTTGGAACTGATTGACACATTGTAATGATATCATTAATTATAAACATGTATTTATTTTAATGATATTTTATTTTGGTAATTTCCAAGTTATTTCATATAGATAGATAGATAGAGGTTCTACCAATGACATCTGAAGCCTAAAAAATACATATATTTTTGCTGTTTTGACAATTACCGCGGTATACGGGATATGTCTAAAGAAAAGATGGTGCAATTTGGAAAAATGTGTCAAACCAAAGTTGTTTTTTTGTTTCAATGGATGACATCAGCTCATATTTTTTTATGCATATACCTACGCGTTTTTATCACATCTGGATGGCTGCCAGGTCTCGTTTTTTGGTTTTTATATTCTAATAAATAGCCTATTAAAATAGAAGTACCTACGACACAATAACTTTTGTTAAATGTGTTTAATTCATCACAGCCCCTAGAACTCCTAGACCTCCAATGTCTAGTAGTTTCAAGGGGTTTTATTTTTTGAACAATAAATAGGTGGTAGGCGGACTATTGGCCAGTCTGCCGAGGTGGGAAAGTATCCACACGATTCGGGGCATAGTGCCCTAACACTATGCCAGCCTGACTGGGCATGACGGCAATTCGAGCCTGATCCTTAAACGTGTGGATACACTTAACTGATGTCAGGGTCTTTCGCGCCATTTTGCGCGGAGATGTCAAGTGCAAATTATTGTTTTGTAAATTAATTTAATGTGGATATTATTGGTCAAAAGTGGTGTTATTTTGTTTAATAATGTGCTACAATGTGAATAATTATGGAAAACCATAAATTGGACTTTAAATATGGGGCACAAGTTGAAGTTTATTTTTTGCGGTTTTCCCGCGCTCTGGACTCCCATATTTTACCCGACGTGTTTGGGCTATAATGCCGCGAGTGACTCCAAAAAAGCATCAAATTCTGCAGCATCTGGAATTTGATGATCCCCAACTCGGTTATGAACTCTGTTATGAACATATATTATGCAAATAAATTACGTGTTTAGGACTGATGTATTCTGTACAATGTCCTTTAAAGACAATTAAAAAAAAAAAATCAACTTATGTCAGTCTGATTCCAGTTGCATACATTCATGGACCTTGCGTGCCACTTACCAAGGTGGTATTATAAAAAAAATCTAATAGGGTTCCTCTAGAATTCAGGAGAATTTGGCCTACACTTATACCTGGCCAGGGTGGCGAGATTCTGATGTCATTATTTTAATGACAATTAAATAACGTATCCACAAGTTAATATAAATGGAACCGGGACCGAAACACGACTGAGCGAGCTCTCCGAGGCACGGGAAACAGTGGTGTTGTAAATAAAAGACATATGTACGTAAAAAAAGTGTATTTCTCATTGGTACATACCGAGGCATCACTCAATGCTCAATCCGATTCTTGGTCGAGGACCATAATTATGCTGTTAAATTTATTCTACTATAAATATTTCTTTCATTGCAACTAAAATTGTTATAATTTGTCTCTAAAGCCAAACCGGGCTGTAAGAAAATGTTTACGGGCATTAAGTCCGCCATTGTACTTTGTGCAATAAAGTTTTTAAATAAATAAATATCCATATATTAAAAGTGAAGGTTAATATCCATATGGACTCATACCAGAGGGTTCAATGAACTTAAAATTAGCATGCACCATGCATTGCGTAGGTACTGCCAGCCTCGCGTTCTGAATCAACACTACACAGTGTAGTGTAGACGTATTTTTATTATACACTACGTGTTTTCGTTGAACTAAACTCAAGCTTGTACAAAATAACACGCAATGAACAATAAAAAAGAACTTCTACTAGTATACGTACGAAATATAAACAAACAAGATAACAGCTTCAGTTGGATAAATTTTGAACCCTAAAACACAGGAGTTAAAATTGATTCTAGTTTTATTAATCTTTATTTGTATCACTGAAATAGTGTTGTAACCATAGACTAATGACATAGTTCCAAAGATCTTATAACTGTAGATAGCGCATTGAGTATAAAATAATAAAAAGTCAATCCCTCGGCGCTTCATTTATTATTTTGATTAAAATTGAATTTCTGTTACTTAAAAACAAATTATATAATTTTCATCCAATAACATCAGTTCCAGATTTGGCCAGAGTTATACATTATACTTGTATAATATGTATTGAATAATTAATCTGTAACTATTACTTATTTTCTTGGTAATGAAAAGTTGTGATATTTTGTCACCAGCAGTTCCTTGTATCGTGATAGTGACATAAATTAGTTTACTGGCATTGTTTTTATTAAATTATAATATATTTTTTTTACTACACACGTTCGCATTACGAATTGTATGCGGTACGCGAGATCCAAATATGGAAGCAAGTGACGCCAGCCACTAACGACCGACATCAGTCTTTACCACTACGTCGGCTTAACAATTTGCTTTTTCACACTTTATTTAAAGGCCTCCAGGTTATAAGTATAGGGAAATAAACTGCCTGGGAAAGCATTCCACATCTTGCAACAGTGTGCTACAGATGTCTCAAAATGTGTAGGAATAGTGGATGGGGATGCATATTTTGCCTATGTTTCTTTGCGGAAAAGTCAAAAAGGGATAAGGTTATGGAGCTCTTGGGAATACTCACTGTGGGTGTATTCGTCACGACTGATCTTATCAATGTAAAACTTGAATTTAACAATTAACCGACGATGTTTAATTATAAAAAATAACCATCTTCTCCATCTCTGTGTGATATACTGACGCCGATGGTATTAATGACGTATTTATAAGACCACTTGTTGCGCTAATGCTACATCTTTTAAATTTTAAGATCATTGTGTAGTTACGTTGCATGTTGTTGAGGTAGCTTCGGATTTGAACCTGTTTCATATGGGTTAGCGACTTGCAACAAGTGTGAAATAATTTAAGACGCTTGGTGGAGGAATTATAAGCTGCAGCACCACCGTTCGTAGACATATCATGCACTGTTACGGAGCACATTAACATGGTCGTCGTCGGACTGGTATAAGAAAAAAAGTGTACGGTGGAACAAGATTTCGACAAACCGAACTGTATAAATCAGTGTTATTATTTTTGGAAACAAACTGGATAAGTCAGAAATTTCAACTTTTCTTACTTTGAACCGATGTTTTTGTTTTTTTTTATTAACATAGTATTAGTGGAATGTATCACCAACTTTTTATCACGATAGATGGCGCATGATAGATGGTACCTAATAGAACTGTCAGTTGCTGGAAAACTTGTATTTTTATTACGAATTTTATTATTTTCTGGATATATTACCGAAGTCAGCAGCTCTTAAGTGTACAAATATAGATTTCCAAGCGAAATCAAAGATATGGTGATCTCAAAATTGCCGTTCTATTAATTAAACCTTTTTTCTTTTTAAAGACGGTGTTCGCATTCCTAATTCGTCTTTTAAGGTAGGTAACGTTAAGTTAAAATTCGTATTTCTGTTATAAAAATAAAAAACTACAAAAATGATCCGACATAGGTGTCAACAAGGTACCAGTGCTGCTAGCGACATCTATAAAAAAGCTTTGCCTGATACACCCCATTTATAGTTATTAGTATTTATTAATTGCCTCCGTGTTCTAGCTGTTAAGTCCATGGATTTAGACGGAGGTACCGGGTTCGATTCCTGGTCAACATCATCATCGGGCTTGTCGCTTGTCATGATGCGCCTATAAGTAAAGCTGTCTAAATATAAATCCGATTATTTATAAAGCGTGGTTTATGACCACCCTACAAGGGATAGCGTCGTGATGATACTTTATTGTTTTTCTTTTAATATGTATTAAAGCCGGGTCTATAATAATAAGTCAATAAACACAACAAAAAAAAAACAATACCTTTCCGCGAATTGTGTTGTAGGTATTTTCGTAGGTAGGTACAAAGAAAAAAGATTAAACGCTGCACCAAGGTCTTAGCGATTTAACTAAACCATATTGCTCGTTAAAGGTTCGTCCACACAGCTAAAGGTGGGTTAAGACTAAACGAGTAAAGACATCCATCTGCTCTTTATTGCATTCGAAAGTTATTTATTTTTTATTTAATATCTTAATTGTACAAAGGCGGACTTAATGCCGTTGACAGCTAAACCTTTAGGACATTCAGACAGTATCAATGGCGTAGGTGCAATATTATTAAATGACAATTTGTAAGATATATATAGGATACAGACATAATAACAAATACATACAAATAATACTTAATTATTATAATACATATGTAAGTACATAAATAAGTTGTTTAGTTATGGAGTTATATATATATATATATATATATATATATATAAATATATATATATATATATATATATATATATTTATTTATTCGTGGGAAAATTTACAGCCTTTGCAATATTATGTATACAAAAAATATCTAATCTCAAAGCCTTACAAATTTTCACTGTTAGCTATAATGAAAAATAATAAAAATATGAACCAACAAAATCAGTACAATAACAATGAGATATGAAATAACAATATATATATAGTTGGCTAAATCTGAACTCGCTCCTTAGAAAAGCGCGGTTTCTGACCACCCAAAAAGGGATACAGTCGTGATGATACTATACTTTTTTAGTATATGTTGACTTACCTTATGAAGAAGAGAAGATGAATACAAATTTCTAAACATTCCATGGATTCACCGTGCGGGTGCCGGGTCCATCGTGTAATGGGTAAGAAAAGAATGGTGTCTCGAGCTTGCGACCGACAATAGAATGGCAAGAACATAGACAAGCTGAAGAAAATATGGAGGAACCGAAACGTTACCAAAGCCAAAAAATCCGGCTAGTTAGAGCTCTTGTGGTCCCTATTTTGCTGTATGCTGCGGAGACGTGGACCCTACGCGAAACAGCAAAAAACGAAGCTCTAGAGATGTGGTGTTGGCAGAGAATATTGGGCATATTATCGAGTTCCGAACCAACAAATCCATACTGGAGGGACTGGGGTTTAGACTACGCCTTTCCTCGACTGACAATCACGTATTCTTACTTTCTTCGGACACGTGTCACGGCGTGGAAACACATCCATCGAGCGCCTGGTAGTCCAAGGGAAAGTCGATGGCAAGACGATGCATGGTAAGTCTCCGATGAGATGGAGTGATCAGGTTGCAATGGATCATCATCTACATGAGTGCATGAAAACTGCGGTCCGAGAGGACGACGGCTTGTTATGTGTTGTGACCACTCTGCCAAGAATTTGGCCACTAAGAAGAAGAAAAAAGTAAAGTATCATCATGATTGTTTCCCTTTCGGGATGGTCAGAATCCACGCTTATAAATAAGCGGATTCACATTTAGCCAACTTTACTATAGGCCAATCATAACAAGTGGCAAGCTCCTCGATGTCTCCAGCGTACCAAACTCGAGAAATATCACAAATAAATTTAATATTAATTAAATGTATTTTTTTACATTAATAAATATTGCCCGGTACCTCTGAGTCTTAATCCACGAACTTAACCGCTAGACCACGGAGGCAGTAAGAAAAAATAAATTAATATTGACTAGTGTGCGTGTACCTTAAATTTAAGTGTCCGTTAATCAAATGCTTCACCGAGCATTATAAGTCCATACAAAAACATCGCAAAAATAGAAAGATATCTAATCTACGTGCGTCACAATTTTACACCAAGTGTCTGGGGCTAATGTATTTTGAGATTTACAGTTCATATATTAATATTTTTTTTAGGTAAATAGGCATAACGTATACAATTTGCATACGCTGCTACGTAGGTATGCTGCCGCCGCTGAGTAAAGTGCCTCCAGTAATAGTATATAAACCAAGGAACTAGATAGTAAGATACTACCCAGATACAGACAGTGAAAAGGTTGTTAAGAAAAATATTTTTAGAGGAGCAGAAAGAGAAGTGTAGATGTAGATAATGCTATATTTATGTATGGGTATGTGTATATATGTGTTTTTTTTTTTTTATTATTATTATTATTATTAGTATGATCATGTATCCCATTTTCGAACTCAGTTGAAATGGCTCAATATCCGCTTTCGCAGATCTGCCCATCTACTTGTCCATTTGTATGGTATCCTGAACAATCCTCGTGCACCTCCTTACCTTAAAACTCGATTTGAGTTCTTGTGCGATACGCACAACCTCCCTCTTCGTTCTGCTTTCAACAATCAACTCAAAATCCCATCTCACTCCTCTAGCAGATATTCAGATTCCTTCACTGTGTCTGCATCCCGCCAGTGGAACAAACTACCACTGGCCATTAGACGGGCACCATCTGTCAATGTTTTTAAACAATTGGTCACTAACTTGTTTCTTGATAAGCAGGAGCACACTGCATCTAGTACACATTAAATAATCGGCACGCAATATGTTTGTGTATGTCTATTTGTATATGTGTATATATATATATATATATATATATGAATATATATGTTTATAATACTTGCATGTAGTTTATGTAATTTCTTGGTATCTAGTGTATTTATAAATTAGACTAATATTATTGGATTGTTGCACCCTGCCCATAATCTCTCACCATCCCAAAGGTTAGTTGTCAGAGAATGCCTAACAGGCATTAAACTCGCCTATGTACCTAATTTTAAGTTTTGGTGCAATAAAGAATTTAAAATAAAATAAATAAATAAAATATTTTTTATACTGGCACGACATGTGACCCTGCGCCCACCGTAAGTTAAGTGGCGCGCAGGGTCCATGAATGTTAGCAACTGGAATCAGACCCTTATGTCCGACATCAGTCCCTAACACTATGCCGGCTAGACTAGATGCCTTTTCACACTTCGCTTGAAGGACTCCAGGTTATAGGAAAGTGGATACACAGAGGCTGGAAGAGCATTCCACATCTTTATTGTGCGACAGATGTATGAGTCACCAAATTTATAGGTACGCGAAGGGATAGTGACTACGGTATGTGGGTATATTCTGACCTGTACGTGTGGTTCGGTTGCGGAATGGAGAGGAAGGAATTAGGTTATAGAGCTCTTCAGAGCACTCACCATAGTATAGCCGGTAGAACACGCTCAGAGAAGCTACATCTCGGCGAAGCTGCAGGGATTCGAGAGTTCCAGATATAGTGTATATTATTTAATGTTGATTTATTTATATATTCATATAATATATTTGTTTAATTGTTTTTCTTAATGCTATTTTTATACGATTATTTGTTTTTATTACTTAGCTTGAATTTTATTTTATTTTAATTATTAGCCCTAGAAATTGTATAAAAAGGGCCTGCAACAATGTTGATATTCCTGACGAAGCGAGCCTCATCTACTCTGCCATGCTTTTTAGTATAATTGTGTATCTATTAATTTATAAGTGTGTAATTAAAAAATATATTACTACGTGAGAACAGGAACAGGTTGAAAAACAGCGTCGTGCAGGTGTAAGTACTTGTACTGCTGCACGACAACAGCTGACACCTGATTCCTTTTGTCACATATTGTTCGAAATTGTAAAACTGTGTAATAATGTTATGTGACAATAAATGGATTTTTATTTTTATGTAATTCTAAAAAGCTTATCCCTATTATTATTCTTTTTTTGCAAAATCTATGTTTATTATTATTCTGATTTAAGATCTGTATGTTTCCTGAATTAATAATAATAAAATAAATAACTAAAAACCTATTGTTTTATTTAATCAAATAAAGATATCCTGTATTAACCCTTTCAGAACGACAAAAAATATTGTCATATACATCCTCCAAGTCCGAATCCACGGAATTAACGGCTAGACGTCCGAAGGCATTAGGTATAGGTAGGATTTAGGTATTCCATTTTCATTTCATTACAGCCCCTAGAACACAGCGTCCTAGACCTCCACTGCTGGAGATGGGCCTTCCAGAACATATATCTGAAGAATTTGGCCTACACTCGCCACGCTGGCCAGACGGGTTGGCGAGAATCAGTTGGTATAGTGGAACCGGGACCGACGGCTTAACGTGCTCTTCGAGGCACGGGAACAGTGATGTTGTAAATCTATGACAAATGTACGTAAGAAAAGTTTATTTCTCATTAGTACATGCCGGGTGGGTTTGAACCAACCTTTGTAGGATTTAAGGAAAGCATTCTTACAACCGAGCCACCACCGCGCCGGATTTAGGTATACTAAAATAAAATTATTTGCAAACGAGCTCTTCCAAGTTCCAAATACCTAAACGTATTTTTTTTCCTTTGGAATAAAAAAAAATTAATTGAAAACAAAAACCAAATCCCAATTTTGCTAAAGTAAGTGTTTACTTTAGCAAAATTTGTAAAAAAAATGTGCAAGTCAAGTAGGGACTAGTCCAAGATTGGGTAACATTAATTATTAATAAAGATATACATAAATAAAACAGTTTTTGAATAATTTAGGCCTTCGTCAAATATTTCCCTATAAAATTGATTGAGAACCGCTGTGTTAGCGTATTTTATTATATAAAAATAGATTTCATTTGTACAATAGATCGGTGTAGGTCGCTCTTTTTACATATCTTGTACTGCGAACAAAGATACAAAGCTATATCGGTCACAATGAGACAATGTCAATGACCTTACAATACATTTATTATGTAACGATTTAACTACACTCTCATTTAAAAAGGTACGAGAGACAATTAAAGAGATACGGCCGGTTGCAGAAAGACTGATTATCTTTTGACATGTTTAACATTCGTCTGTGAACTGGCAAATACACTTATCTCTGCTTTAGGAAAAAAATATAGTCGCAAAATGTGGCGTAAAATCGTATGAGTTGAGTAGGTTCATTAAATGTAAATTCATGAAAATCATTAATATTTAAAAAAATATATAAAAAAAAATAAAGAGCTATTTTTTATTGTTATAATATTTCACTAATAAAATCTTAAGTTACGGTGCAGAGAAGTTTTCCTAAAAATATCGTCACTCATACTCAGCCTTATCAAGTAGGTAGGTTGACTGACGTACCAGCAGAACATATCGCTCAGAGTGGTCTCCCGAGCGCCATAGTCCGTGCGCAATTCCGTCATAGCTCGAAATCTGGAGATGCCTACTATTGAAGAGTTTGTCGTCGGTCTGACTATACGTATGTTCTATCGGGTCGACAACGGACACTTTAAGCATCTCCAGAATATCGCTCCGTCTTGCACTCGGCCCCCCAACGGGAGATCACTTCCTAGAGAAGGGCTCCTGGAGGAGAACTGAAGTAGCCGAACCCAGATCCCCTGGGCTTGTAAACCATACGGGCGCTGTTACACCAGTAACGGTGCCCAGCACTAAAGGTGCATGAATTACCAGCGGGTGATTACTCGCTGAGATCCTGCCGGGGAGAACGGGGGAATGTCCCCATCCCCAACCCAGGCCCATTAGACATCCGGGCCTGGACGACATGTTATATGTCCTCCATCCTTTAGGTATTTATCACGTTGGATATCGCATATTTCAGACGCGGACTTATTCACCATGCAGCAGTGTTCTGTTTTTCGAATAATGATTTTTATGTTTAAAAAAAGTTTATTTTAAATAGTGGTTCTACCAATGACACCTGAAGCCTTAAAAAATATTTGCTGTTCTAACAATTAGACGCGGTGTAGTTTTTAATTAATAAATAAATATTATTAAGCCGTAATAAGTTATGTTACCGAAGAGATTGATTAAAACAAGTTATTAATAGAATCGGTCTCAGCCTCAGACTTAACAAGTAACAACTTTCACAATAAAATTTCCGTTTCATGCGACGAACGAGTGCCTTCACTCCGTAGCCACGACTCAGACTTAGCTGTTAAGGCACGCAGGGCCAACCGTGAAAGAGAGACGGTTTATAGGGCTTTAGTCCGTAGGCGCCTTGGGGTCTCCCTTATGAGGCCTCACGGTGAGTCGGGCATGCGACCTCCCGCGGTGGCCCTTCAGGCTGGGGTCGTATCATTGATTTATCGTTTAACCGTGTTTAAAAAAAAACTTGCCATAAAGACAATCATTGAATTATAGTATAGTCCCGGTCAAAATAATACGATTTATTTATTTATTATTATTGGGTACACACAACAGAAATGAGTACAAAACATTTTTTAAATTTCAAATATTTACAATACAGTTCCAGTACCATCTCCAAAAGCATGTGCACACAGCATGCAATTATGAAATATTTACATATATTTAAAAAAATAAAAATAACAACACAGTGAGTATTAACTATCTACCTCTATTTTATTTATCCTTTTTCGCAGGTCACATCTTCAAATTCTATACAACATTATGTTTTATTCGTAATTCTTCGTGTGTCACTGTTTTAATTAATTTATTTATTTAAATCTTTATTGCACTATGTACAAGGGGCGGGCTTAATGCCGCTAGACATTCTCTGACAGCCAATCTTTAGGACAATGTAGAAAGTTCAAGGTGTAAGGTAGGTGCAACACGCAATATAGATATGATAAATACGGAAATAATTAAGCTCTAGATAAAAGGATGTACTTACATACTAATGAATTTAAACAAAATTGTCCACAATATAGTATAACCTTAAAATATCTGTCTTGCCTGGAGAGTGCAATGTGAAGACAAGGAACAGAACTGGAGGGTAGTAGTGTCATAGGAACATCAACACAATAACCAAAATATAATTACCTATATTATAAATATATATCTACCTACGTTATGTAACTAAATTAAGTTGTTGCGGCTGTATATAGGCCTTGTCAATAAAATTGTATATTATTACATAACTACTTAACTAATTGTTTACAAATTTTTCGAGGTGGTCAGAAACCACCCTTATAAAGAAGCGGATTTACATTTAGTTTTACTATATGCCAAACATAACAAGTGGCAAGCTTGTCGATGTCTGTAGCGTACCAAACTCAAGGAATATTACAAATAAACAAAATTATTTAAATTAATAAATATTATTATGTCCCGACCAGGAATCGAACCCGGTACCTCCGAGTCTATTCTTTACTAAAGTCTTAACCGCTAGACCACGGAGGCAGGCTATTTACAAAGTAATATTAATTTACAACCCAATACCCTCTCGTCTTAAAACACACTTTGAATTTCTATGTAATTCGCACGACCGCACTCTTCGTTCTTCTCATAACAACCCATTCAAAATCCCATCCCACACTTCCAGCAGATATTCAGATTCATCATCATCATTACAGCCCCTGGGCCTTCCAGAACATATATCTGGAGAATTTGGCCTACATTCGCCACGCTGGCCAGACGGCTTAGCAAGGATATGATGCCAATTTATTATGACAATTTATTAACGATTCCACAAGTTGGTATTAGTGAAACCGGGACCGACGGCTTAACGTGCTCTCCGAGGCACGGGAACGGTGGTGTTGTAAATCTATGTAAGAAAAGTGTATTTCTCATTGGTACATGCCGGGTGGGTTTGAACCGACCTTTGTAGGATTTAAGGAACGCGTTCTTACAACCGAGCCACCACCACTTACAACCGAGCCACCACCATTCATTCACCATAATTATATAATTTGACTACACAAATGACAAATGCTGTGTACAATGATTTAAAAAATGCAAATAGTAGATTTGATAGTTTTATTGTTTAAGTAAAGTATCATCACGACCGTTTCCCTTTCGGGGTGGTCAGAAACTACGCTTATAAAGAAGCAGATTCACATTTAGCCAACTTTACTATAGGCCAATCATGACAAGTGGCAAGCTCGTCGATGTCTCCAGCGTACCAAACTCGAGAAATATCACAAATAAATTAAATATTAATTTAATTTAAATTAATAAATATTATTGTGTCCCAACCAGAAATCGAACCTCCAAGTCTAAATCCACGGACTTAACTACTAAACCACGGAGGCATTTTTATGACTCAATTCTATAAAAAGTATGTTTTACATGTATGTATCTTTGTTGATTATTTACTTAGTAGTAATGCAATTTTTAGTTTTGTAATTTACTATTCTGTAAATGTTGTTAGTCAAAAGTGGTGTTGTTTTTTTAAATAATGCGCTACAATAATGTAAATAATTATAGGAAACAATACATTAGGCTATATGTATGGGGCGCAAGTTTGCGGTTATTTTTTTGCGGTTTCCTCATAAGAAAGAAATATATATTACGTCATATTTGGCTGTATGGGCTAGACCCTTTGCCTTCCCTGTCAACTCATTCATCAATAAGGTAAGAACTTTTTTGTAACTGTCCAAAATAGACAAAGCTAATCTTAGTCAAATTCCCCAGAAATATGCTGTAAGAAAATCCTTGTTCAGCAGTGGATGTGACTTGTAATGAGGTGAGACCTCATTTGAATATTATGGTGAAAAAACAGAAGCGAGAATAATTGTTGATATACGCTGCCGCCGCAGCGCCGCCGGTCCAATATTATGTCAGTGAACAAATCGAACGAAACATACGGCTTATCACGTCTATAACAAATATGCACTGATTATTACTAAATTACTCACTGTTTACATGACCTACTATCAATAGATTAAATTTAATTTAAAATAAACGAAAATACCAGCTTGGAAAATAAACATACCGAATTCTTTCCGCCTTTTATACACTCGAGAGCACTGTCACTGGGTATTAATGTCACTTGTCACTAAATTTGACACTAAAAGCAAGGATAACGGAACGCACGTGCTTCCCGCGCCAAGTTCGGAAATCGAATGAATCGAGCGTTTAATCGAGGCTAAGCAACGACTCGATGCCGTCGCTGCCTCATCGCATAGCGCCGCATTTTTTATTTTGAAATCCCGTTTTTTTAGTTGTAGGTATTAAATTATTCCTATTCTCGGGAATAACGCGTGTTCGCTTCCCAAAGAAAAGGCGTCGAATAAAGGAATTATCGTAGTTGATAATTATGTTTACCAAGTATAAACAATTATGATAGCAAGTTTACAATTTAATGATATGCATTTCAAACAACCGGAGAGGCGTGATATGTTGTTGGCATGTGGAATCTTTTTATTACAATTGTAAAAAATTGTGTTATAAAAAAACAGTTGTAATGCACTTACAATTTACCTAATGAGCATAATGTCGGCAAGGTCCTTACTATTAACCTGAAGTTAGCAAAAAAGCTAAACTAAAATAGACAGATCCCGCAATGAGTTAGAATGCGTACTGACTCACAACTGACTTAGTACCCAAATAAACTGGTTTAGAGGTAAAAAAAAAACACCAGGCACTTTAAGGCTTATAAATTACTTATAATTACATATCTAAAACACAGCGTCCTAGGCTGTAAGAGATGGTACTTTCAGAACACAGGTTCTGGGGATTATGGCCTACACTCGCCACGCTCGCGCTGGGTTGGGGGTCTCACATCAATTTTAATGACAATTTATTAACGATTTTAAGTTGGTATTAGTAGAGTGCTCTCCAGGGCACGCTGGTGGTGTTGGTAATCTATGACAAATGTACGTAAGAAAAGCATTTCTTATTGGTACATGCCGGGGTTCAAACTGGACTGGAAAGCGTTCTTACATAGGTGGTAAGCGGACTGATGGTGGTAATGTTTATATTTATGTCTATTAATATATATTATGTCTATTTTCCTAATAAAATAAATAAATAATTTGCCCAGTCTGCCGGGGCGGGGAAGTATCCACCGTATGTGCCGATAAACCCAGTAAAGTGTATCCACACGTTTCGGGATCAGGCTCGACTTGCCGTCATTCCCAGTCAAGCCGGCATAGTGTTAGAGACTGATGTCAGTCATTAGTGTCTGATTCCAGTTGCTAGAATTCAGCTCCCAAATTTAGGTAAAACTAGGTACATATTTTCTACTAGCGACTGTTCTTCAAAATAAAACGCAACATTCAACGCAATTTTTAACTTAAATCGGTAGTCCTCTGGACTGGAAATCGTTCTTACAACTATGTATATATATTAATATTGCGCAATATGATTAAAACTTACTTAAACTCGTGTTTAGTCATTGCGCAGCCTCTCATTAATACCCTTTACGTACAATAGTATTGTGCAATATTATAGATCTGTCGAGCCCGCTTTAGGCTACAAACTTTAGTACCTACCACAGAACAAGTAATAATGTACCTTCAACCAAAATGAAGTCTCTAAATTTGTAACGATTACAATTAAAAATGGCGTCGAATATACCAGATGACACCTGATCTTCAAAATAAAACTAGTACTTCCATTCCACGCCAATTTTAACTTTAGCAATAGGCGAATTGTGGACGATGCCACTATATCTGGAACTCTCGAATCCCTGCAGCTTCGCCGAGATGTAGCTTCTCTGAGCGTGTTCTACCGGCTATACTATGGTGAGTGCTCTGAGGAGCTCTATAACCTAATTCCTTCCTCTCCATTCCGCAACCGAACCACACGCACAGGTCAGAATATGCACCCACATACCGTAGTCACTATCCCTTCGCGTACCTATAAATTTGGTGACTCATCATACATCTGTCGCACAATAAAGATGTGGAATGCTCTTCCAGCCTCTGTGTTTCCACTTTCCTATAACCTGGAGTCCTTCAAGCGAAGTGTGAAAAGGCATCTAGTCAAGCCGGCATAGTGTTAGGGACTGATGTCGGACATAAGTGTCTGATTCCAGTTGCTAACATTCATGGACCATGCGCGCCACTTACGATCAGATGGGCGCAAGGTCACATGTCGTGCTAGTATAAAAAAAAGGCCTCGTGTTACTCAATATTACAAAAATTGCGATATTCTTGTTGTACTCTCTCAGATACAATCAAATAGCATAAAGTGAGATAGCAATAGCACATTACTAGTACCGACCATTGTACAGAAAGTTCCAGAACCCATAAACCCCGTTGATGTTGGACAAAAAACACAAACACAACTACTTCGGCTGTCGCATTTCAAAACCTACTAAGATAAAAATTTAATATATATTATAAAAAACAACAAATAGTAGATACGTATTGTTCAAAGACATAGGATAGGATATGTCTTTAAAAATTTAGGTAAAAAAAGAAGTATCATTACGACTGTATCCTCCAGGAAAAAAATATAAAAATTGCAAAGAGAGACGGTTTATAGGGTTTTAGTCAGTAGGCGCCTTGGGGGCTCCTTATGAGGCCTCACGGTGATTCGGGTATGCGCCTCCCGCGGTGGCCCTTCAAGCTGAGGTCGTATTGTCAGGCGATTTTGCAATCTCCGTCTTTAAAAAAAAAAGTATTAAAACATACTCTTGTATATAACATTTTTTAATAATCTGACGCATCCAACATACTTGAAAAAAAGAAGCGACTTTTATGCGAATAATCGCCAGAAAGCCGTCGGTACGGGCGTCAGCGATATCAGAACGGTGTCTCGGGCTTGCGACCAACATAGGCTGGTTTACAAAGAAGGCCTCCTTTTTATTTTATTGCGCAACAAGACGCTCACCATCCAGCATTCTGCTCCTCTCCCTACCCAACCATTACAATATTTATATGACAAATGTACGTAAAAAAGTGTATTTCTTATGCCGATTTTTTTTTATAAAGGTAGCGATTCGTTTATAGAAGTTTAACATTAAAAAAAAAGGAAATGTTACTGTTATTGGGTTTTGAACTAAGACATCCGACTTACACACACATAGACGTTATGTAAACATGTATGGTACAATGGGATACTTCACATGTGTTGTGATCTTTATAACAATGGAACTCAAGAGTCAAATTTCCAATAGAATTTGATATGTTGATTTCACAAATAAGTAGGTACAGACAGAGACATTAGTTACCTACTCATTGTTTCTTGAATATCCAAGAATAAATTTAACTCTCCTTTTGTAGGTAGGTACAGAGGCAAAAAGTTCGTTGGTATCACAACATATTATAAAAGAAAGTCCTCCCCGCGTCTGTCTGTTTGTTCACGATAAACTCAAAAACTACTGCACCGATTTTCATGCTGTTTTCATCAATCTATAGAGTGGTTTTCGAGGAAGGTTGAAGTATATAATTTGTTTAGTTTTTGTATACATTAACGATATTTGTTGGAGACAAAAAAATAGCAGTCTGGAAGCTTTCTAACGAAAACGCTGTCTAAACCCTTTGAGATATAACAAAATAATGTATGGTGAAATTGTGTATCTGATATAGGTCTACAGAAAAGTCTGCGTTGGCATATGTCTATCGCTTAAGGATAACATACTGAATCCATTTTAATACAAAAAAAGAGGGCAATTATAAAGCGGTAATTGGAAAGCTATTTATACAAATACGATATTAATCCTTATCATTTTAAATACGTTAGTTGGCTTGAGCATTTTATGAAGATTATTTTTTTCCTTTACACCATGCAAATGAAATGAATACCTTAAGAGATATAGCAAATTCAAAAAATAAATAAAAAAATATTTCGGGTCGTCGTTTACATGGGCAAAGCCGGATAAAACAGCTAGTTAAGACTATAGAAATGAATAAATGTAAAATTTTATTTGTCAATTTTTGTGCCTGTATTAATAGGTCCCCTGTAAGAGACATAGGGGACATATACCTACATATATAGGAATAGTATTATATTCCAAATTCGATTTTTGAGCGACAATTTATAAATATATATTGTCTATTTAGATAATAGTTTACAATACGATACATAAAGTTACAGAATACATTTAAATATATATTTTTTACTAAGGTTGTATAGTTCGCTTGTTGACAACAATGGCCGACATGTTGAATAAATAGATTGTATTATTGAATGAATCACAACTCGATTATATTCAAACCACAGACAGACATTAAATTGAGTACCGTCTACTAGATGGCGCCATTATCTATGTGAACCGAAATTTGACAATGGGGTGTATCACTAACTTTTCATCACGATAGATGGCGCATGATAGATGGTACCTAATATAACTGTCAGCTGCATAGAAATTTTGTGATTTTATTACGAAATTTATTATTTTCTGTATATTATGCCGAAGTGAGCAGCTTTTAAGTGTACAAATCGAGATTTCCAAGCTAAATCAAAAATACGGTGATCTCAAAATTGCCGTTCTATTAATTTAATATTTTTTTGTTTTTAACGACGGTGTTCGCTTTTTTAATTCCTTTTGTAAGGTAGATAACGTTAAGTTAAAATACATTTTTCTGTTATAAAAAATAAAAAATACAAAACATTAAAAAAATGATGTGTCATAGGTACAAGGTACCATTGCCGCTAGCGACATCTACAAAAAGCTTTGCCTGATACACTCCATTGCTTGCTTTAAGTTTCCACCTCCTGGATATTACAACTGAGATACCACCGCTCCTAAGTGCCAGACTTAAGTAATGTTTATTTAAGTTTTATCTTCACAAATGATACTTCGATAACGCGATAGCCTCAAGTTCTGACCTACTGTGATTATGACATCTGACTACGGTGCCTGATTATTATTTATACCTACTGACCAGCCACGCCCCTTTAGTAAAGTCAAAAGGGAAATGCAAATTTAAAAAAAAAAAAAGGAAAAAAAAATACTCTGTGTTTTACTCGTTGCTTTAAGCGTTTTTTTTACTTTATTGTGCTTTGAAAGTCTTCAAATTTAAATTCGAAATCTTTATTTGCTTAAAAATATGTTACAATGTGTGTATAGTGTAGATGATATATCACATTAAGATCAGCACATTTTTACTGTCTCCAGCATGCAAATTTTTACAAATCTAAGTATAAAATAAAAAAAAACATTGTTAAAGAACTGTACACTATGTCTACCTGTGTACATTTGTCAAACTAAAATTGTATGTTAAATTAATATTATTCGTATGTCAAAATTAGATTAATGATAAACATAATTATGTCTGATTTAAAAAAAAAAAATCTTTAGTATTATAAAAACAACTTGCTCTAGGTATATCGTCTAGTAAATTTGAAAAATTAACCAGTACAAGTCCTGTGACTTTGATATCTTCCATATCACGTCGAATGTCTTCAGTTACTTTGGGTAAAGATAAAGTTATTCTATGACCAGGACGGAAGCCGGACTGGAAGGGGTTTAGAAGGTAATTGGATTATACCGACTCGTACATCATGTTAGAATCCCCATACAGAATGAATGATGTCCTTTATACCAATTTATTTTCAAATAAATTTAGAAAAAAATATTTGAAAATAAATTTAGAATTTATTTAAATAAAATGATTACAAAATAAATATAAAAAAGCTACAAAAATTATAACTAAATTTAAAACTAAACGATATACTTATAAAAATATTTAACATGACTTGATCATGTGACAATGTGCCAAGAATACTTGCAGCATTCCCCCGCTGCACAGCGATGCTGATTTGCTGCTAGCCCTCTTGTCAAGTACAGCGTCAACCAGCCGCTTAGACAGTACTTTAAAGGGCGTATTTAATACTTATTAAATTGTGTTAAATAGTGGCTTTCTTTACGAAACAATTCGTTCTAGTAAAAAAAACTAATGCAAACTGACTATGGAAATAATCAATCATACTGACATAACAATATCAAAGATGACACAAATGAATCATAATAAATTATGTAAGATAATCATATTTGCGTCAGAGATATCGTATTTCTATTTCATCGTAGATTGACCGACTTATCATCAATAGGTGGTAGGCAAATTCTGCAGCATCTGGAATTTGATGATGACCTCATTAACTCATGAAAAAGAAAGATAAATAACGTCAGACTTGGCTGTATGGGCTAGACTCTTTGCTTTCCCTAACACCTCATTCATCATCCATCGGGAAAAGAGAACTAAAAAAAAAAATTGGTCAGTTTACTTTATAAATATAATATATGTCATAATTGTCACTATGTACAATTTTGCTTAATAAAGCCTATTTACTCAGGTTTATCTATTTTATTCATGAATACTACAATTTAACTCAGAAAACAAAAAAAACAATTGGGCGTCCTTCTTGTGAAAGAGTAGCCGCTATGGCGTAATCAGAAGCGCCTGTCTCTACAATAGACTAGAGGATTGTCCAGCAAAATTTGTCTATTATGTTTTTAACTATGCTGTCTACTAATGCTGTCAAACAAATAAAATATCTACAATTATACCATTCAATATTTTATTGCGAATTCATGAAAGATATTTCCTAAGGAGATGAGTGTCTGATTCGAGTAGTTAATTTGGACTTGTTTTTTTCTTTTAAGTTTATATTTATTTATTTTCAGTTGTTAATTCGGGATCATTTTTTACGAAGTCGGGTTTTATATTTTTTAAATGAATTTTTATTATTAGTTTAATATGCATTGGTGACCAATTTTTTTTTTATTTTTGTTTATAGTGTCTTTAAAGGATTTGTCATTGTACAGAATACATCAGCCCAAAACACGTAATTTATTTACATAATATATGTTCACAACCGAGTTGGGGATCATCAAATTGCAAGTGTTGCAGAATTTGATGCTTTTCATGGAGTAATTCACGTCAATATCGCCCAGTCACGTAGGGTATACGGGATTTCACAGCGCGGGAAAACCGCAAAAAATAAAGTGTAACTTCTGCCCCATATACCTGTATTGAGTCAGATTTATCGTTTTCTATAATTATTCACAACGTAGCACATTATTAAATAAAATAACACCACTTTTGACTAACAATATCCACAGTAAACTAATTTACAAAACGAAAAACTTGGTCCGTGCAAAATGGCGCGAAGAACTCGCATTGGTGTCCATCATTGGGATCCGATCGAGCGAACGGCCACTTATTTATCTTACAATAATAAGCAATATTAAGATATTTTTTCGGCAATAAATCTATATTTTATTGACAAATATCAATCGATAAAAAGATTAAATTAAATAATTCCAGTTTTTGATAGATTGAGATTTATATGTAACTTAAATCAGCCACTTGGTTACAACCTTTAGTATTTATTTTATTTTGCTATGTTTCGTTGTTACTTAGGTTGAGTATGTGTAATTGTAACGATTCAAGTTGATTCGGGAAGCGGGTGGTGGCTCGGTTATAAGAACGCTTTCCTTAACATCATAAAGAGGTGGGCTTGAACCCCGGCATGTGCCAATGAGAAATACATTTTTCTTAAGTACATTTGTCGAAGATTTACAATACCATCGTTCCTGTGCCTCGGAGAGCACGTTAAGCTGTCGGATCGCTCCGTCTTGCGCTCGGCCCCCCAACCTCTAGAGAAGTGCTCCTGGAGGAGAACTGAAGTAGCCGAACCCAGAGCCCCCTGGGTTCGTGAGCCATACGGGCGCTGTTATACCAGTAACGATGCCCAGCACTATAGGTGCATGAATTACCAGCTGGTGATTACTTGCTGAGATCCTGCCGGGGAAAACGGGGGAATGTCCACATCCCCAACCCAGGCCCATTAGACATCCGGGCCTGGACGACCCCACTGTCTGTCTGCCCCGGTTCTACTAATCAATTTGTGGAATCGTTAATAAATTGTCATTCAAAATTGTCATCAGATCCTCGCCAACGCCAGACGGGCCAGCGTGGCGAATGTAGGCCAAATTATCCAGATATATATGTATGATCTGGAAGGCCCATCTCCAACAGTGAAGGTCTAGGACGCTGTGTTATAGGGGCTGTAATAATAATAATAATAATTTTTGTTCAGTCAGAGCAAGAGCCTTGCTCAAGACCATTACCAAGACCAAAATTAGGAGAAGAAAAAGACCAAAACATAGACCAGCTATTTTCGTGCAAGACCAAGATTGAGACTTGGCCAATGCTTTGGGCAACACTCTCCTCCTCCTTAGTCGGTACCCCACTGTTGGGGATCGTGACTCCGTCGCAGTCCATCCACTAGCCGTTTCCAGTGGCTGCGGTCCTCAGCACAGTGGATGGTTTGGTGTACTGGGATGTTTAGGTGGTCAGTCACCTGACTAGACCATCGTTTAGGGCTTCTTCCTCTTGTTCTTTTACCGTCTACTTTTCCCGTTACTAAGAGTTTTTCCAGATTGTCGGCGCCTCTTCTAGCAACGTGGCCAAAATATTGCAGAATTCGGGTAAACTGCCTCCGTGGTGTAGCGGTTAAGTCTGTGGATTTAGACTCGGAGGTACCGGGTTCGATTCCTGGTCGGAACACAAAATATATTTAATACATTTAATTAATATTTAATTTATTTCTGATATTTCTCGAGTTTGGTACGCGTCATGATTGGCCTATAGTAAAGTTGGCTAAATGTGAATTGTGAAGTTTCCCTTTCAGGGTGGTCAGAAACTACGCTTATTTATAAGCGTAGTTTCTGACCACCCTGAAAGGGAAACGGTCGTGATGATGATACTTAATTCGGGTAAAGCAGACGGCAGAAAGTCTCTGTCCCTTGGCAAGTTTGAGCTCTTCGAGCACCGAAACGTAAGTGCGTCGTGCGGTCCAATGAATTTTGAGCAAACGACTCCAGCACCACATCTCAAACGCAACACTAGTAAAAAATAAAACAAAACTTTGAAATTAAACTGTTTTATTAATATTCGTATAAAGAGGGCAGTGTAGGTACTGTAGGTAAGGGTAATATTAGGATATATTTAAGTTTAATTCTATAAATATTTGTTTTAAAACAATTTTAAAAAATATTTTTTTTTGGACAGTCCGGGTCAATTTTGATCAGATTTATACGCCACACTCACCTTAAGTACATAGAAAATACAAAATTCGCTAAACATTGCTTTTTTGTTTTTCAAATATTATAATTTATAATTACAATAGTCAAAAATTTAATAATAAATTACCTACATTTAATTAATGGGTCATTTGTGTCAGCCGAAAGGATGACTAAATTAACGCACGCCTAATATTTGCCTACTGATTGGCTGAAATAACAAATTGACTAGCTAACTACCAATCACGTGGCGTGTAACAAAATGTTAAACAAGGATTATTTTAATAATCCTTTCGGAAAAGCTTATTTATGTTTATTAAATAAGTACCTATATTCGTTTAACTTGGTAAAATATATAAATTGAAGCTTAAAAATTTTATTGCCAAATATTATAATAATATAACCAACATCATAACCCTGTTGTCATCAAAATTCAAAATTTCGCACAATGTACTACTTCTCATTGCGTATATATGCTGGAGTGCAGAATTTGTAACAGTTTTTATGTGGGAATGACTACGACACCCCTTCGTACTCGCACGAATGGACACAGACATTCAGTAGATTCTTAAATTAATAATATTTTACCTGTGCCCACCCATGCGCGTATACATAACACTACCTTTAACAATTGTTTCACAGTAAGAGTATTAAAGAGTTTTCCTAAAACTATTCGGTCTATTGATTTAAAAACATGGGAAAGCTCTTTTATATGGCAGCTTGGTGCATACTATAGCCCTGGTCTGAATGTAATGCATTAGGTTTTGTCTAACTTGTTTTGTAAATTTATTAATATCGAACCAACAATGGACATAACATGCTGATGATGTTTTCCATGATGCGCTAGGTGATGATGATATTTTTCTAAAAAATAAATACATAACTGTTGTACGGGACGGCCGCCTATCAATCACGAACAATTAGTGATAAAAGTTACTAGTGATAAAGATAAGACAATAACAAAAGAGGTGGTCGTAGCCCGGACATAGCTATGTGATAGCTTAGGAATTTGCGTTGGTCGTAACCAGGATAAATAATAATAATTGTGCAGTAATCGTGTATTTTCTTAGTGTATTTTTACGTGTGTTTATTTGACGATTACTGTGTATTTTTACTTGTGTTTACTTTGATGACTACTGTGTGTTTTTTATTTGTGTGTGATAATAAAGAACAACCTTTTGACCCTAGCCTGGCCGAGAGACGGTGTGATGACGTCATCTCGGTCAAGCCTAGCTTATTATCGCCGTACCTAAAGGGTGCGCTATGTTTGCGACAATGTGTTGTAGTCCTTATCGCCGTACCCAAGGGAAGCGTTTTGTTCGCGGTAATATGTTTGGTCTTTACCGCCGCACCCAAGGGATGCGTTTTGTTCGCGATAACGTTTGGTCTATGTCGCCGTACCTGGAAGGTACGCTTTGTTCGCGATAACAATATTGATCTTAATTGTTGATAATAAAACGAGATGTTTTATTGTAAGGTATCCAGGTTGGCCACGAGAGAGTCTCGGATGTATTCTTGGCCAGCCTGGAATATTGTAAATTCAGGTCGCTAGGTAGCTCTGCGAGTGCCTAGGCTGCCTAGAATGGGTATTGGTATCCTGGACGGAACCTGGACTGGTCCCGAGAGGATCTCGGACTTGTTATGGCCAGTCTAGGAAAGTCGATCGCGGCTGCTGCCTAGGTATCCTAGTGAGGACCTAGGTAGCCTGGAAGTCGTCCAGGTGCCTCAGTGTGTACCTGGGCTGATCTGGAGAGGGTCTAGGACGTATTCCAGGTCAGCCCCGCTTAAAATGATTGTGTAAGTCTCCCTGCTCAGATGCAGACATTGTATTAGGGACTTTTATGATAAATAAAGTATTTCGAGGGTTGTCTTATTGCTCACTTGATCTCAGCAGGAAATTTTGGTGCTCGCTCCATCGACTTTACATCTCGGTCGGAGCGGGCATTCTGTCCCCTATTGGTTATAATGTAAACATTCTAATAGGACTATTCCAATAGGGGGCGGGGCTTACCGTGTTGGCAAAGGAAGCCGACAAACACGTGTAAGCTCAAAATCGAGGTCAAGTGAGTATTATAAAAGACAGACGGGCTTGCGGTTCCGAGATTCCGATTTCGCCGAGCCAACAAGAAGAACTGCAAGCCCGAGGACACCTGAGAAGACCTTCCTGAAGCATGGAGTTTTATTCCGCCTGAAGCCGTCCGGGATCTTAACAACGAACCCCCCTGTCTACCCCGCATGATGTCGTTACACCGGTCGTGAGGATACGTCACCTACTAACATCGAGGGAAGCCAATATACAGTCCACTACTAAACCTCGCGATCCGGCACAACTGTATAGTGCATTACCTTTACCATTGCTAAAAATGTCTTGTTTACCATGTCTAAAAGCTAAATAAACAGTAAACATATTCCTGTAATCCGATATATACTATATATTATATAGTAGATCCCAATTGCGATATACATAACTGGATAAGACTGTTATTTGCAATATACAAGGTATCTATAAGGCAGACCATCATGGACAACCAGAGGAGGAGGGAAGTCCCCCACTCTTCCGGCAGGAATATGATTAGCTTGGGAGACCTCTTGCCCGCTCATTTAAATTCAGAGTTGTCCTCAACTGATATGGAGCTCATTGCCAAGGCCTCACTTTTTGACCCACAAACGATCGGGCCCGAGGGAAAGATCTCCGTAACCCTAGACAAGATAGACAAGGAGGAGATAACTGTTCGTTGCTTCTCCTCAACCCAGTATTCCTCATATCATCACACCTTACTTATCTGCAATACAATCAATGAGATATTCACGGGCGAAAGTACATCGGATAATGATGCGGTACGGCTTTACCTCCAGGTAGTGATCCTCGTGTTCGGGAGAGGGGTGCTAGGTGCAATAAGAGCAGATAATTTGTTGTCTGATGCTGGATTAGTTTTAATAATAGATGAGATAGATCCGTCTGACCCTCAGGCGATGGCCGACCTATCCAATGACTCAGAGACAGAAAGTTGTATGAGCAAGATGATGATAAAGGATATGAGTAACCCGAGGGTAATTGCTCTAGCTTACTGTGGTGCTATCCTGTTATTAGCCGGGAAGCAGCTGACAGAAGAATCTGCAACCAATTGGACACAGCGTCGAGTTCGGGGGCTCTCTGCCAGTATGGGTACCACAGTAGCCGCGACATCTGTCACCCCTTTTAACCTTCAAACTGCCATCCAGATTTACCAAAAACTGAGCATGTTGGTTCCGCTCCGCGCTTCAATGGTGAGGCTCCTTTTCGGAGCTACAGGAATCGGGAAGCATATAGCTTCATTATCAGCAGCCATGCTAAACCTCTTGGCGTGGTCAGAAATGAATCATATACGTATGATTCAGGATTACATTTTTGGACGGTTCCCTGAACTGTTAGCGATGAAACAACTTCAGGGATCATCAATCGGGGTTTTAAGAACCACATGGGCTTACCTCAATAAGCTGGATGAGAGAGAGAGACCATATGCGAAGCTCTTGTATGGTCCGCAAGAGACAAAAGCGCTGCAAAGGGATCAATTTGTCCTTCTGACTGACGCTGCCCATGAGGTAGGGACCTATCTCCACAGCTCGCTATCCAATTACAAAGGAGATACTGTGGGCACGGCAGGTGCAGGGATTAAGAAGCTCGTAAAAGAGTATCTGATGAGCCTGGAGAGAACAGGACAATTAGTGATTCAATCTGCTCAGTATACTACAATGGATACTCGCTTGGTAGAGAATATCCCTAGGGCAGACCTGCTGTTCCGACAGCAACTTGATGATCTCGATGCGGAAGTCAAATCCCTCGTTCGAGAATAAAAGAAAGCAGATGTGTTCAATTAAAATCATCTCTGAGCAATATTAAGAATATTAAGAAAAATAAAATTACTTTTTCAAAATTTATGACAAAAACCTTCAGTCACTGTCACTGATGACGCCGCTCCAAAGAGAGGCGAAATATTTGGCAATAAAATTTTTAAGCTTCAATTTATATATTTTACCAAGTAAGAAACACATCTAACACATTTTATTTGTTGCAGATATTTTCGTTTAACATGGTTATTTAAATTATGCAATACAATTTGATTGAATACAATGGCAGCAATTTACGTCAAGTCGGCATGTCTATACGGGGTCACTATGTATGCTCTTTTTTTTATACTAGCACAACATGTGACTGTAATATACTTAAATAATAAGGAGCCAACACATATTCTGCAAATACTGTTTATTGACTGGTTGCCCTAGGCAACGGTAATAGACATTACACCTTCACACTTATTAAACATAGTAAATAATAAATTAATAACACAAATAAGTTTAAAACAATTCCAATTAAAAATACAACTAAAATTAACCTTTTATCCCCCCTTAAATCTCTACTTCCACAAACACTTTAATTAAAATTCATCAATAAAACGTGAAGGTGGGCGACGTACCCTTAGCGGATACCGCCGCTCACCCACAGCACCGCCCACCACTACTGGTGCTGAGGCTAAAAACGAGGGATCTGGGACTGTCACAGTCACAGAACCAGGCCGTACTACCTCGACACCCGGAGACGCCGACGAGCTGGGCGCGATCATCAATGGTTCACTGCCGGCCGAACCTGTCCCATAATTGCCTAGGACTGCGCCGCTACGTACTGTCACCCGCGGTTTTATCTGATCGACATGACGATGTGCCTCAGTTCCATCGCTGTTCCTAATCAAATAATCTGTGTCACCTAAACGTTTTATTACGGTGCCTTCATTCCACTTATCAGTCGTACGATAATGCCGGTACCAGACAATATCACCTACAGCAAACTTTCGCGTCACCCCGCCCGATGCCTGCACTTGCCGGCGCTGAGATACATGAACACGAGCGTCTCTATCTGGCTTCATACAGTCGAGCCGCGTACGCAACGACCTACCTTGTAGTAACATAGCTGGGCTTATCCCAGTCGTACAATGCTCAGTATTTCTATAGGTCAATAAAAATCTACATAGGGCTACTTGTATGTCGAGCCTCTGACACACCGCCTTCTTAATCACTCTTTTACAGATTCTTACTGCATTTTCAGCCGCTCCATTAGATGCTGGGTGATACGGTGCCGAAAATATATGGCCCACACCATTGTTTAATAAGAATGTTTTAAATTCTAAACTAGAAAATGGAGGCCCATTATCACTCACAACTTGCTTGGGCAAACCGAATCGCGCCCATAAATTTCTTAAAACTTGAATTACTGAACTAGCCGTAGTACCGCTCATCCTCTCGATCTCAATCCACTTCGAGTGAGAATCGACCACCACTAAATACATGACTCCCGCGACAGGACCTAGAAAGTCCAGATGCAGCCGCGACCACGGCCGGTCCGGCCACGACCAACAGCGCGGCTCGTGCGCGGGCGGCGCATCAGCCACCGCAGCACACACCCTGCAGGCGCGGCACTCAGCCTCTATCGCCTCGTCGATGCCGGGCCACCACGCATAGCTCCGTGCCATTTGTTTTGTTTTCACCATGCCCATGTGAGAATCGTGAAGTTCTTTCAGCACTCGATCTCGACAGGCCATAGGCACGACAACCCTGTGCCCCCACATTATACACCCAAGTTCACAATATAACTCAGCTTTCCTATTAAAATACGGTGACAACTCTCTCGTTTCAGCCTCTACCGGCCAGCCGTCTCTAATGTAACTAAGCACCCTACAAAGTGTACGATCCTTAGCTGTTTCTGTTTTTACAACATTATAGTCTAAAAGCAACGCTTCTGAAGCAAAATGCAAGAATGTTTGCTCCGGACTATCGAGCTCATCCACATCTCCCGCTTTATGTACCCGAATCAATCGAGAGAGAGCATCCGCTACATTGTTGTCAGTTTTAACAAACTCAATTTCGAAATCATACGCCGACAAAAATACCGCCCATCTCTGCAACCGACTTGCCGTCATAACCGGGACTCCGTTCCCGGGGCCAAAAATACTAACCAACGGTTTGTGGAAGCGCGGCGAGCGTGAGAAATCTGCAGGTATTCTCCTGATGGCCTCCACTACCACAAGCAGTGCACCTTGTCATACTCGTACTTAACGTATGCACGCTATCAACTACGCCTGCATTTCTCACGCTCGCCGCGCTTCCATCGACTGCCGCCGCATTCTGCTCGGCCGCTTCGAGAGCTTTAGCTATGACTAATGCGTTGTTGAACTTCAGTTCTTGCTCGGTAAAAAGTCGCTGGCGTATGTAATCCTTGTTTAAACCGCAAACCAACTGATCGCGCAAATTATCATCTAAACTCTCGGCAAACTGACATGTCCGTGCCAATCTTTTTAGTTCCGCCACGTATACAGATATAGATTGTCCCGCTAACTGCCGACATTGCCGAAACTTGTACCGTTCTGCTACGATCGAAGGTATCGGCTGCAAATGTTCCTCCACAATCGTCACCACCTTATTAAAACCCAGTTCATCTGGTTTCTGAGGACTGCAAAGGGTCACCATCAGCTCATAAGCTGCGTCGCCCATCGCCGATATCAACATGGGTAACCTTAAATACTCTTTTACCTCATGCACCACGAAATGCATGCGGAGCCTTTCCACATATGTGCTCCAATTCCCCACCTCCAGATCGAACTCGGACCCGAACATTTTCAGGTTTTTCTCCCCGTTCGCCATTGTACTCGTAATATACTTAAATAATAAGGAGCCAACACATATTCTGCAAATACTGTTTATTGACTGGTTGCCCTAGGCAACGGTAATAGACATTACAGTGACCTTGGGCCCACTTGATGGTAAGTGACGCGCAAGGTCCATGAATGTTAGCAACTGAAATCAGACACTCATAAATGACATCAGTCCCTAACACTATGCCGGCTTGAAGTTAACTTGAAGCACTCATACTTTAACCTAATATCACGACCGTTTCCCTTTCGGGGTGGTCAGAAACCAACAGCCAACTTTACAATAGGCCAATCATGACAAGTGGCAAGCTCGTCGATGTCTTCAGCGTACCGAACTCGAGAAATATCACAAATAAATTAAATATTAATTAAATGTATTTATAATAATAATATACAGTAATAAGTTTTTAATTTCTTCTTCTTTTTATATTGGTGAATGCTGTGACACCTAATTGGTACATATATTAGATAAGCTATAATTATACTATGTTATGTGTGTGATAATATATGTACTGCTGTGTGTACTAAATAAATAAATAAATAAATAAATATACATTAATAAATATTTTTGTGTCCCGACCAGGAATCGAACCCGGTACCTCCGAGTCTAAATCCACGGACTTAACCGCTAGACCACGGAGGCAGTTGAAATTTACAACTATTTGTAAGCAACCATATCGTTTTACCAATTAATTCATTTATTTTCATTACAGCCCCTAGAACACAGCGTCCTAGACCTCCACTGCTGGAGATGGGCCTTCCAGAACATATATCCGGAGAATTTGGCCTACACTCGCCATGCGTTGGCCAGACGGGTTGCCAAGGATCTTATGTCGTCTTTTTTTTTTTCTTTTAATGACAAATTTTTGACGATGCCACAATTTTGTGTTATTGGAAACGGGACGCGACGCCGACGGCTTAACGTGCTCTCCGAGGCACTCATTAGGCCGCGTTCGTTTTAAGAAATGTTAGCATGAAAATACCACTTTTTTAGCACAAGTCGTTCGTTCAATGAAAATTCTAACATTTGATGCTAATTTCGTATGTCAGTACTGCGTTGAAAGGGGGTTATTGATGTTACTTTTTGACAGATGTCATTAACATATAAAAAGGTTTGTTTACCATTTTTATATGCTTTATAGTTTTTTTTTATATTTGTTAAAAAGGTATTTTAAACGATTTTATGTAATAAATTCAAAGACCATAATAATATCATGTGTGTTGGATGCTATGGTATAATAAAACATGAACGCAAATACTTGTCAAAAAGTAGCCTCACCGCTCGTTTTGTTTAAGAAATATTAGCATTGTTAAAAAAAGTGGTATTTCTTAGCAAAAACGACATTTCGCGCTGGTTTATGAAGTTGTTACGAGATGTTGGAAATGCTATAAAACGAACGCGGGGTTAGTGGAATATTTCGGAAAAAAGTGAATTTTTGTTTGATACGTAACGCGCCATTTTTTCTACGTGCCTTAATTTTCTGCCCAAATATTAACCTAATTTTTTTTTTGAAAATACCTTAATATTAGTTATATTTTTAAAACCTTAGCCATCATGCCTATTACGTTAAACGTAATTTGAATTAATTAAATATACAAGTGTTATGTTATTAACTACGAGATCACTACATTACCAAAAATTTGGATTTATTATATTAATAAGTTGACTAAGTATAATAAATAGGTAACTTTTAAATTAGGTACTACTTAAAAAAAGATAATAAATATTACAATAATAAGCGAATAACCATTTAAAAATAATTTTGAATTATTAACGTGTAAGATTTATTATTAACAATTTTTGTGCGTAACTGCGTACCTAGTTAGACTGCTTATAAAATGGGCGGTGAGCGAGTATAATATGCAACAATAGTGCACATATATATATATATATCGCATGTAATTGTCAAAAGAGCAAATATTTTTTTTAGCCATCAGGCGTCATTGGTAGAAATGGTATTTTGAAATAAAAAATGTAACTTATTTTAAAAGTAAAAATCGTTATCCTAAAACAAAACATTATAACACACATTAGGTAATAAATATACTAAGATATATATTTATTCGAAAAAATATTTACAACATATAAAATAAAATTAATATTAAGGATAGGGATATAAGTCCCGTCCGCGTGGAATGGTGGCAAGAACGCTGGCTGCATTTCCCCGCTGAATTGCAATACTGATTCTCTGGGCGAAGAAAGAGCATGCCGTCTTGTCACCGGAGGAGACGACAAGACGCGGTGTTATGTCTTTTAAAAACTTTTTTGCGCTTGGACTCCATGGGCCCAGAGTTTCTACAGCAAACGGCACAAATATGTAATCTTTTAATATACTTACATACTTGCGCCGCTTGCTGGACTCCGCATTTCCCGCAGCGGCTCCAGCTTTATGCGCTGTCCCCCTGAGATGCGACGCGGCAAGGGTGTCGACGCACGTGGCGTCCCACACCAAAGCACGTCCCCGTTAATAAACATTATTAATTGATCTCGAAATAAAGAGAGAAACAATTACATAAGTCAACGTTAGCTCGATTGTCGACCTCTCGCTACCTGGTTGATTAGGGGAGCAAAATTTGTCAAAACCTCACTTTTATTTAAATATAAAAAATATTATCCGAAAAACAAAACTCTACTGAATGGTGAATAAGACCGCGTCTGAAAATCGCGATATCCATCGTAATAAATACCTAAAGGCTGGGAAGTATTATTATTAATTGATCTCGCTCACAGCCGAGAGACGAAATAGAGAGAGAAAGAATTACGTAAGTCAACGTTCGCGCGATCGTCGACCTCTCGCTACCTACTTGATTAGGGTCAGTATGAGTGGCGATATTTTTAGGACAACTTCTCTGCGCCGTAACTTAAGATTGTATTACAGTATACTCGTATATACTGCGTGGAATTTGTTAAAGAGCAAACCTTTTTATATTATAATCTAGAATAAAAATAAAGAACTAGAGTTCATCTGCTGTCGTTGACCGTGGAGTCACTGGTAACGTTTGACGAAAATCTCCTGCTAATAAAATCATCGCTCCACCAAATTGGTTTTAATTGTTTCGCAGATCTTTCATAGGTCTTTCAGGCCTTCAAAGACTTTTTATGTGCCATCGTGCATTTAACCAAATACTAACTATTTGTTGACAAAGATCTTTGCCATTGCCGAGTTCTTCGAAATATTGCAGGTCGGAGTTTTAATGCTTTGAATATTCAATAGTAATTTTAGCGCTGAATAGGCGTCGCCTGTCGCGGTCGCCTTTCAATAATGTGGTTGCAATACCAGATGAAGCAAGCAATAATAAAGAAAGTATTTCCTTTACCTCTTGGAGCGTCGAAAAACTAAATTCCTCCAGTTCCATCATTAACAACTTTCATAAGTGAAATATATTTGTTGTTGATTTTTTTTCCGTTCTTCTTAAGTAACATACGAAAAAAAAGGCCGCTTTCGAGTTTTGCGCTTAGGAACATTCATATTTTTTTATATAGATAATTAAAATAAAAAATACGTAGATTTTTATTTTTATTCTAGATTATAATAGAAATATATTTTTGAAAAAATTCACGCAGTATATATACTGTATTAAAATCTTAAGGTACGATGCAGAGAAGTTTTCCTAAAAATATCGGCACTCATACTGACCCTAATCAAGTAGGTAGCAAAAGGTCGACGATCGCGCGAACAATGACTTACGTAATTATTTATCTCTCTATTCGTCTCTCGGCTGTGGACGAGATCAATTAATAATAACACTTACCAGCCTTTACGTATTTATTACGATGGATATCACTTATCACTTTAAGCTATCTTCATCGTGGAATCCAGTAATCAATAGGTTTCGACGCCAGGAAAAATCGCCCGGTGTCGCCAAGGATATTGTAAGTGTCGTGTGTCGTGATTTCTAAAAACTTTCAAAGTGATAAGTGGGTAGGTTTACATCTACCGCCCAGTATGTACGAGACTACACCGCATAGCTTCAGTCGACCCGTGACCACGGCCAATGCAACTTGGCTGAAACGTCGGGAGAAATATGTCTCTAAGGTAAATCGCGTAAAGATCCGTTAAAATTATAAAAATCTATTATGAATGTGCGCGAAAGTTTAATAAGTTTAATGTTTTTTATATTAAAAAAAAAATAGGTTTTTGACAAAATTTGCTCTTTTGACAATTACACGCAAGCATATATATTTCTCTCTTACACTTTCTACACACAACGAACACACAATCCACTCTCTATGGTTTAGCCGTTAGTCGCTTGTCATTTTTTCTTTAGGCAATGCTGTCAGCTTCACTATCCCGGCTGCTTTTAACTCCGCAAAACCTGAAATTGTTGGTAAATGGTATGACGAGTACCAAGACGCCGGCCACCGCTATCCATCCGCCAGCCAAATAAAATGATAGCTCCCAGCTCTTCGTTATATCGTAGAGGAGACCTGGGAATACAAGAAAAACATTGTTTAAAATTGTTTTTAAAACATTATTATTAATGTAAACTTAATGTACACTGTGTAACTGTCTCCGTGGATTTAGACTCGGAGGTACCGGGTTCGATTTCTAGTCGGGACACAAAAAACTAAATATTAATGTAAATGTTTTTTTTTTTAAACTTTATTGCACGAAGTACAAAGGCGGACTTAATGCCCGTAGACATTTTCTGACAGCCAAACCTTGGGGACAAATTTGAACTATTATAGGTGCAATGAAAGAAATATTAAAAAAATAGGAAGAAAAATTAACAGCTTAATTATACACTTACATATTATACTGTTATATATACTATAATATCAATATACTAAATACTAATACATACATAATATTTAATTTATTTGTGATATTTCTCGAGTTTGGTACGCCGAGCTTGCCACTTGTCCATGATTGACTTATAGTAAAGTTAGCTAAATGTGAACCTGCTTATTTAGAAGCGTGGTTTCTGACCACCCCGAAAGGGAACCGGTCGTGATGATACTTTACTTTTACTTTTTTTTTAATGTACAGACAAATTAAATAATTATATAAATAATCTAAAGGATATATTACTAGAAAAATATTACTACACATTAAATGAATTTATGCAAGATGAACTCTAACGTATATGCAATAGTTATTATTTTCGATCCTTCTCCGAAGTCTTGTTGTTTTCTTTTCTTTTGGTTTGAAATTGTTATTTAGTTTTAATTATATATAAATGTATATAAAATATGAAAAATATAAAATATAAAAAATGTTGTCCAAATTTGTATGGAAACTAACCTCTGTGGTCCAGAATTATATTATATTTTCTATACAGAGGTTAGGGTTCCAATAATCTGTTAATTGCCTGTAATAAATTGTATATCCTGTTAACACTTAAACATTGATGTAACTAGTTATAAGGCATTTTTTGTGAAGAAATAAATGATATTATTATTAAAAAATATATATATATATATTTGCTACGCCCCTACGGGGTGTCATGTGTAGTTGTACTATTTTGTGACATGCAATAAAATATTTGAATTGATTTTTTTAATTAGATTGAATACGTTTTTGCGTTTGTATTACTATATTATTAACTATTATAATTACTACTACATATATATTTATCTTATTAGTAACTGACTTTATAAAGCATATTTTGGTCCAACATCCATAACTGTAATGGTTTATAAGAAGTAAACCTGATTTTGTAATCACTAGTTACTTGCAAAAATCGCAATCGTAGAGTGCTGTATAACAAGCTCGTAATTCCTATATCAAAAACAACACTCATAAAAAAAGTAAATAAATAAATATTTCCAGACAGGTCACACAGCGCCATCTAGTTTCCGTGGTAAGCTACGAGGCTTGTGTTACGGAAACTAGATGGTTGATAAACTACATATTATACTTTTTTTTTGTAAATATATACATATTATACCTATAAACACCCAGACCGAGACAAATTATACAATGTACAACTTGCCCCCGGTGGGAATCGAACGCAGTGTATTCTGTATGGCTCCAAAAATCTACAATAAAATAAATGATGACATTAAGTTCCTACCTATACAACGATTTAAAAAAACACTAACGAAAATGCTAATTGACAAATGCTAAGTACTACTCTGTGCAAGATTTTCTAGAAGATTGAATGAACAACATTAATTTCTTACCTTGACATTAATTAATTAATTATATTTGTCATTCCAATGGGGTGTATCACTAACTTTTTATCACGATAGATGGCGCATGATAGATGGTACCTAATATAACTGTCAGTTGCATAGAAATTTTGAATTTTTATTACGAAAAAACTATGCCGAAGTGAGCAGCTTGTAAGTGTACAAATCGAAATTTCTAAGCGAAATCAAAGATATGGTGATCTCAAAATTGCCGTTCTATTAATAAAACCTTTTTTCTGTTTAAGACGGTGTGCGCTTTCTTAATTAGTCGTTTAGCTTAAACGTTGATTTAAAATACATTTTTCTGTTATAAAAATAAAAAACTACAAAAACATTTCAAAAATTATGCGATATAGGTGTAAAACAAGGTACCAGTGCCGCTAGCGACATCTACAAAAAGCTTTGCCTGATACACTCCATTAAATTATTATACTTTTCTTTAGTTTACTATATATGTCTACTATACGTAATTATTTAATCGTTATACGCCCATGGGCTAAACATAGTGTACCCAATTTATAACCATTGTACCATCCTATAAAATACCTATTGTTATAAAGACATATGTGAATTTGAATTTGCCATTTTAAATTTTTTATATAAAATATTTTTGTTTAGGTTTTATTTCGCATTGATTATTTGATTTTGATTTGCGTGTTTAGAGCTTCAATTTAACCACGGGGTTTAAGTATGACTAAATAAATATTATAAATATAAATATATCCAGACAGGTCACACAGCGCCATCTAGTTTCCGTGGTAAGCTACGAGGCTTGTGTTACGGAAACTAGATGGTTGATAAACTACATATTATACTTTTTTTTTTTGTAAATATATACATATTATACATATAAACACCCAGACCGAGACAAATTATACAATGTACAATTTGCCCCCGGTAGGAATCGAACCCACGACCTTCCGAGTTCACGGCAACGTTTGTTACCACAACAAAAACTGAAACGAATGCGTGAACAGTAGTATGACGTGACTTTCGGTTACCGCTTTGCCGTCGCGTTGGTCGCTACTAAAAGTCTAGGAAATGGAACGAACTAAGGAGCGGGAGATTTGACAAAGTTGGAACTATGTAGTTCCGGTAGTTCCACTGTGGGAGCGCTTTATGGAACTAGTTCGTTCGCGAACTACACAAGCCTAATTTGTATTGTAAAAAGCGGCTTAATTGTTAAATATAGCGAACTACACACTCAGTCATAATTACCTATGATCTAATAAGTTTTTACAATTTATTTGCTTTGTTATTTTTTATCATCATGATCCGACAAACACTGTTATCTGTTGTGACAAGGACTTTTTATTATAATTTATCTAAATGTCCATCTTCATAACCCACGGATTACATAATTTTGTTAATGTTTCATATTAAATTTAAAATAAGTAATCTAATTTCTATTTTTGTGTTATTAGTAATTATATTTAATGAATATTATATTTTTTCTTTCTCAATGTCCCAAACGTTATATAAATACAAAATATTCCCAATGTCCCAAAGGTTATACAAATACAAATTATTCCCAATGTCCCAAACACTATACAAATACAAAATATTCCAAATGTCCCAAAGATTAAACAAATACAATTTATTCCCAATGTCCCAAAGGTTATACAAATACAAATTATTCCCAATGTCCTAAAGGTTATACAAATACAAATTATTTATTTATTTATTTATTAAAACTTTATTGCACAATATATACAAGGGGCGGACTTAATGTCGCTAGACATTCTCTGACAATTATTCCCAATGTCCTAAAGGTTATACAAATTATTCCCAATGTCCCAAAGGTTATACAAATAAAAATTATGCCCAATGTCCCAAAGATTATATAAATACAAAAAAATCCCAATGTTCCCAAGATTATACAAATACCTACAAATTAGGCCCAATGTCCCAAAGGTTATAGAAATTTAAATTATTCCCAATGTCGCAAACACTATACAAATACAAAATATTCCCAATGACCCAAAGGTTATATAAATACAATATATTCCCAATGTCCCAAAGGTTATACGAATACATATTATGCCCAATGTCCCAAAGATTATATAAATACAAAAAAATCCCAATGTTCCGAAGATTATACAAATACCTACAAATTATGCCCAATGTCCCAAAGGCAATATAAATACAAAATATTCCCAATGTCCCAAAGGTTATATAGTATCATCATCATCACGACCGTTTCCCTTTCGGCGTGGTCAGAAACCACGCTTATGAATAAGCGGAAACACATTTAGCCAACTTTACTATAGGCCAATCATGACAAGTGGCAAGCTCGTCGATGTCTTCAGCGTCCAAACTCGAGAAATATCACAAATAAATTAAATATTAATTAAATGTATTTTTATTTACATTAATAAATATTTTTGTGTCCCGAACAGGAATTGAGCCCGGTACCTCCAAGTCTAAATCCACGGACTTAACCGCTAGACCACGGAGGCAGTTTAAGATTATACACATACAAAAATACAAAAACGTTTATTTGTTCAAATATTTGACATATTCATTTTTGGAGGAACTCTGATCCTCGGACTAGAATTCTCTGAGTTAAGCTGAGGATCAGTTTCTTCCTTGGTTACATTTGATTATTTATAAATGTTAACGGGCAAAGAATACCTAGCAGAATTACGTTCTCCATTTATTTTTTTCATTTACAATAAATAACTTTTTACCTGAAACGGGAGGCCCAATAAGATGTCCAATTCCTTGTCCAAAAAGCACCAATCCGTACGCAGAAGTGAAGTCCTCTAACGGAACCAACTCAACCAATAAACTAGGTATGAAGGTAAAAGCTCCAGCGAACAAAAGTCCGAAGACCGCCGATACACAGGCCAGCATCACAAAATTAGTTGATGCAGGAGGCATGGCGGCTACACATACACCGCAAAAGACCAGACAAGCGGAGTATAATGCACCCACGTTCACGCAAGGTCTATCTCCAATCCAGCCCAAACCCACCTGAAAATCAATACTCAATGTCAAAAATAGATTTATTAGACTAGTACGTACCTATCTAAACTTTTTTGAATTCTTTGACAAGTGCTAACTCTTAATGTGGTGCATCTAGCTTTTGGCTTAAAATTATGTCAAGTACAGTTATTCGCGCCATTTGCACGGACATGTCAAGTCCAAGTTTTTCGTTTTGTAAATTAGTTTACTGTGGATATTGTTAGTCAAAAGTGGTGTTATTTTGTTTAATAATGTGCTACGTTGTGAATAATTATGGAAAACGATAAATTTGACTCTTTACGAGTATGTGGGGCAAAAGTTGCACTTTTTTGCGGTTTTCCCGCGCTATGAACTCCCGTGTACCCTTCGTGTTCGGGCGATATTGACGTGAATTACTCCACCAAAAGCATCAAATTCTGCAACACTTGGAATTTGATGATCCCCAACTCGGTTATGAACTCTGTTCTAAATGTAAATAAATTTCGTGTTTAGGGCTTATGTATTCTGTACAATGTCCTTTAAAGACACTTAAAAAGAAAAAAAATATGTTAATTACTACGCCTTCAGCTTCAGACTGTCCTTTGCCAACAGCCATTATTCTTCATTTACTGAGATCGATTTATGATTAATACCCTATTCTTATGAGTAACTTAACAGCTGCTCGACTTAATTATTTATTCCAGCTGTCAAACGGAGGGACGCCTCGGCACATCACTACGTCAATGGAACTGTAAAACTCAAATGTCCTTGAGACGTCCTTCGCACCATTTTGCAGACACATGTAAAGTGCAATTTTGTTTTGTAAATTAATTTACTGTGGATATTGTTAGTCAAAAGTGATGTTGTATATATATATATATTGTTTGATCTCTTCTCCCGATGGATGATGAATGAGGTGATAGGGAAGGCAAAGGGTCTAGCCCATACAGCCAAGGCTGACGTAATGTATCTTTCTTTTTTATGGGTTAATGAGGTTATCATCAAATTCCAGATGTTGCAGGATTTGATGCTTTTCTTGTAGTCGAAATTGGAGGTTTCGGAGATTATAGCCCAAACACGTCGGAGAGATAATAATATGGGAGGGAGGGAGTTCACAGCGTGGAAAAACCGCAAAAAATAAACTGCGACTTTTTTGCGAAATTTCCATAATTATTCACATTGTAGCACATTATTAAACAAAACAACATCACTTTTGACTAACAATATCCACAGTAAATTAATTTACAAAACAAAATTGCACTTTACATGTGTCCGCAAATATTATAAATGGTAACATTTACGGCCTGGTGGAGTTTACAACTAAGAATACAGATTTCATAGATTCCTTGAGAAAATCCGTTTGACAGCTAGAAGGAATGTTTGAGTGAAGAAGCGGATGAGGAGCGTAAGGGTGTGAGGCTCGGTAATTCAACTCTAAATATTTAAGCTACTACAGACACAGGGAAGGATGGTTCTTTGGGATGGTTTCGCCAAGTACCTCACAGATGCTCTCAATGTCCTACAGAGGCGAGCTGTTCGAATTGTGGACGATGACACTATATCTGGAACTCTCCAATCCCTCTATAACCTAATCCTAAATATGCACCCAAATACCGTAGTCACCATCCCTTCGCGTACGTATAAATTTGGGGACTCATACATCTGTCGCACGATAAAAATGTGGAATGCTCTTCCAGCCTCTGTGTTTCCACTTTCCTATAACTTGGAGTCCTTCAAGCGAAGTGTGAAAAAGCATCTAGTCAAACCGGCATAGTGTTAGGGACTAATGCCAGTCATGAGTGTTTGACTTCAGTTGCTAACGTTCATGGACCTTGCTCGCCGCTTACCATCAGGTGGGCCCAAGGTCACATGTCGTGCTAGAATATTTAAAAAAAAAGGATTGACTTATTGGTACAAAATCTGGGTGATAGGCAAATGTAACGTAACCTGTAAATCCTGTAGACCAAACACCGACTGGGCTGACTATTTTTCTCGTAGAAGTTGCAGTAGACACGAACTGCCGTCGACCGTTTTCAAATAGCGCCTTATTATTTTCTGGCAATCACTTGTAAGAAGGTGAAAATCAGGATGGCAAATAAAAATCTCTTGCACTTTGTACTTGGTTTTAATTCAGGAACGTATGCGTGTGTTTGCTTTCGAAGTTACAAGTGTTCTGCCGTGCCCCGCAGAAATAATAATTAATGGGGCCTCATTAAAGATAAACAATATTTGATAAGTACGTGGAATTACAAACAATAGGGTTCTTATGTGTCGGCCAGTCAAAGCGTAACCCATTTAAGTTATTGTAAACAAAGACGAGGCACACTTAGCAATGCGATCCATAGGTACTCGTACTAATTTTGAATAGCTATCACAAGAATCTGATTCATTGCAAAATTTTAGCTTTTAACGATTTACGAGTAAAATAGCATTGAGCCATATTGATAAGCCAAACTGAAGTGGTCAGATCTGCTTGATGGCAGATCTTATCATAGTAAATATTAGTCAATAGTGTAACAGACAATAAACAACTAATTGCACACCTAGAAAGGTTTAAGAAAATATAATTATACTGTGTGACTTTACTTACGTAAGATCAGAAACTAACCATATGTCGGGAATAACAAAAAAAATGGCTTCTTTTAATAAATATTTTTGTGTCCCGACCAGGAATCGAACGAGCTAGACCATGGAGGCAGACTTCTTGTATCTAAAAGTGGGTTTAGTTAGACCAAGGAGCGTCGGTTGGGTATTTTTTTTGCTGTATTTAAATGGATTTGTTTTCTATAACCCTTTCAGCACGACAAAAAATATTATGGATATTTATTTATTTATTTATTGAGAATCCAACAGCGTTTCAACTTTAATAAATTAAGTACTTACAAATTAACAATTTTAGGCCACTAACAGGATTCCACATATAATATTAAAAACTGTGATAAGTGATACAAAATAAAAGAAGTACAAATTAAAAATACATATTTAAGACAAATGCCTAAAAAGAGTGAGAGAGAGTGACTGTGGGATAAAGATGAGTGATCTAGTGGTGAACTGCCTGCTTTATGCAGATGATGCTGTTCTTTTGGCATCGTCCGAACAACAACTGCAATCACTAGTCACAAGAATGAAGGAGGGATGTGCAGAAAAAGGACTCCGTTTGAATGCGAGAAAAACCAAGGTACTAGTGTTTGAAAGAAGAAGGATGACAACCGTGACGATAAAGATTGATGATGAAACTCTAGAACAAGTAAATGAAATTATATATCTGGGCAGTGTTTTCACTGCGGATGGGAAGTACGATAGGGACGTTGAAAGAAGAGTGAACGCGGGAAATAGTGTTAACGGTGCCCTGGGGTCACTGATCGGCAGTCGAAATGTCAGTGACAAAGCTCGGCTCGCCATACACAATGCCATGTTGGTACCAACACTGATGTATGGAAGCGAAACGTGGATATGTCAGAATACGCATGAGAGTAGGGTTAATGCAGTAGAAATGCGGTCGTTGCGGCGGATATGTGGCGTCACTTTGGCGGACCGCATACGTAACGTCGAAATACGGAAATGGGTTGGTATGAAGGAAAGCATAGGGACAAAAATAAGGAAAAGCATGCTACGATGGTTCGGGCATGTTGAAAGGATGAGCGATGAAAGATTGACGAGCCAGATATATAATGCGAAAGTTGTGGGTAAAAGAGGCCCTGGCAGACCGAGACTCACATATCACGATCAAATAAATAAAACACTGACTGAAGGTGCATTAAAAAGTCTTCGTAACCAAAGGGCATGTATGAAGAGTTTAATGAATGTCGACGAAGCGAAAGAGGTATGTCGTGATCGTGTCAAATGGCGCTCAATTGTCTCTGCCTACCCCGCAAGGGATCTGGCGTGAAGATATGTATGTATGTATATTTAAGAATTTAAAGTGTAAAATTGATTGCATAAAAATTTGATAAAAATAAAAACTAAATCCTAAATTACAGTTGAACAGTTATAATAATATAATGTTATAATTACTTATTATTATTTTTAATTATGGTGCATACATGTTTATGTAAGTATGAGAGTGAGTGCATGTGTTTGTTTAAATGAGTGTGTGTGTGATATTGAAAGATTTATTCATAACTTTGAGGTCCTTGTGGTCTAAAATTCCTCCCTTAGCAATTTTGTCAAAACCCCCTGCGAACAAACGAGCATTGTCGTTTTCTACTTTGCTAGCTCACCATTTTCGTGCGTTATTAAATCCATGTGTTCTTATTTACTAGTCCTAAAATATAATTACTATAAGGGCATGCTTCTTCTTAGTCGCTACACTCTTGGCAGAGTGGTCGTGGTCGCCATTGGAGTGCTAGTGGCACGCTTAACAAGCCGTCGCCACTCCTCTCGGACCCCGGCTTTCCTAGTGCACTCATGTAGGGGATGATTCATTGCAACCTTCACCTGATCGGTCCATCTCATCGGAGACCTACCACGATCCTCTTGCCATCGACTTTCCCCTGGACTACCAAGCGCTCGATTGATGTTTTTCCACGTCGTGACACGTGGCATGCTAGCTCGATATATTACCTTGCGCCCACCTGATGGTAAATGGCGCGCAAGGTCCATGAACGTTAGCAACTGGAATCAGACACTCATGACTGCCATCAGTCCCTAACACTATGCCGGCTTGACTGGACATCGTTTCGAAGCGGCAAAATAGATATTGGCGACCACTAGTTTATTTTTTGTGATAACGCAAGCTTGGTATTGTCCGTGCTGAAAGGGATATATAATACCTAGGTTTAGACCAAAGTTAGTTCAGAGAAACATAACTAAAAGACAATCGGAAATACACCGAGCTTATTGGAACATGTGTTTTGCGCCGTTTGGAGTTAAAACTCTCAGTTCGTCTCAATTATAGAGACTTAATTTTCGTTTGACAGCTGGAAGGAAATGTTGAGTGCAGGTGCTTTCGAGGAAATGTGGAAAATATTAATTAAAAAATGTGAATAAAATAAATAATGTAGATCCCGAAGCATCTAGAAATAATGTTAATATATCAAACGAAGAGTAAGCTAGACGTAAATTACCTAATAGTGTAAAATCTGTTTAAAGTCATGTGATGTTGGCACGATATTAATAAGTGGGTGACGCTAGGAAATAGCGTATTTTCTATTTGTATCCCCAAGGTGCTCAGAACGGATACAACCGCAGTGTCTGCGCTGGAATTATTTATAAACAAAACATCCCAAATTCCTATCGTAATACTTTGTCAACAATAAATCTAATGATTACTAAACAGAACAGAAATTTAGGGACCCTTTGTCCAATATTAATTTGACAAATTAAGATTCGACAATTAAAATAGTTTATTTGTCATCATAATTTATTTTTTAAATTTAGGTACTTTGTCAACTGTACTAGAATCGCCATGTCCCTTCGCTTAGTGGATAGATGTACACTTTTGGTCTTGAGACAATGGGAACGTGGGGGAAGTTAATGTTGTATGGGTTTTTTCGCGCAGAAAGTCAGCATTGCTGTGCAGCGGGGGAATGCTCCAACTGTTCTTGGCACACTGTTGCATGATCAAGTCATGGGTGAATATTAAAATTAATACTTTTATATTTAATTCCTTAGATATTTTTTTTACAAAAAAAAAAAAAACAGTCAGCGCACTAAAGAAGAATGTTTTAATAATGTCAACATTTTCTCTCAATAGATTACAGAAACTTGCGTCGAAGATGACTTTACCAAAATCATACAATATTTAGTTAGGAAGAGAAAGGAACAGAATAGAGACAGAGATGTCATTATGCAATTTAAAAAAGGACCTCTCAACCCAACTTGGTTGCAATATTCTACTCCTCTCCTAGACATGATTGACCAGGTCACGCACGGTTGATAAAAAGATTGTATAATTAAAAATGCTCACCATGCCAATTGTATTGGTAATTCCAATAATACTAAGAACGAGAGCTCCATCGTCTTCAGTGTATCCATTCTGGGTCATATGTTCGGCCAAGTAGAAGTAAGGTACGATGAACCAGATGAACAATATTATAGTGCTTAAGGAGAGAAGAAGGAAGTGGAAGTCTGCGTAGAGCGATATGTCGAAGAGTCCAGACATACAGCCCAAACACTCGTCGTACCATTTCTGAAAAGAAGTTAAACATGACTTTCTCGCACAATCATAATAGTTTTTAAATAAGGCATTACGCGATTTACTTTAGAGACATTATTATTATTATATGTGACTAGGATGGGACTCGTTACCAAGTTACTGCAACCAGTAATTATCTGTTGTGACCTCCCTAGACTACAGTTCGCTCGCTAGCCCTACATCATCAGCCTGTCTCTCCACTGCTGGATATAGGCCTCCCCCAAGGCTCGCCACCTCACATATCATTGGTGTAGTTAAGCGGTAATCAAACTTTTTTTCTCTATAGTTTTTCATTCTAGATATTTTTTACGCAGGCGGGTTTTTTATTTATTAGAATGAAGTTACAAATTTACCTCTTCCTTTTCGTTGATGGTAATCATGGAATTCTTAAAAATATTAGGACAAGACGAAGCCCTAAGCCGATACTTCGATATATTGAGCATCGCATTTCTGTGCATAATAGAATTTCTTGGCATTCGCAAGTCTTTGAAATAGTGGTAATTTACTGACAATTGCTTTTTAAGCCATTCCCTTCTTTCTCCTCTACTGTCTTGTTTCTTCATTGCTTTGTTTCCATGTTCATTTCCATGTTCGTCGATTGATTGTAATAGTCCAGCTATATGGTCATGTTTTACTGCTGCCTTGTCTCTTGACATAGCTTTAAGTTTGATCGAAACAGTAGGCGGAGTTTTGGCCTCCTCGACAGAAGTTGGTAGCTTCTGCTCTGAACTACTCTTATATGTGTTAAGTAAAGACGGATAGTTGACTAGAATTATGTTATATAACTTCTTGTTCGATATTAAACCCTCCAACACTTCTATTGGTACCTGAAAAATGTAACAAATTATTATTATTTATGACACTGAATATAAAACCTACTATATGTTGATTGTTCAATATTTTCAAATATTATTTAAGTACTTTTGAGAAATCATAATTTTTCTAGGAAATAGAATACTTTCACTGTCATATATCTAATTTTATACAGAGAAAAATAGCAAACACATTTATAACGATTTTACTATTCTATTTAGCTTTATTTTAGTGTAGGAATAAGACAATTCCCCTTTACAGCTGCTATCTACTAATAGAATTAAGTTTGTTATTCTCAGGCACTATACCCGTATTAGCAGACTGTTCCTTGCTAACAACAGCCGGCTATATCAGGCATTTTATTATTTTATATTGATTTAATATTAATAGGTATCAAATAAGAGAAATGAAAATATAGTTATTTAAATAAATAAACAATATACTAAAACTATCATTGTGTGTGGGAAAGAGGCATGGGAAGAATAGTTTCTCGGACTTGTGACTGACAAAAGGCTGGTTTACAGAGTAAGCCTCTGTTTTTTTAGTTTTTTTCGTAACAAGATGCTCACCATACACCATTCTTGGAGAGTCCCTACCCAACTGAGCCACCACCGATCATAGATTTACAACCCCACCGTTCCCGTGCCTCGTAAATCACGTTAAGCCGTCAGTCCCGGTTACACTAATAGCAACTTGTGGAATCGTTAATAAATTGTCATTAAAAATTGACATAGCACAATCGCCAACCCATTTGGCCAGCGTGCGAATTTAGGCCAAATTCTCCAGAAATTTCTGGAAGGCCTATTTCCAACAGTGGAGGTCTAGGACTCTATGTTAAGGACCTAGGACCGCTGTGATGATGATGATGATGAAACTATCATTATTACAGCTCCTAGAACACAGCGTCCTAGACCTCCTCTGTTGGCGATGGGCCTTCCAGAACACACTCGTATATCTGGAGACACGGGAACGTTGGTGTTGTGAATGTATGAGCGGTGGTGGCTCGTTTGAAAGAAATTCTTAATATTCTAAAAACATCGGTTCGAACCCCAGCTCAATGAGAAATATACTTTTCTTACGTACCTATATTTGTCATAGATTTACAAGACTATCATACTATCAGTAAAATTCTTACCTTTTCGCTTTGCTTCAAATACGTCGGCAATTGTACCAAAGAGCTAACTTTAACTTTCATGCTTGCATTCATTTTCGTAGCAGTTTCCAGATGTTCAGCATTTTGGATAGAAGCAGCAAGTTGTGTCAAAATATAATCAGGTGGATGTCCACTTTTCATCAATATTTTAAGCTCTTCCATTCCCGGATATATTGACTCTCCTCCACCAGATCGTCCAGATATGGATATGGAGCTAGAATTCCTGGATCTAAGCAATGCTTGTCTTTTGTGTTCCATAATCAGCCATTCAGGGTCTCTCATAACGGCCCCACAAACACACAAGTTTAATAAAGTTCCCGATAGCAACAATATTGTTCCTCTCCAACCAAATTCCTCAATAAAATACTGCGTCATAGGAGCATACACGAATGTACCTACACCCGTACCACAAGCACCCAAACCCACAGCTAAAGATCTATTCTTGTCAAACCAATAAGCTATAGACACCACTGCAGTGACATAGACTAAACCCAATCCAAGGCCAGCTATAACTCCAAAAGTAATCATCATCATTTCCAAAGACGTAGAAAGAGAAGCAAGTACGAATCCGATAGTAGATATAATGCCGCCAAGAATCGTCATACTTCTGCATCCATATCTGTCTACTAGAGCACTCATAATAGGGCCAGATATAAGTGGCACGGCTATAAAAAGACTTCCAATCCACGATGTAGTAGATTTACTAGCTTGAAACTCTTCCAAGAATTCTATGTAAAGTAAACCAAATGAGAAACTGATTCCGTCAGCAATCATGGAGATTATGAATGATGATAGAACGACCACCCATCCCCAGCCTCCATCAGGTATATCATGTTTAGCTTCAGAATTCTCCTCTTCAGATTCGCTGGAACAAATACTGTCGGTATCTGCCAGTCCCGCGAACTTTACTCCATCATTGGACGGATTGTCAGTTATAGTAATTGTTTTGACTTTCTCATCATCCATTGTCTCCGCGATATCATCTCTTTGGTTTTTATTCAAATCATCATGACTAGAGACCGAGCGTGAATTAGTATTAAACGTAGTCGAATCTCCATCTTCTCCAGGACTATCTTTCTCTATGCCTGAGCTCCCTGTAGATTCCGAAATTGGAGATTCGGTTATTGCTGATTCACGCTTTAAAAGCCCACGTTTGGAGTGAGTCCGAGCGTCTCCATTAACAGACGTGTCTTCTTCCATATTTATTGAATTTATAACCCTGTTATATTAATACTGAAGGATTTACTATGTAGGAATATTTACTGCGGCAGTCTTAACCGAGGATCTCTGGCGGAGTACCTGCTGCTCTGTCTAGCCACGCTGTTCAGCTTGAGGGTGTTGGGCTTGTTCTGTCCGGTGACCATTAAGAACCGGCTATGCTCACTATTCGTTCCCATACAAAATTGTTATTTGTCGGCGGCTTAATAGCCGCGCTAATCTATCCACTTCAATTATCAAGACTTAACTTTCTTTTTTTATGTAAAGAGTTAGCGGAGTTCGACGGGAGTGCCTGAAATAATATAAAAATCGATGAACACAAAGCTAATGACCTGTTACATAATATAAGAGACGGGCGCCACTAAGGCTTATTTTAGCAAGACGTGTGTCGTATATGGATTTTCACAATTTTATTTTGTTGGTGCTTCCGTAGTCATCTGTTTTCAGGTAAAACTAGTTGTGAAACGGTTCTCGTTGCAACTGGTTATCAGAAAGACAGAAATTCACTTTTTATACAATATATAACGCTATGCGGCGTAACTTTGACGGACTGCATATGTAATGACGCAGACCTATATGTATGTGTCGGTATATAGAATGGGCTTACATTTGACCGCCTCCGTGGTCTAGTGGTAACAAACGTTGCCGTGAACTCGGGAGGTCGTGGGTTCGATTGTCGCGGTAAGGGTATGTATATGTATAATATGTATATATTTGCAAAAAAAAAAGTATAATATGTAGTTTATCAACCATCTAGTTTCCGTAACACAAGCCTCGTAGCTTACCACGGAAATTAGATGGCGCTGTGTGACCTGTCTGGAAATATTTATTTATTATTTAGGCCGCGTTCGTTTTAAGAAATGTTAGCATGAAAATACCACTTTAATTAGCACAAGTCGTTCGTTTAATGAAAATTCTGACATTTGATGCTAATTTCGTATGTCAGTGCCGTGTTGAAAGGAGGGTTATTGATGTTACTTTTTGACAGATGTCATTTAACATAAGAAATGGTTTGTTTACATTTTTGTATACTTTATAGTTTATATTATATTTGTATTCAATTCAAAGACCATAATACATTGTCAATTGATCTGTTATTATTTGTTACTTGTCATACTTGTCAAAAAGTAGCCTCATCGCTCGTTTTTTTTAGGAAATGTTAGCATTGTTAAAAAAAGTGGTATTTCTTAACAAAAACGACATTTTACGCTGGTTTATAAAGTTGCTACGAGATGTTGGAAATGCAATAAAACGAACGCGGCCTTAGATTTATTACTTGTTTATATATTTTTTCGTAACAATTAAAATGTTAATTGTTGCGAAAAATAGTGTATTTTTTTTCTATTTTTCTTTCTTAATGACGAAATACGCAAAAGATATAATAGAAAGCTAGGGACAAAAAAAGGAAAGGCATGCTCCGATGGTTCGGGAATGTTGAAAGCATGAACGAAGAGAGATTGACGAACCAGATATATAATGCGAAAGTTGTGGGTAAAAGAGGCCCTGGCAGATCGAGACTCATCAGACGATCAAATAAATAAAACAATAGCTGAAGGTGCATTAAAAAGCCATCAAAACAAAAGGGCATGAATGAAGAGGTTGATGTATGTCGAAGTCGAAATAGGTATGTCGTGATCGTGACAAGTGGCGCTCAATTGTCCCAGCCTACCCCGCAAGGGATTTGTCGTGGAGATATGTATGTATAATAATACGCTAACACAGCTATACTCTAAGTGTGTTCCGCGGAATCCTAGGGTTCAACGATACACCTGTAGGGGTTCCGCAAGAATTTAGAAAAAAAATATCAAAACACCTCTCTTTGGTCGAACGTTTTGACTCCGTCCGCCGCGCGTATACTTGTGAGCGCGCAGTCCCTTTGATAAAAGGCGCCTCTGAATTAGACGCTATCGTTGTGAACAAGCGACTTTCGACTCTAACTTCAAAACATAAAATAAAGAATATACTTTTAAAAACTATTGTTTTATTGTATGGTTCCATCAAGTATTTTGCTTTCCAAAAGGGTTCCGTCACCAAAAAAGTTTGAGAACCGCTGCGCTAACAAAAACAACGGTCACGAATTGCCTACGAGTAACACAATATGTTACATACATAAATATTTGATGATAAAAAACAATCGTATTATTATACTAGGTGATAGTTGTCGCTTATAGGGATCAAATTTTGGGAAATAATGTCAATAGTCAAACTTAAGGTCACAGGAATTAATTCCTAGTGTCAAACGTAAATTGCATTTGATTGTAAATATTTTTAGTTTTAATACTTTACGAATCAAATAAAAAATAAACTATAAGTAAAAAAATGTCTTCTAGAGACGACCCTTCAGGGATACTCCCAAAGAGGGTGGCAACATTTCCACTCTGTATAGCGAGGCTAATACGTTGTCAGAAATAATTTCCAGCTTTCCTGTCCCCAGACTTTTCCGTTAGCCGTTTGAAAAACTCCTTGGCTAAGTGTCCCTATGGGCACATCGTCTTGACCCCAAACGGCGCAAATTCGTAACCTGTACCGGGGTTGGCGTATTTGCGCAGCTTGAGGTTCTCAGCACAAACCGCCGCACTCTCCGCGCTGGATGAGGTTGCCTGGATGTGAGATGGGGCTAATGTGTTTACACATGTCGCATCCCACACCACGGCCCAACGGTCATGGAGCCGGGTCCCTTGCTATCGCTCCGTGCAATCCCAGAAGGTTCTAGGATAACGGGTACTCCAGCAGTGACAAGAGCCCTACGAATGATGTCGTTTAGAGTCGCGTGACGAGGAATGCGGCCGGCACAAGAAAGCCGTCCGAGATGTTCCTCTGTTGTGAACACTGACATTTGTGTACCCACACAAAACAGTCCGGGCTCCGAGACAAAGGCACACTGCCATGGTCATTTCTACCGTTTAAATAAATAATTATTATTACAAACGTTTTGGGTCCGCTAGCATGATTTTTTAAATATGAATAAGTTTTATTCTACATTAAAATCTGCCCTAAAACTCCTTTAAGCATTGTTAGATTATCCGGTAGTTTAGTAGCCTTGAAAAAATTACCCTGTACGTCCAGCCTTGTATATATTTGTTAGGTTCGTTCACCATCGCTTTTGTTTGTATATTTTATTACCTAATATTATTGATTACCAAATATAGAACTAATAAAACTAAAGTATCATCACGACCGTATTCCTTGAGGGGTGGTCAGAAACCACGCTTTTGTAAGGAGCTAGTTCACACTTTACTACAGGCCCATCATGATCATCTCGTCGATGTCTCTAGCGTTCCAGAATCGAGAAATATCACAAATTAAATATTTTTGTATTCTCGGCTAGGAATCGAACCCAGCATCTCCGCATTTCAATCTACGGCCTTAACTACTAGACCACAGAGGCAGTCTAAAACTAATACCATTAGAACAAACTATAAATAAAACACTAATCTATAATTGGACGTAGTTACGCAAAAAAATCCAATCCACATTAATTTTAAGTTATAGGCCATACAAGTTGGAACTTAGATTGGTACAACATTTAATACATTAGGAATATGTCAAAAACGATATTTGATATAAGATCCTAAGGACCTAATTAAAGTCTGTAGTTAAATTTCTGAATAATTGTAGATTGGATCCTTTTTGGGTTACGGCGTCCAAATTATCTATAACTTAATAACTGAGTAAAATAATAAGTTAAAAGTCAGAAAATATTTTTACTAAATCAACGCCTGAAATTTACACACTAGCCACAAAGACGCACTATAATCAACTTTATAACTACTGTACTTTATATGGAATTTGTATTGTAAGACTCAACTTACATTGGTGTCTGCTAAATTTGCCTTTTTACTGCAAAATTGATTCGAGATTGTATGAACAGAGACCGAATGGCTAGGAAATATGGAGCCGACTGACGATCGATAGCGGGTGGGGGAGGGTGCTGTGGTGGATGACAAGCCGCCCGACGTGACGTCCGACAAAATCCATACCTACCAGTATTACAAATGCGAAAAAAACTCTGTTCGTTACTCTGACTGTCTGTCTTCTTGGCTTGGATTTATGCTCAAACTACTTCGATTGAAGACTTAAGTCTAAAGCTTCAAGATTTTTTTGATAGTATGCCCCAGCAGCTCAATTCTTTTTGTGTCGATTAAACTTAAATTACGTTCCTTTCCAATTCCACATTAGTTATAGTCCCCGTACGATATTCTACTTATGTACAAAGTGGAAGTAAAGTTGCATGGAATAATTGTGGAAAAATATTATTCGAGGCCCAGACAATCTGCCATATGTTACAAATTATTTAAAAAACAGTAAATATATTAATTTAATTATTTATTAAAACTTTATTGCAAAATATGTACAAGGGGCAGACTTAATGTCGCTAGACATTCTCTGACAGCCAACCTTAGGGACACTGTAGAACATTAAAGACGTAAGGTAGGTGCAATTAGAGAAATATGATTACGTAATAAATATGCAATATAAATCTAAACTACATTAATAAATACTATAATAAACTAAATACTAATAATACATACACATAACGTTTTATTAATACATTAGGTACATACATTACATAACATTAATACGTAAATATACCTATAACTGTTTATATAATAATAAATCTAATACAAACATCTAATCAAAACGTTCATTTTTAAAGAAACGCGTAGTGTGCCTGATTTTTTTTTTGTTTAGTCCTAATAGTGATTTTCAAAAATAAGCATGGTTTTGAAATAATAACTAAACTGAAAAAAAAAACGGATTTGTCTAAAGTTTAAATCATTTGATTACTGTGATTGTTATATTGTTGGTCAAAAGTGGTCTTGTTTGGTTTATTAATGTTCTACAATGTAAATAGATATTATGAAAAGCGATAAATTAGACTTTGAGTGTGGGGCACAAGTTGCAGTTTATTTTTTGCGGGTTTAAGATTTATAAAATTTAGAAAACGCCTTAAAATAATTTTATATTAAATAAAAATAAAATTTTAAGGCGCTTTATAAGTACGAACTGCATTTTTCAATATCGCTGTTGTCAAACATTTGCTTTGGATTGTTATGTTGTTCTAATTTGCGATGTTAAATTTTAATAAAACTGTTAACACTGGATTTCGAAAGATATTGTTTTACATGATGTCCAAATTTAAGAAAAACAATAAGAAAAAGAAGCTGAATTCAACTAAAACCAATATTGTTTACTTGTGGTGTTAAATTTTTGACACTGCAACAAATAACCTTCTTGGTGAAATTTAACTTTCGTTTCTATTTTTTTACAGTATTGTTAACAAGTGTACGAACATATATTTATACATACATACATTACAGCCCCTAGAACACAGTGTCCTAGACCTCCACTGTTGGATTAGTGAAAACGGACGACTAAACGTGCTCTCCGAGGCACAGAAACGGTGGTGTTGTTCATCTTTGACAAATGTACGTAAGAAAAGTGTATTTCTCATTGGTACATGCCGGGGGGGTTTAAACCGACCTTTGTAGGATTTAAGGAATGCGTTCTTACAACCGAGCCACCACCGCGCCTTAGATGATCAATTGTTTGATAGAAAACTTTGAGATACCATACTAATATTTTTTTAATTTGCCGCGCTTTTTCGTTATCTACTTTTATTAGCCAGACTCTAGATTTGTTTTAGTAAAATAATACACTTAAACTTTAAAATACAAATCGTTTATTAGCACAAAATAATATTGATTCGTTATGGTGACAGGAGACAGCTGCATGAGTTGTCTTCCAATAATTAACATAAAACAATTTAGAAAAAAAAGTTACAATTAATAATAATGAATTTATTACTGTTTCTTTACTGCTGGAGTAGGTATAAATTTCAATGTTCGTTGTATGGAACAAATCAAAGACCTAAAAGCTCCAGTACCTTCCTAAGCAAAGATAAATATAATATTGATTTTACTGTGTGACGGGTGTTCGAAAAGTTAGACAAAAATATTTCATAGTTATTTTCACGTATATCTATTGCACGAGACGCCGAATCCAGATTGCACCGGTGTAAACCAGTAATTCGTAAGACTGGCTTAATTATAGTACAAAGGTGTGGGTCATACGTCAAACTCTTTCTAACAATAACTAGGGTAGACGAAAACTAAAGACCTGCATAATGCATAACGATCAATCTTTAATTTGTAACCATACAATCACAAATAAATATTTAATTTCATTTAATTTCCAAACTAATGACATACCTACTCGTAGTAATGATTATATTAATAGTATTAAATTAAAACGAAATTACATAAAATATTTATTATTTCTTCTTTGAAAAACCCTAAAAAAGATTATTTGTTTAATTTAATTAAATCATTCGACATTAGATTCAAGTCCTTTTAGCCGAACGTGATATAAGGTAAAACGGGAAGGCAAAGGAGCTTACGCCATACAGTCTATTTGTAATATATTTTTATAGCCAATATTACTTATTATTTTTAAATTTCATACATATAGTTAAGTATAAATAAATTGCACATTATTTTCTGTCATTACTTTTGTCTATATAAAATTTAATACTCCTTACACTTTTATCTCAAGAAAATTGTCAATAAACAACTGCAAAATCAGTGTTAGGTTTTTAGCGCTTACTATTATTTCGCAATATTATTACGCAATCTTTACAAACGGAAACAACATCTATAATAAGAGTAGTATATCTACCGGTAAATTAGCCTTGAGACGTTATGAATGAAAATAATGAATGAATGAAAGAAAGTTTGCGTTCAATTTCACGATTCGCCTATCTCATTGGATGTGGTGACATTATTATTCCAAATTCAAATTCTTAATTGCATATCAAACATTTTTGCACAGGATGGCACAGATTTAACCAAAAACAAACCATTTTAATTACAAATAGAGCCTAAAATACATAAATATACCTTTTATTCTGCACACTAATCTAGCACTTTAGTTAAAACACTACACGATAGTTACAAGCACTGATTAAGCGTGGATTAATAAAAATTAAGATTAGTTTACACGTAATCTGAAAGATAACTCAAAAATTGCTAGACCATTACTAGACACTGTTATTACACGCACAGTACAGGGCAATACTGACTAACTAACTACTAAGGTATATTCAGAGGTAGCGTCATGGACATAGATTTGATGAAACCATTCCACCAATAGAATTTACTTGGTCCTAGACACATCAGTGTTTTTAAGCCATGTTCGACTCGGCGCTGTAAGTGCTTTTTTAACTTTATTTCGCTTTGAAAGGTCTGGGTAGCATTTTTAATTATTTTAAAGTGAAATTCAGTAAAAACGGCGTTTAGAGCTTTAAGTCGAACACGAGGTAAGCGGAAATGGGCCAAACATCTGGCGCTTTCGACTTGCGCGTCGGTTTAAAATATTAAAATCTGATCTCCATAGAAAACTGTCAGTTGTATTCGAGCAAATCGAGTGGACATGCATGTCGAAGGCGCGAGAATCGGGGCCCTGGATTTAATTTGTCGCTTTTAGCGCTTCTTTTCACTTCATTTGAATGTCGTTCAACTTGTCGTCCATCGTACAATTTAAGCTAAAATCGGTAAAAAAAAGCGAAAGCTTTCAAAAACACAACACTAATAGAACCAACTACACTCTATTTCAAATTCTAAGTTTTTCTATTTTAAATGACAACAGATGTTACAACGTTGACAATTAATTTGTGAATCATTGTGATCCAAGTTTACAGATGTCAGCGCCTTGTATGGGTTGTTAAGAAATAATTTCGCATGCTATATGCAGCTCGCAGGTGGCTAAGACTTGCTTTAATTATCAGACAGCACCATCTCTTAAAATATTCAAAGATAAGTTATATAAAACGTACTTCACAAACAGAATAAGTCGCCATAACTCTCTATTATATATACGAGTATATATGTATTTTAGGTTTAGGCATATATTTGTTTAAGTAGGACGTTTATTTATGTATAAGTACTATATGTAAGTAATTATTTTTTTATGTAGAGTAATAAATCATTTTAACTATCAATTTTCTTCGTAACCTTCTGCACCCGGTTATTATAAAGTCACGAAGGTTAGTTGGTAGAAAATGCATTTAAGGCATTAAGCTCGCCTATGTACCTGCACTTGTTTTGGTTTTGTGCAATAAATAATTTATTATTATTATGTCTATTAAAACCGTTTTTCTATATTTTGACAGATATTTCGATAAATGGCGAATGCGACTCTCTATAGCTCCGCTCGAGAATCAGGACCCTGTATAGGTTTCCTGTTGTCACTGGCCAATGAGAATTATCGTAGGTTAGATCATTTTATCTTTTTATTAAAATATATTTATTCAAAGTATAAACAAGGTTTACATTATACAAAAATGTTACCTTACAAGCAACAAACCATCAGCATTACAACATAAAGATCCATCAAGGAACCAGTGCCTCAACATAAAAGGCTACAATGCATGATAAAAACCCGGACTGAAAACATATCGAGGTTCGGACAATAACTATAAATTATTGATATGTCGTTGGCCCTAATCCTGACTAGCTGTAGCTCTGGGCTAGTCCATCTAAACGTGTCTATGGGTATTGGTATGTTTGGCCGACGAACGTCCAAACCAAACCGAACGTGAAAACAGCTGTTCAAATATTTATTCGGATTACGTTTTTAGGGGAGATACTCGTACACGAAAACGTCATACCTATTACCAGCCGATATTGGAAATATCTAGTTATTTCTTAAATCTTTAATACATACATGTAAGAAGGTATAGAAAATATAAATATATGAAAACCGGAATAAGCTATAAGCGATAGCGTAGTAACATAATAACATGTACAGTTAAGCAAATCGGGAACTAGGTCTAAAATAAAACTGTCAATATGTCAGTCAAGGTCATTCACATATTGCATTCTCTTTCTACGGCTCGCCACATATAACAAACATTTTCTGTCTACGACTCGTCATTAAATCTTAACGAAATCTGTATGCAACCTTGGTAAGCAATATAATAACCTAAAATGCATATCGATTGATCGTAAGGTATGTATAAATAATAAAACAATATAAATTCTCCATCTCCATAGATAGATGTTGCATACTACAGTAGGTATTTTTAGTCTGTGATACTACGTAATAAATTCTATGACATAGATGGGCCTAGGTAGGTACGAGTATATACGAATACGAGTACATAATAATATAATTAATACCTATGTATATTTATTATAAAGACATCACAAAAAAGGCTAAACGTGATTCGGTCAAATTCATGGTCAACCCTAAACTCCTGGCTAAGTGGCTCAGCTGGCTCACACAAGTAATTGAAGATATAAGCTGGCCACTCTTGGTTCAACTTGGTTGTTTCCACGTTGTTCCTTGTGACCACAAACTACCAACATAGGCTCCGTTTTTACATACAAACAAAGCGAAGCGCGCTTTTATTTAGTTTGCTTTAAAGTGAATGAAAATTGTCATAATTCTATGACAGGTGAGCGATGAAAACGCTACTTGAACGCCTGTTGTAAAGAAGCGAAATACATTTTAAAAAAGCGCACTAGGTTGATCACGAAAAAAAAGCTAACAGCCCCCTTTGTTTTTACTAAATTTTGCTTTGACAGGTGTTCTTGTAACGTTTCCATTTGCTTCAAAGTAATATTCAGTAAAAAAGCGCGTTTTGAATAGAACTTAAACACGGAGCAAATCATCAAATTGTTTTTCTGAAGCTTTGTATTTACCGAGTCTTTATTACTAGAACACAACACGGAGCATATCTCAAAATTCTTTTTTTTTTAAGCTTTGTATTTACCGCGAAAACTTTTTTTAAAGTTAAATTAACGTCCTTTGGAATTAAAAACCATTATAAAAATGTACAGTTGTAACTTAAGTCAAATTAAACTGTAGTTAGATTATAATCTCATTAATTACATGAAATATATAATAAAAGTCTTAACGCGGGACAATGTTGCTATTATTTAATCATTTGTTTGCTACATTAGTCCATAGATATAGAATCGACGACGCGACGATCCTATGTCTATGCATTAGTCACACCCGCCACCGGGTGTAACGGTCACCACACACAGACTCCACCTCTGAAGCTTGTAAAATAGACGTAGGTAATACCTACGGTATCGGTAACATAAAATGTAGAAATAGACTAATATACTACTATTATTACTTACCCAATATATCCAAGGTTGGCAAAATAAATGAATCGTCAGTAAGTAACTTAATAGTCACAGACTAGCATCTAAAAATAGAGGATACCTATTAGGAAAGTATTGTATCCTATTAATAGTTTGTCACCATTACCACGAAAATATAACCTCGTTAGTGTAAAATGATTACATATTATTACTCATACGTTTTGGTAAATTCCGTGATTGATGATAGCATCAAAATAAAAACAATGTGAATTTTGAACGAATATAATTGAAAATTTTTGAACGTATCATAAGAAATGTTGCCAAATAAATAAAAACCATGAATGATTTACTTATAAATTTTCTTTCAATATTTGCAGTAAATAATATTACGAAACTATGATATAAATATTTAACAAGCAAATAATGTCAAGTTGTTATGAAATACACCTACAATAAGAAGCTTATTTTATTTAAATAAGAATTATTTACTAATACTAATTATTTGTTCTGGCAATACTGAATCCTTCTTTTCTCCGCCGAATGTCGGGAGACACGTGCGTCAATTGCACATAAAATAAGAAAATAATCCAAAATGACTGAGGGAACGGCGACTATTCGTACTCGCAAATTCATGACCAACAGGTAAAGTGTTGTGCAATATAAGTTACCATCTGTACGTGAAGTTTTAAGTGCAAATAATCGTCTTGAAAAATGACAGGTTATGTTGGTGTGACAACGCTTGGTGATGTTTCAGGTTGTTGGCTAGGAAGCAGATGGTTTGCGATGTCTTACATCCAGGAAAACCTACCGTCAGCAAAACCGAGATTAGGGAAAAGCTCGCCAAGATGTACAAGGTGACGCCAGACGTGGTATTCGTGTTTGGTTTCAAGACTAATTTCGGTGGCGGTAAGTCGACCGGATTCGGTCTCATTTACGACACCCTGGACTTCGCCAAGAAGTTCGAGCCAAAGCACAGGCTGGCACGTCACGGACTGTACGAAAAGAAGAGGCCCACACGTAAACAACGTAAGGAACGCAAGAACAGAATGAAGAAAGTGCGTGGTACCAAGAAATCTAAAGTAGGTGCGGCTGCCAAGAAGTGATGTGACGGTGTAGGACTAAGTTAATAAAAAACAAAAAAATCTTTACATTGTTTCTTTTCAAAGTTCCCGTTATTAATAGTGAATGTGCTCAATATTTAAAGATTGATGTTTTTTTGATTCATAACTTAAAATTTGTCTAATTTAGCCCACAATAGTGAGATATATTTTTGTGACACATATTTGGATGCAGTTACACAAAAAGGATCCAATGCACAATTTTTCAGAAATTTAATTATAATTTTTAATCAGGTCCTTACAAATAAATCTTATATCTAAAATGTTTCATCTAAAAAGATTGTTTTCGACAGATTTTAAATGTTGGACTAATCCATTGATGTATCAATTACAACTTTAATGGCCTAAAAATTAACTTAATGTGGATTGGATCCTTTTTGCACAATTCATTACAGCCCCTAGAACAGAGCGTCCTAGACCTCCACTGATGGAGGTGGTTCTTCCAGAACATATATCTAGAGAATTTGGCCTATGCTGGCCAGATGGGTTGGCGAGGATCAAATGTCATTTTTAATAACAATTTATTAACGATTCCATAAGTTGGTATTAGTGGGACCGGGACCGACGGCTTAACATGCTCTTCTAGGCACGGGAACGGTGGTGTTGTAAAACTATGATAAATGTACGTAGAAAATTTGAGTTCTCATTTGTAGGATTTTTAAGGAAAACGTTCTTCCAACCGAGCCACCACTGCTATTGCGTCCATTTAATTGTTGGCTAAATTTAAGTTCCGGTATTTTTCAGCAGTGCACATAATTTTATATGATTGTAATTACAGTAGCTTTTCCGCACATAGTTTCTATTGGACCATTGTAACCATTACTCCTTGAGTGGAGCCATCCAATCATCTCCAGGAGACCTGTCACATTTCTGCAGACCTCAGGAACAGTCCTCACAGTCTCAACGAACTCAGTGTAGCCTGTCGCACTCATCTCCTCTTCCATGCATCCTCAACACAGTGAGCTATCAGTAATGTTCAGTGTATAGGTGTTTGTTACAGTGTCTCATCAAAACCCTCACTTTTATAAATAAAATAAAATGAGTTTATTTCAGAATAGTATCCATAGGGGTTAGTAATATAGTGTTTGCTTAATTTATATTAGTAAACAGAGGTCATTTTTTATATTTGCCTCGCCCTCTTGAAGCACTAGACACACTGCAATCTGGCTTCTCACTAAATTGCCCTCAAGATTATGTTGCCGCTTCCTCATACTCTGTGCATCAACAAACCAACTCGTTCCCGCAATACTGAGTAGAAATCATCGGTGCTCATTATAAGAAGCGAAGTCCTGTTAAGACTGCTGCTAAGGTTGCTGGGTCCATTGTGTTTAAGGAAGAATAGTATTATTCGGATTCATAGGCCCATCATGACAAGCTTGTTTGTACCCCAGACCAAATCTACGGTCTTCTGGTGGATGGTGAACGTCTTATTGCACAATAAAAGAGGCCTCGTTTGTACACCAGCCTATAGTCGCTTGCAGGCCCGATATACTTTTCTTATCTCACTCCTACACACAATAGATCCACCTGCACAGTAAATTCATGGAAATGCAGCGTTGTGAAAATCATTGACAAAACACATCTGCAAAAATTTAATGAAAAAATCGAGTTTCTAACAGACATACCAGGCATTGTGGCTCATTGCAATGTCATCTTCCATTCATCAAATCCATCAAAGACTCTCTACCGTCTGCTTTGCCCGAACTCTGCAATACTTTGGCCACATTGCAATAAGAGAAGACGATAATCTAGAAAAACTTCTAATCACGGGCAAGGTAGACGGTAAAAGAACAAGAGGAAGAAGCCCCAGGCGATGGTCCAGTCAGGTGACTGACCACCTGAACATCCCTGTACACCAGGCCATCCACTACGCCGAGGACCGAAACCGTTGGAGACGGCTGGTGGATGAGCTGCGTCTGTGACGGAGTCACGATCCTCATCAGTGGGGTACCGACTAAGGAGGAGATGGTAAAAAGTACCATCAAGGCAGTATCCCTTGCAAGGTGATCAGAGACCATGTTTTTTTAGCCACTACTAGAGTACCAAACTTTAGAACTATTACAAATAAATTATTGTGAATCCGGTACCTTTGCATCTAAATTCATGGAATTAACTAGACCACAGAGCCAGTAGTAAAGAGGAGTAGGTATTAGAAATAAAACAAAAATTAACATTACAAGTCAACTTTATAATTTTATTAGAATAACTGTTACGCAAAAAGGGTCCAACTTCAACCCTCCCAGGTGTCCAGCCCTTGGTTTGATTTGTAGAATCGTCATGATCGTAGAACAGTGTCGGATTTAAAAAAAATATCTATAATTTTGCATTAATAGGAATTATTATAACTTGGTTTAAAAAAATCTGATTTTATATTGTTTGTGGTTTACAATTTATAGTGCAAATGTTAGAAAGGGTTCCAAAATGAAATCTAGAAGGTTTGCACTTATTATGAGACTAGTATTAACTTATCTATCGTTCCGATACGCGATAATAGTAACCTAAGCACGCTTAAGGTGTTCCGATACGCGCTTAAACTGTTTTGCCAAAGCTGTGTGACGTCACAAATGACATCATTTCTCGCGCTTAGACTGCTCACGATATCGAGGTAGATCGCTCTGAGCGCTGTCAGTTTTTTGTCATTATGTCGCGCGCCATTTTCAAGTTTATTTAATATTAGGTTTTCTTTAAAATTATTGAATATTGTAATTCGTTTATACTGTTTGTATGTTACTTCTAAAACAAATCTATAATTAATATTACAGTAGGAAGTGGATAAAAAAATGTCTGTAACACGGCAATTTATTTTAAAAGATCAAAATAAGTTAATAATATTAAACTTTACACATATAAAGATGAATAAACCGAGAGATGTATATTTGTTAGTATTCATACTCAAAGATGTGGAATCCGCAATTTATCTTCCATACATAAAAAAAAAACTAACATTTTATGAATGAAAATGTGATTTAGACCGTTCCGAATTGATATCACGCTCTGAGCATTCAAATCGCGATATTTGATTCGGAACGACGACGGTCAGTGTCATATTCGTTCTAAGCGCTCTGAGCGCGATTCGGAATGAGGGATTAAAGAAGTGACAAAAATACAGTTGAAATAACTTTGAATGGCCGCCATGAAAAAATTTTATAAATATCAAAGACTTCTATGTACTAGTACATAGAAGTCTTTGATAAATATAGCAGATCCCTCACTGTTCTACGATCATGACGTAGTTTTAATTTCATAGGTATTTTTAGTTTAGTTTTATTTATAATTAGTATTTTAATATTTTTGTTAAATATTATAATAATAAAAAAATATAAACTTAGATTAGTCCAAAATTAAATACATTTAGAATACTATGTCAAAAGCGTTATATTTATCTGTATCGTTTACCTAATTGGAATTAATAATTAAATTTCTGAAAAATTGTGGATTGAATCCTTTTTGCGCAACTGCGTCCAACTTAAAATCTATTACAAGAATAAAACCATAAGATGCCTACAGGTAATGTAGGTAGTTAAGTGCACTTAAATAAAATTTAAAATAAATTCCATATTTATTAGGATAAAGTAAAGTTTATTGCGTAACACAATAATTTTATTTCATAAATAAAACATAATAAACTTCCCTCTCGCTCGCACAATCAAATATTTCAAGAAATGAAATTAGGAACATTTTGGACATAGTTTTTATACAGTAGAATGGTGGATATTATCGCGCAATAAAATAAAAAAGGGAGACCTCCTTTTTTAAACCAGCCTATTGTCGGCGGCAAGCCTGAGACACCATTCTCATCTCTTACCCACACATGATAGACCCGGCACCCGCACTGTGAATCCATGGAATGCTTACAAATTTGTCTTCACCATATAAATAACAGAGAAAAATTGCAAAATAATTTATAACGATTTTAAAATTTTACTAAAAAAAATCTATGACATTTTTTAAAGTATTCCATGGATTTATTGTGCGCGTGCCGGGTCCACACATGGGTAAGAGATAAGAAGAATGGTGTCTTGGGCTTGGAACAGACCATAGGCTGGTTAACAAAGGAGGTCTCATTTTTTATTTTAACGTAACAAGACGCTCACTATTCACCACTCTACTCTTGTCCCAATCCAATCAAATAGTTTATGATTCAGTTAATGCCGTCTTGGAAGCTTGCTCGTCTTGAAAATATACCTAATTTGTCTTCTCCATATAGGTACCTAATTTTAGACAGATACAAAAACATTTATAACGATTATCCTATATTTTACTTAAACAAATCAATGATTAATCTCAAATGTCCGTAATTTTATTTCCAACCAACCAAGTAGATTTACTAAATTTGGTTTACTTAAATAAAAAGTATAGTATCATCACGACCGTTTCCCTTTCGGAGTGGTCAGAAACCACGCTTATAAATAAGCGGATTCACATTTAGCCAACTTTACTATAGGCCAATCATGACAAGTGGCAAGCTCGTCGACGTCTCCAGCGTACCAAACTCGAGAAATTTCACAAATTAATTAAATGTATTTATTTACATTAATAAATATTTTTGTGTCCCGACCAGGAATCGAACCCGGTACCTCCGAGGCAGTTTACTTAAATAAATCTTTGAAATTGTTGGTTTGTGCGAGCGAGTGGAAGCAACAGCCCTCTTAAGCCAGCCCTTAATCTGACCAGTAGAGTATTACAAAAGTTAGATCCACTTTTAGCAAAACATAAAGTACATTTAATACAGTGTAAACTCTATATCAGTGACATATCGGAACAGGAGATATTTTAATTCGTCTACTATAAGACACGACGCAAATCCAATTTAAAAAAAAAAAGTATTTTTATAATAAAATACCTTTTTTTATCAAAATTTGAATTAAATATCTAAGCAAGAGTCTTGCCCAAGACCAATTGGGCAACACTAGCTAAAAGGCGAGTCGTTATAGTGATATGGGTGAAAGACAATACCCAGTCAAGCCGGCATAGTGTTAGGGACTGATGTCAGACATGAGTGTCTGATTCCAGTAGCTAACATTCATGGACCTAGCATACCACTTAGGTGGGCGTAAACATAATAGCGTACTCAATATAGCCGAAATTGTTATGCAATGGCAACAAAGATATTTAATAAGCTTCCAGTTACTATAAGGGAGCTGCCACTAAAACTGTTCAAATTAAGAGTCAAACAAATGCTGGTTAACAAATGTTTTTATTCCACAAAAGAATGCCTAGACACTAAGCTCGACAAAGTCATGTGACTAAATAAATATTTGTATGCTAGAAATAGCGAAGCATGTGATATAATTACATATAATAATTTACATCCCTGTACCTACCATGTTTCTGACAAATAAATTATTTCATTATTTCTGAAGGGACTGTGCATTTTATGGCGTTATAGAGAGTTGTCGTTAAATGGAGAGAAATCAGAATTGGAAGACAAGCTAAACCAACCAAAGCCAATGGGGTGTATCACTAACTTTTCATCACGATAGATGGCGCATGATAGATGGTACCTAATATAACTGTCAGTTACATAGAAAATTTGTATTTTTATTACGAAATTTATTATTTTCTGGATATTATGCCGAAGTGAAATTCAACTCTATTCAATTCTATTAATTCAACCTTTTTTATTTTTAAAGACGGTGTTCGCTTTCTTAATTCGCCTTGTAAGGTAGGTAAAGTTACGTTAAAATATTTTTTTCGGTTATAAAAAAAAAAAATGTGTCATAGGTGTATACAAGGTACCATTTTCGCAGGCGACATCTACAAAAAGCTTTGCCTGATACACCCCATTAATTTCGACGCTTTAGGGAGTTTGTCGTTAAATCGAGTGACGTTACATGGAGTTTACACTGTATTTGAATTAGATATATTTTACCAAAAATCTAAAAACTGGTTGTTACTAAATCTTAAATTATTTATATTACAATAATTTGTGACACTTTGCTTGTAAGCTTGTAGGTTTTGTACTATTAAACAAACAACTGTCACAATAATTCATCCTTATTATTTAACATAGGGACATGTGACTCCAAAATTCATTTAACGAGTTGTAAGTATCACGACGTGTCGCGGCGTGGAGATACATCCATTGAGCGCCTGGTAGTTCAGGGAAAAGTCGATGGCAAGAGAATGCGTGGTAGGTCTCCGATGAGATGGACTGACCAGGTTAAAGCAGCAATGGATTATCCCCTACATGAGTGCGCCAGGAGGGCTGCAGTTCGAGACGAGTGGCGACGGCTTGTTAAGCGTGCCACTGACACTAGTGACGACCACGACCACTCTGCCAAGAGTGTAGCGACTAAGAAGAAGAACTATTCCAAGTGATGGCTCTGTTATAGAACAGGTGTAAAAATTACTGGCCAATGTAGGTCAATTTCTCCAGATAATTCTGAAAGGTTCATTTTTAACTAGTGTTTGCCTAATTTTTGTCTTGCAGTCTTGATCTAGCTTTTTTGCAAGACCAAGTACAAAGACCACAGACGTGTTAGCAACAGACTAGGTTTTGTCTTGCTATTGGTCTTGCGCAAGAGTCTCGCAACTCTTTCTCAGAATTTTTTCCCGATTATGCTAAAAAATGATATTTTTTTTCTTTAGTTTGTTACCCTTTCGTGTCTGTCTTTTTTCAGGTTCAGATGTAAATATATCGAACCCTTTTTGGGATATATGTTGGGGTCAACAAGATCTGTAACCATTTCAGATTTCAAGTAAATTAGACCAGTAGTTCTCGGGATACTAGTTTGCGGACAGAAACTAAACTCTTATAAGGTTTAGGTAACAAATATATATTTTTAGTCAGATCTTGCGCAAGAGCAATCCATCCAAGACCAAGATTAGGAGTGCATGAACAAAACCAGCTGTTCTTATGCAATACTAAGTCTTGCCATTGTTTTGGGGCAACACTATTTTCAACAGTGGAAGGTTTAGAATGAATGAGGTGATAGGGAAGGCAAAGGGTCTAGTCCATACAGCCAAGTCTGACGTAATATATCTTTCTTTTTTGAGTTATCATCAAATTCCAGATGGAGCAGAATTTGATGGTTTTCTTGGAGTCACTCGCGGCATTATAGCTTAATCACGTCAGATTAAATATGGAAGTTCACAGTGTGGAAAAACCGAATAAAATAAACTGCAACTTGTGGCCCATATTTAAAGTCCAATTTATCGTTTTTCATAATAATTTACATTGTAGCACATTATTAAACAAATTAACACCACTTTCGACCAACAATATTTACAGTAAATTAATTAACAAAACAAAAACTTGCACTTGACATGTCCGCACAAAATGGCGCGAAGGACTCTTTTTTGTGTTCTCTTCTCCCGATGGATGATAAATGAAGTGATAGGGAAGGCAAAGGGCCTAGTCCATACAGCCAAGTCAGACGTAATATTTTTCTATTTTGAGTTAATGAGTTTATCATCAAATTCCAGATGTTGCAGAATTTGATGCTTTTCTTGGAGTCACTCGCGGCATTATAGCTTAATCACGTCAGACTAAATATGGAAGTTCACAGCGCGGGAAAACCGCATAAAATAAACTGCAACTTGTGGCCCATATTTAAAGTCCAATTTATCGTTTTCCATAATTATTCACATTGTAGCACATTATTAAACAAATCAACACAACTTTTGACTAATAATATCCACAGTAAATTAATTAATAAAACAAAATTTTGCATTTGACATGTCCATGAAAAATGGCGCGAAGAACTCGCATGCAATATAACTAACTAAGAGATGCGTTCAATAATTTGAAAGAGAAAACCAACGTCAATGATTCTGTGTTCTTTTTTATATCTATCTGTTGTTTTTTCATGTAATCGCAATTTTAGTAATTTTTTAATTATTTCTTGCTCTTTGCTTGCTTCCACACTTACGTATATAAATGAATGGAATTAGGTAGTTCACAAATTAATGTTAATCTCTCAATTATATTATTTATTTACAAAATTATATTAAATACTATCATTTTATAATTAAAATAAATAATGTGATATTTAAGTTTATATTTGGGTATGCTTGCTTTAATAAAAATAAATCATAAAAGTGATTATGGCGGTATATGGGGCCATCCGTTAATCGCACGTGATGTTTTTTTTGTCATTTTTTTACCCCCCCCTCCCCATAGGGTAAATCGCGTAAAGACCCGTTAAAATTATAAAAAAACAATTTTATTACTGTGTGACTTTGAATAGACTTACGTTAGATGTAAATTATATATATATATATATATATATATATATATATATATATATATATAAATGATTGGTTATCGCTGCGTTTTCACTAGATGGCGCCTGTCAAGTTTCAGGGTAAGATTTTTTTTCCATTAAAATTAAGAAGGGTGGGCCAAAATGTGTGGGACGCACTATTATTTCTGTTTATGTATATACGTTTAAGTAGTTTATGTATGTATTGTATATGTATTATTTATGTAGTGTATGTATTATTATTATGTAGTTTAAGTATTAAAATTATATATTTATTTATTTAGTTAAAAGTACGTTATTTAAATTAACATCAAAATTATTTAAATATTTTTTATTTTATGTTTGTTTTATAAACCTACCATAATTGATACAATGTCCCGAAGGTTGATGGTAAGAGAATGCCAATCGGCATTACATACGCCTTTTGTTAACAAAACAATAAAGTTTTTAAATAAAAAAATAAATAAAATTATAAAAAAAGGTGTAATTTTTCATCATGGCATGCTTACAATATTAGTTTTCCTTGAAAGTAACAATTGGCATTTGACATCATTGCAAATGGCACATACAACAAATATATAGGTGGTAGGCGGACTGATAGTGGTAATTTGCCCAGTCAGCTGGGGCGGGGTAAGTATCCGTTTGGGGATCAATCTCGAATTGCCGTCATGCCCAGTCTAGCCGGCATAGTGTTAGGGACTGATATCAGTCATGAGTATCTGATTCCAGTTGTCAGTAAAATTAAAAAGTAAAGTCTCATAACGACCGTTTCCCTTTCGGGGTGGTCAGAAACCACGCTTATAAATAAGCAGATTCACGTTTAACCAACTTTACTATAAGCCAATCATGACAAGTGGCAAGCTCGTCGATGTCTCCAGCGTACCAAACACGAGAAATATCACAATATAAATTAAATGTATTTATTTATATTAATAAATATTTTCGTGTCCCAACCAGTAATCGAACCCGGTACCTCCGAGTCAAAATCCACGGACTTAACCGCTAGACCACGGGGGCAGTTCATTTCAGGTTAGCAAAATTACACTGATTTTAACGCAATCATTTATATTTTAATAAAATAAATACATCATTTTAGATTTTGGAACGTTACCTTAAAACATTAGTCGTCAGTGACGTCACTTACCCCATGTTCGACTTGTCCCTTAAGTGCTTACTTTACTTTATTTCAATTGCGCTTTCATGTCGAACACTATGTGTGACGTTATCCGGTCAACTATAGCGTTTTCGAGCCAAACTTCACGATATTTAAAAGTAGATTTAAAGATAATTTAGAGTCTTAATTAAAATCCTAAATCCGAAAGTAAATTCCGTCGTGATCAAGAAATGGAATTAATGAGAAAATCCAGCAATACAAATGTGAAATATCACTTTATGAATAACAGAGTTGTAAATATGTGAAACAAAAATACCAGAAGACATATTGAAGTCCTAAACTGTAAACACTTTTAAAAACAAACTGGACAAGTGGCTAGTGACAATAGACATAGCCTATGGTGATAACTGACTATTTTATGAACTTTACACCAGTGCTTGATATAGGCATATCAGCAATGCGCTACGAGCCTATTAATCAATAATAATAATAAATATATTTAAAATCTATTTAAAAAAAATGTCTATTCAGCTCTTACCATCTATTGAAGCATCAAATCTATGGTAGAATAATTTAATTTATAGGCAATAATTTACTCTTGAGGTCTAGCTGGAGAGTGCGCCCGCGCAGGCTCGCCATCTTTCTTCTGTATAGCTCTGAAAAAAAAAATGTTATAGTCGTATATATTTTTTTATACTAGCATGACATGTGACCGGCATCTGACGGCAAGTGGCGCGCGAGGCCACTTATTAAGACATTTTATTGTCATACAAATTTTATATTCTTAAGTCTCTTTACAAATTATTATTAATCTTAATATATTAAACAAAGTGGGTTTGTTAGAACATTTATAACTCGAGAAGAGCTAGACCGATCTTTATGGTTTTTGATTTGTTGGATTTGTCTCCGTCCCGAATAACTATTAATAATTTTGGAAAATTGACGAAAAAATAAAATAAAAGATAAAACATTATCCCTTACAAAATGTTTGTGGGTTTCGTACATGTCAAAAACATTTGGTTGTCAAATATTTATGCGTGCGTTCAGAAATTTATATTTAGCTTATATAAAAAAATATTCGATGTTAATTAGTACATTAAATATAAATTAAAAGCTACCTAAATAATAAAATTAAAAATAAACTAAACTATAAATAAAAAATGTCCTCTAGAGACGTCCCATCCGAGATAGTCCCAAGGAGACTGGCAACATTTCCCCTGTGTATAGCGAGGCTAATACGTTGGCAGAAATAATTGCCAGCCTTCCTGTCTCCAGACCTTTCTGTCAGCCGCTCTGACAACTCCTTGGCCAAGCGCCTCGCTGACGGTCCCCATGGATGGGCCTATCGTCTCGACCCCAAACAGCTTATATAATAAATGACAAATATACAAATGAATTAAATAAAAAAATAATCAAAAACTGTCAAATCGTTAGGACTCACTGTTACATGGTGTTATTATTATTAAACATGATATTCATTGAAAGTAAGGCGGTACGAAATTCGCCGAGTCAGCTAGTTTCTAATGAATGAATGAATAAACCCTTTATGAAAGTGTTATTGATTGTTATTATTTGGGCCGATCCCGGCGGCACTGCAATGCCGGGCCGACCCGTGACGGGAGTGGAGCGAGCCCCGAACATCCCGTCGGTTTACAAAAATCAGTTTAATATACTGGTCCCGCAATGCGGGAACTTTCAGATATTAAGCTGAAAAGAACAGATACTACACTTTGATCTTAGCCAAAAGGCCGAGAAGCGATAACTTAACTTTATAATCAAAATAGTACGTTGGCAAGTTTACGCCGAACCGCGGTACGTTCTTATTCTACTCTAGCGCCATCTAGCGAAATCATTTGTCCCTATCTCATATAATTTTGATTCGATCAAAGGATGCATCTTATATGCATTTTTTACATAAATTATTCTAACAAGATTAATAGCATTTTACAGCATAACTATAGTAAAGAGTTTTAAACAAATCGTACAAATGGCTGCGAAGAGCGTCCCAACGCTATTTCATCAAGGCGAGTACTCACTCAAACCATCTCATAGTAGAGACTTGCTCTTACTCAAATCCTTATGTGTCCTCAAGACTCATTTACGACGAGGCTCAATCTTCTGTTTGAGGCCTCCAAGTCCTTTGGCCGCCTACCTAAGGACCCCCGACCCTCTCACAGTTCCAGTCGCTAATCCAGCTGCCGCTGTGTTCGTCCCCTATTTCCCTATCGATGGCTCTACCGTAGACCCTTATGAGGCCCTACGGTAAGTCCGAACCACAATCCGGTTTGGGTCTTTTAGGCCGTGGTTGGTATCATTTTTGATTTTACGAATATTCGTCTTAAAAAAAAATAAGTACAACAATTTACATTCAAAAATCTGATTTGATTGAGTTGGCCTTCGTCTCGGAGGCCGGACTGTCCACCCACACCAGTGTCGGGTGGAGAGCCCGTGGAACATCTCGGACACCATGGGTTTTCATGCTCCAGAAGTGATGGCCGCATTCCTCGTCACGCTGCTATATACGATATCATGCGAAGGGCTTTTGTCACTGCTGGAGTACCCGCGAACCTAGAACCCTCTGGGATTGCGAGGAGCGATGGGAAGAGACCCGACGGCATGACTGTTGTGCCGTGGAAACTTGGCAGGTCTCTGGTGTGGGATGCGACATGTATCAACATTAGCTCCATCACACATCCAGGCGACCTCGTCAAACGCGGGAAGTGCGGCGGTTTCTGCTGAGAACCTCAAGCTTCGCAAATACGCCAACCTCGCGTCGTTTGGGGTCGAGATGATAGGCCCACTCAGCCAAGCGTCAGGCCAGGGAGTTGTCCAAACGGCTAACGGAAAAGTCTGGAGACAGAAAACCTGGCAATTATTTCTGCCAACGTATTAGCCTCGCTATACAGAGGAGCAATGTTGCCACTCTCCTTGGGACTATCCCGGAAGGGTCGTCTCTAGGGAACCTTTTTTGTTTATAGTTAACTAGATTTAGTTTATATTTATATTTTCGGAATAGCTTAGTTTTCGGTCTGCAACCCGCGTTAAAGCCGCCTAAAAGGTGAATTAAAAGTACCATAATGTAGAATCTTACTTATAAACATCGTCTGTAGGCTGAAGAGTTCCCTGGTGGAGATGTAGTCTCCTGCCGGGCGGCGCGGGCGGGGGAGGGGCCCACCAGTCCACCACCCTCCCCACGACCGGGACTCTCCTCAGGAGACCTTCTTGCCACAATCTATCGGCATTCTCACGTTCAATGTCAGCTTGAGCTTTTTCTATACCTGGAAATATATTATCGCTGTGTCAAATCCGGCTCGAAGGACCAAAAACATTTATATTGTATATATGCATTAAGAGACAGATTTATTAATCATAGATCTGTTTTTAGTAGATACGTCTAACATTGAACAGACCATCCAATTAGGAATAGCCAACTTCAGTAAAGCCGACAGACGCAATTGGCTAGGATAGGCAGCATTCGGAAAGGTACGACACATCTTCCTATCGAACATACCACAGTGTTTGAAGACAAAAGTTTTCAACCAATGCGTTCTTCCAGTAATGTCGTATGGAGCAGAGACGTGGACACTGACAGTGGACTGATGCATAAGTTCAAGGTCGCTCAGCGAGCTATGCTCGGGATTTCTCTGGAGGATAAACGTTGACATCCGTCAAAGAATCAAATTTACCAACATAGCTTTCAAAATTAGCAAGTTAATAATAATAATTATTGACATAAATGGCTGGACACGTCGGACACAGAAGCGATGAACGATGTAAACGGGTCCTGCAGTGGAGACCACGTACTGGAAGACGCAGAGTGGGACGACCCTCCGCCAGATAGACGGATGACCTGAGTATATCCAGCAGTGGAGAGACACAGGCTGCTGATGATGATGATGATGATGACTGTTTTTAGTTTACATTCACGCCAGTTCCCTTGCGGGGTAGGCAGAGGCGATTGAGCGCAATAGGTGCAATATGAATGCACCCCCTTACCTAAAAGATCGCTTCCAATTCCTACATGACTCTCACAGCCTTACACTTCGTTCTTCCCATATTCTTATGAGATAACTTACCTTTCTTTAACACCTCTGACATGGTGGTCAATGCCTTGGAACTCTCCTCCACCTCTCTGCCGGCAGAAACCACTAAATCCAGTAATTCTTCTACATCCGTGTCTTCTGTTACCATACCAAATCTGAAATTAGTATATAAATTTAATTAAAAATAACAGTTATAAAGAGTGGTGGTGGATCGGTTGTGAAATAGCTTTAACTATAGACAAAACACAAGTTAAGTTCAATTCATTCATTCATTACAGCCCTAGAACACAGCGTCCTAGACCTCCACTGCTGGAAATGGGCCTTCCAGAACTGGAAAATTTGGCCTATACTCGTCACGCTGGCCAGACGGCTTGGCGAGAATGTGATGTAATTTTTTTAACGATTCCACAAGTTGGCATTAGTGGTACCGGTACTGACGGCTTAACGTGCTCTCCGAGGCACGGTGGTGTTGTAAATCTATGACAAATGTACGTAAGAAAAGTATATTTGTCATTGGTACATGCCGGGTGGGTTTGATCCGACCTTTGAAGGATTTAAGGAACGCGCTCTAAGTTAAGTTAATTTGTAAAAGTGGAAATTTGTAATTGGCTTTAAGAATCCAACTTATATTTAATTGGAATAGCTGTATAAAGTGGTCATGAAGACGAAGAACAAGATTGGCAACACTATCCAAGATACGAACCTAACACAAGCGAATCCCTCTTCGCTTTCCCCGCAGGAGAAGGCGCCATCTGTCGCTCTTAAAGTATCTACAAGTTGTCGGTTTAAAGAATTTAAGTCTTCGTCAGGTGCCTGCTCCCATTCTGGAGGGACGTATCGAACACCGCCTAAACCTGGAAAAAAAACACCTTTTTTTTTTTACTGAGTATATTGTCAGTCAAAAGTGGCGTTGTTTTGATAAATAATATGCTACAATGTGAATAATTATGGAATACCATAAATTGGACTATTTATATGGGGCACAAGTTGCAGTTTATTCTTTGCGGAATCCAGTGATGATAACCTCAGTAACTCATAATATAATAAAAAAAATATTAGCACAGACATGGCTGTATGGGCTCGATCCCTTTCATATTATCTCATTTATTAATAAATCAAAAACAAAAATATATATAGGTATATATATATTAATTTTACAAAATGGCTAAAGGACTATTTCCAATATATTTTAGGGGTAAAAAAGCGGTGTTAAGCAGTTATTAAATTGTCCAATATATTTTATGAGTAAAAAGTGGTGTTGGCCAATTATTAATCTGTCCAATATATTTTAAAAGTAAAACAGTGATAATGAGCAGTTATTAAATTGTCCAATATATTTTAGGAGTCAAAAAGTGGTGTCGACCAAATATTAAATTGTCCAATATATTTTATGAGTAAAAAGTGGTGTTGGCCAAATTATTAAATTGTCCAATATATTTTATGAGTAAAAAGTGGTGTTAGCCAATTATTAAATTGTCCAATATATTTTATGAGTAAAAAGTGGTGTTGGCCAATTATTACATTGTCCAATATATTTTAAAAGTAAAAAAGTGATGATGAGCAGTTATTAAATTGTCCAACATATTTTAGGAGTAAAAAAGTGGTGTTGGCCAATTATTAAATTGTCCAATATATTATAGGAGTAAAAAAGTGGTGTTGACCAATTATTAAATTGTCCAATATATTTTAGGAGTAAAAAAGTGGTGTTGACCAGTTACATTGGTAAATTTTAGTGTTTTTCACTTACCAGCCCATCCTGGTACGTGTATGAGCTTCAGCATGGGATGTTGGTCGACTTTGTTCTGGAAGGTATCTCTCAAGGCGACCGTGGCGAGCAGTATTTGTAACTGCGCGTTCACTAGTTCTGCAAAGTCCTGGATTTTGGAACCATCTAATACTGCGCCCTCTAGCGGGCAATACCTAAGTACCACACCGTGGGCTTCAGTTTCACATACTTCTAAGTTAATCTGTAAATACAATACAAGTTTTTTGATTTATTTTGTTTTTTTTTTAAGCTTAGGGCGCGTTTGTTATAAGAAATATGAAGCTTTAAAATTCTATTTTTTATAATTTTAACAATAATTTACGTTAAGTACTCATAAAAAGTAAAGTATTATCACGACCTTCTGGGGTGGTCAGTAACCACGCTTTGTTAAAAAGCAGATTAACATTAACATAACAGGCTTATCATTACATGACAAGAGGTAAGCTCGTCGATGTCACTAGCGTAACAAGCTGTTTTTTATTTTGTTAATGATTTATTATAAACGTGGTTTTTGACCAGAGGGTTCATGATGATACTTTTTTTTTCTTTCTTCTTTTACAAATCATCTCACCATATCAGCCTCCCGTTGTAAAACCTGGGCGAGCCACGAGTTCAATTTGTCGTAGTATGGAGGAGGTCGCATTGTGTCACTTGAAGCAAATTGCCATACAACACAACATGATGCTTCACTTATAGATTCCTGCAAATAAAATATAATAAAATTTTGCAAGTACTTTATCATTTTTTTTTTAATTTTTAGGTGACAATTAGTTGAGGACCTATTTCGTTGAACGTACGTCCGTACGTCAGAACAGCGCTCAAGTGGAATCAGTGCGGCGGGGAAGGGGAAGAGGGGCAGATAGGCGCGCGCGTATAGTCGCTGCCTCTCTCGCTCCTTCTTTCTCTTTCTTTCTTCCTTTTGAAACAGTGCGGCGGGGAAGGGGAAGAGGGGCGGATAGGCGCGCGCCGCGCGTATTGCTGATGCCCCTCTCGCTCTCTCCCGCTCCTTCTTTCTCTTTCTTTCTTTACGCGTCAACTATGTGCGCCATTGCCATGCAGCCACGCGCATTCATTTAATCTCCATATTCCTACCAACTACGAAATCAATAACCTGCAAGTTTAGTTCTTACTTTTGCGGTACGTCCCGCGACGCAATGGCAATTATGGCAATGGCATTATAAATGAAGGTATATCATAAAATAATTAAAAAAGATTTTTATAGCCAATATTTGTATTATACATTCTTATTTATATTTTAGTCACTTAGCAAAAAAAAAAGCAAATAATATATATTAAATGGTAAAATATTAATATTTATTTATTCTTATTCTTTATTTTGTCACCATACTTTCCCACCGGAATTTGGTTAAGTCTATGATTAAGTATATAATTTTATTCCGTACGAGTGTTATGTTATATAATTTACTACTTATATCTATCGTGCCTGGAAAGTGTTATATTCGAGCAAAGAACAGAACTGGCAGTAGGTACCTTATGATGAAGATACTTAAAATAACTTAAATGCGGCTGTAAATTTCATCTAATTTTTAATTGCACCTACCACCTATCCTGTCTAAATGTTCTAAAGGTTTGGCTGTCAGAGAATGCCTAGCGGCATTAAGTCCGCCTTTGTACATAGTGCAATAAAGTTTTAAATAAAATAAATAAATAAATAAATAAATAAAGTCAAAATTTATTAGTATAGGTACCTTTTTATTTTAATTTAAAAACTGAAACGTATAAAGTCAAATTTAAAGCACGATGACATTTTCTCTTTGGTTTGCCACTTTTGCATCCATCTCGCTCGCACAATCTAATATTTTAAAAGAGTTTTCAAGGCAAAAGTACACTACTTTTGAGAAATATAGTCTATCAATTTTCTAGGAATATATCATGTTCAGTGTAAACTCCATGTAACGTCACTCGATTTAACGAAAAACTCCCTGAAGCGTCGAAATCAATTGGTTTATCTTGTCTTCCAATTCTGATTTCTCTTCTCTCCATTTACCGACAACTCTCTATAACGCCATAAAATGCACAGTCCCTTCAGTGTCGTTATATAGTTTTTTTTTTAATACTGAGCACGACATGTGCCACCGCGCCCATCTGATACCTTATGGTAAGCGGTACGCAAGGTCCAAGAATGGGAGCAACTGACGCCAGCCTCAGACGACCGACATCAGTCCCTACCACTATGCCGGCCTATAAAGATGCTTTTTCACACTTCGTTTGAAGGACTCCAGGTTATAGGAGTGGGGAAACACACTGGCTGGGAGAGCATTCCACATCTTCAGTGTGCGACAGATGTAAGAGTCTACAAATTTGTACGTACGCATAGGGAGTGGCTACGGTATGTGGATGCATATTTTGGCCTGTGCGAGTGGTTCGGTTGCGGAATAGAGAAGAAGGGATAAGGTTTACACTGTATGTTATCCAAAAAGTCCGTAATTTTATTAACTAAAAAGTTAATGGACTACATTTATCAAACGAAGATTCTTATTACATTAATCTTTAATACACCACGTGTAATTGTCATAATCTCACTCACAGTCGAAGACGAAATAGAGAGAGAAAGAATTACGTAAGTCAACGTTCGCGCGATCGTCGACCTCTCGCTACCTACTTGATTAGGGTCAGTATGAGTGCCGATATTTTTAGGACAACTTCTCTTCAGATTTTATTACTCTAAAAACGTAATTCTTTAATTTTATTCTAGATTATAATATACATTTTGAATAGGTGGTAGGCGGACTGATGGTGGTAATTTGCCCAGTTTACCGGGACGGGGAAGTACCCATCGCTCGTGCTGATAAACCCAGTAAAGTGTATCCACACATTTCGGGATCAGGCTTGAATTGCCGTCATGCCCAATCAAGCCGGCATAGTGTCATGAGTGTCTGATTCCAGTTGCTAAAATTCATAGACCAACCCTTTTAAAAGGAATAAATTGTTAAGAATAATAATAGTTACGAATATTTATTAGCAACATAATAATAAGATAAATATATAGAAATTGAAGACTGTATGGGCGTGAACACTGTCTTCAAAAATGGAGAATATAATGAAAATGCTTACAATAACATCAACTGTAGGTGGTTCATCCCCTCCCGGATAACAACTCTGAAAATATTAAACAAGTACATATGTTAATTTCAGATTTATATATTATTAAAATGTTGGTAAAAAAAAAACTAAATTATATATTAGCCATACATAAAAAATATTTTCATAAATCATACAAACGTGATGTTGGCACAAATGCCTTAGTGGCGATTGCCATCAATAGTTTTAAAAAAAGAACAAGATACTTTGCGTCATATAAGGAATCGTTTTTTTATTTCGCTTAAGTAACATAATATGGCTGCAGGTTGTAGTGTGTAGGCTGAGAGTGCATTTCACATCAACAGCGTGCGACAGATGTAAGAATGTTTTGAAAGTCCTAGGTTTTTGGACTTCCAGCTGTAATGATAATAAATGATTTTTGACTTACAAGTAATTTAAGCCCCGTACAGTTGCTTAGAACTCTATGCACGGCGCGGGCCGAGGTGAAGGCCAGAGCTATGTTGGAGATGAGAGACTTGGCCCCCGCACTGCGCATGGCCGCCCACAGAGGGAGCGCGGGGAGACGACCTCCCCCCCCAGATAAGCCCGCTAAGGCAGTAAGAGCACCTTCCCTACTGCCCGACTGGAACAAATAATTCCCACGATAGACTTGATTCATTCATCTCGCTCGCACAATTCAACATTGAGAAATTATTAAAGGCTTTTATTATTATGGTTATTATTAGTATGAAATGGTGAATAAATAAATGAAATGAAAAAAATAATAATAATCTATAGATTCGTTTTTAGTAAAATAGAAAAAAAAACATATATATTGCTGTCTAAAATTAGCTACATATATGAAAGTGAAAATATTTTCATTGGGTTTTTTTATATGTCTGTAAAGTATCATCACGACCGTTTCCCTTTCAGGGTGGTCAGAAACCACACTTATAAAGAAGCGGATTCACTTTAGCCAACTTTACTATAGGCCAATCATGACAACTGGCAAGCTTGTTGATGTCTCCAGCATACCAAACTCGAGAATATCACAAATAAATTAAATGAATTTATTTATATTAATGTTTTTTTTGTGTCCCGACCAGGAATCGAACCCAGTACCTCCAAATCTAAATCCATGGACTTAACCGCTAGCTCATGTCTATAAAGTCCCTAATTTTATTCCTTAGTAAGTACACTCGCAATGGGGTGTATCAGGCAAAGCTTTTTGTAGATGTCGCTAGCGGCAATGGTACCTTGTTTACATTTATGTCGCATGATTTTTTAAATGTTTTTGTAGTTTTATATTTTTATAACAGAAATATGCATTTTAAATTAATGTTACCTACCTTAAAAGACGAATTAAGAAAGCGAACACCGTCTTTTAAAAGAAAAAAGGTTCTATTAATAGAACGGCAATTTTGAGATCACCATATCTTTAATTTCGCTTAGAAATCTCGATTTGTACACTTAAAAGCTGCTCACTTCGGCATAATATCCAGAAAATAATAAATTTCGTAATAAAAATACAAGATTTATATGCAACTGACAGTTATATTAGGTACCATCTATAATGCGCCATCTATCGTGATAAAAAGTTAGTGATACACCCCATTGAAAAACCTTTAAATAGTTGAATTGAATAAAGTATTCACTTAATAAGGTATAATGTCTCAAAAATACTTCACCTAAGTGAGATTTTACAAAAAAGTTATTGGTATTTTAGATTACTTACATTTGTACTAACAGGTTTGGAGTTCTCACTGGCTGTAACCGATTCTGGTATCCTATAAAAAGTCTGAATAATGCTGTTAAGGTATATTTTAGAAAAAGTTATTATTAGAGAAAATAGCAATTCACAAAAAGTCACAAGAGTCTACATAACATATGTACAGCATTTGCGTAGTATAAATCCTTACAGATATTTACGAATTAATATTAATTAAATTAAATTAAGTACTACGTATTGTTATTATTATTATTATTTTTGCTGTTTGTTTTTGACTTTTTAATTAATGTGTATAACTACTAACATTTCTAAGTTCTAAGTTGGAATGTTACTAATAATTATGGAATTAATTCTGAAATAAATATTTTTTTATTATTATTATTATAACATGACTAAAAAAGTATCATCACGACCATTTCCTATTCGGGGTGCTCAGAAACCACGCTTATAAATAAGCAGATTCACATTTAGCCAACTTTACTATAGGCCAATCATGACAAGTGGCAAGCTCGTCGATGTCTCCAGCGTACCAAACTGGAGAAATATCACAAATAAATTAAATATTAATTAAATGTATTTATTTACATTAATAAATATTTTTACGTCCCGACCAGGAATCGAACCTGGTACCTCTGAGTCTACATCTACGGACTTAACCGCTAAATACGGAGGCAGTTGACTAAATAGGTATATTAATGGTATATATATATAGTATGTAACCAGTATATATGTGTTATCTATGTATTGTATGTATTTGACCGCCTCCGTGGTCTAGTGGTAAACGTTGCCGTGAACTCGGGAGGTCGTGGGTTCGATTTCCACCGGGGGCAAGTTGTACATTGTATAATTTGTGTCGGTCTGGGTGTTTATATTTACAAAAAAAAAAGTATAATATGTAGTTTATCAACCATCTAGTTTCCGTAACACAAGCCTCGTAGCTTACCACGGAAATTAGATGGCGCTGTGTGACCTGTCTGGAAATAGTTATTTATTTATTTATTTATGTTATAGATTTAGTATAATATTGTTCTTTAGTTATAAGATTTTAACCAAATAAATCTCTTTATCTCAAATATTAGCCGTCATGCACCTTACAATCCCTGCTCACATCTCCCAAAGGTTAGCTGTTAGAAAATGTTTTTAGACATTAAGCTCGCCTATGTACTGTTAAATGTATTATTTTCTGTGCAATAAAGAATTTATCTATCTATCTATCTATTCAAGTGATTCTCGTTCTTTATCCGCAAACATGACATGAGGAGACAAATTTCTTAGGATCCCATGGCTTCACCATGCTTGTTGGTCCATCGTGTGTGGGAGAGAGCAGAGACGAATATTTTTTTGCGAATTAAAAATTTTATTTCATATATAAAATTGTAAAGGATACAACAATTGGTAGGCCAGGAATACCGAACCACATGCCAGGAGTTAAGGTTAAAGAATCTGCTACGCTGAATACCTGAAATTATTAATTAGCAAATTAAAGTTTGGTTGGTTCATAAAAAGTTTTATGTCTTAGAATGCATTACAAAATTTCAAATATTCTTCATGACAAAAAAATATACATTCTAGGAAAGAGACAAACTTATGCCTGTCAAAAGTGCTAGAGTAAGTGATAATTCTGGTGGGATATGTATGTATGTTTTGCTTTCATGCATCAAAACCAACAATACTATACCGCATATAAATGTCAAAAGGGCAATTATTGTGTAATTGATCAAAAGGTCACATTTTTTTAAAGATTTTTTTACTGCTACTGCATGGTGAATAAGACTGCGTCTGAAAATTGCGATATCCATCGTAATAAATACCTAAAGGCTCAGGAGTATTATTATTAATTGATTTCGCCTACAGCGAGAAAGAATTACGTAAGTCATCGTTCACGCGATCGTCGACCTTTCCCTACCTACTTGATTAGGCTCAATATGAGTTGCGATATTTTTAGGAAAACTTCTCTGCACGGTAACTTTAGATTTGATTCTTCTTCTTCTTAGTCGCTACACTCTTGGCAGAGTGGTTGTGGTCGCCATTGGAGTGCTAGTGGCACGCTTAACAAGCCGTCGCCACTCCTCTCGGACCCCGGCTTTCCTAGTACACTCATGTAGGGGATGATCCATTGCAACCTTCACCTGATCGGTCCATCTCATCGGAGACCTACCACGCATCCTATTGCCATCGACTTTCCCCTGGACTACCAAGCGCTCGATTGATGTTTCTCCACGCCGTGACACGTGTCCGAAGAAAGTGAGAATGCGTAATTGTACAGTCGAGGAAAGGCGCTGTCTGATCCCCAGTTCCTCAAGTATGGATTTGTTTGTTCGGAACTCCGTCCATGATATGCCCAGCATTCTCCGCCAACACCACATCTCTAGAGCATTAATTCGTTTTTTTTCTGTTTCGCGTAGGGTCCACGTCTCCGCAGCATACAGAAAAATAGGAAACACAAGAGCTCTAACCAGCCAGATTTTAGTGGCTTTGGTAACATTTCGGTTCCTCCATATCTTCTTCAGCTTGTCCATAGCAGATCTTGTAACTGCCATTCGGCGCTTGATTTTATCTTCTTTAGATTTGATTACTGAATAATTACAATAAAACATACATAGTTCTTTATTTTTATACTAGAATATAATGTAAAAATATTTGCGCTATAATAAACTCCATGCAGTATAACGTCATCATCTGATCTTAAACCAGTTCCTGATCATTTCTGCCGTGAGATTGTAATATTTGTTCGACTTGATGTTGTGGTCCCACGGAACAGTAAGTTCAATGACTTTTTTCAAATGAATGTAATAAAAGTGTATTTCTCATTGGTACATGTCGGGGTTGGAACCAACCTTTTTAGGATTATAAGAAAAGCATTCTTACAACAGCTAAATAGAAATAAATAGTTAATTATTTATGTAATTACAAAAAAATACCTGATTTCGTCCCAATGCAGCAGGCAAAGCCAAAGCATGTCCATGTAGATGCAAATACAGTTTTCTCGCCGTACATATTTCAGATAACATAGTCAAATTTTCTCCCGAACCTAATGGAGGTGCACCGGCTTCACCCAAAACCAGCAATGGATACCGACCACTCTGAATATCTTCTTCACAGTACCGGTCTAAAGCTTCCAAGTCCATGCCACGACCTTCAAAGATATTTATTTCTAATAGTAAAGAGGGTTTCACACTTTTGCATCCCTCTTGCTCACACATATGTAAAGTTTATTCTAAAATTACGGAAAAAACTTTTATAACATTTGTACTCTATTTTACTAAAACAAATCTATGATTATTAAATCCGTAAAATGACAGAAATTTCATTACCAAGAAAGGGTATTGACTACATTTCTCAGAAGTACACTTAGACTTGAAAAATGTTGGATTGTGCAAGCGAGAAAGATCCAAAAGCGATAAACCCTCTTAACATAGAATACAAATTAAAAGATACAACAAAACACATGTCAGAATGCAAACTGATTTATTACTAGAATAATGTAGGTAGTCACACAAATACACAATACAAATAATAACCCGTTTGGGGTCGAGACGATGCTTGGCCAAGGAGTTGTTAAAGGGGCAGACAGATAGGTCTGGAGACAGGAAGGCTGGCAATTATTTCTGGCAACATATTAGCCTCGCTAAACAGAAGGGAAATGTTGCCAGGCCAGTCTCCTTGGGACTATCTCGGTTGGTCTAGAGGATTTTTTTATTTATAGTTTAGTTAATTTTTAATTTTATTAATTAGCTAGCTTTTATTTTATATTTAATGTATATTAATTTACTTCAAAAATAATTCATTAGCTGTATTTTAAAATTTATATTAAATAGTACCACTTGTGTCGTGTTTGACTTCAAGTCAAATAATCTTTATTTCAAAGTCAAGCCAAACAATTTTCAAAGAAAAGTAAAAATTAAAATAAATATAAACTAAACTTCAGGGATAGTCCCAAGAAGACTGGCAACATTTCCCCTCTGTATAGCGAGGCTAATACAATTTCTATCTCCAGAAAATTTTGAAATAAAGTCATACACAAGGTTGGACTATGCCTTAATTTATATTTGGGCAACTTACAGGTCTCAAGATTATAAAAGATGTTTTTTGAGCAACAGCTTAAAAGCGAGATAAAGAAATGTCAAAATGTGAAATATTAAATATAATGTGGGTTGTGTAAATCTTAGATCTTAACCACAAGGAGGCAGTAAAAAAAGTATAAATCATACATACCACTAGCATTAGTAGGTACAGGTCTAACACAGGCTAAAGGCAGTCCCAGTTGTCTACATAAATGTTGTACAACACTGAGAGGACTGGCAACGGAGCTGTAGATACAGGGCAATCTGTTACTGAATGCTAGGGCTGAAATGGAATTATATCATAGATAAGTGTATCATCAAAACTGTAATCCTTCCAGGGTAGTCAGAAACCACTTTTTTAAAGAACTGGACCCATATTTAGTCAATTTTTCTAGGACATCATAGCAACTCGAGAAATATCACAAATGAAATACTTTTCATGTTCCAACCAGGAATCGAATCCGGCTATAGAGGCAGTTGTAGATAAAGTAACAATACCTCCAAACTAATATCAATATTATTATCATTAATGTGACAGACATGCCTATCATACAGGCTGCTCGCGCCTATTTAATTTTAAATGGGTTATTTGTAATTTTTTAGTTGTCACACTTTTAATATTCCCTTCGTTTCTGCTTTCTATTAGCATTGCACACCGCACTTCACTCTGCGTTTTGGTGTCTCTGCCGATGTGTGGCACCGCCGTTATATTTAAATTTCGTTCTAAAACCGCCAAATACTTTGAGTGTGTACTTTTACCATCAGGACTATAATTCCTTGTGAAATTTGTGTTAGTGTTTATGGATCCACATCAGCTGAGAAGACGCCTGAAGGTTAGTGCATGCTTTCTTTTCCTGGAGACAGATCATTTCTCTAATTTCTCCGCACTGTCTCCATTTTTCTCTTTTCCTACACCTTATTATTAGTGTGTCCCGCAGGTCCTTCAAGTTTTTATATATTTAAAAATTACCACTAAATTAAATTCGCATCAACCAACAACATCAATAGTTGCCGCACGCCACATAGGCTTGGCCGTGAAGTTTAGCAGTGAAGAGGAATTGTTAGTTAAAAGTGGTGTTATTTATTTTAATAATATTACAATGAATTTAGAAATGGTGTACCTCCATCTTCCAAATATCTTGGGTATCGATGATGCAGCAACATTCTGGTCACCCTCACTACGCCTTCCAGCTGGTCTTGATGGTAATAAGCCTGGTAATCTTTTAACCTGAAATTTAATAATATTTTTATGTTTGTTATTACGTCCACATTAAAAATATTTAAACACAATCATTTATGTTTTTTTTTATTTCAAAGATTTTTCCATAGGTTAAGCAATCCCCCCAGGATTGCTTCTTTAGCTGCTTAAGAAAGAGGTGTTTCCGACCTTTTAAACTGAATGAAATGAAATGAAAATGAAAATGAAATGAAAATGAAAAAACCTTTATTGAACAACATAAACACAATACACTGGAATGAAACATATTAATTTAGCAAATAACAGTACAGCAACAATTATATGTGTAAAACAAAATATAAAGTACTAAGACCCCTGAACTAGGTGAACCTGAACTACAGGGGTCAGTCAATAATATGATGTGAGAAAGTTACATGGAATTTAATGTAGTCGCTGGGTGTCATCCACTGCAGTATCTATCCTGACAACAATTTTCGTATTATGCAAACCTATGGTAAGATAAGAAATGATATGATAATATATAATAAAGTAAGATATGATATGATACATATATGATGTGATATGATAAGATATGTTATAATTAATAGATATGATATTATACTAGGTAAATAAACTTATAGCAAAATATATTTTATATATTTATTCAATGAAAGATGATGTAATGCAATTTAAAATTAGTCATTTAATAGACACTACGGTAACAATAGCCAATAAATTAGGTTATGATTTTTAATAGGTCTTCAACATACTGATAACTTAGAGGCAACAACCACTGATGCAGTTTTTTTCCACATAGAATTTTATTTAGTTTGTAAATATCTAGAATTTTATTTATTTTATTATAGAGATACGGAGAAAGAAATGTTGCTTGATTATTTGAGTATTTTGTATTAAACTTACGGGTAACACAAACTCTGCCTCTTCTTCTGAGACAGCAGGTAGCAATATCACTTGCAGCAATCCCACTATGCTGGTTGAGTACCAAGGACTTAATAAAACACTTACGAACAGATAATACATTTGTCAAACTGTATATATCAGCTGTAGGATAGCGGATTTGCTTAAAATGCATTACCTTAAGCACTGCACGTTGTGCTCTTTCTACCACTAGCATTTTGAATTTAGGAGCTCCCCCCCAGACAGTGATGCAGTATGTTAAAATGGATTTACACAGAGAAAAATAGACCAACCTTAAAAGACTTTCATCAGCTATCCATCGTAACTTTCTAAAGATGGGAAGAAGCTTACGAGTCCTTGAAGCAACATGATTAATCTGATTGATCCAGCTAAGGCGCTGGTCAACATAAACACCCAGATATCTAATAACCTGAACATGTTCCAGACCAATACAACCACATTGCATAGGATCTTGACATGTGTGTGCTCTAACATCAAAAGCCCTTGGTTGGCCAACAAGTGTATTTGAGAACGTCATGTACTTCGTTTTTTTCAGATTTAATGTAAGGAGATTATTACGTAACCAGCACATGACTTTATCAAAGCCAGTCTCCATTTGCACCTGCAAAGTAGACCAACTCTTTTCACTAAACAACAAAACAGTGTCATCGGCGTAAGTGATGATCCTGGAGTTAGGCAGACAAGTATCACAAAGATCGTTAATATAAACCAGGAATAGGGTGGGGCCTAATACGCTTCCCTGGGGAACCCCGTACTGTATTAGGGACTCATCACTGACTATTTCTCCGATTTTAGTACACTGTTTCCTTTCCAACAAATAAGAAGAAAAAAGCTGAAGGGGAATGCCTCTGATACCAATACTTTCCAATTTAGCGATCAGGATAGGAACCGAAACCGTATCAAATGCTTTGGCGAGATCCAGGAATATTCCCGCACATTTACTTCCAGAATCTACACTCTTAACAACAAAATCAACAAGCTCAGCAACCGCATTTTCGGTGGATCTCGCCGGCCTGAACCCATACTGATTTTCAGACAGCAGATTGTATTTTTGTAGGTATTTGGTAAGTCTAGTATTTATAATCTTTTCCAGAACCTTTGACAAGGCTGTTAATATTGAAATAGGTCTATAGTTTTCAGGCAGTGACTTGTCTCCGGATTTAAAAATAGGATGTAAAATTGACTTTTTAAGAGCCATCGGAAAAATACCAGTTGAAATACAAAGGTTAAAGATATATGTTAGGGGTTGTGTAATGTTATCAGCACATGAACTAAGAAGCAAGGACGATATCGTGTCCCATCCCGCTGCACAGTTTGTGCGTAGATTTCGTATGATACTGTAAACTTCGGTTTCTGTAGTAGGTAACATTATAAAAGAATTACTTGGAGAATTATCCTTATTAATTGATCTGGCGAGGTTTTGCTCCGTTACTTTTAGATCAGACATAATATTAGTAGCATATTTTTGTCCCACTTCAGCAAAATATGAGTTAATGTTGTTTATTGCATCATCCTTATTTAATTTAGATTCTATTAGATCTGTTGCCATTTCTTTGTTAGTTTTACTAAAACATATACGTTTGATTGTATCCCAAGTCTGTTTAGGGTTCCCTTTAGCCTTTTCTAATTCAAACCTTTCATATTCCCTTTTAGTTTTACGTAAGATTAGGTTACAATAGTTTCTGTAGCGTTTATAAGTTACTGAATAGGTGGCATTATTGGGATACCGCTTGGTTTGTTTGTGTAATCGATCTCTATTTTTTATACATCTAAGCAAGCCCGGCGTAATCCAAGGTTTGAGAATAGTTTTAGACCTAGAAATACGAATCGGAACGGCATGTTTGTTAATAGATGAAGTTATCATTTCAATTAGATAATTTAATGCATGATCAGCATCAGTACTGTTGTAGACTTTAGACCAGTCATGCTGTGAAACATCGTCATTAATGGAGTTAAAATCAATTTTACATCTTAATTCAGAGGACATTTTTTTTTTTGTTATTATTGTTTTATGAAGGAGCAATATTACAGCCGAGTGATCCGTAATAGTACTATTGAGTACAAGTGTAGTGGCCGTGCTGTTGGTTTTTAAGTGTACATGGTCTAAACAATTATATTCTCTTGTTGCTAGCGTATGGGCGGGTAGCAGCCCATTTGATGCAGTCATGTTTAGCAACTCACTGGAACGAGGGTCCGAGCTAAGAGGTTTTATATCAATATTCAAGTCTCCTATAACAGCGAGATTACTTTTATTACTTAGTGACCTTAAGATAATGTCTAATGAGTTAATAAAGGCTTCAGAATTTCTAAAAGATGGCGGTCTGTAGATAGCAACCAACACAGTATCAGCATTTAAATGAATTACCAAACAATTAGCATCAGTAAGTGTGGGTTCCGTTATTGTGACATTTATTTCACTTTTGATATATACAGCTATGCCACAATTCTGGTTTATTTTATTTTTAGTGCAATAAACACTGTAGGCGGGGAGATGAGGAACTAAAGAGTTATCGCTCAGCCAGCACTCAGTCAAAATAAGTACATCCATTTGACAGCCCAACTGCGAAAGAACCACTTGCAGGCTATCAAAATTGCATGACAGACTCCTGATATTCTGTGTTAAAACTTTAAGAGTGTTTGTGCGTGTGGAGATATAGCTACTCACTTCTGCAGGATCACACGCATTACTGCGTGGAATTCCGCAGTCATCAAAATCACGTAATATATTGTAAATCGTTGCCATAATTATTAAAAAATGTAAACAAAGCTGATAAACAGCTGATATGTAGTAAATAGTCGTTAGCCACATCAACACACATCACTACGCATCGAATCGACACACTCTCAAAGTCACAAAATAACAGCCACTCTGAACATATTCTAATTTCCAATTTGAACATAATACACAGTCTATCTGTTGGCAAACATGATAAATCCCTATCCCTAGAAGCCTTATTCCGCAAGCGTCCCATGAAGCACATCGTATAAGTAGATTTATTGCATAAAATTATTACTCTGTAAAACATAACTTTCATTAAAGTAATTATATAATAAAATAAACATATAATATAAATACGAGTTAATATAAAGTTAAAAAGCATATGTTTATAATTATAAGACAAATACGATAAAATATTAAATAGATAAAACAATACATTTTTATTTAATGCCATAGGTAGGTATTCGTATAAAACTAAAAAAGGTAAACAACCATAGACTAAGAATATAAGAAATGTGTCATTTTTCAGACCTTTAGTTTTTAATATCAATGTTTTGAGAAACAACCTGTTGCTCACTTTGAATGTGAATATGTGTCTGCCCCTCTGATTTTCGGATGAAGATCTTGCCATTTGACTCCCAACAAAACTTATACTCCTGTTTTTTTGCGTACTCACGGGCCAGAAAAAATAGTTTTTTGGTTCGTGGTGTTAGTGACTCTGATATATAAATCCGCTGTTTGCCTGGCATGCCAATCATGTTATTATTCAACTTGTCTTTATTGTTTGCATTAAAGGATTTAATTGCTGACAGAAAAATCCTTCTCTGCATGGGGCTGTACATCTCCACAATTATGGGCTTTGGTTTATCAGTAGGTCCAGTCTGGCGGTATGCGTTACGTATGTTTGCCGGTTGGAATTCCAAGTTGATAACATTATGTATAGAAGACATATAGTCAAATATGTTTTCATTTTCCATTATGGGTATGTTTCTAATCTCGACAGAACTTGATTTTTGAAGTCTTTGCACGTTTTCCAGGGTTGTTTCAAGTGACTCAATACGAGCATTTGCTTTTTCTTTTTCGGTTTCCAAAATTTTCACTTTATTCTCAAGATCTTTGTAACCCATCAGGTTTTTTTCTAGTTCCAAGTTAGTTTGAGCAATACGGTTGTTTTGTTCCTTAACTTCAGCAATTTCTCTAATAAGTTCGTCAAACTTAGCAGATTGACTCTCTTGCCATTTTGTTATCATTGAAAACACTTCGTCCTTCATTTTGGAAAAATCGTCTTTAATATTACTGTCAGACACAGCTTTCTTTCGTAAAGTCACATTCAGATGTTGTTGTGCACTATTATCATCCTTTGAAATATTAGGATTAGAACTGGCACGTCTTTGTTCCAAAAACGACGGTGATCTTTGAAGTGGCATGACTAGCGCGAGCGACACAACCACGCACGGAACGAGTGAACGAACGAATGAAACTATATTACAGAATGTACCTATGTATTTAAAGAGAATAAATATCTGTTGATATATTGTTATTTTGTTTTCGATCACTAGTAGATATTATATTTCTTTGTAAAGATTCTAAAAAAGTAAAGTATCATCACAACCATAAGTCTCTGTTCTAGGGGCTGTAATAATGAAATTTAGATTATTGCAATAACATGTAATGGCATTGAAATTATTAAATATTTACTAACTTGGAAGTCTGTTTATAAACAAGTAAGGAATAACATCCATATTAAACAGTATGAAATGTATTGTTCTTGTTATATGTAGGGGAAATATTTTGTCTTTTGATTATTATATGAAGTTGCGAAAGATATCTTTTCTTTATTTTTTTTGTTGTTTTATTACACCTGATGTTTATATGACATATTTGTTAGTTTACGTTTTGACATAAAGTTTATAAATATTAAGGGAACAAGCTAGTTGTATATTGCAGTTTTATTTTTAAAAGTTCCCTCAGCTAGACCCCAAGCTGTGATTGATGGTTACGGTATGTTTGTCTCGCCTTTACGCCTATATTACTGGACAGATCTTGACAAATATTTGGTATAATTATATTATGGTATAAATATTCCAAAAGACCACAACATAAAGTCAAACAAATATTATGATCTCACAGAAAAAAATAGGTGCAAAAGGCTCAGATTTAGGCAGTGGAAATTTGTTCGAGAGGAATCAAGCAAAACCTTTGCACCACTTACGCCTAAGCAGGCATACATTTATGGAGCGATTTCCTAAGACAGCATTAAATATCATACAGTATTTGGTTGGGTAGTTAGAAATAGTTGGGTAGTTGAGTGCTTGGAAATTAGTCATCTTTCTCTCATTCCTTGGAAACCAGGGACTGACATAGGCATATATGACATCATCATCTGACCATTACATGTGAACTGCCAGCACAAATAAAATTTGGACAATATGTTCCTTGAGACCCAGGGTTGGACATGACATTAACATCTAAACAAGTTATGTGTCTCTATGGCCACCTGAAGTTTTTTCCGCTGATCACTGATACACAAGCAAACATGTAAAAAAAACTAGAATAGTCAAATTATTATGTATAACATACCTGAACATGTGAGACAGCCATAGCGTAGTTTCGCTCGCTATATGAGCACCAAGTCTACCACTATGTGCACGATTTAACTGACCAAACAGAGCAATCAAACTATGCGACAAAATCGCCGCCCGAACCGCAGCGTTCGTCGAAGCCAACGTCAAATCATTACAATCATTATTAACATCCGTTTTCTTTACTATATTCTCCAATCCTTGTAAAATATCGCTTAAAGAAGAAGACTCCGGCTCGAAGAAACTGCTGCTGCTTTTATGCGAAGATGGACGACGCTCCTCATCTCCAGACTCTTGGGAGTTCACACCTGCTTCTAGACGCTCCACGACCTCGGAAACTTGGAACTCAAGTCCACCGAAAGGCCGGCGTTCCTGATAAAAGATACGGCAATCAACTATGATTATTTTATCCAGTTTTAACTATGATAAGAACACCGTACATACCAATTGGTCTTCGATATCCTTCATAAGACTAGGGGGGCTCGCTTCGGCTTCCGAATTAGACGCATCTCCCATTGCGTGGCGAATTATTTGCAATTTTACGACACCGACATGAAAACTTGTAAACGTCACTCACTGCAATGTTTTGACGTTCAAGAGATTGTATTCCAATATTAAATATATTCATTCAACCAGACAAATATTCCTGCTAATAAGAGATAAACATAGCTATTTATCAGTGCAAGAGCGAGTAGGAATATAAAGATAATAAATCATAATTTAAGCAGCTCAAATTGGACTAGTGTTACAAAGTAAAAAAATGTTTGAGTTTTGAAAATAAAATTATCCAAACTGTTAGGTAAATATTCTTACTCACTCTAGCACTATTGATAATCATCAGTATGTCTTCTTCAGAGGATAACATTATTTTAGAAACACTTTTTTTTTTAATTATTTGGCATAGACACATTTGGGAATACCTTTAATAGGAATCAAACAAATGATTCCAACAAACGTTAAGCATAATAATATTAAAAAATATTTTTGTACGTTTTGTTTTTGACATTGACACTTGCTTGACAGTTAATTAAATCGATTGTGCGCAGCGGGGTTCATGACCGTCTATTTTGTGTTTTAAAACCATTTTACGATGGCTTTTGCAAAGCTATTCACCGTTTCCACGAGAGGTTTGTTATTTACGTATTATAGTTTAACCATTGGCTTCTATGTTTTCAAATTCGTTTATAAACAAAAGTGAAAAGTTACGCAACCTTGTTTATAACCTTTTATTCCTCATTATTATTACATTTGAATAATATTTTGGTGTTATTATTAGTATTAATTATGTACATGTTTTAATTTGTAAATGTGCTATAGTTAAGTTTTCCTTTCACAGTCAGTTAAAACATTATCAGGTCACTAGAATTTGCTAAGCTATTGGTCTTCTGGTAACAGCTTACTTGTCGGGACTGATTTGTCTCGACTTGCAGAAGTAGAACCTTTTAAAATAATGAGGGGTAAAGATATTTTGAGTTTGTTTTTAGCTCGCGCTGCTAATTCTGTGGGTATGGTGTCTCGTTTGGCTCCATACAGTTCGTATCCACCGCAGCACTCTGGGTACAAATATGTTAATGCTGAAGACCCTGACATGAGCCTTAAAGCTATGACTGATCGTGCAGCCCAGACACTATTTTGGACAGAATTGGCTAGAGGTTTCGCTGTAACTCTGGCCCATATTTTTAAGGTAAATTTTAATTTAAGATAGTGATGTAAGTGACCAATATAAAATATGGTGTATGGTATAACTAGCACCTAGATACAATGCGTGGCCGTCTCCTCCTCTCTTGACTTTGACTTGGAGTATAGAGATGTTTGTTAAAGGCACAGTGTCCCATCGAGACCCCCACCATTATGCGAAGCCTAGCTCTGTCAATGCCCAGGAGTTGCCGTGTCTCTGCACACTGCCTCCAAGGCTAGGTGGCAGTCGAGAATCAATGCAGAGCTCATGTAATTGCTTTTGAGGGCCAAAAGGATGGCCTGTCTGAGAGAATGCGGAATGATGGGCCTATAGTAAAGTTGGCTAAAGGTGAATACTCTGCTTATGCCGCAGTCATAGTATTACATAATCAAATAAGTTTGCACAATGCTTAATACAATCTATATACATAAAAATATTATAAATAAATAAATATTGTAGTTATAATACAATTTTTATGTATATTTAGATTGTAAGCTGGCACAGCCTCTTGAGAGCCACAAATTAATTATTAACTTGACATGTGTAATTTATTTTAGTCTATAAGCTGACGTGGCCTTTTTACATCCACGAATTAATTTTAACTACCTAGTTTTAAGCAAGAACTTGTTTATGGCAACAGTGTTTTAGTCGAAGATGATGGTATAGCTGATATGATGGGTCCACCTATAGTAGCTGCTGGTTATTTTATAATCGAAATAATAGTAAACTATGGAGAAAAAATGTATTGACAATTTGATTTGATTTGAATGAATGTCTGTGTGTATGTATGTTCCCTATGTATTTCAAAAATACTTGACCAATCTGGATAAAACTGGGAATATGTTGAGGCGAAGGTTTCTATCATAGTACTACTGTTGTCCGATAGGTGGCGCGCATCAGCGCTGATTTGTGGGGCATGCCGACCGAGGATACATTCATTGACTGTCAGGCGGTACGAAGTTCGCAGGGTCAGCTAGTTTTATATAAAAATGTGATGTCTGCATCACATACAGAATTCACCTTAGAGTGCACATGTACATGGTTGTGATGATGCTAATTTTATTTTATCATGTTGGCCACCTGTTTCTACAATATACATATAATTAATGTATCCGGTTCATCCAAATACAATCACATCTCTGAGTTTTACACTAAGTTGGGTTGGCTACCAATTTGTTGTCGCAGAAATTGTAGGTAGAATCCTCTGCCTACTCTATTCTATACTTAACGATCCTTCCACACCTCAAGGATAAATTTACCTATCTCTCATCTGTGAAGTGTCACAACAGATCTCTTTGTTTGGTACACAATTGTGTTCACAAACACATTTGCAGTTTTTTTTTGAAAGTTATGAAACAATCAATTTATTATTTTGCATTCTTTATTTCCAGGAACCAGCAACAATAAACTATCCATTTGAGAAGGGGCCCCTTTCCCCCAGGTTCAGAGGAGAGCATGCTTTACGCAGGTACCCCTCAGGAGAGGAAAGGTGCATTGCTTGTAAACTATGTGAAGCTATATGTCCTGCTCAGGTAATTTTATATTTATTACAGCCCTAGCAATTCACTAGCACAACATGTGACCTTGCGCCCACCTGATGCTAAATGGCGCGCGAGATCCATGAATGTTAGCAACTGGAATCAGACACTCATGACTGATATCAGACTCTAACACTATGCAATTCGAGCTTGCTCCCAAAACCTGTGGATACACTTTACTGGGTTTATCTGCACGAAAGGTGGATACTTCCCCGCCCCGGCAGACCCGACAAATTAGCACCATTAGTCCGCCTCCAACTATTTGTTCTTCTTGTTGAAAGTATATGCAATTTGTAATGATGTCAAATATAAATTTTTACTTTTCAATATTGTAAGCTTGCCACGGTGATATTTATATAATAATAATAATAATAAATATTTCCAGACAGGTCACACAGCGCCATCTAGTTTCCATTGTAAGCTACGGGGCTTGTGTTACGGAAACTAGATGGTTGATAAACTACATATTATACTTCTTTTTTGTAAATATATACATATAAACACCCAGACCGAGACAAATTATACAATGTACAACTTGCCCCTGGTGGGAATCGAACCCACAACCTCCCGAGTTCCCACGGAGGCGGTCAATATAAAATGTAATTTAAAAATAACACCACTTAAAACTTACCTAATTGTTATTATTACATTCTAAAATCTGTATGTTTCCTGAATAAAGAAAAATAAAATTATTACTTTGTACACTGTATTGTTAAGATAATTATGTACTTTATTTATTAAATAATGTGCTGTAGGCAATCACAATTGAAGCTGAGGAGAGAGCTGATGGCTCTCGGAGAACAACTAGATATGATATTGACATGACCAAATGTATCTACTGTGGATTCTGTCAGGTAATCTATAAATCTGAATAAAATTTTGTTGATGAAGTAAATGTATTGCTTGCTCGTTTCGTAAATGTATTGACGGCATTAGGCCCAATTCTTTTAGTATGGTGCAAGGATTTGCTGAAATTCCTCTTGCACCAACTTCATAATAACATTTTTTAATCAATCTAACTTAACTTAAATTCTATAGTTTTTCTCCGCCTCAAACAGTTAAAATGCAAGTTCTCCTTATATTTGCCAAGCAGTGTTCAATTAGTCTCTTTAAAATAAAAATCTCTTTCAGGAAGCATGCCCAGTGGACGCTATAGTGGAAGGTCCCAATTTCGAGTTCTCAACGGAAACGCACGAGGAATTATTGTACAATAAGGAAAAACTTCTCACAAATGGCGACAAATGGGAAAGCGAAATCGCCAGCAATATCCGAGCAGATCACTTATATCGTTAGGAAAGAAATTCTAGTAAAAAATGGTTTAAATCTGTTTTTGTAATTGTTTTTTAGGGTGCGTAGGGTTTTGGGTAATTTTACCCCTAATTGGGTTCTGATATTTATTTAAAAACTTAATTGCACTATGTACAAACACGGACTTAATGCCGCTAGGCATTCTCTGACAGCCAAACCTAAAGGTACAGACATAAGGACAGTTTTCATGGTAAGTAGGTGCAATAATAGATATAAAATGACATTTTATAAAACTAATACATAAGAATAATACTTACTATTACATATACAAATACGTTATATATTATACATATATGTATATATACAATAATACATATAAAATAAAACTACTCATGTGATGAAGGTAGTGTGACAAAAAGTAGACGTCGCGTCGTAGCTCGTTGTGAAAGCGTGAATAAAGAAAGTGGCAATACAATAATAGTAAAAAATCAGTTTAAGTTAAAGAAAGTGTTTGTGGTCCCCCATTCTTGACTATAGCACGACTAGAAGCTTGTCTAATATCCTGAGGTAATTCATTCCATAAATTTGCGGCGACGACAGCCAACGATTTACAGACTTGGATATTTATCCTAACAGATAAATCAATTATTGCACTACACCTTACTTGCTGTCTATTTGCAGATGATATTTTACTTAATTTTATGCGGAAATGAGTTAAATATTATTTTAATTTAGAAAAAATACTTGTCAGCGCATAAATCGCACAAAAATCGTATTATACTATTTTTCAGAATGTTGGTATGTCTGCTATTGCTAAGCCTTAATGCAGTGTTCGATTTGAAACCAAAAGAAATAGAGTAAAAAAAATACTACATGAACCAATCAGGAACAAGGAATGGAAGTATGCAGTACTACCAACATCTTAAGGAACAAATGTGTGAAATTGTCTGTAAAAATAGTTTTTTTTTTGCTATAAAAATCTCAATAACGTCACAGAAACAGATTTAAGCCTAGTAATATAAATTATTTGTTAAATAAAAACTTAATTCAGCATTCATCAGTTTTTTTTTTTTTAATTCGACTTTAAAAAATATTATAAACAATATCTTTTTATATGACCGTAAACTGTTAGACGTAGACATTATTTAAAAGTCAATCTTTGGGACTAATTTAGAACGTTAGAAAATAATATTTATCTGTGTTCCTGCTCAAAGCGCGTTTTTTTTTACTTAATTTTGCTTTGATGATATAACTATAGATTTTGTATTATATATATATATATTGTTACAACACCTATCGAAGAGCGCTTTGAGCAGTACCTGAGCACCGCATTAATAACAGTCATATTTTTAATTCTGTTCCTACTACTTATTCCTAGAAAAATCAAACTAAATGCTATGTTCGACTTGTTTACTTGCTTTTTTTTTACCGAATTTTGTATGTAAACCATAGATAAACGCCAAGTTAAAGGACTTTGAAAGCGAAAAAAAGCGCTTAAAGCGACAAGAAAAACAGGGGTAATACAAGCGAACGCAGTTTTTTAATCCCGCGCCAGATGTTAATATGATTTCGTGTAAAAGTTACATATCAATTATTTTTGAGAAAAACTTTTTTTGAAAAAAAAAAAATATTTCCGGTACCAAGAATATCTAAAATTCTAATATTCCCTATGTTCGACTTGTCGCTATATTTCGCTTTCATACAAAATTCTGTAAAAAAAAAACAAGCTTTGCTTTCAAGTCAAACATAGGAATTAATGACCATTTCTCCTTTGAGATATATAAATCTAGCACTCTTAATAGACATAATTTTGGCCCGTTGTCCAGAACATGTATCAGACAGAATAAATAAATGTAATATTGGGATGCAACGTAATAGGTGCGGTGGTAGCTTGGTTGTAAGAACGCGTACCTTAAATCCTACAAAGGTCGGATCTAACGCACCCGGCATGTACCAATGAGAAATACACTTTTCTTACGTACATTTTTCATAGATTTACAACACCACCGGAGAGCACGTACCGGTTCCACTAATGCAAACTCGTCAAATTGTCATAAAAAATTGACATCATATCTTCGCCAAGCTGTCTGACCAGCGCGAGCGTGGCGAGTGTTGGCCAAATTCTCTAGTTCTGGAAGGCCCATCTCCAGCAGTGGAGGTCTAGGACGCTGTGTTCTAGGGGCTGTAATGAATGAATGAATGCTCTTAATTGGAGAAAAATAAAACCAACAATACATTTAAAATAAATAACTTTATTTACATTATTATTTGATTTGATAATTTAATAACAAATATAATTAGTCAAAAAGTAGTATAATAGTATTTCAATTTTTTTTATCATTTATTTAAGGACATGGTACAGAATACATAAGTCCTAAATATAGATATAGTATTTTAATCTCAAATGAAAATAAAAGGTAAACCTATATTTAATTCTAAACGACTGCTACACTTAACAATTCCTTTCAGCAGTCAAAATCGGTATTATAACGTGTTTGACTGAATTTTGCTCAAAGCGCAAGTCAACGAAAAGTGAAGAAGCTTTCAAAGCGAAATAAAGTAAAAAAAGAGTGCCTACAGCGACAAGTCAAACTCGTTCTTAGTTGGTTACTCTTCAAACCTCGAAAAGGATAAATGCATTTTAATTTCCAGTAAAAGTTATTTTTCTGGCAACATTGTTTTTTATTTTTTATACTAGCACATGTGACCTTGCGCCCATCTGGTGGTAAGTGGCGAGGTCCATGTATGTTGGCAACTGGAATCAGAGACTCATTATAATTTTTTATTGATTAATAGGCTCGCAGCGCATTGCTGATATGCCTATATCAAGCACTGGTGTATAGTTTATTAAATAGTCAGTTATCACCATAGTCTATGTCTATTGTCACTTGTCCAGTTTGTTTTTAAAAGTGTTTACAGTTGGGGACTTCAATATGTCTTCTGGTATTTTGTTCCACATATTTACAACTCTGTTATTCATGAAGTGATATCCTATATTTGTATTGTAGGATTTTCTCATTAGCTTCATTCCGTGGTCACGACGGGGAAATATCATTGTGTTAAACCTAAACATTTTGGCTAGGTGAGGGGCAGTTATTCCTTCCTGTTAGAATTTTCAATGTCTCAATTATATCTCCCCTCATTCTGCGATCCCTGAGACTCGTAAGCTTCAAATATTTAAGCCTCTGTTCATATGACTTCTTCCTCAAGCAGTGTGGGAGTTTAGTTTAGATATCAGACGCTAACACTATGTCGGCTTGGCTAAGCATGACGGCAAAATATTTATTTTGTCTACACGCTCCAGCACTTTTAAATGCGTAAGTCTCTTTCATATTATGAATATTAATGTGTGACGAAAATTATTTTGGATCAGAATCATATTTGAATGGGTTTCACATTAGAATAATGACAGTTTATGTTACACACACGCTTCAAGTAGGTTTCAAGGTACATTTTTGTGGCATTAGTAATAATTTGTCAAAGTTTTAAGGTCGCGATGTACCTTGGGTAACGGACATTGTGCAGAATACCTACATTTAATTGTAACAGAGTTCATATCATTAAATTCCAAGTGTTACAGAATTCCATGATTTTCATATGTCACATGTCAATATAGGAGTTCACAGCGCGGGAAAAACGCAAAATATAAACTGTAACTTCTGACCAATATATTAAAATATATATATATTTGTAAGGCTTTGAGATTAGATATTTTTTGTATACATAATAATGCAAAGGCTGTAAATTTTCCCACGAATAAATAAATAAATAAATATATAGATTGACAGTTCTATTCCTTGAGCGTAGTAACCTGCCTAGGCGTCTATCCGTTTGACAGCTGAAAGGAATAATTCTGTGGAGTCGTTGACGAAACGTTAATTTTAATATACCCAATGGGGTGTATCACTAACTTTTTATCACGATAGATGGCGCATGATAGATAGTACCTAATATAACTGTCAGTTGCATAGAAAATTTGTATTTTTATTAAGAATTTTTTTATTTTCTGGATATAATGCAGAAGTGAGCAGCTTTTAAGTGTACAGATCGATACTTCTAAGCGAAGTCAAAGATGTAGCGATCTCAAAATTGCCATTCTATTAATTCAACCTTTTTCCTTCCAAAGACGGTGTACGCTTTCTTAATTCGTCTTTTAAGGTAGGTAACGTTATGTTAAAATACATTTTTCTGTTATAAAAATAAAAAAACTAAAAAAAAATGATGCGACATAGATGCAAAACCGGGTACCATTGCCGCTAGCGAGATCTACAAAAAGCTTAGCCTGATACATCCCATTAGTATGGAAAAGCCAGAAAAAATTGTCACTGTCGACAGGAAAGGCAAACCCGGCACGCCGCCTAGTCAAAAATAGATTCCACTTTTTTTTAATTTGTAAAAATGGCGTTCCAAGAAACTATATTGTACATATACAATAATTAATATTATTATTTTTATTGCAGTTATTCAGTCACAAAGTAAAAAAAAAACTACTAGCCTACTAGGTTCTTTGTCTAAAATTAAGCTTAAGCCTAATTTAATTGGTATGATTTCCTCCTACAATCTTCAAGGTATACTTTTGCAGTTCATCCACCACTTCCAGAAGACTGCGGTCAGCATCTATAGTCAGTACTTCACAATCCTGAGTCTTGCTGAGCCAATTTTCATACGAATCATGTACCTAAAATAGAATGGAGAATGTTAATAGGTAGGTGGTTTAAGTTTGAGTGTACTTGGAATCATACAGTATTTGAATGGGTAGGGATAGGAGTGGAATGGTGGATGGTGAGCGTATAGTTGCACAATAAAGTAAAAGAGGCCTTCAACGCAGCATCTCCTACCCACACATGATGCATCCGGCACCCGCACGGTAAATCCATGGAATGCTTATAAAAGAGATTGACCAAAACCAGGCCCCAATTTTTTTGCAGGGTGCCTCAACTAAAAATAATTCAATAATCATAACAATTCATTGTGTTATTTTAAAAATGAATTACAACATCTGTTTTACCCCAGCATTAAAATATAATTTAATTAAATAGTTAATTGGTTTAAATTTATGTATGTAATTGTTGATCAGGTACTTTATTATAGATAAAACACTGGATTTCAAATTGCGGAATCGATACTCTATAATTATGACCGTAAAAAAAGTTATTATTAATTGTCGTTATGCTAGGGTAAAATAAATAAAATTAATTACAGATTATGAAAACACAATATATTAACTATCAAACAAAATAGAAATCATAATGGCACAAGAACATTTTATTGGGTCCATTTAGAGAAATGAATAATGGACAATGCCATTTTTTTGTAATATAGTCGTTTTATTTTGAAAATGATTTCCTTACTATTTGGTACAGAAGACAAATTTGTAAGCATTTCATGGATTTACCGTGCGGGTGCCGGGTACATAGTGTGTGGGTAGAGATGAGAGGAATGGTGTCTCGGGCTTGCGACCAACAATAGGCTGGTTTGATTCCGTTAATATCTTCTTGGAAGCTCTCCATAAATGCATTTTTCAGTAAGTGGTGCAAAGATTTTGCTGCAACTCCTCTCGCACCAACTTCCACTGCATAAAGCTGAGTCTTAATCCTGTTCCTGATCAATTATTCTGTGAGATCATAATATATATTCGACTTGTTGTGGTCTTTTAGAATATTTGATTCCAACAGAATGGTAAGTTTAGTAAGAATAATAGCACAACGATTGTAATATAAAAAAAAACTATTCGAATGACTGTCAAAGCGAAATTTAGTAAAAAGGTGTAAATTTTCAATTTATTGTTTTTTAAAAAATACCTAATGAAATGGCAACTGAGGGTTATCATATTACAATAAACAAATGCAAGACTAATTAAACGGGAGACTGTAGTAAGTAGGCAACGCCGCCGTTTAAAATAACTATATAACTTACTTGTTTCAAATATTCTAAAGGTATTTCTGATTCCTCAGCGCGTCCTCTCTTCATAATTCTGTCAAATACTACTTCAGGAGATGTCTTCAAATATACTGAAAAATAAATAATAATTTAGAAAGCAAGAAAGGAAAATGTTTATTTGTCGCAAAAAAACACAAGCTGTAAAAAAAATTACAATAAAATTAGTGACAAATAAAGAATCAGCTCAGAAATCAACCAACCAGGGGGGGGGGGGGAACTTAACCCTTGTTCCAAATCATGCTCAGAGCGCTTAGAATGAGAAGACAAATTTCTAAGCATTCCATGGATTCACCGTGCGGGTGCCGGGTCCATCGTGTGTGGGTAAGAGATGAGAAGAATGGTGTCTCGGGCTTGCGACCGACAATTGGCTGGTTTAAGAAAAGGAGGCCTCCTTTTTTTTTCTATTGCGCGATAATACGCTCACCATCCACCATTCTACTTCTCTCCCTACCCAATCAAATACTGTATGATTCCGTTAATGCCGTCTTGGAAGCTCGTTCCATAAATGTATTGACGGCAGACCTGCTTAGGCCCAATTCTTTCAGTAAGTGATGCAAAGATTTTGCTGGAACTCCTCTTGCACCAACTTCCACTGCGTAAAGCTGATTCTTGAACCCGTTCCTGATCATTTCTTCTGTGAGATCATAATATTTATTCGACTTCATGTTGTGGTCTTTTGGAATTTTTGATTCCCACGGAACGGTAAGTTCAATAAGGATAACTTTTTTCAAGTTCCGAGAAAACACTAAGATGTCTGGCCTATAGGCTGATACAGCTAGTTCATCTGGGATCCTATAATGGTGTTCAAATGTATCCATGAGAATTTTCCAGTCTGATGCGGCGCCAAGGATCGAGGTGGGCTTGCATTTAGTTTTCGTGCTTTGCCCTTCCTTTACAAATGTGGTCAAAGTTTTATTTGTAGTCAGTCCCTTTCTGGCTCTTGCAATAGAAAGACTTACTGCTTCACGGATAACACCTAGGACTTTGTCATGTCGGCGTGAGTAATAGCCCTTTTCTAGGAGAGTAACGCACCCTACAAGTGTGTGTCTAGCAGTTCCTATGGCAGCACTACACAATGTACAGTTCTTTTCCGTAGCTTTTCCCCACCTTACCAGATTACTCTGGTCCGGGAGGGACATTTGAAAAGCGTTTAGGTAGAAGTTTAGCAACGCCGGAGACCAATCGTACATTAGTGTGCGCCACTTTAGGGCTGGAGGGATGCAAAAATCGCCCAAAGTTAGCCAGTCATTTTGAACTTCTAGAGTCATCGCGTGCACTCTGTATTCATGCTCTTCATCTTTCCTGAGGAAGGATTTTATAACCTCTTTGTCACTTTCTTTTTTCTTCCAGCCAATGCCTCTTTTGTCAGTCTGGGCACCTGTCATGAATTTCTTGAAGAATAGTAGTCTCGGTTTCATATCTGAGACCAGAGGGTCTCTTGGAAGGGATGAAATTATATTATCCTGGGAGCTGGTTAGAATTTGATATTTGCTTATACGTAGATGTTTGTATAATTCAGATGGTCTTTTCAGATCCATTCCGAAGTTTCTCCGTCCTCTAAAGAATGTTGAGGAGTCACCACCCTGGGCTAATCCAAGCCAAGACTTCAATGTTCTTATGACGTCCGCGTCCAGACTTGATAGTAGGCTTTTGTTGAAATCATATACTAGGAAAGGCCAAGTGAGGCGAGATGCTAAGTAGTTGTCATATATCCAAGCTTTTTTGACATTGCTTATAGGCTGTTGAGTAACCCTATTCATGTCGTCAGTGAATTGTTTTACAACTACTTCTAGGGATGGTGTTTTTCCCTGAAAATTGATCCTTCTGCCAAGAAATTTAAAGGGCATGGTTTCATTTAACGGAGCTATTCTCTGCCCTGCTATACTCAGTCCAGGATCATAAGACGTAAATGTAGTGTTGCGCCTAGCCAGACATAGGCTGAAGCATTTTGATGGTTTCGTTCTCATTCCCTTTGTCCATGAGCAGAAATCATCCACTATTTTCAGCAAGCCCTGGCATTGCTTGGGATTTCTTGTTATCACCGCCAAGTCGTCTGCAAAAGCTAAGACGGATTCCGTATAGATGTTGTTTTGTTTGAATCTATATCCCCACTTCTTCTCACGAGATTTACGTTTGTCGATTAGGATATTGATAATTATATTAAAAGCTACAGGTGATAGGCAGCAGCCTTGGAACAGGCCCACATTGTATTTTAGTGTGTCTGTGTAGCCGTCCTTGTTTGTTACGACAAATCTCAAGTTCTTGTAATAATTGGCAATTATATCTCTGATTAGTGTTGGAAAGTTATACCATTTTAGCGCAGTTTGCAGCAATTCATGTTGCACCGACCCAAATGCGTTTTCCAAGTCGATCCAACAGACGCTTAGTTGCCGCTCCTGTTTCCTGGCATCCTTCAAACACTCAGCGAGTAAGGTGTTGTGTTCTAAGCAGCCAGAAACTCCCGGCAAAAAACCTTTCTGGTGCTGGCGTGAGAAGTACTCGTTCTTGATCATAAATCGGGACATTCTTGCTTGTACTGACTTGTATGATACTGACAGTCGTTCCGAATCAAATATCACAATTTCAATGCTCAGAGCGTGATTTCAATTCGGAACGGTCTAAATCAAAAATAACAACAATACATACATATAAAATGTGTTAGATGTGTTTCTTACTTGGTAAAATATATAAATTGAAGCTTAAAATATTTTTTGCCAAATATTTCGCCTCTCTTTGGAGCGGCGTCATCAGTGACAGTGACTGAAGGTCTTTGTCATAAATTTTGAAAAAAGTAATTTTATTTCTTTTAGCAATGGTGAAGGCAATGCACTATATAGTTTTGTATTTATTTTTTAGAAAAATATCATCATCACCTCGCGCATCATGGAAAACATCATCAGTATGTTATGTCCATTGTTGGTTCAATATTAATAAATTTACAAAACAAGTTAGACAAAACCTAATGCATTACATTCAGACATTCAGTCAACTAAATTCATTTAGCAGTCTAAGATTCACTCATGAAATTTATAGCCAGGCCTTATAGCCAGGGGTAGCTTGTTCTACTGAAACATTGTCATTGCAGTGGTGACACAGGATTGAGGCTGAACACATTCAATATATTGTTCTTAAATAAGCAGAGGTTTTGTTGGCTTGGTGGTTTCGGGTTGCACACGGGCAAGAAGACTACTAGCAGGAGTAGAATCATTCAAAAGAAGTTAATTAATAACGTGTTACAAATGCCTGTAATAGGTTTACATGAAAATTTTGATTTTCTGGTATTTTACCTATTAAATCCAGATCTATGTCAAGATTTTTCTCCGAGTATTCGAACCACCTCATCAGCACCTGGTACTCTGAGTCGTGAAGAAATTCCTGCCTCTTAGCATTTTCCACAAAACAAAACCTACTGTTCTGTACTGATCTGAAAAGTATTTTATAATTTTTTTTTTAGTTATTTAAATTGACATTTATTCGAAGTTAGTTAATATAAATTAAAAGCTACCCAAATAATAAAATTAAAAATAAACTAAACTATAAATAATAAATGTCCTCTAGAGATGTCCCATCCAAGATAGTCCCAAGGAGACTTGGCAACATTTCCCCTCTGTATAGCGAGGCTAATATGTTGGCAGAAATAATTGCCAGCTTTCCTGTCTCCAGACATTTCATAAATCAATTCTAATCTAATAAAACCATTGAAAAAATCCAGCAATAGCTCCAGACTTGGAGAAGATATGGCATAGGTTTTTTCATTCTTTAAACTACAAAATTTACAAATTCTAACAGGTATAACTGGCTTCACCTATCCATAATGTTTAGGTTTAACACAATGATATTTCCCCATTGTGATCACAGAATGAATTTGATGAGAAAATCCAGCAGCAGCAATTTTTATTGTTGTGGTCTTTTAGAATATATTATTTAAATATACATTTGTGAGCAGGAAAATAATATTTTTATACCTTTCAAACATCTTAACAGACACGGCAGGGTTTGAAGGTGGACTGGTTTGGATTTTGAGTCGGCTCAGGTGGACATAATGTTGGAAGGCAAACGTCCACTTGTGCATGTCACTATATAGTAGGTTTAACAAATTGTGGCCGTTCACATCTCGCCATTCATGGAGAGGTTCCTGACAAAGATATAATACAATTTTAAAGAAAACCATGATAGATAGGTATACTGTTTGGTGTCAAGGACATCGTCAGCCATTGGTTCCAATATATGAATGTGGGGAGATATATCACTTATAATAAAACTATTAATGTAAAGAAAGTTGTGAAATAATGTACTTGAATAATATTTACAAAACTTACTGCATGTGTTTCAACAATTTCGAATTTCTCAAAAAACTTTATACACGTCGATTTTCCAGATCCAATATTCCCTTCAATAGAAACCCTGAATGGTCGTCTTTTACCCAAAGTTTGGCCACGTTTAGTTATCATTGGTAATACAGGTAAAACGGATTTGATATTAGACATTTTGGCAATGATGATTCAACGACTATTACACGATTTTTGGATTTGGTTCAATAAATAACTTATCATATATTATTAAAAATTACACCTATACATTATCCTTATAAATATGAGGTAGAAATAATTAAAATTTGTATTAAATTATGAGATTTTAGCAGATTATTTTAGAATGATGCGCAAAAGCGCGCGAAGCGAAACGTCAATCAATAAACTTTTCGTAAAACTGATGGCCAAGGATTGACCTACTTTAACTTGCAACCTTTAGGTTTAGGAATTTAAAGGGAAAATGTAAATGAAGATGGACAATTAGGTACTACAATACTAAACGATATTAACAAAAAATGGAAATAATTTTCTTTCGGTTCGCACTATTTATTCTAAATTATAGCTATGTTAAGAACAAAATGTGAGGCTGTATGGGACACAAAGCCTTTTGCCTTACGACAATGTAAGTACGATCAAATTAGAATTCATATTATATTGCGTGTTATCGTTAAACCTAACACAAGATTGCTAAAAAATAACATGCAATGTACAATACAAATAAAATATACTTGTTTTTATTTTCCGAAAAAAAAAAAGAACGGCTGCTAGGTATCAGCTACAGCAGGGTACAAAGATTTTAAACTTTGACCAGTGACCACTTTTCTTATTGATGTAGACGCCGGAAAATAAATACTTTGAATAGTAAACGAGTATTTCGAATGTTAGTAGCTAGACAGAAGGTCTAGCACGCAAAAAAATATGTTTTACTTGCGAGCTGTCAAACTGTAAATCTTCATACATCCGAGCTGCCAATATGCCACAATGTTTAAAGATTGTGTAAAGGAATGGGTCTGACAGTGGGTCTGGTCCGCAAATTCAAGGTCGCTCAGCGAGCTATGGAGAAAGCTATGCTTGGTATTTCTCTGATGAATAGAATTCGAAACGTTGATATTCGTCAGTGAACCAAAGTTACAGACATAGCATTCAAAATTAGCAAGCTGAAGTGGCAATGGGCCGGACATATCTGCCGCAGGACCGACGACCGAATACAACTCCCCGCCAGATGGACAGATGACCTAAGTAAGGTCGCTGGTGGGGGCTGGATGAGGGTGAGGGAGGCCTATATCCAGCAGTGGAGAGACACAGGCTAATGATGTTTTATTGTGAAATTTTACTGATATGGGTGTAATACCTGACATAAAACTTCATTTATTTATTTATTAATTTTATTTTATATTACCTACTTAATAAAAACTAAGGCAGAACAGCAGCCCTATTCTGTTACTTAAGCGCAAACGTTATATAATGGAATCCGTTAACTATATATATAACACGCTATTAATGTTGATATTTTCACGGCCTCTGTCAAGGTCGAGCGCTTATAGAGTTGAGAATTGATAATATTTTGTAATTATGACGCAAGCTCTGACGTAAATAACCTAATCCACTAATAACGTTTGCGACTAAGTTGTTGAGTAGGGCTGCAGGTGTCACAGAGCACAAACTATATTTTATAAATAATAGATACTACTACTAAGTATATTTTTGCATGCCATGCCAAATGTCCATCAAACGCACGTATACCGACAGATTTCATAGACTCGTTTTGAAGCAAAATTAAATTGGTAGTTTCATTATGCTTGTTCTGACGTCAATATACAATGACTACCATGTGAAGACTGGGCACACCTATTATAATATACTTTTGCCAAATTTAGTACAATTAGTAAAAAGTAAGCTTGACCAGTTGTAAGTACGCCTTCCATATAATTCTAAAATGATTGGAGACGGTTCCACTAAAACCAACTTGTGGAATCGTTAATAAGAATATAGAGTATTCGTATAGATTACCATGAACCAATATTATTATTATTATTAATTAATAGGCGAGCAGCGAATTGCTGATATGCCTATATCAAGCACTTGTGTAGAGTTTATTAAATTGTCAGTCATCACCATAGTCTATTTCGATTGTCACTAGCCACTTGTCCAGATTGTTTTTAAAAGTGTTTACAGTTGAGGACTTTAATATGTCTTCTGGTATTTTGTTCCACTATGGAAGAGTTAATCATTTAAATTTGACATTACACCCTCGTCAAGTCGTATGAAATTTCTGGAAGGCCCATCTCCAATACTGGAGGAGTCTGTGTTGTGATAAGTTTGACCACCAGAATATTTTTCATGTCACCGCACCATAATGTTCCCAGTGCAATTTAAGTTCGAAAACTTCAAGTAGACATTTTTTTATTGAATTATTGATGGCGTTATTTTAACGAAACACACAACGTTAAATAAAAATAAATCTAAATTTTTCCTCTTTTTTTTTGTTTTAAACGAGCCTCAACAGAATACTCCAAATACCTCAAGGACAGTTTTGCCTGCCTCTCTTCCTTCCACGACAAATCTTCATGTTCTTCTCATAACTCTCTTCTTTCTCTCCCTTCACATTATTCTGGTTTTGTCTCGAACTCGATGTCACAAACTTAGGTACAGTTCTCCCAAAGTGATAATGCGCATAGAAATCTTCGTCACTGTTCGGCAACGGTCGTATTCCCCGAGCGTCGGAAGACGATATGTATATAGAGTGGTTAAGTGCATTTTCTTCATGCATAATTTAGTAGAATTATGTGTTTTGTGCTAAAAGAGATAAATATTGATTTATCAGTAACAAAATTTGATTCGATAATTCCATGTAAGTAAATAGCGAGGAAAACCACACGATTGAGAATATGCTACAATCTTTGTTGGATTGATTTACTTCGAAAATTTTATAGTACTGTAGTGACCTCCTTTAAATATAAAATCTCTGCCTGTGTCAGACAGACAAGCAATTGTCAAATAAACTATTTAAATAAGATAATTAAAGTTGAAATTAAATTCACCTTTGAAAACAAAACCAAGAAGGGTGTGTGTGTAATAGCAGCTCTATATAATTTCACACAGAGAGAACACGTGCAGTCACCGCCAAAAAACAAAAACAAAAAAAACACTGCCCGAATTGTTTTCGATTGTGTACACATGATATTGACTTCTATTTCTTTCGAACAAGGTGCAAAATGCAAGTGCAATGTTTAGGCTCTTACGATTCAATGATTCGGGTGTTTCCGGGAATACGACAATTAGCGAAGATCTGTATGTGCATTATTAATTTGGGAATACTGTAATGATGTTCCGGTGAACACAAGGCAGGCAACTAACAGATTGTCATTTAAAAAAATGGTCTATTCACACCTTATGAATAGCTCTAAACCACGTTAGTAAAGTAAAGTAACATCACGACCGTTTCCCTTTCGGGGTGGTCAGAAACCACGCTTATAAATAAGCGGATTCACATTTAGCCAACTTTACTATAGGCCAATCAGACAAGTGGCAAGCTCGTCTATGTCTCCAGCGTAACAAACTCGAGAAATATCACAAATAAATTAAATATTTTTGTGTCCCGACCAGGAATCGAACCCGGCACCTCCGATTCTAAATCCACGGACTTAACCGCTAGACCACAGAGGCAGTTCGCTAGTACGTTGTATTTATGTATAATATTGTATATACATTAGTATTTAGTATATTTATATTATAATACATATATAAAGGTATATAAGTACGTATATAATGTTTGTTAAGTCATCCTATAATTGTATATTTTTATCGTTACTTTTTATTGCACCTTATATCTATTTATTCAAATTTGTCCCTAAGGTTTTCAGAGAATGTCTACGGGCATTAAGTCCGACTTTGTACTTTGTGCAATAAAGTTTTTAAATAAATAAGCTCGGTCTAACATAATAAATCAATGTAACGTATCCGTTGCTGACACATTGACAGCTGTATTTTGGAATGAAACTGAGGATTGAAATATGCAATTAAAATGCGTTTCGTTGATGAAGTGCCTTTAGTACCAGATTTTTTCGCATTCAAATACATCAAGTAGTTTTCTGGAATGAAAACATCTGTTGTTTTTGTTAATTATATACTGCGTGTAATTGTCAAAGGAGCAATTATTTATTTTAGACTTCAGGCGTCATTAGTAAATAGTAGTCAAAAGTAAAATTATTATCCGAAAAACAAAATACTACTGCATGGTGAATAAGGCCGCATCTGACAATCGTGATAAATACCTAAACGCTGAAGAGTTTTATTATTAATTGATCTCGCCCACAGCCGAGAGACTAAATAGAGAGAGAAACAATTACCTACCTAAGTCTACGTTCGCGCGATCGTCGACTGCTCGCTACCTACTTGAGGCCCTATAAGAGAGGCGATATTTTTGGGAAAACTTCTCTGCACCGTAACTTAAGATTTGATTACTGAATAATTAAAATAAAAAATATGTAATTCTTTATTTCTATTCTAGATTATAATATAAAAATGTTTGCTCTTTAATAAATCCCACGCAGTATATTTAGGTACGTATCTGTGAATTATACACTACATACGGTTCTGAAAAATTACTTGCGAGATAAGACCTGAATGGTTATTTCACTCAACTTCGATATCTGATATGATACCATTGACCTGGTATGCTAATAGAAGTCCTGGGCTAGCCCGTGTTTCAACTAAACTTATTTTATGGTTTGCTATTTAAACAAACTTATTTATTATGACAGTCAGTCAATTATTATGCACCATTACTCAATTATTCCACAACACTAGTATTCAAAATCGAGCTTTCTTTTTAAACAATGCACCTACAGGCCGGATTACATTTCCAAACAATAAACCATTATCCCCTATTTTATTTAAAACCCGGCGACTCATTAAATAATGGCATAATGGGCGTATTGTTTAATGCAATGCAACGTGGCACGTCACTAACAACAGATTTCCCGCTCTTTTTGTCACTTCCGTCCGTTTTTCAATTTGTAGCGAAGCTTTAAAAACGGTCCAATCTGCAAAGTCACTATTTTTTATACTTTATAATTTCTTACTAAAGTTTATTTATATGTAATAACTATCATTATAAATTAAAAAGTTCTTGAATAATAAAATTCAAATAATAAAAAAATAAAAAAAAAAATAATGCACAACAAAATTTATTCCACGGCCATTTTTTTTTTGAAATGAAATGAAATGAAATAATTTATTTGTCAGAAACATGGTAGGTACAGGGATGTAAATTATTATATGTAATTATATCACATGATTCGCTATTTCTAGCATACAAATATTTATTTAGTCACATGACTTTGTCGAGCTTAGTGTCTAGGTATTCTTTTGTCGAATAATAAAATTGGTTGCCTGTAAAGTCGGTATACGGGCGAAAGTTTTACGTGACAACGACTTTGAGTGGTAAAATAATTTTAATGTGAATATTCATTCGTATAGTAGGAAGAAGGATGAAATAATAGTAACAATTTAAAACATTTATTTATACAAAGAATTATATTTAAAACATTAATTTATACAAAGAATCTCGCACTGAATTTCATATTAACAAAATTTTATTTTTACCTTTACACATACATACGTATTTATATACAAATATACATACAATAACTTGCAATACATTTGCGTACAATGAAACAGCGTTTTCATTTTTTCAAGTTAAACAAATTATTATTGGTTGAGAAACGATTTATACTACTTTTTTTTGATTGAAAACTACCACAACATTGTGATTACTACAACATAACCTATTCACTTATGTCTTAGTCATTTATTTCATCATGTTATATTATCAGTCTGAAATTATTTACCTTTGCTGTTTGAATTGTTGCGATGGACGAAACTACCTTCACATTATCACTACACAATCGTTTTACAATTAACTGGCAACGTGTAAACTTGTATGCAGGCGCCTAAGCGAAATAGAAGCGCAAGACATGAACCGGTGTGTATGCCTATCTCTCTCACTCTCTCTCTCTCGCTCTGTCTCTCTCGCTCTTAGGCGGGCTAACTGTGCTGGAGTGGAAGGGACGCGTGCCTTTCACTTTTTATGTCTGTCTCTCTCGCTCTTAGGCGGGCTAACCATGCCCGAGTGGAAGGGACGCGTGCCTCTCACTCGCTCTCATTGTGAGCGCATAACGTGAGCGGAGCGTAACGCAGTTTCTTGAAGTGTCACCCGGCAAACCAATTTATAAGACGTTGTCACGTCAAAATATTATTTATAATAACATTACTTACAAAACCTAATTTAAATCACCAGTGGCAAGGACGCTGGCCGCATTTCCTCGCTGAATCGCTATGCTGATTCTCTGGACGAGGAAAGAACCAGCCTTCTTGTCACACAATCAGGCGCAGACAATCAGACGAGGGGTGGTATTTGTAATGTTTTGGTCCTTAAACCTAGAGCCTAAAGTCTACAGCAAACAGCACAATGACGTGGTCTTTCATTATACCCTTGTATACGAGGGTAAAAGTTTTTAAAACTGGCCACTTGTAAACAATATAATAATAAAATAAGTTTAAATTTTGAAAATGGAACTTTTTGCCAATATTATTGAGTATGTACTTCATTAATTTGTCATTTGTATCACGATTTAGAGGCAAATTCAAAATTGTCTGTGTCTTTCGATGTCATTTAAGTCAAGTAACGTAAGAAAAAAGATGATAGCCGTTTCGGAACACGCGACAACTGTTTTAGAGAATCAAAAAACAGTTACCAGAGTGGTACACAAACAATTGTTAGCCACTTGTCTCCTTCACCACGACAACGCCTCGTCGAACACCGCCCGGGCGAACGATCGACTATTTGGCGACGTCAGACGTAGAATTACTGGGTCATCCGCCGTAACTATGACATTACTGGAAGAACGCACTGGTTGAAAACTTTTGTCTTCAAACATAATGGTAGGTACGTTCGATAGGATTACGATTAAATTATCTAAATGAATCCTAATTGGAATACTTGAAGATTTTTTTTTTTTACTTTGTTTTCCATAATGTTATTATATATATTATTATTATTATTAAATTCTTTATTGCACGAAAAAAATGTACAAAGGCGAAGATTAATGCCTACAAGGCATTTTCTAACATCTAACCTTTGGGAGAGTATGAGATGAAGGGTAGTGCTGATATAAAAAATAAAAAATATTAGGATAACAAACAATATACTACATACTAAGACATACATACACTACATACTAATAAATACATACACTAAATCCTAATAAATACATAGTATAAAAGTATATATTTGCCAAATATTTATTGTGAACCCGATGCTTGTTTGTCTAAAAATAATGCAGTAACCAAGGTTTTGAATATGTGGACTGACGGTGCGTGTCTAATAGCCAGTGGCAGCTTGTTCCACTGGTGGGCTGCAGACACAGTAAACGAATCTGAATATCTGCTAGTGGAGTGGGATGGGATTTTCAGTTGATTATTATAGGAAGAACGTAATGGAAGGTTGTGCGTATCGCACAGGAACTCAAAACGGGATTTTAGGTATGTAGGTGCACAAGGATTGTTCAGGATACTATACAGAGACACGAGGAGATGAGCAGATCTGCGAAAGCGGATATTGAGCCATTTTAACTGAACACGAAAATTAGAGATATGATCATACTTACGCAAGCCAAATATATAGCGAATGCATAAGTTGAGCAGACGATCGAGTTTGTTCAGTAGCTCTTCAGTGACGTCGGGATAGCAGATATCTGCATAGTCAATGATAGGAAGAAGCAGCGAACTGACTAGCATTAACTTTGCCTTGAAAGGAATAAAATATTGTAACCGTTTTAATGAATGCATGCTGCCATGAACTTTCCTACAAATTTCGGAAACGTGGTGATCCCAGGAGAGATCACTACTCATGTGAAGGCCAAGGTTCTTCACATGCTGGCAAAAAAGAAGCGGGGTATTGTCAAATAATAATGGTGTAAGAGGTACCTGATCCAATTTGCACAGCATCTGCCTCGAACCAGCAATCATGGCCTGTGTCTTCGAGGGATTCACCAGTAATCCTAGGTTTTGAGATCGTATTTTTATTGCTTCAAGATCTTCGTTCATTTTTGCAGTAGCACTATGTATATCATTAATCTTGAAGTGCAGCATAAGTTGGACATCGTCAGCGTACAGATGGTAGGAACTGAAGTTAATAACCTGAGTGATCATGTTTATAAAAACAGAGAAGAGCAAGGGAGATAACACGCCACCCTGCGGGACACCAGCAGTTACCGGACACCAGTCCGAGTACGTGTCGTCCAACCGAATGCGTTGCTGGCGCCCGCGAAGATAAGAGTCGAACCATAATGCCACATTCTGTGAAATATTAAGGGAACGCAATACGGCCGTGAGAATATCGTGATCTACGCAATTAAAGGCGTTACTGAAGTCTAGCAATGTGAGGAGTGTGAGCTTTTTATCGTCAATCGCAAATCTGATGTCATCAGTAATTTTTGTGAGAGCAGTAGTTGTGCTGTGGGAAGGACGAAAGCCAGATTGAAAAGCATTTAAAAGATTATTATGAGTAAGAAATGTAGCAAACTGGCGATGAACTACACGTTCCAATACTTTGGATAGAAAGGGAAGAATTGATATTGGTCGAAAATGGCTAGAGTCGGTAGGGTTAGAATTTTTGGGGATAGGGACTATGTGGGCATTTTTCCACATTGTGGGAAATTGCCCAGTAGAAAGGGAGAAATTTATGATATAAGTTATAAAGGGAATAATGTTGTCAATAATAGGAATGAGAAGAACACGACCCACATTATCGTCTCCTACGGCCTTACTCGTTATAGATAGTATAATCTTTTTAATTTCACAGCTTGACATTGGTTCGAATTGAAAAGTATGACTACAAGAACGAGGTGATGAGTTAATTTGAGAAATAGCAGCAGCCTTAGATACAGTATTAATAGAACAAGATGGACTAGAGAAGTATCGATTTAGGCTATTGACATCAATTGAGGAAGAGACAGCGGCGTCAGCTGTGGTCTTACCAACACCTAAGGTTCGAAGAAATGACCAAATATTTTGAGAAGTGCAGGATTTAATAGAGTCATGAATATATTGGCGTTTTGAGTTCCTACACATCTGATTCACCCGATTTCTTGCATATTTATATTTATCCCAGTGTTCCTGATTGTGCGATTTCCTGTATTTCTTGTTTAAAGAATCCCTCCACCTCATGGCCTTACGTATCTTATCGTCTAACCATGGGGCTGGGGGTCTCTTCATACGTACGGGACGTATAGGAGCATGTTTATCAAACAACTGTATTATTAAATTATTTAATTCTGCTACCATGTCATCTACATTTTCTTTGTGTGTTACGGTATTCCAGTTCATGTCAGCAGCATCCGACAAAAGCAAATTCTGATTCATTTTGGCAAAGTTACGCTGAAGATAAATTTTGGGCTTAAATCTGGGAATTTTTATTTTGTAAGAAGCGAAAATCAAGTCGTGGTGAGAAAATCCAGGTGCTGAATATTGTCCATGTGTAGATATCCTGTTAGGGTTGGAGGTAAGGATTAGGTCAAGAAGGCTACTGGAGTCATTTACATGGTAAGTTGGGTTAAGTGGAAGAAGAGAAACATTAACGGAGGAAGTAATAAATTTGAGTTTCCTACTGCGCGAGTCATCTTTCTGTAAACAAGTGTTAAAATCCCCCATGATCAAATTGTGATCATATGAGGGTATGTATGACTCGAGCAGTAGTTCAAATGTAGAGAAATAATCAACAGTAGGGGGAGCGTAAACGACTCCAAGAAGAAATTTTACAGAGTTCAAGTTTAACTCTAAGAGGATGTGCTCAGAAGAACCAGAATAAAAACAAGGAGATTGGGATAAAATTTTAAAAGAAATATTGGAGCGGAGGTAGATTGCGACACCACCGCATCCCCTGCCTGTTCGGTCATTACGTATAAGAATGAAACCAGGGAGAGGGTAGTACGTAGAAGGAAGAGTAGGCTTAAGAAACGTTTCAGAGACAAGAAGAGCGTGAATGTTGTTGCTACCGAACGTGGCAAGGAGATCCGAGTAGTATATATGTATATTATTTAGTTATATTTGTTATATATGTATTGTTTTTAAGTTTATCCCTATTTTTTTTTTTTTTTTAAATCTCTGTTTAATATTTAAGTGAAAAGATGTGTCGTCCCGAATGCTGCCCATCCCAGCTGAATGCTTCTGTCGGCTCTTTACTGACGTTGGCTATAATAAATAATACAACATAAATAAAACTTAATTACATCTTTATTAATATTTTGTACAATGTTTATTATCTTATTTACATGCTAATTAAAATTATGATATCGTATTAATAAATAATGTTATTTTAAAATATTGTAAGTTTCTAATAATGTCATTTTATTTTGTTTGTATCTAAATATTATTTTAAATTTAAACATAATAATTTACACTCTATTTTACTTGTTATTTATTCGAAGTTAATAAAATTAAAAGTACATTAAATATAAATTAAAAACTACCTAAATAATAAAATTAAAAATAAACTAACCTATAAATAAAAAATGTCCTCTAGAGACGTCCCATCCGAGATAGTCCCAAGGAGACTGGCAACATTTCCCCTCTGTATAGCTAAGCTAATACGTTGGCAGAAATAATTGCCAGCTCACATGTTGTTGAATACCCATAATTATTACTTTTTAAAATAATTTTCATGTATGTTATTTAAGCATTTAGCGTCTACTATATAAGGTATTCAGTACCATGACAGTATGTTAGCATAAGATAAATAAATAAATTGTTTAGTGGTTGCTTGGACAACATAAGAAGTAGTGGTTTACACTCTTAAATGACATTTCTCGGTTCGATAATCAAACTAAATCCGTCAGCTGATCTGAGGATGAATGCTTTTGGCGCCAAACGTTGTGGCGAAGGAGTTTTAAGACTGGGCCTCACGTGAAACTCGCGCAGTAATTTGGTTATCAGTACCTTGGCTGCCAGCACTGCAAAACGTGATCCTGTAAAAAATAATTATGGCGAACAAATTAATTACAGTACCATAAAACCCTGTGATTTAAATGGTAAAACGGTGTAAAATAAATTCCGAAAATATTTTTTGCCATTATTAATTAATATATAAATATTAATTGAGATTAATTTATTTTATTATATACGGTATTCAGAAGGCTAAGCTTTATGTATTAGTCATAGACTATAGTAAATGATAAAATAAATATAAATAGGGGAATATTTATTTATTTATTTAATACTTTATTGCACAAAGTACAAAGGCGGACTTAATGCCCGAGACATTTTCTCTGACCTCCTCCGTGGACTAGTGGTAACAAACGTTGCCGTGAACTCGGGAGGTCGTGGGTTCGATTCCCACCGGGGGCAAGTTGTACATTGTATAATTTGTCTCGGTCTGGGTGTTTATATGTATAATATGTATATATTTACAAAAAAAAAAGTATAATATCAATCATCTAGTTTCCGTAACACAAGCCTCGTAGCTTACCACGGAAACTAGATGGCGCTGTGTGACCTGTCTGGAAATATTTATTTATATATGTATTTTCTGACAGCCAAACCTTGGGGACAAATTAGAACATTTATAGGTACAATGAAAGAAATATTAATAGCAGGATAAAATCAACAACATAATTATATATAATATACTTTTATATATACTATAATATCAATATACTAAATACTAACTAAAATGGGGATCGTCAGCGAGGCGCTTGGCCAAGGAGTTGTCAAAGCGGCTGACAGAAAGGTCTGAAGACAGGAAGGCTGGCAATTATTTCTGCCAACGTATTAGCCTTGCTATACAGGGGGGAAATGTTGCCAGTCTCCTTGGCATGGAGATGATATCTCGGATGGGACGTCTCTAGAGGATATTTTTATTTATAGTTTAGTTTATTTTTAATTTTATCATTTTAATTACAAACAGTATAAAATAATTACAATATAAATTAAAACAACTTAAAAGTAAAAATTAAAATAAAAAATAAACTAAACCTAATAATAAAAAAAACTATAAGTTAAAAATGTCCTCTAGAGACAGCTCTTCAGTGATAGTCCCAAGAAGACTGGCAACATTTCCCCTCTGTATAGCTAAGCTAATACGTTGGCAGAACTAATTGCCAGCTCACATGTTGTTGAATACCCATAATTATTACTTTTTAAAATAATTTTCATGTATGTTATTTAAGCATTTAGCGTCTACTATATAAGGTATTCAGTACCATGACAGTATGTTAGCATAAGATAAATAAATAAATTGTTTAGTGGTTGCTTGGACAACATAAGAAGTAGCTGGTTTTATTTCCACCGATTCCTGCTTCCTCTGGAGCATCCTTCAAAAGCATTATAAATAATATCTTTAAATATATGTTAAAAATTCAGGGTCATTCTAGTATTTAGGGTCACGGATAACGTATATTACTTACCGATACAATGTCTTGGTCCAGTCCCAAAAGGCAGATAGGTGTATGGTTTGATATTGGCGCGGTTTCCTGGAGCGAACCTCTCAGGGTCACACTTATTAGGGTTCTCCCAGTATTCCGGGTCACGATGTAGAGAATAGATCGGCAGCCAAACGTGGATACCAGCTTCAGCCTGTCGAAAGTCGAAATTTCAGATATATCTAGTTTTAAAATTATTTATGCCGATTTATACTCTTACCGGGTTCGATTCCAGTTCGGGACACAATTAAATTTTTTAAAGATAATTTATTAAAGATTCCGGTGGTGTTGTAAATCTATGACAAATGTACATAAGAAAAGTGTATTTCTCATTGGTAGGTACATGCCGGGAGGTTTGAACAGACCTTTGTAGGATTTAAGGAAAGCGCAAAAAACATATTATAAACAAGTATAGAAGATAACATTAGCGGGTCATCAATTTAAGTTATTGTTTTGAATGGTATAGGGTATCTTTCTACAATAGTACTTACCACGAGTCTATCCTTACTGCCTTCGTGTGTGGGTCCGAAATCATACTTGGCCACTGATCTACGGTCAGCATTACCTACCAAGGGCCAAAGTCTTAATACCTCTGAAAAAATATTATTATTATTATGTCGATTAAAATATATAAAAAATAATGCTTTATTCAATTTAAATTACTTTTGCCTATTTTTTTTTATGTTCTCTTCTCCCGATGTATGATTAATGGGGTAATAGGGAAAGCAAAGGGTCTAGCCCATACAGCCAAGTCTGACGTAATATATATTTCTTTATTATGAGTTAATAAGGTCATCATCAAATTCCAGATTTAGCAGAATTTAAATTAAAAAATAAACTGCAACTTGTGCCCCATATTCAGTCCAATTTTTCCATAACTAATCACATTGTAGCACATTATTAAACAAAACAACACCACTTTTGACCTACAATATCCACAGTAAATTAATTTACAAAACAAAATATCGCAAAGGACAACTTTCTCATGAATATTAGCAACTGGAATCAGACACTGACATTAGTCCCTAACACTATGCCGGCTTGACTGTTCATGACGCATACTTTCCAACAATAATATTTGTCAGCCTTCCCGTCTTCAGATTTCTTAGTCAGCCGCTTGGACAAGACCTTGGCTGAGGATCCCTATGGTCTCATCATCTCGACCCCAAACTCGTAGGTTGGGGTTTTTGCGCATCTTGAAGTTCTTGACAGATAATTACAATTAGATAGTAATTGTCCCGTTTGTTTTTCCATTATTGCTAACAGTGGAAATTTGTAAGGCTTTAAGCATAGATGTAGATAAAGAGTAGCGAAACTAATCAATACTATATTATATAGCTTTGATTAGAACAAAAGGAGAAGATACGGCACGCGCTATATTATTTACTACAAAATGTAGAAGTCAAAGCCATAGTTGTATCACCGATATCGGTAACGTATAAAACATATTTATTTTACAGAGGAACGCGAGTGGGACGGAATGCATAAAAGGCGTGTGGCATCCTTACGGCATGATAGCTATCTTACTACTGATGAAAGAGTACTATCTACTGATGCGTCAGTTAGACGCGTAATGTCTTCGTACTGTATCTTCTCCTTTTGTTTTATAAAGAGATTTTTGACATACTATTGACATAGTAAAGGCTGTAATAAATAATTAATAAATACAAAAGCGTTGGCTTCGGCATGTACTAATGAGAATACACCACAGTTACTGTCTCTTTTACGTTGTGATTCTATTAATACCAACTTGTGGAAATTGGCAAAATTTTATAAAATACCCTCGCCATACCGTTAGGCCAGTGTGGCGAGAATAGGCCAAATTTTCCAGAAATATGTTCTAGATTCTAGAAGGATATTTCGTCTAGTGAAGGTCTAGAACTCTGTGTTTAAGTTATGTTTCAAATCTAAATTTAATGATTGAACAAACCTGAAAACACCATTTCCAAATATTCCATGCCCTGAATACTTTCGTACAGATCCTGTACATCATTAGGTACAGGAATCCTATCCAATTCCTCTTGCAGTTTCTCCTGTACATCTGGATTCATCGCCATTTCATAAAGACAGAAGTTCGCCAGATTTGCCGTGGTATCGTAACCAGCTACATAGAATAATACAGCTTGGGCTACCAGGTCGTCGTCAGAAAATTCTAAAAAAGGGGAATAAATTGATTTTAAATGTCTTGAAGTTTTTGACGAAATATATTCATCATCGGCTTGTCTCTGCTCTGCTGGATGTATAATTTCCCCACGCCTCATAAGTGTTGCCTAATCTTGGTCTTCATAATCACGACCGTTTCCCTTTCGGGGTGGTCAGAAACCAAGCTTATAAATAAGCGGATTCACATTTAGCCAACTTTACTATAGGCCAATCATGACAAGTGGCAAGCTCGTCGATGTCTCCAGCGTACCAAACTCGAGAAATATCACAAATAAATTAAATATTAATTAAATGTGTTTATTTACATTAATAAATATTTTTGTGTCTCGACCAGGAATCGAACCCGGTACCTCCGAGTCTAAATCCACGGACTTAACCGCTAGACCACGGAGGCAATTCTTGGTCTTGGTCTTGCTTTTTTGCAAGACTAACCCTAGTCTTGGTATTGATCTTGCGCAAGACTCTTGCTCAGAGTTTTTGTCCTAATTTCGCTAAAATTATATATTTATATTTAGGATTACCAATTTTTTTAAAATTGTAACTGTGTCGTATTTGGCTTTTGAAATTTCTCTAAAATTGTTTTAATGTAATTTTTTTTTTTTTTCAATCTGATAAATTTGTTCGTATTGATGGATAAAACATCAAAGTAAAGCGGTATCTAGTATATAGGGTATTTATTACAACCTTCGTATACATTATTATTATTATTATTAAAAACTTTATTGTTTAATACAAAAGGCGTATGTAATGCCGCTTGGCATTCTCTTACCATCAACCTTCGGGACAAGGAATCGAAGTTTAGGCATGGCAAAATAAAAAAACACAAAAAAAATCAATAAAAATAATTAAATCACTTATTAGTACTAGTTAAATTAAATATACGATAAACATCATAAAAATAATAATACTTAAACTACATAAAATATATATATATATATTCTTACATACACTACATAGACTAGATAACTAGTTATATACATACACTACGTAAACGGGAAATATATACTTATATACACAATAATATGCGAACTACAATACACTTACTACAACGAATAATTAAAAATATAACATTATACGAGTAATAAATAGTTCAAGTACATATATATATATACATGTTTGTGTTGTGATGCTGTGTAGATGGGCAGGCTTCTTTCCATCACAATGTGTAATGAGATGAAAGAATACATGTGCCTAGTTTCTCGATTCAAATATGTCTCATAAGTTAACGTAAAATTTAAACGTGTCAGTTGGGCCGACTGCAGCGCCCTCGTAATGTATTGAGCGCCATCTAGTGAGTTCACTATGAAGTTGGGCAATTGGTAAATTATGATTCCAATAATATCGCTAAATGGCCATAGCAATGTTGGTCAACAAGACCTATAACTATTTCAAATTTCAAATAAATCAGACAGGTAGTTAGTGAGATAGTAGTTTTTGGACAGACACTAAAGTCTCACAAGGTACAGGGTATATATTTGCAAGAGTTTTGCGGGACTTGGTTTTAGTCTTGCTTTGGACAACAAAAGACTCTTATTCGACCCCCACTAGCTAAGATGCTTTTTTTTGTTCTTATTTTGTAATAAGTTTTGCAAGAAAAATGCTTACTGTTAAAACTTGAAGAATCGTCGTTATTGTTGTTATCTTGTATCTGTTCTTTTGATTTGCCTGAAAATAAAGTATAAGGTCACTATCCGGAAAAGTTAGTCAAGCTATTTTCAACAATATTGAGTTAACTCCGTGGTCTAGTGGCAACAAACGTTGCCGTGAACTCGGGAGGTCGTGGGTTCGATTCCCACCGGGGGCAAGTTGTACATTGTATAATTTGACTTGGTCTGGGTGTTTATATGTATAATATGTAAGTATATATTTTCAAAAAAAAAAAAAGTATAATATGTAGTTTATCAACCATCTAGTTTCCGTAACATAAACCTCGTAGCTTACCATGGAAATTAGATGGCGCTGTGTGACCTGTCTGGAAATATTTATTATTTATTATTATTTATAAATATCTTGCCATAAATGTTGTTACAACTAAAATATCGTTTTTTTTCTATTACATAAAACATTTATTACTGTAGTATGCTTTAATTTTAATTTTTAACATATATACATATATATATATATATTAGTATAGCTAGTGGCTAGTTATCGATTGAAATACGCACGTATGGTTTCACTTGCCTTGTGTGACGTCAACCAGAGTCTGAATAAAATCTGGTCTTGGACCTGTAGACATGTTTCTTCTAGATTGTAACGCCGACTTAAACAATTTTGTAAATTGAGTCGCCACTGGTGTTGATAATATTTTTACTCCTAGCAACTAAAAAAAAGGCAAAGATGTTATTTATATATATTTTTTTTGGTAAATGGCGTGCAAGTTCCATGAATGTGCTAGAATAAAAAAAAAAGAGTTCTGGAAGGCCAATCTCCAGCAGTGGAGGTCTAGGACTCTGTGTTATAGGGGCTGCAATGATAATGAATTTTTATACCTTCATAACAGTGGGGAAGTTTTCATAGCCAAAAAACTTCATGATCTGCGTGGTGTCCACCACTAGGGCCTTCTGTCCGAGTCGGTAGATGCAGTTATAAGGGTCACGCAGTGTGTTCACGCTGAACCCAAAGGCGCACGATGCTATCACGTCGTTTACGTACGGTGCCACTAACTGGAAGACAACGATGGACTGATTTTAATAAAAAATATAATAATAACTTGATTGCCTCCGTAGGTGCGTGGATTTAGAATCGGAGGTACCGAGTTACCGAGTTCGATTCCTAGTCGGGACACAATAAATTATTTAATTTTTAGCTTGCCACTTGTCATGATGGACCTATAGTAAAGTTGGCTAAATGTGAATCCGTTTCATAATTCTGAATACCGGGATACGGTCGTGATGATACTTTACTTTATAATAATAATACTTTATTTCAGAATAAATTCCATATATGTTAGTAACAATTTTTAAATAATCTAGATATATATAATATCTAGTGTTAGTAAAAATTAAAATAATAATGCATTTTTTTTCCTTTTATTATAACCAAATGGTTCCAATAAACATGCAGTATAGGCGTTAAAGCAAATAAAGTCCGTGTTTTTATACGTCTAGTTACCGGGTTCGATTCCTGGTCGGGACACAATAATTTATTTGTTATATATCTCCAGTTTGGTATACGACGAACTTGCCAATGTCATGATACTTTACTTTTATATAAAAATTTTGAGTAAAATAATAGTTACAAAAATGGCGAAAATTACATTTATATTTATTTATTTATTATAAACTTTATTGCACAAAGTACAAAGGCGGACCTACTGCCGCTAGACATTCTATACTGCTCAAACCTTTGGGACAACTAAAGCAGTTATGACAAGATAAGGCAGGTGCTATCAAAATTAATAGAAAATATTAGACTTCAATATATACTAATGAATAAATACTTATTTACATACAAATACATACAAATAAAACTACATACATACGTTCTATGTACATCTATATATTCAGTATTAACTATTGTATATGTCTACAGCACTATTTTAATCGCTAGGAATTTTGTCTACGAACGGTGGTACCTAAAAACATTCTGCGAGTTTATGGGTAAAATCTGCAATACATACATCATCATTGGTGTCTAGTTCCAATCCATTCCTGATTCGTTCGCGGATAAATTCTGCTGTATTTCCAGCACACTCGTCCATCAGCGGCGCCATACTTCTGCAGCGAGCGGCTGAAAAAGCTGGAGAAAGAGCCGTTCTCATCTCTTTCCATTTAGATCCTTAAAAAGACAGAGATAAATTAACGGGGCTGGTAGGACTACAGACCTAGTGTGGACATCAACAAATATTGTTGTTTACCAAGGTCAAATATACATCGATGTATATAGATAGGCCCTCACTGATATAAAAACGTTCCCGCAAAACTAATCGAAGTCATGTAGCTGCACCAACAGTCGCGAGCTAGCAAGCTATGAGAGCGCTTATGTATTAATATTTATATCGAGTGAAACTAGTCTTTATAGCATGCATTGTGACAGAATTTCCGACAAATATCGCATGTGACATTCATTGCTTAAAAATTGGCCCCCAAAGTTGGTAGGGACACGTGGCAAGCGGCACGTTTTTAGAGTGCGTTTTGTATTGAATAGGCCTATCTATATACATCAATGCAAATATAAGATATAGCGGACATCGAGAATTACAGAAGTGACACGTCTTTTTTTATTATTATTAATTTTTGTTTAATAAATTTAAAAATGATCTGCCATTATATACATAATTTCTGTACATCATAATTATTAAGTATTTAGAATGTAAACTGACACGGCCTCTTTACAGCCACGATCTTATTTAAGTAGTTTCTAAGTTAGTTTTACTTGCTTGTAGAAATAATATTGTGCCTAATATAAAAAAGCTCGGAATACTGAACAAGGTGAAGCGGTTTTTCCCGCCATCAGTCAGACTGTTGCTATACAAATCAGATCAATGATCTGTTCACACCTTTGGGATGGTTCAGCCAAGTACCTCACAGATGCTCTCAATGTCCTACAGAGGCGAGCTGTTCGAATTGTGGACGATGCCACTATATCTGGAACTCTCGAATCCCTGCAGCTTCGCCGAGATGTAGCTTCTCTGAGCGTGTTCTACCGGCTATACTATGGTGAGTGCTCTGAAGAGCTCTATAACCTAATTCCTTCCTCTCCATTCCGCAACCGAACCACACGCACAGGTCAGAATTTGCACCCACATACCGTAGTCACTATCCCTTCGCTCACCTATAAATTTGGTGACTCATACATCTGTCGCACAATAAAGATGTGGAATGCTCTTCCAGCCTCTGTGTTTCCACTTTCCTATAACCTGGAGTCCTTCAAGCGAAGTGTGAAAAGGCATCTAGTCAAGCCGGCATAGTGTTAGGGACTGATGTCGGACATAAGGGTCTGATTCCAGTTGCTAACATTCATGGACCCTGCGCGCCACTTACCATCAGGTGGGCGCAGGGTCACATGTCGTGCTAGTATAAAAAATATATATACATAAATATGGATTATTGCCTGTTTATGGTCCAACCATTATTACCACTTTGATTAGTACATATGTTTTAATAATTGTATTGATTTTATTAGTTCTGATTGTATCCAAGTTGTTTTAAGCGAACTAATGGAAATAAACTATTTTCATTTGATTTTTATTTTACGCCACATAACGCAAAAGTTTTATGGATAACAAATTCTAAAAAAAGCAAGTCCACTAAGCAAAGCATGGAGCTAATCTTATGGTTAGTGTTTTTAAGACAGAGCGTGGGGTCGTCCAGGCCCGTAGGTATGGCTAATGGGAAAACATGAATTGAGAATAATTATGAATTAATCTATGATAATTGGAGCCAATGCCAATCTTATGATTAGTATTTTTAAAGCTAAGGTATAGACAGTGAGGTCGTCCGGGCCCAAATAACTAATCCCCACTTCCCCGTTTTCCCGGCAGGATCTCAGCGAAAAACCATGCAATGATACGTTACTAGTATAAAAGCGATTTTCAGATTTTCTCAGTCAGATTAAATATTAACAGATCATTGGAATCTGATTAGCTGCTGGTCTTCTGCTAACAGCTTACTTTTTGGACAGCATTGCTGTTTAGTTTTTTAGTAGAATCATCGAAAATAATGATGTGACACAAATGCCTGTAATAGGTTTACGTGAATAAAGGTATTGTTAAGGATTTGATGGATATTTTTTGTTTAGATGCTAGATACTGTTGACGCCATGCCATCCACCTACAATTTCAGGCCAAGTATGGGCTTCCAATTGATGTAGAAGGCTTCCACACCTGCTGGGATCTCTAGGTGGACAAACGCTATGGAAATAGTACAAAGGAGGGGACTTACCAGGATTGCACCACCACACTTATCACTATTCACAGTTTTAGGCGAACGAGATTTTGTTTTATTTTAAAGATTATTCTCGATTTGGTTAGTTGCAGCTTGTGGCAACCGCGCGCGGCCGTTGCGTCCGAGTCTTGTTTTCGAACTGTCACTGTTTTATGCTCGCCATCCTCGTCAGAGGGCGCGGGTGGCACGGAGTAATGGAATACAGGGTTTGGAATCAATTAGGACTTTGGATAGAGGTACCAAGCCACAACAGGTATTGTGACTTGATTTGACTATGTGATAGATAAAATTACCTCGCAGCATAATAAGATTACGACCGAACAGTGGGTCGCTGTCAGCGCCGATATGGACTCCTCTGTCGGCGAACGCGCTGAAATCCCGAACCATGATTTGCCTTATTAGCTCCGGATCCCGGGGAATTAGCGTCGGCACATGGTATTGATATATACCAAAATATCTATAACAGAAAAAAAAAATGTTTGTCATTTGCCTTTGGCAAGTAACGGCGGGTTGCAGAAAGGATAATTAAAAATAATCAATAAATAATATTTTGATATGTAGTTGAATATTTGGTTATTATTGGTTTGAAAGTTAATTAGCATTTCTGCAACCGGCTGTAACTAACTAAAGTCTAGGCCTAAAATTCCCATTTAAAATACCATAACGTTTCTAACCTTCGCTTGTTTGTAACTACTGCAGCCCGCACTAACGCGGCTGTCCGTGCCCCATTAAAACTGCTCATATAATGATATATTTTACATATTTGCTTTATCTGCATGTCGGTATAAGAATAAGGTCAAAGAAACTTTAAAATTTATATAGGCTTTTTAATTATTATTATTTCACAATTATTTTTTTATTTTTTTCATAATGTTTAGTTTGTTTTGAATGTCAAATTTGTATCTAATAGAATATTAGTAGTTCACTCTTTATAAAAAAATATATATATATTTTGTGCATTCTATAATTACTTATACATCATATCCTATCTGTGGATGACGGTGTTAATTGTATAATTACCTGTACTATGTACTCTATATTTGTATTGTATCCTTATTGTACAATTGTTTGTTATTCCAAATAAATAAAATAATATATTATTTATGAAAAAAATTACTTATCTAGCTAGTCTTTTCTCTAACCATACCAGAGCTAGCTATTCGGAGTCGTTTCTTTTAACTCACATTGGCCTAAACCAGGATCTCGAACGACGGTAGCAGATTGCGAGGTGGACCTCGAAATAACAAGAATTTAAGCTAACATTATACCAAAATACCACAACATATAAAATAAAATAAATAAAATAAATTAACATGAAGTCGAATAAATATTATAATGAATGAACAAAAAAAGACTAAGCTTTAGAAGAAGACAAATTTCTAAGCATTCCATGGATTCACCGTGCGGGTGCCGGGTCCATCGTGTGTGGGTAGGAGATGAGAAGAATGGTGTCTCGGGCTTGCGACCGACAATTGGCTGGTTTAAGAAAAGGAGGCCTCCTTTTTTTTCTATTTCGCGATAATACGCTCACCATCCACCATTCTACTTCTCTCCCTACCCAACCAAATACTGTATGATTCCGTTAGTGCCGTCTTGGAAGCTCGTTCCATAAATGTATTGACGGCAGACCTGCTTAGGCCCAATTCTTTCAGTAAGTGATGCAAAGATTTTGCTGGAACTCCTCTTGCACCAACTTCCACTGCGTAAAGCTGAGTCTTGAACCCGTTCCTGATCATTTCTTCTGTGAGATCATAATATTTATTCGACTTCATGTTGTGGTCTTTTGGAATATTTGATTCCCACGGAACGGTAAGTTCAATAAGGATAACTTTTTTCAAGTTCCGAGAAAACACTAAGATGTCTGGCCTATAGGCTGATACAGCTAGTTCATCTGGGATCCTATAATGGTGTTCAAATGTATCCATGAGAATTTTCCAGTCTGATGCGGCGCCAAGGATCGAGGTAGGCTTGCATTTAGTTTTCGTGCTTTGCCCTTCCTTTACAAATGTGGTCAAAGTTTTATTTGTAGTCAGTCCCTTTGAAGTTGGTGCTTGACGAATTCCAGCAAATTATTTGCACCACTTACTTACACGAACAAGCTTCCAAGACGTCATTAACGGTATCATAAAGTATTTGGTTGGGTAGACAGAGGCGCAGAATGGCGAATGGTGAGCGTCTTGTTGCGCAATAAAAAATAAGTCGACCGCAAGCCCGAGGCACAAATCTTTACATCTCTCTTACCCACACATGATGGACCCGGCACACGCACGGTGAATTCATAGAATGTTTTGAAATTCATCTTCTTTTTTACTTTGACCTACCTTTGGTCTTTAAACGCTATATATCCAGCATCGACAGCTTCCACGAAGTTTTCCATGCCAAAAGTTGCCAGGGTTAAATTGCCAAAAAATGGGGTCGGCAATAATGTACGCACTCCCCTACGAGAGAAATACGTCAACCTGCTCAAAGTCCACCCCAAACAGCACAACACTATCACCAAAATTATTAACCACATCACTAGTTTGAAGTTTATTTTAAAAAAATATTATTTTGGCTGTTTTCGGCTTTATTCCTCAACGATATTTACAGACCGATATGATTTTAGTATCAACTAAAACGTAACGGAGACTGCTGCTCAAGATATACCATAATGGTTTGGGGAGCAGAGCTTTGTATACTGAAATTTTAACTTAATTTAAAATGAAATATTATTATTTAAAACGAACCACGTCTGCTTCGAAATCGTCTATTGACTCGACTAAATTGTAAGTGGAACATAGAAAGCGGATTCTCATAATACTGTTTATGTAATCCAATCATTCATACCAACATTATAAATGTGTAAAAAGCTACATACGAGTATGTCTGTTTGTCCGTTCTTCACGCCTATATTACTGAATCGAATTGATGTTTTTTTTTTTTGATACTGGACACAACATGTGACATCGCGCCCACCTGATGGTAAGCAGTACGCGAGGTCCAAGAATGGGAGCAACTGACGCCGGTCACTACGACCGACATCAGTCTCTACCACTATGCCGGCCTAACAAGATGCTATTTCACACTTCGCTTGAAGGACTCCAGGTTATAAGAGTGGGGAAACACACTGGCTGGGATAGCATTCCACATCTTCAGTGTGCGACAGATGTAAGAGTCTCCAAATTTATGAGTACGCGTAGGGATAGTGGGTAAGGTATTTTTTTAGGTAAGGTATAGCTTGTAGAACACGCTCAGAGAGGCAACGTCACGGCGAAGCTGCAGTGATTCGAGAGTTTTAGAGACTGTGGTGTCGTCCACTATCCGAATTGCCCGCCTCTGCAGGACATTGAGAGCATCTGTAAGATACTTAGCGGAGCCATCCCAGAGGTGAGAACAGTATTCCACGCATAATGACATCGCTAATCCGTCTGGCGAGTGTAGGCCAAATTCTCCAGAGCTTTCTGGAAGGCTCAACTCCAACAGTGGAGGTCTAGGATTCTGTGTTCTTAGGGGCTGTGACGAAGATAGTACACGGGCAAAGCTGTGTTAAATAATGTTATAGGTGCGAAAGATGATGTCAGTTTGTCTCGCTTTAACGCTAGTTTTACTACTAGGCCGATTTTCAAAGTCAAAGTCAAAATATCTTTATTCAATTAAACCTATCATAGCCATTTATGAAACGTCATTATTTAAATTAATTAGATGATTCTACTCCTGCTAGTGGAAGACTAAGCTGTCCAAAGAGTAAGCTGTTAGCAGAAGACCAGCAGCTTAGCAGACTTCCGTGACCTGTTAATGATTAATCTGACTAAGAAAAGATTGTGCTAGGAAAGCTCAGATATATTATACATACATACATATCTTCACGCCAGATCCCTAGCGGGGTAGGCAGAGAGAATTGAGCGCCACTTGACACGATCACGACATACCTCTTTTGCTTCGTCGACATTCATCAACCTCTTTATACATGCTTTTGTTCCGAAGGCTTTTTAATGCATCTTCAGCTATTGTTTTATTTATTTGATCGTCATATGTACGAGTAAGTCTTGGTCTGCCAGGGCACCTTCTACCCACAACTTTCGCATTATATACCTGGTTCGTCAATCTTTCTTTGCTCATCCTTTCAACATGCCCGAACCATCGTAGCATGCCTTTCCTTATTTTTGTCCCTATGCTTTCTTTTATACCTACCCTTTTCCGTATTTCGATGGTACGTATGCGGTCCACCAGAGTGACGCCGCATATCCGACGCAACGACCTCATTTCTACTGCATTAACACTACTCTGATGCGTATTCTGACATATCCACGTCTCACTTCCATACCTCAGTGTTGGTACCAACATGGCATTGTGTATGGCGAGCCGAGCTTTGTCACTGACATTTCGACTGCCGATCAGTGACCCCAAGGCACCGTCAACACTATTTGCCGCATTCACTCTTCTTTCTACATCCCTATCATACTTCCTATCCGCAGTGAAAACACTGCCCAGTTATATTAGATTTACAAAATAAAACAAATACAGAATTACACATACATGTGTTATTCATATTTGTATATTTCACCTATATAACAATCGTTATATTTTGGTATGTCAGTTAACAAATATTAAAATAATAACAGTAATGCTATTAACACCATGCATCGTAGACAAAGGAGCATAGGAACACAATACAGTAGAAGGCATAAGACCACAAAATTATATAACTATTTAAAAGAATCAAAGGCATGTCAATAAATTCTGACAGGTTATAAAAAGCATTATTTTGGAAAAAGATTTTCAATTTTATTTTAAATTCACTTGGTTGTAGTCTAGTTATAATCTCAGGTAGTTTATTGTATAATGTAATTTTCAACTGCAAACCTTGTTTAAACGTTTTTCTTAACCTGGTTTGCCTTATATAGATTTCATTCTTGTTTCTTAGGTTATACTTAGTCAAACTAGATATTTTTGGAAGTTCATTAGCTTTCACATGAACCTCCTGTAAGCAACTATATACATACAGAGACGTGACTGTCATAATCTTGGCATCAACAAAATAATTTCGTACTGTAGTTCTGACTTTTAAATTAAACAATATTCTAATTGATCTCTTTTGTTGTATGAACACTTTTCGAATATCTGCCGCGTTACCCCATATGGTTATAACGTAAGCAATTATCGAATGAACAAAGGCGTAGTAGGCTGTTTTTAAGGTGACAAAATCAACCAAATGTTTTAGCTTACTTAAGGCATAATTCGCAGATGCTAGTTTTTTAACAGATTTTTTCTATATGACCTTTATGACTTAATGTATTATCTATAGTATACCCTAGAAATGTATTTTTAACGATATTATTTAAATTATATCTATTTGTGGTAGTATATTTAACAATTAATTTTTTTTCTATATTAAGTAGTATGCCATTTGCCTCAAACCATATTTCTAAAATAGCTGTTGTATCTATTATATTGCTATTCAACTCCACTTCATTGGCACCATTCAATCCTACGTGAGTATCATCAGCAAATAAGCTGACAACAGCGGGTTCAGGTATATTACTAGGCAGGTCGTTAATGTAGATTAGAAATAATACTGGACCTAGAATTGAACCCTGTGGAATGCCAACGATATTGACAGCATCATTTGAAAGAACTTCATTCACTAACACCTTTTGACATCTATTTTTCAGGTATGTTTTCATTAAATCAAGATTATTGTTATCAAAACCATAGTATTGTAGTTTACTGATGAGAATGTCATGGCGCAAACAATCGAAAGCCTTGGATAAATCACAGAATATGCTCGCGCATTTCCGTGACTCATCCAAGGACCCCAACACAAAATCTGCGACATTTCTTACAGCCATTGCTGTGGTTTTTCCTGACCTAAAACCAAACTGTTTATTTGAGAATAGTTCATGTCGTTCAAAGTAATTAATAATATCATTCTTCATATGAGCCTCCAATATCTTTGATAATACAGGTAATATACATATTGGTCTGTAATTATTTAGTTTGTCCTTTTCACCTTTCTTAAACAATGGTATTACCTTGCCGATTTTAAAACTGTCGGGGAAAACTCCCTGTTTAATACACTTATTTAGAATGTCCAATAAAAGATTGCATAATTTATCATTAGTCATAATTAATTTTAGTATTCTGTAATCCATGTCATAAATGTCACAAGATTTTTTGTTATTAATTCTTTTAATTATTAAGGATAGTGTATTGAAAGAATTTTTTGAGAAATTAATTAGGACTGAAGTGCATGTTAATATTTAGTTTTTCTGTTAATTTAGTTGCTACGCCACAAAAATAATTATTAAACAGTTCAGAGATAAATTTAGGGTTATGTATAATATCACCATGATCACTTATTATTCAGTCTATGTCATTTTTTATTTTATTATTGTTAACGTTACTATTTATTATTTTCCATGACGATTTTATTTTATTTGTAGATTTATTGATTATTTTAGAGTAGTGATTTTTCTTTGCGATTAACATTTGTTTTCTTAATTGTTTTTTTAATTTACGTATTTTTATTTTACTTTCATCTGTTGGTTGTATTTCTTGCATTACTTCTATATCTTTAATGGCTTCTTTTTGTTGTAATATTTCCATATTTATCCAGTTGCTTTTATTCGTATATTGTATACTTTTTTTTGGAAAAGCAATATTATAGTAATGTTTCAGACCTGATAAAAAAAAATTTGCTTTGTCATTAGCGTCCTGAATAGTCATAACATCGTTTATAAAGTTTTTGTCAGTACATACTAGGTAATGGAAATATGATATATTTGATTTTGTTAGGATTCTTCCCTTAAATTTAAAGTTTTTATTGACAACATCTTTTATGACCTGTCTACTCGTATTTGTATAATTTAATTCCAGTTGTATAACCTTGTGATCTGCTATGTTATAATTAAGCACATCTGCTTTTAAGCCTTTATCCTTAAAGTTGACAATAAAGTTGCCAATACAAGTAGCTGTATTGTTACATATTCTGGTTGGTTTTTTTAACAAATAACGTGCATTAAAATTATACAATACATTTCGAAAGTCACGTTCATTATCGTTATTTTTGATACGATCTAAGTTAAAATCTCCAGCTATGATAACTTTTTTGTTATCGTTAGTCGCTGATGCTAATACCTGTGACATAGTGTCCAAAAATACTTTGATATCATAATTAGCGCGATAAACACATACAATAACTAATTTTGATTTTTTTATTTCAATAGCAGTTACTTCACAATGTACCTCTTGAGAATGTTTATTAATATCATTGCGAACTCTAAATTTTATGTTATTTTTAACAAATATGGCAACACCGCCGTGATTATGGTTAGCTCTACAGTAATAGGACCCTAGCATAAAGTTACTTATGTTTATATGGCTAATGTTTGCAGCTTTAATCCAAGTTTCAGTTAAACAGAGTACATCACAGTTGTGTTTATAAGTTAACAATTCTAGATCTTCAATTTTGTTTCGTATGCTTTGTACATTACTGTGAGTTATAATTATGTTATTTGTAAATGTTTCTGCCCCTGACAAAAAACCTGATTACATTGTATTACATTATTAGTTTGACTGGTACATTTAATGAATTTTAGGTTTGTTGTTGGTAGCAGATTAGTGATATAATAGTTGATTAGATTAAAGTTATCTATAATATTGTATTTATCCAGTGTAGGTTTAAGGTATTGAATGATTGTATTTTGCAAAATTTAATATTACTTCGTTGATTTTATCCACATTATTGTTTGTATATGTAATACAAGACCTGGTACAGTGGTACTCTACCGCTATGTCAGAATTAAGGTAGACTACTTGTAACTCGAATTACAACAAAACGCTAAACCTTTGCTATGTTTGGCAAATATGGATAAGATGAATGTCATGTTTACCAATTATGCCATAACGAAAATAATCTGCGTGGGAAATGCCACTCTCGAAGTTGTGCAATATTACCTATACCTTGGACTTGAATTAGGCTTGTTTTCAATTTTTTTTTTATTACTTATTTACATACGTTTATTTCAACAAAATAACAATAATAACTAAAAAATACAGAAAACTAAATATATAAAATCATCTAACATTAATTCACATTTAACCATTCATTCGTTCCTTCAAACATACCTGCTCCATCCTCACATCCTATCCATCTCACTCGCTTTCTTGTTTCTCTGATTTAAGGATTTATAGCCCTTATTACAGAAATTTGTATTTTAATTTTTAGCCAGCCTGCAACTTGTGAGAATGGCTTCTGCCATTTTTCAGAAAGACGTGAAGCGGTCTTTTTGACAAAAGCCGCGTACTCAGCACCCAATGAGCCATCACACGATATATACCATAATAATAACCAACGGCGTAAATGAAGCTCTGAGATCTTCTGCTGCCCTGTCGTATTTACGGTGTTTCTCGCGTGAATGGGTTTGGGAGATGCTTCCCCAGGTACAGGTTCCGTACGAGGTTGCGTCAGCATTAACAATGCGAACATCAAAAAACGCTTTCCTCGCTGGTTCCCATACTCCGTGAAGCATTAAGTCTCCCACAAGTGCGGGCTGACTAAAAGTTGCATCTCGCATAATTGGCTCAATTGTTCCAATTCCCCAAGCAATATCCGCCCAACCCTTGCAATCGTCACGATGATGGTCGTGGCCCTGCTTCACCAGTCCGCCTTTTTTGCAGTTGATTGCATGGTTTAGATCAAAATTATGTTCACCACATCTTGTTTCCTATTGATTAGAGTAATATTTTTCGTTTTTATGATAGACCCCCAATTAGGCGTAGCAAACGCATTAAGCTAGATTGGGTGGCTTTCATAAAGTTCCGTCACATTTTTCTATCGGACATAGCACAGAGTTTGTAAACGAAAGTCTTCAATCAGCGCGTTCCTCCAGTAACGCCGTATGTTATGGAAATTGATTTTAATTATGTTTATGATAAACCAAAAATATGGCTGAAAATGGAAGACTGTATTATACTTGCGAAATTATCCAGAGTCTAGACTCTTAGGTAAACTTACAGTTACAAGTTAGAAAAGCAGTCGACAATGCGGATGTTAGGAAATTTTAAAACAACGTTCTTTTTACTCGTAAATGGTCTAGTTTTAACCGGTGCCATGTCAAAGCGGAGCCGATCTGATTTAGCAGAAATGTTATGGCAGTATTACATTGAAACTATCTTGGTTTCTAAATAAATAATAAAATATTTTCTTGTTTACAAAAAAAAACACTGTGTTACGAGTATAACCACAAACTTACCCCGCGTTCCGTTTATTGAAATCTATCTATTGAATTTATAATTATATTTTTGTGTAATCATATACTGTGTGGAATTTTTTAAAGAGCATATTTTTATGTTATAATCTAGAATGAAATAATAATAATACATGAAGAATCTGTCCAAGTCTAGTCTGTTCAAGGTAGACGTACTGCACAAAAACGAGTACTATAACCAAAAGAAAACAAATGACTTTGAAGACAAAAGTTCATTGTAGTTATTTCATTAAAAGGCTTAGACACACGGTATGTGTTTATTATTATTATTTATTGTTAATCTACACCCCCTACTGGCCTCCGTAGTCTAGCGGTTAAGTCCGTGGATTTAGACTCGGAGGTACGATTCCTGGACGGGTCACAAAAATATTTAATTATTATTTTATTTATTTGTGATATTACTCAAGTTTGGCATGTAGTAAAGTTGGCTAAATCTGAATCCGCTTATTTATAACTGTGGTTTCTTACCACCCACAAAAGGAAACGGTCGTGATGATACTTCACTTTTTACACCCCTTACAAGAGTGCGCCAAGAATGCTTTTGTGTAGGCAACAAGGGTTCTGCAACAGTATTCTCCACACTGGGCACTGTCCCAGCACCTTGAAGCTTGGAAAGATCATCGATCTGCTTAACCTGGAAAGGACTGCCGACTCCCCTCCAGCTATAGACCCATCACCTTCCTGCCGCACCCCGCGAAGCTGTTCGAGAGACTGCTTCTCCGCCGGATCCGAGATCCACTGACTCCCAGAAGGGAACCGTTCGGATTCCGTGGGGAGCACAGCACCACACTCCAGCTGACGCAGGTGCTGCATGCATAGTGAGTACGCGTACTTTACTGCCTTTACATTCCGTCTGTAAACATTTTTTTTTACATTTTGTAAGTTTTCCTTAATCCGTCCATTTGGGGTTATAAAGTTTATTTATATTATATATAAACAAAAAGACCGGTTTCTTTTTCCAGACTGAAATTACGCATCATTGTCTTACCTAATACGGATGTTTATTTTAAGATTTTGCTTTTCACCTGTCACAGAGATCAAGCAACACTTTATAAACTATATCAGTCTATGCACGTCTTCGGTGTGCCGAGGCCTTAAACAATGAAACAGATATGAAAGATACAAAGATTGAGTTTTATTTCTGACATATAATTTAAATAAAACTCATTTCGCTATAAAATACAATGTCGTATCTGTTTTTATTACGTTAAACTTCTATTAGGGTGTGTCTGCATTACTTATACATATATTATTTATTTTTATAAAAAATATAATATGGTACTCCACATCAACACATTACAGCCCCTAGAACACAGAGTCCTAGATCTCCACTGTTGGAGATGGGCCATCAAGAAAATATTTCTCGTGAATTTAGCCTAAACTCGCCACACTGCTATCCAGACGGGTTGTCGAGGGTCAGATTTATTTATTAGGGTCGCCTATATTGCCAGCATCAATACATTCATGGATTTTTACTTACAACTAAGACCAGATGCCGCATTACAGTATATATTAATTTGGCCTTTGAATAATAAAAATAAAAACAATAATAATAATTAATTAAATCCAAGTTAAAACTATAACACAATACAACATGATACAACCACGACCAAGCAGCAACACTAAGGATCATACTTGGCCACTAAGGATCATACTCGGTCACCGAGGATCATACTTGGTCACCAAGGATCATACTTGTTCACCAAGGATCATACTTGGTCACCAAGGATCATACTTGGTCAAACTGCAGTTCAGTTTACAGTCTCAGCCAGGATCCGCTGCAACGATAATACAATCCGCTTAAAACATGCAATTGATCTGATGTCGATATCAATGACAATTTATTAACGATTTCACAAAGTCATATCCCCAGACCGAGAGGCGACAGTGGTGTCGTAAATCTATGACTAAATGCACTTAATAAAAGTATATCTCATTAGTACATGCCGGGGTTCGAATCGGTTTATAGTACTATAAAAAATAAATTATTTATTTCAGATTCAATCCTTGTTTTTTAGTTTACAGTTTAACTTAAAACTTAAAATTAAAATAAATTAAAAATTAGTTGTAACTAAATTTTAATAAATAAAAATCTTTCACCACACAACCATGCCCCCTCACCTACCTCCTACAACCTCAGTAGCATAGGCCGCTGGCGACACTACTGTTAGTAGTGGTTGGTATGCGTTGCAAAGAGGAACTGTTTTTATTAAGAACCGTTTTTTGTTCTGCGACGATAGAACCGTTTTTACTTTTGGACTAAAACAGTCTTCGTTGCGCGAACTATCTACGATATTCATTCGTACCTGTCGCAACTCTTTCCTGTTTCGTTTGTAAAATATAGTTTTGTCCTATAACAAACACCTTTTTTGTAAATAAGTCCTTTACATTATTTATTCTAGAGAGAATATACTTCGTTCGTTTGAGCGGCTGTGACTCGGCTGTAGGAACGCTTTTCTTAAAATCCTATAAAGGTCGGTTCAAACCCCCGCGGCATGTACCAATGAGAAATATACTTTTATATATATAAATATAGATTTAAACACGACTGTTCCCGTGCCTCGGAGAGCACGTTGAGCCGTCGGTCTCAGTTTCACTAATACCAACTGGTGAAATCGTTAATAAATTGTCATTAAAAATTGACAATCCGTCTGGCCAGCGTGGCGAGTGTAGGCAAAACAGTGTAGATCTAGGACGCTGTGTTCTCAGAGCTGTAATGAATGAATGATACATCGTTAATTAAAAAAATAATTACTTATTTTACATATAATTTTAAGGAACTATTAGTTTTATCCATTTTCTCTATACATCGTTAATTAAAAAAAACCCAACTTATTTTACATATAATTTTAAGGAACTATTAGTTTTATCCATTTTCTCTCGTATTCTAATCTATATCAGCCGCAACCATTTTACTGGAAAAAACGATCTTAAAACCATTGTAACCAGATCTGTTTCCTCAACTAGTTTTCGTTCTTTGGAAAAAGGTTGCCATCGTTTCAAAAATTCGACAACGACACGCCACTACTGAGTAGTGATTTATACTCGCAAATGCTGTACAGATTTACATATTCCGCATTATTATTGTGTCGTTGTCAGACGATGACGTCACATACTCGTATTTATTTAAAATACCCAACACAACAGTGCTAACATAACATATTTATTTATTGCACAAAGACAAAGGCAGGCTTTATTTAATGCGGGAAGACATTTTATCATAGCCAACCATTGGGACAACCTAAAAACAATTTACTGGAATGAAGGTTAAATATAAAATATATATAATCACATACATATAACTACATATACACACATATATATATATAATAAAAGGAAATGCGAATAATCCATATTTTTAAATAGCGATAGGTTAGAAGGCAAATTGTTCCACAAATTTTTTCGCTACGACGACAAACGCTATTGAAATGAAACTAGAATTATGCGAAGGGATCGAGAGAAAAGAGTTGTGAGAGGAACGAAGAGAGATTGGCAAAGCTGTTCTTTAGGTATTTAGTTTTAAGTATAAATACAGGTTTGATGTACTATAAAATAAAAAGATGTACACTTTTGGGTACATCTGTTTTTTTGCATATTTTATGTGCAATAAAGATTTTTATTGTTATTATGTAACTCATAAACTTTCAAGTTGCTTGTTTAATTTTGAATCACCTATTTTGACTTGTCGATTATACAAATCATTTATTGACCAAAGTTTACATGAATTGCAGAGTATTTTAGTAGTACAAAATATGAGAGATATATTGTTTACAGAGGTACATCTGCGCTGGTTGGTGTATGGTTGGGTCACCAATAAGGGCCAGGGCCCGCGCATTGGTTGACTCCGTTGAGGCTCATTACGGTTACTATAAGATATATAAGTCAATAACGTCAGTAAATATAATATTAAAGCATAAAATAAGATATATATATATATAAGTTTAATAAATACATAGATAAATATAATAACAAACTAATTATTTAGGTGAGGATAGATATAAATAAACTAAATATATATGCCTACCTGTGTCTTTATTCTAGAATGTGTAGTAATTTTTGCTCTGATATTTCAATACTGTAATTAATGAGCAAATAGATAATTTAAAAAGTGTTATTGCGATTTTTAAATGTAGGTTAAGCAAATAATGCGTGTTTATCTCCATTACGCTATGCGCGATGACGCAAATCATTGTGATTTAACTTTCCTTTTTTAATGACTTAACTATTTGTTAACTGTTTTCCTAAAATAACCAGCCTACGTCTAGGAGCTCCTTGTACTGTTCCACACCGCTGCCAATGTGGAGACAACGTCGGGGCACTCCGGCCACCACGGCCTCTCCGGCCACCGGCCTCTCCTGCAGCAAGAGCGCATGTCGCATCCCAAAGCACGGCAGCCTCAATGACGTCATTAATAATAATTGCACACAAAATATAAAGTATAAAAACATGTAGGTATTCTCTACCAGCTAACCTTGGGGAGAGTGACAGAAGAATATAATGGATGCAAAGTAAGAAAAATGAACACAAAAAGATTAAAATATAAAAAAGTTAAGTAAAGTATCATCACGACCGTTTCCCTTTCGGGGTGGTCAGAAACCACGTAAATAAGCGGATTCACATTTAACCAACTTTACTATAGGCCAATCATGACAAGTGGCAAGCTCGTCGAAGTCTCCGTCGTACCAAACTCGAGAAACATCACAAATAAATAAAAAAAAATATAAAATATACAAATACATTTGAAATATCTAAAAAACTAGTCGACGTCTCTGGTGACCCACGGGCTGGCAGCTTCCTCGCTGAAAAGATTAGTATTGAAATTCAACGAGGAAATGCTGCCAGTGTTTTGGGCACCATGCCACTGGACAATGGCCTGGAGGAAATTTTTATATTATAAGGTATGTATAATTTTTTTATTATATTTAATTTGTTATTTAGATTTAGTTTATTTTTTTAGGTTAATTATTATATTGTAATTCTTTTATATTGTTTGTATATTACTTCGAATAAAAATTTATTTATAAAATTTCAAATAAATTAAATATTTATTAAATGTATTTATTTACATTGATAAATATTTTTGAGTCCCGACCAGGAATCGAACCTGGTACCTCCGAGTCTAAATCCACGAACTTAACCGCTAGACCACGGAGGCAGTTAAAATACAATAAGCAAAATTTATGGTAAGTATATATGGATACGTAGGCACATATATGGTTTCGTACTTGGTCAATCGTCAGGCCTTGTATCTGTGGGTTCGGGTTAGAACCCAGTGGCGATGATGACACCGGTACCACGGAGGATGAGTCTGCTCTTAGTGTGGAATGTCACCTGTGTGGACACCCTGGCGCCCTTCCACCTGTCCCCGACGTCTAAGGACTCAGGCGCGGCTGTACTACGAGCAGATAACCCAGCCCCACCAGCGACCTTTTTATATCTTCACGTTCGTCTCTGCTCCAGAACCTTTTTACTCCAACAGTCATCGGCTCTGGAACAGACGTGTCCGAACCATTTTGAAGTCTATGTCGGTAAATTTAGGCTTCTAATTGATGTTAACGTTTCGGGCTCTATCCACCAAAGAAATACAGAGCATAGCTTACTCCATAGCTCCTATCTTAAACTTGTGGACTAGACCCACTGTCAGTGTCCACTTCAAACGTGACAAAAGGTGGACGAACGCACTGAGCCAATGCCTATTAAATAAAAAAAGGAAAAAAAATACTGGTATCCAATGTAGACGTAGCTTTAGAAAAATTTGTGTCATGTCAAGTTAGTTTCTCTTGACCCGAAGTCCGCGAGACCGATTTCATGAAGGGGCCTCAAGAACATCCCCTTCTCAGTTCGTTACTGTAACTGAGTGGGTAATATAAGAACGTTTAACTTTTCTTAACTAAATGTTTTTAGATTTATTTTATAGTAAGTAGTTCAATAAAATCTAATAAAAATTAAAAAAAAAGTAGGATACAATGTCTAGCGGCATTATAAGCCATTGTGCAATAAAGATTTAAATAAATAATCAAAAAAGAAAGCATAGGGACAAAAATAAGAAAAGGCATGTTCCGATGGTTCGGGCATGTTGGAGGATGGAGGATGAGCCAGATATATATAATACAGAGCATAGCTTACTCCATAGCTCTGCGACCTTAAACTTGTGGCCTAGACTATTTATAATAAATTATTTTTTTCATGGTTTCTTTTTTATTTGTATTATTTTTAATCAATTTTGTTTAAATTTTTTTTAAACTTATATTTATATTACTGTTCCACTAAAATTTTATGTCGGCTATGGTATAATAACAGAGGCTGTTGGAATCTGCTTCCAACACCATTTTCTGAACCATAAACCCTTTTGTCATAATATCTTTGTTTTATTGTTTAACTATATTTTATATTTTTATTAACTCTTATTTTTGTGACAAATAAAAACTGATTTTATTTATTTATTTCAGTTGGTATTAGTGGAACCGGTTCCGACGGCCTAACGTGCTCTTCTAGGCACGGAAACTATGGTGTTGTAAATCAATGACACATGTACAAGTACTTAAGAAAAGTGTATTTCTCATGTACTAATATTATAAATGCGAAAAAGCTTCGTTGAAACACGTAGACTGTCCTGACCATCGAAATATATAGATAGGCCCTCACTGATATAAAAACGTTCTCGCAAAACCAATCGAAGTCATGTAGCTGCACCAACAGTCGCGAGCGACGCAAAGCAAGCTTCGAAAGCGAATAATATTAATATTTATATCGAGTGAAAATAGTCTTTTTGTATGCATAGTAACAGAATTTTCATAAACTATAATTTCTTGAGAATTGGCCTCCAAAGTTGGTAGGTACATGTGGCAAGCGGCACGTTTTTAGAGTGCGTTTTGTATTGAATAGGCCTCGATATATACATCGATGATCCTGACAGATGTAGACACAAGTTTCGCCCCACACCAATGCTCGATCCATCCTCCAAGGCTTCAATGTTTGGCAGTTTGGTATACAAAGTCTGGGTGAGCAATAATCAGAAAAAAATAATCTAAGTTAATGAACAAAAAATTAATGCTAAAGCTAAAATTTATGTCTTTCATTAGGATTCGCTAAATGCTACGTCCATTTTGTACCATTCTAACAGGTGCAAAAAGGCAAACGGCCAGACGATATGTAAAGGTTGCGACAATAAAAATCCTTGGCAATTATGAAAAAAAAAAACCCTGGCGCAAATTGCGAACAACTGGCGAACAGTTAACGAGTTTTCACGGTAGCTTAACGACTTTTTCATAGTCTTGTGATAACGCGAATGAGAACCCCCCAGTAGAATATTTTTTTTAGTTTTTGTCAACAGATTTAATTTCTTCTGTGGCAAGTTAACCGCATTAATTCTCGGCAAGTTTGTCGTTCGACAATTTTTGCGTTTTTTATACAGGGAGTACCGGTGGCATTGAATTATAAAATGTAATAATAATAAACTATAGCGTATTTTAATTTAGATAAAAAATTGTAAATTTTAAAACAGATGCTGTTTTTTTATATTAATAAATATTCTCTCTCGTTTTGTGGTACAACATCAACAGCCTGTATAAGATAGGTAAGGCAATGGTGCGTAATTTCAGTCTGGAAAAAGCGATCGGATGTCTCTTGGTGTTGCGGCCTCGCATGGTAGCAGGTTCAATTCCCAGTAAAAACGCATCCAAAACGTTTGCAACTGACGTCACGAGCTACGGGCCAATGACGATCAAGTTGCCATATCAGTTGCAATTTTTCAACCGCACCGACTCATGCCTCGCGTGTGTTTTTATTAATTTTAAATCATAATTCAATTACTTTTGGTGAATATTAGTGATCTAAACTATATGTGCGTGTCTAATAAAGCTTGTGGTGCATAGACTATAAAATTGAACAAGAAATCTAGGGTTTAATCGAGGTGGATGGCCATCACACACGTGGATACGTGGATTACTTTGGGGTGGGTCCTGTTTTCCATATGAGAAGGTCATTAACTCTTAAACCATCTGATTCTGTGTTCTTCGTTTATTTCCTAAATTTAGTGGTTTCTGACCACCCCGAAAGGGTAACGGTCGTGATGATACTTTACTATGTAATTGGTAGATCGGAGAGGGTTTCGTCAGTAAACAGTGGATCTTGGGTCTAGTCAAGTCGGCCACCCCTGCTATAGATAGTTTTAGTACGTCTAAAATAGACTTTCTAAAAGCTAAAAGAATAGAATGATCAATGTCGATAGGATACCTAATAACCCCGCAGGTCAGTGGTTAGACTAGCTCTAGAATTTGTTGACGTTGCGCTTTGTGGTGCCAAGACATAACGAACCGGATAACATATTCTACAATGACGGAGAATGCAAACGGACAAAATAACCTAAAAATTCCGTGTTTAACATAGACAAGGACCAGAGACGTTAAATACATAACTAGATATTGAGTAGATGTCCATTAAAATGTTGAAATATTACATTATTATTATTTACATTATTTATTTGATCCTTGTTTTAGTTTTTTATTTTATATATTTTTCTATTACTTATGTTTCATTTATGTTTCTTGTCAAAATTTGTGAAGTGTTGTTTGAGTACCTACTTATTGTTACTAATACTTGTTGTTACACTTAATTACTTTTATTATATTGTATGATTCTTAAGTTGTAAAACGGGATCAGTATACAAATGCAATTGTTATTTCATATCTCATTGTTATTGTACTGATTTTGTTGGTTCTTATTTTTATTATTTTTCATTATAGCTAACAGTAAAAAATTGTAAGGCTTTAAGATTAGACATTTTTTGTATACATAATATTGTAAAGGCTGTAGATTTTCCCACGAATAAATAAATAAATAGATAGGGCAAGAAACCTAACGGTATGAGAATCAAAGCTAGACCAATCGCTACATAATTAATTAAAAAAGAAGATGTATATACAATAAATTGCGCGAATCTAATAAACAAGAAGCTAACCATAATACTTTTGTAAGTAATCTAAAGTATTTTCTCTCCCCTCTCATCTTTCAGTCCCCTCTCATCATTCCGGATTTGTTTCAAATTCTTTTGTCGTTGTCGCCACAAATTTATGGAATGATCTTCCTGTAAACATAAGATAAGCAACTACCAGATCTTCGTTTCAAAAACTCGTATATCTACACTACCTGAAAATCTCCTCACAATATTAGTAAGTGTATATATGTATGTTTATGTATAGTATTATGTATGTATTAGTATTTAGTATATTGATATCATAGTATATATAACAATATAATATGTAAGTGTATAATTAAGCTGTTAATTTTTCTTCCAAATTTTTTAATATTTCTTTCATTGCACCTATAATAGATCAAATTTGTCCCCAAGGTTTGGCTGTCAGAAAATGTCTACGGGCATTAAGTCCGCCTTTGTACTTCGTGCAATAAAGTTTTAAATAAATAAATAAATATATTACTAGAAAAATGTTACTACACATTAAATGAATTCATGCAAGATGAACTCTAACATATATGCAGTAGTTATTATTTTCGATCCTTCTCCGAAGTCCTGTTGTTTTTTTTTCTTTTCTTTTGTTTTACTTTATATAAATGTGTTGTAATATGGTTTGAAGTGTTTGATGGTTTGAAATTGTTCATCGTTACAGCCCCTAGAACACAACGTTCTTGACCTCCACTGCTGGAGATAGGCCTTCCAGAACAAATATATGGAGAATTTTGGCCTACACTCGCCCCGCTGGCGACGATATTATGTCAATCTTAAATGACAATTTATTAACGATTCCACAAGATGGTATTAGTGGAACCGGGACCGACGGTTTAACGTGCTCTCCGAGGCACGGGAACAGTGGTTTTATAAATCAATGACAAATGTACGTAATTTCATTTTATTTTTATTTTATACAATTAGGAAAACTTACAGCTAAACAATACTTAAATATAAAGAAAAAAGATAAAGTAAGAAAGGGCTAATGACAAGTTTTCACAGAAATAGATATGGAAACATAGATAAAACTAAACACTGAGTAGACTATTACAAAAAGAATAAGATGATATGAGGCAGAATAAGACAAAATAACAATAGAAATAGAACACTTATACAGATCGGCTTAAGGCATTTGTAAAGTAGTCCTGAGTCAAGCCACGCCGGGCAGCGGCTGGGGTACTACATGATATGTCAATATGAGAGCAATGTTTATTAAAATAGTCAGATGTAGTAGATGTAGAAAAGTGTATTTCTCATTGGTACATGTCGGGTGGGTTTGAACCGACCTTTGTAGGATGTAAGGAACGCGTTCCGAGCCACCACCGCGCCTTCAATTTGTTATATAGTTTTAATTACAATGTTATTTTTTGCTACGCCCCTACGGAATGTCATATATGTAGTTGTACTATTTTGTGACATGCAATAAAATATTTGAATTTGAATTAGTGTGTGACAGTCATAGTAGGTTATAGTCGTGAATGACATGGACTTTTCCAAGTTGATTATTTTGTTTCACGGACAATATGCCGACCTGCGTGCTACAGAAGTTTAAAACACGTACGGAAACGTATGGATTTTCTTTTGGCGATTTCTAGCTAAACCTTTATCGACCCAGAGCTGCGTTCGTAAACTAACACCGTGTAAGGTTTTTAACACCGAGAAGTGACACTGGCCGATCAAAAATTTTTTTTTTTTTTAAATTGTTTATTCAGGTATAAACTTAAACTATTTACATTTTTAAAATTATACGTCAAACTGCATAACAGTTTGTTGGCGAATAGTACTCTTTTTTACCATTTTTTTTTTTTTTTTATTACATTATTGTTGTATTTACTTAGCAAAAGCAATTTTAATTTTCCTTTAAATTCTTTTTTTGTTATTTTTACACAGTCATCAATAGGCATAATATTATTAAATATAAGGGAGTTAAGAACTTTCTAGTTCTTTTGTCATAATAGTTGTTATACCGGTATTCATTGTATCTTGTCTTTTGTGAGAATCTAGTATTATATCCAAATCCAGTATATACATTTTTTTAGGCACTACCTTCAAAATGTTTCGGGTCCCAACACTCACACTCACAACACTCACGTGTTAACTCAGGGTTCCTGTCAATGTCGAAGTGACTGGTACCTTAAGTAAATAAACATAGGTAGCTAATAAATAAGCTAATTTGACGAATTCAAGTGTTCCTATAGGCTCCTAAGGATAATAAATAGACAATATACAATAATAATCCTTGAAATACGCAACCAAACTTAAAATTTAATGTAAACCATACTAATATAGTATGTATATGTACCCGCAATCTTAGAACCATTTGGGATTGTGCGGAGCGATGGCAAGAGACCCGACGGAATGACTGTTGGGCCATGATAACTTGGCAGGTCTCTGGTGTGGGATGCGACGCGTATAGACATATTAGCTCCATCTCACATCCAGACGACCTCGTCAGGTGCGGGAAGAGCGGCGTTTTCTGCGGAGAACCTCAAATTGCGCAAATACGCCAACCTTGGTACTGGTTACGAATTTACGCCGTTTGGGGTCGAGACGATGGGCAATGCGCTTGGCCAAGGAGTTATGAAAGCGACTGAAAGGTCTGGAGACAGAAAGGCTGGTAATTATTTCTGCCAACGTATTTGCCTCGCTATACAGATGGGAAATGTTGCCAGTCTTCTTGGGACTATCTCGGATGGGACGTCTCTAGAGGACATGTTTTATTTATAGTTTGGTTTATTTTTAATTTTATTATTTAGGTAGCTTTTAATTTATATTTAATGTTTATTAATTTCCTCCTCCTTAGTCGGTACCCCACTGTTGGGGATCATGACTCCGTCGCAGTCCATCCACTAGCCGTTTCCAGTGGTTGCGGTCCTCGGCGCGGTGGATGGCTTGGTGTACTGGGATGTTTAGGTGGTCAGTCACCTGACTGGACCATCGTTAAATGATTCATTTACTTCGAATATAATCATTCTTCTGAAATACTAATAATATACGAAATATCTCTTTAGTGAAGATAATATTTCAAGAGACAATTTTGACAGTGACATTTTGCTCGTAAATTGTTCGTGAATGTCGGATTTGAATAACCACACTGATGACGTCAGAACCATACGCTACGAAAGCAGACGCGGCTCAGTAGAGTATTGATTAAAAAAAAATGGAAAAATGTAAATAAAAACTTTCAATTTATATTTTTGCATCCGAAAGGCAAGATATCTGGGGTTTTTACAACTTAATCACCCCGGGGCGGCTGACAAATAAACGAAACGATTCGCCAATATAAATCGGTACCAATGAAAAATATGGGCCGTTTGACACGAAGTAACACTTAGTTGAAACGACAATCCTACAAAAAAGTAAACTATAAAGGACATAACATAGGTATGGGGATATAAAATATTTTAACAAGATAACAATTTAAAAAGAAAAAACCCTTTTTCTTTTTAAATTCAAAATGGTGTGCAAAATTTTTCAAATATAATCATCAAATCTCAAGGAATAAAGAACTTGATTGATACGAAAACTACATATATATTTTTTTTCAAATAATGCCCCGCCATGTACCAATGAGAAATACACTTTTCTTACATATATTTGTCATAGATTTACAACACCACCGTTCCCGTGCCTCGGAGAGCACGTTAAGCCGTCGGTCCCAGTTTCACCTCTACCAAGTTCTGTACTCGTTAATAAATTGTCATTAAAAATTGTCATTAAAAATTGTCATCAGGTCCTCGCCAACCCGTCTGGCCGGCATGGCAAGTGTAGGCCAAATTCTCCAGATATATGTTCTGGAAGGCCCATCTCCAACAGTGGAGATTATGGATGTAATGAAATTTTAAATAAAAAATACAGTAAAAATAACACTAGTGTATGTATCGAAACTACTATTTAGTAGAGAAACTTACTCCAGAAAGTGCAAGGTACTCGTTAGGAACTGGCTTCAGGAACTAACTTATGAGGATACTGAAAACCTGTTTAAAATCATAAAATAATATTATAAGATATAGGTTGTTGCTAACACATGCATACTTATATACATTCATTCAAACCCACGTACACCAACACACACAAACACCAACACACACACACACACACCAACACGCACACACTAACCATACACACAAACAATTATTTAAGTCTTGCCTACAGCAAATATAAATAAATATTGTCTAGAGTAAAATTAAATGTTGTAAGTACTAATTCCTACAATGACATCTGAAACACCGTCCACCGACTATTTCAGATGTCACAGCTAAACTGTTTTTGTTACTATGTACGATTTATTTTATGCCCTAACCTATGTAAAAACTGAATTGTAATGTATTTTTATTTTGCAATAAAGATTTTATTATTATTATTATTATAATAATAGCCCAAAATGGATGATATCGGTTTAGATACCTATTAAAACTGTGTTATTTTATTTAATCAAAATCTCAACCGTAATTATTTGTGGGGTAGTCAGAAACCAACTTCACTTGTTCTAGGGCTATAATAATAAGTGGAAAACTTAATACATTATAATTCTGGATAAAAATCGCACACTACTTTTTTCACCTGTATTATATACATACACAGGGGGCACTTATGAATTTCAACTCACTATTGACACTCACTACATATTTATTGTTATTGGCTTTTTCGTGAGGCAATATTTTTTAAATAAATTGCCTAAGGTCACTCTGTTGATTAAAGGAGGCTTAGATGATGGCGTAGATCATGCGTGGAATACTGTTCTCACATTGCTCTATAACCTAATCACTGCAACCGAACCACACGCACAGCTTAGAATATGCACCCACATACTATAACTTCGAGTTCTTCAAGCTAAGTGTGAAAAAGTATCAATCCGTCAAGCCAGCATAGTGTTGGGGACTGATGTCGATCGATAAGTGTCTGATTCCAGTTACTAACATTAATGAAACTTGCGCTTCGTTTACGATCAGGTGGGCCCACGGTCACATTTGTTGCTAATATAAAAAAAAATCATCCCAAACCCTTCTGTTGATCTTTTCTCAAAAAAATCGTAATAGCATTGAGTTTGCCTATTCGATATGTTATCTCCAATCGTATCTTTGTGAATGGCAAAAAAATACATTGGCCATTTGGCGTGGCTATAATTTTCCAATCAATTGCCTAAGGGCCACTCTGTTGATTGAGGCAGGCTTCGACATGTGGCCCGTTAAATTCATGCCACTTATTTTTATGGCCCAACTGACCTAACTTCTTATCTAAAAAAATATTCATCAACCTCTCAGACCTTACAGAACATATTTCTGGAGAATTTGGCCTACACACGCCATGCTGGCCAGACGTATTGGCAATAATGACAATTAATAACGATTCCACAATTTGGTGTTGGTGGAACCGGAATCGACGCCTTAATGTGCTCTCTCAGGCAACGGAACGGCGGTGTTGTAAATCTATGACGTACGTCGGCATCACTTTGGACTTCCTTTCCCTTCGCACTCTTCAAAATGCAGTCTTCTTTTTAAAATAATCTTTACTCTCACCTTCTATCTATACAAAATATTTGTGATTGACCTCATTCCTATTCCATATTGTAGTAAAACATTTAAGTGTATGTATTCTATGTAAGTATTACACTTTCAGTATGTATATGTATAGAATGTATTGTTGTATATGTACATAGTTTATTGTACCAATATTATAGTAATTTATTTATTTTTTGGCACCCTGCCTGTAATTGGTTACATTTTACAAAGGTTAGCTGGTAGAAGATGCCTTAAGGCATTAAGCTCGCCTATGCGCTTAGTTTTAAGTTATTTAAAAAGTAAAGTGGCTAGTGACAATCGAAATACACTATGGTGATAACTGACTATTTAATAAACTTTACACCAGTGCTTGATATAGGCATATCAGCAAGTCAAGTCAAGTCAAGTCAAAATATCTTTATTCACGTAAACCTATTACAGGCATTTATGAAACGTCATTAATTTGATTATTTTGAATGATTCTACTCCTGCTAGTAGAAGACTAAGCAGCAAAGTGGTCCAATAAGTAAGCTGTTAGCAGAAGACCAGCAGCTTAGCAAATTCCAGTGACCTGTTAATGTTTAATCTGACTGAGAAAGGAATCTGCAAGGAAAACTCAGCTATATCAGATTTACAAAATAAAACATATACAAAACTGCACCACAACGATCAATTAATAACCTTTTAAATTAAGTTATCAGTACCTATGAGAATACAATACCTGGTACAGCAGTAACCCACCAGGCAAGTCAGAATTAAGGTAGACTACATACCTATGTGCAACCCGAAAGTCGACAATGCGCTGCGAGCCTATTATTATAATAATAATTATAATAATAACGTATCATCACGACCGTTTTCCTATTGGGGTGGTCAAAAACCACGTTTATAAATAAGCGGATTCACATTTAGGCAACTTTACTATAGGCCAATCATGACAAGTGGCAAGCTCGTCGATGTCTCCAGCGTACCAAACTCAAGACATATCACCAAAAATTAAATATTAATTAAATGTATTTATTTACATTATTAAATATTTTTGTGTCCCGACCAGGAATCGAACCCGGTACCTCCGAGTCTAAATCCACGGACTTGACCGCTAGACCACGGAGGCAGATATTTAACTTTGTGCAATAAAGATTTATTATTATTATTTATTACGTAAGAAAAGTATATTTTTCATTGGCGCGAGTACATGCCGGGGTTCAAACCGACCTGTTTAGGAAAGGAAAGCGTTCTTACAACCGAGCTACTACCGCTACTTTCCACGCTGTATATTTAAAGACACGTAAAGTATAACTTGATATTAATTTAAGTCTTCCAAAAGCTACATCCAAGTTTGTAACTTAAGTCATAAATATTTATCACGAAAACAGAGTTCTAAACTGTTTCCAAAACTTAGTTTTATCTGGTTTTATCCTTCTAATAGTGTAAATAATATATGACGATGGTTTTTAACTCAATTCAGTTTTTTTGCAAATAGAAATAAGACAAATGCGCTTTTATACGTCAATTTTTTACAATATTGAAATAATATAGTACAAAAAAATTAGTAAAATTAAATATCTTTAATTATTTAGAGGGCAAATGCTGCTAGGTCACCATGCCACAGGACAGCGATTTGAAGAAGCAATTATTTTTTGTTAGTATTAAATTTTTATTATCTAAGTTTTAACCTTAAATTAGGCGCGGTGGTGGCTCGGTTGTAAGAACGCGTTCCTTAAATCCTACAAAGATCGGTTCAAACCCCCCCGGCATGTACCAATGAGAAATACACTTTTATTACGTACATTTGTCATAGATTTACAACATCACCGTTCCCGTGCCTCGGAGAGCACGTTAAGCCGTCGGTCCCGGTTCCACTAATACCAACTTGTGTAATCGTTAATAAATTGTCATTAAAAATGAATATTTCAGCGATCAATGGTTTAGGCTTAAATAACGAGTCCACGGCCCCGCTCTGAAGGCGGTCGGTCAATTCTACACCTGGTAATGGAAGATTAAGCAACAAATCAGTTCAAAGAGTAATCTGTTGGCAGCTTCCAATGATCTGTTAATTTTCAATCAGACACGTTGATAAAATTATTCAGAAATATCTCTTGGAAGACCAATATACAGCAGTAGCAGGTTCGATGTACTAATGATGCACTGGTTTAGCTATTAAATCTATTGGTGAATGTACTAAAGGGGAGATTATTCTAACAACGTAAATATTCATGAATGTAGTACTATAACCCCACGTAATTGTTCCTGACACAATTAAACTCACCTACATAATGCGATCTAATTGTTATTGTTGTAACATGAGCTATTCTATAATTGTTGTATACCATTTGTACGGTGGACATTTGTCAAGTTCCCAGTAATAAATAATAAATAAATATTTCCAGACAGGTCACACAGCGCCATCTAATTTCCGTGGTAAGCTACGAGGCTTGTGTTACGGAAACTAGATGGTTGATAAACTACATATTATACTTTTTTTTTGTAAATATATACATATTATACATATAAACACCCAGACCGAGACAAATTATACAATGTAGAACTTGCCCCCGGTGGGAATCGAACCCACGACCTCCCGAGTTTACGGCAACGTAGACCACGGAGGCGGTCAATAGAATATTATTTAAAAAAAAAAACACACTATTTTTATTCGTTATTAAATTAATACACCCTCTGCTGTTTTTATTTCCCTGATGTCTCTTATTATAGTCATCATATTGCAGCTAATAATATATTTATTTATATACCGCAAACGAGCAATTATATTTGAAATCAAAATTATTTACCGAAAAACAAAACACTACTGAAAATCGCAATACCCATTGTGGGAAATACCCGTTACATATTTTAAAAACAAAACATTGTTCGATTTTTAAAATTCCCAAACTTCGTATAATTTAAAAAAAACAAAATGTTATATTTTACTTTTGAAATGAAATCTAGCAAGTCAGTTCCGGCTGTAGTTGCCTAAAGCCATCCGATCAGTTGTCATGTTCATGGCCTTGACTAATACATATGGAACGGTAATTGGGGAAAATTTATTATCGAACGACATAGTATAAATTAGTGATGTAACGAATACAACCTATTAGGCGAATATTAATATAATAATACACCACGGTTTTTTTTTACCACTGGCAATTTTTGTTCAAAAAGCACAACATTTATAACTTTATTTGCGTAGCACTTATATTCGTTCTTTTGATATTAATTTAATTTGTTTTTAATATTCGTGAACATATTGGCGAATATTAATATTAGAATAATTTTCAAATAAATTGATAGTAATTTCTCTTAACATCTTATTTTTGTTTTTATTTTTTATACTAGTTTTATGTGTCTTTGCTTTATGGGCACCTGATGGTAAGGGGCGCGCAAGAACCATGAATTTTAGCAACTGGAATCAGACACTCATCAGTCCCTAACACTATGCCGGCTTGAATGGGCATGACGGCAATTCGAGTCTGATCCCGAAACGTGTGGATTCTCTTTACTGGATTTATCGGCACGAACAGCCGATACTTCCCCGCCCCGGCTGGCTGGGTAAATTACCTCCATCAGTCCGCCCACCACAGAGAGACGGTTTATAGGGTTTTAGTCCGTAGGCGACTTGGGGTCATCTTAGGAGGCCTCACGGTGAGTCGGGCATGCGTCCTCCCGCGGTGGCCCGTCAGGCCGGGGTCGTATCATTAATGATATATCGATTCACTGTCTTTAAAAAAAAACTATTAAAGAAGACTTACTTAATGTTAAATATAGTTTCAAGTTTCTTTATGCTTTTTTATACATAAAAAAATGTTAGGTGTTATTTGATTAAATATTTAGTCTCTATTTTATAAGAAAATGTATTTTTTGTAATTGGCTTTCGCTATAGCCGTGGGCGTTTTGTCTCAGGTTAGCTGGGCGGCGGCGTGCTGGCTCGTGCTGTGGCGTCTCGTCGTACTGGGGTTCGTCTTTGGGTTTAAATAAAATATGTTGGGTGGGACTCTCACTAGGGCTTGGTTGCTAGCGGAGCATCGTCTCCCTTGTCAGCGTTGCCATAGTGACGGTGTCGGGCGTCAAAGAGCTACTCTCCGCGTCGGGTGCCAATTCGCTACTGACCCAACCCCTGTCAAAATATCGATAGAACTTAATACTAAAGGGTGTCGTGATTTATTTGTTGTAGATTTTATATAAATAGGCTAATAAATATACAGCTCTTCCGTTCGCAACAGCAGTTTTAAATAACTGTTGAAGTCTTGGTCATTTTACGAAGGTCAATGTTTCATGCAATTTTCTCAACCCCCGGCAGTGATGGCTTATGTCAGCTGTCACTAGCATTTGCTGCAGACAGGATGTAATTTCATACTATCACTAGGTATATGAGGGCGTCTATACAGAATGCAACTCTGTACTGCACTTCAAGTTTGATTCCCAGCACCTACACTAAATTAAACTCGAGATGTGATTTCCGTCCAGTTGATAGTAAGCGGGACTAGTGATACGGTAGTATCGAATAAAAAGTATCTAGTTTAAAAGTCAACATCGTGGAGAAAATTACTCGATTCTAAAAAGACAGTAGTTTGCAGTTTTCTATATTCTATTATTATTATCAAAGTCAAAGTCAAAATATCTGTGACTTTGACTTAAGTTGAATTTTGAAATAAATTAAATAATTAAATTCTTTATTGCACAAAATAAGTGTACAAAGGCGAAGATTAATGCCTACAAGGCATTTTCTAACATCTAACCTTTGGGTGAGTGTGAGATTAAGGGTAGTGCCGATATCAAGTTTAACAATATAGAATATACTACGCACACTACATACTAATAGATACTTACACTGTTACATAAATTACACATATACTTAAAAATAAACGTATATACACATATATATTATGCCAAATAGATATTTTTAGCCTGATGACGACTCCTGTTTGTCTAGAAATAAAGCAGTGACCAAGCGCTTAAAAACGCGCGTGTCTAATAGCGAGTGGTAGCTTGTTCTACTGGCGGGCTGCAGACACAGTATACGAATCTGAATATCTGCTAGAGGAGTGGGATGGAATTTTAAGTTGGTTGTTATGTGAAGAAGTGGAAGGTTGTGAGTATCACACATGTATTCAAAACGGGATTTAAGATATGCAGGCGCATGACGGTTGTTCAGGATACCATACAGAGACACGAGGAGATGGGTAGATCTTCGAAAGTGGATATTGAGCAATTTTAACTGATTACGAAAATGAGAGATATGATCATATGTACGCAAGCCGTATACATTCTATGAGAAATGCGAAAGGCAAATTGTATGGCAAATATTTTTTTTTTATTATTTATTTATATATGCATTTTTAGATAAATTATTTCAACAAGAATATAATTTAAATAGAAAAACCTAATTTTATATAGTTTTGCAAAATGTTTTTTATTTCATTCTATTTAATTATTACCGTAGGGACCGTCTGGAACACTTGGTTAAGTCAATTTGCACAAACAGTATTTAAAATAAAAATTTAAATACTATTAATGTCAAACTATGTTAAAATATAAAGGTCAAGTACTACTAAGGTATGTACTACATACTATAATCTAATATAAAAAAAAAAATATATTTTTACAACACTAAAATATGACAAATAACTAATATTAGAAAACTGCCACAAGGTGCATCGTTATTAAAACCAAATAAGAAAAAAATATAAATAAATTTATTAATATAATTTAAAATATTATTATGATAGCTCTTATCATAGATTTAGTATCCTATATCTATGGCTCTAATACTAAAGGACTTGTTTTATATGAAAACTACATATTTTATTTTCTAAATAACTTAATTGCACAGTAATATATAGTAAAACACATTTGTCTTATCAATAAAAAAATTGACTCTACTTTTTTTTTTTTTTTACTTTTTACCATAAATCGCCCAAAATGGATGTTGTTATTTGATATGTGAATAATTCATGTTTGTCATTTTGGTATACTTATGAGTACAGTAAGTAATGATCAAAAATCACTCAATTTGTATATTTTTCTCACAAAAAAAGAGCGCAAGAATCTTTTTTTATTTATTGATAATTAGTTTTAATAACTAAATAATCACTAAAATAAATATAGAGTATCATCATCACGACCGTTTCCCTTTCGGGGTGGTCAGAAACCACGCTTATAAAAAAGCAGATTCACATTTAGCCAACTTTATTATAGGCCAATCATGACAAGTGGCAAGCTCGTCGATGTCTCCAGCGTACCAAACTCGAGAAATATCACAAATAAATTAAATATTAATTAAATGTATTTATATACATTATAAATATTTTTGTGTCCCGACCAGGAATCGAACCCGGTACCTCCGAGTCTAAATGCACGGACTTAACCGCTAGACCACGGAGGCAGTATAATACAAAAATAATAATAGTCAATTCCTTAAAAAAATGTTAGGAATTGTCAATATTTCCAATATGAAACTAAAATAGCTTTCTCTCTGTTATTATTTATTGGTTTTGCCAAGTGTTAAAAACACAAATTTATATAACACAAATCTGTGCATAATCTAGCAAAGTTTCATTAAATCATTTCATTCGGAAGTAAATTAAATTCGACCTAAATTAAGATAATTGTAAATAATAAAAAAATAAGTTGAACAAATATTATGATGTCACACGAGAAATGATCAGGAATAGGTTCAAGACTCAGCTTTACGCAGTACAAATTGGTGGTAGAGGAATATCAGCAAAATCTTTGCAGCACTTACTGAAACAATTGGGCCTAAGCATGTCTGCAGGAGATACATTTATGGAACGACCTTCCAAAATGGCATTAATGCAATGATTCATTGGGCCCATGGAGTCCAAGCGCAAAAAAGTTTTTAAAAGACATAACACCGCGACTTGTTGTTTCCTCCGATGACAAGAGGGCTGGCGCTTTCTTAGCCCAGAGAATCAGTATTGCAATTCAGCGGGGAAATGCAGCCAGCGTTCTTGCCACCATTCCACGCGGACGGGACTTATATCCCTATCCTTAGTATTAATATTAATTTTATTTTATATGTTGTAAATATTTTTTTCGAATAAATTTATATCATTCAGTATATGGTGAGCGTCGGGTTGCGCAATAAAAAAAGGAGGTTTGTAAACCAGCCTATGGTCGATCGCAAGCCCGAGACACCATTCTTCTCATCTTTCTTTCCCACACACGAAGGACCCGGCACTCGCACGGTGGATCCAAGGAATGCTTAGAAATTTGTGTTCTCTTTCTATTCGGGCACTTATAATTTAAAATTGTGTCGTGTAAAATAACGTGTGTCTACCTATACATGCGAGCGTTTAAATTATAGGGAAACACACTCAGACATCGGAGCTTTTAGCTAATGAACGAGCTCGGCTGTCGAATTTAGAAACCTATTACGAGTGAAAAATAGGCAACTTTTTTACAGTAACAAAAAAAAAGACATTGACGTCTCTAGTGACAATAGGGCTGGCAGTTTTTTCTCCCAAAAATTAAGTATCCTAATGGGGTGTATCACTAACTTTTTATCACGATAGTTGGCGCATGATAGATGGTACCTTATATAACTGTCAGTTGCATAGAAAACTTGTATTTTTATTACGAAATTTATTGTTTTCTTGATATTATGTCGAAGTAAGCAGCTTTTAAGTGTACAAATCGAGATTCCCAAGCGAAATCAAAGATATGGTGATCTCAAAATTGCCGTTCTATTAATTTAGCCTTTTTTCTTTTTATGACGGTGTTCGCTTTCTTAATTCGTATTTTAAGGTAGGTAACGTTAATTTTAAATACATTTTTCTGTTATAAAAATAAAAAACTACAAAAACATTTAAAAAATGATCCGTCAAAGGTGTAAACAAGGTACCAGTGCCGCTAGCGACATCTACAAAAAGCTTTGCCTGATACACCCAATTCAAAGGGTAAATGCTGCTAGTGTATTGGGCACCATGCCACAAGACAGCGATTTGAAGGAGCTATTTTTTTTGTAATTATGTATTTTTATTATTATTATTTTTTAGGTTAAATTTAGATTTTGTTTAATATTGTAATTCTTTTATATTGTTTGTATATTACTTCGTATAAAAATTGTGTCAGAATTAAAAAAAAATAGGGCAGTCTTATGAAATATTCACAATATTCACAAGGATCTCACTAACACCATTTTGCCAGTTACTAGTGTAATCCTTGTCAATCACAAATTATGATATATAAAACAATCGTTATTGCAATGCGTCAGGAATGTTTGCAGAATATCGTGTAAATAGTTTTTAGCTCTGCGTAAATGCACTGCATCTATAGTCAATTAAAGGCAGCACCAACCATATGCTAAAGGTCATATCGGATAGAGTGCACTGTCCAATACAAGCACTTTTATACAGCTTCACTGCAACCGACACATCCAAACATCGTCGGAGGCCCTGGCGTGGTTTTCTCAATATCTACACGGTCGGCAGCAGCAGGTTCGAGTTGATCAGGTGTCATCAGAGTGGGGGGACTTGGACACGGGCGTCCCACAAGGTGGCATTCTCTCCCCTTTGTTGTTTTCAGTTTTCATTAATGCCATCACCTCTCAACTTCATTGTGACTACCACCTGTATGCGGATGATTTGCAGCTCTATGTGCGGTCAGATATCAACACTGTCAATAGTGCAATAGCTTGGCTAAACTCGGATCTTTGTAATATATACTCTTGGTCAAGACGCTTTGGGGTTGTTGTCAATCCGAGCAAATGTCAGTCGATCATAATAGGAAGCTCGCGGCTGTTGAGCAAAGTTGATACTAGCAGTATTGACCTTGTTCGGTTTGACAGCGTCCCAATTGCGTATTGCAGTGAGGTGAAGAATCTAGGTGTTTACCTAGATTCTAATCTAAGCTGGACAAACCAAGTCACCAGAACCAGTGGTAAAATATTTTCTTCTTTGCACTCTCTAAATAAACTTAAAAACTTTCTGCCGTTAAAAGCTAAAATAACCCTTGTCCAAAGCCTTCTTCTTCCTCTCCTCGACTATGGTGACGTGTGCAGCATTGATATGTCGGAGATGTTGCTCAACAAAATGGACCGTTTACTAAATGCATGTATCCGGTTCATCTATTGCTTACGTAAATATGATCACATCTCCGAGTATCGTGCTAGGTTGAAGTGGCTGCCAATTCGCTGTCGCAGGAATCTTAGAGTCCTCTGTCTCCTTTACTCTGTTTTAAATGAGCCTGCGACACCGAAATACCTCAAGGACAAATTCGCCTATCTCTCTTATTTTCATGATAAATCTCTCCGATCTTCTCACAACTCACTTCTTTCCGTTCCATCTCATCATTCCGGATTTGTTTCGAATTCCTTTGCGGTTGTTGCTAAAAATCTGTGGAACAATCTACCTATTACCATAAGGCAGGCATCTACCAGATCATCATTTAAAAAGCTGGTCTACTCACATTTTCTAAATAACTCCCAACAAAATTTGTAAGTTTTATATGTATGTTTATTATTGTGTATGTATTAGTATTTAGTATATATATAAGTAGATTATATATAAGTAAGTTTATTATCTAAGTATTTATATCTAATTGATGTGTCACTTATACTTTCCTTGCACCTACAGTTGTTCTAATTAGTCCCAAAGGTTTGGCTGTCAGAGAATGTCTACGGGCATTAAGTCCGCCTTTTGTACTTTGTGCATTAAAGTTTTGAAATAAATAAATAAATAAATAAATAAGGCTATATATTAACTTTAGTTTACTAATTTTAATGTCAGCTATTGTTACTAACATAGTAATGGGTATACCAACAAAAACATGGATTGGTATTATGCAAATATATGTTTATATAAGAACCACAAATTGCGCAAATACGCCAACCTTATTACCGGTTACAAATTTGCGCCGTTTGGGGTCGGGACAATGGGCCCATGGCGAGGTGCTTGGCCAAGGAGTTTCAATGCAGCTGACAGAACGGTCTGGAGACAAGAAGGCTGGCAATTATTTCTGCCAACGTATTAGCCTCGCTATACAGAGGGGAAATGTTGCCAGTATCCTTGGGACTATCTCGGATCAGATTTTAATTTTATTATTTAGGTAGCTTTTAATTTATATTTAATGTATAATAATTTACGTCGTTTAATTAATATAAATGTTGTTAACTATAATATAAATTCGCGGCGGACAATATATATATATATATATTATTACGACATTTTTTGAAAACTCAATAAAATAAAATGGCGCAATAAAATAAAAAAAGGAGGCCTCCTTTTCTTAAACCAGCCTATTGTCGGTCGCAAGCCCGAGACACCATTCTTCTCATCTCTTACCCACACACGATGGACCCGGCACCCGCACGGTGAATCCATGGAATGCTTAGAAATTTGTCTTCTCTCTTCAGTATCCACGACTTCCTCATGTCATTGAGTTGTCTAAAATTTCTAATATACGAGTATATACGAATCTATCTACATGTTTCAGAACAAAGTGGATGTTGGTAATTTCGAAAGACTGTTGTTGTGTTCTTCCTGTAAACAAATCACGAAATTTTCACTCGTTGTAGATAGTAGATTTTTAAATAGGTCAGCTGATCTGTATGTACAGGCTGATGGGAACTTTGTCACGTGAACAAACATCCCGGCGTCCTTTGCTCCAACCCTGTTTGATAGGGAAGGGATGACGCGTTGTGATTTGATGAATCTGCTCAAATACACTGATTTTGTGTACTGTCAGTTAACAGCCAGAAGTCTACGAGATTTATTACAGAAATATGCAACTAAACTAATATTTTAAAAAGGACATCATTCATCTTGTATAAGGATTTGGGCTAAATTGTATGCACAGTTATACCTATATGCATGTTTAGATAAATTATTCTAACAATATTACTTTTTAAGTAGAAAAAGCGTTTTTTTATTATATATATTCTGTGGTGTCAAGGAAAAAGGAGATGAGTCGAAAAAATTAAAAATTAGATTTTTGCACCTATTGGTTCAAAACATTCATATGCGTCAATGCAATAAGGAGATGAGTCTATAAACTGTACAGTTTATTTTACACCCCTACGTACATAAAGGGCCTAGTCGTAATATTAAAATGTATAAATAAGTAAAAAGAGTTCAATCGAGTTATTTCAGTATCGCGCTTTTACCGCCAATAATTCAGTTATGTATAGTGAGATGAGTCGACTCGTACCTAAAGTATACGACTAATGAAATTGAACATTACGTAAATTACAATTTTCTAATTATAAAAATGAGTTGTTTTCTTAATTTGCCTGTAGTGAAAAGTTCACGTTTTGTACTTATGCCCTTTTTCCTTGACACCACAGACATATGTATATATATCCACTTTCCATCTGGTCATTCCATCCAGTTTTTTGTTAATTGTAAACTGATCATTAATTAGAGACAATCTCAACCTTATGAATATCGTGTGGGGGAACTATTAGTTAATGACAACTTTCAAATTGTTTCGTAAATTTTAAAATATTAGTTTAATCAACATTTACCTCTGAAAATAAGCTGACACGATGTTCATGTTGGTACCTCCGAGTCTAAATCCACGGACTTAACTGCTAGACCACGGAGGCAGTCAGCAACAATTATAGACTGACAGCAATTGTCTGGGTGTTTATATGTATAATATGTATATATTTACAAAAAAAAAGTATTATATGTAGTTTATCAACCATCTAGTTTCCGTAACACAAGCCTCGTAGCTTACTACGGAAACTAGATGGCGCTGTCTGTCTGGAAACATTTATTTATTTATTATTATTTAATTAATTATATTGTGCACGTCATAAAGTTAGCACAATTCGCAATAATGCTAATATTTTACAGATTTTTTTTGGTCTATTGACCTGATTAGGTATAACAAACCTAATCAGGTCAGGTTGTCTGGGCAACTCTGACACCGCTGTTGCTTTCAAATTCATTTAAGTGGTATCATCCACAGAGTCTATTACAAACTTTGACGGGATTTTATCTTCTAGAATAAATCTTGTTTCTAGCAAATAACTGATTATTTTGTATTGGTAATCATTATCATTGCAGACCTCAGAACATAAGAGGTCTAGTACCTCCACTGTTAAAAATAAGAGATGGGCCTTTCATATCTGAAGAATTTGCCGAGACGCCACTGGCCAGACGGGTTGGTGAGGGTCTATGTCAATTTTTAATGACACGAAATTAACGATTCTACAAGTTGGTATTAGTGGAACTAAAGGCTTAACGTGCTCTCAAAAGCACGAGTACAGTGGTGTTGTAAATCTATGACAAATGTACGTAAGAAAAGTGTATTTCTCATTGGTACATATTTTCTTACGTCATAGAATTTACCTACCACACCATCGTACTCGTGGCTCGGTTCGGTTTCACTAATACCAACTTATGAAATCGTTAATTAATAATTATTATTAATTGATAACCGCTTAACTACACCATTGAAATTATTTTATACATTTTATGACATAGTGGCTTTAACAGTCGGGACCTATTAAAACCGAGACAGGCTCAAATCTTCCCAACAATAGTTACGCAAGATTCTCCAGAAATATATTCTGGACGGCCGTAACTATTTTTTAACTATTATATTTTAAATAGTAATATATAATAGCTAAACTATAAATCCTAACATACTACCTCATTACGGTCGTGATGATACGCGTGTTCATCTAGTTTTCATTATTACTTGTTGTCGGATGATGTAACAAAACAGTTGCGCCACATCTTCTTATGAGACATACCACAGTCAAACAATTCGTTCAGTATACTGAGCAGAGATGTGGACACTGACAGTGGGTCTGGTCCACAAGTTTAGGGTCGTTTAGCGATCCATGGAGAGATCTATGCTCGGTACTTCTTTGATGATGAAGTCGGAAAACGTGGACATCCGTCAGAGATCCAAAGTTACCGACATAGCCTTCAGAATTTGTAAACTGAAGTGGCAATGAACACGTCTGTCGCTATACTGATATCCGATGGTGTAGACGGTTTCTTGAGCGAAGACCACATATGAGAAGACGCCTATATCCAGCAGTGGACAGACACAATATATATATATACGCTACAAATTGTATAACCTCCCTTTGCTGAAGTTAATTGAAAGTTTGAAATTATATGAACAGAACAAACCCTATATTTGGGTAATAATTTATATGGTACAATCTTATTGGAGATAGTAAAGCCTGACATAAGAAAGGTTGATCTGGGCTCGTTATCTCAATATCCGGCCCTATGACAATCAGGCGGGAAACATCTTAGAAACCCGCCCCACTGTCTCGTTTGATGTTCCCGCAAAATAAGTACAAGTTGTACTACGCAATATAGAAATTCTGTTTGCTAGTTAATATTTTGTCTAAAAACTTTTTCGCCGTAAAAAAAAACAGTTACCTACGATTTTCATTACATCAAATAAATTGTGAGGCCGACAAAACTAATCTAAATTTGCGATAGTTTGTAGTCGCACCTGATTGGTTGATTAATACCGCGCCTCGAGCTGATTAGTGCATTTGTATTGCACCTCAACCTGATTGGTCAATTCGTACTAGGCCTCTAATGATGGTACGTGGCAAGTGGAAACATTTTAGACGGCGTTTTGTATTAAACAGACTAATGCATAATTTTTTTTTAACAATGTATTACTTGCTAAAATAAAAATTCCACGCTTAAAAGTAACCAATATAGCCGAGCGAAATTGTTATCCAATGGCAACAAATATATTTAATAAGCTTCCAGTTACTATAAGAGAGCTGCCACTAAAACTGTTGAGTTAAACAAATGCTGTTTAATTAATATTTTTATTCGACACAAGAATACCTAGACACTAAGCTCGACAAGCTTCGGGAAGCTGCGCCACATCTTCTTATCAAACATACCCCAGTGTCTGAAGACGAGAGTTTTCAACCAGTGCGTTCTTCCAGTGCTGTCGTACGGAGCAGAAACATGGACACTGACAGTGGGTCTCGTCCACAAATTCAAGGTCGCTCAGCGGGCTATGGAGAGAGCTATGCTTGGTATTTCTCTGATGGATAAAGTTAGAAACGAGGAAATCCGTCGAAGAACCAAAGTTACCGATATAGCCTTCAAAATTAGTAAGCTGAAGTGGCAATGGGCTGGACATGTCTGTCGTAGAACCGATGAACGATGGAGTAGACGAATTCTGGAGTGGAGACCACGTACGGGAAGACGCAGAGTGGGTCGACCCCCCGCTAGATGGACATATGACCTAAGGAAGGTCGCTGGTGGGAGTTGGATGAGAGTGTCAGGAGATCGTGTGAAGTGGCGAGCCTTGGGGGAGGCCTATATCCAGCAGTGGAGAGACACAGGCTGATGATGATGATGAAGCTCGACAAGGTCATGTTACTAAATAAATATTTGTATGCTAGAAATAGCGAAGCATGTGATACCATATAACAATTTACATATTTGTTACTGACAAATCGATTTTATTTAAAAGCAATTACGGTTGTAATAACTTGGCCTAAACTTTGATATAGATTTTCCCAAAAGTGTCTTTTGAGAAATTGCAACAATTTGCTTGTCTTAAAAGGATTAAACGTAATTTATAGTCTACAGAGTAACTACCAAAATGCAGGGTGTTGGATGGTGCTAGAATAAATAGCTTTGGTTAGATTTTAGAAGCCAGCTCTTAAGTTAGGCATTTGCTCTTCCAAATCCATAACTCTTCGACAATCAGTCTAGTGAGTGTTAATAAAAACGCGACACCAAACGAATCAAATAATAATAATAATAATAAAATTCTTTATTGCACACAAAATATACAATATAAAGTGTTGTACATAGGCGAGCTTAATTCCTTGTAGGTATTCTCTAACAGCTAACCTTTGGAAGAACGACATAAGAAATTGTGGGGTGCAGAGTTAGATGGAGAGAATAAATATTAGACTAAATGCAAGGGTGCTATACCTTTCACTGGGTATATCATATGTCATATTAAAAAGTAATGAAAATAAATAAATATATATATATTAACATAGTTACATACACAAAATATACGTTTATAAACATACATAAATATTTACATAAATAATAATCTAAATATAAATACATACACTAATAATAATAATCCTGTATTTAAATTAAATATCAATTTGCTTTTTAAAAAAGTAAGGAGATAGAAGATGTTTAAAATGTTTAAAGTAGGTGCCTGTCTGATAAGGTGCAGTCTGTTCCATTGGCGAGCTGCGGAAACTGTGAGAGAATCCGAATATCTGCTAGTAGAGTGGAGAGGAATTGAAAGTTGATTGTTGTACGAAGAACGAAGAGAACGAGTATGGGAGTCACGAAGGAATTGAAAACGATCACGCAGGTAAAGGGGTATATTCCTGTTATTAAGGATACCATATAGAAAGGAGAGGATGTGTACAGATCTACGAAAACGGATATTGAGCCACTTTAATTGAATACGAAAATGAGAGACTTGATCATACTTAACCGACTCAAACGCTTACGCTCATTGCAAATGACATGTTTAAATCAATAACAACTGCGCTGCATATTTTAATGCTGTCCGCGGTGCTGCTGTCAATTCTACGGGGCTACATCACATCTCACTCACTGTTAGGGTACACTTTCCTGTAGTTAGGGCAGCCAAGAATTATTTAATTTAGAACTCTTTTTAAGTTAATCTTTTTTAATTTTTAATTTAATTTATTTCATTATTGGATATCTGTAATTGTTATTGTTTTTTGTTTAATTGAATTTCTATAATTTTTGGTTGTATTTCTTGTTTTTTCTCCTTTTCTTTGAAACCTAAGTATCAGTAATAAAGTATTTTCCTAATTTGGCCAATGTATAAACTCAATTATATACTAACCTTTATGTTCTGTAATGTGCGTAACGTAATATTTTTCGAGTCACACACTCGACGAGCTTGCCACTTGACATGATGGGACTATAGTAAAGTTGGCTAAATGTGAACTCGATTCTTTAAAAGTATGGTTTCTAACCACCCCGAGAGGGATACGGTCGGCACTTTACTTCTAGTTTTAAAAGTTTGAATAAAAGAAGCTATAAAAATGGACGCAATAACTGTCAGAAGACTTTGTCTTCGCGTGCAATATTCTATTCTCACCCCTCACACACAATAGAGGGGTTTAACTAAAAAAGGTCATTATTCCTTTGAGCCAAGTTTTATACTTCAAATTATATTCACCATATTTTTTAAATATAATTGCTATAATTTAATATTATAGCTGGCCAGACGGGTTAGCGAGGGTCTGATGTATTTTTTTTATTGACAATTTATTAACAATTCCACAAGTTGGTATTAGTGGAACCGTGACCGAGAGCTTAACGTGCTCTCCGAGGCTCGGGAGGTTGGTTGTTAGAAAATGCTTGGTGTCTTAGTCCGCATATGTACAATTTGAGTGTAACAGGTCCATGATCCGAGGAGGCTCTGGCGTTCTCTTGTGAGCTTGGGGAAAAACTTCGCTTGGCGACGGATGACGGTTATAATTGTAATTTAAAAAAAATATTTGTAGTATAGTTTATTTATAACTTAGTAAAAGTTGTAATATTAAAAAAAACATTTCTCATTAAGTTTACATTTAAATGCTGCAACAATCAATCTCGAAAATCGAAATTAAATCGTCAATTACCAAAATTACAATCGCAATTTATTCCATTACAGTTAAATTATACTTTTTCTATACAAAACGGAACGGAATACGTGGATGTGTATAATTAATTCCAACATAATATCAAATGCAAATTATTGGACAAGGCTAATGGCTACAGAATAGTACATAAAATTGTTTTAATTTATGAAGGCGGGTTTGTTATTTTAAGTTATTGTAGAGCTGTTTCTGCAGCGTTGGTGCCAAGGTGGAACTCATATTCGTAAATAGTGTTGCTTTTTTGCAGGACTAAGACCAAGGACAAGACCACCGATACGTTAGTTCGACCAAGACCAAGAACAAGACCACCGATACGTTAGTTCGACCAAGACCAAGAACAAGACCACCGATACGTTAGTTCGACCAAGACCAAGAACAAGACCACCGATACGTTAGTTCGACCAAGACCAAGAACAAGACCACCGATACGTTAGTTCGACCAAGACCAAGAACAAGACCACCGATACGTTAGTTCGACCAAGACCAAGAACAAGACCACCGATACGTTAGTTCGACCAAGACCAAGAACAAGACCACCGATACGTTAGCAAGACCAAGACCAAGACTAACACTAGTCTAGGTCTAGATCTTACGCAAGAGTTGCGCAAATAAACTTAATCTTATTTATAATAAAATTGTAACTATTACTCTAATTTAAATGCTGTTATTTCCTATAATTAAGGTGGCACTTAGCCCCATTATTCTTATTATGTTGTAATGAATTGGTGTACGTCTTCAAGGTCTTCTTGGACTTGCTTGACCAGCTGTTCTCATGCAAGACCAAGACCAAGACTTGGCCAATCTTGGTCTTGGTCTTGCTTTGGGCAATACTATTCGTAAATAACGCAATATTTTAAATTTTCCATATTGTGAACAGACCGATGTTAAAGGAAACTCCAATGGCGTGAAAACATATGAATCACTAAATTCAAAACACAACTACACACACAATTGAAATAAATTTGAATTTGGAATTTCTAGCCAAACGCCAGATATTTAAGATCAAAGTGGCCAGGTTCGAAAAAGCGACAACTTCATATGTATCGACATATTAGGGATACGGATATAAGCCCCGTCTGCGTGGAATGGTGGCAAGAACTGCTGTATTTCCCCATTAAATTGCAATACAGATTTTTGTCACCGACAAGACGTGGTGTTATGTCTTTTAAAAACTTTGCCTTTTACATATATACATATATATTATACACACGTCCCACACCAGAGCACGTCCCCGTTCCGAGGGGACCAACGTCATACAATCTGGTCAAGACCTCGGATTACTCCAGCAGGCTCCAAAAGAACTGAAACCTCGAAGGTGGCAGATCTTTCAACATAATTATTAAAGGAACAGTAGGAAATTTAAGTGAGGTATTTTATCTTTACTTTGCGGAGCTGAGCTGTAGCACACGAAAACAATGTGCATCTACACTTACAGCCAATCAACCCGCCTTTATGAATTATACAACTGTAGGTATTCGTATTTTCACGTAGAATGCACCCGCGAGAATAAAGCTAAACTTCCGCCTATTCAGTGCTGTATAGAAAAGAGAATTCGTCCTATACCGTGATTGGGGTAACCATGGTTTAAGCGAATTTTCGATAATATTAATCTTTCGCGGATAATCATCAACTTAAATATCTCCCAATAACGCACTCTGTTTTACCTAGAGCATACTAGCTGGATAAAAGTCAATAAGAAATTTCTAAAAAAATCTTACTAAAAAGATAAATCCAGGAATTGTTTTACGTGTAATTAAGATATTTATTTATTTATTTAGTACACACAGCAGTACATATATTATCACACACATAACATAGTATAATTATAGCTTATCTAATGTACCAATTAGGTGTCACAGCATTCACCAATACAAAAAAAAAGAAGAAGTTAAAAACTTATTACTGTTAAAACAATTAAAAACTTACTACTGTTAAAACAAAAAAAACAAAAAAAATTAACAAAAACTATAAAATTTACAAAATAAAAATATGACTTCTAAAATAAAATTATACATTTTTCTCTTTTTTAAGAATTAATTAGGAAACATAAAAATTGCGCAAATTTGGTACCTTAAAAAAAAAACGAAAACAAAACACTTGTTAAATTAATTATAAGCTACTCAAATATTGATGGTTTGAAATGTTCGAGAACATTTTTTCTGAATACATTGTAACGGTCATGAAATATGTCTATATCATTATTGGCACTGCAGAGACTACTGTAGGTGTTGCACATTCGGGATGTTGACGAATGTGAACCTACATTAGTTCTTGAGGGAGGACAGCACAGGATCTTGGTTATAGGACGACGTGGAATATTATAGGGTACTGTCAGGGAAATGTGTTGCAAGAGTTCGATACATCCAGTCTGGCCATTGACAATTTTATGTAATAGTAAAAGGTCATGTATGGATCTACGTGATTTGAGAGCAGTCATTTTGAAGAAATCTATACGTTGGTTGTACGGACATCGATGTGAAATTGCTGGGGCTTTGTATGCTAAATACCTAGTAAAAGATAAACAAGATAAGATATAAACAAGAAGGAAAATTAATTTGATGATTTTTGCAGTTATGCTATTATATTATTAAGCTATTGCATAGCTTTTATCGCGGGTTTTGAGCGCGGCGACCGAATCAAGAAATTCCGTAACGAAAATAAACCTAACACCCCCCACTCCGACCGGCACAGCGCGCAGCGGTGCGGCGTTGAAAGCCGTGCATCGTCTAACGTCGTTTCAGTTCGGCAGACTTCGACACGGTGTTTGTGTGCGTGCGACTAGACGTACGTAGACGTAACTGATTCTATCTCTTTTAGACACAATGCTAGGTGAGACAGCGTGCTTTTTGGCCGCGTTCACGAGTAATATAAAAAACTTGAATTAATATCAAAGAAAAAAAAAACTGCATAAATAACATAAATAAATAATTATAATTGCATAAGTTAATAAAAAATGCTATGCAATAGCTTTACCGCGGCAGTTCCCGAGTGCCACACGTATTTTTTTTATTCGTCTTTTAAAAATGTTTTTGTAATAAAATTTAAAGATGTGAAGATTTATCTGAATAAAAAACTTACAAAACCTAATTTAAATATAAATCGATTCCGCGCGGCATGGTGGCAAGAACGCTGGCCGCATTTCTCCGCTAAATTGCTATGCTGATTCTCTGAGCGGGAAAAGAAATAGCCCTCTTGTTACCAGAGCAGATAAATAGAGGAGGGGTTTTTTGGATGTTTTTTAAAAGTCTCTACAGCAAATGGCACAAACATGTAGTCTTTGATTATAGATACGTATTTGCGCTGCTTTCCATGAATTAAAATGTCCTACCGTTTATCGAGTTGGATATGGATACCTTACAATAGGTATAGAGTTATTGGTTCGTTTGCAATTATTAGAGCGTAGAATAATGCATCTATTTTGTGAATATTCATTGCTTTTCAAATGTCAAATGTAATACATTTCCTTATACATTTTCGCCTAAATCTAAAACGCATTATGTTTTGATTACTTGCAACTTCCGCTTAAATTAAAAATAAAATAAAAATTGAAAATGACTCAAATAACTAAACTGCCTCCGTGATCTAGCGGTCCGTGATCCATATGAATTCGTTCGGTTCGGTTCGTTCGATATGAATAAGCGGATTCACATTTAGCCAACTTTACTATAGGCCAATCATGACAAATGGCAAGCTCGTCGATGTCTCCAGCGTACCAAACTCGAGAAATATCGCAAATAAATTAAATACTAATTAAATGTATTTATTTGCATTAATAAATATTTTTATGTTCCGACCAGGAATCGAACCCGGTACCTCCGAGTCTAAATCTACGGACTTAACCGCTAGACCACGGAGGCAGTTAAAAATGTCTGTGATAAAAATAAACATTTATATTTAATTTGAACAGCCAAATACTGTTGTATAAATAAAATGAACCATACATAAGTTATCTATTACAGAAGGGAAGTAAAGTGGAAATTTGATGAGGTCCGTAATGGCGGGCCCGTGGGTAACGAGGCGCTGCAGCGACTCTTTGACTAGCTCGAGGTTATACTACATAATTGACTCTTTGGAGCTTGTTTATGGGACTTCTTACAAGAGATATGGATGCGGTAATATTGAGCGAAGGCGAGTTATGGTCCCAGCAAACATCAACTAGAAAATAATGTACAATTTATGCAGATATTATGTATAAGATAACAATATTTCCTCAACGCCTTGTCCACTCAACATTTCCTTCCAACTGTCAAACAGAATGAAGTTTGTGTAATAGTTACGGCTAAAGTTAAAATTAGAGCCGATTCGACAGTTTTATTTTAAAGGTCAGCTGAAAGCTGGTACATTAGACGCCATTTTTTATTTTAATCGTCTTAATTACAGAGACTTACCTTCGTTCCGAGACGCGATAATAGTAACCTAAGCACGCTTAAAGGTGTTCCGAGACGCGCTTAAACTGTTTTGCCAAAGCTATGTGACGTCACAAATGACATCATTTCTCGCGCTTAGACTGCTCACGATATCGAGGTAGATCGCTCTGAGCGCTGTCAGTTTTTTGTCATAATGTCCCACGCCATTTTCAAGTTAATTTATTATTAGGTTTTCTTTTAAATCATTTAATATTGTAATTCGTTTATACTGTTTCTATATTACTTCTTAAACAAATCTATAATTAATATTTAAGTAGGAAGTGAAAAAAAAAATGTCTGTAACACGGCAAGTTATTTTTAATTACCAAAATAAGTTAATAATATTCAACTTTACACATATAAAGATGAATAAACCGAGAGATGTATGTTTGTTATTATTCATACTCAAAGATGTGGAATCCGCAATTTATCTTCCATACATTAAAAAAAAACAACATTTTGAAAATGTGATTTAGACCGTTCCGAATTGATATCACGCTTTGAGCATCCAAATCGCGATATTTGATTCGGAACGACGACGGTCAATGTTATATTCGTTCTAAGCGCTCTGAGCGCGATTCGGAATGAGGGGTTAATTTTCGTTTAACAATGATGTTTGAGGAAATAGATACGGGTGTAAGACGTTATCCCAACGTACTGCACAACGTACTGTTATTCCTACGCTCAGATTATATAGGATATATATATGACAGTGTTCATAAGTATATTTTTGACCGTTATTTCAGTTCAAAATTAGAAGCAGACGTTTATAAATAACAATAGTTATAATATATAATAACAAAATATCTATGCTGGTGTCGTTTTACAGGTCTGTTGTGTCGGAACCTCTTTTGTACTTTGATATACGTTGTTTTTTTTTTATTATCACACCTTTTGGGCTGGCTATCTGAGGCTATGAGTATTAGTCAATATGGAACTGACTGACATCCTAGGACACAAGTTATCTTGGTTAGGAGTCAGAGAAAATTGCCTATCCTTGTGGTTTGCATTCAATCAAAAATGTTTATATATATGCTTAAAATGTAAAATTTAAGGAATATTATATATATTGTTTACTCAACTTTTTATATAGGTACCAATAAGAAATCTTAATAAACGTTATTATTATTATAATTAATTATTTTTTGTACAATTTTCCCGTTATCGCAATCTTTACCGATTTTTTTACCGATTTTGGAGGAACCGTTGATGATACGTCTTAGAGTATTCATATATTGAGTTACTGTTTATTACTTGCATAGATAAATAGAATATTTTTTGTAGAAAACCAAACATAAAAAGTAAAGTAAAATCCATTAAGAAGTACCCAAAAGAAAAACAGCATTAGAAATTAAAACTTTTTATTGTTTTTTTTATACTTTTATACAGTAAATGACCATCCCGAAACGTACACGGTCGTGATGATACTTTACTTTTATTGTCGTATCCATAATAGCTATACATATTTATACATTCACGAAATATATTTTTTATAGATATTTTAAGCACCTAGAACATTTGCTAGTCTGCTTAAGCATCCGTGTAATGTGATGAACGTCATGATGGTTTGTTCAAGAATTCAGCGAAATTTTATGGCAAAAAATTCATTAGTGTTTCTGCCATTTTTATTATAAGGGACACCGGATTACTGAGAAAATGGAAACGACAAATAAGTTAAATGTTCGTTTTGTTTGTTTTTATTTTAATGACATAAATTTTCTGTTCTTATTTCTTTCATGAAACAATATTATGAATGTTGTTACGTTTTGCATCCGAGTGTGCGAAACAACAATATTTTAAAAGATTATTTAAGTCTAACAAATCAAATCAAATTGTTTATTTAATCGAAGTTTTTTATTACAAGAACTTATAAATAACGTATGTGCCAATGTCAGCAGAACACCCACATTCTTAGCTCTGTACTGATTCTCAACTGCGACCTAGCCCTGGAGGCAGTGTGCAGAGACAATAAAGTCACGTTACAGTGGTCACAGTGATTCACTGGGTAATGATGCGGCCGATGAACTGGCCAGAAGGGACAGGTCCAAAATCCCCCTACCGTTTCAATTTCTACGAAAGCTTCGTCAAATAACTGATAGACTGCACGAGCAGATGTGGATACCGACCACAGACTGCAGACAGTCCTGGGAGGCCCTTCCCAGCCCTGACAAGCGCCTCACACGATACCTCCTCAGACTTAACGGAGCTAAGCTTCGCATAATTTATTTATTTATTTATTTATTTATTATTTGGGAAACAAACAGTTATTCTTACACCTAGTAATAACAAAATTGTTTATCTCTTTAACCAACAAAGTTTCCACTAAAACTAACAAAACATAAGCTTTACTAACTACATACATAACTAAGGTTGCTTCTACTTAAAAATTACATTTAAATATATACATTATTTATAACTAATATAAAAATGAAAAAGAAGAAATTAAAATTTAATTATATAAAATAAAACTTAAAAAAGCTAAAATATAAAAAAAAAAGCTTAAAAAACAAAATAAAAACAAAAAGAAGAAAGCATAATACTTATTTTAGAGCACAGTATCACTCATCTACTAATTGTACACATTCCAATAATAGTCTTTTGTAATTGCCAATAGCACTATTAAAAGCATCAAGATTGTTAAAGTACAAATTATAGTCTTTGCATGTTCTTACCATAAACCTATCCTGAGCATATTTCCTACGACAAAAAGATACAAGAAATAAATCTGCATTTCTAACAGTTCGAGTTGGGCATTTTAAATATATTTCACTCAATAAGTAACTTGATTCTATATAATTGTTTATAATCTTATAAAGAAACATCTGGTCACGCATTGAACGTCGGGCCTTTAAGGAAGTTAAAGTAAAGTCGTTTATAAACTCGTCTCTAAATTTAAATTTATATTTCATATATTTCATGAACTTACTTTGGATTCTTTCAATTCCATCAACATAAATTTTATACCGGGGATTCCAAACTGTAGATGCATACTCCAAACGTGATCTAATAAATGAGTTATACAATAATTGTAAAGTATCAGGATCCTTAAATTCTCTGCCAATCCTCATTATGAATCCCAGTAATTTATATGTTTTAGTTATCATAGATTGAATATGTGACCGAAACAAAAGTTTATGATCTAGAACAACTCCCAGATCTCTCACCTCAGATACCCTCATTAATTCCTTGCCAAATAAGTTATACACAAAGGTGATTGGATTCTTTTTGCGTGAAAAAGAAATAACACAACATTTGTCAATATTAAGTTCGAGCTCATTAGAAACACAATATGAAGCTAGACGGTCAAGATCATCTTGAAGAGCGCAGCAATCATTTATTGTGTCTACCTTGATGAATATCTTTTTATCATCTGCGAAAAGAAGTATTTTTGAATTTACTATACTATGAATAACATCATTAATAAATACATTAAAGAATAAGGGTCCAAGGTGAGATCCCTGGGGTACACCCGACGTTATTGGCACAAAACTTGAGCAATATCCCTTAACAGTTACAGCCTGGTGTCGGTCTCTGAGGTAGGACTCTACCCATCTTAGCAAATCACCGTGTATACCGAAACTCTTAAGTTTATTTATTAGCAATACGTGTGAAATTTTATCAAAGGCTTTAGAGTAATCGGTATACACGGCATCTACTTGAGAACCTCCATTCATTGCTGCACTGACAAAGTCTACAAGCTCACAAAGATTGCTTTCAGTAGATCGATGGTCCATAAAGCCGTGTTGCTGACCTATGATAAACGGTCTTAATCGTGGAAAAATATAGTTATAAATTATCTTTTCAAACAATTTTGGAATTAAAGACATTTTTGAGATTCCTCTATAGTTTTTAATGTTGTGTTTATCGCCACTTTTGTGTATTGGGACTATATAGCAAGATTTCCAACGCTTTGGAAACACCCCCGAATTCAATGACAAGTTAAACAACATTGAAAGTGGATATGACAATTGTTCCCAACAGTTTCGTAAAAACATTGGATGCATGCCATCAGGTCCCATACCTTTGCCCACATCCAGTCTTCTTAAGTGCGAAGCTACAAGAGAGTAATCAATAGGAATAGAGCTGATGCATAATGGGGTACAACTATCACTTTCATTGGAGGTAACAGATTGCGATTGAGGTACAAATACTGATTGAAAGAAAGAATTGAAAGCATTTGCAATCCCTTGCCCATCAACCAGATTACAATCAGATACATACATATTATCAGGTATTTCGTTATTATTTTTCTTAGAATTAACAAAATTCCAAAAGAATTTGGAATTTCGCTTAATATTATTCTCACTTTGTTTAATATAGCGGTCATAACACTCAACCTCCATATCTTTCTGTTTTTGACGAAGATCTGAAAATATTGCATAGTCAGTCGCTCTCCTATAGATCTTCCACTTTTTATGTGCTTTTAATTTATTCTTTATTAATTGAATTAGAAATTTATTATACCACGGTGGATACTTGCCATTTTGGGCAATAAGTTTAGACGCAACATTTTTTTCAACTATGCCATCAACAACTGAATAAAAATCGTCCAAAGCTAAATCAACGTCCTTACCATTTATGCGATTAGCCCAATCCACACTAGCTAGCTCCTTGTTTATACATTGGTAATCGGCTTTGTGAAAAAATCTGACCAACCGTGGGGCTGATCGAAGATTAGCATGTTTAACCGAAATAGCTGCAGTAACATACAAGCACGGATGATGCAAATCTTCATTGACTAATGGTTCTTTGCAATGTTCAACTTTACACTCACATATATTACCTATTACCAGATCCAAAGACCGTATGTTAACATTGGTAATATTATTAAACTGACCAAAACCAGTTACTGATAAAAAGTTTTTAAGAGCTGCCACTAACGGATCATTTAAATTCTTGGAAACATCAGTAATCAGCAGTGGTCTATTAGCTTTTAAGGTAGAAATACACCAACTAGCATAAGTAACATTAAAGTCACCCAACATCAAATAGGTATCATCAGGGTGTTGTATATAAAAATCAGAAAGAAAATCATAAAATGCAACCTGTGATTTGAGTTGTTCCTTACTATGTGGAAAATAAGAACAATATAGTCTAAGTTTTGTTTTAATCGAACCATATTTAATAGGTATAGTTACGTGGATAATCTCCGCATCAGTCACAAACGTTGGTGAACCGGCCACAGTATCTCCTGGCAAGACGCTAAGGCTTTGGCGAACTGCAATCAATACACCACCACCAAAGTTCTCGTCACGATTTTCATAATCTCTATCACTGCGGTATATAATATACCTTGAGTCAAATATTTCAGTATCAAATATACTTGAATTTAGCCAGGTCTCAGTTGAGCAGATAACATCAGCATTGCATTTGAGCAGGTTTCTAAAGAAAATATTAGTTTTAGTCCGCAGACCACGGACATTTTGGTATATTTATATATATTATTTCCTTCTTGTATTAATGTAAATAAATACATTTAATTAATATTTAATTTATTTGTGATATTTCTCGAGTTTGGTACGCTGGAGACATCGACGAGCTTGCCACTTGTCATGATTGGCCTATAGTAAAGTTGGCTAAATGTGAATCCGCTTATTTATAAGCGTGGTTTCTGACCGTCCCGAAAGGGAAACGGTCGTGATGATACTCGTGTAGTAATTCTGACAAAATTAAGACAGGAACGCAATCTTAAATGTTGCCAGAAAAAAATAATGTCTTAGCGGAAATATTTAAAATGGTAACAATAATGTATTTCGAGAGTTTACCACTAAGAATAACAAATTCGAGGCTTAACGTGCTCTGAGGCAGCGAACGGTGTAGTTGTCAATTTATGACAAATAAACGTTAGAAAATTCCGCATAGTTTTTATAATTTAAACGCGATGTCCCCTATGTACATCATTATGTAAAAGGTAGATATAAAACCACCCACTTATAAATTTAAAAGTTTTTAGAAATTGCGACACACAACACTCACAATATCCTTGGCGACATCGGGCGATTTATCCCGGCGTCGAAACCGATTAATTACTGGATTCCACCATGATGATAGCTTTTAACTCCCTTATAGAACATACTCGTAGATTTGTTTTGTAAAATAGACGAAAATCTTAATATTTTTTTTTGTTATTTGTATTTTTTTTTCTTTCTAAAATTAGATATATGGAAGTAAAAATATGTCTATAATGTCCGTAATTTCCTGGTAAGTTGTTAGATATAGTACACAATAATACACTCATATTTAAGTAATTTTTACGAGTGAGTGGTAAAAGCGATCGTTATCATACTAACTAGACTTACATATAGATGTAATGTTATTTATTTATAAACTACTTAAAAAGTTAAAATTAAACTGAACTAAACCTAATAAAAAAACACTATAAGTAAAAAATTACCTCCAGAGACGACTTATCGATTAATTTCACGATGAAAATAGGCCCCATAGATACTAACCTCTCGATTGAAAATTTTATGCGAGAAAGTTGAAAAAGTTAAGTGTATTCCGTTGTTGTTTTGTTTGTTTTCTTCTCCCGATGGATGATGAATGAGGTGATTGGGAAGGCAAAAAGTCTAGCCCATACAGCCAAGTCTGACGTAATATATCTTTCTTTTTATGAGTTAAGTAATGAGGTCATCATCAAATTCCAGATGCTGCAGAATTTGATGCATTTCTTGGAGGCTTTCACGGCATTATAGCCCAAACACGTCGGGTAAAATATAGGAGTCCACAGCGCGGGAAAACCCCAAAAAATAAACTGTCAATAGTGCCCCATATTCAAAGTCCAATTTATCGTTTTATATAACTATTCACATTGTAGAACATTATTAAACAAAACAACACCAGTTAAAACACAACACAATACCAACAATATTCACAGTAAATTAATTTACAAAACAAAAACTTGCACTTGATGTGTCCGCGCAAAATGGCGCCAAGGAGGTTCTTGGCGCCATTACATAAGTGTATTCCTTATTGGTAAGTTAATTAATTTAATTTAAGCAAATGCTAGGTAAATACAATTTATAAATTAGTTACGGAACTGTAGTGTAAAATAAACGTTAGACAAGAGGTAAAGAAGGTTGTGGAAGAACAGAAGTTTCAAGCGAATTTACTGAAAAGGAACTTTCCGGTTTAAAATGGAAACAGAATAAAGAAAGAAGGCAATATTGTTATAGTAGTTTAAGCGTCTGTTACGGACGACGCCTGAATTTATGTTACGAGTAGATAGAAGTTTGTAGCAGTAGGGTCTAAAATTTTCTATTTAAAATTTATCAGGCGTTTTTATTTATTGATTCTGATAACAGACCTGCACGATGACGTACGCTGCTATTATCGATAATTGTGTTAAAAAATGTAGAAATTAAATGGAAAACGATAAATTGGACTTTGAATATTGGGCACATGTTGCAGTTTATTTTTGCGTTTTCCCGCGCTGTAGACTCCCATATTTTACCCGACGTGTTTGAGCTATAATGCTGCGAGTGACTCCAAGAAAAGCATCAAATTCTGCAGCATCTGGAATTTGATGATGACCTCATTAACTCATAAAAAAGAAAGATATATTACAAAAAAACAAACAACAACAATTAACAACAGCAGCTTTGGGTACACAGTTAAGGCATATGGGTTGTACAGAACAATCTGGTCAAGTAGCTGCGAGCAAACGTTGGCTTCGTATTAACAATATAATAAACAGTTACAATTGGAATAGTTGCATGACCTCCAGAAGAACGAGCTTTATCTGTAATTGGTAAAGCACATAGGGGAAGTGCTCCCAGTTCGTAGGCCGGTAGTTTTTAGACCAATTTTTCGTCGAATCCACCGGCCCACTTAAGATGTTGTAACGTAGACTTAGCTGTATGGGCTAGACCCTTTGCCTTCCCTATCACCTCATTCATCGTCCATCGGGAGAAGAGAACAAAAAAAAAAGTAGAAATAAAAAATAAAAAAAATGCAGGACACAGAAACAGATGGTAAAAAATAGCGAACGTACAACTATTTATATGCAGACAGATTCGAATATCTATAGTTTTGAAATACCTAGTCAAATCTAAATAACACCAATAACCAAACAACGCCACAAAATATGAAATAGAACGCATACTCAAATGTGGCGCCAACAATCTAGAATATGCAAAGTTCACTCCATCAAGTGCATTGCTGAATTTATGTGCAACGTAGACTTTCATCTGAATATAAACCAAAAAAAAATAAAAGTACCCATGTCAATCAATGCCTTGTGGCAATTCGTTTGGTCACCGTGGCAAGAGTAGGGTAAGTTTTTCAGAAATATGTTCAGGTATTGGATATCCAGCACAATTTTTTCTAGAAGTTGTGGTAACAATTGTTAGATTGCAGCATAACTTATACACATCTCGTCAACACTTTGGGAGACAAAAGGGCTGGGCAATATTTGGGCCAAAGGATCAGTATTGCCATTCAACGTGGCAATACTGCCAGTATCCTTCGCACTTTGCCCATTGGCAGCGATTTGGAATTTTTTTTTTATTTATAATAATTTTTATTTTGTTTTTTCTTCATTTTAGTTTTTAGTTATATTTTTATTTATTAATTAGGTTTATTTTTATTAATAGTAATTTATGTTTTAAATTGAAAGTTTTTTTTTTTTTTTTTAAATCATTGTTTCTTTCGAATAAAAATAACTTATACACTAAGGTCCGGATTAATAGTGAATGCTAAGCCATTGCTAAGCACTGTCAAAGTGGTAGTTATTGCTGTAATAGTCAGTGCTCCGAAAGCATGAGCCGTTGCTTGGCTTAGTGTTAGTCTCGATTTTCGTTTACTTAAGTCGTGATTAGCTTTAATAGTCCGTTTTTCTTTAGTCTTGGTCAATCTGTAACTGGTACAATGAGACACCATTTTTAACTTTAATCGTTACAATTGCAATCGATCGTGATTAGGGCTTGAGCTCCGGAAGTCCGGTTTTATCAAAATACCGGAATTTCGACATATTTCAGTATCGTTTGTAATATCGTAATAAATGTAAATAAATAAATATAAATATTTCCAGACAGGTCACACAGCGCCATCTAGTTTCCGTGGTAAGCTACAAGGCTTGTGTTACGGAAACTAGATGGTTGATAAACTACATATTATACTTTTTTTTTTGTAAATATATACATTATACATATAAACACCCAGACCGAGACAAATTATACAATGTACAACTTGCCCCCGATGGGAATCGAACCCACGACCTTTCAAGTTCACGGCAACGTTTGTTACCACTAGACCACGGAGGCAGTCAAAATGTGATCAAAAACGGAATTTCGGAAGTTCCCTTTGGAACAGCCTTCCAGTCAGCATTCGTCAAGCACCGAATAGAGCCACCTTTAAGAGGCTTGTGTACACACATTTAATTAAGTCCCAATAAATATATCTATTTTGATGTGTGTTTTTAATAATTTTTTTTTTCTCTTTAAAATGCCTACCATGTACAGCAAAGGAAGGCTCCCTCCGAAATTCCGGTACTGAATATTGAAACCCAAAACCGGAATTTAAAAATGGTCCGTTTTTGAAGCCCTAATCGTAATGACACTTTACACTTCACCATTTAACTTAAAATTGGGTATTTTGATATTTAAAAGTTGTATGTATATAGTACCATCCGTGGATGTAAGTCTATGACATGCACCCATTGAAGTCATACATCGTGCTGGCTCTCGGAGATTGCTATTCAAGAACCGCTCTCAAGGTTGGACTTGACAAAATGCTCAATCTACAGCGACGATGCAAACGAGCTCACAAAGGCCGGGTTACTTGCTAATTAAATCCAATCCTAATCCGAAATCAATAGGGTGTATCACTAACTTTTTATCACGATAGATGGCGCATGGTAGATGGTACCTAATATTACTGTCAGTTGCATGGAAAACTTGTACTTTTATTACTAAATAATTTTCTGGATATTATGCCAAAGTCAGCAGCTTTTAAGTGTACAAATCGAGATTTCTAAGCGAAATCAAAGATATGGTGATCTCAAGATTGCCGTTCTATTAATAAAACTTTTTTCTTTTTGATGACGGTGTGCGCTTTTTTAATTCGTCTTTTAAGGTAGGTAATGTTAATTTAAAATACATTTTACTGTTATAAAAATAAAACACTACCAAATCATTAAAAAATGATGCGATATAGGTGTAAAACAAGGTACCATTGCCGCTAGCGACACTACAAAAGCTTTGCCTGAGACACCCCATTGCAATTAATCAATTCAAATTCTTTATTGAATAATACATCTTCACATCATATTACTATACACTATCACTTCATCACTATCACTATTATCACTATTACTACATATTATAAAACAAAGTCCTCTGCCGCGCCTGTCTGTCTGTCTGTTTGCGATAAACTCAAAATTTGCATGCTGTTTATACCAATGGATAGAGTGGGTCATGAAGAGAGATTGACGAACCAGATATATAATGCGAAAGTTGTGGGTAAAAGAGGCCCTGGCAGACCAAGACTTGCCTATCATGATCAAATAAATAAAACATTGGCTGAAGGTGAATTAAAAAGCCATCGAAACAATAGGGCATGTATGAAGAGGTTGTGAATATCGAAGAAGCGAAAGAGGTATGTCGAGGTCGTGACAAGTGGCGCTCAATTGTCTCTGCCTACCCCGCAAGGGATTTGGCATGAAGATATGTATGTATGTATGTATGGGTCACGAGGAAGGTTTTAGTATACTTTAACGATATTTGTTGGATGTGTCGGAAAAAAATAAGCCCTCTGGGAGCTTTCAACGAAAACGCTGTCTAAACCCTTTGAGATATAACACAATAATGTATGGTGGACTTGTGTATCTTATATAGGTCTGCAGAAAAGTACGCGATGGCATATGTCTATACGCGATTTACCTTAGAGACATATTTCTCCCGTCGCGACGTTTCAACCAAGTTGCATTGGCCGTGGTCACGGGTCGACTGGAGCTATGCGGTGTAGTCTCGTATATACTGAGCGGCAGATGTAAACCTACCCACTTATCACTTTTAAAAGTTTTTAGAAATCACGACACACGACACTTACAATATCCTTGGCGACACCGGGCGAATTTTCCCGTCGTCGAAACCTATTAATTACTGGATTCCACGATGAAGATAGCTTATAACCCCCCTCTCGATTGAATTTTTGTGTTTCTTTATTTCGATCGCTTCACGTACTATTCTAGGGTAATAGTGACGATCGGTGGAAAGTATCTTTGGGTCATGCAGCTCAATCCAATGGTTTGTGCCACTATCCATTAGGTGTTTTGCTATTGCTGACTTGTTTAATTGGCAGGTTTTTACAGCTGCTATGTTCCTTGACCCTCTCGGCTATCGGGCGCTTAGTTTGGCCAATATATGAACTCCCACAGCTGCAGTCCACTTAATGAATGTGCGCGAAATTTTAATAAGTTTAGGCATATGTCTATATGTATATGTTTTAAAGATGACATACTATTTATCCATTTAAATAATGGGCAATTATAAAGCGGCAATTGGAAAGCTATTTACACAATTACGGTATTACGTATTGGTGTTTATGTATGTAAATGTATTAATTTACATAATATTTAATTTATTTGTTATATTTCTCGAGTTTGGTACGCTGGAGACATCGATGAGCTTGCCACTTGTCACGATTGGCTTATAGTAAAGTTGGCTAAATGTGAATCCGCTTATTTATAAGCGTGGTTTCTGACCTGTAAAAAGCTTTCGTAACAAAAGGGCATGTATGAAGAGGATGATAAATGTCGACGAAGCGAAAGAGGTATGTCGTGATCGTGTCAAGTGGCGTTCAATTGTCTCTGCCTACCCCGCAAGGGATCTGGCGTGAAGATATGTATGTATGTATGTGGTTTCTGACCACCCCGAAAGGGAAACGGTCGTGATGATACTTAACTTTTCACTTTTACGGTATTACGATTAACCCTTATCATTTTATATACGTTAGTTGGCTTGAACATTTATGAAGATTATTTTTTCCATTTACACAATGAATGAATACCTTGTCCCTAAACTACTAAATCGGAACACGATTTACAAACTATTTGCAGAGTGCCCATCGTCAACTGGTTAAATCTGTAACACTTTTCTTTCGAAGCACGTATCTGAAACACTTGTCGAGGCATGTGTCGTCAGAATATTGAGTCCCAACCAGGTCCCGTCCAAGTCCCAACCCAGACAAATATACACAAGTACCCATTAACAATATTTTTTGTTTATTATAGTCTTTTAAATAAATAAATATAAATAAATAAATATTTCCAGACAGGTCACACAGCGCCATCTAGTTTCCGTGGTAAGCAACGAGGCTTGTGTTACGGAAACTAGATGGTTGATAAACTACATATTATATTTATTTTTTTTGTAAATATATACATATTATACATATAAACACCCAGACCGAGACAAATTATACAATGTACAACTTGCCCCCGGTGGGAATCGAACCCACGACCTCCCGAGTTCACGGCAACGTTTGTTACCACTAGACCACGGAGGTTGTCAATAAATACATTGAATTGAATAAACTGTACATTGTGTGCTACTGCCATCAGCATAGCTGGGGGAATGCTGCAAGTGTTCTTGGCACACTGTCATATGATCAAGTTATGGGTTAATATTTTTATATCATCATTACAGCCCCTATAACACAGCGTCCTAGACCTCCACTGCTGGAGATGGACCTTCCAGAACATATATCTGGAGAATTTGGCCTACACTCGCCACGCTGTCCAGACGGCTTGGCGAGGATATGATGTCAATTTTAAATGACAATTTATTAACAATTCCACAAGTTGGTATTAGTGGAACCGGGACCGACGGCTTAACGTGCTCTCCGAGGCACGGGAACGGTGGTGTTGTAAATCTATGACAAATGTACGTAAGAAAAGTGTATTTCTCATTCGTACATACCGGGTGGGTTTGAACCGACCTTTGTAGGATTTAAGGACGCGTTCTTACAACCGAGCCACCACCGCACCATATTTTTATATATAGTTTAGTTTTATTTTTAATTTAGTTTATATATATTGTAATTGATTATTAAGTTTGAGTCAGAGGAACCTGGAGTGCTTTAACACAGACTAAGCTTTCGCTTAGTTTAGTTTTGCCTCCAGTATCCTACACAAATGTTTAAAAAATATTGTTACTAATTTTAAGCTTAGTGGGAGAAAATAAATAACTTTTTTATTAAAAAAAAAAAAAAAAATTGTTTGTACATTTTAATTAATCATGTTTTATTATTAAAGAATATACAAAACGCAGAAAGTAGCTGCAATTCAAATGCAATTTCAAAGGAATTGATAAAAACCTAACTTAAAAAAAAAGTTGTTTAAAAAGTTGAAAACTAAAAGTCAACATGGTAATTACAGTTTCCAATTTGGAATCAATCGACTTTTGATAAATAAAGAACCCATGTCAGGATTTTAAGGTTCAGAACATCTATTCTGTATGTTTTCTTATCGTTATCTTAAATTACTTATTCTACTTCGATATGATACATTCTCGTCTCCTTATCCTCCTATTTTTATAAGCAAGGTTTTTATTAGGGCTGGTAGATTGGCACTTAAACAATATTAATTTCATAAAATTTTATATATATAAAATTACCAGGGCCTCGTTTCTCGAAAGTCATAAGTTGTATATTAACTAGTCAATTGTAAGATCCCGATTTTATTTACTTGCAAATTGACTAGTGTATTTGATTTGTAGTTCTGATTTGTATCTTGAGACTTCTAAGAAACCCTTCCCACGCCCAGGACCCTAATTCTGGCGGTTTTGGTTCATGTCGGTTCGATACATTCGAGGAAAAGTGACAGATCTCCATAAAAGACTCAGTTTCATTCGAACAAATAGTGTTCAAAAATGCATTCGAAAGCGCGAGAATCGGGGCCCAGGATATTATAAACCTAAATTTTATTAACAACATCTTATTGTCATGCAGTTATTGTTTTAATAGTTGGTTATTATTTAATTTTTTATTGACGATTAAGTACATTTACCACTTCGCACGTTACTGTTAGATATTGTGGGGCCTTTGCCCCTCATAATTAGAGAAAGGCTATGGTCATACACACTTATAGAAGTTGTCAAAAATAACTTGTTTATTATTATTTTGTTTGTCAAGCAATAAAAATATTAATTACGAACGCAAAAACTATTTTATTGCCTAAATATAGATAATAATTCCCAAAATATACTTAGCTGTAATGAGCAGAATGTTGAATAACTCATAATATTTCTCTTAATATTTCACAAAATGTTGGACAATGGTTTGAATCCTATCTTCGCGGGCGCCAGCAACGAATTCGGTTGAATGATGTCTACTCGGAGTGGTGTCCGGTGACAGCTGGTGTCCCGCAGGGCGGCGTATTATCTCCATTGCTCTTCTCGATTTTTATTAACTCGATCGTTCAAATTATACACTTCAGTTCCTATCATCTTTTTGCTGACGACTTGCAACTTTCCCTGGCTTTTGATGCCGCAGATATAGATAGCGCGATAGTTAGGATGAACAGTGACCTAGAAGCCATTCGGGTACGCTCTGAGAGTCTAGGGCTTTTAGTTAACCCCGGAAAAACTCAGGTCATGATCGTCGGGTCTAGACAGATGTTGAGCAGATTGGACGTGGGATCTCTCTCCCCATTATTGTTTAACAACATTCCACTTCCTTTCTGCCAACATGTAAAAAATCTTGGCCTCCATATAAGCTGCGATCTCTCTTGGGATCATCACATTGTGGAAATCAGCAGGAAAATCCACGCCAGTATGCATTTGTTAAAGCGCTCCCAGAATTTCATACCACTTAAAACAAAGCTTACGTTAGTCAGTTCGCTGCTTCTTCCCATCATAGATTATGCTGATACCTGCTATCCTGACGTCACCGAAGAGCTACTGAACAAAATCGATCGTCTGCTCAACTTATGCATTCGCTATGTGTTTGGCTTGCGTAAGTATGATCATGTCTCCCAATATAATATAAAGTTAAAGTGGCTCAATATCCGCTTTCGTAGGTCTGTCCATGTTCTCACCTTACTTTATAATATTCTTAATAATCCCAATACTCCCGCATATCTTAAATCCCGCTTCGAATTTCTTTGTAATACGCACAACTGTGCCCTTCGCTCCTCTTACAACAACCAACTTAAGATTCCTTCTCATTCCTCAACCAGATACACTGATTCCTTTACAGTATCTGCGGCTCGCCAGTGGAATAAGCTGCCCTTGGCTATTAGACGTGCACCGTCTGTCAGCGTCTTTAAACGTTTAATAACCACATCGTTCCTGGAGAAACAGAATAAAACACTATTTAAATAACCGTGTATTTATTTAAGTTATAATGTACTTGTATGTATAATTGTATGTATGGTTTATGTATGTTTATGTATTTAGGTATAATGTGTAGTATATTAGAATTAGTTAAGAAACTTATTAACTGTATCATTAAAATTTCTTATTTTTTTCATACTGCCTATCACCTTACTCGATCCCCAAGGTTAGCTGGTAAAGAATGCCTACTGGCATTATAGCTCGCCTCTGTACTATTTTTAAGTGCATTAAAGAATTTAAATAAATAAATAAATAAATAATGCTGCTAAATGTTCAGTGCGACATTTACTGCGATGTTCGTTACAGCTTACCGCTAGCGTTAAAGTCTACCAGAATAGAAGTCTATCGGTAATTAGCAGTCACGAGCAGAAAGTTTTGAATAACTCATAAAGCTGCCAAACCCTTTTCAATACAGGATTATCCCGGCAGGAACTGTACCTTCAATGTTGTTGACTTTTCATGTAGAATCATTTGTGATGCCACATTGTCAACCCTTAAGAGGTTAATAATAATAATAAATTTATATTTGTTTTCGTTTCCAAGACACCACATTTATGTAATTTATATAATATGTATTGTATATACCTATTTATATATGTAATTTTATATTCTAGTTGTAAGTAAACATTGTATTTTTCTTTTTCTTTTCATATCTGTTGTTTATTTGGTAACCTTACCTTTTACGATTCATTGTCCCGAAGGTTAATAGGAAGAGAGTGCCTACATATGCTGCTGGTCTTCTGCTAACAGCTTACTTAATGGACCACTTTGCTGCTTAGTCTTCTACTAGCAGGAGTAGAATCATTCAAAATAATTAAATTATTGACGTTTCATAAATGCCTGTAATAGGTTTACGTGAATAAAGATATTTTGACTTTGATGTCCGCCTTTTGTTTATATAACAATAAAGTTATTAAATTAAATAAATGAATAAATGAGAAGCCTTATTATTGTTATGTTATGTCACAGCCGTTTGCCGAAAGGCTGATTACCTTTTGACATGTTTAACATGCTGTTTTATTTTCTTTGTTTATCAAAGTAATGTCAGGTCGGTTGTAGTGTACTTGTTGCGTGTTCATGGATGAAATTGTGATTTAGAATCTCGTGTCGTTTATTATTATTAGCTCAGCCAACCTCCAAGCTAAGGAAAACCTAAACCTGCTAAAATCAAGAGTTGGAAACCACACTATAACTGGTACAGAAAAGAAAGGTTACTCACATGTGCTCGTCCGGGTTAGGAAATTAGGAAACACTGAATCTAGGCTTCACAGTAAGTTCACTAGTTCCATCAGACCGGCCGGCTGTTTTTCTATATAACCCACTATTTGCACTTTAAGTAATTTGTTTTATATAAGGTCTATAGTCACATTCTAGGGCGACGTGTGTGCTGCTACCACCGATTGGTCATCGACTGCTTGGGTCGACGGTTTGATCGCAACTGTCGGACGAATAGACAGTTTCTCTTTGTGTGAAGATTTTTTATATAGGAAACGGAAAGGAAGGATGGTACCAAGCCATAACAGTACTGTTTTGTCAGTTATAATCGTTCTGTCCCAGTAGAGTCGAATATTGTCATTTTGCAGAACGGTGCTTGGCTTGTATTTGTAGTATGGAACAATTTGATTTACTAATTTATATTTGCTTGCTAATATTTGTTGTACCATTGCAGCTACTTGGTCGTGTCTATGTTTATAATCTGATTGCACCAAAGATTTGCAAGCTCCCGTTATATGTGTTGGATTGTTTCGGAAGCACTATTGCAGAGTCTACATAAGTCTGTAGGTAGGTTAGGTTGTTTAATTATATATTATTGTTATTATTATTGTACTTCAAGTCTAGTTGACCATTAAGTGATTGCAAGATCATATATTGTTGTTAGGTTTTATTATTATTATTATTGATTAATAGGCGAGCAGCGCATTGCTGATATGCCTATATCAAGCACTGGTGTAAAGTTCATAAAATAGTCAGTTATCACCATAGTCTATGTCAATTGTCACTAGCCAGTTGTCCAGTTTGTTTTTAAAAGTGTTTACAGTTGGGGACTTCAATATGTCTTCTGGTATTTTGTTCCACATATTTACAACTCTGTTATTCATAAAGTGATATTTCACATTTGTATTGCTGGATTTTCTCATCAATTTCATTCCGTGATCACGACGGGGAAATATCATTGTGTTTAACTTGAACATTTTGGCTAGGTGAGGGCAGTTATACCTTCCTGTTAGAATTTTAAATGTCTAATTCTCTCATTAAAAATTATACTTGTCGATACTAAAAAACGAACCGAAAACAAGCGATAAATCAGTAGTTACTTGAAATTGAAAAGTTTGTTAATAAAATCCACTGGCAGGACCCTTCTCAAGGAAGTTTCGATTGCACTCGCGGAACCCTAATCATGGTATATTTTATGCAAATTCATTCATTACCAAATTAAATTAAAGTGCATCGGAGGCAACAGTTTTCTTTTTGAATTATGTTTCGTCGATCGGCTAAGTTGGATCTAATCGATACTATACTTTGATATACTAAATTCTTTATTGCACTAAAAAATGTACATAGGTGGGCCTAATGACTAAGCATTTTCCAACAACCAACCTTTGGGAGTGTGGAGAGGTAACATCTGTGTGCAATTTCTTACTATTACATACTAATATTACATATACTGAATAAATATATACATACCTATAATATTTTATATACTATTATATATATAATAAATTTATATAATAAATATAACTGCCTCCGTGGTCTAGCGGTTAAGTCCGTGGATTTAGACTCGGAGGTACCGGGTTCGATTCCTGGTCGGGACACAAAAATATTTATTAATGTAAATAAATACATTAAATTAATATTTAATTTATTTGTAATATTTCTCAAATTTGGTACGCTGGAGACATCGACGAGCTTGTCACTTGTCATGATTGGCCTATCTATAGTGAAGTTGGCTAAATGTGAATCCGCTTATTTATAAACGTGGGTTCTGACCACCCCGAAAGGGAAACGGTCGTGATGATACTTTACTTATTTACTTTTCTATATAATAATATATTATATATACTTTGCGCGTCTTAGTATACGCATACGTTACGTTTTCATTACTGACGATATCAAATAACGTATCGATGCGTTCATTTAAAAAATTGTATATTATATAGGTATTTCTTGTTCGTTATAAAACTATGTTTTATATTTTTTTCTGAAATTAGGCATAAATAGATAAAAACAAATTTATTTGAAGTAAAAATATTAAAATAAAAACGATTAAAAACTAATTTATTATCACTATCAGTCCGCCTACCACCTATTTGTTGTCCTCGTAGAAAGTATGTGACATTTGCAATGATGTCAATTGCCAATTTTTACTTTCAAGTAGAACTAATATTGTAAGCTTGCCATGGCTCGGTGGTGGCTCGGTTGTAAGAACGCGTTCCTTAAATCCTACAAAGGTCGGTTCAAACCCCCCGGCATGTACCAAAGAGAAATACACTTTTCTTACGTACTTTTGTCAGATTTACAACACCACCGTTCCCGTGCCTCGGAGAGCACGTTAAGCCGTCGGTCCCGGTTCCACTAATACCAACTTGTGGAATCGTTAATAAATTGTCATTAAAAATTGACATCAGCTGGCCAGACAGCTTGGCGAGTGTAGGCTTAATTCTCCAGATATACTCGTATGTTCTGGAGGGCCCATCTCCAGCAGTGGAGGTCTAGAACCCTGTGATCTAGGGGCTGTATTGAACATACGGGTTGCATACGGACACCATACCGGCATCATACCGTCGATTCGTTTCAGTGGGCAAAGCAAGCCGTATCGTATTGCCTTCCGTGCTTGATACGTTCATAGCCCTTAAGTACCATCAGGAACGTATCTCTTGCGGGGTGGTCGGAATCTCACTTTTTTTTAAATAAAAAAGAACTCATAGTATAATAAAAACGAGAAGAAAATTTTAATATTTCTACGGATTTGTGCAAAATCCAACGGCCGGGACCGGCGACCTCTGGATTAAATCATATCTGAAACAATATTTATACAGGGCTTCTATAGGGTGAAGTAAAAACTCCAAAATCTATGTACCTAAAGCTTATCAGAGACAAAAATACAAATATTAAAATAGCCTTGTTATTCTTGTAAATACTTACAAAAACATATAGGATGTTTTATTTTGAGTTATGCCAATTATTTTTTTTTGGCTAGCACGTAAAAAAAACCGTAATAGTAAAGGTTTACTTTTGAGCTATCAAACTGTAAAAAATGTTCTTCACACACTTCTTGAATAGTTCCTAAGTAATATTGGGGTGGCCAAAATGGCCAAGCCCATGTGGCGTGCGGCAACTATTTGGGTTGATGCGAATTAAATTTAGCGGTAATTTTTAAATATATAAAAACTCGAAGGACCTGCGGGACACACTAATAATAAGGTATAGGAAAAGAGAGAGTGGAGACAGTGCGGAGAAATTAGAGAAATGATCTGTCTCCAGGAAAAGAAAGCATGCACTAACCTTCAGGCGTCTTCTCGGCTGATGTGGATCCATAAACACTAACACAAATTTCACGAGGAATTATAGTCCTGATGGTAAAAGTACACACTCAGAGTATTTTGCGGTTTTATCACGAAATTGCGACTCGCGTCGGCGGAGACACCTAAACGCAGAGTGACGTGCAGTGTGCACTGCTAACGGGAAGCGGAAACGGAGGGAATATTAAAAATGTGCCAACTAAAAAATGACAAATAACCCATTTAAAATTAAATAGGCGCGAGCAAATATATATGTATGATTTTTTATTTATTTGGATTTAGTATATAGTATATATATTTATGTTTTATATTAGTATTAGATTTAGATTTAGTAGAATTTTAATTATCTATTTTCCTGTTTAAATATTTGCACCTACATCCCACATACCATGTTCGTAATGTCCCTAAGGTTGACCGAGTAAGAATGTCTAGCGGCACTAGGTCCACCTTTGTACATAGTGCAAAAAGTTTTTAAATAAATACTTAATAAAAAATGTTCATATATTTTAGCGATTTCACACGATCTTCTGCCACCCTCATCCAAACCCGACCAGCGATTTTTAACAGCACATCTGTCCATCTGGCGAGTCCTACTCTGCATTCTTGTACGTGGTCTCCACTCCAGAAGCGGCTTATTGCCATTTTAACTTCTTAATTATGAAGGCTATGTCGGTTTTGTTTACTTCTCTGACTTTATCCAACAGAGAAATAACGAGAATAGCTTTCTTCATTCTCTGCTTGCTCAGCTGAGCGACCTTGAACTTGTGAACCGGACCCACTGTTGGTGTCCACGTTTATATCATGTGTCAAAATATATATAAAATAGTACAAAACCATACTGAAATACTACCTTAACACCCTCTATTCGTCGGTTATCGCGCGTCTTATAGATGTAGTAGTAGCATTAAAAATATCAATATATATTTAGATCTAATCTTTTTGTAATTAGGTGTAATTTGAAAGTGATTTTTAAAATTGTTATTATGTATAGCTTGTTATGTGGATTTAATTTTTGTAAATCGATTGTTTATTATTATTGTTATTTATATTATTTTTGTGTGTTTAAGTGAATATTTTCATCCATTTATTTTTTAGTTCTTGCATGCAGTGTACAATAGTTTTAGGTTGTTAAATTTAACTTGTTTCTCTCTATATTTTCCCTCTATAAAAATGGTATATTCATATTATTTAAATAGCTCATAACAACTCATTTAGTTTATTTATTATATTATTATATGTATTAATGTTATGTAATGTATGTACCTAATGTATTAATAAAACGTTATGTGTATGTATTATTAGTATTTAGTTTATTATAGTATTTATTATTGTAGTTTAGATAATATTGCATATTTATTACATCTTTAATGTTCTACAGTGTCCCTAAGGTTGGCTGTCAGAGAATGTCTAGCGACCCTTGTATATATTGTGCAATAAAGTTTTTAATAAATAAATATATTTATATTTGTGTATTGTTGTAATTTAATAACTGTTTGTTGTACCTATTCTAAATAAATCTAAGATTATATTTTTACAATATTAATTAATTAACGATTATTTAGTTTTTTCTTTTTGTAGTGTTTTTTTTTCACTTTCTTCACCCTGTAGAGTCACTATTCAATTTATATTTCTTTTCATCAAGTCTCCGCACTGTGGGCGACGCTTCGTTTAATTTGGTTATTTGACTTCGTTTTATTACTTTTTTTATCTCTTCGCGATGTAAATTTCTTCGTTGACCCAGTGATTACCAGCTTTTGAGGACTTTGAGATGACAAGACTTCTGTGTGCTTTAATTAACTTAGCGAAACATCTTTAAAACTAAATCATATTGCATATTTTGTTCAACAAAATATTATTTAGTTATTTATTTAAATCTTCATTGCACAACAAATGCGAGCTATATAATGCCGCTAGACATTCTACCCTAGCCAACCATTGGGACAACTTGAGCACTTTATTGAAAGTTAGGTGCAAAATTGTATTAAATTCTACGGTTTAACTATATTATTATACACTAATACACATATATACAGCACTTAATTGAAAGTTAGGTGCAAAATTGTATTAAATTCTACGGTTTAACTATATTATTATACACTAATACACATATATACAGCACTTAATTGAAAGTTAGGTGCAAAATTGAATTAAATTCTACGGTTTAACTATATTATTATACACTAATATACATATATACAGCACTTTATTGAAAGTTAGGTGCAAAATTGTATTAAATTCTACGGTTTAACTATATTATTATACACTAATACACATATATACAGCACTTTATTAAAAGTTAGGTGCAAAATTGTATTAAATTCTACGGTTTAACTATATTATTATACACTAATACACATATATACAGCACTTTATTAAAAGTTAGGTGCAAAATTGTATTAAATTCTACGGTTTAACTATATTATTATACACTAATACACATATATACAGCACTTAATTGAAAGTTAGGTGCAAAATTGTATTAAATTCTACGGTTTAACTATATTATTATACACTAATACACATATATACAGCACTTAATTGAAAGTTAGGTGCAAAATTGTATTAAATTCTACGGTTTAACTATATTATTATACACTAATACACATATATACAGCACTTAATTGAAAGTTAGGTGCAAAATTGTATTAAATTCTACGGTTTAACTATATTATTATACACTAATACACATATATACAGCACTTAATTGAATGTTAGGTGCAAAATTGTATTAAATTCTACGGTTTAACTATATTATTATACACTAATACACATATATACAGCACTTAATTGAAAGTTAGGTGCAAAATTGTATTAAATTCTACGGTTTAACTATATTATTATACACTAATACACATATATACAGCACTTAATTGAAAGTTAGGTGCAAAATTGTATTAAATTCTACGGTTTAACTATATTATTATACACTAATACACATATATACAGCACTTTATTAAAAGTTAGGTGCAAAATTGTATTAAATTCTACGGTTTAACTATATTATTATACACTAATACACATATATACAGCACTTTATTGAAAGTTGGGTTCAAAATTGTATTAAATTCTACGGTTTAACTATATTATTATACACTAATACACATATATACAGCACTTTATTAAAAGTTAGGTGCAAAATTGTATTAAATTCTACGGTTTAACTATATTATTATACACTAATACACATATATACAGCACTTAATTGAAAGTTAGGTGCAAAATTGTATTAAATTCTACGGTTTAACTATATTATTATACACTAATACACATATATACAGCACTTTATTGAAAGTTAGGTGCAAAATTGTATTAAATTCTACGGTTTAACTATATTATTATACACTAATACACATATATACATATAAAAGCCATTATTTAAATAGGTTAGTAAACTACATATTTTATTTTCCAAATAACAGAATTGCACAGTAATATATAGTAAAAATAACTTATTAGTCTTATTAATAAAAAAATCAAAACTACAATTTAGAATTTTTACCTTTAGTGAAGAATTCTGCTTTATTCGAAGTCGAAGTAGGTATTATATCGGCAACAATATTTCTGTTCAATAAATAAAACAAACACGCTGTATAATATAGAGTTTATTTGCCAAAGTACTGATTACAATTCACAATACGACAAACAACATGAAAAAAAATAGGCTTTGATTTCACGAATATTTGGTTGTTATATTCATAATTTTCTTTCTCTACAAGAAAATGGATAAAAATAAATAAAGCAATTTCACGCTCAAATGCTTAGTAATTTACGCGAGGGAACGTGCTCGTTTGTTCTGTTTCTGAGAAAAATAAAAACATGGATGAAGAAATAGACATTATCAATACACGAAGCTAAAATACAAATAACGCAGGACAAAGTAAGGGAAGCATTGCTACACTTCATCGCAGCCCCTAGACCTCTACTGTTGGAGACCCTTCTAGAAATTTTCTGGAAAATTTTGCCTACACTCGCCACGCTTGGCCAGATAGGTTAGCAAGGGTGTGACGTAAATATTTATAAGTTGGTATTAGTGGAACCGGGACGGAGATGTGCTCTCTAAGGCACGGAAACGGTGGTGTTGTAAATGTATGACAAATGTACGTAAGAAAAGTGTATTTCTTATTGGTTGCCGGGGTTCAAACGAGCCTTTTTAGGATGTCAAGGAAAGCGTTCTTTTAACCGCACCACGTTCTTTTAGCTCCATCTCACATCCACGCGATCTCGTCAACGGAGAACCTCAAATTGCGCAAATACGCCAACGTTGGTATCAATTTGCGCCGTTTGGGGTCGAGACGAGACATGGGGACCGTCAGCGAGGCGCTTGGCCAAGGAGTTGTCAAAGCGGCTGACAGAAAGGTCTGGAGACAGGAAGGCTGGCAATTATTTCTGCCAACGTATTACACACAACGTATACAGAGGGGAAATGTTGCCAGTCTCATTGGGACTATCTCGGATGGGACGTCTCCAGAGGACATTTTTTATTTATAGTTTAGTTTATTTTTAATTTTATTATTTAGGTAGCTTTGAATTTATATTTAATGTACTAATTAAATTCGAATAGATTATACTGCACCACCATCACTCTTAATAAATGTGGGTCCCTCCAAACTCTCCTATCTACTGGTGTAATTCTCATCTGACGGTATTTTTTTGTCAGTTCGAATTCAATTAATTATTTTTAATACACATTACAAAGTTGGTGTTGCGAAAACAGTTCGTCAATTACGTGAAGTTTTCGGTCGCAATAATGCGCCAAATGAAGCGAGAGTGTGGCGTTTAATTACAAAATAAATAAAACAATAATTATTCTAATTGGAATTTAAAAAAAAATAGACGTATCTTTAATGACTCCTCCACTCAACCATTCTCTTCAGCACTCATACGAGGTCCTTCAAGGGATCCCTGATATTGTATTATTATATGTATAACATGTATTGTATATGTAGTATTGGTATGTATTGTTTATTTAATATTCGCCAGTGCATATTAATTTTAAGTTATTTTAGTTTTTGTGCAATAAAACAATTTTATTATTATATTGGCATTCTTAGTTGTAAACCAAACCATGAAAGGCATAAATGTTTTGTGCTTGCATAGTATATTGGAGTACCTACTGTAATGCCATGTAAAATGTATATATAGTTAAATGTATAAATATATATAGTTATAATCTATTTTATTTTAATATTTTTGTATCTACTTAGAAATGTATTATTTAGGTAGCTTTTAATTTATATTTATGTCGTAAGTGACATTTTTTTGGGCTTCTCCATACAAACTGTTAATTTTAAAATGCACGAAGAAGCCATACAATTTTGTCACTTTCGACATAATGAAATTTCCAAGGAAAAGTTGTTTGTTTCTATCAATAGAATAATATATTAGTCTGAAGTAAGAGCATACAAAGTCACCAAGTACATTAAAATAACACAAAATTTTACTTAATACATACTATAAAATTATCATTTAAGTGAATTAATTATTATTATTATTTAAAACTTTATTGCACTTTGTACAAGAGGCGGGCTTAATGCCGCTAGGCATTCTCTAGCAGCCAACCTTTGGGACAATGCAGAGAATTTTGATTATGAGGTCGGTGCATAGGTGTTAAATATGAAACTTATAATAATACTGAATACTGAATGAAGGTGCATTAAAAAGTCTTCGTAACCAAAGGGCATGTATGAAGAGGTTAATGAATGTCGACGAAGCGAAAGAAGTATGTCGTGATCGTGTCAAATGGCGCCCAATTGTCTCTGCCTACCCCGCAAGGGATCTGGCGTGAAGATGTATGTATGTATGTTATAATAATACGAGTATACCACAAAGGAAGGATTCAGTTACCGGCCCTAAAGAGAAACTTAGCAATTCCTGGATTCATCCTGTTTTGGTCGTGTGACCGATATAGACACAACGAAAAACTACCATGCACTATTCATGGCTCTGGTCTATACCCAACCAAATAGGATTCTATAAATGACACAAAAAGAGAAAATCTAATATTTTTTGCGACCTTTTATTTTTGATCTATGACAAAAGTTGTATAGTGGATTTATAGCGCATTGTGTAAACATAGGTTTCCCCTTCGATATAGAGTGAGTGAATACAGAAGACTCAATGTGCCGGAAAACGGCAGATGAGAGTAAAACATCTGATCTGGAGGTCTACTTACAACTAACGAAATAACAAATATATACTCGTATACTAGATGACTTTGGATGGTCTTACGTTAGACTAACATGTGATTTTATTGATATACAACTTTTCCTAAGAAACCATATATCGGAAATATATAAATTTTTTGATTCTCTTCTCCCGATGGATGATGAATGAGATGATAGGGAAGGCATGTCTAGCCCATACAGCCAAGTCTGACGTAATACATCTTTCTTTTTAATGAGTTAATGAGGTCATCATCAAATTCCAGATGCTGCAGAATTTGATGCTTTTCTTGGAGTCACTCGCGGCACCATAGCTCGGGTAAAATATGGGAGTTGACAGCGCGGGAAAACCGCAAAAAATAAACTGCAACTTATGCCCCATATTTAAAGTCCAATTTATTGTTTTCCATAATTATTCACATTGTAGCACATTATTAAACAAAACAACACCACTTTTGACCAATAATACACACAGTAAATTCATTTACAAAACAAAAACTTGCACTTGACATGTCCACGCGAAATGGCGCGAAGAACTCCGTTTTTTTTTTAAATTAACAGTTTGCATGACTAAGCCAAGATTTTTTGTCATTTCTGACATATGGTTTCTTGGGAAAAGTTGTTTGTTTCTATCAATAGAATAACATATTAATCTAACGTAAGACGATACAAAGTCATCAATGCAGAGTCAAGCATGTATTACATATATATTTGTGCCGTTTGCTGTAGAAACACTCCTTGGGAGTCCAAGCGCCAAAAATATTTAAATGACATAACATCAGGTCTTGTCGTCTCCTTCGGTGACAAGAGGGCTATTTCTTCGCCCAAAGAATATTGCAATTCAACGGGAAAATATAGCCTGCGCTTTTGTCACTTTTAGTAGTATCATCAAATTTATCCTTTCGGGGTGGTCAGAAACCATGCTTATAAAGATGCGGATTCACATTTAGCCAACTTTACTGTAGGCCAATCATAGCAAGTGGCAAGCTCGTCGATGTCCCTAGCGTACCTAACTCGAGTAATATCACAAATAAATTAAATATTAATTTAAATTAATAAACATTATTGTGCCCCGACCAGGAAACGAACCCAGTACCTCCGAGTCAAAAATCTTCGGACTAAACCGCTAAACCACGGAGGCAGTTATTTTTGTAATTGTAGAAAAGAGAGAAGAGAAGACAAATTTCTAAGCATTCCATGGATTCACCGTGCGGGTCCGGGTCCATCATGTGTGGGTAAGAGATGAGAAGAATGGTGTCTCGGGCTTGCAGCCGACAAAAGGCTGGTTTAACAAAAGGAGGCCTCCCTTTTTATTTTATTGCGCGACAATACGCTCACCATCCACCATTCTACTTCTCTCCCTACCCATCCAAATACTGTATGATTCCGTTAATGCCGTCTTGGAAGCTCGTTCCATAAATGTATTGACGGAAGACCTGCTTAGGCCCAATTCTTTCAGTAAGTGATGCAAAGATTTTGCTGGAACTCCTCTCGCACCAACTTCCACTGCGTAAAGCTGAGTTTTGAACCCGTTCCTGATTATTTCTTCTGTGATATCATAATATTTATTCGACTTTATGTTGTGGTCTTTTAAAATATTTGATTCCCACGGAACGGTAAGTTCAATAAGGATATCTTTTTTCAAGTTCCGAGAAAACACTAAGATGTCTGGCCTATAGGCTGATACAGCTAGTTCATCTGGGATCCTATAATGATGTTCAAATGTATCCATGAGAATTTTCCAGTCTGATGCGGCGCGGCGAATATATTATTTAGTTTTCCGTAAATCAGCCCCAAAAGTCACCCGAACTTTATTCCACGTACTCTTGAATTTTTACTCATTGAAATATGTTCGTATACTTTGTAAGTTGTGAGTAGAGGTGTTCCCGAACTTAACTTATGAGCGACAACGACTCTTCAATTTCACGGTTTATTTACTTTCACTCAACTGATTTTTCCCTAACAAAGATATGTAGCGTCCATTTACAGTTTTCGACTAATGATAGAACATAAGAGAGAGTTTTTATCTGTTATGTGTTAGCTATTGTGTGCAAATAAATGTTTACATTCATAATTATTTTTGTAATTTGGTTGGATAGAGAGAGGAGCAGAATAGGATTTAAAACTAGCGATAGTCGGTCGCCAGCTTGAGACAATATTCGCCGGCACGGTGGACCCGACACCCGCACGGTGAATGCATGGATATAACAATCCAAAATTATACTTAACAATAACTTTAACCCATACAGTTCTATTGTTAAAGGTACTCTAAGATCCGGACGTTCTAATAGCTCCTGCAATTCCTGAACCAATCCAGACTAAACACGTCTTTATAACAATCCAGTATAAAGGCTACATTGCTATCAAAGTGTTTAATATAGCCGACTGTTCATTTTGTTTAGTATCACTGACTTCCGTTAGTGAGGTAAGATGACATTAGTTTAATTTCTACTTAAATGTGGCTTTAACCCTTTAGAGCTGATGTGTCACCTAGACACCGCGTTTCAGTTTTTCATTTGCTGAGTTTATGTTTTTGGCAAATTTAAAACATTCCACCAACCAATTCTTGTTATTAGTAGGTACTGTAACCTGCCTTTGCAGTTACATGATTATCTAACGCCTGCGGTTGGATGTAGTTGCTTTTAATTGTTACGGAGAGGATTATACGGAACCTCTTTTTTTTACTAAAAATGCATAAAACTTTTTTATACTTTATATTTTCTAAATATTCACATATATAGAAAAACTAAACACTTTCTGACAATGGACACTATTGCGCGGTAGACTTTTTTTTTTTTTTTTATTTATAAAGAAAATCCAAAACAGTAATACATTTTACAAAGCAATACAATTAAAATTTTACATGCCAAACCAAAGGATTTCACCGTTTAAAATACATTTATAATCTGATCTACAAGTAAATTACATTTTGAATCGAATTTAACATTAAATTAAATACAAACATAAATAACAAATTATTAAACATAAACTGAAATAAAAATTACGTCCAAAAAATATATAATAATAATAATGAAACAAAACTAATAAATAATCAAAATGTCACAAATTGCCATAAACACATCAAGTACTATGTGAAATAATATGAATGAGTGTGTAAAGTGTATAGTGTGTATGTGTGTGTATGTGAATGTATTACATTATCATTATAAGTATATTTATCATCAATAAAAAAAAAAAGAATTAATAGGAAATAATAATAAATAAGAAAAAAGGAAAAAAAAATAAAGAGGAAGGAAGGAGGTATGACACCATTTGCATTATTCAAGTTCAAGTTCCCTAACTGACCCCCTGTCCTCGCCCCCCAAACAATCCAATAACAATTTCTTGAAAAGGGTTCTGCTGTGCAAGAAAATATCAATAAACCTTTTGTTATAAGTTTCAGCAAACCAAAACAAAATTACAGTTTAACTGTAATTATTATTTTAATCCTAATATTTATCAAAAAATACTCGCTCTGTCGACCTCTCTGCAATGAGGTTTTCGTTACATATACTTTTTCGTTACGTACATTTAATTTGAGCTCTAAGAAACAATTACGGTCGAAATCAAGACTCAGCTTTACGCAGTGAAGGTTGGTGCGAGAGGAATTTCAGCAAAATCTTACTGGAAACTTAACTTACTAAAAGAATTGGCACTAAGCAGGTCTGCTGTCAATACATTTATGGAACGAGCTTCCAAGACGGCATTTACGAAATTGTACAGTATTTGGTTGGGTAGAAAGAGTCTCGTTGCGCAATAAACGAAAAAAATCTGACCGCCTCCGTGGTCTAGTGGTAACAAACGTTGCCATGAACTCGGGAGGTCGTGGGTTCGATTCCCACCGGGGGCAAGTTGTACATTGTATAATTTGTCTCGGTCTGGGTGTTTATAAGTACATATTATGTATATATTTACAAAAAAAAAAGTATAATATGTAGTTTATCAACCACCTAGTTTCCGTAACACAAGCCTCGTAGCTTACCACGGAAAATAGATGGCGCTGTGTGACCTGTCTGGAAATATTAAAAAATATATTATAAAAAAACAGCATATAGTCCAGATGGTCTATCTAGTAATCTGCACGGTGGAATGCTTAGAAATTTGTCTTCATATTTTATTCTTTGATCTTCTGGCCTAAATTGTGACAAAAAATGTATTTAGATTACTGACATACACTACCTGTTTACTCTGAATAGAATGTGGTAGCTATTGTCATAGTAACTACAAAAGCTTAGTATGCTATTGGATCATCCTGGCCTAAATTGAATTTACTTTGGGTTATGCACTATACAGGTTCGGATAAGCATGAAACCTTCTATCTAGGTTAGAATATGCATAGAAGATAGAACATTTACCCAGAGATCTTTGAAGCGTGCTTAGCATATCGAGGGTGTTCTCGCAGAACTGAATAACAGCCAGTTTCTAGAACGTATTTTTTTATTATTACTTAAGTAAAAAATAACAGATTTTGCAAGAAATGCGTTTCACAAACATATCTTAAGAAATACTTAAGAAATAATTAGGAAGAGACATTGTCATTTACACAAATGTATGGGAAGTTGTTAATTTTGCGTTTTATAAAGCAATAACAAATAATTAAGTAATTTATGATTAACCCAGAGTGTAATAGATATCTTTAACTGTACTTATTTAATGTTTAAACACCACGTACACAAACTGAACCAATAAATATGCTGATTTTATTGTTTGATTTAATGTTATTCAGAATACTTATTATTACTACTATTATATTATATTATTATTGTTTTTGGATTTATATAAATATATATAATTTTAGTTATATATAAGATATGTATGCCAAAGTGTTATTTTTATGTTTAAATTTGGGTATTAATATCTTTCTGTATTTCATTCTTGTTATTGTTTACTGCATGCTGTGTACAAATGTTAGGTTGGCAAACTTACTACTTATTTATATCATACTGTTTTTTGTACCTTAATAAATAAATAAATAAATTTTTCTTAAGTAGCCGAAGAAGTTCGATTAACTTTAATTATTTCTTATTACCTACATAGCTACAAGAATATGAATTTAAGCACGGGTGTTTATTTATTCATATTCATAGTAAAGAAAAAAAACTTACTTAGTTCGTTAAGTCCGTTTTTTTTCAAATACTACAAATTAATATAACGCGACCAGTTAAAATTGGCTCAACAAATATACAAGAACCGAATTACTGCGCAAATATTACGTTGTAATAATATTATTATTATTATTTAATAATCTCAAGGTAATTATACTACATAATATAAAAATGTGTGTTTGTGTGTGTCTAAATGGTCGAATTATACCAATGAATGTCAAATATAAGATTTGGAACGAACCTGTTCCTCGTTTAAATATTATTATATATATAATATTATTATATATAGGCATTAACGGAATCATACAGTATTTGGTTGGGTAGGGAGAGAAGTTGAATGGTGGATGGTGAGCGTATTATCGCGCAATAGAAAAAAAAAGGAGGCCTCCTTTTCTTAAACCAGCCTATTGTCGGTCGCAAGCCTGAGACACCATCCTTCTCATCTCTTACCCACACACGATGGACCCGGCACCCGCACGGTGAATCCATGGAATGCTTAGAAATTTGTCTTCTCATATAGAAATATTCATCGATATATACGTTTACAAATAGACCATAAAATAATCCACATTCTTGTATTTTAAACAATAATTTATGTATGTGTATTTTTACTAAATATAAATATTTCCTTTTTTGTCACCAAAAATGGAACGCCATATATAAGTATATCTTAAGTAAAATATTACCTAAGAAAAACTTAAGTATTATGAAATATGTTCGTAAAACCTGATTTGACTTAAGAAAAACTTAAAGATAATGATTCCTTAGCTAGGAAATAATTAAGTAGAGCTTCGAGAGAGTGGCTGTAAAGTATATATATATTTTAAATAGTTACATATAAATGTTTGGTTATCAAGCAAAACCATATGTAACTGCAGAAGTTTATACTAATGTATTAATCTAATTTAAAGAATATATATTTATTCGAAGTAGATACAAAAATATTAAAATAATATAGATTAAAAAACTAATTATAAATAAAACTAAACTAAAAATACCTATGAAATTAAAACTATTCTACAAAATAAACTAAGGGCTTACCACCAGGGAGGGTACCTAAAACGCGTGTTTGTCTCTAAAAAGTGTTTATCTCTCTGTTCTCATTATATTGTACACTTTCATTACAGCATATAGCATATATCAGAACATATATCAGGAGAATTCTGCCTACACTCGCCACGCTGGCCAGACGGCTTGGCGAGGATATGATGTCAATTTATTAACGATTCCACAAGTTGGGATTAGTGGAACCGGGACCAACGGCTTAACGTGCTCTCCGAGGCACGAGAACGGTGGTGTTGTAAATCTATGACGAATGTACCTAAGAAAAGTGTATTTCTCATTGGTACGTGCCGGGTGGGTTTGAACCGACCTTTGTAGGATTTAAGGAACGCGCTCTTACAACCGAGCCACCACCGCCTTTTGTATATTGTACACTTATATTAAGTTAATTATTTCCATGAAAAAGTACATAACAGATTCGTCTAAACAATACATATTTCATAACAAAATTCAAACACAAGTGACTAGATGTGCGAATTAATATGGCTCCAAGTACTTTAGGACAATGTTTTTACTTTCCACATCCGTTGATGCGAACACATCAAAATTCTCATCGGACTGCACGATTTTGTTCAATAAAACGATTGCAAGGGGAACGCGGGCACTCCTCAGCAAATAGTCGATGGCCGCGCGCGCGCAGGTACTTGTTAGGTACAAACAATGAAATTAGTTTTAATTTTTAGTAACTACATCCGTAGTCTAGAAGTTAAGTCCGTGGATTTGAACTCGGAGATACCGGGTACGAGTCCTGGTTGGGAGACAATAATTTATTTCACTTATTTGAGTTTGGTACGCTAGAGACATCGACGAGCTTGCCACTTGTCACGATGGGCCGGATATGTATGACATCCTCGTTGAACTTGACTTTGTCTTGTCCAAGTTCATACCGAGACCAACCCACTAGGATTTCGATTCTACCTAAAATCAAATTCTAATGTTTCAACAATAAGCGGAGTAATTTGGTATGTTTTTGGCGGCTGTCCAGATTTGGATGCACAATGTCTCACATTGGCCGCATCTGATGCCAAGTGCGGTGGCATAAATTTGTTCCCATTGTTTTTTAACTCCGCTGGTGAGGTTATATAATTTGGCGTCCAATATGGCTGTATGTTCATTGTTTCACTTCATTTCGGTAAATTAAAATGCATTGGATTTGGAAAATAATGTGTAGTTACTTATCTACATTTTTTTTTAACTTAATTGCACAACTCGTATGTACTAGGGGTGGGTAAATCCGCTACACATTCTCTGACAGCCATTTAATGTAGGTGGGGTAGGTGCAAATAAAAAATAATAAAATAACTAAACGATCATATAAGAAATAAATTATATACATAAATAAACATAAACATATTTATTTTTTATTTAGAATTTTTTAACAACTACACAGTACGCATTTTGCTATCTGTTTAATTTCTGGCCAGTTATTGTTGGCACGGTCTACAATCATTACCTTTGTCTTGCTGCGGTTAATTTTAAGGCCGAACTTAAGACTGACGGTCTCCATTTTTTGCAACAGCTCTTCCATGTGAACAATACTTGTTGCAAATAATGTAGTGTCGTCCGCATATCGCAAATTTGAGATTTTTAATCCAGCAATTGTTACTCCATCAGTCCAGTTTTCAAGGGCAATTCTCATTATAAGTTCTGTGTAGATGTTGAACAGAAGCGGGGAAATAATGCATCCTTGTCGAACTCCAGCATTGAGGTGGAAGTGGCTAGATAATATATATATAGATATAAATAAATAAGCCTACACACTAATAAAGAGTAAATGATATATCACAAAATATAAAAAAAACACAAACAAATATTGATTTAAACGTCACTATTTTGCTTGTTTAGAAAGGGGGCCTGTCTGATCGTCAGTGAGAGCTTGTTCCATTGGCGGATGCCATGGTGAATGAATTTGAATATCTGCTGGAACTATGAGACGGGATTATGAGTTAATTATTATGTAAATAACGAAGAGGGCAGTCGTGAGAGTCACAAAGAAATTAAAATCGAAATTTTAAATACGAAGGTAACACCCTTCGGATTGTAGAGGACAAATATACACAAAATAATTCATAGAATACAATTTATATAAAGCTGGATGCCCGCTCTATCTTATATTTGACCTCGTTCACCAATCTCCAAGTTTCTTAGCGCAAAGTGGAAGAAGCATTACATTTAGACAAATATTTTTTGAACACTCAAACTGCGGTGTACGTATCCATTTTCCTATTACGCGGGCGAGTTCTCAGATAGTAAAACCTTTAGGCTAGGGCACATTGCATCTTTAGGTACTCGTAGACTATTGGTACCACCTGATGGTAAACGACACGCGAGGTCCAAGAACTGACAACAGACAAGACGAGCAACTGACGCCAGCCATTAATAACTGTAATATACTTTAATAATAAGGAGCCAACACATATTCTGCAAATACTATTTATTGACTGGTAGCCCTGGGCAACGGTAATAGAACATATATATATATATATAGTATACATATAGTTCTGTGGTGGGGAGGGGCGTGTTGCTGGCGGATGGCCCGGGCTTATATGGGTTTAAGTGTATCCGCTAAGCGTACGTCGCCCACCTTCACAAAACTCAGTTCATCTGGTTTTTGAGGACTGCAAAGGGTCACCATCAGCTCATAAGCTGCGTCGCCCATCGCCGATATCAACATGGGTAACCTTAAATACTCCTTTACCTCATGCACCACGAAATGCATGCGGAGCCTTTCCACATATGTGCTCCAATTCCCCAGCTCCAGATCGAACTCGGACCTGAACATTTTCGGCCTTTTCTCCCCGTTCGCCATTATAATACACTTAAATAATAAGGAGCCAACACATATTCTGCAAATACTGTTTAACTGGTTGCCCTAGGCAACGGTAATAGACATTACAATAACATATATTGATGACATAAGTCCCAGTATTCAATTACATTAATTATTTTTTAAAGTAGGCCTAGGTTAAAATTCTGCGCTTTTTCACGTTTTTTTTTACAATATTGGTATAATATTGTTATTTGTAATAAGCGGATTCACATTTAGCCAACTTTACTATAGGCCAACCATGACAAGTGTCTCTAGCGTAACAAACTCGAGAAATATCACATATAAATTAAATATTAATTATGATATAAAAAAAACTAAAACAAAAAAAAAACCTACTTACAAAACCTAATTTAAATATAAATCGTATCCGCGCGGCATGGTGGCAAGAACGCTGGCCGCATTTCCTCACTGAATCGCTATACTGATTCTCTGGGCGAGGAAAGAACCAGCCCTCTTGTCACCAGAGTAGACAATTAGACGAGAGAATTATTTATTTGCATTAATACACATTTTTATGTCCCGATCAGGAATCGGACCCGCTACCTCCGAGTCTAAATCTAGACCATGGACCAGTTTTATCTGGTAGTGTGGCTTTACACTGATGCCGTTACTTTACCTAGTTTTATCGTGATATAAAAGGGTTGAAGCACGTTACCCTTTCTGATAGTTTTAACATGCGATAAAAAGGGTTCAAAGTTAAAAATAAACGGACGAGAATCCCCAATAACATTGCATTTGAATTATTTGATACTTTCGTATCATTTCGTAGCATTGTATTTTACCTAACTTATACCTTATATTTAAGTCCTTGGTGCTTAATTTTAGTCTGGGAAAAGCATCCGGATGAATGAAGCAATTTGGATACTTCAAAATTCCAATATAGACAGAATCGGAGAAAAAGGCTGGGAGTCAAAATGTAAAAAGAAAATGCTTAGAAACCAAATGAAAAAGCGGTAGCATTAAATCACTATTTATTTTACGCACCATTTAATTTACCTATTAGCTCATAAAATAAAAAAATCGTGATGATACTTTACTTCCATAATAAATTAAAACACAATTTATTAATCCTAGAACGTAATTTCCAGAAATATAATCTTTGAGAATTAGAAGTGGATTTGGTTTGTGTCTTTGACGTTTCAATTTTTTATTTTTATTTTATTGATCAAGAGGAAGGAAATAGGCAGCAGTCAAAGTAAACATTAAAAGAACATTATTAATTTGTAAGCCGCTCTCTTAAGATAAACTTAAGAAATGGGTACAAACTTTCCATTAAATTTCAACATAGACCTAACAATGGTAATAGAATTGCTATTTGTCTTAGATTTTAGCATGACAACGACTCATTACAGCAGCTATAATTTTAACTAACAAGCGGCGCAAGTTACAGTATATTAAAAGATTGCATATTTGTGCCGTTTGTTGTAGAAACTCTGGGCTCCAATCGCAAAAAAGTTTTTTTATTTTTTTTTATTTTAATTATTATTAGGTAAGCCATACAGCACTTAACATTAATATTGGTAGAATGGTAACAATTTGCCTTTAGAGGTAGCATCCATTTAGTTTTTGTACAAATATTTAGTTTGATAAAATATATAGTTGGTGATGTTCCCATTACACCAGTCCAGACCCAAAAAGATCTTGGTATCACAGTAACTGCTAATCTAAAATGGGCTGAACATATAGATGGCATTGTAAAGCGAGCCAACTTAGTCCTTTATGCAATTAAGAGATCCTTCCAGCAAGTCAACCCCAGCACTTTTAGAAAATTATATAAAACATACATAAGACCATTGTTGGAATATGGTTTTCAAGTATGGAATCCATACTTCATAAAAGACATAGAAATTCTTGAAGGCGTACAAAGGCGAGCAACTAAACTTCCACACTGCTTGAGGAAGAAGTCATATGACCAGGGACTTAGATACCTAAAGCTGACAAGTCTCAGAGATCGCAGAATGAGGGGAGATATAATTGAGACATTTAAAATTCTAACAGGAAGGTATAACTGCCCTCACCTAGCCAAAATGTTCAAGTTGAACACAATGATATTTCCCCGTCGTGATCACGGAATGAAATTGATGAGAAAATCCAGTAATACAAATTTGAAATATCACTTTATGAATAACAGAGTTGTAAATATGTGGAACAAAATACCAGAAGACATATTGAAATCCCCAACTGTAAACACTTTTAAAACAAACTGGACAAGTGGCTAGTGACAATTGACATAGACTATGGTGATAACTGACTATTTTATGAACTTTACACCAGTGCTTGATATAGGCATATCAGCAATGCGCTGCTCGCCTATTAATCAAGAATAATAATAATAATAAATATGTAGCGAAAATAAAAAGAAACGCACTGTTGACAACCCAAACCCATAAATATATACACTTAAACCCATATAAGCCCGGGCCATCCGCCAGCAACACGCCCCTCCCCACCACAGAACTATATGTATACTAAATTTAGTTAACAATAGATAGTAGGATACATGAGACATATCTGCAATATTAACCCACTATTTGCGCAATCACAAGTTATCATTCAAAAAAGTTTTTAAAAGACATAACACCGAGTCTTGTCGTCTCCTCCGCCCGGTGACAAGAATGCTGGCTCTTTCATCGCACCAACATTGACTTTAGACTACTAACTTAAGTGTAACCTATTTATTTATTAAAAACATTATTGCACATAGTACAAAGGCGGACTTAATGCCCGTAGACATTTTCTGACAGCCAAACCTTGGGGACAAATAAGAACATTGCTATAGTTAATAGCATAGTGATATGTATACTAATAAATACATACATTGTAATTATCTGAACTAATTTGATTATAATAAAAATGTTAGAAACTTGCCCCAAACATTGTGTAAAATTAGACTCGATTTTTAAAACATTTTATTCAGATTCGGCCGCAAAGAAGACTGATCTTATATAAAAAACAATCAAAAATAAATTACATCATAACCCCACCCCTATTTTCACAGAATTTAGCCTACACTTGCCATGGTCTTTTGTCATTCCTTTTTATATGACAATTTCTTAACAAGTTGGTATATTTTACAAGTAGAACCGGGTTTCACGGCTTATCGTGCTCTCCGAGGTACGGGAACAGTGCTGCTGTAAATGAACCGACCTTTTTTTTTTAGGATTTTAAAGAAATAGTCCTTACAACTTATTTATTATTAAATCGTTTATTCAGATAAAAACTTAAACTATTTACATTTTTAAAATTATACGCCAAACTGCATAGCAGTTTGTTGGGGAATAGTACTCTTTGTCTTACAGTTTTCTTTTTTTTTTTTTACACTTTATTTGTCAAAACACAAAGTTATTTAACATTAAATCACATCACTGTTAGCATTTACTTAGCAAAAGCAACTTTAATTTTCCTTTAAATTCACTTTTTGTCATTTTTGTCTCAGCTGAGCTCTGATCCACCACTGCTCATATAAAAAATACTCAGTCAAAAATGACAAGGAAACTCTAACCAATTATTAGATCTATGGTAGAGCCCATCCCCAACCGAAACAAGTCTGAATAAACAACTCATTAAGACGTTTAAATTCCCTACAAACTCGTTTACATTAAAAGGGAAAGTCTCAACAGGCCTGTGGTCCCTACACTAAGCTGTGGTACCCACTCCACCCCTTATTTACACTTCCACGTACTTATTAAGGGCAAATAATAATATAGATATATATTTTTTTTGTTTTCTGCCTCCGTGGTCTAGCGGTTAACTCAGTGGCTTTAGACTGGAAGGTATCGGGTTCGATTACAAGTCGCGACACAGTAATTTATTTGTTATATTTCTCGAGTTTGGTACGCTAGAGACATCGACGAGGTTGCCAATTGAAATGATAAAGGCTATAATAAAGTTGGCTAAATGTGAATGTAATAAAAAAGTGTTTCTGACAACCCCGAAAGGGATATGGTCGTAATGATATTTTCCTTTTTTTTTCGAGCTTACCATGTGTCCAGCAGCCGTTTTAAACAAATACAAACCATTTATTGACTTGAATTGCAGATAATTTTAGTGGTACTATGAGAGATCTATGAGTATATTTTACGGAGGTACATCTCTGCTGGGTGGTGTACGGTTGAGTCACCAATAAGGGCTAGGACCCTCAGGGACTCAGTTGAGGCTCAGTACCGAATGGATAAGTAACACCCACCCACCCTAAACTCAAAATGTGTCATATCACAAATTGCCATGTAGGGCACCTTACCTTAGATACCCTACATTCTGATAATTATAACTAAGCTACAAACAAATGACAGTGTCCGCGCGGACAGGGTTGCAAGACAAGAAAAAAGAGATTTAAAGAAAAAAAAAAGAAAAAATACCTTAAGCATAATTGGGAAATAAATGTCTGAGCAAGACTCTTGCGAGACTCTTGCGCAAGACTGCCCTAACCTAACATACGAGTATCTATCGATACCGCATCTGGACAACAATTTATTTATTTTTAAACTTTATTGCACAAAGTACAAAGGCGGAAGACATTCTCTGACAGCCAAACCTTGGGGTCAAATTTGATCAAATGTAGGTGCAATCATAAAGATAATAAGATAAATAAATAACTATTTTGAATTAACAACAAATTAATATTTCCTTACTTAAGTACAATATATATGGAATTAATATTATAATATCGATACACTAAATACTAATACATACATATTATTATACATAAATATACATATATACTACTTACTAACGCTGTGTAGAGGGAGCTATTTAGAAAGTGTGAAAAAACCAGTTTTTTGAATAATGTACTTGCCGTATGTTAACAGGTAGATTATTCCACAAATTGGTATCCACAATAATGAATACCTACTTGTAGAATCTTTAAATAATAATAATAATAATCCAGCCTGTGTGATTTGGCCTTTAGAATTTTGACCACAGAAAAAAACGATTCGGAAAATAAACGAGAAAGGACATAATTTAATCCCGCAGAGCACTCAGCCTGTTGAGCGAGCCTTCTAGCATTTTATTTTATTTTTCTTATGGAACAAGTAAGATATTGCTTTCGTTTAATGAAAGATATTGCGTTCCTTCAAGCATCGTACACACGCTTCCAGCTGCCATAGTCTATTTATGTAATCGGTTAAGTCAGATTGTCAACATATTTACAAGTATAATTACTGACAGTATATAGTAGACAGTATGAGGCGGTGGTGGCTCGGTTGTAAGAACGCGTCCTACAAAGGTCGGTTCAAACTTGCCCGGCATGTACCAATGAGAAATACACTTTTCTTACGTACATTTATCATACGGTCACGGGTCGACTGGAGCTATATACTGGGCGGTAGATGTAAACCTACCCACTTATCACTTTTAAAAGTTTTTAGGAATCACGACACACGACACTTACAATATCCTTGGCGACACCGGGCGATTTTTCCCAATGCAACTTGGCTGAAAGGTCGGGAGAAGTATGTCTCTAAGGTAAATCGCGTAAAGACCCGTTAAAATTATAAATAAATAATATTTTTTTTTATGTTAAATTTTCGTTTGTTTTAATGGAACGCTTTATGTTAACATCAAATGACAGCTTTCGGTAATGAACGGTTCACTCTTAAACTAGCATTTGATCCTATAAATATCACTGACTAGAACCGTGTAAACGCGCTAAGACTTATTTCATAATCGGTAAACGAAAATTGTTTACATAAACTGCTGTATGTACGTTATAATAGTCGATTTTTTTATTACTATTATTAATAGCACTGGTCATATGTTGCATTAAAAAGCCTTCGTAACAAAAGGGCATGTATGAAGAGGTTGATGAATGTTGACGAAGCGAAAGAGGTATGTCGTGATCGTGTCAAGTGGCGCTCAATTATCTCTGCCTACCGCAAGAGATCTGGCGTGAAGAAATGTTTGCATAAACATGTTGGAATGTTCTTAAAGGACGTTATGCATCTTGTATGGGGACTTGGGCTAAATTGTATTCAATTTAAGTAGAAAAAAAAACATTATATTACATAGTTTTGGTGTTCAAGTATCATCATAATAGCTCTAGTACTAAAGGACTTGATTGATACGAAAACTACAGCCATGTTTTCCAAATAACTTAATTCCACAGTAAAATATAGAAAAAATGATGGCGCGGTGGTGGCTCGGTTGTAAGAACGAGTTTCCTACAGAGGTCGGTTCAAACCCACCCAGCATATACGAGTACCAATAAGAAATACACTTTTCTTAAGTACATTTGTCATAGATTTACAACACCACCGTTCCCGTGCCACGAGAGCACGTTAAGCCGTCGGTCCCGGTTCCACTAATACCAACTTGTGGAATCGTTAATAAATTGTCATTAAAAATGGACATCATATCCTTGCCAAGCCGTCTGGCCATCGCGCATCGTGGCGAGTGTAGGCCAAATTCTCCAGATATATGTTCTGGAAGGCTCATCTCCAGCAGTGGAGGTCTAGGACGCTGTGTTCTAGAGGCTGTAATGAATGACAAAAAAAAATATATATAAATTTAATTTATTTGTGAAATTTCTCGAGTTTGGTACGCTTGGAGACATCGACGAGCTTGCCACTTGTCATGATTGGCCTATAGTAAAGTTGGCTAAATGTGAATCTGCTTATTTGCGTGGTTTCTGACCACCCCCAAAGGGAAACGGTCGTGATGATACTTAATTTTAAAAAAACTAATGTACTTATTTTAACTCCATGGGTATTTTTAGTTCAGTTTTATTAATTAAATGTATTTATATACATTAATAAATATTTTTGTGTCTTGACCAGAAATCGAACCCGGACCTCCGAGTCTAAATCCACGGACTTAACCGCTAGACCAGGAAGAAAGTTTAAAAAAAAAAAATTAGTATAAATACTAACTCATTTTTTAACTATATTAAAAAGAGAGTAACATCGCGCACAAATATGTATATAAAAAACACGATAGTATATTTTACCGTAGGTACAAACAAGTATTTCCTATATCTTACACCTCAGATACTTACAGTATAAGACTAAGGTGTATGACACTGGCTATGACCAACGCTGTAAAAGACATCAACTATTGCCACTTGAAGTCCGCCGTAGCATTGCGGATATAACGTATCTAGTTGGTGTTGCGCGTGGGGCTGTGGACTGCCCCGAGCTCTTGGGTAAAATCACTTTGAGAGTACCAACGAGGACAGTGAGGCGGCCCGCACTCCTGCCCAACCCAGGCCGTAGCACCAATTATAGACGCAATGCATTTTTCAATAGGGCGGGTAAAATGTTTAATGAGCTCAGTGTCGACATCGATCTCTTCAATACTGGTACGGCGATGATTAGGCGGGTGATGGCAGGTGAGTACTTCGAGGGATTAGAATAGTTTTATATTTTCAAGTTTATGTATGCCTATGTGTATGTGTGTGTGTATATATGTATGTTTATTTCTGTTGTAGTTATTCTGTTATTGATGTAATGCCTATTCCTTAGTAATTCTTGTACTATTGTATTCATTTTTATTTTTAAATTTATTATCATTGTTTTCTTTGCTTACTTTTATTGTATCTGTCAGCGAACTCTTATTATTGGCTTTATCGTATTACTATTTTCTCCTATATATGTATAAATTAGCTGTAAGATTTCCTAAATAAATAAATAAATATCCTGCACAAATATTAGTATTTTAAACCACCGTACAGAGGAAAAGATATTTACAACGATAAATCCTTCGTAACAATTTACCGAGGTGCTAAGTTCTATTTTAACCCCGGTATAACATTTTTCATCGAAATTGCTTTTCATTTTTAAGATACATTTTAAGCAGGGTTTTACTACTACGAAGCATCAACCTATCTTCAACGATGTCGTCAATAACCACATTGTTAATATTAGGATTGTTTAAACTATATATATATATACATTTACTTCGGAAACGCGTCACGGCGCCAGGCGGATTAGAGAAATATCCATTGAGCGCAGGGGAAAATCGATGGCAATAAAAATCAAATTAAATCATTTATTTGTTTTAACACAGGTAATCCAGTTAATATATTAACCTAGTTTATAAAAGTGCAGCTGTGTTCTGTCATGAGGCGTACAAATATTGTATATATATATTGTAAAGATATATATATATATATATATATATATATATATATATATATATATACATTTTCTTCGGACAAGCGTCACGGCGCGCCCCGGGCGGGCGTAGATAAATATCCATAGAGCGCAGGGGAAAATCAAATCAAATCATTTATTTGTTTTAACCAATTAATCTAGTTAATATATTAACCTAGTTTATAAAAGTGCAGCTGTGTTCTGCCATGAGGCGTACAAATATTGTATATATATATATATATTGTAAAGATACATATGATTAATGAATGAAAGCGTAGTAGGTCTCCGATGAGATAGACTGACAAGAAGAACGTGTTTTACACTTTCGTAGTATGCTTACGACTGCTCTGAGTGATTTGAAACAACCAAATAATCTGTTTGACTGTCATACAGTAATTTATTCTGTATCAATTGGTCTCTAAAAAATTGTCTTGTTTGGGTGTTATAAAAACCTTGTTAGGGTATGCAAAGTGTGGCCCAATCAATAAGAAATGAAGTCCGCAGTTCGCCCGGCCTCCCCAGTTGTCAGCTGTCCCGAGCTTGTCGGCTGCAAATTGATATGTCAGCTGTACCGATAAGGGTAGGGTTCGCGCTTTCTTAGGCCACGCACAAATGTCGCAAAAATACTCGGCGTATTTTTGCTTTATTTGCAAATTGACAATTTGTATGTGAAAGGCCGATTTTTGTCAATGTTGTGTGTTCGTGGATGAAAATTTGATGCAATTGTGATTTAAGATCTTGTTGCGCTTATATTAGTCGTGGAGTATCAAATCCCCCCGGCAAGTACCAATGAGAAATATACTATTTAACTTTGAAACTCTGGGTCCATGGAGTCAATGGATATTAAGTGCAATTTTTTTTTTAAAATGACATAACACCGCGTCTTGTCGTCTCCTCCGATGACAAGAGGGCTGGCTCTTTCTTCGCCCAAAGAATCAGTATTGCAATTCAGCGGGGAAATGCAGCCAGCGTTCTTGCCACCATTCCACGCGGACGGGACTTATATTCCTATCCTTAGTATTAATATTAATTTGATTTTATATTTTGTATTTTTTTTTTTCGAATAATAGCTTTTGTTCCTTTTTTACGTATATTTGTCATAGATTTAAAACACCACCGTTCCCGTGCCTCGGAGAGCACGTTATGATGTTGTCCCGGTTCCACTAATACCAAGTTGTGAAATCGTAATAAATTGCCATTAAAAATGACATCAACCCGTCTGGCCAGCGTGGCGTGTGTAGGCCAAATTCTCTCTATATATGTTCTGGAAGGCCCATCTCCACAGTGGAAGTCTATGAGCTGTTATGGTCATGCTCCACTTGCGCTTTCAATTTTTAAGCTATTACATAGCTTTTATCGCGTGCTTTGAGCGCGGTGACCGAATCAATAATTCCGTAACGGAAACAAATCTAACACCCCCCAAACGGCGCAGCGCGGTACGGCGTTGAAAGCCGTGCATTGTTCGTTTCAGTTCGGCAGACTTCGGCACGGTGTTTGTGTGCGTGCGACTAGACGTATGCGTGTAGACTAGCTGCTAACTGCTCATAACTGATTCTATCTCTTTTAGACACAATGCTAGGTGAGACAGCGTGCTTTTTGGCCACGTCCACGAGTAATATAAAAAACTTGAAATAATATCAAAGAAAAAAAAAATACTGCATAAATAATTATAATTGCATAAGTTGATAAAAAATGATATGCAATAGCTTTACCGCGGCAGTCCCCGAGTGCCACACGTATTTTTTTTATTTTGTTGTTTCACGGACAATATGCCGATCTGCGTCTTACGGTAGTGGAAACACGTTGTTCAACAAGAGAACCTCGTGTCAATTTACTTTCGTAAGTAAATGTTGATTCAACTAATATTTTTTAAGTTTTTAATTAAAATTCACGGATTGATCTAAAGACATCGACGAGCTTCTGATAATAGCATGGTTTCTGGGTGGTCAGAGTCAGTGGGTTGGGCTACGATTGTGTTGATACTTTCGTGAAGGCGACTTTAAGAGTCAGGCCGTATGGTCGTATGTCGTGGTGATGACCATGATGATGCCTATGTCCGTTTTAGGGCTTTAAGGAACAATTCTGCTAATAAAAATCGGTTCAGTAATAACACACAAACAAAGCTAATAGGATATAAAGTTCCCAACGCAACTAAAGTATAAGCGATCATAAAATATTACAGTAATATTGATGTAGTCCTATATAACCCTAAATAAATAAAAATAACATTAAGAATCATCCCGCAATCGAAAAGCACATTGCAAGAAATCAATAATCCAATAACAGTTAATTTTCACTTCGTCTTATTCCTCTCTCTCTACGCAAACATCTAACTTTCTCCAACTGAACAATTTCTACAAGTGAAGTTTCCTAATAGGGCAAATTACAGCTTATCATCGGTACAAAAGAACAAGCCGGTAAAGTTGAAATCTAGTTAGTTGGACGCGTTAACGAGGCACTGAGCACTGGGGAAGTGGCTCCGTAAATTGGCCGGGTTTTCTACTTTTATTGGCTCCACAGAGGCGGAACTAGCAAGTTTTTCAGCTCTGAGATCTCATTTTACCGACCAAGTTTGTTTGTGCAAATGCGAGAATTACCTACTTATTTTACTTTGATCGATATCTATAAAGACAAATTTAAAAAAAAAGTTTAATTAAATTGGACTCGAAGGACCAATTTGAGATCAGTGATTGTAGCCTGTATTCTGTTACTTTAGTCGCAAACGTTATTAGTGGTTTTCGTTATTTACATTGCGTCATAATTACAAAATATTATTCAATTCTCAGAAGGCGCGGTGGTGGCTCGGTTGTAAGAACGCGCACCTTAAATCCTACAAAGGTCGGTTCAAACCCACCCGGTATGTACCAATGAGAAATACACTTTTCTTACGTACATTTGTCATAGATTTACAACACCACCGTCCCCGTGCCTCGAAGAGCACGTTAAGCCGTCGGTCCCGGTTTCACTAATACCAACTTGTGGAATCGTTAATAATTGTCGTTCAAAAATTGATATCATATCCTGGCCAAGCCGTCTGGCCAGCGTGGCGAGTGTAGGCCAAATTCTCCAGATATATGTTATGGAAGGCCCATCTTCAACAGTGGAGTTCTAGGACGGTGTGTTCGAGGGGCTGTAATAAACTGCTTTTTTGCCAAAATTAAATATGCTTTTATAAAAATTAAAGTTTTCTGTATTTGTGATCGTAAAGAGGACAAATTTCTAAGCATTCCATGAATTCAATGTGCCCATCGTGTGTGGGTAAGAGATAAGAAGAATGGTATCTCGGGCTTGCGACCGACAATAGGCTGGTTTGGAAAGGACGCCATAAAAGGTATTAATTTGTCTCTAAAATTACCATATTTTTTTTAAAAGTAAGTTTTAAATAATCTTTAAAAAAAATATATTGTGCGAGCGAGATGGTTGAAAAGCTTTAAACGCTTTTAAGTGTATGATGGTCTATTGTTTGGGTTATATCGTTGGGTAGACTGTCTATTACAGCCAATTATCAAGGTTTAACTAGATTGATAGTCACATACAAAAGTATAGCTATCTCTTTCACTTAATAATATTAGACAAACAAAGCGATAAGTCAGACATAAAATACCTTAAATGCTATTAAATATTTATCACAAAATCAACCTATTTCATTTAAACATAAGTTATAAATTTCTTCAACAGCCCTCTGCATATTAACACGTCCTCACGTTGGCCGTAGTTGAAACGTACTGTCGGAAATATTAGCACACGATTATTTTGTGCTGATATTTTTTCAGGCGTTTTCAGAGCCCACACCTATAATCTATATGATTCTTGATCGATAATTACAGCATTTTTGTCGCCCTTCCATATCATAGGGCACTGTCTTGAAGCCGCCCTTGACTCCAGCTATTTCGCTAGCCGGTAGGTATAACAGTAATTGTAACCGCTCGTTGAATAAAGTTTTATGTGCACTTTTCTAGCCGATTAAACTCCCCGAGCACCAATTACTAAACGTGTTTAAATCATTTATTTTTACTATTAAACCAATTAAGGAAAATATCTTCTATTCGCTGGTTTATTTGTCGACTATAACTTGAACACCGATATTTTTTTTAACCCTCTGCAACTGACGTGTCTTAAGGTTAACAATTTAACTGACGTGTAGACTGGTGGACACTTTTAGAAGTAGTATAATGATTATACATTCATTCATAACAGCCCCTAGAACACATCGTCCTAGACCCCCACTGTTGGAGATGGTCATTCCAGAACATATATCTGAAGAATTTCGCCTGAACTCCCAACAACTCCCCACAACTGGCTAGACGGGTTGGCGAGGATCTAATGACAATTTTTAATGTCCTTTTTTAACGATTACACAAGGCACGGAAACGGTGGTTTTGTAAATCGATGACAAATGTACGTAAGAAAATTACCGATACAACCGAGCCACCACTGCGCGATGATTTATACATAGAAATCGTTAACTAACATGCATTATATTTCATTATTATTCACAAATAAACATCGTACAACGTAATAGGATATATTAATATTCAAATATGGCATATAGTACAAATTATAAATAAAATATCATTTATTTAAAATATATATATATATATATATATATATAATATAAAATTGACAAAACATACAACGTTATAAAAATCTATTATACAAAATATTGCTATTTAATTTTGTACTACATGTAATATTTTAAAACAAATTTAAAAAACTTTATTGTAAAGATTGCTTATTCTAATTACAGTTGTATGTACATGTCATGATGATACAATCTGCCCATATTATGCTTATCTCTAGATATTTATTTACAATATATATATTTATATATAGGTAACATTTAATATTGTTCTTATAAATTTATTGGAATGTTAATGTCATAATTTGCATGCTCAAAATTATTTTATTTAATTTTCTTTAATTGAATAATAAAACGTTTTATGGGTAACTCTCGTATCTCTCTAGAAATTTTATTATATACTCTAAAGCACATTATGTGGCAGTTTCTACAAGTTTAGTTTAAGCAAGTAAAAAAACTTTGAAACTTTATATAGTACTAGTAGGTACCTACTAATAACATGAATTGGTTGGTGGAATAATTTAAATTTGACAATAACTAAAACACGGTGTCTAGGTGACTACTACGTCAGCTGCAGAGGGTTAAAAATGGCGGCTATAGAAGAAAAACAGTCTCATGAAATATTATGATCTAAAAGGCTTATCTTAAGCCGTGAAGGCTTAGGACTTGTATTAAACTCTGTTCATCACCTAGAACTTTTAACGCTCTGCAGCTGATGTGGTAGTCTCCTAGACACCGTGGTTTAGTTAATGTCAAATTTTTAATAAAGAAGAAAAAGGTCAATAATAAATAAAAATATTTTTTATTTTTTAGATAAATTAATCGAAGAAGATTACAATTTAATTAGGAAAACCCTTTATTTAATATAGTTACATACATATTTCACGTCAAATCCCTTGCGGGGTAGGCAGAGACAACTGAGCGCCACTTGTCACGGTCACGACATACCTCTTTCGCTTCTTCGACATTCATCAACCTCTTTATGCATGCCCGTTTGTTTCGATGACTTTTTTATGCACCTTCAGCTATTGTTTTATTTATTTGATCGTAATATGTGAGTCTTGGTCTGCCAGGGACTATTTTACCCACAACTTTTACATTCAATCTCTCTTCATTCATCCTTTCAACATGCCCAAACCATCGGAGCATGCCTTTATATAGTTTATGTGTGCAAAATGTTTAATATATCATCATGACAGCTCTAGTACTAAAGGACTTGATTGATACGAAAACTACATACTTTATTTTATATATAGGTATAGTAAAAATAACATTAGTTTTATCAATAAAAATATATAATTTAATATTAAAAAAAAAATAAGTATTACAAAAATGGCCCAAAATGGATGATGTAATTTGTAATACAGACGTAGCACGTAAACAATGCAAGAATAAACGTTCCCACTCTGTAATTTCCTGCTTCAGGAACGTGCGGTATCTTTTATTGACTTTAATAATATCTTTTTTCCTCGATTTGACATGAGATTTGTTAGGAAAGTTGTCCGCAACTCGCCCGCCGCCGCCGATTAGCCATGTCTCCCACAAAACAAGTTAAGGCGGACGTTTAAGTCGGGATTTACCACAAACTTTAATATTTTACAGCGTTTTTATTTGATATCTCACATCTTTTGCTTTTAAAAGTTTCTGCTACAATTATATCATCATTATATACACACATCAAAAAAGTCTAGGGATCAAGCATGTTTATGCGGATTTCTTGTGATTGAGATGTGGCTTTGTAATAAATTTATGATTTTATAAATTTATATGGATCCTTTTTGGTGCATTTCATAATTTAAAACAGGAACTGTCAATCAAATTCGAGTAAAAGATGAAAATCAGCTGTCAATATTTTCCCTATAAAAACATAAGACGCATTGAAGACATTATTAGTGCTACTGTTTCCCTACTACTGATTAAAACCAACGTTATTATGGAGCGGCGACGTCATTTAAGCAGGGAAGAAATGATCAGAGCCGTGGGAATGATAGAAGCTGGTTCCCGGCAACGTACTGTGGCTTTAGCTCTGAATACAAGTCAGAGTGTTATCAGTCGACTTTGGACACGTTACCGAACCACTGGTACCGTGGCTGAGCGCCATGGAGGACGGTATCGCTGCACCACACGGAGACAAGACCGATACATTCAAATCACAGCTCGAAGAACTCCAACAATAACCGCCATGATGTTAGCCGTGAGCCTTCATCGCTCTTCAGGGAACTTAATTAGCGACCAAACAGTCAGAAACCGCTTGCATGAAGTGAACCTTCATTCCCGAAGACCGCTACGGGTACCACCTATAGCAATGCACAATCGTAGGACTCGATATCAATGGGCTCTTGAACACAGAAATTGGACAGAAGAACAATGGCGTTTCGTGTGCTTTTCTGATGAGTCTCGTTTTGGTATGAGGCCGGATACAAGACGTATACGACACTGGAGAACCCCTGGACGCCAACAGCGATTAAAATCCTGCCAGGAAGTCCATCCTTATAGTGGTGGAACCATCATGGTATGGGCGGGTATTTCGATCGGCGGAAGAACTGAGTTGATTTGGATCAGAGGCAACCTCAACGCTCAAATTTATGCTGAGACGGTTGTATCAGACGTCATCGTTCCTCTACAAGTGCATATCGGTCCCTTATTTCAGTTAATGCATGATAATGCACGACCGCACACCGCAAGAGTTGTAAGACAGACTCTCGCCGCAGCTAACATCAATGTCCTGCCCTGGCCTGCTCAGTCGCCAGACTTGAACCCGATTGAGCATGCATGGGATATTCTTCAGAGAAGAGCTCTGCCGAATATGGAGGGTATCCAGTCGCAAGAAGACCTTTTTTTGTTGTTGCAACGAACATGGGCGGCCATTCCACAGCGTGATTTGGATGAACTCATTTTGAGTATGCCAAACCGATGTTCTTGTGTTGTTAGTGTTCGCGGTAGAAACACGGATTATTAATTGTTTAAGTTACCCAATAAAATTAAAAAAAAAACTGTTATTTCAGTCTTTTTTTCGAACTTTAATGTTAGTGGTTCAAATGTCAAAAATCCCTTTATTAGGAAAATGGCAATTTTTTTTACTAATGCAAAGGTGACTTGGTTTATCGTTACTGTAGACAAACGAAAACATTTTATTTGATCAATCCTTAAAGAAAATTTTAATGAATATCAATCAGGAGAAAAGTTATTGCAAAAATATATGTTGATCCCTAGACACTTTTGATGTGTGTATACAAGATAATGGTGGTGGATCGCTATAAGAAACTGGATCTCACCGGAGCGCTGAACCTAGAATGCGTCACAGACTTCATATACCTTGGATCCAGCATCTCCAACACCGGCTCATGTGAGACAGAAGTTCGAAGAAGAATTGGCATGGCTAAAAATGCAATGAGTCAGTTAAAAGGAATATGGAAGGATCGAAATATCACCCTAAAGACCAAAACAAGACTAGTACGCAGCTTAATATTCTCCATATTTCTTTATGCCGCTGAAACTTGGACTCTTAAAGCCGGTGATCGTGGCCGCATTGATGCCTTCGAGATGTGGTGTTGGAGGCGTATGTTGCGTATCCCTTGGACAGCCCGAAGAACTAACGTGTCAATACTCAAGGAGCTTAAAATCTCTACTAGGCTGTCTTCCATCTGCCTAAAACGAGTCCTTGAGTATTTCGGCCATATAGCGCGCAAAACACCTGGTAACCTGGAAAGGCTTGTAATCACAGGGAAAGTCGAAGGCAAAAGACCACGTGGCCGAAGCCCCATACGCTGGTCTGACCAGATACGCACCTCACTGAATACCCAGATGCACGATGCCCTACATGCAGCCGTGAACAGACCCGGATGGCGCAGCATCGTCCGGGACAAAGTGATCCGTGGAGGGGGTCACGACCCTCAGCAGTGAGGAGAACGACGCAAGGAGGAGGATATATGATATGTAATTATATCATTCTCCATATTTTTGTACGGTTCGGAGACGTGGACTATAAAAGCCGTAGATAGGGCATGAATTGATGCGTTTGAGATGAGGTGCTGGCGTCGTTTGCTCAAAATTCATTGGACCGCACGACGCACTAACGTTTCGGTGCTCGACTTGCCAAGGGACAGAGACTTTCTGCCGTCTGCTTTACCCGAATTCTGCAATATTTTGGCCACATTGCTAGAAGAGGCGCCGACAATCTGGAAAAACTCTTAGTAACGGGAAAAGTAGACGGTAAAAGAACAAGAGGAAGTCTAGTCAGGTGACTGACCACCTAAACATCCCAATACACCAAGCCATCTACTGTTCCGAGGACCGCAGCCATTGTAAACGGCTAGTAGATGGACTGCGACGTAGTCACGATCCCCAACAGTGGGGTAGCGACTAAGGAAGAGGAGGATAGTAGGCTGATATCGCAAAGACAAAAGAGTACAGGTCGCGCAACGAAAGATGAACACAACTACGCATTAACAAATTATTTTTGTGTGAAACGTTCATACACTGTTCGTACTAATGAAGCTGTCGCGATAACTATATTAGTATCGCTCTAGCTCGCATGGCCTTATTGACGAGAAAGAGACAACAACGCCAGTTTGCTTTTGTTAAAATAACACTCTGTATAAAAAAAAGTCCTCTTCTTTCTCTGCGTGATCTTCTGTCAGAGTATTATTTTATAAATCTGATTCAACCTTTTTATTTTCAAAATTCGTAATACTCGTATAGGTAGGTAGGTATTTAGTCTCGGTTTTTGAATCCGGGTTCTGTATATTATTGTTATATTGCATGTTATATGATACAAAAAAGCTAGTGTTTTGTTTTACTATGTCAATAAAAAAACACAAAAAATAAGCACAACCAAACAATAACAGAATATTGGGCTTGGTCATAGAATTATCAGATAGGTAATAATAACCTTAACACAAATTTCTAAAATTCAGAGAAGAGAGATAAATTCCTGACTAAGCTTAGTTGTACCTGTAGACCACACTGGCAGCTTTAGGGTTTATCTATTGCATTGTCCAATCATACCGGGCTAAGAAATCACGCACCAGAAGATCTGGCTAAATAAAGCCACGTTGAAGCAGATTGCCTTTTCATAACTGGAGGTTCTTCTGGAAGAAGTGGTAGTGGATGTGGTGGATAGGGTGTTTTCGCCTAAATAACATCTGATGCACGAACTCAACCTTAACTTTAAGAAACCAGAATGACTTTTTAAGCTAATACCGCACACTGAAGCCATAGACTATCTGAAAGCCAACAACATTCATCATTACATCATTACAGCCCCTAAAACACAGCGTCCCAGACCTCCACTGCTGGAGATGGGCTTTCCAGAACATATATCTGGAGAATTCGGCCTACACTCTTGTGTAGGTTTGGCGAAGATATGATGTCAATTTTTAATGACAATATATTAACGATTCCACAAGTTAGTATTAGTGGAACCGGGACCGACGGCTTAACGTGCTCTCCGAGGCACGGGAACGGTGGTTTTGTAAATCTATGACAAATGTACGTAAGAAAAGTGTATTTCTCATTGGTACATGCCGGGGTGTTTTGAACCGACCTTTGTAGGATTTAAGGAACGCGTTCTTACAACCGAGCCACCACCGCGCACAACATTACATGTGTATACATATAAAATAAAGGATACATTAACATTTGTATTCAATAAAGAAATATCATGTGTATATTTAAATTGGTATATTTATTAAATTGATTAATGCTGTATGTCACAAACAGGTTGATAGTTTTCTTGTGCAGCAAATCAGCATTGCTATGCAGCGAGGGAATGCTGTATGTGTTCGTGGCACACTGCCACATGATCAACTTATGGGTGAATAGTTTTATTTATAAATAAGTTTTATTTAAAATGTAGTTTATTTATTTTAATTATTTAAAAATTTAATTGCACTATTTACAACCGCCTTTGTAATTAATGACGCTAGGCATTCTCTGACAGCCAAACCTTTAGGACATTTAGACAGTATAGAATCAGGGTTGCACAGACTTATTAATACTAGGGGCCACTCGGCCAAATCATGAACTGATAGCGGGCCGGCCGCCAGAAGTAGGTATAGGTAGTTAAAGACAATAAAGAATTGATAAAAATTTATTAAAATTAAAAAAGAAATTATGCGTGGCACTGCATAGTGCTTACAATCTTTTTTATATTTGGCTCAAATTTACTTGTAGCAACACGTAAAACTGCTTCCAAACTTTCATTTGCAAGGCGGTTTCGATTTTTTGTTTTATTATTATTTAGTATTGAAAAAGTTTGTTCACATATATAGGTAGAACCAAATAAGCTGGCACATTTCAGAGCGTTTATGCGCAACTCTTCGTACATATTTTTATCAATGCAGCGGTAAAAGTTCAGCAAGTCTCCTTCGTTGAATTTGTTGCGTAAATCTTGGTCATTTTGAATGTCGATAATTTCTAACTGCATTGACTCTGGCGCATTTTCAACTGAAATAGTGAAAGGATTGCTGAATATGTCCAACAGAGGTTTCACTTTTTTAAACTCCGAAAATCTGTCTTCAAAAGATTGAATCAAAATATCTAGCTTTTCTACATAACTGAAATTAATCGCAGTTTTGTTGAATTTTTCAGCCATTTTCTTATAATTCGGAAAATGATTATAATTTCCAGAATTCAATTGTGATCTGAAAAGTGTCAGCTTGCATTGAAAGGATGTTACATGAGCATAGAGCTGGGATATCAGTTGATTTTTGCCTTGAAGCCGTGTGTTCAAGACATTCAAATGATTTGTAATGTCAACTAAATAAGCTAAATCACACAACCAATCAGGATTTTGTAGTTCCGGGACATCCCTTTGCTTTTCCGCCAGAAATATTCCAATTTCTTCTATTAAATTTAGAAATCGTTCCAGTGTCAATCCACGACTTAGCCACCTTACTTCTGTATAATACAGTAAATCTCCGTATTCGCTTTCGATGTCATCAAGGAATTGTTTGAATTGTCTGTGATTGAGTCCTCGTGATTTTATGAAATTTACAGTCGAAACTACTACTTTCATTACATTTTGAAATTCATTTTTTTTAGAACAGAGGGCTTCCTGGTGTATAATGCAGTGAAACTGCATGAGATCTTCAGTGTTTATGTTTTTTTCTTGCAGGTGCTTTTTCAGCAAAGTAACTAGCCCGGAATTGATACCAATCATGGAAGGAGCACCGTCAGTCGCAACTCCCGATAACTTAGATAAGTCCAAATCAGTTTTTGAACACTCGTCCAAAAGTCCATTGAGTATATCAACTCCTTTGGTTTGACCTTTCAATGAACACATTCCTAATAACTCTTCGAAGACTTCAAAATCTTGAGTAACACCTCGTATGAATATGAGAAGTTGAGCTGTGGAACTAATATCAGTCGATTCGTCGAGTGCTAATGAAAAAAAATCCATGATCTTAGTTTTTTCAATTAATTGTTCCGCAATATTACCTGACAAGGACATAATTCGTCTTTGGATAGTCATACGATTCAGTTGAATTTTCTCAAACTTTTTTGCTGCTTCTGGACACATTTTCTTAGCGGCAATTTCCATGCATTCTTTTACAAAATCGCCATCATTGAAGGGGCGACTTCGCTTTGCTATCATTCGAGAAATTTCATAACTAACTTCTGTAGCCGTTTCTGAATCTTGAATGTGTTTTGTAAACATAGCTTGCTGACCAATAAGCTCCCGTTTTAAAGACAACATTTTTTGCTTTCTTAATTCGCCTGTAAACTTGGTAAAAGAAGGATGCTGCGTTTCATAGTGCCTTTTTACATTATAATCCTTTGCAATCGCAACAGAATTCTTGCAAATTAAACAAACGACTTTGTTATGCGACCATACAAAAAAGTATTTCTCAGTCCAAATTTCTTGAAACTGCCGATTTTCATCTTTAACCTTACGTTTTTTACTAGGTCCTGGCTTCTCCATGTTGCGTTCTAATCCTGGCTAGGATTAACACAGCACCTAAAAACAATTACAGTACCCACTTAAATTACCTATCCTTTTTTAAATTATCAAAAATAATTGATTAAATATTATTTCTCAGAAATTTTAAGATTTTTATACAGATTTTATCTGAAATAATGACGTAATTATTACAGTTAGAGAAATTCTTATAAAAATAGTAATTTCTTTGTTTATTTTAATATTTAGCCAACATTAAAGCTAAATTTGATTAAAATTGATTAAATAGGTAGGGAAACACTTATTAATAACAGAGTTTTACTTACGTTTTCACAACACAATTATACACGGCACTTGACGGGTTAACACTGCAACAGGAAATCTACGTTGAATGTGGATCAAAATATATGACACCGGCTAGTCGAGTTAAAATCTACACTAGAACTATTGCCTCCCAAAAACACTAATAAACTGCACTTATTCTCAATCACTTATTACTTCGCTTTGTATTTTCGCGCTTATTTCTTTCTGTTGTTGACACTTCACTCAAATGAAAAGCGAACTGTTCGGCCGCTGCGGTTAACGTGATTTTTATACCGCGCAAACGACTCTGGAAGCTTCGTGTAGATACGCGAGCAATCGGGAATACGGGACTATATCTATCTCGCTTGCTCACCGCGCTAGAAAATTCTTGATTTCTATAGCGAGCGATGTTACTTGACTTAGCAATTTTGGGCGCTAGATTCAAATTGCGCGCGCGCGAGTTTCACATTACTTTTCGAACATATTTTTTTTTTGTTTTATTCTGGAATAGAATTCAATATTTTTCGAATGCACGAGAGTATTATTTTTGCTGTCGGCGGGCCACCAGTATTCGACCCACGGGCCGCATGCGGCCCGCGGGCCGCGGTCTGTGCATCCATGAGTATAGATGGTAGGTACAATCATCAATTAAGTTACTAATACACACATAATACAAATACATAAATACGCAATATATAATTACACATAAAAAAATACACACAATATAAAACTATTTACATGACGAGGGAAGCGAGATAGGATGTTTCTACTATGTTGTATATGTACCTTACTTCCTTCGAATAAATCTATATTCTAAAAGAATAATAATTCTGGTCCTATAAGTTCGCCTTAACCAGATCTGGCTGGGGATTGGATGATAACTGATGCGGACTGCGGACGTTCGTTATCGGCTAAGTTAGGACATGGCGGCAATCAACAACTTATCTGAACCATTCTACCGTGTATTGAACACAATTATAACAAACACAGGTTTTTAGGTACAAATTGTTTACATAAATATTCCGATTTGTCTTTTATCATGTCATGAGCGCCGGATTTGATTTCTTCTTTCCAAAAATGGCTTGATTTCTTGCGCCAATTGAACCTTGTACGCATGCAAATCTTTTACCAAAATTCGTCACATAGTGCTTCTGGAAATGTTGAATTCTGGACCACGATGCCGAATGGAAGTTCCTGGATTCTCGGCCACAGTTTCCATTATTGTGGCTATATCGAGTGACTGACAAGGACGACGACGAACAGTGATCTTTTAATCCATCTGCGTTTATTTGGTCTCAAACTTTCGATTAATTTGGCGCATTATTGCGACCGGAAACTTAACGTAATTGGCAAAATGTTTTCGCAAAATTGTCACCATTTATGTAATGTGTTTATAGAATAATGGAACGTTGTTGATTTTAATACTTCTCCATATACTTAAATCGCGGGGTCTGCACGTAATAATATTTAAAAAAAAACACCGTACAACTCGTATTAACAAAATGGCGGCAAAGTTAAATCCGACGCCCTTGTTGAGACACAATACAATTGGAACACAAATTCCTTGCTTAAAAATGTAAATAAAATAATAATATTTACATTATTGATGGGCTAAAATGAAATTTATTGTAAATCTTATTTTAGTAAAATTGTTAATAAGTAGGTACAAAATTGTTAAATAGCACAATTCATATTGAACGCCCTGTCCCGGTATAAATTGTGAGAACAACCACTACAAAAAAAAAACAACCATAATGTATGACAATAAATGTATTTTAAATTAAATTCAAAAAAAATATTTTTAACATTTATTAATTACATACTTTCTCAAAAAACAAAATGACATCTAATTTCCACATCTTGACATAGATAATTATTATATTAGTATTTATTTAATTTAAGTATTTATTATATCGTATGACATATTTATATATTGGTATGTTATTTATACTTACTATGGTATATTTATGATTAATTTTAACTATTATTATTATTCTTATTCCGTACTCTGCACCCATTATAATAATTTCTCACTCTCCCAAAGGTTAGCTGGTAGAGAGTACCATTTGGTATTATGCTCGCCTATGTACATTATTTCATATTTTGTGTGCAATAAAGAATTATATTATTATTATTTTTTGTATTTTAGTGAGGATTCGCAAAATTGCTTTACCGTCTCATTTTTCGTCTACACACGGTGGTATATTTCTGAAGCAGCTTAAACACTTGTATAATACAACCTTTCACGTACATTTACATACAACATTTTTGAAACGGGGTTAAAATACATGAAGCCTTAAGCATTGTGCTCATTGTGTACAAAAATCATAGGAGCAGAAGAGATATGGACATGCCCCAGCGGGCACTTTTGAATGTCGAGGCTTTCAAGAAATGGGTAGTAATATATTTTTATAAAAGCAACCGAAGACGTATATTTAGGAGTCTTGTACTGCTCCGTGGTCCAGCGGTTAAGTCCGTGGATTTGAACTCGGAGGTACCGGGTTCGATTCCTGGTCGGGAAACAATAATATTTATTAATTTAAATAAATACAATTTAATTAATTTGTGACATTTCTCGAGTTTGGTACGCTAGAGACATCACGATCTTGCCACTTGTCATGTTTGGCCAGTAGTAAAGTTGGCTAAATGTGAATCCGCCTCTTTACAAGCGTGTTTTATTTATTTAATTAGGATCACCAACAGAGTACACATTGAATCCAATTCTATCAATAGAAGCAAACAGTAAAAAAAAAAACATAAGTGAATGGTACCCCAGTAACAGGTGACCACAACATGTCAAACTACATTCAATTATGATACATTATATGTTTAAGAAATTTAATTAATAATAGTAACAATATTTAAAAAATAAAAATAATGAGTACTATGACTAAAAGTAATACTTACAGTTACAGAGTTAAATGATAAAAGTATCTTATATACAAACTTCATTGAAAACAAAATAGAAGACGAGGAGAGAAGACAAATTTCTAAGCATTCCATGGATTCACCGTGCGGGTGCCGGGTCCATCGTGTGTGGGTAAGAGATAAGAAGAATGGTGTCTCGGGCTTGCGACCGACAATTGGCTGGTTTAAGAAAAGGAGGCCTCCTTTTTTTTCTATTGCGCGATAATAAGCTCACCATCCACCATTCTACTTCTCTCCCTACCCAACCAAATACTGTATGATTCCGTTAATGCCGTCTTGGAAGCTCGTTCCATAAATGTATTGACGGCAGACCTGCTTAGGTTCAATTCTTTCAGTAAGTGATGCAAAGATTTTGCTGGAACTCCTCTTGCACCAACTTCCACTGCGTAAAGCTGAGTCTTGAACCCGTTCCTGATCATTTCTTCTGTGAGATCATAATATTTATTCGACTTCATGTTGTGGTCTTTCGGAATATTTGATTCCCACGGAACGGTAAGTTCAATAAGGATAACTTTTTTCAAGTTCCGAGAAAACACTAAGATGTCTGGCCTATAGGCTGATACAGCTAGTTCATCTGGGATCCTATAGTGGTGTTCAAATGTATCCATGAGAATTTTCCAGTCTGATGCGGCGCCAAGGATCGAGGTGGGCTTGCATTTAGTTTTCGTGCTTTGCCCTTCCTTTACAAATGTAACTAAACTAAGAAAAAGAATACGTAAAATATCCGAATAGAAAGGTATAAGTTATTTTCCCAATTGATTTCACAAACACACAATACAACAAACAAAAGCAACAACAAATGAAAATATTACAACTATAGCCCTCCAGCGCCGCCTGGGAACGCGGCAGAATGTCAGATAATAGTTTTGACAGATACTCTTTTTTCTGACCACCCTGGAGGGGAAACGGTCGTAATGATACTTTACTTTACTTTTTTTTGTGACATTGAAATTCATTTAATTTATAAAAATATATAAACTGTAATAAAAATGAAAACTAATCAATTTTTATTTCTAAATACATACTCTTTTGTACCTACATGAACAGTATTTATGACTAGGTTGGTAGGTATATGATTATATTACGAATTTACAAAAATATTGAAGATAAATACTTCAAAAACAATGGACTAATTGATTGATTTATTTATTTTAATTTTAAAACTTAATTGCACGATGTACAAAGGCAAAATTAATGCTAGGCATTCATTCTCTGGCAGCCAAACCTTTAGGACATTTAGGCATATAGTATAGTTTAATATTGATTAAGTTATTCTTAACAGTATTAATACGTACTTTATCGTCACCTCTTCTTGCAACGTGGCCAAAGTATTGCAGAATTCGGGCAAAGCAGACGGTAGAGAGTCTATGCTCCCTGTCAAGTTTAAGCTCTTTGAGCACATAAATGTACTTCGTGCGGTCCAAGGGATATCCGAATATCACGTGATTAATGTATATAAAATATATGGAACTCTCGAATCCCTGCAGCTTCGCCGAAATGTGGCTTCTCTGAGCGTGTTTTACCGGCTATACTATGGTGAGTGCTCCGAAGAACACTATAACCTAATCCCTCCCTCTCCATTCCGCAACCGAACCACACGCACAGGTCAGAATATGCACCTACATACCGTAGTCACCATCCCTTCGCGTACGTATAAATTTGGGGACTCATATATCTGTCGCACGATTAAGATGTGGAATGCTCTTCCAGCCTCTGTGTTTCCACTTTCCTTTAACTTGACTGCAAGTGTGAAAAAGCATCTAGTCCAGCCGGCATAGTGTTGGGGACTGATGTCGGTCATGAGTGTCTGACTTCAGTTGCTAACATTTATGGGCCTTGTGTGCTACTTACCATCAGGTGGGCCCAAGGTCACATGTCGTGCTAGTATAAAAAAAAAAAAACATTTTTATTACGACAAACTTTTGATACTTACTGCATGTTTTTTAAACGTTTTACTTATATAGATATCAATCGCAATTAAAAAAAAAAGTGACTGGTCTGTTCCTATTTGTACATATTTGTCTACAAAAGCAACATTTTAAAAAGGTTTTCCTTAGGTAATGACCATTTAGTCTGGCGAGTTCTTATTTTAGCTACAACGAGTTTATTTATTATCACGATAATGGTAGTTTAATGTTATTTAATATTTAAATAAAATTTCCAGCACTTAGTCCAACTTTTTTCAAGGTAAATTTTATTATAATCCATTGTAATAATCTTTTATTTTGTACTTTCGTAGATCCAAACACCACCTTTTTTTTTGTCATCCATGTGTCGGTGATCGACCTACTCTGTGTGTCGTCGTGTACGTGAGCTTCCCACTAGAATCTGTTTGCCCTATTTAATTGTTCGTCGGCTCTGCGGCAGCTTGCGGCCACTTGAGCTTGCTAATTTTGATAGCTATGTCAGTAACTTTGGGTTTCTGACGAATATCAACGTTTCTATTCATCAGCGAATTCAATACCAATCATAGCTTGAAGGGTCAAAGCTCGCTCATCTTTATCATCAGCGGCATGTGTTTCTCCACTGAGGCTCTCCATTTCACATATCCCCCAATAGCGATCTTCCTCAGGTCATCTGTCCATTGGCGGATGGTCCTCCCACCATACGTATTCCTATACGTGGTTTCCATTCCAGAACCCGTCTATTCATCCTTCATGTTCACTTCAGCTTGCTAATTTTAGCTATGAGTATAACTTAGGTGTTCTGACAGATGTCCACGTTTCTGACCTTATCCTTCAGATAAATATTAAGCATGGCTCGTTGAACGACCTGGAAATTGTTGACCAGACCCACTGTCAGTTTTCACGCTTCTGAGACATTACTGGAAGAATGAAATGGTTGAAAACTTTGTCTTTAAACTGTAGTGTGTTTGATAGAGATGTGACGTAACGCATAGCTACGAGTAGCTTAGAGAACTTTGGATTTTTGGACTATAGCCTCTGTCAGATTTCACATCCATTTCCGTCCATTTGCGTCCAACTTCTACGTGTAATTGACCCTTTATGTTTCCATTTTTTAAGTTAAGCTTAAAGCACGATCGTTTACAAGTCCGCCTGCAAGCTTCTGTCTTTCTGGATTGTCGGTTGGCGACGTATCGGGCCTTCCGGCTACAAGGTCGCTACATCAATGTGATTAGAGGTCGCGGACTGAAAAATTACTACGCGTGCAAAATTTTAAAGAATTTTTAGCACCTCTCTGCAGAAATGCTTGTTGACGATATGATGCACGCCTTTAAGACTAAATTATGTGAACTAAATTTAGTAGTTGAGTACAAAAATCCAATCATAGCATAATCGTGATGATGATGGTGAACTAACTAGTGTTACAGCTGTACGTGCATGTTCGTATTTTTATTTATGAGTGTTTGTATAAAAAAATAATTGGATTAAATTAAAATTAATGCTTTTGTAGAGTGACAGAAGTGAGACTTTATTTGACAGATATTAATTTGCTGCTTCATTTATTTGCATAAACAGGGCAATTTTCTCCTCTCATTTAATATTTATTCTTGTCTCAAATAGAATGAATACGAGAATTGACTTATATTGAACTGGGATTTAGTACGACTGATAAATCTCCAATATATCTATTATTTGTTTCCTCACATCATACTGCATTTGTCTCTAACTCTTTTGTAGTAGTTGCTACTAATTTATGGAACGATCTTCCTGTCATCATACGGCAAGCAACTACCAGGTCATCTTTTAAAAAACTGCTGTATTCACACTTCTTAAATAGCTCCTGAAAGCGTTAGTAAGTAGTATATACGAGTATGTATGTTTATGCATAATAAGTATTTAGTATATTGCAATTATGATATATATGAAGATATATGATATTAATTCTATTAAATTACCTTTTATAATTATAGTATTATTATTATTTTTATGTTTGCACCTATAATTGTTCAAATTTATCCCTAAGGTTTGGCTGTCAGAGAATGTCTTCATTAAGTCCGCCTTTGTACTTTGTACAGTAAAGTTCTTTTAAATAAATATCTATGCTTAGTTTTTATTAATCACAAAGCGATAAAATAAAATAAATAAATAAAATTGTTTCTTTATTGCTATTAGTGTTCATTATCATCAGGATTTCGGGGTGGTCAGAAACGACGCGTTTTCAAGCTCATTCACGTTTAGCAAACTTAACTATAAGATCATCATGACATGTGGCAAGCTCGTCAAAATCTCTAACGTACCAAACACGAGAAATACCATAAATAATTTAAATCCCGATCTAAACTAAACAACCTCCGCGTCTAATCCACAGACTTAACCGCTAGACTACGGAGTACGGAGTTGATTTTATATTTTCTGTTTTTCGTGTTAGTTTAGTTATAATAATGTTATTCCGTATTTAGTTAAGTATTTAGAATTAGGTTTGAATGTAATATTAATAATCCACAGAACTAAAATTTTAAATAAAATAATAATATTACTTACAATTAGTCAATGTACACACTGTTACAAACTGCCTCCGTGGCCTAGCGGTTAAGTCCGTGGGTTTAGACAGGATCACTGGTCGGGACACAAAATTATTTATTAATGTAAATATATACATTTAATTTATTTGTGATATTTCTCGAGTTTGGTACGCTGGAGACATCGACGAGCTTGCCACTTGTCATGATTGGCCTATAGTGAAGTTGGCTAAATGTGAATCCGATTATTTATAAGCGTGGTTTCTTACCACCCCGAAAGGGAATGGTCGTGATGATACTTTACTTTTCTCGTCAATGTTGTCGCGACATTACAGGTGGTCCATTTCACTTGAGTCATTTCGCTTAGCTCATTCCTTCGTGTTATTTTTGTTTGTTCCATTTGAAATGTTAATTACTAAATTGTTACATAATTTAAGTAAGAAATTAATTAATTTATGGTGTTTTAGCGACGCGACGAATATTTTTTCATGTAAAGTAATTTTATTTTGAATTACCTACTTTATTTTAGGTATATAATTTTACCTGTCTAATAATAATACACATTGGCCATATACTCGTTAGTGACTTTTATTTCGTAGAAAATGGCGAAACGTAAAATGATACTACTTATTGCGGCATAAATTGCAATGGAGAATACATCTCACACCTCTGATTCGCGGATGACATAGTCATCATGACCAGCTCGCTCAAGGATCTTAGCAAAATGTTGAATGGCTTAAGCGTGGCTTCGCAGGTTAGTCTCGATGAACCTGGACAAGACTAAGGTCATGTTCAATGATCATGTCAAGCCTATGCCAATCTGCGTGGGAAATGTCACTCTGGGAGTTGTGCTGGAATACGTCTACCTTGGACATACTATTTACCTAACTTCAGCCTGCCTAATTCAGTAAAGAAGCTGACAGACGCATTTGTTTAGGATGGGCACTTCGGCTCATCCACTCATCGTCATCATGATGATGAAAAAGGACCCAATTCTCGCGCCTTCAACATATATGTCCGCTTGATTTGCTCGAATGAAACTGTCATGCAGTTGTCTATAAAGATCTGTCGTTTTTTATTCGGTTATTTCGAACCGACCAGAAAGTTGTACTCACACTTATTTGTATTTTAATACGCTGATATTTGGTTTGTTTGTCTTGCCACAACATTTTTCCTACTGAATGTGTAGAGATGTACCACGTCTAAAACGCATCCATTGTACCTACTATTAAAACATCCAATTTGTTGAAGGGTATAAATAAAAACTGCAAGACAATAAACCAGTGGCACTCGTGGAGTCAAAAGATCAAATGATTTATAAACGCTCTCACAAAACATTGTGCTAACAATTATTATTCTAAACACCCGTGCTATCCTGTGCAACTATTCTGTTAGGATTAGTGATATGTAACGAACAGGGCTACAAATGCTAACGAACTTTGGCGGTAAATATTTTGCGAATAACCTCTGAAGATGTGTTTTTTAAAAACACGCCTTACAGGATATTCTACGTATTTCTATAAAAGTAATAAAAACGAAATATTCTGAAGCGTAAAAGATTTTATTTATTATGGAGAATTCGTAAGTGCCGGGATCGATCCTGATTTATTTAATTTAATTGTGGTATTTCTCCAGTTTGGTACCCTAGAGCTTGCCACTTGTTTTGATGGGCCCATAGTAAAATTGGCAAATGTAGTGATTCCGCTTCTTTATAAGCGTGGTTTCTGACCACCCGGCAGGGATATAGTCGTGATGAAACTTTACTTTACTTTTTTATTTTAAAGAAATAAAGGCCGATAAGGTGACCGCGATAAATATATTATATTAAAAATACACAACATTTTACTATTTGCCGAAAGCTTAATTGACAACCTTGTCACATAGGGACTTCTTAGATTGAAATAAAAAAAGTATGTAAGTCTTACATGTTTCATAACATTTTCTCCACCTTGCAAATCACGTATTTGAAACATTACTAAAAACTTGAATAATCTTAAAATTGTAATTGTAAGTGTTTGCCATTTCTTGTTTGGTTATTTTGCAAACTTACGTTTCAATAATAAATATAATTACAAAATTGAAGGCAAGAGACATGCTGCTCAGACCAGATCCGCACCACACGTCACACCCACGTCCACGAAGTTCTTCATGCCGTCGTGAGCAGACCCAAATGCGCTTGCAAATTAAGGACCTACCTATTACCGCGCGCTGTATTTTAGTATTTCGCAAGCTTACAGACAAAATACCAATCCACTGCGTCAGTGCAAATCACCCGTCTCGTACACGTTATAACTTTTATTGTTTTCTTATAAATTGCATAGATTCATGTTACAGAGGTCATTAAGCGTTATTTTTAGCGTCTCTAGCATACAGAATAGAAATCCGATACGCCATATGTTATAACTTGAATTATTACTAGAGTCAATAATAATTTATATCTTTCAGAAATAATATGCTTTATTTACCGTTGTTTAGGCTTGAAAACAGAATGGCAATCCAATGCGCCAGTGAAAATCTCCCTGTCTCGCACACGCTGGAACTTTACCACGAATTATTAATGAGTTAGAAAACAAAAGACTATTATTTCCAGCTATGTCGCTTCATATTACACGTCTCTAGAGTATGTCTATGAAGTAGTCTTTATTATAAACCAAGCTGCTTCTCGACTTCTAAATTTTGTCGTATTATAATACTTTACATTTGTGGAGTGAGGCAAACGGCGCAAGTATGTATTCATATTAATAGATTACATATTTGTGCCGTTTGCTGTTGAATGGGCCCATGAAGCCCAAGCGCCAAAAAGTTTTTAAAAGTCATAATACTACATTCTGTCTCCGATGACAAAAGGGCTGGTCCAAATAATCAAGTATTGCAATTCAATGGGGAAATGGAGCCAGATTTCTTGCTACCAATCCACGCGGACGGTTCTTATCTTCGTATCCGTAGTATTAATTTCATTTTATACTAGCTGTTTTACTCGGATTTACTTGTGTAAACGGCGACACGAAAAAAATTTCGTTGCGGATTATTTTGATTTTGCTATCTCTCAAGGTATTAATTTAATTTACATTGTGTAAAGGGAAAACATAATCTTCATGAAATGATTAAGCCAACTAACTTATTTAAAATTACTGCCTCCGTGGTCTAGCGGTTAAGTCCGTGTGTTCGCGCCGATCGCCAATAATTAAAAGTAATTCGACCAATTTTGGATGGTTAGGCGTTATTGTGATTTATCGGTGCATAAACAGACGTCCTAATTTGTTACCCCTACACCTTTGTCCTGTCTCTTTCTGTCCGCTTCCTTTCTACATTACCCATCCCGCTCACGCTGCGCTTGCGCACCTGAAAAGAAGAAATATATGACGGACCGCCGTGTGTGCGACGGCAGTCGTGGTCGCGCAGTCGTTGTTCTCGAGACGTCATAGAAGACGACGAAGAAATCGCCGCGATCGTTGCTATTATACTCGCATTAGAAAAACCCCGCAAAATTAGTGATATTTACAAGTGCTGGTGCCGAGGACATCAGGTGAGTTCCTTTACCAGTTTCCTCTCTTGTTTGTTGATTGCACCAATTGTCACAGTATCGTCTGTGAATTCTAAGTTGGCGATTACCGCAACCTCGCTTTTTTTTATACAGTCCGCTAAACCCGCGCCATCATAAGTTGGTCACTTCGGCCGCATTGGTTCGTTTCGTTTTTAAATTAAAATAAGTAAAATCGCTAAAATGTCGTCAGATGCGAAATTAGAACTGAAGTTAAGAAAAGTAAACGCAAAATTGTCGGCTCATTTTAGCCAAATACAATCATGCTATGATTGTATCACTCGCGATGTGAAGGAAAGTGAAGAATTGTCCAGTATATTTATGACTAAATCTTCGACTATCGATTTAATACGTTCCGAATTCGTTAATATGTTAGATGAAAAAGTTGAAATCGAATTAGCCCTCCATCCTGATAAGGAACCGAATTACAAAGCATTAAACTCGTTCCAAGATTTATTCTCGAAAATAAAATACACGGAAGCATGCATTCTCTCGTCACGTAACGAATCGAAATCGAATGTGGGTAAAACCCAAACCCTTGAACACCGTTCCAAACTACCTCGCCTAGAATTATGCTCGTTTAATGGTGAAATCGAAAATTGGCCTACGTTTTACGAAAACTTTAGGACGGTTATCCACGAAAATAAAAACTTGTCTGACGGCGAAAGAATTCAATACTTAGTCGGCAAGCTAACGGGAAAGGCACAGAATATCTGCCACGGGTTCCTACCTACAGCCGAGAACTATACAGTTCTGTGGACAACCCTCGTGGATAAATATAACGACAAAAGGCTTTTGGGGTCGACATACTTGGACCAATTGTTCAAATTGCCAAATGTCGGAAATGCGAATCCAACGAACCTAGAAAGTTATATTGATAGGTTTGCCTCGTTAATTTGTGCTTTAAAGCAGTTAAACCTAGATAGTTTATTGGATTTTGTTTTTATTTATATAGGTACGAAAAACCTGGACGTGGAAACGGTCAAATCATTTGAAATGTCGTTGTCGCATAAGAATGTATTTCCACCCGTGTCGCAATTTGTCGAGTTTATTAGAGAACAATCGCGAGTCTTGCTCCGCGCTAGTAGCTCTGTCAAACCATCGTCGTCGTATGGTCATAACAGACCTCCCAGATCAACGGTTACTAAGACTTTCGTGAATATCAGCCGTGGTTCATGTATTGTTTGCGATTCGAGCGACCACGTACAGCCTTATCAATGTAGCCAGTTTCTGGGTATGTCGCCTAAGGATAGATATAGATTCGTTAAAGCGAACAGATTATGTTTAAATTGTTTAAGTGGAAGACATGTTGCTCGGAGATGCAAATCACAAAATAAATGTCTTCAATGCTCCAGCGCCCATCACTCTCTGTTACACTTTGGAATGGATAACGCCAACTCGCTCTCGCCTGCGCCCGCGGCTGCCGTAGTCGAGCAGCCGTCGGTTGAGTCGATACAGTCTTCCATTGCCGCTTCTGGTAGCGGCGACCCTTCGTCGGTGTCTTTATGCGCGGTCAATGGATATCGTGACGAAATTAATTCTCATACGAAAACCGTTTTGCTTGGTACAGCTTTATGTAACGTGATGGATGCCGATGGGAATAAACAAACAATTCGTGTATTAGTAGACAGTGCGTCGCAAAGAGACATAATTTCAAGTGCTTGTTGTCATCATTTAAAACTGCAATTACGATCGCCGGAAATCACGCATATTGCCGGGGTTGGAGATGTTAGCAACCCCGTTTTAGGAACCACTTCCTTAACGATCCGTTCCCGATTTGATGATTCTATCCGTTTTACGATCCAACCGTTAGTAGTCGCGCGTATCACGAGCAAATTACCTAGCACGTCTGTTATGTTTTCTAGTTTAAATTATTTAAATAGCCTTCCACTTGCAGACTGTCGCTATTATAAACCCGCAGATATTGACATGATTGTTGGAGCTGAGGTATTCGCTCGAATACTACGCTCAAATACGATCTCTCGCGCGCCTGGCGAACCAGTCGCTATCGAAACTGTATTGGGATATTTGATTGTTGGAGAAGCTCCGGCAATGGACGTTCCTCGGGATAATATGAGTCACACCTTTTGTTCTACTGATATATCATTAGATATTAATAAATTTTTCGAATTGGAGGACGTTCCGGATGTCGCGCTCCCTCTCACCTCGGAGGAAAAGGAGTGTGAATCTATTTTTCGTGCCACCACCTCGCGTGACGCGAGTGGCCGCTATACGCTGACGCTTCCTTTTAAGCGTGACGCATCGATTTTGGGAGATTCCTTGCTCAACGCTACTCGCTCGTTTTACGCTTTGGAGCGTAAGTTTCAATCGAATCCGTCGTTTAAATTAGAGTACGACAACGTCATTAGAGACTATTTGGAAAAAAAATATCTAACTCCGGTCGCACATACGAGGGAGGGGGATTTGCCACAGTATGTTATCCCTCACCACGCCGTAGCTCGCCGAGATAAAGCTACAACGAAACTGCGCGTAGTCCTGGACGCGAGTAGAAAAACTACTTCGGGATTTTCGTTAAATGATGTTTTACATACTGGCCCCAACCTGCAAAACAATTTGTTTAAAATATTGTTGAACTTTCGCCTTTTCCACGTTGCTTTTAGCGCTGACATTCGTCAAATGTACCTACGCATACTCATCGATGAAAAACACAGACGTTTTCAACGTTTGTTATACCGTTTTGATCCTAAGGAGCCGCTTCAGCTTTACGAATTGACGCGTGTACCTTTCGGTTTGTGCTGTAGTCCATACCTCGCTATGCGTACTGTTCGTCAACTTATTTCGGACGAACAGAACCGCTTTCCTGACGCCGCTGCGGTCGCTGCGAGAGACATCTACATGGACGATGTCGTCACGAGTTGTGTTAGTGTTGCTGACGGTACGAGACTTGCCAGTCAACTCATCGCGCTGTCGCTTGCGGGTGGGTTCGAATTGGTTAAGTTTTCTAGCAATTCTCCCGAGGTGATGGAATCGATTCCGGTAGCCCGTCGTCTAGCTGAGATCGTCGAGTTTAGCGAAGATAGTTATTTAAAGATATTGGGTTTACAATGGCTACCTTTCGAAGACGAGTTTACCTTCTCAATAAATGTACAATCGCGAGCTTGTACGAAACGCAATATCTTGTCGACCGTCGCCAGGCTTTGGGATATTATGGGGTTTGTCGCGCCAGTGACATTGTTGGCAAAATTAATAATTAAATCTTTGTGGAAAGATAATATCGACTGGGACGTCACGCCGCCACAGAGTGTCATCACATTGTGGAGACAGTTTGAGACTGAATTGCCGCAACTCAAGGGAATAAGGTTGCCTCGACACGTGGGTGTCAGGGATGGTTGTGTCGTTACTATTCTAGGATTTTCAGATGCGTCGGAGAGTGCATACGGAGGGGTAGTGTACCTGCACGTGTACGACCCGCGCGATAATAGCTTCGTAATTAATCTTGTTTGCGCTAAATCGAGGGTCGCACCTCTTCGTATTGTTTCTCTCGCTAGGTTAGAATTATGCGGTATTCTAATATTGTCCAAATTGATGCGCCTAGTTATCGACACATATTTGTCTCGCTGCAAAATAGACAATATATTTGCCTTCTCGGACAGTACGGTCGCTCTTGCATGGATCCATTCGCCGCCATCTCGTTGGCAAACTTTTGTCGCAAATCGTGTCACAAAGATTCAGGATAACGTCGACGCTGACGTTTTTTATCATATTCCGGGTAAGGAAAATCCTGCCGACTGTCTGTCGAGGGGGTTGACGCCGGCGCAGTTGCTTGATCATCCATTGTGGTTTCCGGGACCTCGATTTGCTCAGTCCCCGGTGGAAGAGTGGCCGGTTCACCGCTTTGATCCGAGCGTCGTTGTTGAAATCCCCGAAGGTAAATCGACTGTTCTGGTTGCTACAGAAAGACGTGAGTCACCATCGTTGTTGTATTCCCTCGCATCGCGTGCGTCTACCTGGTCAAAATTATTGAACATAATAATTTATGTTTTTCGCTTTGCTAGAAAACTACCGCGTAAGTTCGAAGTGTCACATTTGTTAATCGTTGAATTGGCGTTAATAAAAGAGTTGCAGCAGGTTTATTTCCCACAAGAATTTTTGAATGCTAAGGCAGGTCGCGCGTTATCACCAGCGTTTCGCAGGCTGAATGCTTTTTTAGACGGTGGTGTATTTCGAGTCGGGGGTCGTTTGACGAACGCCGCGTTGGATTATGACGGTCAACATCCTATTATACTCCCGAATCGTGGACATATGGTTGATTTAATAATTGATAGTTATCATCGCAAATACTTGCATACCGGGCCCCAATTGTTAATGTCTTTGTTGCGACAAAAATATTGGATCGTGTCGGCACGTAATATCGTTCGAAAGAGAGTGCGATTGTGCAATGTTTGTTATAGATGTAACCCCAGGCCCACTTTCCCTATGATGGCGGACCTGCCCGCATGCAGGGTGAGAGAAGCTAAGGCCTTCTGTCACACGGGGGTGGATTTTGCCGGGCCGCTTCACGTCGTCCCTTATCGTCGTCGTGGGGTGCACAGTATCAAGGCGTACGTTTGTATTTTTGTATGTCTCGTCACAAAGGCGGTGCATATCGAGTTAGCATCGGATTTAAGTACTGCTTGTTTCCTAAATGCATTTAAACGTTTCTTGTCACGTCGAGGCCCCGTTATGGTTATGTATTCGGATTGCGGAACAAATTTTATAGGTGCAAGGTCATATCTAGCCAGCATCTATAAGTTGGTGGATTCTAACGAGTACCGGGATAAGTTTGCCAGTGAGCTCCGCGAGCATCGTATAGAATGGAAGCTGAACCCTCCCTCGGCGCCACACTTCGGTGGAATTTGGGAAAGTAATGTTCGTAGCGTCAAGCTACATCTCGCAAAGGTTGTCGGCAACCAACTACTAACCTTCGAAGAGATGGGTACCGCTCTTACTGAAATCGAGGCCATATTGAATTCGCGACCTTTGTCTGTCTTGAGCTCTGACCCATCGGAGCCCCTTGCTCTCACGCCGGCACATTTTTTAACGTTGACACCGTTAAAGTCACTTCCCGTAGAGGTTTTACCTAAAGGCAGCGTGGATCTGCATTGTCGCAAGCGCGTAGTCGATCAACTCGTGCAGTCGTTCTGGACGCGCTGGAAAACCGAGTACCTTAACACGTTACAACCTCGTAAGAAATGGACTAAATCTTGTGCGCCGATGCAGCAAGGCACTGTCGTTCTGCTAAAGTCGGATAATTGTGCGCCTCTTGCTTGGCCGCTTGGAATAATTGAGGATACGTTTCCTGGAAGGGATGGAGTGGTTCGCGTTGTCGACGTTCGGACTAAATCAGGAGTCTTTCGTCGTCCGGTGGTAAAGATTTGCCCTTTACCTACCCAATAGTTTGACTCGCTATCGTTCATATCGCTTTAGTTGTAATTTGTTTAATTTAGTTTAGTTAGTTTATTATTTAATTTCGTTTTATTTCGCATACGTGGGTAATGTAACTCGTTTCGTGAATTTGAAGGACTGGGTCGCTTCAAGCTGGGGGGAATGTTCGCGCCGATCGCCAATAATTAAAAGTAATTCGACCAATTTTGGATGGTTAGGCGTTATTGTGATTTATCGGTGCATAAACAGACGTCCTAATTTGTTACCCCTACACCTTTGTCCTGTCTCTTTCTGTCCGCTTCCTTTCTACATTACCCATCCCGCTCACGCTGCGCTTGCGCACCTGAAAAGAAGAAATATATGACGGACCGCCGTGTGTGCGACGGCAGTCGTGGTCGCGCAGTCGTTGTTCTCGAGACGTCATAGAAGACGACGAAGAAATCGCCGCGATCGTTGCTATTATACTCGCATTAGAAAAACCCCGCAAAATTAGTGATATTTACAAGTGCTGGTGCCGAGGACATCAGGTGAGTTCCTTTACCAGTTTCCTCTCTTGTTTTTTGATTGCACCAATTGTCACAGTATCGTCTGTGAATTCTAAGTTGGCGATTACCGCAACCTCGCTTTTTTTTATACAGTCCGCTAAACCCGCGCCATCACCGTGGATTTGGACTCGGAGGCACCGGGTTTGATTCCTGGTCGGGACACAAAAATATTTATTAATGTAAATACATACATTTAATTATTATTTAATTTATTTGTGATATTTCTCGAGTTTGGTACGCTGGAGACATCGACGAGCTTGCCACTTGTCATGATTGGCCTATAGTAAAGTTGGCTAAATGTGAAACCGCTCCCCGAAAGGGAAATGGCCGTGATGATACTTTTAATACAGTATTTATGTAAATAGTTTTTCAATTACTGTTTTATAATTGTCCAATTTTCAAAGTAATAAAATGGATATAGTATGTTATCCTTAAGATATAGACATATACTATCACGGACTTTTCTGTAGACCTATATAAGATACACAATTCCACGATAGATTATTTTGTTATATCTCTAAGGGTTTAGGCAGCGTTTTCGTTGAAAGCTCCCAGACGGTTAAGTTTTTATAAGTTTTTCTTTTTGGAGAACGGTTTTTGAACGAATATCAAGTTATGGTAAGTAGTTATTAAATTACTAAATTAATTAAGGGTTATTTACGCAAAATATCATAACAGAACAGAAAAAAATCTGTAGAAAATTTATTACAATGATTAGAATAAATAGAAATGTTTAGTTAGCAAAAGCGGGAGTCGCGGCGGAAAATGCGGAGTCCAGCAAGCGGCGCAAGTACATATGTAAGTATATTTAAAAAAAATCATATTTATGCCGTTTGCTGTAGAAACTCTGGGCCCATGGAGTCCAAGTGCAAAAAAGTTTTTAAAAGACATAACACCGGGTCTGCTGGCTCTTTCTTCGTCCAAAGAATCAGTATTGCAATTCAGCGGGGAAATGCAGCCAGCGTTTTTGCCACCATCCACGTAGACGGGACTTATATCCCTATCCTTAGTATTAATATTAATTTTATTTTATATTTTGTAAAAATTTTTTTCGAATAAATGTTTTTTTTTCGTTAGCAAAATGATGATAAATTATTATTAATAAAATTTTAATCGATGTTTTTGCATTGATATAATACAAAACAATTTAATAGTGTATTACTCGTAGCCTAAAGTACATTGGGGGCAAACTAACAGTGGCGGGAAAAGTCCAAATTATAATTCTAATGGACAGAAAACCAGCAGTTAAAAGTTTCTTAGCGTTTTTTTAAACAAAAACCAACCACTAGCGAGAATATGACATTGTAAAATTAAAACTTTGTCTCCATAGAGTCAACTACTAAGTTTTGGGCAAACCCAAAAACATTAAATATGTAAGAAAGCATAGCGCCAAAAATAAGGAAAGGCATGCTCCGATGGTACGGGCATGTTGAAAGAATGAGTGAAGAGAGATTGACGAACCAGATATAAAATGCGAAAGTTGTGGGTAAAAAAGGCCCTGGCAGACAAAGACTCACCTATCACGTTCACGGAGGTCGTCTCGGCAAAACTGTACGTGTCAAGAGTTTTAGACACCGAGAATATTTAATTTAAAATATTTTTTTCTATTCTATTCTAGATGTTTGTACCTACGGATTCTGTGTGCCCAAGCCAAAATTTGTCTCCATACAGCCATCTGTAAATGTTATTCAGTTGTTTCGTGCATTGCTTGTATTTTGGCGGGTGAATATTTTTTGCCACACAAACTCAAAATTTATGCCGTTGTTTCTATGCAAATGCAAAAAGTAACTTCGTGGTTTGTATTGTCGTACGAAGAAGTATACCGCTTTATAACAACCAGATTACAGAGTACTTTTCTATTAAAAATGTTTTACTACTACTGTTTGGGTACTAGCGGAAGAACAGCGTCGCGGATCCAACTATGTAATTCGCGACACATGCTGAGCTTGGGGCCCGTTCATCGCTGCAGGAATTACGGTGTGAATTGTAGTGCAGCGCGCCTCGATGGCTGGTCGTGCTCGGGATGTGGCAGTGGGTGTGGGGGCGGCCAATTCCATATTTGAATATCAATTCATGGTCTATGCCACCGCATATCCTATGCACGGCTATATCCTGGAGTACTTGGGTGCCTGTCGGGGCGCGTTGTGCTGCATATCTTAATATCTTAATTGTGTAAGTTGTATCTGTTTTGCGATGAATAAACGTATTTCTTTCTTTTAAATTACGGAAATTATCGAACTATTCTTCTTAGTCGCTACACTCTTGGCAGAGTGGTCGTGGTCGCCATTTGAGTGCTAGTGGCACGCTTAACAAACAGTCACCACTCCTCTTGGACCGCAGCTTTCCTGGTGCAGTCATTTATTTATTAATACAACATTACATGGCTTAACAGTAAAGCCCAATTTACCATGCAGTCATTCTTATAATTAATACATACATTTTAATTATAAATGGATTGTCAATATACCTATAATCTTTTAAATTTAATATACAAATATTAATATTAATGAAGCTTTAAAATTAACAATAGTTATATTAATTAATATAAAAAGAAAGAAAAGACAAATAAATAATAGTAATAAAATAAATCAAAATTCAACACTAATAAAATCAATGAAATAATAATAAAGTTAATACAAGACAATAAAATTAGAATAAAAAGTGAGTAAGTAGGTATATAAATAAATCAATCAATTCTACATCATGATAAATTAATACAAGAATAACAATAATAAATAAATCCAAAGATTTTAACTTATAAATAATTAATTAATTATTCACAAAATTTAAAGAATGCCTTGCTCAGAATATGCAGATGATCAGCAAAAATATCTAGATGTGGTGTCGTCTCGAGAAGCTTCCTTAGGCTGCGGAGTGCGCGAGGCAGAGGCGAGGAATCGTGCGCCACTGTGCGAAATAATGGCAATGCCAGCAACTGGTGGTGACGCGCTCGCATATAGTTGTTAGGCACAAATAGGCGGCACACCTGCGACAACAAATCAGGACAGTCGCATTCACCACGAATCATTCGACAAATCAATACAAGTGATTCAAAGTCTCGTCTAGTCTCAAGAGAATTAAAGCCCAGTGCTCCTAAGATAAATTTAGTAGGATACATGAAGGGGTAACATCCATACTGCATCTTGTATGTAAAGCGGAGAAACGCTTTTTGCACCTTTTCAATAAGTAGTATGTATTGAGCTTCATGTGGGTTCCAAACCATCGAAGCAGTCTCAATCTTAGACCGCACCAAGGATGTATATAAAAGTTTAATGGTCCTGACATCTTGAAAACTCCTGGCGTTGCGAATCACGAACCCCAATCTACGAAAGGACTCATTAGCCAAACCTGTTATATGGTCATTGAACGTAAGCCTGGTATCAAAAACTACACCCAGGTCCCTGACTGTTTCAACCCGATTAATGCGATCGATGCCCAAACTATAGTTGCCAATCAGAGGGTGCATCGATCGAGTAAATGACATAGAACAACACTTGGCCTTATTGAACAAAAGCTTATTTTCAATGCTCCATTTATGTACTGCATCTACGTCCTCCTGCAACTCCCTACAATTTTCCGCGTCACCAATGGTATGGACGAGCTTAAGGTCGTCAGCATATAGAAAGCACTTTGAATGCTTTACCACACTCTCAAGGTCGTTGACCATCAGGATAAAATTCATGTAGCATTAGTCATTGCAGCCTTCACCTGATCGGTACATCTCATCGGAGACTGCCTAGTAGTCAATGGATGTTTCTCCACGACGTGACACGTGTCCGAAAAAAGTGAGAATGTGTAATTTAACAGTCAATGAATGGCGTTGTCTGATCCTCCTTCCTTCCTTTCCTCCTTTTCCGTTCCTCCAGTATTGATTTCTTGACGGGGTTCCGCGTCATTCGACAACATTCTCCGCCAACACAACAACCCTTGATCATTAATTCGATTTTTTGCTGTTTGCCCATATGTGTGTATTTATACTATATACCCTGTTTAATATAACATAATTCTTTTGACAGTTGGGGTTTTTTAACTACACACAGACAATATTGTTTTTCTTTTGTTTGTTCTCTTCTCCCGATGGATGATGAATGAGGTGATAGGGAAGTTTGACGTAATATATCTTTCTTTTCTATGAGTTAATCATTATCAAATTCCAGATGCTGCAGAATTTGATGCTATTCTTGGAGTCACTCGCGGCATTATAGCCCAAACACGTCGGGTAAAATATAGGAGTCCACAGCGCGGGAAAACCGCAAAAAATAAACTGCAACTTGTGCCCCATATTAAAAGTCCAATTTATCTTTTTTTCATAATTATTTACATTGTAGCACATTATTAAACAAAACAACACCACTTTTGACTAACAATATCCACAGTAAATTAATTTACAAAACATAAACTTGCACTTGACATGTCCGCGCAAAATGGCGCGATGAACTCTTCTTGTTTTTCTAGATTTAACAGCATTAATCCAAGCTATGGTTTACGAGTATAAGCTTAATGCCATTGTTTAGTTTAAAAACTCATTTTAACAGAGAGGACTGCCTGCCTCCATGTTAAGTCCGTGGATTTAGAATGGGAGGTACCGAATCTGATTCCTGCTTCATCGGACATCATCATTTATTCGTGATATTTCTTGAGTTTTGTACGCTAGAGACATCGACGAGCTTGCCACTTGATGACGGCATGAAACAAAGTATGTGGTTTCCGACCACCCCTGAAGGTCGTGATGATACTTTACTTTTTGTCAAAATAATCAAGAACCAGGTATATTGAACAGTATAATAGTAACACGAGAACCAGCATAAAGTATATTGAACAGTATAACATGTAGGAAACAAAACGTTACTCAAACAAACAGAAAAACTTATTAAAAAATAAATAGTAAATAGGAAAAATAGAATTCTTTTAAAACGCTATCAGTTCTGATTCCCACGGCCACATCGTTTTTATCGCAAAGGTCAAAAATAAGTAACTATTGCAAATCGTTATATATTTTTAAGTTGATCTTTAAATAAATAAATAAATATTTCCAGACAGGTCACACAGCGCCATCTAATTTCCGTGGTAAGCTACGAGGCTTGTGTTACGGAAACAAGATGGTTGATAAATTACATATTATACTTTTTTTTTTTGTAAATATATACATATTATACATATTAACACCCAGAACGAGACAAATTATACAATGTACAACTTGCCCCTGGTGGGAATCGAACCCACGACCTCCCGAGTTCACGGCAACGTTTGTTACCACTAGACCACGGAGGCGGTCATAAAGGTCTGCGCTTGTTCCGCCGTAGCACCAACTACATATAACTTCGCGGGAACCAACTGAAAACAATCCGCTAACCGCCGGCGCTGTCCGCCGAAGCAGAGCCTCCATGCGCCAATTCTAACAGAAGTATCTTAATCTAATCTTTTTTATATAGTAACAATATACATATTTAAAAATAATAACTGCCTCCGTGGTCTAGCGGTTAAGTCCGTAGATTTAGACTCGGGGGTACCGGGTTCGATTACTGGTCGGGACACAAAAATATTTATTAATGTAAATAAATATGTACATTTAATTAATTAATTAATATTTAATTTATTTGTGATATTTCTCGAGTTTGGTACGCTGGAGACATCGACGAGCTTGCCACTTGTCATGATTGGCCTATAGTAAAGTTGGCTAAATGTGAATCCGCTTATTTATAAGCGTGGTTTCTGACCACCCCGAAAGGGAAACGGTCGTGATGATACTTTTTTTTTTTTTTTAAATAATAATACACAGAACCTCAAATTGCGCAAATACACCAACCTTGGTATCGGTTACGAATTTGCGCCGTTTGGGGTCGAGACGATGGGCCAAGTAGTTGTCAAAGCGGCTGACGCAAAGGTCTGGAGACAGAAAGGCTGGCAATTATTTTTGCCAACGTATGAGCCCCGCTATACAGAGGGGAAATGTTGCCAGTCTTCTTGGGACTATCTCGGATGGGACATCTCTAGAGGACATTTTTATTTATAGTTAAGTTTATTTTAAATTTTATTATTTAGGCAGCTTTTAATTTATATTTAGTGTATATAAATTTACTTCAAATTAAATCTTATTAATTAGTTAAAATAATAATATAGATATGTGAATAAAACATGCAACAGTAATTGAAGTTTTCCCGGACAGTAATTAAACCTTTTAAATGAACGGTAACGCTAATAGTGTCCTAATTAACAATATTTAATCATAGAATAATTAATTTAACCTTTTATCAAAACTTTTAGCAAAACAGCGTGGGTACTAAATTGTTTTCCAATACTTAGTCTAAATTAAAATTAGTTCAAGATTTTAACCTGAGAAACTAAAAGAATATTGAAGCGCTAAAGAGGCTTTATTAGCAATTCCAATTATTCCCGAATTTAACGTTCATTTAAAAATCAATTCTAATGTCTAAGGAATTGAGCAGAAATTACCGAAACGTTTAATTACAGCGCAACCCTTGTGAGTATAAAGTTTGACCTTGAAATAAATTTAATTTTGGAACAACCTGGCCGGCTCGGAGTTTGGCAATTGAAACATACGGATGGTTATATACATTTTAAAACACATATAGATGCATTTTAGGCATTAATCTTGGCCGTTGTACAATAAATATTCTAATAATAATTAGATATCTACAAATTGGAGCTTAGACTAGATCTGAATATTGCGCATGCGCTCCACGCCGCCTCCTCGCTCGATATCCAGATATCTTACTAGCGCGGGAGCAACTTTAGTTTAGTTTAAGGGGGTTTCAGACGCACGATTTGCCACTAAAATATGGCGCGTTGTAGCGTTTTTGTAATTGTATATTTTTTATTTTTTATTACCTATTGTCTAATGTACAATGTCGTATTATTTTGGTAGCTTTCGGATTGCACACGGGCAATTAAACTTAATTCTGTTATACCTGGTAGGATACCAATGTATTAGGTATTGTATTATCAGGTAAATTTGAAATTATTATTGTTGTGGATTTTTGTAAAATTTGCTGAAATCTTTGCTGATTCCTTTCATAGCTAGATTAAACATTATGCTAAGCTGCTCGGCTTCTGATAACAGCTTACTTTTTGGACCACTTTGCTGTTTAGTCTTCCACTAGCAGGAGTAGAATCATTCAAAATAATTTATATAATGACGTGTCACAAATAAGTTTATAAGAATAAAGTAACTTTGACATTATTACTAGAAATACATACATACATATCTTCACGCCAGATCCCCTGCGGGGTAGACAGAGTCAATTTCCTCTTCATATATGCTATTTTGTTTCGAAGGTTTTTTATTGCATCTATAGCCATTGTTTTACTAGGGTAGCACAAAAATAATCCTACAAGAGATGTAGGTAAGCACTTTAATAAAAAAATATGACGCAATTATTATAGTAACAACTGCTAGTTAAACTTGCAATCTTGAACTACTGTTAAATGTAGCGAGCAGATTTAAGTATAAAATAATCTAAGGTGTGCTGTTTGAGTTTGTAGATAACAACGCTGTCCTTCAATCACTATTATTAAGACTATCACGTCCATACTGGAATAATGGGAATTAGACTTCTCCTCCAATGTACTGCATTCTCACTATCTTCGAAAACGTGTTGCGGCGTTCGATGAATGTTACATTCATCGAACGCCTGTGTAAGTCGATGGTAAGAGGTGAACAGGTCAAGACTGCAATAGATCACTCTACACGGGTCCACCAAGAAAGCTGCAGTCTGTAAGAAATAGCACCGCTTTGTTAAGCGTGCCACTAACACTTAACCAAACTTTACCAAAGTGTAGCGACTAAGAAGTACAGACTAACACTAACAGTTTTCTAGGGGTCAAAATATCGCGCGGTACAGGAACAAACTCAACGAAAGGGGGACGTAATGTAAACAATTAATTCAAATGAAGACGTTTAAGTAAGCTACTTAGGGTGCTGTGGAAAAATTGATCCTCTCCCATTGGTCGTTTTCTTTTTCTTTCTAATTAGCATGAATTAATGTATTTTTAAGTGGCGGTGTCTGGCCCGTATTTCACGATCGCTGTGTGAATAATAAACATAATGCTTGGTATTTTGAAACTAGACAGTCTTTACTAAAATTATAAATGCGTAAGCTGTGTCTCTCTGTCAAAAAAGGAGTAAGGGCCGGTTGCACGATCTGATTTATTTATTCGAAGAGAAAGAACAGAGACAGGCAGTATAAGAACAATTAAGAAACAATACAGTAGGAGCTATTAGAATTATACCCGCCACCAAAATATTTCCCACTGTGGACAATAGTGCACCATTTATATTTTTAGATACGTTAGTACTACATATACCTTGGCCAGGTATAATGGATAATAATAATAAGCAGTGTTCGAATTGATGGAACTATCAATGAACTCCGAAGCAAACCCCACCCAGCGAGCTAAACCGACAACAACAGCTTCTTTATTTTGGCCTTAAATGCGGCGCGAGAATTGCTAAATATATCGACGTCTAATAATTGACTGTTGTACGTCTCGCACATTTGACGAATACATTTAGATTACAAGTACTAAGAAGTTCTTTAAAGATTTTTTTCGCGCAATAAATCAGCATCCCTGTATTTTTGGCACATTGCTACATAAATAATAAATAAATAATAATAAATATTTCCAGACAGGTCACACAGCGCCATCTAATTTCCATGGTAAGCTACGAGGCTTGTGTTACGGAAACTAGATGGTTGATAAACTACATATTATACTTTTTTTTTTGTAAATATATACATATAAACACCCAGACCGAGACAAATTATACAATGTACAACTTGACCCCGGTGGGAATCGAACCCACGACCTCCCGAGTTCACGGCAACGTTTGTTACCACTAGACCACGGAGGCGGTCGAACATGGTCAGGTCATGGGTGAATATTTTTATAAATAGTTTAATTTAATTCAATTTATTTTATTTTCTGTAATTAGGCATGCGATAAAAAAATAATTATATAAAAGAACTTTTACAGTTCAAATTTACAATAAGTATACTACAATATTAGGCAATATAATTTCACAGCATTCTACCAGGTAGAATGTAAAGCAGTGCATTACAATACAAAAATCAAAATAGGGTCGTCTCTAGAGGACATTTTTTACTTATAGTTTATTTTTTATTAGGTTTAGTTTATATTTATTTTAATTTTTACTTTTAAGTAGTTTTAATTTATATTGTAATTATTTTATACTGTTTGTATATTACTTCAATAAAGTATCGTATTTTGGAATGAGTAAAAAGACAAAAGTTTTATTGTAATAATAGTATATTGGCAAATATATTAGATCTGGATAAAGGCATTTATGTACAAATTCATGGAAGACACTGACTCTTGAAAACACACAAATAGTTCAGGAGTCAGAGGATGCTAAAATTGTATACAAGACATTGATCAATTTAGCTGTTCCAAATGTATATTGTATTATTGTATAGTTTTTTTAAAACATAAAAAGTTTATTATTATTATTATAACAGGGAATTTCAAACCCGCCTTTGTTTGCAACTGAGCCTAAAAAGTCTGTGCTAGTGAAAAATTAAAAAAAAATTGGGTTTTAATCTTCAAAATGACACCAATAGTTAACAAGCAATATAGTTGAGACCTAAATTCAAACCTCGAGGCGATATTCTCGTATTGCAGTTGTCCCTGTCAACTTAAAACGGGTTATTTCTATTTAGGAAAGGTAGAATTCGCACCGTTATACCAACTCGCACTACTTTAGTTGCAGCGGATTGGATTATCACTCTTGCTATTCAGTACAACTCAGCAGTGAAATATTGTATAGGATTATGTTTGAATTGAATATAAAAACCAATTTAAAATGTAATGTAAAAATGCTAAATATTGTTTTAAATATGCATCCGGTGACGTGTTTTCCAGCAAGCAATAACATCCGCCATACACTAATAATAATTGTAATTAGATGTCACAAGTATGGTGTTATTAAATATACTAAATTTTATGCCTAGAAATCAGAATGTATTTATTTTTATAGGTATATAATATATTTATTATTAATAATATAATAATTTATTAGTAAAATATATTTATAAAATATTAAACGAAATTAATATTAATACTACGGATAGGGATATAAGACCCGTCCGCGAAGAATGGTACCAAGAACGCTGGCTGCATTTCAATTATCTCTCAATCACAATATTTCCTTGGGCAAAGAAAGAGCTAGGCGTCACCGGAGGATACGAGAAGACGCAGTGTTACTTTTAAAAACTTTTTTACGCTTGGACTCCGCGGGCCTAGAGTTTCTACAGAAAACGCCACAAATGTGTAAACTTTTAATATACTTAAATAAATGCACCGCTGATTAAACTCTGCATTTTTTACTGCGGCTCCCGCTTTATGCTTATGTTATATTATCGTCGGATATGATTTCTCGCATATTTCGTGCGAATGAAAATGGTGCGTATTAAAACCAAACCTTAATGTCAAGTCGTGTCGAGGACGTCCCCAAAGTTGGGTCGCGTCGTTCAAAGTTCATCTTTGTAGGATTATTAGCTGCATTACTGTTCGAGCAGTCGCAGATGGACTTCGAGTTTCGACTGCCATTTGGTAAATTATCATCGTTATTCGACTTATATGAGTAGAACCAACAATAGATAGAATAAATGTTCAGATATAATATATATATATATATATATATATTCGGCTAAAAGGTAATACTCATAATAGTCACATTATCAAGTAATGTTATTACGTTTAAGTGTGCTTCTTACTGGAATTCTATTATGGAAAAAATCTCTTTTAAAATTATGAACGCAGCTAAAAAATATTATTTATTATAGGAATTATAGGACTCCAGTAGCCCTATTCTGTTACTTAAGCGCCAACGTTATATAGTGAATTCCCTTAAATAACAGAACTGGCAGTGTAAAACGCTATAAAAATTGGTATTCTCGTATAAAGGTTTCCACTACAGATGACAGCAAAATAATGTTACGATGCGTTCATTTAAAAAAAAAAACTATTATATTTTTCTTTTAGTATTTGTCATATTTTTGATTTATTACCTGATGTGTGTTATAAAACTATGTTTAATATAAATATAATTATAATCTTAGTTTAATTAATATAAATGTCGTTAACTTTAATATAAATTCGCGGCGGACAATTTAAGAATTTAATTCACGTTTTGCCAATTATTTTGAAGTTGCAACCCCATGATAAAGAGAGAGAAATAGTGAAAAACGCTGTTTTGACGTAAAGTCGGCTATGATTTTTTTTTTTTTTTTTTTATACTAGCACGCCATGTGACCCTGCGCCCACCTGATGGTAAGTGGCGCGCAGGGTCCATGAATGTTAGCAACTGGAATCAGACCCTTATATCCGACATCAGTCCCTAACACTATGCCGGCTTGACTAGATGCCTTTTCACACTTCGCTTGAAGGACTCCAGGTTATAGGAAAGTGGAAGCACAGAGGCTGGAAGAGCATTCCACATCTTTATTGTGCGACAGATGTATGAGTCACCAAATTTATAGGTACGCGAAGGGATAGTGACTACGGTATGTGGGTGCATATTCTGACCTGTGCGTGTGGTTAGGTTGCGGAATGGGGAGGAAGGAATTAGGTTATAGAGCTCTTCAGAGCACTCACCATAGTATAGCCGGTAGAACACGCTCAGAGAAGCTACATCTCGGCGAAGCTGCAGGGATTCGAGAGTTCCAGATATAGTGGCATCGTCCACAATTCGAACAGCTCGCCTTTGTAGGACATTGAGAGCATCTTTGAGGTACTTGGCTGAACCATCCCAAAGGTGTGAACAGTATTCCACGCATATATATACGCATATCGGAGATACTCGGTCTAAAAGTGGTAGTAAATAACAAAATTCACTATTTTGACAATCCAACGTTTGCGACTAAGTAACATAATCGGGCTGCAGGTTATAGGAATGGGGATACACACTGGCTGGCATCTTCAGCATGCGACAGATGTAAGAGTCACCAAATTTATATGTCCACGTATAGGGATAGAGGCTGCTGTATGAGGGTGAATAATTTGACATGTGCGTTCAGTTGCGGAATAGAGAAGAAAAGATAAGGTTGTGGAGCTCTTCAGAACACTCAACTTGTAGAACACGCTTAGGGATGATGCGATTCAAAAGTTTTAGACACTGTAGTGTCATCCACTATCCGAATCGCATCATCGCATCGAAGAGAATATTTTAAGTACTTAGCGGAACCATCCTAGAGGTGAGAACAGATTTCCACGTATGACCTTATTTGTGTACCTTACCTTATTTCCTTATTTGTAAACCGTTTCACTTTTGGATCATCACGACCGTTTCCCTTTCGGGGTGGTCAGAAACCACGCTTATGAATAAGCGGATTCACATTTAGCCAACTTTACTATAGGCCAATCATGACAAACGGCAAGCTCGTCGATGTCTTCAGCGTACCAAACTCGAGAAATATCACAAATAAATTAAATTTTACTTAAATGTATTTTTATTTACATTAATTAATATTTTTGTGTCCCGACCAGGAATAAAACCCGGTACCTTCAAGTCTAAATCCACGGACTTAACCGCTAGACCACGGAGGCACACTTTTCTTTCCACTATTTTTTTGTATTTCTTCTTTCGGCGGATATGTGGCGTCACTTTGGCGGACCGCATACGTAACGTCGAAATACGGAAAAGAGTTGGTATGAAGGAAAGCATAGGGACAAAAATAAGGAAAAGCATGCTACGATGGTTCGGGCATAATGAAAGGATGAGCGATGAAAGATTGACGAACCAGATATATAATGCGAAAGTTGTGGGTGAAAGAGGCCCTGGCAGACCGAGACTCACATATCACGATTAAATAAATAAAACACTGACTGAAGGTGCATTAAAAAGTCTTCGTAACCAAAGGGCATGTATGAAGAGGTAAATGAATGTCGACGAAGCGAAAGAGGTATGTCGTGATCGTGTCAAATGGCGCTCAATTGTCTCTGCCTACCCGCAAGGGATCTAGTAGAAGAGTCTTCTCACACCCCCCGCAGGGGGGAGTGGGGAATCTGTGTCAAGGTATTTGCCTTCTAACAGAGGTTGCGTTCGCTTTCCGTAACTACGGACAGGGCATGGGGTAACCATTAAAGGTTGAAGTATACGAGCCAGGCGGCGGAGCCGCGATTACGACTCCGTGATTGGCAGCAGGTGACGAGCGTAGCATTGTCTGGCGTCCGGCGGACGGGCGTGCAGAGGGGCCAGGTTTCTCACAAGTGGGAAATCTGTCGCCTCTGCGCGCGCGAACATGCCAGCCGCCAGACGACGCACGAATTCGTCCAGTGTTTCCATCCGCATATCCCTATGGATTACATCGTTCCTCACGTACCGCGAGGCGCCGACAATGGTACGAAGCGTTAGGTTTTGTTGCGCTTGTAAACGTGCTCTCAGCGTAGCTGAGGTGAGAGCGTACCAGGCCGGCGCGGCGTACGTGAGTCGGCTGCGGATATAGGCTTTAAAAATGAGTAGCTTCGTGTGAAGCGGTGTACCGCAAGGGATCTGGCGTGAAGATATGTATGTATGTTCTTTCTTATTTTAACTAGTAGGTACTGTAATTTGTGATGAACTAACCAATCGGAACCTTTACCTCTGCCTCCATAATAGCCGCAACCACTATTATACTATTATACTGCCATAAAGGCAGTGAAATTTGAAGCAAATTTAATAATTTTCGTTTAAAATTTTGGTAGAGCAAAGCGCGTCACGAATTTATCATCTCGTAAAACAAAGTGTAGTTTTACACCATATACCTAGTTTATGACTGGTTTAACTATCATTAAATAGTTTTATGGCTTCCTCTTTGGAACTATGACAACAATGGCGAGCACAGATATCATTTCACATGGCAAAATTGGCGTCTTTTGGCTTGAAGATATTTTTAGATTAATTAGCTAAAAATAAATTTATTTACTACTTAAACTACCTCTGTGGTGTGGCGGTTCAGACAGTAGGTTTGTGGACGGAGGTACCGGATTCGATTTCTGGTCCACAACAATTTATTTGTAATATTTCTCGAGCGCGAGAAGAATCAAAGTAGACAAATCTAGGATACTAGATTCGTGAGTCATAGCCCAGCATTAAAGGTGCGATGAATCACTGGCGGGTAGTTAGCCCCCCAAGATCCTGCCGGGGAAAACGGGAGATTATCCAACCCCAACCCAGGCCCATTGAACATCCGGGCCTCGATGACTCCACTGTCTGTCTATCTGTACGCTAGATAAATCTACAAGCTTGCCACTTGGCATGCCAATGGCCTATAGTAAAGCTCGCTTTAAATGAGAATCCGCATCCTTAAACGCGCGGTTTCTGATCACCCCGCAAGCGATACGGTCGTGATGATAAAATACTACTCACTATATTTAAAATTCTTTGATGCCAACGTCCACAGACACATTACATACGAATTCGTTTGTGTTTCATACTAATAATATACATGTGAAAGAAGCTTTACCTGTGTGTCTGTGTGTATGTTTGTCTCGCCTTCACGTCTGTGTTACTGTAAGGACATCATGCATCTATCTTGTATGGGGATTTGGGCTGAATTATATATTCACAGCTATATATGCATTTAAAGATAAATTATTTTAACAAGATGTCACGTTAAGTGCGAATGAATAAAACTAGACTTTAAGCAATGGAAGTTAAGTATATTAGATGAAAATGAAGTTAACACAAAGAAAATAAGTTCAGAATTACACAAGGGAGGGTCGTAAGCCAAAACTTAGCCCTATCACTCTTTATGCATCCGTTGCCCGTACGTAGGGGTACCTTCACTCGGAGAGCCTGGAGACAAGAACCCGGAGAGCGCTGCTGATCCCAAGTGGACCACGGAGCGTTACTGGGATCCTGGGCAGAGGCTGGGTCCCAGCTCTAAAGTCCAGACATAAAACCCTGAAACGTACGGGGAACATGCATTACGTTCTATCTCCAAATCCACCACCACTTCAGTCTACACCAAAACAAGATACCAGATAGATAGTGAAACTGCAGCGATAGTGCAAAAAATAAAATAGAGTTACTGCACGTGGTTATAAAGTTGCCGCGTACTATTTTGTACGAACGCTTTCCTTGAAAAAAAAAAAAAAAAAAAAAAGTGAGGCGGAGTGCATAATCGTCTGATGATGGGCATTCCGCCTAGCTTTTACATTTCTGACAGACGTAATCGATCTTAAACGATACGTTTTAATACGATTGTGGACTCCGCCTCATCCCGCTGGCGTGTACCAATGAGAAATACACTTTTCTTAACTACATTTGTCATTTATTTACAAAACCACTGCTTCCCGTGCCTCAGGAAACATTTTGCACATGTAAAATGAAGGGTTCTTTCTACTTTAATTGTAATCTTTGTAGAATGAACGTTTTCGGCTGTAATCGACATCTTTTGCATTTTTTTTTCTTTTTGTTACAACAGCTGCTTCATACCAGTTTTGTTTAATTATTGCTGCGGAACAAGCGCAGATCAGCAAGCGTCGAAAATAAGAAACTATTTATAGTTACTTTTTTTCGACGTTTGCTGTAGAAACGATGGGCCCGTGGAGATCGGAACTTAAAGCCTTTTATAAAGATATTGTTCCAAGGCTCATTGACGTCTCTGGTGACAATAGGGCTGGCAGTTTTTTCTCCCAAAAATATTTATTATATATATATTTTTTTTGTAAGTATGTATTTTTATTTTCTAAGTATTATTATTATTATTTAGGTTAAATTTAGATTTTGTTTTAATATAGTTTATTTAATATTGTAATTCTTTTATATTGTTTGTATATTACTTCGAATTATTAATTACTTTAGTTTTAATTTAATATTTGTTCTTGCTCATTTGCCAGATATTGTCACCTTGGGTAAGTCATCATTATCACAGCCCCTAGAACACAGAGTCCTACAACTCCACTGATGGAGAAAGGCCTTCCAGAAAATTCTGGAGAATTTGGAGTACACCCGCCACGCTGGCCAGACGAGTTGGTGAAGTTCTGATTTATAATGAAAATTTATTAACGATTCCACAAGTTGGTATTAATAGAACCGGGACTGATGGCCTAACGTGCTCCGAGGACGGGAAGGGTGGTGGAATTCTATGACAAATGTACGTAAGAAAAGTGTACTTCTTATAGGTAACGATGTCTCGGGGTTGCGACCGACAATAGGCTGGTTTGAAAAGGAAAAAAGTGTTTTATTTTAATCTAGTAGGTTAAGCTCACCATCCACCATTCTACACCTCTCCCCATCTAACCAAATACTGTATGATTCCGTTAATGCCATCTTGGAAGCTCTTTTCATAAATGTATTGACGGCAGCCCTGCTTAGACCCAATTCATTCAGTACGTGGTGCATAGATTTTGCTGGAACACCTTAGGCACCAACATTATTACTTCTCTGAGATCCAAATACTTATTCTAATTCATGGTGTGAAATATTTAATTCCTACGAAACGGTAAGTTTAATAAACATAACTTTTTTCAAGTTCCGAGTATTATTGAACCGATTTTGATGTAATTTGAACAAAAAATTATTCCTTGACGCAGGGATCGACATGAAATCCCCATCGGAGTAAAACATGTGACCCTACGACCAACTGAAGTATTTTTGTCGGCCACTTTATGGCGCGGGCAAAGCCAGGTCAAAAAGCTAGTAATTTATTAGTTACCAATGTTTGTTAATTTGGGCGTTAATTTAATAACAATAAATACCCAGGTATATGTGCGCTCTATTTAATTAATTACCAATCCTATTTAATAGTTAATCACTGTATTTTAAAATTAATATGCTTATTGTCTATAAATTATATTGTTTATTTGAATCTAGTAATAGCAAATAATTAAGCAAAGGTTGCTGAAGAGAAAGAGTGTACACTTTCGTAAGGGCATCAATTTTATTTATTTTTATGTTTTCATAATGTTAACTGTATATTATAATTGTAATTAGGGTAATTGCGGGGTAGATAGCCATAAGGGAGAGATAGCCATTTAAATATTTCATGGAACCGTTGACTAGGAAAAAAACCGTTTATTGTTAGTCTAGTGTTTTTAATAAGTACGTGATATTAGTTTCTTAAAATAATGGTGTTTATTTTATTTGTTGATGAGTTTGATTAACGTTTCGTATGTAAGCCCAAAATTACTTGTGTTGTTATTTCTCCCAGATGAAAAAATGAACATTAACAAAATGCAGGATTAACGATGTAGGATTAATAGAGAGTAAGTCCCACAGGACAATAAGTCGCTAAATAAATATAATAATATGGCAATAAAACAAGGTAAATGAGAACGAAAACTGTCGCTGGTATGGAGGAAATTACTGTAAAATATAAGTCTCACGAAGATTGGTTGTGAATGTAATTGTATTATTCTGCATTTAATCACGTTCTGCTACCATGTTGTTGTAAATGAGAACAGACTTCTCATTTACAACAATACGGTAGCAGAACGTGGTTATATTCGTTCATCTATCGCTGTCACTTTGTTTATACCAATTTTCTGTCTTATGTTTATTATATTATTCTGCATTTATCCACGCCTTCTCATTTACAACAACAGTGAAAATTATAGATATAGGAACATTGCGATGATTTTGAAGATATATGCTCCAAATATAGAGAAAAAAGCCAGTTACTAAATAGAAAATAAGACCAAATGCTAGGATTAAGTTATGGCCATCTTACCTCTAATACTATACGAAACCTCGGAAGAGATGGCCAGTTGTGATAATAAAAAAACATGTTTTTTTTCAAGGCATTCTTATTACAATTTGTTTTATTTGTGTTTAACATCCTAAAGTTATTTTACAACTAAAGATTGCTATTGTAATGTGTAAGATTTATTTTTAACAACGTTTAAGTCTAACTTTGGCCAACTACCCCGGACTTACCCTATTACTATTGATTTATTTAAATCTCAGAGCATCTCGGCAAGAGTAGGTTAAGCCACTATATGCTAGATAATGTTGCAACGAAAAACTGCAAGATTAATCATTTTTAAAACGGTAGTTAATTTACGTGGTTTTTGCAGTAAAAAGCAATAAAATTCCGACAGCAAGAGGTAGCGCAGGTGGCAAGCTTGCCATGAATCATGATGCTCGCGCGAAGTAGCGGGCACTGCACTTACCTCGCCTAATGCACCTGCATTTTATAACAACCTTTTTTGTATGAAACCCATTTACCGATTTCATGTTTCTGGCAGAAAAGACTTCAAAGTTATTTTCAAAGGTATTTTTTTCAGTATAAAGCGAATTTAAAAGAATAGTCACTTTAAATTTTAGACTTATATGTGAAAACCTTTAATAGTTGTTAGGCAATTTACTGTTTAATATCTATATACAATAGTCAACTGTTGGTTTTCCAAAATAAATAATAAAAATAAATGAAAAATGATATTTAACATGATATTACTATTCGACGATACCCCACTCAATATAGTTAGACGATATTTTTTTTTATTTTCCACAATATGGCGTCTTTTTGTCGCCTTTAATGAAATTTGATTAATGTCATATCCTTAGTGACAATCACGTGTAGGTAATGAATCGATTGACGTGAGAACCATCAAAATCGACCGACGCGTTTGGTCTCCAGTTTGCCACAAAGGAATAAACATATATATATATATATATATATATATGTGTATATATATGTTATAATTTCTAATAACTTTTCTCGGTATCTAAATAATGGTTATGTGTTTGACTGCCTATGTATGTATGTATTTATATATTATATATATATTATAAATACATACATACATAGGCAGTCAAACACATAACCATTATTTAGATACCGAGAAAAGTTATTAGAAATTATAATACAAATTAAACAAATCATATAATAAATTTCTATTCTTTTATTTTTATTTTTTATTAAATAGGAAAATATGAAAAATAATAAATAAGTATTATACATGTATATTCTTTACTTTACTTATATAAATTTTAATCTTAATATGAAACTGAAATTACGTATGAGTATATATGTAATTATAAATACTTATAAAATAAATAACAATTTACATAGCTAAATAAAATTATGTGAAAAATAACAAGAATAATAACACTTAAGTATTTAAATAATTACACTACACTACATTACACTATACTACAATACATTACACTACACTACAATACATCGACGAGCTTGCCACTTGTCATGATTGGCCTTTAGTTAAGTTGGCTAACTGTGAATCCGCTTATTCATAAGCGTGGTTTCTGAACACCCCGAAAGGGAAACGGTCGTGATTATGATGATGATGATACAATACATTACACTACACCAAATAAGTATTCATTTATGCTTAGTTCAGTTTTGCCCACAGTCTCCGACATAAATGTTTCAAAAATATTGTTACTAATATTAAGCTTTGTGGGAGAAAATAAATACCTTTATTTACTTTATTCTTTGCGCCGTGCAGTCGGGTATAAAGATATCACCATGACTGTTATCTGTATAATAAAATAAATATTTCCAGACAGGTCACACAGCGCCATCTAGTTTCCGTGGTAAGCTACGAGGCTTGTGTTACGGAAACTAGATGGTTGATAAACTACATATTATACTTTTTTTTTGTAAATATATACATATTATACATATAAACACCCAGACCAAGACAAATTATACAATATACAAGTTGCCCCCGGTGAGAATCGAACCCACAACATTCCGAGTTCACGGCAACGTTTGTTACCACTAGACCACAGAGGCGGTGTGGAGTGATCAGAAACAAGAGGGGGGATATAGAACAAGCAAATGTAAAAAAATATTTCATATAGAAAGTAGAGCTTCGTAGTATTTGTTAGGCAGAACATAATGAGGTTCACATTCATTCATTAATAACATCGATTGGTTCAATTTATTCAACATGTCAGTCATGTTATGATGAGGACATTGAGAGGGAACGCAGGGCGTTGGCGATTAATTGTCCTAGTTATAACTACCTACTTACCTTACTGTTTATCTTGCAGCATATAGTAGCACAGTTTTTAATGCACCGGTAATATAACCGAGAAAGGAAACTTTAGGAAAGTTGCCAGTTTATGTGTCGTGTGATTCGTTACATATCTCACACACGTGTGACAAAATAAACTTCACGCCCACTTCCCGCAACTTGTCCGCAAACTTTCTTACGGTCTGATGCACTTATGCTTAAAATTGCCACACCTGCATGAAAATACCAACTTTTGTTGTGGCTTTTTCACTACTTATTTTAAGTATCATCTATTATTGTGGAGTCAGGAACAAGCTGTAAACAGACCTGCTCGAGGGACTCTGCTAAAATTATCGATAATTGTGCTATAAATTGTAGAAAAAAAGATGGTTTAAGAGTTAATGACCGTCTCATATGGAAAACAGGACTCACCTTAAAGCAATCCACGTATCCACGTCGATTAAACCCTAATATTATTGTCAAATATTCACCCAAAGCATTATGATTTAAAATTAATAAAAACACACGCGCATGAGTCAGTGCGGTTGAAATTTTGCAACAGTTCACAAATCAACTTGATCGTCATTGGCCCGTAGCTCGTGGCGTCAGTCGCAAACGTTTTGGGTGCGTTGTTACTGGAAATTAAACGTTCGTCCACTGCCGCCGTCTCCGGGACGTCAACAAGAACGAGATCATGGCGTCATACACCTCCTTATCCTTGTATCGTGTTACCTCATTACTGAGTGTTGTGGCCTCCAGAAGAATTTGGTGTGCGTCTTGATGGTAGCACGGGGCGTACGGGGCTTCGGCCTCTCGGTCTCTTTCCTTCCACATTGCCAGTAACAAAAAGATTTTCCTACTTTTCTGACAATGTTTCGAAGTAGTGTAGTATCCAACGATGACATATCAAGGACATATTAAAAATCGACACGTTAGTCCGATGTTCAGTCCACGAGATCCTCAGAAAGCGATGTATTAATTAACTATGGCCACTTGTCCACTGTACGTCCGTCTCCCGAGCGCCCGGGCTTTTATCCCGTCCGATTAGTTACAAAGAAAACATCGTGTTGTTCTATTACATAAAACATTTATTATTGTACTGTGCGTATATACATTGATATAATAGCATTTTTTTCATTTGAAGCTCATTCAATATAATCTACATTGGCCTTTAAACGTTGTGGCCAGTTATTTACTATTTACTTTTTACGTACTTTCTTCAATTCTTACTTCAATCTTTTTATTTTTTTTATTATTATTTATTCAGGAAACATACAGATCTTAAATCATAATTACAACAATTCTAAAAGTTACACAATCCAGCAAAGTATCCACTTAAATATTAAACATAGATTTTGCAAAAAAAAAAAAAAAATAATAAAAACAATACCTATATAACAAATACAACTAAATAATATACATATATATAGTAAAATAATGGAAAATGGAAAAAAAAAATAGTAATCAAAAAGAAATAAATTAAAAGTTCTCCAAGCATTCCAATTATGATTCATTTAGATAATTTTATATTAATTTCATTTTTAAACTAGCAACACCAACACTGAACAAATCAATATCACTGAAATTTTCATTGTAATTTAGGCATGATCTTAGGCCAAAGGAGTTTTCCAAGTATTTTGTTCCAGCAAATCTGATAGCAAATAACAGTTTGGATCTATTCGTTTTCCTACTACAATTCAAGTTTATTTTACTAATTAAATACGGCGATCTAATCTTATGGAATGTTTTAGAGACTCCAAATTATCACGGGCGTTTAGAGCATCACAAATTTTATTTTTTACTATTATTCCAGTCAGTTTGTTTTGAGATGCTACTTTAGTTTCACTATGTAGGCAATTAGAATACCGTACCGGGAAAATAACGGGGTCGGATCGGAAAAGAACGTAACTTAAGTTTAATCGACACAAAATTAGTAGAATTGGGCTGTTGACAGACCTTATCACGCCTAAATAAATAAAACATTGGCTGAATATGCAATAAAAAGCCTACAACCAATAGGCGAAGCAAAAGAGGTACGAGGTGACCTAATCTGTCATAAAAGTTAGAAATACACCAACATTTCTGACGCGGATGTAATTTTGAGCAGAAAAAGTTTTTTTTTTAAGACGTAGATCGCAATATAGCCTAACACCTGAAGGGCCGCCGCGGGAGGTCGCATGCACGAATCATTGTGAGGCCTCATAAAGAGACCCCAAGGCGCTTACGGACTAAAACCCTATAAACCGTCTCTCTTTCACTGTTGGCCCTGCGTGCCTTAACAGCTAAATCTGAGTCGTGGCTACGGAGTGAAGGCACTCGTTCGCCGCGTGAATATGACCGCACTCTCTATGCTGGACTATACTTTATAGTATAAAACATCTTTACAGTAACAGCAATTTTAAATCCTTTCGCCAAATAAAACGTTAGATTTAGCCACGTACGGTCGGCACAGAGGGTCACGTCCGAGGTCTGTATCCTACAGGATTATTACAGGATATTGCCGACGCTACTCTACGATACATTGTTCAACTTCATATCTATCACGTAGGCGAATATTTCTTTTAGGGATATTGGATTTTTTAACCTCAGTTTTGACAATGTTTCGTGATGCCTGCAATGCATTTAACTTTAACCACAAACCAACCAGGTCAAGTGTGCGTGCTCATGCTTGATGCAATATAAATAAATAAATACCTTTATTTAAGAAGTACACTGGTAATATAAATAAAAACTTACAAAAATTGATACAGAATATGTTAGTCTATAGAGGGTTAAGGTTAATTGCACCATTCAACATTTAGCAGTAAGACCCAGCTTACTGCATGATCTTTTGATCGTCTCTGTTGATTTCAAAGTTAAACACCCAGTGTACCTATTAAGGAATGGGCTTGAGTTAACGTTCCAGGCACTGCAGAACAGTAATGTGTCAGCAGCGGACAGGGGGAGTGCTGCTTGTCAATTTAAATAAAAATGTATTGTTTATACTTAAGGTGCTAAATAAAATTATTTTCAATTTGAAACTACAAATCTAAAATCTCTTTTATCTTATATATACTAATAGATGGTGTGTTGTTTTTTGTAAATAATCAGATTCCAATAGCTAAAATATTTAAAAAAATATATGGGTATTATCCGATGCTATATCCTACTATGTTTATACTCGGTATGGTCAAATATAGATATTTGGAGGTTAGACGATACTTACATCTTGAACAGACCAGCGCGAGGGCCTACTCTGATACTATCAATAATTGTGCTAAAATTGTAAAAAAAAAAAAGTAGCTCGTGACGTCAGTTGCAAACGTTTTGGATGCGTTTTAATGGGAATTGAACCTGCTACCATGCGACGCCGCAACACATCTATTAAATTACTTTTATGGACTGGTTACAATCATGACTAGCCACCCGTTCCTGCTCAATCAAATTGGATAAATTTACCCGTGCTGAACAGCCGGAAAAACCTGCGCTCGCTCTTTCCTGTTTTCGGTACTCTCCCGAGTACTCTCTCTCTCTAAATATATACATATTATACATATAAACACCCAGACCGAGACAAATTATACAATGTACAACTTGCCCCCATTAAAAAAAATAGGTGAAATTTAAATAAAACAGAAATATAATTATAATATAAATATATACATACTAATATCTACATACAATTTACATACTAATACATAAATAAGTCATACTATAGATATACTAATATAACATAAATAAAACTACTTACATGATGAGGAGAGTGTGACAAAATTAACAATGTGATGATGCTGCTATTATGCTGATATTAAGGAAGTTATTAAGCAGTCTGTAGGCTTTCTTTACACAACGGCAATATAATGCCGTTTGATTGGACGCTTTAAGTGCTTTTTTCACTTTATTTTGCTTTAACTCTTCGACTTGGTTTTATTTAAATCTTTATTGCACAAAGACAAAGGCGGGCTTATAATGCCGCTAGACATTCTATCCTAGCCAACCATTGGGACAACTTGAGTATTATATTGAAAGGTAGGTGCAAAATTGTATTAAATTCTACGGTTTAACTATATACTAATACTAATACATATATATATATATAAATATATACTACACATACACTACATATTATAAATCAAAGACAACAATATACTAAATTCTAATAAATAAGTTATAGTAACTACATACACATACATAGATAATACTTACTTTTGTTGTGATAGTGTGAATAGACCATTTTTTTAAATAGAGATCTGGTGGTTACTTGCCTTATGCTAAGAGGCAAATTGTTCCACAGGTTTGTGGCAACAACTACAAACGAGTTCGAAACGAAACTAGAACTATGAGAGGGAATAGACAGAAGAGAATTATGAGAGGAACGGAGGGATTTATCGTGAAACGAAAACAAATAGGCGAAATTGTCCTTGAGGTATTTCGGTGTCGCAGGCTCATTCAGAACAGAAAAAAGACATAATTTAAGTAAAATTCAGTAAAAAAATAACGTTGAATGCTTTGTTTTGCTTTCAAGTCGAACATAGCAATAGACTGTCACCGCAAACTCCAACCGTTTCGTTAATCTTGTTATAACGTCTGGACGAAATGGAGGCAGTGATTTATACGTTTTGTGTTTGTCATCAAGCTATTAATTGGAATGTCATCCCGCGGCAATGTTCCTTTGTCCGAACCCCGACAGAGGCCGGCCGACAGATCCCGGAGCCCACTCTTAAAAAAATAAATTGATTATTTTAATCATAATAGAGATTGTTAATAATCTTATCCCTTTCAGCACGGACAATACCAAGCGTGCTTTATTACAACAACAACAAAAAAACTAGCTAAACTAGCTTCTTCTGCCACTTCGAAACGGCCACGATAGTTCGTGCACTCATCCTACCTATTAAGTAATTATATTTTATAATATACTGGTGGTCGGGAAACAATAAAATATTCTCTTCTCGAGTTTGGTACGTTTAAAGTTGGCTAAATCTTTATAAGAAACGGTTGTGATGGTACTTTACTTTTTTATATTTTATTACATTGTTGTATTTAAGAAAAAAAATATGAATAAATGGATTTTATTTCAATTATATTACCGAGGATTCGTTAGAAGAGGAATTTTACACAATTTTTATGATATTTTAGACCAGTTATCAAACTTTTTTTTCTGTTGTGCTGAAAGAGTTATAACTACGAGTATTTACAGAAAAATAACCAAAGCTAAGTTGTTTCAAGCGGTGTAATTTTTATATACATATCACCATCGCAAGCTTACAATATTCATTCATTACAGCCCCTAGAACATAGCGTCCTAAACCTCCACTGCTGGAGATGGGCCATCCAGAACATATATCTGGAGAATTTGGCCTACGGGAACGGTGATGTTGTAAATCTATGACAAATGTACGTAAGAAAAGTGTATTTCTCATTGGTACATGCCGGGTGGGTTTGAACCGACCTTTGTATGATTTAAGGAACGCGTTCTTACAACCGAGCCACCACCGCAATTTACAATATTAGTTCTCCTTAAAAGTAAAAATTGGTATTTGACATCATTGCAAATGGCAGATACTTTCAACGAGGACAACAAATAGGTGGTAGGCAGACTGATAGTGGTAATTTTCCCAATCTGCCGGGGCGGGGAAGTATCCACCGTTCGTGCTGATAAACCCCGATAATACTTATTCGTGTCTCTCGGAAAATTTTAGAGTGGCTCTGTTTACTGCACAAATTTGATTCCAAGTGTACATGTCATATCATTTTGATTAATAATTGACTAGCTTTTAAATACCTACCTATCACTGCCAAAATTGTAACCGTGTGAAATTCAACTAAAGAAATTAGATAGTTATCAAACAAACTGTGTACCTATTATAAAATTAAAAAAATGTTTAATAGAAAAATGTTATTATAATATCAATGAATTCTTTACTATTACAAAAAATTACATGGTTTTCTTCAATTCAATTCATTTATTAACCATAAGATACAGTATGCCATTAATAGCAAAGAATAGCCATCGTCATTTACCACTTAACACTACAAACAATCAATACCTACATAGATGCTGCTGTACAAGGGCGTTGTCACTTAAAGTCTAGAAAACAAACTATATAAAAATTATATATAAAAAAAAAAAAAGTTCTAAATTGTGTATGTCAAAATAAAAAATCACATTTAATAACTATCATAACAACCAACTTAAAATCCCACCCCACACTTCCAGCAGATATTCAGATTCATTTACTGTGTCGGCTGCTCGTCAGTGGAACAAGCTTCCACTGACCATTTTTTCTTTTTTTTTTTTTTTTTTTACATCAGGAAATCCCTACCGGATACCCCCCCCCGAGTCGGGGGACAGGGGGGAGGTTATGTCGGGCTCGCACCGACTAAAACCTGATGGTGTTCCTCGAGACGCCTTGTGTTGATGGCGGACGGCGGGGAGCAATATGCAAACGACCACCGCCCGCCGGCGTCGCCCGCTAGTGTGCGGGCGCCTTCATGGCGAGGAGGGAGAGAGAGAGCGAGTCTCCTCCCTCGCCTTCGGAGAGGCGCGCGGGAACAACCGCGCGCGCCGTCTCGTGAGGCCCTATGTGAGCGATGTCACCCCCGTGACACCGCTCGGGCCCCTTAGGTGGGCAGGAGGGCAGCGTACTGCCGCCTCCTGCGCTGTCTTCTCCTCTGGCGGAAGGGAGGGGCGTTCGGGTCTTCTTCCCGCTCCCGTTCCGCCGCCTCCTTCTGGAGCATGGCGTGCTCACAGAAGGAGGCCACAGCTTCCACTGACCATCAGACAAGCTCCTTCAATTCACATCTTTAAAAAACAACTTAATACTTTCTTTTTAAACAAGCAGAACAGTATATTTTAAATTTAAATATTTCTTCTTTATAATATTATATTATCTTCATATATATCTATATATAATAAGTATTTAAGTAGTCTATGTATACATACTATTTATGTAGTTTATTCAAATTTAAAATAAGGTTAAAATTGCAACCCACATATTATACTGTCTCACTCTCTCAAAGGTTAGCTGGTAGAAAAAGCCGAAATGGCTTTAAGTTTGCCTTTGTACATACTTTTAAGTTAAAGTGCAATAAAGTATTTTAATAATAATAATAATGACTGAATATTACTATTTGTGATCTGAGTATTGATTTTCTTTTTTTTAAATGTAATGCATTAGAACACACATGTATAAAATATTTGCTCGCCATAACTTGGCAAATGTACCTACTCTTAAGTTTAATTTAAGACCTGTAAATTTGTAAATATGACATTTATGCAAATAAATAAATTGCTTACATATTATATTCAATAAAACTTTTTAATAAGAAGTCGAAATTTATTTATTATTCAATAATTTCGTATTAATTAAATTGGATAACGCCTCTATTAATTGTAATATGTATTTTTTATATATAAAATAAGAGTATATATACTTTACAGTTGCATCTATCCAGTATTGGGCTGACTGACAGTACGAAAAGACATACATCTCTAATGTACATACACGGTAGCGGTAATATTTTTAGTGTTTTAAAGAGAGGTTTGAATGAATGAAGAAGCAGATCACAGTACCGAAATAAAATGCCGCATAGAACAAGCTAGAAACGCCTTTGTTAAAATGAGCCACCTTCTCTGCAATCGCAATCTTAAACTTCCTACAAGATGCCGACTCGTCCGATGCTACATATTTTCCATTCTCCTGTATGGTGTCGAATCATGGACCCTGACAAACACAATGTCGAAGAAGTTAGAAGCTTTTGAAATGTGGATATACAGGAGAATGTTGAAGATATCATGGAAGGACAGAGTAAGAAACGAAACTGTCTTGCAGAGAATGAACAAAGGCGTTGAACTATTGAAAATGGTAAAGCGAAGGAAGTTGGAGTATTTGGGACACATCATGCGCAATAAAAAGTATAGCTTGCTGCAGCTCGTCATGCAAGGCAAGATACAAGGCTCCAGAAGACCGGGGAGAAGACGCACTTCCTGGCTCAAGAACCTCAGGGAGTGGTTCGGGATGAGCACCAGATCCTTGTTCCGGACAGCGGCCAACAAAATCAAAATCGCCTTAATGATAGCCGACCTCCGATAGGAGATGGCACCGTAAGAAGAAGAAAGAGAGGTTTGCAACTGTGACGATACCAGACATTACAGTTTGCTCTTATGCATTTATCTGAATTATGAAAGCAAATGATATGACATGTAGGTACACTTGGAATCAAATTTGTGCAGTATTTGAGTTTTTTTGCTATCTTAACTTCATGCTTATTAAAATTAGCCCCAAGAGCTTGTACGTGATTTCTCAGTAGTGTGATAGCTAGGATACGGACTTGCTAAAGCTGGGCGGTGTAATGGTAGCGGAAATGAACGCCAAGAGCTTCTCACGGAGGCTTTTAATGAAAACTGAGAAAGCACTGAGGTAAACAACACCCGTAATGGACTATATTACTTTTAAACTTAGTGTTGATTTAGGACTTTTCCCTAAGGTTTCTTTTAGAAAGTTCACACTATATAAAGCTAGTAATCTTGGCTAGATGTTAATCCGCTTCTTTATAAGGGTGGTTTCTGACCACCCCGGAAGGAATACTGATGATAATGAACACATTGAAATAATTTGTATAAATATGCAGCATCTTGGTACTTTTAATCAATAAATTTTCGTAAGTAAAGATTATTTATCTGTTAGTTTAATTATTTATCCATTACAGGCACATTAACTAACGACTAATACGATTACAATCTCTGACTATCGTGTTAAGTTGAAGTGGCTGCCTATTCGTTGTCGCACGATTTGCAGAGTCACTTATTTTCTGTTTGAATGAGCCTGCGACACCGAAATACCTCAAGGACAACTTTGCCTATCTCTCTTCCTTCCACGACAAATCTCACAACTCCCTTCTCTTTGTCTCCTCACACCATACTGGATTTGTTTCCAATCCTTTGTAGTCGCTGGAGCAAACCTATGGAACAATATCCCGACCAACATAAGGCAAGCTAACTAAGTTAAGGTTGTACTATTTATTGTTATAACATAAAATACCTTGGCTGCAGACAATATATTTGGGTCTTTTTATATATATAAATTCAATAATCAGTTGTTCACTAATGGTACGTCTACCTCATTCCTACCGCGTTAAAAGAGCCGAGCAGTCGTCAAAGTGTGAGGGTTAAAATCATTTACTGGATTCTCCTTGAAGCGGTCTCTAATGCTTTCTTTTTGTGGTCTCAAATTACGACGCATTTAAACTAACTGGTACTCGTTTATTTCTTTTAATAGACCCTAATTTGAGTACGTTTTTTGCAATAGACCAACCTCGACGATTATTCCTAATGTGATCTTTGATGATGGTCGTTTTTGCAACCCATTTTGTATCTTCATTCATATATTTTTTAAAGTCATTACAATCCTTAATCTTCGCTGCTGAAGTGCCTGCTTTAAAGAATATGTTTCTAGAGGTGTCCCCCTACATTTTCTAGTGTTCCAAACATAGCTTTCCAAATCAGGAAACTAAAATAGCAATGGGTTACACGCTGCCGCAAAATCGACGAGCGATGGAGTAAACGGGTTCTTGAGTGAAGAAAACGTATGGGACGACGGTGAATAATTAACACAGACGTATGATAATGATAATAAAATAGTTAGATCCTGCTAGATTGGACAGATGGCCCAAATAATGTGGATGGTGAGGGTAGAAAAAGAACGCGTGCGTTTCCGTGACCTATATCCAGCAGTTTAGAATTACAAGCCAATGCAGATGATAGATATAAAAACTATGGTAGAGCTTGCTCAGGGATGAATGATAGACGATAAAGTTCAATACCAAACTATTTTAACGTGTTTCACAACTTCACAATTACAACAAATAAACAAAAATAATATTAAACGTTAAGATTGGCGCGCGCGCGTGCTGTCGTCGGCCATGTAGCCGTGGTGTGTCTCAAATAGGCTACTCTTGGCGTCTCACATTACCTACGGCGGTGAGAGCGAGAGCGACAACACGCATGCGCAGTAAATCTAAAAGTCGACGATGTACCGCGCCGGAAGTCGACCACGCGCAACTCTTGGCGGCAATATACGATTTACTACAAAACTAAATAATATATGTTATACTTGATCAGACAAATCTACTTTACTTAGTCTTGTTAGAGATAATTAATCGATAATGTAATAACGTCAATGTCTAACACTCAAAGTCAAAATATCTTTATTCAGGTAAACCTATTACAGGCATTTGTGACACGTCATTATTTAAATTATTTTGAAAGATTCTACTCCTGCTAGTGGAAGACTAAGCTAAACTGGTCCATAGAATAAGCTGTTTGCAGAAGACGAGCAGCTTAGCAGATTCCAGTGACCTGTAAATGTTTAATTTGACTGAGAAAGGAATCTGCAAGGAAAACTCAGCTATAGCAGCCTCGAATATTGAACTCGATGCATTTGAAAAATACAAACAAACTTAATTAAAAAGTGTGGTTTTAAAGCTCGAGTTAGATATGAACACCTCGTTTCCTAAGGTATAAAATGTACGGGCTCCTTGCCAATACCCTGCGGCTGGCAGTAATCCTGCGAATAAAGCGGGTGCACGTGACCGTACTGCCAAGACCTAGTTATTAATGTTGCGGATTTATAACACCTTTAATATCATATTAAATACGACCAACTCATTTTTATTTCTGTAATCGAATGGAGCTTTGTGAAGAATTATTTTATTTTCATATTAAGTTTAAATTAAAAACGCCCGGGTGTTCATTTAAAAGGGGTGTGTAATATTCCTATTAAAATGAACACCGGTGCGTTTTTATTTCTAAAAATAAAGTTTGATATAAAACAAATTCCTGTTTGTTACTATCGTAGAACAAATAAAGAGATTCTATATATATTTAAATCTTAGATGTCGTCAGGATATATTGATTGCCATGAATACCTTTAGTATTATGTTCTTTGATGGAAACAGTCGAATATATATTATTTTTATAGACATTAAAATGTTGTGTTTTTTATTATATTTTATGACAACAGTTTTGTAGTGTTTCATGCAGTTCTTTATTCTGACATATAGTGACGAGCGTGTATAATAATTGAGATTTTTTTAGATGAAAGAACTGTGGAGTTCTTCGCGCCATTTTGCGTGGACATGTCAAGTGCAAGTTTTTGTTTTGTAAATTAATTTGCTGTGGATATTATTGGTCAAAAGTGGTGTTGTTTTGTTTAATAATGTGCTGCAATGTGAATAATTATGGAAAACGATAAATTGGACTTTAAATATAGGGCAAAAGTTGCAGTTTATTTTTTGCGGTTTTCCCGCGCTGTGGACTCCCATATTTTACCCGACGTGTTTGGGCTACAATGCCGCGAGTGACTCCAAGTAAAGCTTCAAATTCTGCAACATCTGAAATTTGATGATCCCCAACTCGGTTATAAACTCTGTTATGAACATATATTATGCAAATAAATTACGTGTTTAGGACTGATGTATTCTGTACAATGTCCTTTAAAGACAATAAAAAAAAAAAAAATGAAAGAACTGTAGTGAGGTGATGTTTCACAAGATCAGCTAATGAATTGGCAGCGCATTTTAGAAATGGATTTGAGCTAAGTTATTTACAGCCCATATTTAGATGTTTAAAGGATACTGCAGATAAATAATTTGAATTGAATTCACCTATTAACGTTCTCTTCTATCTTGAAAAAAGTAATCCTTATTGAACTTTCCGTTCCGTGAGAATCAAATATTCCAAAAGACCACAACACAGTTTTGACAAAAATTCCTTTGAATTTTAAATATTGGTAATGTCGAGTAAAAGGTTAGTTTAGTTCCATAACTGAAACAATTTTCAAGGGAAAATCAACGTTATTATTAGATGATGTGCAAATAAATCCCAACGGATCGTAGACAACTTTTCTGGTCTACTGTACCTTGATGCCCATTATGAAAAAGTCGATAAAGGGACAGCACGCACGACAGCACATGTTTTGGATTTTCTGTGATCGATTGCGTATTGTGAGTATGTCATGAGTTACATTATGAGAATGTAATGAATCTGTTAAAGTTTAGCAAGCTTATAGGATATGACGTAGCAATAGGTAGTTATCGGTGATGAAGATGGTGACATAAAGTCATATTAGACGTACAAAAAATTCCGACAAACATTTGTCTGACTTTTGTGACAAAATAAATATAAACGCGTCTACGTAATGTGTATTATTATTTATATTTTACCGCGCTTGGTGTCTGTCATAACCAGAGACATACATCCACCTATAATAATAATAAAGCATAGGAACGAAGTACACTACCGATGATTACAAAAATAAAGTGTGCACACGTGTGACGGCGTGGAGCATCGAGCGCCTGATAGTCTAAGCGAAAGTCAATGGCAAAAGAATGCGTGGTATAGTAGGTCTCCGATGAGATGAACAAACCAGGAGAAGGCTGTAATTAATCATCCCCTCATCAATGAGCTGGACATTTAAATGAAATGAAATAATTTATTTATCAGAAACATGGTAGGTACAGGGATGTAAATTATTATATGTAATTATCACATGCTTCGCTATTTCTAGCATACAAATATTTAGTTAGTCACATGATTTTGTCGAGCTTAGTGTCTAGGTATTCTTTTGTCGAATAAAAACATTTATTAACCAGCATTTGTTTGACTCTTAATTTGAACAGTTTTAGTGGCAGCTTCCTTATAGTAACTGGAAGCTTATTAAATATCTTTGTTGCCATTGCATAACAGTTTCGGCTATATTGAGTACTTTTATGAGTTGGAATAATTATTCTACTAGGATAACGCGTTTTAAAATTGCAATTATCCCCAAGAGTTTTAAAAAGTTCCGGGTGGCTTTTTACAAATAAGCATTCAAGTATATAGATAGAAGGAAATAAATTTACGCTTTCTCGTGAATATGAAACAAGGGAAAAGCTTGCAAACCACACTTTAAAGAGCAAATAATATTAACGAACTTCTATAAACATTTTAGAAATATGTAAATTTGTAAGTAAATGTTCAGACAAGCCAGGCCGACATGAATCTCGTTTCAAAAACAAGTTACAGTTACCAAAATTAAATTTAAAACTACACCTTGTCAATAATGCGTGACCAGTACAATGATTGTTGGCGAGCTATGTTTCATCTACATCACTGGTGCAGTGCTAGCGAGATGTTCTGCACAGGCCGCACTCCGGGCTGGGCCGCACTAATGCGACAGAGAACAGCGGGCGTCAGATCACACGTATTTAACTCAAGCAATAAAATAATATCAGCCGTGCGTGACTGGCCGTGTAGTCCACTGCACCAACACAAATTAGCTTTGCCTCACCTACGCCTCAGTAAAACTAGTAAGTCTTTTTTGGGACTTGGTGTTCGTTTCTATAACACACTCCCAAAGGAACTAACTAGCTTGTGTTTAGATAAACTAAAAAATCATGTCAAACGTCGACTTATAGGCAAGGCCTATTATAAGATAAATGATTTTATTAGTGACAAAAATGCCTGGTAGATGTGCTAATGTATATTATTAATATATTTTGGACACCTTTTACTGTTGGTGTATGTTTATATTTAGGTCAATTCGATTGTATAAATTAAATATTAATATAATTTATTTAAATACTTATAACAATGTAATGTGACAATACAAAAGAGCCCGAGAAGGCCAAATTGTAATAAAAGATTTGACTTTGACTTAACTATGGCGAGACTATCATAGTCCCAATATAGATATTTGATGTTGGTTTTATTAATTTTTTAATTTAATTTTATATACTTAGTTCTTAGTTTTACTGTTAATATTAGTTTTAATAATTGGATTGTATTTAACTATGTAAAATCGATCTGAAAAATAAACGTTATTATTATTGTTATTAAACTTAACACCTATACACATTGATCACATATAGGTACACACCCACACGCATACACACATACACACATACACGCATACACTCATACACGCATACACACTAACGCGCTCATACATACACACTTTATTTACAGTCCTTCAACCAATTTATTGTTTATGTTACAGTTTACGATAGATAGCTTTGGTGTCTGTAGCTGATGGGTAGGAATGAATACATATTTTCTTCCGTCTTGTTGTATGTTATTGTTTTCTTTGCGTTTTTGTTGTATTTTGTAAATTTCCTTAATTTTATGCACTATTTGTTTTTGTTGATTTCTTAATCTGTCTTCACAGTGGATTTATATTTTTGTGTATAATTTGTGAACCCATTCATGGCCTTATTTATTGTGTAAAATTTTTTAATATTGTATTTTTGGTTATGCTGTTGGAGTTCCAGATAAATAAATAATAATTATTATTATATACAATAAATTACCAGAATCTATTATACAAGAAGTTAAAATACTTTTGTAAATTATCTAAAGGATTTATTACTATAAAAATGTAACTCCATACAATGTACATAGTAGTTATTATTTTCGATCATGCTCCGAAGTCCTGTTGTTTGGTTTTTATTTTTTCTTGTGACATGTAATTAAAGAATTAAATTTACTAAAGCTAGTACAATGTAACAAAATGGTGCTAAGTTATTGAACAACCCGTGTCAGTCTCTAGTTCAAATTATAGTAATAACAAAATAAACTTTCCAATATAAAATAGTAACACATAAATATTTTTTTGTCTAAAACTTGTCATGTTTTGTTTAAAACTTTTATGCATGAAAGAATTAGTTATTTAAGTTTATGACTACATACATCCATAAAACGTTTTATCAAATAGGAAGAAGACATTTTTTAGCATTCTTTGAATTCATAGTGCGTTTGCATCGTCCATTATATGTGGAGGAGAGAGTAAGGTATACATTCTCTTTTCATTTCGCAATAAAAAGCTTTCCTTGCTTACCACATTATTCTGTTGTTTAATATGCAAAAATATTATTACTTAACGTATATATATGGCGTTCTTGCCACGATTCCACGCGGACGGAACTTATATCCCACTATCCATTTTAAAAAATGTTATTTATTTTATTTTATACTCTGTAAATATGTTTTTCAAATAATTATAGTCTTAACATATGAATCGTAACATTTTATTTCATCTCAGATCATGTCAGATCCTGTTAGATCATTTCTGATCGTGTCAGATCGTGTCAGATTATGTCATATCATCTCAGATCGTCGTGATGTATGGCCACACCACTTGTTTTAATTAGCTTATTTCTTTTAACATTTTTACACATCATCTCACTTCTTTATTTTATTTCATTACATCTCACACATTCAATTAACTATTTATGTATAAGATAAAATAATATATACACCTAATTATATATACACTACACTACACTACACTACACTACATTACACTATACTACAATACACTACACTACATTACACTACACTATAGATGTATTTATTATTAAGTTTGAGTCAGAGGAACCTGGAGTGCTTTCACACAGACTATGCTTTCGCTTAGTTTAGTTTTGGCTCCAGTCTCCTACATAAATGTTTTAATAAATATGATACTAATTTTAAGTTTTGTGGGAGAAAATAAAAAACTTTTTTTTTTTTTATAATGCGTCTAAAACTATCTCTAGATATAGGTCTGTGGGCATAACCTAAAAGCTTTGTTGAGTATGCTCGGCGTGATGTATGGCCCATTTGCTCGACCCCCCTCCACTGAGTGCACGCCGCGATGTAACCAATTACTGGGTTTGTTTTAATTAAGCCGCACACATGAAACTTACCAAATTGATAATAATATTTAAAAAAATATATATAAACTATTTAAAAGGGGTTTGACGCTTTTGCTTCCATCTCGCTCGCACAATCCAATATTTTAAAGATTTACTTTCAAGTGTTTACTTATAAAATTACGGACATATTTTTACTTTCATATACGTAATTTTAGACAGAGAAAAAGCACATTTTTGTTTGATAGTGCGAGCGAGATGGACGCAAAAGCATTCATGCCTTTTAGTGCGATTAATAAATATATTTTTATAATGTAGTATGTATTTATTATACATATAGTATTTGTATGTAGGTATATGTTTATTATACTTATATAGGTATATTACGTAGGTCCATATTATTTCTCAGAATTAATCATTTTTATTTTTTATATTTTATGCACCTCTTATTGTCCTTAAGGTTCATTTGTACTTATGTGAAGCGATTTTTCCTGCCTGCAATAAGACTTATGCTATATAAAACACAGATAAGGTCATTCGTGGAGTATTGTTCTCACCTCTGGAAATGCTCCGCTACAGATGCTCTCAATGTCCTGCAGAGGCGGGCAATTCAGATAGTACACGACGCCACAGTGTCTTAAACGCTGCAGCTTCGCCGTTACGTTGTCTCTCTGAGTGTGTTCTACAAGCTATACCACGGCGAGTGTTCTGAGGAGCTCCATAACCTTATCCCTTCTTCTCTATTTCGCAACCACATGCACAGGCCAAAATATGCATCCACATACCAAACCCACTATCCCTACGCGTACTCAAAAATTTGGAGACTCTTACATCTGTCGCACGCTGAAGATGTGGAATGCTCTCCCAGGCAGTGTGAAACACTAATATAACCTGGATTCCTTCAAGCGAAGTTTCAAAAAGAATATTGTTAGGCCGACATAATAATAATAATAATAATAAAATTCTTTATTGCACACAAAATATAAAATATAAAAACATGTACATAGGCGAGCTTAATACCCGACATAGTGGTAGAGACTGGTGCCGGTCGTTAGTGACTGGCGTCAGTTGCTCCCATTCTTGGAGCCCGCGTACCGCTTACCATCAGATCGTCGCGATGTCACATGTCGTGTACAGTATATAAAAAAAAAAATGTAATTGTACTATTTTGTAAAATACTTCGTGACATGCAATAAAATATTTGAATTTAAATGTTTTCTCCTTCCTTATTGAGAATTAAAATGGTAATACGGCTGTGATCTTTACTTTTAGAAGTCAAAAGGCCAAAGCTAAAGAACCAGTGCCATTAAAGACGAAATCAATTCTACGAAATCTGCATAGAATAATCGAGTGCAATATGGAAGAGGGGTTTGGAAAAGGCAGAGCCAAGATTCCATATTAAGATGCATCGGAGATAGCCCCTTGAGATTCGAAGCGTCCCCGCCATGAATTCCTAAGGCCAATTCAGATGCATTAACCGAAAATTTGCGCTACAGGCTGTGCTTATATACGAAAATCCAAAGTTAAACTTTTAGGATTATAAGTTATCAATCCGAGGCCCATCATTAGGTTAACCGGTTAAATAGGAAGATTCTTTAAGAATACACACGTAATCATAATAATGAGCGCAATGGTGGCTCGGTTGTAAGAACGCGTACCTTACATCCTACAAAGTCGGTTCAAACCCACCCGACATGTACCAATGAGAAATACACTTTTCTTACGTACATTTATCATAGATTTACAACACCACCGTTCCCGTGCCTCGGAGAGCACGTTAAGCCGTCATCCCGGTTCCACTAATGCCAACTTGTGGAATCGTTAATAAATTGTCATAAAAAATTGACATCATATCTTCGCCAAAACGTCTGGCTAGCGTGGCGAGTGTAGGCCAAATTCTCCAGATATATGTTCTGGAAGGCCCATCTCCAGCAGTGGATGTCTAGGACGCTGTGTTCTAGGGGCTGTAATAAATGAATGAAAAAAAAATATAATAAACTTTATTTCAGAATAATTCCATATAATACAGATACAGAAAGAAGTTGGAGTTCTAGAACTCTGGGGATGATTTAATTTAAATTTAAAGATTGAATGAAATATATTTATTTATCGCCAAACTTTTCTAATGTATGCGAAAAATATTAACCCTTACATTTATAGTGGCACCGCTACAACCTAGGGATAGGCCATAGCGCCGATTTTCAGCCGTCTTACGGATGAAAATCACATCACTGACATAGATGTACTAATTACAACCCATTTAACACACATATTGCATACATACATACATAATAATAAGCAGCCTTGCATAGTAAAGTGAGCAAGGTGGATTCAGGCAAGCAGCTAGCATGCTCGATGAGAAGCAATGAGCAAATTTAAGTTGATTTTATAACCAATAACTGATTGCATTTGGCGAAGTGACAGAGGAAAATTTAAGGCTCTTTATTACACTTATCCTTTGCATTATTATTACAATTACCCTTTACAAGCTCGGAGATTGTCTGCTAAGCAAGGTTAATTTCTAAATGACGTCATAGTTCACACAATAATCCACTGCGCTGGTGTAGTACTAAATTATAAAAAGTTTTTTTTAAGGGCTAACATGATGTCGTTAGACAATTTTGCCTGTTAACATTAAGATCAATTTTAAGTGATAGTAGGTGCATATTATTTACTATCTTAATTCTAAGAACTAAATTTACATTGCGTAGTTATGAGTTGACAATGATAATTGTTTTTCTTTGTCATTAGCTAGCTAGGCCCTTTTGTCGCAGCAGCTCACAGCACTGGTTTAGACTACGTTTTGTATTGAATAGGCTTATCTACAAACATATATACATGGATCCTGGTAGCATAGCCTTCAGGTTCTACTTCATATTAAATGTACCCTCGGTTCTAGACAAAGGTTACGTTAATTGCGAATAATTACCCGATATGTAGACGCTTGTGGCCCTTAATTAAAGCTATTCAGCTTGATGATGTAATCAATATCTATGTATTTGACCAGCGTAATTAGTACTTTAAATAATAAAAGGCATTATCTTAGTAAATTATCTTCATTTAACTTATTCTTAGCTTTTATTAAATAAATATCTTTATTCGGATAAATTTATTAAAGGTATTTGTGACACGTCATTATTTAAATTATTGTGAATGATCCTCTCATCGTCTATACCACAATGTCTAAAGACGAAGGTCTTTAACCAGTGCGTCCTCTCGGTAATGTCGTACGGAATAAAGACGTGGACGTTAACAGTGGGTCTGGTCCATAAATTCAAGGTCGCTCAGCGAGCCATGGAAAGAGCTATGCTTGGTATATCTCTAATAAATAGAATTCTAAACGTTGATATTCGTTAGAGAACGAATTTTAAAATTAGCAAGCTGAAGTGGCAATGGGCCGGACACATCTGCCTCAGAACCGACGAACGATAGAGAAAACGGGTTCTAGAGTGGAGACCACGTACGGGAAGACGCAGAGTGTGACGACAGATGACCTAAAGAAGGTCGCTGGTGGGGGTTGGATGAGAGTAGCGAAAGATCGCGTTAAGTGGAGAGCCTTGGGGGCGGCCTACATCCAGCATTGGAGAGATACAGGCCGATGATGATGATGATGAATGATTCTACTCCTGCTAGTGGAAGACTAAGCACGAAAGTGGATCAAAGAGTAAGCTGTTAGAAGAAGACCAGCAGCTTAGCAGATTTCAGTGACCTGTTAATGTTAACTTAATAAATAAATATTAGGGTAGGCAAGTCAGCTGCTCTATGTGGGCAATCATCCACAGCCGACTAATTATTGCAAATTGTTTCATATTTACGACGCTTGCTGATGTGCGATTGAAGAAGACAGTAACCTTAAAGCTGGATGCTAGGATATCTAGCTGCTAAAATCTCAAACCTGAGATTGGCCCAATTTCCAAGGTACCTACTATTGTCATTCCGTCTGACCGCTTACCATCGTTGCGACTCCTCCTCCTCCTTAGTCGGTACCCCACTGTTGGGGATCGTGACTCCGTCGCAGTCCATCCATTAGCCGTTTCCAGTGGTTGCGGTCCTCGGCGCAGTGGATGGCTTGGTGTACTGGGATGTTTAGGTGGTCAGTCATCTGACTAGACCATCGTTTGGGGCTTCATCCTCTTGTTCTTTTACCGTCTATTTTTCCCGTTACTAAGAGTTTTTCCAGATTGTCGGCGCCTCTTCTAGCAATGTGGTCAAAATATTGCAGAATTCGGTTAAAGCAAACGGCAGAAAGTTTCTGTCCCTTGGCAAGTTTGAGCTCTTCGAGCACCGAAACGTTAGTGCGTCGTGCGGTCCAATGAATTTTGACCAAACGACGCCAGCACCCCATCTCAAACGCATCAGTTCTTGCCGTATCTGCTGCTTTTATAGTCCACGTCTCCGAACCGTACAAGAATATGGAGAATACGAGCGATCTGACTCTCTCCATATTTTGTCGAGCTGGGTCATTGCTGTTTTAGACATTTCAATTCGTCGACGAACCTCACCTTCGCAACCTCCCTTGTTGCGACTCAAACAGTTTTAAATAGATGGGATCCAGAATACTGCAAGCGTCGTACAAACGAGATCATTAATGGCGCTGTGACGGATAAAGCTAACCGCACTTTTGGAACACAACAGCCCATGATGACGAATCTCATCGTCATCTTTTCTACATGGACAGTGATATTGTTTTAATCAATAAATTGGTACAGTAATAACTTTTGTAGCTACCTTTCTTTTAATAAGAAAAGGCATGCTACGATGGTTCGGGCATGTTGCAAGAATGAGCAAAGAAATATTGATTAACCAGATATATAATGCGAAAGTTGTGGGTGAAAGAGCAGTGGGAGGCAGACCGAGACTCACATATCACCATCAAATAAATAAAACACTGACTGAAGGTGCATTCAAAAGCCTTCGTAACAAAAGAGCCTATCAGCGTGTATAAGTGGATATTGTATGTAGTATAGATATATATATTGTCAACTGTAGTTTAGGTATTATTGGTATGTGGTATATATATTATTGATGAATATAGTAATTATTTAAAAATGTCAGTTTTAAATATGTCTTCGCACAAATATGTTTTCTCCAACAAAATCAACAATATTTAAATTTTTGAGTACATACATACATAATTAACAGAGTAAATGTGATTTTAATTAAAGGAGAAGACGGCCTGCTCATAATTACCATTGAGTATAAATTTAAAACTAGGCATGCAATAGATATTATACATTACATAAACAAATTATTTACCTACCTAACAGTTATAAATTAAATTATATTATAAATTAAATTATAATTAATAAAACTAATACCTACCTAATTACCTAAATAAATGTTACAAATATTATAATACTGGAAAAAAAACAGTTTTAAGAAAAACTTACAAACAAAATTAGTAAAAGCTAAAATTAACAAAAACTACCGAATTATTATTTATTAAGCCTTCCCAATGTACACAGTGCAATTAAGTTTTTAAAATAAATAATGAAATAAACGTTTGCAGCACGTAAAGCTAAAAATAGCTTTGTCAGTAATATACATAATTAAACGCAATAACTCATTGTCAATACAATTTCTATTGCCAAACAGAATTCAACGTTTTATAATATACACCCTGTAGAGCGAAAATACTTTTCAACCTGTCAATGGGTGTTGAATGATTTATGCCAAGTAACCGTCTTCTGATTTCAAGGAAGTCTTCAATAGAGTTCGCGTATTTATTCACTCTCTCGAGCCCCATTGTTCCAGACAAGATCCAAATTTGAATAGGAAGTGAAGTAAAATAGTTTGATTAAAATCGCTATATGAATTGTTAAGTTCGCAGCGGGAGATTAAACTGGGTCTTCTGTATTTTATTTGTTCATCTTTATAGCTTTATATATTGTCAGTTTAGTAATACAATAATACCAGTCGTAGGATTTTTTCTTCACTGCACTCTCTCAATAAATTAAAGAATTTTCTGCCGTTGAAAGCTAAAATTACGCTTGTACAAACACTGCTGCTTCCCTTACTTGATTATGGTGACATGTGTTGTGTGGATCTCTCACAAGAATTACTCAACAAGATGGAACGACTACACAATGCATGCATTAGATTCATTTTTTGTCTTCGCAAATACGATCACGTTTCCCCATTTCGCGAAAAGCTGAAGTGGTTAAATGTTCGCAGTAGAAGAAATAGCAGAGTGCTCTGCTTATTATACTCCATATTACACGAGCCTGTGACCCCCAAATACCTTAAAGACAGCTTCACTTTGCTTGGTTCGCATCATGACAGAATTCTTCGCTCTTCCTTTAATACTACTTTTGCTATCCCTTCTCACCACTCCGCTTTTATGTCCAAGTCGTTTGCAGTTGTGGCTGCAAGGCTTTGGAATGACCTACCGACGGAGGTTAAAGATGCTCCAAACAGAGCTATATTTAAAAGATTAGTTTACAGACACTTTTTGGGTTCATAATTTTCATAAAATTTTCATTGATTGTTGCTTATTATTATCCTACATCATCGGTTATCATTAAGTACGTAGTACCTAATTTATGTTTATGTAGTATATAAATAGTATAACTTATTTATGTAGTTTATATATGTATGTGTGTATAAATTCGTATGTAATTTTATTAATAAATATTTATTATAAGCAATAAATAATATTCTATAGACGTATATTTTTAATATATTTAATTTTAATTGATATATTGCACCTACCTCACATAAATGTTCTCGTTGTCCCGAAGGTCTGACAGGCAGAGAATGTCAAGCGACATTATGTCACGCCTTTGTAATTTATGTGCAATAAAGTTTTAAATAAAAATAAATAACTGACGACCAACATCAGTCCCTACAATTATTATAGTTTTTTTAAATTCATTTTGGTAAACCAACAGTTGACAATTTTATAATAAATATTATACATTAAATTCATCAAGAACTATTAAAGGTTTTCACATATAAATTTAAAGTTAAGCAATTAAGAGCAAGAGAAGAAAACGTCACTGCATTACCATTATTGTGAAAAAAGTATAGATAATATAAAGATGTAACAAGTGCTTACATTGATGACCCACAGATGAACAATGCCACAATAAATATAATACAGGTTAGAAGTTGTAACAGTTGTCATCTGCAGGTCTTTTAGACAACGAGAATAAAAAGCAAAACCATGAGTAAGTTGGTAATGAAAAACAAATTACTCAAAATGAATTGCTGCCGATTAACGATTCAACGTAACGAAGCGTCATTAGACGTCTAATATATGTTGCTTTGGAGTTAAACATGTCTATGTCCAAATCTTCCGCAAGAATAAATATCCTATCAAGTTGTTTTTTCACACTTCGCTTAAAGAACTCCAGGTTATAGGCATATATAACACACTGGCTGGCATTTAACATCTTCAGCGTGCGACAGATGTAAGAGTCTCCAAATTTATATGTACGCGTAGGGATAGTGGCAACGGTATATGGCTTCATTTTTTGGCCTGTGCGTGTGGCTCAGTTGCAGAATAGAAAAGAAGGAATAATGTTTAGAGCTCTTCAGAACACTCACCATAGTATAGCTTGTAGAACACGTTTAAGGAACGTCTCGGAGAAGCTGCTACGATTCGAGAGTTTTAGATCTATGGTGTCATTCACTATCCGAATCGCCTGCCTCTGCAGGACATTGAGAGCAGTCCTAATTATTTAAAATTAAAAATAAATGGTCGCTCTTGCGTTGAAAAGAAACATCGTTATAAAGACCTAGTTAATTTATTTATTTAATTGGAAAATCAACAGCTTAAAATACATATTTTCTAGTGATAATGAGTACAGACAATTAAAGATTTTCACAATAGATGAATGAATGAATGTAACAAAAAAAAAAACAGAAAAGAAGACCTTTATCAACAAATGCATAACTTAAAAAGCAAAAAGACAAAGCGTGACTAAATAGACATATTTAAATTTATCATAAATGTAAATAATATCATTATTTATTTATTTTATGATGAACTATTGTAAAGGCAGCGGTAAGGCGACTGAATGTTTAAACGATTTCTTTGAACCAACAAAGAGATCAATATCAGGAAAGATTTTGTTATATGTGTATGCAATTCGGGTTAAAGGTAAGTTTTCCAAAATTAGTGCGATGTCATGGTACGAGCAAGAGATCTGTAAAGCGGGTACGACGTTTCCATGCTTTGTACCCAATACCACTACACTACTGTACAGAAATATATTAAATGCAATAAAATAATTGTAAACAATAAGAGAACATGCCTACTAGATGTACCTACATCCAAAAAAGCGTTACATAGCTCCTATCTTGTAATTGGCCCCAGAGCCATAAATAAGTATGTCCAAGATCTAGGAGGTGACAAGATAGAAACATTATTACATAGACAACTCTTCACTAGGTTCAAAAAATGGCTCAGTCAGAGGGATTACATTATATTACCTTCTAGCTGTCGTTAGGTAGTCTGGCCTCTTCACCGATCCACGCTGATATAGACACACATACACTCACAACTACATATACACTCACACCTACATACCCACACAGAACAATTTTGGTGGGTATTTGTTTGTGCTGTTGTGTTTGATAATAATTGTTTTTTTTTTAATGATAAAATAAATTGTATTTATAGTTTTTTTAAATAATTTTAACGGGTCTTTACGCGATTTACCTTAGAGAGATATTTCTCCCGACGTTTCAGCCAAGTTGCATTGGCCGTGGTCACGGGTCGACTGAAGCTATGCGGTGTAGTCTCGTACATACTGGGCGGCAGATGTAAACCTACCCACTTATCACTTTTAAAAGTTTTTAGAAATCACGACACACGACACTTACAATATCCTTGGCGACACCGGGCGATTTTTCCCGGCGTCGAAACCTATAGTAGATTCCACGATGAAGATAGCTTATAACCCCCCTCTCGATTGAAATTTTTGTGTTTCTTTATTTCGATCGCTTCACGTACTATTCTAGGGTAATAGTGCCGATCGGTGGAAAGTATCTTTGGGTCATGCAGCTCAATCCAATGGTTTGTGCCACTATCCATTAGGTGTTCTGCTATTGCTGACTTGTTTAATTGGCAGTTTTTTACAGCTGCTATATGTTCCTTGACCCTCTCGGCTATTGTGCGCTTAGTTTGGCCAATATATGAACTCCCACAGCTGCAGTCCACTTTATACACGCCAGGCGTTTGGAAAGGAATGACATCCTTTGGGGTGCGTACGTGTTTTGCTACTTTGGAGAATGGGGTGTACACAGCATTGATAGATAACTTTTTGAAAGCTGTACCAATTTTATCCGTTACTCCTTTCACATATGGTAAGAACGCGGGCAGCCGATTGACCTGTGGATATCTCTCCTTGTTTTTCTGTCGCAGCAACCTCGGACCCACACCATATCCATTTATTATGTCGACCGGATAAAACAAAATGGTATGCTACGACCTGCGGCACGGTTGCTACCAGTGCAGGTCATTGAGCATATAAAAATGTAATAGATTTAAGTTAATTGGATCAATAAACGATTTTTATTTTATAATTATTTTTATCTCCACCCACATCGTGCAGAAACAACATATCAATCAGAGCTCTTCCGTCCTTCAGTGTATTGTTATAATGATGACAATTTTGCTTGTAATCTTGATAGTGTATTTTGGTTTTGTAGTTTAAATACTTAATGAATCTGCTTTGAAGTGGGATACAATAAATGATTCATTATAATAAAATTGGGTAAAGATAAATCAGCTTGGAGGCGTTTTTCCGATTGCAGTAGTACCACAAACTGGTTTATTCCGGTTTTGAGTGACTGACTGCATTATACATTAATACAAACCCAAATGCTTCTCCAAGTTGATTAATCTATGCTATATGAGCATAGATTAAATTCTCAAATTCTAGCAGAGAAAGTATCAGTCCGTAGAAATAAAGTTTTTCAAAGGAGTGGCAAAAGTAGGTCACCAGAAATATGCTTCAGCTGTCTGTATTCTAAAGACTATAATGAAATTAATACACATAAAAATATGTCTTGATTTGTAACTAAATAAATATGTAACAAAATAATAAATAATAAATATTTCCAGACAGGTCACACAGCGCCATCTAGTTTCCGTGGTAACCTACGAGGCTTGTGTTACGTAAACTAGATGGTTGATAAACTACATATTATACTTTTTTTTTGTAAATATATACATATTATACATATATACACCCAGACCGAGACAAATTATACAATGTACAACTTGCCCCCGGCGGGAATCGAACCCACGACCTCCCGAGTTCACGGCACGTTTGTTACCACTAGACCACGGAAGAATAATTTCAATAAGAGTTTAACTAAATGGATTTAAAGGTAGATGGGTGTATTAGCATGTTGTGTAATCGTTTTGTGGTGAGGGATATCATAATTTAATAAGAACATTTATTTACTATTAAAATATATGTCTTATATGAGTATTATGTTTTCTATATGTATATATGTATTTAGTTGCTAATCTATTTTCGCATTATTTATAAACTAAACATTACCACATTAAAATTTTGATATGTTAGTAAGGATAGGGCAATCATGCTGAACTTCAGCACGGGGTCACCTCGCGAAGTGTGCACACACATTACTTACTTCACTCTATCGTACAGAGTTATTTAGCATGTTATAAAAATGTGTACACTTATATCACAATAAATATATTTGATTTGATTTGAACAAAAGTTCTTAGCACAATAGAATACGTACAAAGAGCTGATGATATCAAAGGCCATCTATGGCATGCGGGCTGCGATATGTTGTCCATATACCAATATTTATCTTTCTGCTATGCCTTACTTATAGCTATAGGTTATTTGTGTCATTTTACCAGTTAAATGACTTACGATTGTATTTTTGAGCCTATAGACATAATGTAGGCCAATGCTCGCTATTACACATGATCTCCTGGCATATTTTACACATGATCTCTGGCATGACCGCCTCCGTGGTAACAAACTAGTGGTAACAAACGCTGCCGTGAACTCGGGAGGTCGTGGGTTCGATTCCCACCGGGGGCAAGTTGTACATTGTATAACTTGTCTCGGTCTGGGTGTTTATATGTATAATATGTATATATTTACAAAAAAAAAAAAGTAGTTTATCAACCATCTAGTTTCCGTAACACAAGCCTCGTAGCTTACCAAGGAAACTAGATGGCGCTGTGTGACCTGTCTGGAAATATTTATATTTATTTATTTATCCAGCCCCCACCAGCGACTTTTGTAAGCTCACCCGTCTATCCGGAGGGGTATCGTCCCGTGCGTCAGTATATTGCATTTAAAAATAAAACTTTTGTGTAAAAAAAGTTACATACAAAAGTTATAGAATTAATTAATACGGATCGATCCAGCCCAGTCTGATGTTAAAAAATTCTAATATGAAGTGGCAAAAAAAAAACAGTTAAAAGTCGCAATTTTTTTATTCGCTTGAAAAAAAACTCTTTGAAAAAAAAAAACAATTTTTCATAAATTTTTTCGCACATTACCAGTCAATTAAAAAGGCGCGCAGTAATTGCATATATTACAGCCACTATTAAAGAAAATTTTAAGGCCCAACCCACCGGTTTATGATTTATTAACATTTTAAAAAATATGCCTTTTTATAAAAAAAAATAACAAAAAAGGCTACACTTTCACCAAGTATCACTTGAATTTATTTTTAAAAAAGAGATACGAGAACGAGTTTTAAAAAACAGCGATTTTAAACGGTTTTTTTTAAATTGCCACATCATTATCGATTTTTTAACAACGGACCGGTCTGGATCGATCCGTAATATTAATTAATTAATTTCTACAACTTTTGTATTTAACTTTTTTTAATCGAAAACATTTCTTTTTTAAAGTCAAATAACTATTTTTGACCAACTTTGGCCTCAATTTTCAGTAAGACCCAACACTGTCAGTTGTTTTAAAAATACAGCATTAAATTCTACGAAAAATTTCCGAGTTTACGTAAATACGTAAATTACGTAAAATAGAATAACTATATAGTCTATTTGTTATCTACTGGTATGCCAGCTCGCTTGAATCGTGTAAGCTCTCACCGCAGAGTTTGCCATGTGTACTTGCACCTGCATCGGAGATAACCTCAAAATTTAATTACAACAATTCAAGACAGACTGGCTTCTTAAGCTGCATTAGATCCCATATGTTCCTATAATAAGGGTCTAGACAAAGGATCCAATTTGCATGGTTAAATTAAACTATTAAAATGCATGTTAGCTGTTTCATTAGCTGGTCAATCTCTGTTCCTTTTGTCTTAGATTGCCAACCAGAGTACTCTTTTTACGAGTATCCTAGAATAGCTACATATATATGACATCGACGAGCTTGCCACTTGTCATTGTCACGTTAAGCGGGAAATTTAAATAAAACAAAGGAATTTAAGCATCGATGTATATAGATAGGCCCTCACTGATATAAAAACGTTCCCGCAAAACTAATCGAAGTCATGTAGCTGCACCAACAGTCGCGAGCTAGCAAGAAAGAAAGAAGAAAGAAAGAAATATATTTATTTGTCGCCAAACCATACACATAGCATAATACACATTTTAAAAACCTATACAAAAAAAAATAGTAAAATGATTATGCGCAAAATAATTAGCCTACCAGCACATGTATAGCGACAAAAAGGCGATCAGCTCGGCGTCCGCTACAACCTATAGATAGGCCATAGCGCCGATTTTCAGCCGCCGCCTTACGGATGGAAAGCACGTCACGGACACAGATGTACTAAAATACAACCTATTTAACACATACATTGCACGAAATACACACACACATACACACAATAATAATAATAACATCCCAGCCTTGCATAGTAAAGGTGAACAAAGGTGGATTCAGGCATGCAGCTAGCATGCTCGCTGAGAAGCAATGAGCATTGATTTCAGTTTATTTTTAAAACCAAGAACTGATTGCATCCGGCGAAGTGGCGGAGGCAGATTATTCCAGATTTTAGTAGCCGCATAACTGAAGCTTTGAGAGCGCTTATATATTAATATTTATATCGAGTGAAACTAGTCTTTATAGCATGCATTGTGACAGAATTTCCGACAAATATCGCATGTGACATTCATTGCTTGAAAATTGGCCCCCAAAGTTGGTAGGGACACGTGGCAAGCGGCACGTTTTTAGAGTGCGTTTTGTATTGAATAGGCCTATCTATATACATCAATGAATTTAAGCAAAGGAAGTTAATATATTAAGTAAAGTGAAGTTAAAAGAACAAGAGAATCTACAATTATATAAGGGAGGGTCGTAAGCCAAAACTTAGCCCTATCACTATTTATGCATCCGTTGACTGTACGTAGGGGTACCTTCCCTCGGAGAGCCTGAAGATGGGGACCCGGAGAGCGCTGCCGATCCCAAGCGGACAACGAGGCGTCACGGGGATCCTGGGCAGCGGGGTTGTCTTCTCAAGCTAGGTCCCAGCTCTATAGTCCTTCTGGAAAAAACCCCAAGCTACGGGGGCGACAATATCCAGTAGGTTTATTAAGGTATTTAATTATTAAGTTTTAAATGTATACTACAAGAAAAAAACTATTAATTAATTAATTTCGCAGTCTGATTTTTGAAAAGTGAAGTGTCAAAACCTAGACTGACAGGTGACGTCTTAAATATGTCCAAGGCATAGGATGTCGATTGCAGCCAACAATATTTATTCCTTGGCCGCATGTAATACGATCGTTACATCATGATTGGCCTATAGTAAAGTTGGCTAAATGTGAATCCGCTTCTTAATAAATAAGAGTGGTATCTGACCACCCCGAAAGGGATACGGTCGTGATGATACCTTATGTATATATTATATACTAGCATGACATGTAAGTGGCGCGCGAGGTCCATGATCAGACATCAGTCCCTAACATTATGCTGGCTTCACTGGGCATGACGGCAATTCGAGCCAGATCCCGAAACGTGTGGATACACTTTACTGGGTTTATCCGCACGAATGATGGATACTTCCCTGCCCCGGCAGACTAGGCAATTTACCACTATCAGTCCGCCTACCACCTATTTGTTGTTCACCTAGAGCGAATGTGCCATTTGCAATAATGTCAAATGCCAATTTTTACTTTCAAGGAAAACTAATATTGTAAGCTTGTCATGGTGATATTTATATAAAATAATACCTCTTAAAACAAGATTTTTTTAAAAACTTAGTAAAATAATTATCGTAAACCCATAATATTACTAACTGCCTCCATGGTCTAGCGGTCAAGTTTGTGGATTTAGGCGAAGGTATCGTCAATATATAATCAAGAATTGTCGTTTTCAATACTAAACTAATTATCGTAAGCCCATAATTTTACTAATTGCCTTCGTGGTCTAACGGTTAAGCTCATGGATTTATACGCGGAAGTACTGGGTTCGATTCCTGGTCGGGACACAATAATTTATTTGTGATATATCTCGTGTTTGGTTGCTAGAGACATGGATGAGCTTGCCACTTGCTATTATAGGCCCATAGGACAGTTAGCAAAATGTGAAACAACTTATTATTTTTTTTTAATGTCGTGGTTTCTGACCACCCCGGAAGGGATACGGTCGTGATGATACTGAATACATTAGTAATTGTCGTAAACGTATGTGTCATTTGCAATGATGTCAAATGGCAATTTTTACTTTTAAGGAAAACTTTATTGTAAGCTTTTCGCTTGGCAGCGATTTGGAGCAAATTTTTTATTTATTAATTAGGTTTATTTTTATTAATAGTCATTTATGTTTTAAAATGTAAGTTTTTAGTTTATTATTATTATTTTAAATCAATTGTACCTTAATTCCTTCGAATAAAACATGTCAAGGTGATATTTATATTTGATATATATAGGTGATATTTGTGGATTTAGGCGAAGGTATCGTCAATATATAATCAAGAATTGTCGTTTTCAATACTCATAATGCCATGTTTTGAACTAAAAACGTTATCGCTTATTTGGTGACGTTACATGCTCAATGTTAATGTACTCGTATGTGACGTTAATGTGCTCGTGTACGCAAACATGGTACTTGGAAACGTGCATGATGCAAATTGGGAACAAAGGCAGTGTTACAGCGATGTCAACAGTATGCTTAGATGAATATGTATTGCGTACAGATGTGATATGTAACGATGCGTTTATACTGACAGAGTTTAGCGAGAGACAAGACGAATATATTTTCGAAGGTTCATTAGCAGTAGAGGTCTAGTCCTCTCTGTGCTGTGATGTAGCATTGACTAAGCCTCTCCTAATCTTGGTCTTGGTTCGACTGTTTTTTTTTTCTAATTGTAGTTACCTTGTGAGACTTTCACATTTAGATAACCTAACTATAGGCTCATCGTGACAAGTGGCAAGCTCATCGATGTCTCGAGAAATATCACAAATTCAATAAATTTGTGTCCCGACAGTAATCGAACCTTCGAGTCTAAATCCACTAACTGGACTACGCAATCCTTTTATTAGAAATATCCATTTTGCATAAATCAGAATGGCTATATGAATTTCCGATTCGCCTAATATGTGTACCAGAGACATTAAAAAGAAAAACCTAAAAAAGGAAATCGTTTGAAACCCTCGGACCGCAGGGTGGAACCGGAAACCGGACGCGGCTCGCTCGACGGCTTGTTGCCAACTGTGTAATTTCGCACCGAATTCTTTCCGCATTTTATTTGAGACAGATAGGATCCTAAATACCTAAAAAAATATTTGGAGCGTAGTTTACTGACTATACGAGCAGTTGCTTATTACGGTGGTGAATAAAACATTATTATTTTTTCTTTTCCGAACACAAAAATATATTTAATTAGCTGTTTGTAGTGGTGAATGAAAAAAAAAACCCTCAGATACTCTTAGGGTCACACGTCACGTTTAAATGTTGACGTCATGTACTCGTACAACACTGGGTTTTATTAAAATCGTTTAAGTAGTTTAGGCATGAAGGCGAATGGAACAGACATACAGATATATAACATCATCATTACAGCCCCTAGAAAAAATAGTCGTAGGCCTCAACTGTTGGAGGTGGGCCTTCCAGAATACATTTCTAAAGATTTAGGCTTGCACTCACCTTCCTGGCCAGGTGATGGTTTGATGTGATTTAAAAAAATATATATATAACATTTCCCCAACACAAAGCTCGGCTCGCCATACACAATGCCATGTTGGTACCAACACTGATGTATGGAAGCGAGACGTGGATACGTCAGAATACGCATGACAGTAGGGTTAATGCAGTAGAAATGCGGTCGTTGCGGCGGATATGTAGCGTCACTTTGGCGGACCGCATACGTAACGTCGAAATAGGGTTGGTATGAAGGAAAGCATAGGGACAAAAATAAGGAAAGGCATGCTACGATGGTTTGGGCATGTTGAAAGGATGAGCGATGAAAGATTGACGAACCAGATATATAATGCGAAAGTTGTGGGTGAAAGAGGCCCTGGCAGACCGAGACTCACATATCACGATCAAATAAATAAAACAGTGACTGAAGGTGCATTAAAAAGTCTTTGTAACCAAAGGGCATGTATGAAGAATGTCGACGAAGCGAAAGAGGTATGTCGTGATCGTGTCAAATGGCGCTCAATTGTCTCTGCCTACCCCGCAAGGGATCTGGCGTGAAGATATATATGTAACATTTGCCCAAGTTGATTGTAATGGAACCGGGACCGACTGTGTTTTTGTGTTTCTTTATTTCGATCGCTTTACGAAGTATTCTAGGGTAAATTCGAGTCGAGGAGAAAATTAGTATCTCGGACTTTCGATCGACTATGGCTGGTTTAAAACCACTATTTTGCCCATCCTACCCAACCAAATACTGTACGATTCTACTAATGCGGTACGAGTATTTGTATATAATATGACCTTCAGCTTTATAGTAACTCATCAAAAGTCGTTCCGGGTCAAATTATCTCGTGGCCAAGTTTTCAAATATGTAAGACGTAAGGATATGTTAGAGCTCATAAAAAACCACAACCTTCTTGTAATAAAATGCCAAGTAGTACCACCATTAGAAGTGATGTAATCAGGAATTTAAATCAAATGGAATTATGCAAAAAATACTAGCTTATTCATAACATTTCTTTCTCATAATTAGAAAAGTTAGATTAAAACAAATTTTTGCATGGGACGGGGTCGATCTCCAACAGATTTGAGACACGTGTCATTCGAAGCGTCTAGTGGGTTGACCTTTATTTTACAATAATATTGACTATTTGTATCCTCCGTGGTCTAGTGGTAACAAACGTTGCTGTGAACTCGGGAGGTCGTGGGTTCGATTCCCACCGGGGGCAAGTTGTACATTGTATAATTTGTCTCGGTCTGGATGTTTATATGTATAATATGTATTAATTTACAAATAAAAAAGTATAATATGTAGTTTATCAACCATCTAGTTTCCGTAACACAAGCCTCGTAGCTTACTACGGAAACTAGATGGCGCTGTGTGACCTGTCTGGAAATATATATATATATATATATGTTATAGACCCGCAAAGCGTTCATAAGTTTTTTGTGCTAATATTTATTGCAATAAAAATATACTCCTAAAAGTGGAAATAACCCTTTCTCCTCTATGCGTCGTTTTCTTCATTGCTGATGGTCGTGACCCCCCCTCGGATCACTTTGTCCCGGACGATGCTGCGCCATCCAGGTCTGCTCACGGTAGCGTGCAGAACATGCAGGGAAAAACACCTATCTTGGCCTTAATGTGATGGAGTATCAGAAAAAAAAATGGTTCCAGATTATTACATACTGTACAACTCTATAAAATAATCATCAAGACCGCATCCCTTTCGGGGTGGTCAAAACGCTTTTCAAGAATCGGATTCACATTTACACCATCATGACTAGCGGAAAGCTCGTCGAATTCTCTAGCATACTCGAGATAAATAAATAAGGTATTTTTTATGTCCCGACCAGGAATCGAAGCCGCTTCTCAATCCGCGGGCTTAACTGCAAGACCACGGAGGCATTTAGGAATATGTTCTGGAATGCCCATTTCTCGTAGTGGAGGTCTAGGACTCCGAGTTCTAGGGGCTGTTGGCGTGTGATTCGGTTGCAGAAAAGGGAAGGGATGAAGTTATGGAGCTTGCTATTCAGAACAGAACGAGTGTTGCACGGGGGACTTTTCAATAATATTTAAAACAGTTACAATATGTTTTAGCTCCTTTTGTTTTAGCTTAGTCTTAATCAGACTGTGATTTATCATTAGTAGGTATAGTATTGTGTATATATTATATTGTATTGTTAATATTTTGTTTATGTAGGTTATATGTATGTATTAGTATGTAATTATGTAATTATTAATAAGTATGTATATGTTATCTGCAACAAAACTACTCAAGTTTATTCAGTATTGCACCTACCTTATGTACTTACTGCTCTCGTTGTCCCGAAGGTTTGACCGTCATAGAATGTCTAGCGGCATTAGGTCCGCCTTTGTACTTTGTGCAATTAAGTTTAAATATATAAAAAAAAAAAAAAAAATGTTTAAAAATATATAATATAAAAAATGCAAATCGTGGTGGCCCGAGCAGGCCGTCTGTTTATTTATTTACCGGGCGGAGTATGTCGGCACAATTTTCCACAAGATAAACGTGAAATATCGAAGATAGTAAGAGGAGCACAGATCTACGTATTTCATGGAGACATTCCCTTTTCTTACTAGTTGTAGTAAATTTTATGACGAATTTCGCGTATGCTTCTCAGACCGTTATGCAAGTTCCATGCTGATTTGGCTTCTAAAACTCGGCCCAAGAGAAGAAGCACGTAATTCTCATAGACATAATGCGGCTAGGCGAGCACTCAGTACAAAGTACTTTAATATGTCGCTACCTTGACTTTCTATTATTATCATTTTGCTGTAACTACATGACTGTGAATGATTGCTTTATTGTTTTATAATATTTTTCAAAATGTGTTTCTATAGTATAGACTGTTTCTTAAAGAAAATACTTTAGTGCCGTGTCTGTTGTTTCTATTTGTGGAAACTTTTTAGTGGTTTAAGTGTTTATATTTATGTCTAATTAAAACTCTAATAAAAAAAATAATATATATATATATATAGATTTTTGTTACAGAGCACGGCTTGCTATAATTTCGTAATATACAATGTTGTAATATCCGGTGCAGTATGTGTAACTGTATATGTACCAAAAAAGATCTAAAATAAAAATAAACCTAGTTGTTTTACTCGTAGTACTGCACTTCAAATTGTATACAAACATGAAATGTAGTTAATTATCACAAAATACTGCAAATGATCCCCAAATGTAATAATTGATCACCTAATGTAGTTATTATTACCCAAATGTAGCGAATGATCGCAAAATGTAGCACATAATCACCAAGGTATGTAAATGATCACTAAATGTGGAAAGCTATCTTTGATTTTTCTTACAGAGCACGGCTTGTAATAATTGACCTAGTAACTTTTAGTCTTCCTGTAAAACAATGCGTGTTATCGTTAAACTAAACACAAGCTAGGTATAAAATAAGACGCAATGTACAATTAAAAACAGGAACTCGGGTCAAAGAAATGCTTACTGAGATGTAATGTACATGCATGATATACCGCCTATAGGAACACAGACCCATGCATATCTATATTAATGCATCTGGTGTGCTCAGGTCTTGAGTAGCACTACCGATATCAGCTATTAAAACTATGCTGGCTTGACGAGATGCTTTCTCACATTTCGCTTTAATTTTATGTCATAGGGATGTAGTGATGTCATCACCATTGAAGCTTCCATAAAACCTCGTTCTATTTAAATAAACAGCCATTGCATTCATTCACCACTTTCCCATCCAACATTACGATTTTGCTATCTTTACAAACTTGATAAGTAAACTGCAAACTTTACTAAAGCTGTCAATGAATCATTGCGATTTGTCTAAGAACTCGTTTTTTTTTTTTTGAACCGCCAAGCTATACTAGACTAGACAGGTTCTAGAGTACAGAGGAAGATGCAGAGTGAATGTTAGTCATAACAGATGACCAATTAAAAATTGCTGGAGAGATTGATTGGCAAGATATTGCATTGCCTTGCTAAGCCTTGAACGATGTAGCAGTATTACACAATTTAATTTACCACGGCCCTATTTAACAAAAAAAAAACAATTTAATTTCTAATCTATGATTTCATAGAATTTTACCTGGTAGTGTAAAAGTGCAAAATAATAGACCTAAGTTGTTTTGCTCTATGCTTCATTACAGAAAATAAATTAACTAAATTATTCTCAACCGTTGGGCCGAATTTTATCAGGGTCAAAAATGAAAACTCACTCGTTTATTCCGTGGATAGCGGGTAATTTTTGTATCAAATCATATCGGGGTTTTATTAAGGCGTCCGCAGTCCGCCAGAAATAAATAGCCAAATACTGCAGAATTTACGATCAACACGATGCCTTTTTATTTCCTATGTTTTGGCAAAAAATCAAATTTTAAAAGTCAAATTAGTATAAGCTAAGAGCCAACTGCTTAAATACCAACCTCTTTGGATACCTCATTAAGTTTAAGAGCCAGGAGCTTAAATGATGTTTAAAACAGTTATAGGTTATTTTATGTTAGAAATATGAGCATTATCATCATCATCATCATAATCAGCACAGCCCCTAAAACACGAGATTCGTAACCTTCATCTGCAGAAGATGGGCCTTCCAGAACATATTTCTGAAGAATTTAGGCTACACTCGCGACGCTGGCCAGACGAGTTGGCGACGGTCTGCCGTCTATTAAAATTGGTGTTGTGTAAACGATGGTGTTGTGTATTTATTCATTAAAAGTTTACTGTACAAAGTACAAAGGCAGACTTAAGCCTGTAGACATTTTCTGACAGCCAAACCTTAGGGACAAATCGGAACATTTATAGGTGCAATGAAAGAAATATAAATAGTTGGATAAATTCAAAAACATAATTATATATACTTAGATAATATACTGTAATATCAATATACTAAATACTAATACATACACAAAACTATACATATATACACTTATTAACATTGTTGGGAGCTATTTAGAAAGTGTAGATAGAAGAGTTTTTTGAACGAAGATCTGGTAGACTTGCCTTTTGTTTATAGGGAGATTGTTCCATAAATTTGTGGCAACAACTGTAAAAGAATTTGAAACAAATCCAGAATGATGCAAGGGAACAGAAATAAGTGAATTGTAAGAAGAACGACGGGATTTATTGTAAAACGAAGAAAATTTATCCTTGAGGTCTTAAAAGTGTATTTCTTGTTTGTAAATATGTACATGCCGCGGCGTTTTTGGCTTTTATGGAATGTGTTTTTTAACTGGACCAATATGCAAATATACTTATTCAATTTCAAACCGCCTCCGTGGTCTAGTGGTAACAAACGTTGCCGAAAACTCGGAAGGTCGTGGGTTCGATTCCCACCGGGGGCAAGTTGTACATTGTGTAACTTGTCTCGGTCTGGGTGTTTATATGTATAATATGTATATATTTAGAAAAAAAAAAGTATAATATGTAGTTTATCAACCATCTAGTTTCTGTAACACAAGCCTCGTAGCTTACCACGGAAACTAGATAGCGCTGTGTGACAATAAAATATTTATTATAATTTATTTATTATTATTAATAACCGATAGCTTACCCCTAGGCCGGCTTAACAATTTGCTTCTTTACACTTCGCTTCAAGGACATTAGAAAGGGGGAAACATACTGACTTGTAGAACACCGTGTAGAGTCCTAGACCAAAACCTATTGGCTCACCTTCGAAATTTTTTTTGGAGAATTTAGCCTTAACTCGTCACGCTTGCCAGATGGGTTGTCCAGAGTTCTAGCTATTCTGGAACCCATTGGTATTGTCCACGACGACGAGACCTGATTTTAATTTTGTATTTTTAGTTTTATTTTATAGTAATTAATTTAGATTTTAATTAATAAGTTTATATATCGTTTTTTTATATATTTCATCATATAATATATGTTATGTAGAATATATATAGGATGCGACGTCTCACATCCAGGCAACCTCATCCAGTGCGGGGAGTGCGGCAGTTTCTGCTGTTCTCTGCTGCTCTTCTGCAACCGGCTGACGGAGAAATTATGATGCTGACAGAGACAGCTGGCAATTATTTCTGCCAACGTATAAGTTCCGCTATACAGAGGGGAAATGTTGCCAGTATTCTTGGGAGTATCTTTGATGGAACGTCTCGTGAGGACATTTTTAATTTATTTTCAATTTTATTTAAGTAGTTTGTAAATTTTATTTTAAGTATGTTTAATAATATTCATAAACGTAAACTTTTGTCAATACTATATTTGTTTGGAACAAAGTTACAAAGTGAGTGATACAAAGGAAATGTCAGCCTTCGTGGGAATCTCTAGAGCCTACGTCAGTTGAAGAATAAACTTTCTAACCAAATCTATAAGACGGCTTTAGTAATAAAAACACAAATGGTACACAAATAAATCTAAAACAACAAAAAATCGATTGTAATAGTCCAACGAAGAAAATCGTCAGTTTGGTCCTTCGAGCCGGATTGTTTTCGTTCCATTTCACTCTAGCAGAGTCATGTCAAGGACTACGCCGTTTAGACTTGGCGATGTAAGCGCTTTTTTTTCATGAATTTCGCTATGATATTTATTTATTTATTTAAAACTTTATTGCACAATGTACAAGGGGCGGGCTTAATGCCGCTAGACATTCTCTGACAGCCAACCTTTGGGACAATAATAAGTATAACTTAAATCGATGAGTAGGTGCGAAGACGCATTTAAGACTGATCATTATTTAATAATAACTATATTTATTATTAATATATATACTACATGCGAATAGTACTTACATACATACATATATACATAACTATACTACATACAATATCCACGTATACACGCTGTAGGAATCTGTTTAAGTAATGTGAGTATACCAATCTTTAATAGGCGTTCCAGTAGCGTTTTCATTTAAAGCGAACATCAGTAAAAAGGCGCGCTTTGAATAGAAATAAATATGAAAGAAAAATGAAATTATCCAAAACAAAAAAATGTAAGTGTAAAAAGCACTGCCTTGCTTCACACAAATTTTGTTTACACTATAATACATATATACATACATATCTTCAAGCCAGATCCCTTGCGGGGTAGACAGAGACAATTGAGCGCCATTTGACACGATCACGACATATCTCTTTCGCTTCGTCGACATTCATTAACCTCTTCATACATGCCCTTTGGTTACGAAGACTTTTTAATGCAGCTTCAGTCAGTGTTTTATTTATTTGATCGGTCTGCCAGGGCCTCTTTCACTCACAACTTTCGCATTATATATCTGGTTCGTTAATCTTTCTTCGCTCATCCTTTCAACATGCCCGAACTATCGTAGCATGCCTTTCCTTATTTTTGTAACTATGCTTTCCTTCATACCACCCCTTTTCCGTATTTCGACGTTACACTATAATGTTGGAACATTTATATACTAGTACACTGAATACGACTTAATAATAAATAATAATAATAAATATTTACAGACAGGTCACACAGCGCCATCTAGTTTCCGTGGTAAGCTACGAGGCTTGTGTTACGGAAACTAGATGGTTGATAAACTACAAATAAACTTTTGTTTTTTTTTTTTTGTAAATATATACATATTATACATATAAACACCCAGACCGAGACAAATTATACAATGTACAACTTGCCCCTGGTGGGAATCGAACCCACGACCTTCCGAGTTCACGGCAACGTTTGTTACCACTAGACCACGGAGGCGGTCACTTGTTACTGTTACTTGAAGGTAATCGGTACGCGAGGTCCACGAATAGGAGCAAATGACACCAACGGCCGACATCAGTCCCCAGTTTTGTTAAGATTTGCTACGTGGAAAGTAAGGAATGTGACCTACAATTAATGATACTTTCTGTGGATACCAGCCACTGTCCAATACCAATGCTATACTTGACACGACCAGCATTCTGTTAGAGGTCGAAATCGTGTATTAAATTTACAGTAAAGAGTAAAGTATCATCACGACCGTTTCCCTTTCGGGGTGGTCAGAAACCACGCTTATAAATAAGCGGATTCACATTAAGCCAACTTTACTATAGGCCAATCATGACAAGTGGCAAGCTCGTCGATGTCTCCAGCTCACCAAACTCGAGAATAATACAAATAATTACATTTGAAATGGTGCACATTGTCCCTAAGGTTGGCTGTCAGATAATGTCTAGCGGCATTAAGCCTGCCTCTTGTATTAAAGTTTAAAATAAATAAATAAAATATTAATTAAATGTATTTATTTATGTTAATAAAGAATTAGGAATCGAACTAATCAATCTAAATCCACGGACTTAATCGCTTGACCACCGAGGCAGTCTAAATTTACATTTGTACAATTTTACTGGTATATCTGAAAGTGGTGTCTATAGTTATCACATATTGAAAAAGCATGGATGCTATTTTTTTCTTAAGTTGTCGTATTTACATTAAAAACCTGCAAACCTTAATGTGTAACTGTTTTGAAGATTGATTTTAAAAAGATTTTTATAATGCAATTATCAGCTTAATCAGAATTTATTTAAGAATATTTGATATCCTTTAGTCAAAACTTTTCCTATATTTTAGTCCAAGAACGCTATGAGCCAGATGAAGGGAATATAGAGGGATCGGAACATCACTACCAGGAGCAAAATAAGTCCGTTTTCTTATTTTGCTCCTTTCGCAGTCTCGTTTTCTCCATATTCCTATATGCTGCCGAAACCTGAACTCTTAGAGCCAATGACCTTCGAAATGTGGTGCTGGAGGCGTACATATATACTCAAGGAGCTCAAAGTAGTGACTTTCATCATTTCACCAGGCTCTCTTCCATCTGCCTGCAACAAGTCCTTGAGTATTTTGGTCATATAGCCCGTAAAAGCTCTGGCAATCTGGAAAGGCTGGTAATCAGGGAAATAAATGAAGGCAAGAGACCCCGTGGCCGGAGCCCGACACGCTGGTCAGACCAGATCCGCACCACACTTCACACCCAAGTCCACGAGGCCCTGCACGCTGCCGTGAGCAGACCCGAATGGCGTAGCATTGTCCGGGACAAAGTGATCCGAGGAGGGGGTCACGGCCCTCAGCATTGAGGAAAACGACGCAAGTCTAAAGATAAATAACATTTTTTAATTCAGTAATAAAAGTTAATTTAAAAACAGGGTTCACTATAGGCCGGCCCATCAAGGCAAGTGGCAAGCCCATCGATGTCTCTAGCGTACCAAACTCGAGAAATATCACAAATAAATTAAATTATTGTGTCAGATTACAATGTAAACAGACTCAGCCATTACAGCTACAAATTTATACTTAGTTGACACGGTGTCTTTACAGCTACGATCTTATTTACGTAGTTTCAAAGTTATACTTGATTATGGAGGTAATTTTGTACCTAACATACATAAATATGTATTATCACCATTACGGTCAAATCATTATTACCAATTACTTAACTATATATTCCTATTGATTTTATTAGTGCTGACTATATCCAAGTTGTTTCAAGCGAACCAAAGAAAATAAAATAATTTGTTTTGATTTTATCCCGACCAGGAATCCTGTACGTATGCGTCTAAATTCACGGATTTCGACTCTAGACCATCGAAGCAATCTTTATTTCTTCATCATCATCACGACTGTTTCCCTTTCGGGGTGGTCAGAAACCGTTTATAAATAAGCGGATTTACATTTAGCCAACTTTACTATAGGCCAATCATGACAAGTGGTAAGCTCGTCGATGTCTCCAGCGCGTGCAGCGTACCAAACTCCAGACCAAGAATCGAACCCGGTACCTCCGAGTCTAAATCCACGTAGTCAACTGCTAGACCACGGAATCTTTATTAAGCTTTAAATATTGTAATTCTGTGGTCAAACATGATATCTTAATACTAGAAGGTTCCATAAAGCGGTGTTCCATGCTCGAAACCCAAGGGTCTCACTCGCGGGACTGGAAAAATATTTTCTCAATTCAGTTTGGTCTTGTTTGCCATATGCTTGAGAAAAACTTTTCTACACATATTTTTATAAGCAAACTCTGTTTTTGTTTCATCTTCCGCGCTAAAGGGGAGATTTTTTCCCAAATGTTTACGGAATAGTTCCGAGTTTTGAAACAATAAATTACGTGATAATGTTGCTTACAATAATATATTCTACCTACTTTTCGTGTCATAAAAGGTATTGTTAAGATTGGGCACACTAATGTCATAAAACAAGAAAGAAAAAAGTGTATTTCTCATTGGTACATGCCGGGTGGGTTTCAACCGACCTTTGTAGGATATAAGGAACGCGTTCTTACAGCTGAGCCCTTGACTATCTACAAAGCTTGTGTTCGGCCCGTCCTCACTTACGCCAGTCCGGCGTTCGCCCACACTAATCCGTCTCTTATTAATAAGCTTCAGGTGATCCAGAACAGGTTCCTGCGCCAGGCGGCGGACGCCCCCTGGTTCGTGCGCAACGTGAACCTCCACCACGACCTCAACGTCGAGCCCATCCCCAAGTGGCTGCGGCAAGCGTCGCTACGCTACTTCTCCAAGGCGAGTAACCACTCTAACCCTCTCATACGAGAGGCTTGCTCATACGACCTCAAATCCTTCTGGAAGAGGCGTCGTCCCAGAAGTGTCCTGCACGACACCGATGACCCGCTCACGACGAGGCTCAATCGACTGATTGAGGCCTCCGCCAAGGCCTCTGGCCGCCAACCTAAGGACCCCCCGACCCTACCTCTGCCACCTCCTCCGTTCCAGTTGCCGCCGATCCAGCCGCCGCTGTCTTCGTCCTCCTCCTCCATTACCCCCTCGATGGCTTCCCCGAAGACCCCCTCCACCAGACCAGGTTGGGTCTGCTGCCGTCGAGTAGACTTTTGCTTCGCATGCTTGCATGACGCGGCGAACGAGTGCCTTCACTCCGTAGCCACGACTCAGACTTAGCTGTAAAGGCACACAGGGCCAACAGTGAGATAGAGACGGTTTCGGACGGAAAAAAAAATAAAAAAAAACAGCCGAGCCACCACCGCCACTGATTATTTTGGGTTGAATAAGATTTAATTGAAGTTATTTTGTTTTAAGTAGTTTTAAATTAAATTCCATTTCTAAATTAAACTTTAACAAGAAAGTGATCTAGTCATTAATATTTTCTTCAATTTACGAGTTTTTTTTTTGCAAAAATATGTCTTCTTGTAAGTGAAAAAGTTATAAGTCCAAGAATATTCTAGACTTTTATTGGGAACTTTTTGAAAGTCAAATATTATTAGTAATTTTAGACACCAAAGTTCAAAATTGACTTTGCAAACAATTCAATATGATAATTTATAATTATCTGCAACCTTTGGCGCTTTCTTATAAATAAAACATCAGGTGGTCGCGAAATCACATGTCATGCTGCTAACATCTTACTTGTTGGATCGCTTTGTTGATTAGTCTTTCATTATTTATATACGAGTATAACAATACTGGGCAAGAATCCAAACGGTATTAGAATCGAAGCTAATCGAAACCAATCGGTACAGAATGATTTTTTTTTTTTTTTTTGTTTTTTTTTTTTTTTTTTTCCTCCACGGAGTGTGATGTAGGATATATTTTGCACTGCTAATAGCGCTGAATGTTTTAGTACGAGTATCAACTAAAATTGTAGCGGAGACTGCTCCCCAAATTACAACATAATGGTTTGGGGAGCAGAGTTCTGTATCTCTTTCTTGCTTACTTGTTTTGATATTTTTTTTCTGTACCAAATTTTGTGACTCAATTTGCTTTTGCTTCAATAAACGATTTTACTTTACTTTACAGTCGTTGCCGGTCTTGAAGTCTATGGTCTTCTTACGATCACTTTTAAATTGACTATAATTTATAATTAGTTTTTTAATCTATTTTATTTTTGCATTTTTGTATCTACTTCGAATAAATATTATATTTTATTGTATAAAAAAAAAAAAAAACTATTTTGTTGTTTTACGGACAATATGATGACCTACGTGCTACGGAAATAATACACGTATATTCTAGAAGTTTTACTACTTTATAAACAATTATTGAGTCCAATTATAAATTATTGCTCAATCGACCAAACAAAAAGTTTCACTAGTCGATTATAGGTGGCGTTATTATAGTTGTACACAATTATAATTTTAAAAACACTCTAGTCATAAGGTTGACATTAGCTTCATGAATTCCTCAGTAAACGTTTTTTATAACTGCTATTTATAAGTTAAAAAAGTTTTGCTAAACCCCGTTAGCGTAAATAAATATTTGTTGAATGTAACAAACATTTTGTGTGGAAATGAGATTGATTCCCGCTTTATCTTAAATTTGACCAAGTTAGTCTTTTTCTAGCAGGAATAAAAAAATAATAATAATAATAACGGAACTAAAATGTTTGTAATAGGTTTAATCATAGCCTCTAAGACACAGATCCCGAGACCTGCACTACTGGAGATGGGCCTTCGAGAATATATTTCTGGAGAATTTTGCCTACACTCGCCACGTTGACCAGACGGTTGGCGAGGGTCTGATGTAAATTTGTTAACGATTTCAGAAGTTGGTGTTAGTGAAACCGGGACCGACGGCTTAACGTGCTCTCTGAGACACGAGAACGGTGGTGTTGTAAATCTATGACAAATGCACGTAAGAGGGAGGCACGTATCCACAGCACGCAACCAGAACACACATCCAAACCTTGCGTCCTTTTTTTTTGTTAATAGACGGAATGAAGAAAAAATAATATGACCACGGCCTGAAGGACCCAACCCGGGTTGTAGTCTATATGCCCAACTTACCGTGAGGTTCATAAAACCCTATAACCGTCTTACTTCCCTGTTGGCCCTGTGTGCCTTTACACCTAAGTCTGAGTCATGGCTACAAGTCAAGGCACTTGTTCGCCGCGTGGCCAAGAGAGAAGACAAATTTCTAAGCATTCCATAGATTCACCGTGCGGGTGCCGGGTCCATCGTGTGTGGGTAAGAGATGAGAAGAATGGTGTCTCGGGCTTGCGACCGACAATAGGCTGGTTTAAGAAAAGGAGGCCTCCTTTTTTTGTCTATTGCGCGATAATACGCTCACCATCCACCATTCTACTTCTCTCTCTACCCAACCAAATACTGTATGATTCCGTTAATGCCGTCTTGGAAGCTCGTTCCATAAATGTATTGACGGCAGACCTGCTTAGGCCCAATTCTTTCAGTAAGTGATGCAAAGATTTTGCTGGAACTCCTCTTGCACCAACTTCCACTTCGTAAAGCTGAGTCTTGAACCCGTTCCTGATCATTTCTTCTGTGAGATCATAATATTTATTCGACTTCATGTTGTGGTCTTTTTGAATATTTGATTCCCACGGAACGGTAAGTTCAATAAGGATAACTTTTTTCAAGTTCCGAGAAAACACTAAGATGTCTGGCCTATAGGCTGATACAGCTAGTTCATCTGGGATCCTATAATGGTGTTCAAATGTTCGCATCCACAGCACGTATGTATTTATATAAAAAGTTTCCACCAATGCTATGTCATGTGGACCAATGAATATGATTGGTGGATATCACGCATCCATAGCAACATAGCATTATGTGCACAGAATATGATATTCTCTGATGATTGACTGATTGCCGATGAGCATTAGAACTTATAATATAACATATTAATTTTAAAATATTGTCTGGTTTTTCATAACAGTTTATAAATTAGAGCTTCAGCGAGGCATTGGAACTCATCAACAGGGTTTCAAACTAAGCAGTGGTAATGCACGCAATAAATTACAAAACCCAACTAGGTGTACCAGCGAGTTATATCACTACTAGTGTAGCCATAAATATAATAATACTCTACAGGGCCCCGATTCTCGCGACTTCGACATGCATGTCCGGTCGATTTGCTCGAATAAAACTTACAGTTTTCTATGAAGATATGTCGCTTTTCATTCGAATATTAGGCCCCAGATATATGTAGTGATAAGATAGAGCGGGCATTGGTTGTTATTTACATAAAAAAATGTTTGTTACATTTTTTAAAGCCATGTAGTTTGTTCTTTTTATTTTGTCGAAGAAGAACGTGTTTTACACTTCTGTAGCATGCATGTCGGCATATTGTCACTGAAAAAACCAAAATCAATTGGAAAGTGCACGTCTAATACCATTATCGGCACTGTCACTTATTAATACTTTGACAATTGTCCTAGCAATAATTCTCATATCTCATATTAATAAAAAATAATAAAAATTGCTTATTGCACAAAAACTAAAATAACTTAAAACTAATGTTAAACTATGTTAGTAATTAATCTTAAAACAAACTAATTAATTTGTCCATAATTTTTGGAGCATGAAGCAATGCATATTTATGGACAATTATATTATATAAAAAAAGTGTGCATTGTGTCGTTTCTAGTAGTATTAGTAAGTCTATAGTTGCAACAAGCGAAACATTTCGCCAGTCGAAGTGCACTAAATTTTCATACAACACCCACGAATATTCCAAACTTAATCCACAAGGGGCCACCATTGCAATCTCGAGCTGCTGTCCTATTTTGTTGTTATTTATATTATGTTATATCTAATAATATTTAACGTACATTTTAACCACCCTTCTAGGAAGGAAATTTAAGTTAAGTTTTGTTTTGTTTCTCAACAGACCAAAACACGTGGTCACTTTCCATAATTTTTTTTTATTTTTTTTTTTTTTTTATTCATTTTGGAAAACCAACAGTTGACAATATTATAGTAAATATTATACAGTAAATTCACTAAGAACTATTAAAGGTTGTTCATGTTTGTCGAAAACGTAGATATATTGTTTTTATACGACATTACAGCCCCTAGAACACAGCTTCCTAGACCTCCACTGCTGAAATGTGCCTTCCAGAACTGGAGAATTTGGCCTACACTTGCCACGCTCTAAGTCTATTTAGTTTAAAACGTAGGTATATTGTTTTATACGACGTCATAGCCTTGAATTATGTCTACGTCTTTTTCATTCATTACAGCCCCTAGAACACAGCGTCCTAGACCTCCACTGCTGGAAATGTGACTTCCAGAACATGAGAATTTGGCCTACACTCGCCACGATCTAAATCTATTTAGTTTAAAACGTAGGTATATTGTTTTATACGACGTCATAGCCTTGTATTACGACTACGTCTATTTAGTTTATTTTGGTTAGGTTAGGTTAGCCGCCAGTGACGACGTCAGCTTAATAATATTGTTGATCATCGTGATGGCATCGTGAACGCTGAATGCGATATTTGATTATTAGAATGCTAAATAATTGGACGCACGTCTATTCAAATAGTTTAAATAAAATGGCGTCCGTTTGGATGTATGGTGGATCTACTGTTAGTCATAAAAATGTCGGCATCGTATCGAATTTATCTGTGAAATTTTCGATATTCGCAAACTATTTAGAGATTAAATTTGACAGCCCGCAAAGTGAATATTATCGATTCAGTTTTAGTGGTGGCACACTTTTCTTAAGTACATTTGTCATAGATTTATAACACTATCGTTCCCGTGACTCGGAGAGCATATTAAGCCGTCGGTCCCGGTTCCACTAATATCAACTTTAATAAATTGTCATTAAAGAAAAACATCTCTAACAGTAGAGGTCTATCTAGAACGCTCTGTTCTAGGGGCTGTCATGTAATACAGTTTTACCGTGTGTAAGCACCCGGCTGACATTTGCTTCTAGTGTTGTAAAGGAATAAATATTATTGTCCATTGATATATAAAACATATTAGGAAATAAAATGAGTTAATAATGTTTAAAGCCATAATAAGTTTTTAAAGACAGAAGTTCACAAATTAAAATATTACCGTCCTTTGATTGGCGAAATCAGTTCATATTTTACAAGTTTAAACTCCCTTATGTCAAAAATAGCCTTAATTATGTCGTCATCTGATTGTCTCAGTCGGTCCACTAAAGAGGCTTGCTGCTTGCGGAGGATGGCAAAAAAGTCGTCGACTCTGTTCTCAGCAAACATATCAGACGCCTCCAGAGTAACTTTAGTAGGCATCTAAATGCATTATTGTATTGTACACGAAGCGTCTTAAAAGCACGCCTCGTGTACAAGTAAAATCTCCAGTAATGACTGATGTAGAACACCTGGCAGTACGCAACAAACAAAGTGAAGTTAACTTCTTTTTTTTTGAGAAACGCGCAAATTTTGTGCCACCATATTTTTTTTGGCAGCAATCTAATAATAATAGTCGAATTTATAAATACACTACATATCAAGCAATTACATAAACTACATGCAAGTATTATGAACATATACATACATATATAAACATACATAAACATATCGCGTGTCAAATATTCAATGTGGATGCAGTGTGCTCCTGCTTATCAAGAAACTAGTTAGTGACTAATTGTTTAAAAACATTGACAGATGGTGCCCGTCTAATAGTTTTCTAGCAGTGGTAGTTTGTTCCACTGGCGGGCTGCAGGCACAGTGAAGGAATCTGAATATCTGCTAGAAGAGTGGGATAGGATATTGAGTTGATTGTTGAAAGCAGAACGAAGAGGGAGGTTGTGCGTATAGCACAAGAACTCAAATCGAGTTTCGAGATAAGAAGATGCACAAGGATTGTTCCGGATACCATACAAATGCACAAGTAGATAGACAGATCTGCTAAAGCGGATATTGAGGCATTTCAACTGAGTTCCTAATGACTGATTTTTTAATGACTTACTGACCGAAGTTTCCAAGATAGCAATCGTAATCAAATGTCGAGACTGTCGTCCCAGTAAACAAAAGTAAATATCGATAAAACTATCTGTTAATTAATCCAGGTAAAATCCTATGATTTTCATTATAAATCTATGGATAAAATTGTCTATTGGAGTATATTTTGGCAATGTAGCAGATCGCTGTTCGCGGGTAACAATCAAAATCCGATCGATTAGTTTTATACAGTGCGGCTTATTGTTCGTCGCTTTTTGCTCGCAAAATGATTGAAACATTTAGATACCCTACTATACTGTTTATATTAGGCATCTATTTGGCAATTTTTTCAATCTTCAATAATCTTTTTACATTAAAAATCAATTGTTTTTTTATCTTTTGTTATTTTAACCAAGTGTGTACTGTACCTTAACTAAAGAACACAATTTTAACATTTGAAAACAAAACAAATAGTGAATTTACACTAAAAAACACTACCTTGTGTGATTAAAAAAAAAAAAAAATAGGCTAATAAAAATAAACTAGCTTATACTTAATTATTAATTATAATATATATATTATACCTACATAGGTATTTATGTATAATTTATTCTGTATATGTAATATTAGTATGTAAGTATATTATAATAAATTGCACCCTTCGTTGTTGTTCCACACTCCTAAAGGTTGGTACAATTTTTTTAGTGCAATAAAGATTTTTTAAATTTAAATTTTAATGCCTATCTGTCAAACAAAATACCTACTGCGTATAGTAAAGCTACGTCCAAGAATACCAAGATTAGTCTCTCTCAGCTATAATTAATTTGTCCAGCTCTGACGTCATTTACTCTGACACTAATCCAACCACTCTGAAATTCCATTCAATATTAAATTCTATAGACACTTCTAGGCAGAGGCCTGGGCACATCGGATGCGTACACTTATATCCGTATTTTTAGAAACTTCCTCAACACCTCCACTCAGTTATTCCCTCCAGCTGTCAAACGGAAGGACGCCTCGGCACGTCACTACTTGAGGAATATATTTGTCATTTTTACTTGATACTTACTTTACTTTCCAAACCTTTATAACTTGCTTTACTTTCCAAACCCTGATACTTACTTTACTTTCCAAACCTTGATACTTACTTTACTTTCCAAACCTTGATACTTACTTTACTTTCCAAACCTTGATACTTACTTTACTTTCCAAACCTTGATACTTACTTTACTTTCCAAACCTTGATACTTACTTTACTTTCCAAACCTTGATACTTACTTTACTTTCAAAACCTTGATACTTACTTTACTTTCCAAACCTTGATACTTACTTTACTTTCCAAACCTTGATACTTACTTTACTTTCCAAACCTTGATACTTACTTTACTTTCCAAACCTTAATAACTTACTTAACTTTCCAAACCTTGATACTTACTTTACTTTCCAAACCTTGATACTTACTTTACTTTCCAAACCTTGATACTTACTTTACTTTCCAAACCTTGATACTTACTTTACTTTCCAAACCTTGATACTTACTTTACTTTCCAAACCTTGATACTTACTTTACTTTCCAAACCTTGATACTTACTTTACTTTCCAAACCTTGATACTTACTTTACTTTCCAAACCTTGATACTTACTTTACATTCCAAATCTTGATACTTACTTTACTTTCCAAACCTTTATAACTTACTTTACTTTCCAAACCTTAATAACTTACTTTACTTTCCAAACCTTAATAACTTACTTTACATTCCAAATCTTGATACTTACTTTACTTTTCAAACCTTGATACTAACTTTACTTTCCAAACCTTGATACTTACTTTACTTTCCAAACCTTGATACTTACTTTACTTTCCAAACCTTGATACTTACTTTACTTTCCAAACCTTAATAACTTACTTAACTTTCCAAACCTTGATACTTACTTTACTTTCCAAACCTTGATACTTACTTTACTTTCCAAACCTTGATACTTACTTTACTTTCCAAACCTTGATACTTACTTTACTTTCCAAACCTTGATACTTACTTTACTTTCCAAACCTTGATACTTACTTTACTTTCCAAACCTTGATGCTTACTTTACTTTCCAAACGTTGATACTTACTTTACTTTCCAAACCTTGATACTTACTTTACTTTCCAAACCTTGATACTTACTTTACTTTCCAAACCTTGATACTTACTTTACTTTCCAAACCTTGATGCTTACTTTACTTTCCAAACGTTGATACTTACTTTACTTTCCAAACCTTGATACTTACTTTACTTTCCAAACCTTGATACTTACTTTACTTTCCAAACCTTGATACTTACTTTACTTTCCAAACCTTGATACTTACTTTACTTTCCAAACCTTGATACTTAGTTTACTTTCCAAACCTTGATACTTACTTTACTTTCCAAACCTTGATACTTACTTTACATTCCAAATCTTGATACTTACTTTACTTTCCAAACCTTTATAACTTACTTTACTTTCCAAACCTTAATAACTTACTTTACTTTCCAAACCTTAATAACTTATTTTACATTCCAAATCTTGATACTTACTTTACTTTTCAAACCTTGATACTTACTTTACTTTCCAAACCTTGATACTTACTTTACTTTCCAAACCTTGATACTTACTTTACTTTCCAAACCTTGATACTTACTTTACTTTCCAAACCTTAATAACTTACTTAACTTTCCAAACCTTGATACTTACTTTACTTTCCAAACCTTGATACTTACTTTACTTTCCAAACCTTGATACTTACTTTACTTTCCAAACCTTGATACTTACTTTACTTTCCAAACCTTGAGACTTACTATACTTTCCAAACCTTAATAACTTACTTTACTTTCCAAACCTTGATACTTACTTTACTTTCCAAACCTTGACACTTACTTTACTATCCAAACCTTGATTTGAACTTACTTTGCTTTCCAAAACTTGATACTTATAAGCAATACTATCAGCTAGTGTAAATAATACAGGTGGTTTTATTAGATTGAAATAATAATAAAATCCTTAAACGTATTTCATTAGGCAACCCGTAAACGTATTTTATAATACGAAGTGACTTTGTATGTTTTACATAAGGAAAGTCGACAAACTATATCGATTAGATATTTGAAAATCATATTGAGAATTCTCTTATCATTTTTCATTTAGAGTGACCATATAGAATCTATAACGATTTAAAGTTGGTCCGTAGTCGAAAGTATCATCCCGGCGGTATTTCTTTTAAGTTATCGCTGTCAGTTATAATATAATATTTCATATACTCGTATATTATATGATAACAGACAGCGATAACTAAAAATAATTTCAAAAAACGGTAAAATAAAAAAATATAAATTACACCTGCTTAAAAAATTATGTTGAATTAAAAACTGAAATGAAATAAGTAAAACTTAAAAAGAAAAAAACAAGTCCAAGGTATCGTCGTCAAAAAGTTATATAACTGCTTACATACACCATTGATATAGTTTTATTTATTTTATTACATAGAAACTTTAACAGTTGGGACCCATTGTTGGGAAGAACGTTAACGTTAACGGGTCTCGGTTTTTACTCGGGTCCTGACTGTTAAAGTCGCTATGTAATAAAAAAATCAAATTATATCAATGGTGTAGTTAAGCAGTAATTAAACAAGTTGGCGACGGAACCCTTGTGATTGTTTTTTTTTTTTTTTCAGTTTTTAATTCATTATTTTTTTTTACGCAGGCTCGTTTTTATATATTAGACTATTAGCCTTGATATTCGTCAATATGAGGCGTACTCCATTCAATATCTCAAATAAGAACTGGAATAAATGTAGCCATATATTTTCCGTATGGCAGTCCAATCAGCCGCGAGTCAGTCAGTCAGCACTGATAGTAATATTCGACCGACTAATTCTATGCAAAACAGTACGTGACTCAAATACAACTGTATTCGTTCCATGCAGTCTAGCTGGTATATTCTTGTTCCATCAACTGTGGATAGAATTCCAAACAAAGACATCTATACTCAAGAAACAAAAAGTCTGGCCAGCGTGGCGAGTGTAGGCCAAATTCTCCAGTTCTGGAAGGCCCATCTCCAGCAGTGGAGGTCTTTAGGACGCTTTGTTCTAGGGCTGTAATGAATGAATGAAAAAAAAGATATTAATTTAAGTTTTTAAGAATTTATCTATCTATCTACACTCACGCAATCTCCCTTTCTTTGGAGACGTGTCGCGGCTGTGGAGAAATATCCATCGAGCGCCTTGTACGAGTAGTCCAGGGGAAAGTCGATTAAAAAGGATAAGTTGGTGGACTGACCAAGGCCACCTTCAATGATAGTCTCTGTATACAGCATCAGATCATGCGTGAAATATATATATTTAAACCGGCATTGGTAATGCGGCATGTATCAATGAGAAATACGTACATAATTGTCATAGATTTACAATACCACCGTTCTCGTGCCCTGCGTGGCGAATGTAGGCCAAATTCCAGAAATTTTTAGAAGGCCCATCTCTAACAGTGGAGGTCTAAGACTATCTTCTAGGGGCTGCGATTATGATGATAAAGCACAGTGTATTTCTCATTGGTACATGACGTCCTACGGGGTTCGAACCGCGTCTTTTGGCCATTGAAATAAATCGTTCTAACGGACCATCATCGCTTTACGTTTTTAGTAATAATGAAACTTTATTTCAGAATAAATTCCATATGTGTTATTAACAATTTTTAAAGAAATCTTATAATATCTAGTGTTAGTAAAAATACAAAATTATAATACAAAAATATTTTTATTTTTTTCCTTTTCTGACATGCAGGCGTATCCAGTGCCCCAAGAACGGAGAGTCCCACCTATCAGCCCACACGGCCAGGATGTTGCTGGGGCTGCCCCTCACGCGGGCAAGGATTGAGGCACAGCGCTTACTCATAATAGCATGGAATCCATCCACCCGCGCCTCTGCTAACATCCCAGAGGCACTGCAACGACGGGGCAGCCCCATCAGCACCCTGAACGCATTATTGTACTGGACACGAAGGGCGCTGTATGTCTTCTGCGTATAATTGACCCACAGGCTGCATGTATAGAAGGTTTGGCAAAAGGCTCTAAAGAGAGTGACTACCAATCCCCCCATAACGAGCAAATCTGCGCGCCAACATATTGCATCAGACAGCCAGCGCCCTGCGTTCCCTCTCCCCTTTATAAACTAAACACTAAGATCGACAGAGTCATGTAAATAAATAAATATTTGAATGCTAGAAATAGCGAGGCAAGTTTCTTACAAATAAATTATTCATTTCATTTCTTTTCATTAAGTTTATGTAATATACATAGGATGAATCATTGCTATATTTTGTCGACTGTACTGTAAGCGTCACAGCAAACTTTAAGTTTAATGTAGCTTTTGTGTATTTAGCTCATTAGTCTTCGGCGCAGACTAAGTCAAACGCGGACTTGGTTGGGCTTGTGGCAAAATTGACAGCATGATTTACTAAGGTTTACCCGTAGACACATACATTAGGGTGGATTAAAAATATTGACCCTAAATGAGTTTAGGACCAACAAAACTGTCGATATTTTTAAACCACATTTTTTCTCAATAAACATGAGTTAACCTTATTAGGATAAATATTATATATTTTTGGCATAAAATACCGTGCGAGTTTAATATTGGAAGTCACTTTTAAAATATAGTGTTTATTCTATAATTGCCTACGTTATTATTATATAAGGCAAACCAGGTTGAGAAAAACGTTTAAGCAAGGTTTGCCGTTAAAAATTACATTATACAATAAACTACCTGAGATTATAACTAGACTACAAGTGAATTTAAAACAAAATTAAAACAAATTTTCTAAAATAATCTTCGTTCGTTTGGTGCGGTGGTGGCTCGGTTGTAAGAACGCTTTTCTTAAATCCTACAAAGGTCGGTTCAAACCCCCTTCGAATGTACCAATGAGAAATACACTTTTCTTACGTACTTTTGTCATAAATTTACAACACCACAGTTCCCGTGTCTTGGAGAGCACGTTAAGCCGTCGGCACCGGTTCCACTAATACCTTCAACAATACTTGTGGAATCGTTAATAAATTGTCATTAAAAATTGGCATCAGTTCCTCGCTATACCGTCTGGCCAGCGTGCCGAGTGTAGGCCAAATTCCCAAGATATATGTTCTGGAAGGCCCATCTCCAATAGATGTCTAGGACATGTGTTCTAGGGGCTGTAATAAATGAATAATTGCTTTTTATAACCTGACAGAATTTATTGACATGCCTTTTTACGGAAAAATCATTTGGGTGTTTTTAAATTAAATATATTTCAATTTAAATTAATTTATATTATAGTTTTGTGGTCTTATGCCTACTGATATATTATGTTCCAAATGCTCCTTTGTCTGCGATATGCCGTACATACACACATCAAAAAAGTCTAGGGATCAAGCATGTTTATGCGGATTTCTTGTGATTGAGATGTGGCTTTGTAATAAATTTATAATTTTATAAATTTATATGGATCCTTTTTGGTGCATTTCATAATTTAAAACAGGAACTGTCAATCAAATTCGAGTAAAAGATGAAAATCAGCTGTCAATATTTTCCCTATAAAAACATAAGACGCATTGAAGACATTATTAGTGCTACTGTTTCCCTACTACTGATTAAAACCAACGTTATTATGGAGCGGCGACGTCATTTAAGCAGGGAAGAAATGATCAGAGCCGTGGGAATGATAGTAGCTGGTTCCCGGCAACGTACTGTGGCTTTAGCTATGAATACAAGTCAGAGTGTTATCAGTCGACTTTGGACACGTTACCGAACCACTGGTACCGTGGCTGAGCGCCATGGAGGACGGTATCGCTGCACCACACGGAGACAAGACCGATACATTCAAATCACAGCTCGAAGAACTCCAACAATAACCGCCATGATGTTAGCCGTGAGCCTTCATCGCTCTTCAGGGAACTTAATTAGCGACCAAACAGTCAGAAACCGCTTGCATGAAGTGAACCTTCATTCCCGAAGACCGCTACGGGTACCACCTATAGCAATGCACAATCGTAGGACTCGATATCAATGGGCTCTTGAACACAGAAATTGGACAGAAGAACAATGGCGTTTCGTGTGCTTTTCTGATGAGTCTCGTTTTGGTATGAGGCCGGATACAAGACGTATACGACACTGGAGAACCCCTGGACGCCAACAGCGATTAAAATCCTGCCAGGAAGTCCATCCTTATAGTGGTGGAACCATCATGGTATGGGCGGGTATTTCGATCGGCGGAAGAACTGAGTTGATTTGGATCAGAGGCAACCTCAACGTTCAAATTTATGCTGAGACGGTTGTATCAGACGTCATCGTTCCTCTACAAGTGCATATCGGTCCCTTATTTCAGTTAATGCATGATAATGCACGACCGCACACCGCAAGAGTTGTAAGACAGACTCTCGCCGCAGCTAACATCAATGTCCTGCCCTGGCCTGCTCAGTCGCCAGACTTGAACCCGATTGAGCATGCATGGGATATTCTTCAGAGAAGAGCTCTGCCGAATATGGAGGGTATCCAGTCGCAAGAAGACCTTTTTTTGTTGTTGCAACGAACATGGGCGGCCATTCCACAGCGTGATTTGGATGAACTCATTTTGAGTATGCCAAACCGATGTTCTTGTGTTGTTAGTGTTCGCGGTAGAAACACGGATTATTAATTGTTTAAGTTACCCAATAAAATTAAAAAAAAAACTGTTATTTCAGTCTTTTTTTCGAACTTTAATGTTAGTGGTTCAAATGTCAAAAATCCCTTTATTAGGAAAATGGCAATTTTTTTTACTAATGCAAAGGTGACTTGGTTTATCGTTTCTGTAGACAAACGAAAACATTTTATTTGATCAATCCTTAAAGAAAATTTTAATGAATATCAATCAGGAGAAAAGTTATTGCAAAAATATATGTTGATCCCTAGACACTTTTGATGTGTGTAGTTTTGAGAGCATTATAAATTTTAAAATTTGTTAACTGACTTGCCAAAAAATAAAATTAAAATAATAATAATACATACTCATGTTAGTCTATAACAATATAGTAGAAAACAATATTTATATAAATGAATAGAACAAAACAAAACAATGCTTCTGTCCTTTATATTTATGTCTATGCCTTAACGATATCCTCAACTATTTGCTTGGTAGATAGCTACAGTCAGTCACCTTATTCTATACACCTTAGTCTATTGTTATACGACTTAAAGTTTAGGCAAGTAGAGGCTAACGTGTGTTAAGGTATAAAGATATCCAAAACATTAGATACCTCATTAAGTACAAAATTAATTTAAAATTTGGTTCCTCTGCGCTTTTACTTATCTCGAAATATTTTTGTTAATAAATGAATATAGACTTGCCCCCATGGCTTGTCATCGCACACGATCTCTTGCCACCCACACCAGCGACCTTATTTAGGTCATTTGATCGTATATCGTTGATCTACTTAAATATATAGAATACTTTTAAACTTTCACGCTCGAGGTTTTACGCAACACTATGATGACAATGACGGATAGTAACTGTCGAATTATGTACTTAAATACTTAATTATACTGTGTGAATGGTGATGGCTCAGTTGTAAGAACGCTTTCAAACGAAATGTGAAAAGCACCAGTTGCTGGCGCCAGCTGCTCCCATTCTTGGACCTCGCGTATCGCTTACCATCGGGTGGGATCGATGTCACATGTCGAATTCAGAATATAAAATAAACTAATATTATAAACCTAAAACCAGGTCTGTGTGATGTATATCTGTCTGTCCTTCATGCCTAAATTACTGGACTGATTTTGATAATATTAGGTAGAAATCGATTGATTCATCGTGCGGATGCGGGAGATAAGAAACCTATTCTGTTACTTAAGCACAAACGTTATATAATGGAATCCATTAACTATCTAGATATCACGCTATTAAAGTTGATATATGTGAAATACTGGCTACTGCAGCCCTATTTAATTACTTTAGCGTAATTAGTGGATTTCGTTCTTGAGCTTGGGTCATAATTATAAATATTATTCAATTATCAACTCTATAAGCGCTCGACCTTGACAGCGTCCGTGCAAATATGAACTTTAATAGCGTGATATATATATATAGTTAACGGTTTCCATTATATAACGTTTGCGCTTAAGTAACAGAATAGGGCTATAGGCTTTTTATCTCCCGCATCCGCACGATGAATTCCATTATTAAGTCGTAAACGTAATTAGTGAATTTCGTTATTTACGACAGAGCTTGGGTCATAATTATAGATATTATTCAATTATCAACTCTATAAGCGCTCGACCTTGACAGCGTCCGTGCAAATATGAACTTTAATAGCGTGATATATATATATATAGTTAACGGTTTCCATTATATAACGTTTGCGCTTAAGTAACAGAATAGGGCTATAGGCTTTTTATCTCCCGCATCCGCACGATGAATTCCATTATTAAGTCGTAAACGTAATTAGTGAATTTCGTTATTTACGACAGAGCTTGGGTCATAATTATAGATATTATTCAATTATCAACTCTATAAGCGCTCGACCTTGACAGCGTCCGTGCAAATATGAACTTTAATAGCGTGATATATATATATAGTTAACGGTTTCCATTATATAACGTTTGCGCTTAAGTAACAGAATAGGGCTATAGGCTTTTTATCTCCCGCATCCGCACGATGAATTCCATTATTAAGTCGTAAACGTAATTAGTGAATTTCGTTATTTACGACAGAGCTTGGGTCATAATTATAGATATTATTCAATTATCAACTCTATAAGCGCTCGACCTTGACAGCGGCCGTGCAAATATGAACTTTATTAGCGTGATATATATATAGTTTTTGCGCTTAAGTAACAGACTAGGGTCGCGTATCTATATATAGTGGATAATAGATTACGTAACAATAGATGCCGCGAGTAACTACAAGAAAAGAATCAGCATCTGGAATTTAATGATGAGGTTATTATCAAATTCCAGATGCTGCAGAATTTGATGCTTTTCTTGGAGTCACTCGCGGCATTATCGCCCAAACACGTCGGGTAAAATATGGGAAAACCGCAAAAAATTGACTGCAGCTTGTGCCCCATATTTAAAGTTCAATTTATCGTTTTCCATAACTATTCACATTGTAGAACATTATTAAACAAAACACTATCACTTTTGACCAACAATATTCACAGTAAATTAATTTACAAAACAAAAACTTGCACTTGACATGTTCGCGCAAAATGGCGCATTTTACATTAAATTTATTTTGTTTTATAAATAAATAGGTTTGGTATCCTATTGCGTGAGTTCTTCAATAAATGTATGCATGTGAGGTGTGATGTACTCGTAAGCTGTGGAGGGCACAGGTTATGGAGATTGGTCGGGCTATCAGTATGCACACACGTGCTCCGTTCAGTATTGCCCCAATCAACTTGACACGGAACTCGATCACTTCACCAAATTCTGACTAAGCCACGAAGAAGCATAGATGGAAATTACAAATGTTTTCACTTATTTCTCGAGGTTACGCACTTAAATCTTTATTGTTATTTAAGTATATATTGACGTCTAATATTTTCTATTTCGTTTTAGTTATTAGCACCTGCCTTACCTTGCCGTAACTGCTTTAGTTGTCCCAAAGGTTTGATCAGTATAGAATGTCTAGCGGTATTAGGTCCGCCTTTGTACTTTGTGCAATAAAGTTTATAATAAATAAATATTTTATTTATATGTTTGTTTTTTTCTTTGTCTGTGTTGTACACTCAGTCATATAATGATACGGAATGTTTTTTAAGAGTAATTATATAAAGGAATAATATGTACCTACGTAGTTTTAGTATGTTTACTTATTTTGATAAATTTCGCTGTGGCATCTGCTATTTAAGGAGCACAGTATGAAATGGTTATATATATAAATCTCATACACACACCCTTAAATACGCTCACACATATATCACGAACACATAAAGAGGACATACAGCATTTATTGTTGTAACATTATAACACGGAAGAGCACCGATATCCCGCACTACAGATCAACCTCGTATCACCTATTTTACATCTGTATACTTTTTGAAACAATAAATGTATTTATTATTATTATTGTACTAAAATCACCTTGTCTTTGTACAATTTTAAATTTAACTAATTAAAACACAAGAAATAAGTGTAATTTTATATAAGCCTGTGCTCCGTGTCCCCATTAATACCCATAAGAACCTGGATCCTATCTACAGCTAGTGAAATCAACGAACCAGCAATATTTATTTTATTTGCTAAGCTGCTGGTCTTCTGCTTATAGTCTTCCACTAGCAGATGTAGTCTTTTAAAATAATTAAATTAATGATAAACGAACGGAATATTTAACAGTAATTTCAACACTTCATGCGAAATGTAATTATTTAAAATACAATACAGCAGCTGTAATTTGCAGTTCCAAAGTTAACATCTTCGTGGCAAATCATCGTAATTCCATTCACGTTTTGTTTAGGATGGCATTAGTCAAGGCCGAATAGAAATGACAATTCGGATTCAGGACCACATCGTCTGATTAAATATTAGAATTTCATCATTCATACATCATAGCCCTTGGAACACAGCGTCCTAGACCTCCACTGTTGGACATGGGCCTTCCAGAAAATATATCTAGAGAATTTGGCCTATACTCGCCACGCTGGCCAGACGGGTTGGCGAGGATCTGATGTCAATTTAAATGACAATTTATTAACGATTTCACAAGTTGGTATTATTGAAACCGGGACCGACGGCTTAGCGTGCTCTCCGAGGCACGGGAACAGTGGTGTTGTATATCTATGACAAATGTACGTAAGAAAAGTGTATTCTCATTGGTACATGCCGGGTGGGTTTGAACCGATCTTTGTAGGATTTAAAGGAAAGCGATCTTACAACCGATATATATTTATATGTTATAAAAGTAGATCATATTACTTATACATATCAAACCATAGTATTGCAATTAATAAGGCTGATATTTTAGGCTATTTCAAACTATATTTGACCGCCTTCGTGGTCTAGTGGTAACAAACGTTGCCGTGAACTCGGGAGGTCGTGGGTTCGATTACCACCGGGGGCAAGTTGTACATTGTATAATTTGTCTCGGTCTGGGTGTTTATATGTATAATGTGTATATATTTACAAAAAAAAAGTATAATATGTACTTTATCAACCATCTAGTTTCCGTAACACAAGCCTCGTAGCTTACCACGGAAACTAGATGGCGCTGTGTGACCTGTCTGGAAATATTGATTTATTTTATATTTATCTATTACTTTCATCATCGATAGGTTTGATCAAGATGTCGACGAGGAACGCTTTATTAGTATTATTTTTTTCTTTGATATTAATTCAAGTTTTTTATATTACTCGTGGACGCGGCCAAAAATCATTCTGTCTAACCTAGCATTGTGTCTAAAAGAGATAGAATCAGTTATGAGCAGTTAGCAGCTAGTCTACACGCATACGTCTAGTCGCACGCACACAAACTGCCGAACTGAAACGACGTTAGACGATGTACGGCTTTCAACGCCACACCGCTGTGCCGGTCGGAGTGGGGAGTGTTAGGTTTATTTTCGTTACGGAATTTCTTGATTCGGTCGCCGCGATAAAAGCTATGCAATAGCTTAAAAAGTTAATGTGTAGTGTATTTACGTACAATGGACTTGGAGACAAAAGAACTTTGTTACATTATTTTTCACGTTCACGTCCACTAGTTAAAATAATAGTTTTCCTTAATAAATAAATAAATAAAAAAACCGATTGGTTTTTTGCCCAGTCTTTTTATGTATTTATTATCTAGCTGTTGCTTTGCTAAGTTGCGTGTTTTATTTTCATTTTGTGATATCAATATCTAAACAGAGGGGGTGTTATGCAGACAAACCGAAAAAGAACAAAAGGTTTTATCCAAAATAAATACACTACCTACTAAATACAAATTGTTATTTCGATGTGTCTTTGATGTGTGTTGTGACAGCTATGAATAGATGTTTATGTAAGCCGTACACGCTACGGTCTACCGGAGAGGTTACCTGTGCAGGTCAACTGGACGTCGATAGCGTGTATGGGGACGTTCCGGTGTATCGAAACGGTTTATAGTTAGTTTTGCGATGACATACGATTGAGAGATTTGATAAAGCCTTGCTTTAGTTTTAAAAAAAAACAATATATAAACAGTGTAAAGAAAACCAAAAAAGTGGTGCATGCATTGGTTATTGAAAAGGAAAAAGTATAATTATGTTAACTTATTGAATCAATTAAAATTTAAATCTGATAATTTTAAAAAACTATCTCAAAAACTCAAAAAAAGACACTAGAAAAGAACTGACAAGACCGGAATAGGAGACCGAAGTACTTGCACACACGCACAGGTGTCACTCGAAATAATTCATTTTTGATCCTGTGCCGGTCGCCTACCTGCGCAGGCAAAACTCTCCAGTACACCGCTGGAAAATTTGACCTACACTCCTCACGCTGGGATGGCGAGAGACTGATGTCAATTTTAATGACTATTTATTAGCGATTTCAAGTTGTTATTAGTAGAACCTGGTCCGACGGAATAACGTTTTTTTCGAGGCACGGAAACGTTTTTTTTTTTTTTTAATCATAGCCTTGATTAATAATAAAAGTTTAGTATTAGTAAAACATAGGCCAAGAAGATTTTATATTATTTACATATACATATACAATTGAAACAGTTGATTATAATATTAGGAGTAAAATAGGTTACAATATCAATAATTTATTTAATAAAAAATAATATTTATTACGATTACAAATAATAAAAGAAGAAAATTATTAATAGGCCAAAAATACAAAACAATCAAAATAGGAATGGGAAAAAGAGGCAAGAAAAAACAAGCATTGAATTGACTTTATAAATAACGTTTTATTTATTGTACGTGTATATGTGTATCTATTTTAGTTTATTGTGTGCGTGTGTTGTATGTATATGTATATTTGCATGAGTGTATAACTGTATGCATTTTAGTTTATTGTAAGTGTGTGTATGTGTATATTTGCATGAGTGTATAACTGTATGCATTTTAGTTTATTGTAAGTGTGTATATGTGTATATTTACATGAGTGTATAACTGTATGCATTTTATTTCATTGTATCTAACTCTATGGTATGTAAGTTTACATTTGTAAGGTAGATTATTGGACAATAACTTAGGATCACCATGTCCCTCCGCTTAGGGGAGAGGATATGCGTTCCCCATATTTGTTCCTGTGGCAGCAACGTTAATCAGCTTGGCCACCACGGCCTGTCTTGTCTCAAAAGTGCCGGTCGTCGTTTCTGCCACGGTTCTGTTAACAATGTGATCCATCGGGCTTTGGTTACTGCCGGAATCCCATCAGTTCTCGAACCGTGTGGGATCTTTCGCAGTGACGGTAAAAGACCCGATGGATTGACCTTCGTGCTTTGGTCGATGGGACGAGCATTGGTGTGGGACGCTACTTGCGTCGACACCCTTGCTAGGTCTCATCTCCAGGGCACCTCTGCCAGGGCCGGGGCTGCAGCGGACTTGGCTGAAAAGGCCAAAAGTCGCAAATACGAGTCGATTAGCAACGACTACGTGTTTGTGCCTTTTGGTCTTGAGACAATGGGTCCGTGGGGGCCAAGTGCAAAGAAGTTCTTTAAAGAGTTGTCTAAGCGCCTGGTTAATGCTGTATGTGACAAGAGGGCTGGCAGTTTTCTCGCGCAGCAAATCAGCATTGCTGTGCAGCGGGGGAACGCTGCAAGTGTTCTTGGCACACTGCCACAGGAACAAATCATGGGTGAGTATTTTTATTTATAATTAGTTTTCTAATTTAGTTTTAATTTTTGTTTCATAATTATTTCATAACCTTTGTATTTTACATCGATTAAAAACTAACGTAGTTTACATTTTGAAATGATTAATTGAAATATTTGTGGATATATCTGGGAATTTCAATCTTTCACAGAGTAAAGTCGCTGTCCGCAATGAGACCTAAACAATGACTAACCCAATACTAACATACTACAAACGAAATGTTTTCATTTCCAAGAATTGAATGCTAGACCCTATACTCGTAACTTGTAAAATATTTTGTTAGTAAAGTAACTTGTTTTACGCCAATGTCTTACGCACAGCCCTCTAACGGGATATATCATAATTTATTCATTAATTCAGTTACGGGCGCCTAGAACTAAAAGTGCAGTGCGGTTACCCGCTGTGATCCTGCTAAGGCAATCGGGGGAAATGTCCCCAGTCTAGGCCCATTAGATATCCGTGCCTGGAATACCCTGCTAATCTTGACATCATAGCTTTGTAACACCCAATATATAAGCGCTGTATAAAATCAAATTATCATTATGTATTGCACGTACCTTATATACTTACTGGTCTCGTTGTCCCGAAGGTTTGACTATCATAGAATGTCTAACGGCATTTGTAATTAAGTTTAAATAAATAATGAAAAAAAAAAACTTGAAGTGAGCATGTGTTGTTTCGAAAGTGCTTTATTAAAATGGCTCTTAGAGGGCCACCATCGAGGTTCCAGCTCTTCTGGAGTAATACGAGATAATTGCAGGAGACCCGATCGTATGACGTTGGTCCCCTGGAAACGGGACGTTTCATACAAATCTTTTTGGTGTGATGAAAATGGGGAGTCCGGCAAGCGATGCAAATATTTATCCACGATAAGATATTACATATTTATGCCGTTTGCTGTAGAGACTCTTGGCGCATGGAGTCCAAGCGCCTAAAAGTTTTTAAAAGGTTATCATCTCCTCCTATGACAAGAGGTTTGCCTATTTCTTTGCTCAAAAAATATTGCAATTCAGCGGGGATATGTAGCTCGCGTTCTTGCCACCATCCCTCGTGGATGGGACTTATATTCGCATCATCTGTAGTATACATTTTTAGATTAATTTTTTTTCGAATAAATGATTGAATCAAAGTAGGTATTAATAATACTATTGAACAGCACAGAGTAGACCGCATCTCCAATGCTTGCGGACTTTGCGGTAAAAGCCATGTCATGCGAGTGCTGTGTTCAAAATCCTTTCCAAACAGATTCTCTCAATGGAACATCTCTTTTATACGCTTTGTCTGACTAATTTGGACGTCTATATAAAGTTGATACAGCACAAGTTATAATCACTGGTGATGTGACTGGAGATCTTCAACTTGTCAAGCCGGCATAGTACTACAAAGTAAAGTAAAAAAACATGTATTGGACAATAAAATTCATTGAGGCAAATAGGCGAGCTTAATACCTTAAAGGTATTCTCTAACAGCTAACCTTTAAGAGAATGTCAAAAGAACTTGTGGAATGCAGAGTTAAAGAGAAAAATTAGGTGTCTATGTTCGACCGATTTATGGAAACCGGCTACAAAACTTACTATTGTTTCTAAAAATTGTAACCAAATGTGTATTAAAATATTTAACGGTTTGCCTATAGAATTAGAACAATTGACATCAATAATTAAATTTAAGAACAATAATTGAATTTAAGAACAATAATTAAATTTAAGAACAATAATTAAATTTAAGAACAATAATTCAATTTAAGAACATTTCTCAAAAGTACTCTTCAGAAATCTTTGAATATATTGGGTTGTGCGAGCGAGAGAGATGCCCTCTTAAGTAAAGGTTAATGGTACTTTTATCCATTTAAAAACAAAGAGATGTCATACCTCTATCAGGTTTAGTAAAGGAACATCCACCTTATATTATTTCATGTCATATTTTACGAGCTCCGAGGGAAGAAAGAACCCTTCTTTTTACCAAAGATATAATTGTCATAGATGTAGCATAGAACATAAAAATATGTACTACATACATACAGCTATGTTTTGAAGAAAGTCATCTTAAAAATAAAACCTACTAGATACTTAATGACATGTCAAATCTGTTGGAGGATTTATTCATCATTATAATTACAGCTCCTAAAACACAGGAACATAGATTCCTTGCCAACCCGTCTGGCCAGCGTGGCGAGTGTAGGCAAAATTCTCCAGATATACGAGTATGTTCTGGAAAGCCCATCTCCAACGGTGGAGGTCTAGAACATTGTGTTCTATGGGCTGTAATGTATGAAAAAAAAATCCATAGTGTTAGTGTTTGTAGAACTGAGAACAGCTAGGCACGGGAACGATGGTGTTATAAATCGATAGCAGATCTACGTAAGAAAAGTGTATTTCTCATTGTTTCGCTCGAGCATCATGGAATCGTGGACAGAAGATGTTTGTTTGTAATTAACTGAATATACAAAATAAAAAAAGAAGTATTCTAAAATTTCTTAGTTAGTTGCTTCTTGACCTCTTCAAGTGGTTGAGAAAGTTATATTTTGTTGAATATATCTGTCGACTTCGGCTATAATCATTGCCGCAGCAGCAGCGGTTGCTGCAATAGCCATATCCGCCACGAGTCGCGAACACACTGCGGAAAGCTATGTTCGAGGAAAGTGATTGTTGTAGGCTCGTGGAATGTCCACACTTGACACCGTGAGAACAGCGGCTCAGCTTGCGCTCAGCTCGTGCTCGGCTCGTAAGCGTAGACCCACCTCTAAAGCATGCTAGCATTAATAAGCTTGTAGGTAACATGCTGTTTTAGTAGCATGTCTATATGTACTTTTATTGAGATAAGAGGGGATTAAACACTTAAACTCGTTTATGATACACAGTTTGTATGAATATATGGAGGGGTCAGATTTTATGAATACAAAATGATGTGGAAATTGACTTACCTATGTATTTATAAGGACCAGGGGCCTAATTCTGGCGCTTTCGACTTGCGTGTCGGTTCGAAATATTCGAATGACAGATCTCAGCGGACATGCATCTCGAAGGCGCGAGAATCGGGGCCCAGATACAATTAAGTTTTGGATACGTACGGCCAGTCGCAGAAAGGTTGACTGTCTTTTAACATATTTAATATAGCGTATATTAAAATATTTATCTGAGATTATTTTAATCATTCTTTCTGCAACTGGCCGTTAGATTAGTACCTAACTACCTATATTATATAATTTGACGAAAAAAAGGCCAAAAGTTCCTGCAAGAATATCTATAGAATTTGGGGTCATGACTGCCTCCGTTATCTAGTTGTTACGACGCGACCGCACATTTAGACGCGAAGATACCGGGTCCGATTCGTGGTCAGGACACAATAATTTATTTGACACTAGCTGTTTTACCCGGCTTTGCCCGTGTAAACGACGACACGATAACAATTTCGTTGCGCATTATTTTGATTTAACTATATCTCCTAAGGTATTTCATAAGGCCTAGACAATCTCCCATGTTATTTATTATTGTAATAACTAATAAGGTTACACATCTTTAACGATATTATGGTATTGTATATGTTGATGTTTTGACAACTATACTTTCACCAGTCTTAGATAGATAGATAAATTCTTTATTGCACAGAATATAAAACATTTTACAGTACATAGTCGAGCTTAATGTCTAAAAACATTATCTAATAGCCAACCTTTAGGATAAGTGAGCAGGGATTGTGGGTGCATGACCACTAATGTTTGACAATGAGTTTTATTAAGAAAACTACTTATACTTAACTAAAATAAATATATATATAAATAATAAAGCTATGGTACTTATATATCGATATATACATAAATAACACATAATTATACCTACTATATAATAAATAAATAATATATATATATATAATATGTAATATATATATATATTAATACAATGTATAATACACACAATAATATACTGACTCTGTAAGGTTATGTAGAATTGTCTCGCTTTTTGTGAAAGTGTTTGGTAAGCAATTTTTTTAAACTAATGATTGATGGTGCTTTACACATGTAAAGAGGTAGTCAGTTCCACTGGGTAGTTTCATTGTAAAACTATTACAATAATACTATTTTGAAATAATAACTAATCTGCAGCGATTAGTAGAATACGAATTTGTCAAAAGTTCTATATACTTTTTCCACTTTATTTTATTTATTTAAAAACTTTATTGCACTATGTACAAAGGGCGGGCTTAATGCCGCTAGGCATTCTCTAGCAGCCAACCTTTGGGACAATATAGAGAATTTTGATTATGAGGTAGGTGCAAAGGGCTCAATTATGAAACTTAATTTTAAAGAAAAAATAAATAAACTTATTCCATGATATCATAATACATATTAATATACATACAAATATGTACACAATAATACATATACTACACACTATACATATTTACACATAAATATACTACATACAATATATCTTACATACGCTGTTGGGAGCTGTTTAAGTAATGTGTATATACCATTTTCTTAAAGAGTGATCTATTGGGTGCTTGGCGAATTTCTACTGGAAAATTGTTCCACAAATTAGCGGCCACTACTGCAAAGGAGTTCGACTGAAAGCTAGAGTGATGAGATGGGATAGATAAAACAGAATTGTGGGCTGTAATGTTTATTGAATCAATCGGTAGGTGAATACCAAAATATGTTTTGACAGCATTTAACGTTGAAATAGCGATTGCGACCATTTTGTAAAAAATATAGTGCGGTCCATATAAAGGTCAATGTAGAGGTTATGTTTTCATTTGTTTCGAGGGGTCCAATGTTTATTTAACATATTCATGACGGTAAACGCAAAAGGCTAAGGTAAAATTATGATCGTGTTGGCAGTTCTGAATGTTTATGTTATTTTGTTTTTTAGATTTAAATAGGTGTTAATGTTATGATTTAAGCATTTGTGAAAAAGTAAAGTAAAGTATCGTCACGACCGTTTCCCTTTCAGGGTGGTCAGAAACCACGCCTATAAATAAGCGGATTCACATTTAGCCAATTTTACTATAGGCCATTCATGACAAGTGGCAAGCTCATCGATGTCTCCAGCGTACCAAACTCGAGAAATATCACAAATAAATTAAATATTTTAAATGTATTTATTTACATATTTTTTTTTTGTGTCTCGACCAGAAATCGAATCCGGTACCTTCGAGTCTAAATCCACGGACTTAACCGCTAGACCACAAAAAGCCAGTTTGCTCTAATAGTGATATTTTTGTTTACATTCAATTGCAATACAATTAAAAAAAAAACACATTTTTGCCGAAAATCATAATATTATGTTTACAAAAAAATCAAAATAGTTTCGACAAAAAAAACATGTCGTAAAATATAAATAACATAAAGGAATGGTAAAAAAAGGCTTCCGCTAAACGTTATGTATAGAAACACAATACGCATCAGTAGCTCATAAAATATTATATTAAAGTCATAGACGTAATTTGTTTGACCGCCTCCGTGGTCTAGTGGTAACAAACGTTGCCGTGAACTCGGGAGGTCGTGGGTTCGATTCCCACCGGGGGCAAGTTGTACATTGTATAATTTGTCTCGGTCTGTGTGTTCATATGTATAATATGTATATATTTAAAAAAAAAAAGTATAATATGTAGTTTATCAACCATCTAGTTTCCGTAACACAAGCCTCGTAGCTTACCACGGAAACTAGATGGCGCTGTGTGACCTGTCTGAAAATATTTATTATTATTATTTAATATAGATCATTACAGCCCCTAGCCCCTAGAAGAGACCTAAACTTCCACTGCTAGAGATGTCCTTCCAGAATATATTTTTGGAGATTTGGCCTACACTCACTACGCTAATATTTTTTTGATGTATCAAAGCAATTATCCGTCTGTGATTTTCTTAAAAAAAGCATAAATTAAAAATCAGTGTTGCAGCTGAAAACATCACTTCTACTGAGCTGATTTCCTATTTGTAACATTTGTGTTTTTTTAAATGTAGCTCAGTCACATTTACCTTTAGTACTATATTTATTTATTTGAAACTATATTGAAAGAAAATACTTTATTTATCGCAACAATTTATGTGAGGTAGGTGCCATATAACAATAAAAAATATTGATGTATAGAATATTAATATCCTATTAATATGATAAATATTTAATAATACAATTACATACACACACATACATATAATTAATAACAACCTTCTAGAAAGCACAGTTGTTATTTTAAATTTCTTGAATAATAATAAAATATACAACATATTTTACGTCTCAACAAGAATAACTTGATTCAAGTTCCGAGAAAACACTAAGATGTCTGGCCTATAGGCTGATACAACTAGTTCATCTGATGCGGCGCGGCGACAAGAATTAATGTGGGTAAGCACTGAGTTTTGTAATTTGCCCTTCCTTTACAAATGTGGTCAAAATTGTACAAACACCAGGGACTTTATCATGTCAGCGTCAGCCCTTTTCTAAGGAGCGCACCCTACATGTGCAATTCTTTTCCATAGCGCTTTCCCCACCTTACCAGACAACTCAGGTCCGGGAGGGATATTTAAAAGGCGTTTAGGTAGAATTTCAGAAACGAAGGAGAACAATCGTACATTAGTGTGCGTCTTATTTTTTATATGATTTGTTCTATTTATTTGTATGTATGTATATATGTATGTGTATATGATATATATTATACTATAATGACGTTATTGTGTCATTCATGAATATGCATTTATTATGATTGTTTATTATTTATTTGTGTAATATATATAATAAATTATATAATTTTATTATTGTAGTTCTGTACCAGAGCCTCGACACATTTATGCTTGTATATTAAGGATGTGAAAATCAGCGCAGTGACTCTTTTAAAGCGTCGCAGCTCAATGCTGAGCTGATTCCCTATTTGACACCACGCACTTTTAATTTCAAGTTTACTTTTTTTGTTAATGTGACAAATATATATTTTTTTTTCTTTCTTTCTTTCTTTCACTGCTGGAGGAATACAGAAATCGCCCAAAATTGGCCAGTCATTGTGGACTCCTGTAGTCAACGCGTGTACTCTGTATTCAATAGCATCTTGCCTGAGGAAGGATTTTATATCAACTTTCTGTCACCTTCTTTAAATAGTAATGTAGATCTATGACAAATGTATGTAATAATAATTTCTCATCTCAAATGCCGGGGTTCGAACTCACCTTATTAGCATTTTTAAGGAAAGTGTTTTTTACAATTGAGCAGCTAATGCACCAAAGCACAATAAATGTCATATATTCTGGAATTCGCTGTTTTTATTTTAAAAATATTTTATTGCTGCGACGTGTCTATACCAACACACGTCTATTACCATATAAGTAGATCCCTAGCAAGCCTTCAATACGGGTAAGCCTATTTACTCGTGAGCCGGTCGCATCCGTTTCCGTCGGGATATATCGACGACTTCCGTTGCTTCGCACTATAGAACTAGTTACCTAACTCCTTACTTTTAATGAAATAATAACTAAATGTTTTTAGTAATAATGTTTAATTATTTATTTTACCTTCTCATTTATTACTTACTTCATCACAGCCCCTAGAACAGAAACTTCTGGAGAATTTGGCCTACACTCGCCACGCTGGCCAGACGGGTTGGCGACTTACTTACTTTTATTTTACTTTCAGCTTAAATATCTCTTGATCTAAAAAGATTGTCCACCCTAAACAGCTCAGTAGGATTATTCATAGAAAGTAAAGAAAATACAAAATAAAAAAAAATAAAAAAAACTATAAATTAAAATTTAAAAAATCACCCATGATTTGATTATGTAGCACTATGCCAAGAACACTTGCAACAATCCCCCGCTGCAAAGCAATGCTGATTTTCTGCACGACACAACTGCCAGCCCTCATTATTTATTTATGTTATTTTATTATGGTAACAAACAGTCACAATACTTATTTTTCATTAAGTACAGCCCCTAGAACACAGCGTCCTAGAACTCCACTGTTGGAGATGGGTCTTCCAGAACATATATCTGAAAAATTTGGCCTACACTCGCCACGCTGGCCAGACGGCTTGGCGAGGATATGATGTAAATTTTTGAATGACAATTTATTAACGATTCCACAAGTTGGTATTAGTGGAACCGGGACCGACGGGTTAACGTGCTCTCCTAGGCACGGGAACGGTGGTGTTGTAAATCTTTGACAAATGTACGTAAGTGTATTTCTCATTGGTACATGCCGGGTGGGTTTGAACTGACCTTTGTAGGATTTAAGGAACGCGTTCTTACAACCGAGCCATCACCGCAACTCAAATACTTATTACTTTTATTTAATTATTACATATTATTAGACCTCTGTGGTCGGTACGCAGCAAAGAAAAATAAGCACACGTATTGCCATACGTCTGCCGCCGACCAAGGCTGAGGTGCGACTGGTGCAACAGGTACCCTCCGATGGGTCATAGAACTAGCTTTAACAAGCTGCTTAGACAGTTCTTTAAAGCTTCTTAGCACTTGGTCCCCACGGTCCCATGGTCTCAAGATCAAAAGCACAGACACTCCGCAAATCCTTGGGTAATTCGAATATTTTTATAGGCTAAAGGAATATTTGTAGTTTAAGAGTATTGTATAAATGTGTTGGGTAAACAATAATAATTGATTGATGTATATTACAGGTACTTAGATATATACGAGTATATATATATATATATATATTATGTAGCATAAATTTGTCTATACAATAGTTGTAACATGGCAGTTTATATTTGTTATAATTGAAACGCATTAATGCGTTATGCGATTAACTGGGAGATTACGGTCGCTTGGTGATTTTAATGCACAATTTGTGCTTGAACAAAATTAGATTTAATATTTTATTGTCGCAGCACCCGCAAAGAGAACTTGCACAGAAAAAGTTTAAAATTAATGAGGAACGGCTGTTTTTTTTATGGTTCTCTGCTCCCGATGGATGATGAATGAGATGATAGGGAAGGCAAAGGGTCTAGCCCATACAGCCAAGTCTGACGTAATATATCTTTCTTTTTAATGAGTTAATGAGGTCATCATCAAATTCCAGATGCTGCAGAATTTGATGCTTTTCTTGGAGTCACTCGCGGCACCATAGCTCAAACACGTCGGGTAAAATATGGGAGTTGACAGCGCGGGAAAACCGCAACAAATAAACTGCAATTTGTGCTCCATATTTAAAGTCCAATTTATCATTTTCCATAATTATTCACATTGTAGCACATTATTAAACAAAACAACACCACTTTTGACCAACAATATCCACAGTAAACTAATTTATAAAACAAAAACTTGTACTTGACATGTCCACGCAAAATAGCGCGAAGAACTCGAGGAACGGCTGATTTTGACACATTGTGTACCGTCTCTGAGCGTTTCTTTCTTTTCTCCGAGTTAATCGCATAACGCATTAATGCGTTTCTATTATAACAAATATAAACTGCCATGTTACATAGTATAAGTCTGACCAATGATTTTGCATGTTGTATTCATGGCTAAATGTGCTGAGCCAATTTTTTATTGTGAAAAACAGTCTTTACCACATTTATTGCAAATAAATATTTTGATTTGATTTGAAGCCCAGTTGAAGTTGTAGAACATTCAAACAGCATTCTTAGCTCCTCTTTCTAAACCAAAAACGCATGACTCTAAAAGTTTAATCCAAAATTACTAAAACTATTTGTATAGGGCAGAGATAAGTACCTTGTAGTTTGCGCTTTATGCTTTAGCTTAGGTTAAATTTGCACGGCAAAAGTTACCCGATTCGAAAGCATGTGAAAAGTTCGACTTTGCCGGTAAAGTTCTGTTTTCAACATAATTTTTTCTTCATTTAAACTTTCACAGCACCTGTTTGAATATTTTCTTTTGTTAGAGGATTTTAAAATAATTACCGTTAGCTTTTTTCGTGTTTATAAATTACAATAAAATACACAGCATAAAAAAATAAGCTGTAGTATATGGTTGGTACCCCCCCCCCCCCCCTACAGATAATAATAATAATTTATTTATTTATATAGTACACACAGCAGTACATATATTATCACACACATAACATAGTATAATTATCTCATCATCATCATCAGCCTATGTCTCTCCACTGCTGGATGTAGGCCTCCCCCAAGGCTCGCCATTTCACACGATCTTTTGCCACCCTCATCCAGCCCCCACCAGCGACCTTTTTCAGGTGATCCGTCCATCTGGCGGGGGGTCTTCCCACTCTGCGTTTTCCTGTACGTGGTCTCCACTCTAGAACTCGTCTACTCCATCGGTCATCGGTTCTGCGACAGACGTGTCCGGCCCATTGCCACTTCAACTTACAAATTTTGAAGGCTATGTCGGTAACTTTGGTTTTCTGACGGATGTCTACGTTTCGGACTCCATAGCTTATCACTTATCTAATATGTACCAATTAGGTGTCACAGCATTGACCAATAATAATAATAATAATAAAAATCTTTTATTGACACTATTTAACAAATATGTTTTTTACACTTTAAATTTAGATTGGATGTCCTGACCCCTGTCGTAGATATAAAAACCAATATAAAAAGAAGAAGAAGAAATTATAAATATATTACTGTTAAAACAAAAAAATAATTTAACAATAATTAACAAACTTACTAAATAAAAATTCTAAAATAAAATTATAAATTTTTTCTCCTTTTTAATAGAACTAATAAGGAAACATAAAAATTGCACAAATTTGGTACCTTAAAAAACGAAAACAAAACACTTCTTAAATAATAATTGTTCATTTTAATATAACCTAATACAATTTGGCTCTTATGATAAATTACAATTTATTGTGTGTTACAAACATAAAGATACTTCTATGCTTGTTGGGCATATCGTGGACGGAGTTCCGAACCAACAAATCCATCCTGGAGGAACTAGAGATAGGACAGCGCTTTTCCTCAATCGTGCAATCACGCATTTTCACTTTCTTTGGACACGTGTCGCGGCGTGGAGATACATCCATTGAGCGCCTTGTAGTTCAGGGAAAAGTCGATGGCAAGAGAATGCGTGGTAGGTCTCCGATGAGATGGACTGACCAGGTTAAAGCAGCAATGGATCACCCCCTACATGAGTGCTCCAGGAAGGCTGCAGTTCGAGACGAGTGGCGACGGCTTGTTAAGTAAGCCTCTGACACTCAAGTGACGACCACGACCACTCTGCCAAGAGTGTAGCGACTAAGAAGAAGAAGAAGAATGCTTGAACAAAGTGGTCTTGTGTTTCAGGCAGCAGTGCTCAAACTCAGGTGCAAAATACCCGATCTCTGGAATAAAGGATGGATGGATGGATGGAGAAGGTCCCTGGTGGGGGTTGTATCAGAGTAGCAATAGATCTCACGCGATAGCGACCTTTGGAGGAAGAGAGAAGAGACACAGGCATGATAATAAAGAGACTATAACCTAAAAAGAGGTGGGTTCAAACCGCGGCATGTACTAATAAGAAATACACTTTTCTTACTTACATTTTTCATAGATTTACAACAACACTGTTTCCATGCCTCGGAGAGCATGTTAAGCTGTCGGTCCCGCTTCTAATACCAACTTATAGAATCGTTAATAATAAATTGTCATCAGATCCTCACCAATCCTTCTGGGCAGCGTGTAGGCCAAATTCTCCAGATATAAATTCTGGAAGGCCCATCTCCAGCAGTGTAGGTCTAGGACTCCGTGTTCTATGAGACTATGATCAACGTGCGCTGTAGTAGACGGTTGGTGCGACACCTACAGATGCATGGATGACCTCAAAAACATCGCTGGTGGTGGTTGGATGGAAGCAGTAAATGATATGAAATGATAATGAAACGATAGAGAGAGATACAAAGAAAAAAAAGACAAATTAAAATCAATTATAAAAAAAAGTTCACATTGTACGTAATTGTTTATTATGGCTGATAATATGTACACATGCTCTAAATTTTAGAAATGTCCATTATACATTATAGTATACTATGTCCATTATTTTTGGAAACTGTAATATTTTTTGCATTACAGCCCCTAGAACACAGCGTCCTAGACCTCCACTGCTGGAGATGGGCCTTCCAGAACATATACATCTGGAGAATTCGGCCTACACTCGCCACGCTGGCCAGACGGGTTGGCAAGGATAAATGACCTTTTTATACTCTGAATGATTTAAAACAAAATGCGTTTATAAAGAAGATAGTGTCCGTCTAAATGTGGTCCAGCGGTCGTTTTTCTTACTGTACCTGTACCCTTGTAATTTGAGCTCCCGACTGGTCTCAAAGGTTTAAATTACGTAAATCAAAATTTTCATTCCAACTATAATTAAAATTCATCTGTGACAATACTCATTAAAAGTATAAGAGTTATTTTACATCCAAATCGTAGACCTACATGTAATGACCGGGCTGGTAATATTTGAGACTAAAAGAAAAAAAAAAAGTGACATTTGTGTGTGGAAGCGTGAGCGTCAGCGAAACTACCGAAAACTGTCAGTAGCACCATCTAACGCACATACCTATGATCTCGGACTTAGATGTTGTATAAAATAGCAACATCAAGGGCCCAAATCCTACAGACAAAGAAATGTAGAAGAGAAGAGAGGAGCAGCCTCGAAAAGAGAACAAAAGGCTTAAAAAAATATATAAAAAAATGAGGCGATCAGAGCCAGGGGCTATTCTCTTCCATACATTGCACTTGCATTGTATTGCATTGCCATTTTTTTTTTGTATAATATTTTACTTGTTTAATCAATTTTGTTGTTTATATTTATTATTTAATATTATTTTTAATTTTATTATATTCAATATTACTGTATTATTAACTTATGATAGTATAGTTTTAGTGTGACAAAATAGGGAAACTGATTTGTGGTGGTAATTTGGTGGTAGGCGGACTGATGGTGGTAATTTTCCCAGCCATCCGGGGTGCCGATAAACCCAGTAAAGTTTTTCCGTATTCATGCTTAAATTGCTGTGATGCCCAGTCAAGCCGGGATAGTGTTAGGGACTGATGTTAGTCATAAGTGTCTGATTCCAGTTGCTAACATTCATAGACCTTGCGCGCCACTTACTACTAGCAAGGTCACATGTCGTGCTAGTTTAAATATGTGTATATATAATACTAGCACTCAGACACTAATGACTAACATCAGTCCCTAACACTATGCCGGCTTAACTGGGCATTACGGCAATTTGAGCCTGATCACGAAACGTGTGAATACTTTTACTGGGTTTATCGGAACGAACGGTGGATACTTCCCCGTCCCGGCAGACTGGGAAAATTAACATCATATTTATATGTACGTGTATCTATGGGTCTCGTAGTTTCCCGGCCAGCGTGGCGAGTGTAGACCAAATTCTCCAGATATATGTTCTCCAGCAGTTGAGGTCTAGGACGCTGTGTTCTAGGGGCTGTAATGATGAATGATAATGACGCATTTACGTCACTCCCCACCACTATTTAGGCCTGTATGTTTTAAATATATTGAAGGTGATGTGTCCATCAGTTTTGAACTCAACCAACCTTCCTTTGTAATTACAATATTGCGAAGGTCGAATTACCGTAATATTTTCAAGGGAAAATCAAAGTTATTGTTAGATGACGTGCAAATAAATCTCAACCGTAATGTGGTAAACTACTTTTTTCGTCGACTGTACCTTATCATAGGCGAAAAAATAAAAAAAAATAGTTTTTCGTTTTCTTTATTGCAATTTCTTCAAACGAAAACAAGTTGTAAATATATATTATTTAGACCAGTTTTTTGTATAAGTCATTTATAAACAGTCATTTTGCATTTGAGTGGGAATTATTATCAACAAGGGAGGTGGGTTAATGGTAGAACATTAGTATCACGGCGCTATCATGCGGGGTCGTTGGCAGGTAATTGTCAACCAGGGTGCACTACCCAGCCAAAGGGTTAGACTAATGGAACCAATTTTTAAAGGGTAGTATGGTTATGGCGTTTATTTGTGTATACCATACAGGACAAACTTTTAGTTTTGACTTTAGACATATTTAAATTTGTCGTCATATTTAGAAGTCAAATAATTTATTACATTTGGAATTTTCTGCCTCTTATATTATAATTCTTTTTTAATTTATCGTTTACTGTTTATTAGTGTGTAGGCTTATTTTTAGCTTTTTATAGTTATATGTATGTATTCATGTATTTATTTGTTCTTATATGTATTATTAGTATGTAGTTTATAATAATAAATTTGCACCCACGCATAGTTTCTCCACAAGGTTGGTTGTTAGAAAATGCCTGGCCATTAAGCCCGCCTATGTACAATTTTAGTGCAATAAAGTATTTAAAATAAATAAATAAATTCTTTCACCCCACATCACATAACAATTGAACAGACAATTAACAATTAGGCGTAGCAAACTTCAGCAAAGAAGCCGATAGACGCATTCAGCTAAGTTAGGCAGCATTCGGGAAGTTGCGCCACATCTTCTTATCAGACATACCACAGTATTTGAAGACGAAAGTTTTCAACCAATGCGTTCATCCAGTATTGTCGTACGGAGCAGAGACGTGGACACTAACAGTGGGTCTGGTCCATAAGTTTTAGGTCACTCAGCCTAAGAGAGCTATGCTAGGTATTCCTTTAATTTATTTATTTATTTATTTATTCGTGGGAAAATTTACAGCCTTTGCAATATTATGTATACAAAAAATATCTAATCTCAAAGCCTTACAAATTTTCACTGTTAGCAATGGATAAAGTCCGAAACGTGGACATCCGTCAGAGAACCAAATTTACCGACATAACCTTCAGAATTAGTAAGCTGAAGTGGCAATGGGCCGGACACGTCTGTCGCAGAACCAATGACCGTTGGAATAGACGGGTTCTGGAGTGGAGACCACGTACGGGAAGACGCAGAGTGGGACGTGTGGACGGATCCAAAAAAGGGGGCTGGATGAGGGTGGAGAGACACAGGATGATGATGATGACATCACAGAAACCAGAGAGAGAACGCGTTCATTCGCCACACTGCTGAGGTGACAGATTGGTGTCTGAGATTAATAGTTTTTTTTTTAATTTTTAATCAAACACGACATGTGACCTTGCGCCCATCTGATGGTAATGGCAAGTTCCATGAATGTTAGCAACTAGAATCAGACACTTATGACTGACACAGTATCTAACACTATGCCGGATTGACTAGGCATGACGGCAATTCGAGACTGCTGCCGAAACGTATGTTTCTGGGTTTATCGGCACGAGCGGTGGATACTTCCCCGCCCCGGCAGACTTAGCAAATTACCACAATCACCTATTTGTTGATCTCGTTGAAAAAATTTGCAATGATGTCAAATGCCAATTTTTACTTTTAAGGTGAAAATAACAAGACTTACTGTATTTAGTCGCACAAATAAATTATATAATATCTTGTGTACGGACCAGGAATTGTACCCGATGCTTTTGCATCTAAATCAACGCTACACTACCGAGGCAGCGTCTAAACGGTAAAACAACTGCAGGTTCTAAAGTGAAATAGGAACAATACTAAAATGCATAGACTTAAAACTCATTAAAATCAGAAATACGAGTTACTTACACTGGTAACGTGAAGTTTTAGGGCTTCGGCACACCACTGTTTCTAAGTTGTGAGTTTAAACGCAAACTATACCACGTGGAATTTATTAAAGATCAAATATCTTTATATTATAATCTAGAATAAAAATAAAGAACGTATGCATTTTTTTAAATATGTGGTAATAATATCTTAAGTTACGGGGTGCAGAGAAGTTTTCCTAAAAATATCGCCAAACATACCGAACGTAATCAAGTAGGAATCGAGAGGTCGGCGATCGCGCGAAAATTAACTTATTTAATTCTTTCTCTCTCTAAAAAAATATTTATTTATTTTATTTATTTATTTATTATAAACTTTATTGCACAAAGTACAAAGGCGGACCTAATGCCGCTAGACATTCTATACTGGTCAAACCTTTGGGACAACTAAAGCAGTTACGACGAGATAAGGCAGGTGCTATCAAAACTAATAGAAAAATATTAGACTTCAACATATACTAGTGAATAAATACTTATTTACATACTAATACATACACAAATACATACAAATAAAACTTCATACATACGTTCTATGAATATACATAAATATAATATACCTACTATATGATGACTATAATGAGAGAAATAAATATAGCAGAGAGTGTATTAAGCTTATGGTAAATTTAAATAGTGCGAATAGACCAGTTTCTTAAATTGTGTTGTATTTGGAGCTTGACGGATGTCTACCGGTAACTGGTTCCAAAGATGCACAGCCACCACCGCAAACGACTTGGAAACGAATGCGGTGTGATGTGTGGGGAAGGAGAGCGTGGAGTTAGAAGAAGAACGTAAACATATTCGCTCTTTAATAAATTTCACGCAGTATCTCTAAAATAATCTAATTTAATCCCGTCCGTCCTTGAATCATCAGGACTTTCACGTAGTGATGGTAAAAGGCCGGATGGTATGACTCTTGTACCATGGAGTGAGGGAAGATGTCTTGTTTGAAATGCCACCTGTGCCGCTTGCCACATTTCCTCTACATCAAAAAAGTCCGGTTCGGCTGCTCATACAGTATTTTTTTAGTATAGTATATATAGTAGAATTTAGAAAGCACATCAAATATAATAGCATTATACAAAATTATAACTTTGTGGCATTTGGGGTTGAAACAATAGGGGTATATTCACTTGATACCCACAAATTCATAAAAGAGCTGGGTAAACGAATTTTTCAAGAGTGTGGCGATCCCAAATGCCATAACTACCTAAAACAGAATATTTCGATTATAATTCATCGAGGAAATAAGATCGTTTTGGGTACCCTCCCTGCCCTTAGTTTATTTTGTAGAATAGTTTTAATTTCATAGGTATTTTTAGTTTAGTTTTATTTATAATTAGTTTTTTAATTTATTTTATTTTAATATTTTTGTATCTACTTCGAATAAAGAATTTTCTGAGTTTTTAATAAGTTATATGTATTGGAAAATTTATATTAGTTGATAAACTACATTTTACAAAAATAAACTCAGACAAAAGTTGGATTGTGCGAACGAGAGCGATGCAAAGCGATATATCCTCTTAAGCGAACGTCCTTTTTTTGCAGCCTCCAATGTTATATGTACGCGTAAGGATAATAAATAATAATAAAATACTAAATTTAGTATAGCCTTAGCCCTATCAACGTTTGCTTTCCCCTTTTGTTCCTGTAATTAAATTTGCTTATAGACTTTTGCGGTGTACTTGTTTTGTCAAATTATTATTTGTATTGCGTGAAACAATCTTTGTTTTGTTTCATTATTCATTGTTTAATATTTCACATGGCAATAAACAACATAATTTAGATTTATAAAATGTCAATTGTCTAAAATTTATAATTCAGATTCCTTTACAGTATCTGCAGCTCGCAAGTGGAACAGACTTCCTTTTAAAATTGCATATAATAAGTATTATGTATGTAATTCATATGTGTTTTATATAGTAATAAATTTTTCAACTATCTATTTTCTTCGTAATCTTCTGCACCCGCTTATTACAATCTCAGTCACAAAGGTTAGTTGGTAGAAAATGCATTTACGCCATTAAGCTCGCCTATGTACCTCCACTTGTTTTGGTTTTGTACAATAAATCATTTATTATTATTATTATTTTAATTCTTAGGCCGCGGTGGAAAATACGGAAATTTGAATGATTGAATTGATGGCTGACCTCCGATAGGGGATGGCACCTTATGAAGAAGAACAATACACATAAAAAAGTTGGTAAATTAAAAAGGTAGGTATAATGAAAATATAAATATAATAATTATTTTGTAGATACTAAGTATAGGCATCTGGAAGCTGCACGCATGTTTATTAAAATCGAAATAAGTAGTTTAGTTTCATTACTTTTTACTTATGTATGCGAATATCCTTTTTAAATATAACATCCTACACACAAGAAATACAATTACAGCGACTAAACTTGTATATTTTATAATTATCTTTTTCTGTACTATATACTATATGTACTCTGAAACTGCAAGCACGTTATTTTTTATTTTTTTGTTTATTTTAGTCTTAATAGCTTTCTTACTTTTATTGTTGTTTTTTCTTTTTTTTTTAAGCTTGTAAATAGATTAGTTATTATTTTTTATTATTATTTGTGCATGCATGGTTAAATCGTTTATCTACAATACTTTATTATTTAATATTAGTTTTAATTTCATATACTTTTTTTTAATTTGTATTTATCTCTGTTATATAACTTTAATTAAGAAGCGATTGTTTAGTGTATGTCAATTACAGTCTCCTGGTTTTAGTCCCTGCGTAGACAAGACAAGTATTACTATGTAGATTGTAGATATGAGATGCCTGATCGGCGATAGCAGGTGTATACGTGCTATTACAATTTATTTATTTTTCTTCTATTTTTATTATGTAGTTACAAGATCACCACATGACTGGCAGTGCCGAGTGTGGAGATCACTGTAATATGTTTCGCTTGTAAATTAGTTTTTTTGTCAATAAATATATTTTTATCTTATCTTATCTCTATGTTACGATTTTTTTTACAACGACTTCATTTATTAAATAAAAAAATCCCAGCGACAAATAATCGCGTTATTAAATAGAATAGCAATTACGCAAAAAGGATTTAATCCATTTTTTTTATTTAATTATCAATTTTAATCCGATCCTTAGGATGATTATCTTATATCAAAACAATCTATATATAAATACCGTTTCTGATATATTTTAAATGTATAAAAATGCTGGACTAATCCATTGATGTATCGATATTCCAACTTTAATCGCCTATAACTTAAAATTTACCTAATATGGATTGAATTCTTTTTGTGTAACAACGCCCAATTATTCTACAAGTAGCCGGGAAAATGTTACGTTCTCAAAATAAAACAAAAAAATATCATTAAAAAAACCAAACAAAACGAATATCAAACGCTACGAACTTACTGAAAAACCCGTAATTTTATAAGAAAAACAGCATGAGGCTTTATGTTGTGACGTCATTTTCAGTCCCTTCAGTGGAGTTCTATAAAGGCTTTTGTTGTTGTTCGCATGAAATGAGTCTCCCAACTCGCATAAGAGAGTTGGGGTTCACAGACATGCCTATCTACTTTGTACCGGAGTGCTAGATACGTAATGTAGTTGACTTATGTGAAAATCAGATTTTTATTCCCATTTTTCGTACATCATTAAGGTAAAGTGTAATTAAAACAATAATGAAAAAAAAAAAAATTTGAATTCGTTTTTTGATGCTGCTCATACAGATACATAGACGCCATCGGAAAATTAACAATTTCGTAATTAAAAACACATCAAATTGTATTCTCAACAAAGAGTTTATTAGAAAAATGACTTATTTATAACACAAATTCATTGAAATCGGATAAACTTACCGTTATTTAAACATTTTGAGCGCAAAAACACATCATGACACGCGCGCCGCACCGCAGCCAACAGTGCTCGGCTGGATCGTATGTAAACACGACGCCCGTGGCCGTACCGTACAACGCGGCGAACGAGTGCCTTCACTCCGTAGCCACGACTCAGACTTAGCTGTAAAGGCACACAGGGCCAACAGTGAGATAGAGACGGTTTATAGGATTTTAGTCCGTAGGCGCCCTGGGGCTTCACTAGGAAGCTTCACGGATGAGTCGGGCATGCGACCCCCACCCGCGTTGGCCCTTCAGGCAGGGGGCGTATCATTGATGATTTATTGATTCACCGTCTATAAAAAAAAAGGCCGTACCGTACGTGTAGCGGGGTAAAGTAAATTGATAATGAGTGTGTGTGGTCACGCTTTTTTTAGATAAATATTTTTCTACGATTTTGTGGTAGTACGACAGTCTTGACTATATCTATGGCGACAGTACAGAGTGGCGCTCCTTGTGGTAGTATGAAAATGGTAGGTCCTGTGACGTACTGATTTTTATATAGTCGTAAAGTCGGATGTCGACAGGCGTTCTGTCATATCACAAAAATTGAGTCAACGTAGTAGTATAGGCGGTACTGTCATTTAACGTGTTAAATACCTGTAATAAAAATTTCGTTTAAATGATAAATAAAATACCGGTAGGTAGGTATGTATCTACTAATAATAATAATAGAAATTAAAATATTATTAATTATTTATTTTAATAAAGATCGTAGGTGGGTTAGATGAGGTCTGGTCTATCCACAGGCTGTGTGATGAAAGCCCAGTAAGATATCTAAGTCAATGTAATATGGTTTTATCAACCTTTATGTAATGGTTTTAAAACATTGTAAAGTTTTAAATTACACACGGGAGCAATGAAAACGGGACACCAACAAACACCTTTATAACTCTAAAACTGAGTGCTAACTGGATGTAGTTTTAAAGTTTGTTTTATTAACAAAAAGGCAAGTGCAGTTAGATTAATACCAACTCACAGCGCCTAAAACATAGAGAGAGATTAATTCTAAAGGCAATAGTGTAATTTTGGCCCTCATATAGTCGCTATAATTAGCATTAATTAAGAAATCTTACTTACTGACTACAATGATTATTTATATCGGTCTAAAAAGCATAAATAATTAAAACTACTTAAAAGCAAAAATTAAAATAAATATAAACTAAACCTAATAAAAAATAAAATATAAGTAAAAAATGTCCTCTAGAAACGACCCTTCAGTGATAGTCTAAAGAAGACTGGAAATAATAATATCATATGATATAATGGGAAAGTCAGGCCACAGCGAACGCTTTGTCGATCTCGGCATAAAATGAGAAACAGTTAATTTTAAAGGTAAATTTTAAATGATGCATTTACAGTATTAAACATAATCACTTTTTTTTTTAGTTTTTTTACAATTAATAATTTATTATTATTATAAATTATTGTTATTGAACCGTTTTCATTGCTCGTGGGTGTAGTAACTATATTCCCCGAGGAAAGCAGCATATATGGAAAATATTATGACTGTTAACTGTTAAAACTTTATGCTTTGCAGGTAGGTAATAGCTAATTAAAATATATATTGGTTCGTGAAAATACAAATAAAACAGTACTGTGTGGGAAAGAGATAGAAAAGGGCTGGTGTGTCAAGCGTGCGACTTACTATAAGACGCTCACTATTCACATCTGGAGCCTAAGCACAAAAGCACAATCACAAAAAAATAATCAGCGGCACTAGCTATATAACAAAAATGACATTTGATGTTAACTTTAAGCATTCCATTAAGAAAAAAACGAAATTGTTAACCCTCTGGGATCACGCGGAGCGATGGCATGACCCTATGGCATGACGGTTGGGCCGTGGAAACTTGGCAGGTCTCTGGTATGGGATGCGACAAGTGTAGACATATATTCCCATCTCACATCCAAACAACATCGTCCAGCGCGGAACATAATACAAGAAGAAGCATAACTGCATACAAGAAAAGTGTTTCAGTTTTAGCAGCGCTACTACGGTTTCCCACCGAACTATACTTGGGGGCTTAAAATCTTTTTTTGAATTTTACTTTTTGTACTTTTTGTTAATTAAAGTATCCTTAATATTTGATAATTTTAATAATTTCGATAGTTACTATGACAAAATCAATAAAAGTATAAAATTGTAGATCAATTATAAAAAATGGCGGAATAGATGTTGATGAATAGATAGCGTAACTAAACTCTTGTAACTAAAATAGAGACAAATAATATTTGTAATTTATTTATTTCTTACAGTTCTCTCTAACGACTTTCACATACCTAATATTCTGTTTTTTTTTTATTTATTAAAATTGAAAAACTTTTTACACATGAACTCCATCAAAAACAAACAATATTTAATTGGACATTTGGAGCTATTATTGTTTTATATTTTTTTATCACACACATTTCTCGATTTACGTTGCACAATTTAAAGACATACATTTAACTTTCAATTCCCGTAAACACAGAATAAAATAAAGAACAAAATAAATCTCCTTCGTGACAGCCAAGACTCCATTTTGTTTCGATTTGGTTTTGACAATTTATGGTTACCAGTATATTATTTAAAAAAAAATCTAAAATATATTGTTTTAGAAAGTTTTATTATGTGATGTATTCGTAAACATATTTTTAATATTCTAAATTTCTACAACTTAGTTATAAAATCACAATAAGCGAATTAAATAGTCATTTTATTAGACAAAACCTCATTTGTCAAAACATACATATCCGAGGCGAAAATAATTCGGGAACAATCAACGCTGGACGTATTGTCGGGCAAACGTGGTTTTTATACTTTTCCAACATTTTACCTCCGTGGTCTAGTGGTTAAGGCCGTGAATTTAGACGCGAATGTCCAGGATTCGATTCCTGGTTAAGAAAAAAATAATTAACTAGCTAACCTTTTTAACATTGATGAAAGTCCTCGCCGGGGTTATAGCATTTCCGCAGATAACAGAAAAACTGATTATCTGGCCCCTATTGACATGTCAAGCGATAGGTGACGTGTGACAATTTTCAAATTACATTTTATAGAAATTCCTACAATCATGTCAGGGTTTTATACAATTGTTTGTATCTTAATTTAATGGCAATTATTTTTTGTAAAATATTTATTAATGTATATAAATACATTTAATTAATATTTAATTTATTTGTTATATTTCTCGAGTTTGGTACGCTAGAGACATCGACGAGCTTGCCACTTGTCATGATTGGCCTATAGTAAAGTTGGCTAAATGTGAATCCGCTTATTTATAAGCGTGGTTTCTGACCACCCCTAAAGAAAACCGGTCGTGATGATACTTTACTTTACTTTTTTATAAATTACATTGCAAATAAAAAATATTTTTATAAACTGTCCGATGGGTGTAGTATGCTGAGAACACTCGCTGCGTTCCCCAATTGAATGGAGAGGCTGACCTTTTGAGCGAAATATTCTCTTCTACCTTTACCTGTCGCCAAGTGGAGTTTTTCGACGAGAGAACCCCAGAGCCTCCTCGGACCACGGACCCATCGTTTCGACTGCAAATTCGGATGAAGTGATTGGTTAGTGTTGTGTGTTCGTGGGAGAAATTTAGAAATAGTTTATGAATTGTAGTTACTTATGGTTTTGTGTCGCATATATACTTCTCCAGGGCCAGCATCCAAGCTAGGGGATACTTAAACCTGCTAAACTCAGCTGGAAGAAAACACCAGGACAAAGTATAGGAAAGACAGGATACTCACACCGCGTGGCAGGAGTCCAGGTCACGATTTCACGGCACAATAACTTATCACTAGATCGATTCTTACACCAAACCACGGCTCAATGTTCATATTGTCCTTAAAATTGCTTATTAAAGTATTTAGTTAAATGTTTTAATATTTGATTATAACGGTGTCACTTACACGGGCGACGAAACCGAACTCTCTTCAACTCCACCCGTTTTCACCAGAGGGCGTAAGCATACACCATAAGAATTTTACCGTTGTAGCTTACGTTCTCGCGTTTATTTAAATAGTGAGTTTGATTATGGATTATGGTTGTGGAAGGAATCAAAAGGAGAGGATGATACCAAGCCACAACAGTTAGGTTTTTTAGGAATCAACGACATCGCATCCGAACGCCTACCATCAGACCTAACTACCTAATATACCCGATGGTTTGAGGATGCAGGGGATATTAGCAGATGTAAGCGCACTCGACATGATATCATTGATTGCATGGTTTCTCGAGATAAACAGCTAGTTTATTATACTACTTATTAATAAAGGGTGGTTTTTGACTACGCCGCAAGGGATTACAGTTTACACTGATGATGACACTTTTTTCCAACATTTAGTAAGCTTTTGGAGCGTGATAAATTGTTGAATAAACGAAAACAGCGGGATACATAAAATGTCTTGATTTATGTAACAATCCGCGTGTGCTTTTAAATAAGTAGACGTATTTGTTTTCAAGCCGGCATAGTGTTAGGGACTGATGGCAGTTACGAGTATCTGACTTCAGTTGCTAACATTCATGGACCTTGCGCGCCACTTACGATCAGGTGGGCCCAAGGTCACATGTCGTGCAAGTATAAAAAAAATAAAAAAAAATAGTGGGTATTAGGGTGGGTCACTATAGTATGGTGAAAAAAAAAAGGTTTTTAAATGAACTGACTCGTTAAATTTCAAGACAATAAATAAATATTTCCAGACAGGTCACACAGCGCCATCTAATTTCCGTGGTAAGCTACGAGGCTTGTGTTACGGAAACTGGATGGTTGATAAACTACATATTATACTTTTTTTTTGTAAATATATACATACTATACATATAAACACCCAGACCGAGACAAATTATACAATGTACAACTTGCCCCCGGTGGGAATCGAACCCACGACCTCCCGAGTTCACGGCAACGTTTGTTACCACTAGACCACGGAGGCGGACATGTTTTCACATTCCAGAATATTAAAAATTAATTAATAAAATAAAATATACCACGTGTTATTTTCAAAAAGGCAAATATTTTTTTTAGGCTTTAGGTGTCATTTGTAGAACTCCTTCATGAAATAATAAAGTATTTTTTTTATTCGAAAAACAAAACATTACTATATTACTGGCGAATGAGGCCGCATCTTAAAATAACGATATCTATCGATAAATATCTAAAGGCCCAGCAGAGTTATTCGCGCTATAATCGACCTTACTTGATTAGGATCGGTATGAGTGGCGATATTTTTAGGAAAACTTCTTTTCAACGTAACTTAAGATTTTATTACTGAATAATAAAATAAAAAAATACGTAATTCTTTATTTTTATTCTAGATCAAATATAAAAATATTTGTTTTTTAATATATATAAATATAATAAATTACACGTAGTCTATTAGGTCCTAATTACTAAGCTACAAATTGAGTTCATTAGTAGACGAGAGTTTTGAAATAACGTTTATTTATATTTAAAAAAAAACAAATTAGCTATAATGCTATAATAGGCTTTTAACCTCTATACCCACTAAAGCGGCTCAAACATTATGTTTATATGTGTAGTTCATTATGTATGTATTTGCATGTAGTATTAGTATGTAGATATGTAAATATTATTTATTTAGGTATCTAAGTACGAGTATGTAGTTTATCAACCATCTAGTTTCCGTAACACAATCCTCGTAGCTTACCACGGAAACTAGATGGCGCTGTGTGACCTGTCTGGAAAAAGAAAAAAAAATGTTTTTTGATGTATTTTGTGTTTTCATCGGAAGGCTATAAAAGCCTATTTTATTTTACACAGCTGTTTGTTAATTTTTTTTTGCCAATGCGAATTTTTAAGTAAGTACCTACTCGTATTATTATGTTGGCTTTTGATATTAGATTTACAAAAGGCAGCAGCCGGCAGCAATTCATTCTGGTGTTAATAAAGAGCTGCCTCTGTCTGAACTGTCTCTATGTAGATGAGTTTCACAGCCAGACTCGATGCGACAAAATTACTGGGCGACGTGGACATAATTACATAGACCCGGCCTCAGAGAACATATGAGAGGCATTAACTTCTCACTACAAAATTCGGAGCGGATAGACGCACAAGTAAAAACAACTACACGTAAACTTACAACCACATGTCGTTATCGAATGTGATAGATTTTGTTACAGAGAGACGCGAGCGAGAGAGAATGCAACCGGCTCTTGATATTTGATTTCCTGATGCAATTTGGAAACTTTTTTGTATAGTACCTCATAAACTTTTTCTTCCCTCAGATTTAATACTTGGCGTAATCCCCGACAAAAGAACCGACAATTATTATTGGTACCCATAAAATCAACAGCTCTTATAATAACCCTATTATCCGTATGTGTCGACTATTTAATGACCTTTCCAGCGATACTGTGAATCTAGACATTTTCAACCTAATTATCCAAGTAGCTATGTGTAGCATGCCGTGTACACTGCCCTTGGGTTACAATTCCGACCTTATAAATTATTGTAAATAAGTGCTTGATATGTATTAATTGTAACCTGTTAGTAGTAAATAATAAATAATAAAAAAAAACGCAAAATGGACCGTAAAGTAAAAAGTAAAGTATCATGACGACCGTTTTCCCTCCGAGGTGATCAGAACCACGTTTATTAAGATAAATACATAAATAATTATAAATAATATATAATATAATATGTCAGGTGATTGGGATTCGTTTTGCTTTTTACGGAAGTAAGAGAGAAGGAATTAAGGAACGCGTTCTTACAACCGAAGCCACCCGGCATGTACCAATGAGAAATACACTTTTTTTAAGTACATTTGTCATAGATTTACAACACCATCCATTGGTCCAGAGAGCTGTTGAGCCGTTGTTCCCGGTTTCACCAATACCAACTTGTTGAATCGTTAATAAATTGTAAATTACTATGTAGATTGTACTGTGATCGGCATACACCTGCAATTATTATTTATTTATTTTTATTCTATTTTTTTATTATGTAGTTACAAGATCACCACATGTCTGACAGTGCCGAGTGTGGGGATCACTGTAAGATGTTTCGCTTGTAAATTAGTTTTTTTGTCAAAAAATATTTTTTTTCTCTCTTTCTTGTTATAAAAAAATGACATTGTTGATCAGAATAGTATTTCTGCACCCGCTTATAATGGCTCCCCCCCATTCACCAAAGGTTAGTTGGTAGAAAATGCATTTATAGCATTAAGCTCGCCTTTGTACCCACACTATTTTTGGTTCTGTACAATAAAGAATTTATTATTATTATTATCATATCCTTGCCAAGCCGTCTGGCCAGCGTGGCAAGTGTAGGCCAAATTCTCTAGATATGTTCTTGAAGTCCCACCTCCAGCAGTGGAGGATATATAATTATGATATTTTATTTATCCTACTATTTAATATATATTTTTTATTGTACCTATAAATGTTCAAATTTGTCCGCAAGGTTTGGCTGTCAGAAAATGTCTACGGGCATTAGTCCGCCTTTGTAGTTTGGGCAATAAAGTTTTAAAATAATTAAATACTATGATTTAAAAAAATAATAATTAAAAACACAAATTGCTATTAATTAAAAAAAACCCTACTTAATAATTATAAATACAACTAAAATAAAGAAAATACTCATCTCTCATCTCCCAATAAGCAAAGTCAAAGTCAATATATTCTTCTTTTTTTTTCTTTCGTTATACATTTATTTAGTTGTGTTATCTATTTTAGGTTAATTTATCCAACAAATTATTTCTTTACCTATAACATTTCAAATTTAATAAGGCACCAAATTGAAACAGCAAGTACACGTAATAAGATTTTGTAAAGGGACTATTTGTCTGTGCTTAACAAACCTTGAGAGAGGTCTGGGGGTCTACAATGCAACCACGAACCTACATGTAATTCTAAAATCAGTCACCACATATTTTTGATATAAAAGCCTTAAAGAGACAAGAGTTCTAATGCCCCTAGAGCACAGAGTCCAAGGCCTCCACTGCTGGAGATGGGCCTTACAGAACATACATAGGTATATACTATCTGGAGAATTTGGAATACACTTGCCACGCTGGCCAGACTGGTTAGCGGGGATCTGATGGCCATTCTTTTACGATTCCATAAGTTTTTTTTTATAAAGTAAAGTATTATCACACCGTTTCCCTTCCGGGGTGGTCAGAAACCACGCTTATAAAGAAACGGATTCACATTTAGCCAACTTTATTATAGCCAATCATAACAAGGGGCAAGCTCGTCGATGTTTCTAACGCACCAAACTCGCGAAATATAACAATTAAATTAACTATGGATTTATTTAAATTAATAAATATTATTGTGTCCCCACCAGGAATCGATCGCGGTACCTCCGATTCGAAATCCATGGACTTAACCGCTAGACCATGGCGGTAGTCGGTGATGATGCCTTCATTCAAATTTTAAGTTGATAAACATGAAAATGTCTTGTTGCTTCAGAATTTTGTTGTGTACGTACAGGGTAGGCCTCCATTGATTCTCCGAAGGGCTAGGAAACCACAGCCAAGTTGACTTTAACGTCTTGCTGACGTGTGAAATGTAATAATCTAACGGCAGAATAAACAGCAGCTGTCCCTTTACACAACTTGGAGATAGGTGTAAGGAAGATCACACACTACCGGATTTTTGACGTGTTTCTTCGTTATTACTGCGGCGATATAACGGTATAGATTGGAATCCATTAAGTACGAGTATAGCGTAGGGTTTGCGACAGAAAGGGGTTAGGGGTTCAATAAAACAAGTCTTTGGCACTTGATCGAGTATATTAGCCTATTTTTTCACAATCCTCCTCTATTTAAATACCCCCATGGTCTAGCGGTTAAGTCCGTGAGGTACCGGGTTCAATTCCTGGTCAGAACACTTTGTTAACATTAATATTTGACTAACAGTATAAAAGAATTACAATATTAAAGAATTAAAAAGAAATAAACAAAAAATAAAAAAACTACACAACAAATAAAAAAATAAAAAATAATAAAAATATATAACCGTCCGATGGGCGTAGTGTGCCGAGGACACTCGCTGCTTTGAGTAAAATATTCTCTACTCTAAGGGTCACCCGTCGCCAAGCGGAGTTTTGCCCCAAGCTCACGAGAGAACGACATAGCCTCGCGGCTAGAATAGTATCCTGTCCCATGTGACGGACAGAGTATGTCAACATATGTGACATTCCAAACCAGTGTACGGCCTTGTTTGTATGGAATCAAAGACGCCATCCATCCGGACGCCTACCATCCGACCTAACTATCCCCGATGATTCGAGGATGCATGTAAGCTACTTGACAGGGTATCATTGATTGCATGGTGTGTCGAGATCCTGCCGGCACTTTTTTGGCATCATAAGGCATGGTGGCCTAGTTCGTATGCATTGTCACTATAAAAAACTGTTCAGGTTCTCATGGTGTGGCGTGTCCGGTGGTCGCCCCTTCCTTAGAAGGTCATTGCAGTGGTGGCACGTGTGTCGGGTCCCGGTCCGCACCCTAAGGGCCTGGTTGAGCGGGGGGATGGCTGGCACATGCGTTATGTCCGTGATCGGGTGCTGCTGTGGGGGCCTGGGACCTCTGCCGAACACGTTCAATTTATTGTTCTTAAATTAACAGAGGTTTTTGCGTTTTGTCGACTTTCGGGTTGCACATAGGCATGTAGTCTACCTTAATTCTGAGTTGCCTGGTGGGTTACTGCTGTACCAGGTATTGTATTTTCATAGGTACTGATAACTTAATTTAAAAGGTTATTAATTGATCGTTGTAGTGCAGTTTTGTATATGTTTTATTTTGTAAATCTGATATAGCTGAGTTTTCCTTGCAGATTCCTTTCTCAGTCATATTAAACATTAACAGGTCACTGGAATTTGCTAAGCTGCTGGTCTTCTGCTAACAGCTTACTTATTGGACCACTTTGCTGCTTAGTCATCTACTAGCAGGAGTAGAATCATTCAAAATAATTAAATTAATGACGTTTCATAAATGCCTGTAATAGGTTTACGTGAATAAAGATATTTTGACTTTGACTTTGAAAACAAATATAAATATTAATATATATAAAAAAAAAAAAATTGTATATATAAGCTGCTGGTCTTCTCCTAACAGCTTACTGATTGGACCACTTTGCTACTTAGTCTTCTACTAGCAGGAGTAAATTCAAAATAATTACATTAATGACGTTTCATAAATGCCTGTAATAGGTTTACGTGAATAAAGACATTCTGACTTTGACTTTGTTATGTTTTCCGAGTTTGGTACGCTAGACATCGACAAGTTTGCCATTTGTAATAATGGCAGATATGCTAAATGTGAATTCGCTTTAAAAAAATATATTATGGTTTCTGGCCACCGCGGAGGCGATACGGTCGTGATTATACTTTACTTTACTTTTTATGTCACAATCCTGAAGATTTTTATTGACCTGATTGGTCAGATATATTTTTTTAAAGCGAATTCACATTTAGCATATCTGCCATTATTACAAATGGCAAACTTGTCGATGTCTAGCGTACCAAACTCGGAAAACATAACAAAGTCAAAGTCAGAATATCTTTATTCACGTAAACCTATTACAGGCAATATACAAACAATATAAAAGAATTACAATATTTAATAAACTATATTACAACAAAATCTAACCTATAAAAATAATAATAATACATAGAAAATAAAAATTAAATACTTACAAAAAAATAGCTCCTCCAAATTGGTGTCTTGTGGCATGGTGCCCAATACACTAGCAGCATTTCCCCTTTGAATGATCAGACTTCATTTTTGGGAGAAAAAACTGCCAGCCCTATTGTCATCAGAGACGTCAATGAGCCTTGGAACAATTTCCTTATAAAAGGCTTTAAGTTCCGATCCCCACGGGCCCATCGTTTCTACAGCAAACGTCGAAAAAAAGTAACTATTGCAAATAGTTTCACATTGTCGACGCTTGCTGATCTGCGCTTGTTCCGCTGCAACACTAGCTCTAACAGAAGTTCCTTGAAGGTGGAAAGGGGCTAGGGAATCCCAACAGGTAGAATTCCATACCAGGGATTGACCAAATCTCCAAGGAACTAATGTCATTCCGTCTGGACGCTTGCCATCGTCTCGACTCAGACCGGTTGGTTCTAAAATAGATGGGATCGAGACAACTGCAAGCGTCCTACGAATGAGGTCGTTAATTTGTATATTGTTTATTGCTTACAATGCATGCAATGTGTTCATTTAGTTTTAATATATTTTATTTTTACTTGCATATACCCAAAGTGTATTATATAGGAAATTAATGCTTTATCTGTCCCTAAGGTTGGCTGTCAGAGAATGTCTGTCACGAATTAATCAAAATCTACTATTTGCTATACACAACACCGAGCGGCCAGGATTCCTTGTTTAGGAATATTTTGAACAAAACACTGTCTGAAGATGTAAGCAAATGTGACAATAGCCTAATATATGATTTGAATTACAGCCCGTCATCTTTAGACGACAGCTCTTCGATTTAGGCTAACCTCAGTAAATTGAGATAGCGAATAGCCTGACGAATTTGATGGACACGGACCGCTGAATATTACCAAGATTTACATTGACATGTATGTATACACTCTCTATGGACATCGATTTGTCGATTTTAGCTGTACCAAATTTAACCCTAAAAGAATAAACTTATTTTATGGTACTAAAAAGACAAGCAGGCGCTTGAGATTGTTAAAACCGATTTATTTTAAAATTATATATTATATTTTTAAAACAAAAAAAAAAAGAAAAAACTAAACATCAAGTAAGTATTAACTATACTACAATAAAAACTAAGAGCTTATCACTTGGGTTATCTTAAAATGCTCGTCGCATTTCCTCGTTGAATAATTTAGGCGCGGTCGTGGCTCGGTTGTAAGATCGCTTTCCTTAAAATCCTAAGGTCGGTTCAAACCCCCCCCGGCATGTACCAATGAGAAAATACACTTTTCTTACGTACATTTGTCATAGATTTACAACACCGCCGTTCCCGTGCCTCGGAGAGCACGTTAAGCCGTCGGTCCTGGTTACATTATTTTTTAAGTATTCTTTAATGAATATTATATTTTTCAGTATTATTTGTATGAGTATATATAAATGTATACATGTAGGTTTATGTGTGTATTTAATTATTTATATTATAAATATCCTATATTACATGCTGGGGTTTATTGTTTTACTCCATTTGTCCTCTTGATTTTACTTCAAGTGTACAATTATTTAATATTATTTTACTTACTAAATCTAAGTGTCATCCACATCCTTAAGGTATTAGGTTGTATTTTATAACTATTGATCACTGTAATATGTTTCTTAGGCTAATATGGTTTTTTACTCCTTAATTAAATAAATACATTAATACCAACTTGTGGAATCGTTAATAAATTGTACCTCGCCAACCCGTCTGTTCGCCAACTCGTATGTATCTCCAACAGTAGAGGTCAAGGACGCTGTGTTCTAGGGGCTGTAATGATGATGTTTTTTTTTATTTTAAATCTGTGACTAATAAAAAGAAAAATATAGATTCAATAGTACTTTTTATTTAGTTAGCCTTCTTATGCATTGTAGTGTTATATCTACTTGACCTATTGTCCATACTTATCCTTTCCATCAATATTTTGATTGCCCTAAAAGTAAATAAAGAAAATTGAATGTACTCGTACTTCTTTAGAAACGTAACAATATGTGCTTACTTAAATAATAAATTCTTAATCATGTTAATTTGCTTGCTTAAATTCTATCTATATTATTTGTTTAATAAATTTTATTAAATTGTACCTCTGGAAGACGCTGAATCCCGTAACGCAGGTGTTTTTTATAAAACAGCTTACTCGGGATTACAGCACCATAGAATGTTCTTTTACTTCGAATAAATTTATTATTGTTAATACACGGGCTTAGTTGTCAAAAGAGCGCAGGCAGATTCTCCAGACACCAAGCCTTAAATGAATTTATTAAGAGAAGTTTATGGTCTGCTAAAATCCCGTCCGTCCTTGAACCAACCATCAGGACTTTCCCGTAGTGAAGGTAAAAGGCCGGATGGTATGTCTCTCGTACCATGAAGTGAGGGAAGATGTCTTGTTTGGGATGCCACCTGTGTGGATACTTTTGCCGCTTGCCACATTTCCTCTACATGGCCGGTTCGGCTGCTCATACAGCCGAATTTAGAAACCACATCAAATATAATAGCATTAAACAAAATTATAACTTTGTGGCATTTGGGGTTGAAACAATGGGGGTATATTCTCTTGATACCCACAAATTCATAAAAGAGCTGGGTGAACGAATTTTTCAAGAGTGTGGCGATCCCAAATGTCATAACTACCTAAAACAGAATATGTCGATTATAGTTCAACAAGGAAATGCGGCGAGCGTTTTAGGTACCCTCCTTGGTGGTAAGCCCTTAGTTTATTTTGAAGAATAGTTTTAATCTCATAGGTATTTTTAGTTTTAGTTTTATTTATCATTAGTTTTTTAATCAATTTTATTTTAATATTTTTGTTAATAAGTAAATAAAAAACAAATATAACGTCGCTCTTTAAGAAACAGAATTTGACTACTGACCACGTGAGTCATATCATTAAACTTTAAGGAATTCTAAACTAGCAGCTCAGTTCACGCATAACCAATTTCACGTGTGACTCGCTTGCGTCCATTTGATGTTAATAACACATCAATAACTTGTGTGTAATAGAGATAGACATTGTATACTAAATCCTGGCAAAATTCCAGCAATTGAAATGTGAATATTTGTATGTTGATATTTTTAATAACTTAATTGCACTATGTACAGAGGCGGAATTAATGCCGTTTATCACATTTTCTGACAGCCAAACCTTTAAGACATTTCCAACATCTCGTAGCAACTTCATAAACCAGCGCGAAATGTCGTTTTTGTTAAGAAATACCGCTTTTTTTAACAATGCTAACATTTTTTAAATAAAACGAGCGGTGAGCTTACTTTTTGACAAGTATTTTCGTTCATGTTTTATCGTACCATGGCATCCAACACACATGATATTATTATGGTTTTTGAATTTATTACATAAAATCGTTTAAAATACCTTTTTAACAAATATAGAAAACTATAAAGTATATAAAAATGGTAAACAAACCATTTTATATGTTAACGACATCTGTCAAAAAGAAACATCAATAACCCTCCTTTCAACACGGTACTGACATACGAAATTAGCATCAAATGTTAGAATTTTCATTAAACGAACGACTTGTGCTAAAAAAAGTGGTATTTTCATGCTAACATTTCTTAAAACGAACGCGGCCTTAGACAGTATCAATGGTAAGTAGGTGCAATTTATTAAATCACAGTTTATAAGATTATGTAGGTATGTAATTGCCTCCGTGGTCTAGCAGTTAAGTCCGTGAATTTAGACTCGGAGGTACCGGGTTCGATTCCGGGACCCAATAATGTTTATTAATTAAAAAAAAATAACTTAATTAATATTTAATTTATTTATGATATTTCTCGAGTTTGGTACGCTGGAGACATCGACGAGCTTGCCACTTGTCATGTTTGGCCTATAGTAAAGTTGGCTAAATGTGAATCCGCTTCTTTCTTATAAGCGTGGTTTCGTGACCACCGCGAAAGGGAAACGGTCATGATAATACTATGTAGGTAGGTATGTATGTATCGACCGCCTCCGTGGTCTAGTGGTAACAAACGTTGCCGTGAACTCGGGAGGTCGTGGGTTCGATTCCCACCGGGGGCAAGTTGTACATTGTATAATTTGTCTCGGTCTGGGTGTTTATATGTATATATTTACAAAATAAAATAAAATAATAATATGTAGTTTATCAACCATCTAGTTTCCGTAACACAAGCCTCGTAGCTTACCACGGAAGTTAGATGGCGCTGTGTGACCTGTCTGGAAATATTATTATTATTATGTATGTATAGATATAGACGATTGCACTGACTGCAAAATTACCTATTTTTAAATATTAAATAGATCATCATCATCATCATCAGCCTGTGTCTCTCCACTGCTGGATATAGGCCTCCCCCAAGGCTCGCCACTTCACACGATCTCCTGCCACCCTCATCCAACCCCCACCAGCGACCTTCCTTAGGTCATCCGTCCATCTAGCGGGGGGTCGACCCACTCTGCGTCCTCCCGTACGTGGTCTCCACTCTAGAACTCGTCTACTCCATCGTTCATCGGTTCTACGACAGACATGTCCAGCCCATTGCCACTTCAGCTTACTAATTTTGAAGGCTATATCAGTAACTTTGGTTCTCCGACGGATTTCATAATACATTACATAATTAATAATATTTATATATTAAATAGATATATAAATATTATTAATTATGTGTATTGTCACAATTATTATTGATATTTGAAAAAAAAACTAGTCAAATAATAGTAAAATCGATAATTTTAGCCACTTTGATTTAATTGACTGTCAGGCGGTACGAAGTTCGCAGGTCAACTAGTTATTTATACAGTCCTCTTCAACGTTTACATGGATCTCCTGAGGAAAGAGTTGACTGAATCCGGTCTTGGTTGCTCTATGAACGGTGTTGTTGTGAACAATATAGCATACGCAGATGATATGGTTTTGATTGCGCCAAGTGTTTCAGCCATTCGCCATCTTCTGAATATTTGCGAACAATACGCAGCTAAACATAATATGTTGTACAACCCCGAGAAGTCGGTCTATTTGGTATTTAACTCGGCACATACACCAGACAATATCCCGGCAATACAGCTAAACGGTCGATGTTTACAGAGAGTGAACGAGGTGAAATATTTGGGGCATATAATCAATTCCGACCTCTCCGATAATAACGACATAGAACGATAAAGAAGGGCTACATCGGTGAGAGCAAATATGTTTGCGCGGCGTTTTTACAGATGTAGCAAGGCCGTAAAGAGGTTGTTTCTGTCATACTGTACCAGCGTGTACACCGTGGAGCTGTGGTCTCAATACACAAAAGCAACCTTGTCAACAATGCGTGTCCAATACAATGATTGTTGGCGAGCTATGTTTCATCTACCTCGCTGGTGCAGTGCTAGCGAGATGTTCTGCACAGGCCGCACTCCGGGCTGGGCCGCACTAATGCGACAGAGAACAGCAGGCGTCAGATCACACGTATTTAACTCAAGCAACAAAATACAGCTGTACGTGACTGGCCGGGTAGTCCACTGCACCAACTATGGAGAGACTATCATACTCCCAGTACGGATGCTTGATTTTGATTTTATTTATTTTTAATTTTATTTTACAAATATATACTTAGTTTTTACCTTTTTTCTATTAGTTGTATTGATTGGATTGTATTTAACTGTGTAAAATCGATCTGGGAAATAAACGTTATTATTATTATTATTATATTTACTAATCGACGAAAAAGTTAAACACAATTTGTCATATCGTGACCTGCGCAGGTATTTTTATATCGTAGAAAAGTTTTCCTGGCGATTGCCCCGCTTCTCGAAAAGCTATTGAAGCATAATGTATTTTGTTTTTATTAACTTAAACTTCTTTTGGAATCCCAACGAAATATCTCAGAATTGTCTCAAGCGTCTCATTAGTAAATTCTTAAGTGTTTGTCCTCATTTTGTTAGGTACTTTTTTTTTTACTTATTTCCTTACTACTTAACGAGGTTTCTCTTATCTGTGCCTTGGCTATATTGCATTAAGATCCAAGCATAAAAAGTCTAAACTAATAAATTTGATAGATTGGATTGGCGTATTTGCGCTACTCGTATTTTCTGTGCCACATTAAAAGATAATAGGCAGAATTTGAAGTTAAGAAAATTAACCAAATAAAGTCATATTTTGTCTTAAATGATTAATAAGAAAATTAACTCGATGTGTTCACTTTAATGTTAAAATAGCGTTAAAGGTAATTAATGTCGATTATATGTCGAATTAAAAGTTTCGAAATGTGACAAATACTTTGTTCCGTGTGACATTCGTGTTCTAATGTTACTTAATTATGCAAATTGAGTAGGTTTTGTGTACATTATCAACTGTAAAGCCTAAATATTGTGAATGAAAATATTTTTTAATACATTAATTTAATAATGCCTTTTAACAATTTATAATAACATTCCCTTAAGTATAAAAGAATTGCCAAATAAATTATTCCGTGGAAGACTAAATCGCTGGTTATTGGAAAATAGTTTTTATTCATTGACCGAATATAATAATTATAAGCGAATCACGTAGGACATTTTATTATTTTATTTTATTTTGACATTTTTCTTATCTAGGTGTAACATTTATTTATATTATATAATATTGACATATGTAATGAACCTATATATATATATATATATATATATTGACCGCCTCCGTGGTCTAGTGGTAACAAACGTTACCGTGAACGGGAGGTCGTGGGTTCGATTCCCACCGGGGGCAAGTTGTACATTGTATAATTTGTCTCGGTCTGGTTGTTTATATGTATAATATGTATATATTTAGAAAAAAAAAAGTATAATATGTAGTTTATCAACCATCTAGTTTCCGTAACACAAGCCTCGTAGCTTACCACGGAAACTAGATGGCGCTGTGTGACTTGTCTGGAAATATTTATTTATTATATTTATATAGGATAAATGTATGTAAATAAATTGTTTGTTTTAGAATAATTGTTAATTAGTATTAGGACTCAAATTAATATTTGTACGCCTCTTAAGGTAGATTGTTGCAGGTAAAAATATACGACATACCTCTTTCGCTCCATCGTCATTCATCAATCTCTTCATACATGCCCTATTGTTAAGAAGGATTTTTGTGATCGTTGTATGTGAGTCTCGGTCTGCTAGGGTCTCTTTTACTCACAACTTATTTATTATTAGCATTATATACCTGGTTCGTCAATATTTCTTCGCTTATTCAATCAACATGCCCGAACCATCGTAGCATGCCTTTACTTATTTTTGTCCTTGTGCTTTAACCCTACTCTCATGCGTATTCTGGCATATTCACGTCTCGCTTTCATACATCAGTGTTGGTACTGTAACCTGCCCTTTGCAGTTACTTGATTATCCAACGCCTGCGGTTGGATGTAGTTGCTTTTAATTGTTACGGAGAGGATTATACGAAACTCCTTTTTTTATTTAAAATGCATAGAACTTTTTTGATACTTTATATTTTAGAAATACTTACATATCTAGGAATACTAAACACTTATCTACGTGGGACACTATTACGCGGTAGACTTTAACTAATTATTATTTTAATCCTAATCTTTATAAACATACTCGCTCTGTCGACCTCTCGGTCCGAGCTCCTCCATCTTCCTTTTTTCTTCTTTAAAACAAAAACCCATCAACCCTGTCATTCTCGTATATTGACAATACTATTCTTTCTTAAAATACAAATAAAACTCTGTAACCTACATGTACCCGTTATATTACCAACATGGTATTGTGTATGGCGAGCCAAGCCTTGTCACTGACATTTCGACTGCCGATCAGTGACCACAGCACGGCGAGCAAATATAGTTTTAGTTAGTGGTACTGGGAAGAAATGGGCATGTATTGTCCGGGATGAAGTTCGTCTAACTTAATATTAGTACATATTTTAGTACTAAAACAACGACAGAGTTAAGTAATTAATGTGCCTGCACAATTTACGAGGTGACTCTATGCTGAAGTTATGCATGATAAAAGCCTTTTTAAAAAGTTATGCTATAAATACAATTGCCTGAAATTGTGGTCCACTTCAATATGGAGCAATTTACGGTGAATTGGAATTGCAACACTTCTTTAACTGCTCCCGACTGCCCAAAACGATAACTCCAAGCCAAAACAGAACTTTTATAATTCTCAACCTCCGAAACTACACGATATATCTCGTTGACCGATCAGCAAATCGGATGCACTAAGACAAAAGCTAGTAAGGCATTAACGTATTTTGTTTAGATAGGTATAAATATATTTCAGGATAACTATTAAAAACGTAAAGAAAAAATATTGAATAATTAAGGGTCAAGTTAATGGACTACAAAAAATATAAAACTATAGTTTTATATATTAACTATAAAAAATATAGTTAAATAAAGTACTTGTAAAGATTAAATCAAATATAAAACTAAAGAGGTTATTAAAACGAGCTCCTATACAATTGTAAGCATATTGTCAGAACAGAAAGATCTCGTCAAGTAGCTACGAGTAATCCATGGCTTCACAGTAAATAAATCAAGCTCTGAACAATTACTACACTTGCACTTTTGACGTAAGCTGGGTTATGTTCGGTTAAACTCGCGCTAAAACTTAACAGTGGATAAAGAAACACAGATTCAAGAAATAAAAACCAGCTGCTGATACTTTACTAATAAAACGTAAGTCAATTGGTATTGAAAAACGTGTCTAATGGAAACATCCTAATGAAAATATAAGGATTTGATCTGACTGTTGGTCCTAACTAAACCAAATCAAATCAAACCAAACCAAACCAAACCAACCAAACCAAGTCAAGTCAAGTCAAGTCAAGTCAAGTCAAGTCAAGTCAAGTCAAGTCAAGTCAAGACAAGTCAAGGCAAGTCAAGTCAAGTCAAGTCAAGTCAAGTCAAGTCAAATCAAATATTTTTTTTCCTTTACTACTGATTAAGGTCATGCCATAATAAAATAAAATAAAATAAAATAAATAAATAAATATACGAGTATGTATTAAAATTTAAAATATTATTATCTATCCCATTTATTTATTTAGTATAAAATACAACCTAACCTTAAGGATTACCTACAATTAACTTTAACTACAGTAAGAGTCAAAGGCGCATTTTATAAATATTTATTATTAATATAGTGTGTTTTGTGATTGGACAACCGAAATATCTTATCTGGAATTGTGAGGTCGTTATAGGACCCTTTGTTTCCCGGAATTACATCCTCAGTAGCCTTATGGGCTCAATAAAAACTCGTCCCGGCAATTTTCGCCTGAAGCAAATTAGCCCCTTTTTCTGATCACGCATGTGTCGAAAGTATAAATATTTATCTGTTATAGAATGTTTTTTGCAGAGTAAATATCTTGGTATTATTAGCTACATTCGCTACTCCGGTATTAGCATGCTTAAGATTGTTTCACGATTTTGCAACCTTCTCGCTCGCACAAACAAACATTTTCTCAAGTATGTGTGTACTTAACAAGGTAATATATAAACAATATAAAATAATTACAATATTAAATAAACTATATTAAAACAAAATCTAAATTTAACCTAAAATATAATAATAATAAAAATACATAGAAAATAAAAATACATAATTACAAAAAAAATAGCTCCTCCAAATCGCTGTTTTGTGGCATAGTGCCCAATACACTAGCAGCATTTCCCCTTTGAATTAGGATACTAAAATACTAGTGTACTTAACAGAAATAATAAATAAAATCTTTATTGACGCATTGTTTTCTTTTACCTATATATAAATGTGCTCTGTCTCCTGGACTAGTCTGATGAAACAGAGTGTGTTCCAGAAGACAAGTGCTCTTCGTTAAAGTTACACAATGTATGGTCCGTACTGGGTAACACGGGTCCAGCCATCGGTCAGGCGATCTACTCTGCTACTTTGTCTAGAAAATGAGTCACTAAAGCAAATGGCAAGGATCTGCTAGAACCAACAAGTGGACAAGAAAAAAGGACATACCACGGGAAAAAAGCCAGGTTTTCACTGCGGGCACGCTTTCTTCTCACACTTCACTTTCTCGGAACTGTTTTAGGCACGATTTAGAGTCCAACCCGGCTTGGGAGCTTTCACACTAAAATCGCAGTGATTTTCGAACCGCACGGGCCGAGCGTAGATTTTGTACTGGCGCCAACTTGGGCGCCTCTAGTGTTAGATCACGAAACTACTCGCGATCCATAGACGATTCTACCAGGCTTGGTGGTAGGAATTTTGGAATGAATGTGGATGGGATAAATTGGTGTAGGATCCTGTTGGATGTCTTAACAATGTATGACAATAAAAGACGAAAATAATAGTAGCAAAAAAACAACACATAAGCAAAAATTAAAAATAAAAGATGAAAGGGTATAAAGTGGGTGATAGACGTACGAACTTAAAGTACGCGGTTTTTAAGATCGCGAACTTACTCGGCTCGACGTTGGTGACACACGTCAAGCTTACTCACTCTGTATTGCGATGTCTTCTTCTGAAGCTTTGTGTTATTTGGGAATTATATCGTATTATATTTCTAAAATTAAAAAAATAGATAATGGTTATTTCGGAAAGCTTCTATAAATTCGGTAAGCAGTTCATGGGAATAAGTTCGGAAATCACTAATTTTGAGAAATAATTGAATTAAAATTAACAAAAATTGCAATTTAAATCTCTAAACACGACCGACAAGCGTGCGCGTCCACGGACTGTCGAAACAAAATGGCGGCTCGCTTTTTTCTATGTTCTCAACAAGGAATCGAACCCAGTACCTGGCCATTTAATCTACGGCTTTAACCGCTAGACCATAATAAAGTACTATATACTATAGTATACTTACTGATACGGACTCTACTTAATCAAAAAAAGGTTACATACTTACTAGTTATTTTTTTATTTTTAATCATTTTGCAAACGAATGACCCCGTTAGACTTTTCTTGTTGGGTTTTCTTAAGTCGCAGGTGGATGCGAATAAGCTACAAACTAGCGATCTTCAAAACCAACATAACCTATGCCATCGGTCAAATTCAGTCTGATTTATGCGCCAGTCATGGACAATTTAACATTTCGGATGCGCTCCACCCAGACAAGTCGTGACGGACATGTGAGCGATGTTATATTACACATATGGCATCAATAGGTCTTTCAAACGAATAAAAAAAGTCGATGATATCACACACACACACTTTGTTTTGAATTTATTTTAATTATTGCATTTAGAATCTGATTTGTTAGTAAATATTTTTGTTATCACTAGGTAACAAACGTTGCCGTGAACTCGGGAGGTCGTGGGTTCAATTCCCACCGGGGGCAAGTTGTACATTGTATAATTTGTCTCGGTCTGGGTGTTTATATGTATAATATGTATATATTTACAAAATAAATAAGTATAATATTTAGTTTATCAACCATCTAGTTTCCGTAACATAAGCCTCGTAGCTTACCACGGAAACTAGATGGCGCTGTGTGACCTGTCTGGAAATATTTATTATTTATTTATTATTATATATATAGTTTAGGAGTCAGTGTATAATTCAATTTGTTAATTGTATCTTTATGAACAATAAAATATTTTGTATTTGTATTATTTATATATAGTTTAATAATTAAGTAATTTGTATTTTTAAATTTAGATTCAAGAGGCTGATGGTCTTTTTATTTTAGTAGTGCCTATAGGAGCATTAAACAGCGTATTAACCACCCCACAAAGGATTGCGTTCCTAATACAGTAATATCATAGTTTAATATTCAATAAATACAGTCCAAGTATATATTTAAAAGAATTTAAGAAGATTTGCTCGTAAATTCTGGTTTTATTAATAAATAATTCTATAGAAATGGCCACGGTTCGCGGCTTGGAAAATTCGATTATAATATTCAATAAGAAACGAAACTCTGCTTCAATATCTGCCATCATAGAATCGACCTTCTCCTCGATGTAATAAATTTTATGAGCAACGCTGGATTCTGCCAGACTTAGGTTACGTATACACTACAGATCACAAGCGCGTAACGAGTTCGTAGTCGACTGCACGCAGCAACAGCAGGCATATTATCGCCTCGACACTAGTGTTTTTATGAAATACATCCGTCTACAGGTCAAACGGTGTTCCTTTGGGTTATTCCTTTCTTTTTGATAAACCATCCCTGATTAAAGTCGAACAAAGCAAAACAATTATTATTGACATCTCTGATGGGACGTCTCTTGTTGGATATGCAACCTATATTTATTAATAACAATGTCAGAATGACTTATTGATTTTTAAGTAAACATAATATATTTGTTAATTTAATAATATAATTACTCAACTACTACTATACTATAAAACAAAGTACTGCGCCGCGTCTGTCTGTCTGTTTGCGACAAACTTAAGAACTACTGCACCGATTTGCTGATTTCACCAATAGATAGAGTGATTCTCGAGAAAGAAATAATTTGTTGAGTTTTTGTATACATTAACAATGTTTGTTGGAAGTGTCGGAAAAAAATAAGCCGTCTGGGAGATTTTAAACCCTTTGAGATATAACAAAATAATGTATGGTGGAATTGTGTATTTTATATAGGTCTACAGAAAAGACTGCGATGGCAAATGTCTATCTCTTAAGGATAACATGCCATATAAATTTTAATCCCAAAAAAATGGGCAATTTTAAAGCAGTAATTCGAACGCTAATTACACAAATACGCTATTAATGCTTATCATTTTATAAAAGCTAATTTGCTTGAGCACATATAGCAGAATCAAAATAATGCATAACGAAATTATTTACGCAAAGCCGGGTGAAACAGCTAGTTTACTATAAAATGTACAATGGGTTTTACTGAAGATATCTAATATTTCAAGTGAATATTTTTATTTATAGTTTAATGTTTTACTAGGGTTATTTATTTTATTTATATTAAATAAGTAGGTTTTTATTTGTATTTAATTTGACCTAGTTATTATCTGAGGGCGAGGTGGTGGCTCGGTTGTAAGCACGCGTTCCTTAAATCCTACAAAGGTCGGTTCAAACCCACCCGGCATGTACCAATGAGAAATGCACTTTTCTTACGTACATTCGTCAAAGATTTACAACACCACCGTTTCTGTGCCTCGAAGAGCACGTTAAGCCGTCGGTCAAGGTTTCACTAATACCAACTTGTGGAATGGGTAATAAATTGTCATTAAAAATTTACATCATATCCTCGCCAAGCCGTCTGGCCAGCGTGGCGAGTGTAGGCCAAATTCGCCAGATATATGTTCTGGAAGGCCCATCTCCAGCAGTGGAGGTCTGGGACGCTGTGTTCTAGGCGCTGTAATGATGAAACTTTGATATTACTGGATTAGGAACGTAATCCTTTGTGGAGTGATTAATACGCTGTTTAACTAAACATTCATATTTCTAATTTGACATTATTATTATTAGATAATATTTAAAAATTGTTGACATAGATATTAATATAATTATCATTATAATATGATACCATATTGATCGATGGTTGTACTTGTTACCTAATGCTATACGCCCTCCGGCAAAACAGTACAACACTATATAACCACACAGAATTGTAAAACCTATTGTTAATAAGAAATAAATGAATTTGAATTAAATTTCGTATTAATACTGTTGAAAAAATTATTTTAAGTTAAGTTTTTAATTTGATTTTATAACAAAAAAGATAAACGTACTTTATTTTATTAATCCTTAAGAACATGGCGGTAAGGAGAAAAACAAACGTTTTATCTAAATCATAACAAAAAGTTAAAACATTATCTCAATGTGTGTTATAAAAATATGCCAAGCGAAAATCCGTAAATCCGAAAGAGGAAAAAGTGTCGTGGAAAAAATAAATTAATTATAAGTGAAATTTACTGGAACAGGCGTTTTGTGCTAAATTAAAAAAGTTGAAATAACTTCGGTCGTTGCCGATGAATACGTATTTAATCACGTTTGTCTGGAGGGAATTCAGTCAATCAGTAATACCTACTGTTGCCTGCCTTTACCATTAAATTTTGAAACTGTATAAAATCCTATGATACTTTTTTTTTTATTGGTAATATTTCAATTGCAATATTATACTGATATCTCTAAAGCATGATGAATCTTTATTTAATCACGTTTGTCTGGAGGGAATTCAGTCAATCAGTGATACCTACTGTTGCCTGCCTTTACCACAAAATTTTGAAACTGTATAAAATCCTATGACACTTTTTTTTTTTTATTGGTAATATTTCAATTGCAATATTACACTGATATCTCTAAAGCATGATGAATATTTATTTAATCACGTTTGTCTGGAGGGAATTTAGTCAATCAGTGATACCTACTGTTGCCTGCCTTTACCATTAAATTTTGAAACTGTATAAAATCCTATGACACCTTATTTTTTTTATTGGTAATATTTTAATTGCAATATTACACTGATATCTCTAAAGCATGATGAATATTTATATAATCACGTTTGTCTGGAGGGAATTCAGTCAATCAGTAATACCTACTGTTGCCTGCCTTTACCATTAAATTTTGAAACTGTATAAATCCTATGACACTTAATTTTTTTTATTGGTAATATTTCAATTGCAATATTACACTGATATCTCTAAAGCATGATGAATATTTATATAATCACGTTTGTCTGGAGGGAATTCAGTCAATCAGTAATACCTACTGTTGCCTGCCTTTACCATTAAATTTTTAAACTGTATAAATCCTATGACACTTAATTTTTTTTATTGGTAATATTTCAATTGCAATATTACACTGATATCTCTAAAGCATGATGAATCTTTATTTAATCACGTTTGTCTGGAGGGAATTCAGTCAATCAGTGATACCTACTGTTGCCTGCCTTTACCATTAAATTTTGAAACTGTATAAAATCCTATGACACCTTATTTTTTTTATTGGTAATATTTTAATTGCAATATTACACTGATATCTCTAAAGCATGATGAATATTTATTTAACTACATTTATCTACAGGGAATTTGCCGTCATATCCAGTCAAACCGGCATAGTGTTAGGGACTGATGTCAGTCATGAGTGTCTGATTCCAGTTGCTAACATTCATGGACCTAGCGCATCACTTACCATCAGGTTATTCATTACAGCCACTAGAACACAGTGTCCTAGACCTCCACTGCTGGAGATGGGCCTTCCAGAACTAGAGAATTCGGCCTACATACGCCACGCTGGCCAGACGGCTTGGCGAGGATATGATGTCAATTTTTTATGACAATTTATTAACGATTCCACTAGTAGGCATTAGTGGGACCGGGACCGACGGCTTAACGTGCTCTCCGAGGCACGGGAACGGTGGTGTTGTAAATCTATGGTAAATGTACGTAAGAAAAGTCTATGCCGGGTGGGTTTGAACCGACCTTTGTACGATTTACCGTAGCGTTCTTACAACCGCGCCATTACATGTTTTCAAAATCTTACAGTCGTCGTTTGATTTCATCACTAACATACGTTTGAAAAGTATCTCCCATTGTTATTAAACAAAAGTAAAGAGAGTAGTCCAGTTTAAATGTCTGGGTCATTATGTAACAGAGGACCTCAAGGATCAGGTAGACATTTATTTATTTAACATTTGCAATACAAACGGAGATTATGGCTAAAGTAAGCATTCAACAACAGATATTAATAATATGTAAACCAGATTCCATAAAAAGTACTCACCAAGAACATATAAATTTGTACATTGATTGGGTTGAGTTAGCAAAATTGAAACCTAAAAAAATTACAAACAATTCAAAGATTAAATTCAATAAAACTAAAAGCTTCAAGTTAACATATGGTCACAGTGGCCTGGTCTAAATGACAAACAACAATAAAAAAATATAAGTTCAACTGCAATGTTCGAAAAACTATCAGCGTTGTTGAAGTATGGAGCACACGCTTGACTTAAAAACTTCCTTTGAGCCGAAGAATAAATCGACATCGAAGGAGAACCTAGGGCGCTGGCGATTAGATCTAATAGGTTTGCACGCAGTAGTGAGCAAGTCAAGATAACGCTATTTAAAGCCTACTGCCAAACTTTCTATACTAGCAGTCTGTGGGCCAACGTTACGCAGGCATCGATCAGGGCCGTGGACAGTACAATAATAGCTTCAGGATATTGTTGGGGCTGCCACGCTACTGTAGTGCGTCGGCAATGTTTGCGCAGGCCCATACAGATGACTTATTTGCTATAAGACGCAAAACCACTGCATCATTACTTAACAGAGTGAGGACAAGCACTAAAGGAACAGGGTCACTTGTTGTTGCGATAGATTACAGTTGGTAAATAGTTATAAATATTTAGGTTTATATGTAGATAAACATTTTAATTTTAAAAGACATGTTGAAGAGGTATGTTCAAAATTAAGATCTGTTTTGGGAAAATTTTATTTACTAAATTTTGCAGTTGACAAACATACACTAACTGTAATCTATCATGCATTGGCGGATTCTATTCTGAGCTATGGGTTGGGTGTATATGGACGCACTTTTAAGACCTATCTAGATAATGTGAAACACCTTCAAATTAGACTTATTAAGTATTTGGTAAACAAAAAAACAAAAAATGATTGTAACAGAGAATATGATAAATTGTATGGTATATGTAATATTATGGAAGTACACAAAAAAGTTAATTATATGATAGTACTTGACAGTTATTACTCTGAAAATTATAAGCATAAAGCCCGAAGTAATCATAACACTAGATCTGTAGCTCAGGGTAGATTGTTGCAACCCACAGCTGTTAACTACTATGGAGAGAGAACATCACAATACATGATTCCTAAACTCTGGAATGAGCTGCACTGGTTGGCAGAGAAACCTGAGTTGACTAAGCCAGTTGTTAAAAAATACCTAAGAAGGTTTTTTATTGACCTGTAATTCAATACATAAATAAAATAAAATTGTAATAGTAAACTCTGAAACACTAAAAACATAAATTGTTACTAACGAGCGACCTTTCTCGCCAACAAACCTTAATGGTTTGGTGAGATTTAATGATTTAAAAATATTACAAAAAAAAAAAAAAAAAAAAAAAGTATCCTGAATATCTGAAAGATATGGTTCGCCGTGCATTGGCTGCTTCGTGCGGCTGCTGGTCTTGCGGGAGTGAGGTGCATCCTGTCAGATTGGTGGGGGACGGAGTGGTTACTGCACGGTCACATATTGTTTTCATATTATCATATTTTTTTTACTTTTATTTTCATTTTTACACATTAGTTGTAAGGATTTTGTAACTAACAAGTGAGCCTAGTTGCTTTGAATATACGTATATTATTATTATTATTAAACATTATTCATGAGCCTCGCACACAACTTACCATCAGGTCGGCGCAAGGTCACATATCGTGCTAGTATAAAAAAAAGGAATAGCTACTATTAAATGGTTTCAAAATCTTATAGTCGTCATTTGATTTTATCGGTACATGCTGGGGTTTGGATTTTAAGGAATCCTATTCTTACTCCCAGATACCACCTGACATATTGATTTGTTAGTGGCTTGAAATTATGTTTCCGGATTGTTGCACAGCGTTCCTATCGAGTGCCCTTGATTTTTGCGGTTTGTTAGAAAGTCTCGTATATTTAAATTTACTGCCTCAATGGCGTAGCGGTTAGGGTTCTAGATTTAAACGCAAAGGTTCTTTTTTATACTGATCACGACATTTAACATCACGTTAACCTGATAGTAAGCGGGAGCTACTTACAGCCGCATCGACAGTATTTTTTTTCATTATCCGTCATTTCCGGCCATAATAAGCAAAAAAAATACAACAACAACAACAACAACATATCTTCACGCCAGATCCCTTGCGGGGTAGGCAGAGACAATTGAGCGCCATTTGACACGATCACGACATACCTCTTTCGCTTCGTCGACATTCATTAACCTCTTCATACATGCCCTTTGGTTACGAAGACTTTGTAATGCACCTTCAGTCAGTGTTTTATTTATTTGATCGTGATATGTGAGTCTCGGTCTGCCAGGGCCTCTTTTACCCACAACTTTCGCATTATATATCTGGTTCGTCAATCTTTCATCGCTCATCCTTTCAACATGCCCGAACCATCGTAGCATGCTTTTCCTTATTTTTGTCCCTATGCTTTCCTTCATACCAACCCTTTTCCGTATTTCGACGTTACGTATGCGGTCCGCCAAAGTGACGCCACATATCCGCCGCAACGACCGCATTTCTACTGCATTAACCCTACTCTCATGCGTATTCTGACATATCCACGTTTCGCTTCCATACATCAGTGTTGGTACCAACATGGCATTGTGTATGGCGAGCCGAGCTTTGTCACTGACATTTCGACTGCCGATCAGTGACCCCAGGGCACCGTTAACACTATTTCCCGCGTTCACTCTTCTTTCAACGTCCCTATCGTACTTCCCATCCGCAGTGAAAACACTGCCCAGATATATAATTTCATTTACTTGTTCTAGAGTTTCATCATCAATCTTTATCGTCACGGTTGTCATCCTTCTTCTTTCAAACACTAGTACCTTGGTTTTTCTCGCATTCAAACGGAGTCCTTTTTCTGCACATCCCTCCTTCATTCTTGTGACTAGTGATTGCAGTTGTTGTTCGGACGATGCCATAAGAACAGCATCATCTGCATAAAGCAGGCAGTTCACCACTAGATCACTCATCTTTATCCCACAGTCACTCTCTCTCACTCTTTTTAGGCATTTGTCGAGATATAGAGTGAATAATCTAGGAGAAAGCACACAACCCTGTTTGACGCCCATTTGGGATTCAAAGCAAGGCGACATACCCCCCTCCACCCGCACACAAGCTTTGCAGCCCTTGTACAGGGACTGTATAGCCTGTAGCAGTTTGTCATTCACTCCATACTCCGGCAATATGTCCCAAAGCTTCTTTCTTACAACTCTATCAAAAGCCTTTTCCAAATCCACAAAAGCACAGAAAACCTTCTGGTTTAAGGCCAAAAACTTCTCTGTGATATTGCGGAGCGAAAAGACTTGGTCAGTGCATCCTCTTCCAGGTCTAAAGCCTCCTTGTGCCTCCCATAAAAGACCTTCAGTCTTCTCTTGCAAGCGTTTCGTGAGAATCTTGCCATACATCTTGCTCGCCAAACTGATCAAACTAATCGCTCGGTAGTTGGCACAGTCCAATCTAGATCCCTTACCTTTGTATAAAGGAACGATGACTGATTGCCGCCAGTCCTCTGGTACTCTTCCCTCCTGCCAGCAAAGGTTGCACAGTAGGTGGAAAGCGTTCCAGACCGGTATACCTCCGTATTTGATCATTTCAGCGAGCACTCGATCTTTTCCCGCTGCTTTGCCACATTTCAGGCTTCTAATTGCCGATTGCAATTCTTGCACACTTATTTCCTCCTTAAAAGTGGACGTTATAGTTGTGGATAGCTCTGGAGGTAAAGTACCCGTCGTAACGTCGCGCGTCGTTAGGAGTACTACTAGCAAAAAAAATATATTTATAAAATAAAAAAATACGACTTATATACTTACTTATAATAGGCAAAATACTTTTTTTTTGCTTATTATGGCCGGATATGATGGATAATTTCCTTCTTATTCGTTTATGCCTGAATTGTGACTTATCAGTATAAAAACATGTGTCAAACTAGACATTGTAGTTTATTTATTTATAAGTTCTCCAACAAAATTAACAATATTTCAATTTCTGAGTACATGCATACATAATTAACAGAGTAAATGTGATTTTATTTAAAGGAGAAGACGGCCTGCTCATAATTACCATTGAGTATAAATTTAAAAAGAGACATGCAATGGATATTATACATTAAATATACAATTAAATTTTAAACCAAAAAATCTATTAAATTAAATTATAGTTAATAAAACTAATACCTACCTAATTACCTAAATAAATGTTACAAATATTATAATAATGAAAAAAAAAAATAGATAAAATTACAAACAAAATTACAATCAACAAAAGCTGAAATTAACCGATTTTGTTTGCTTTTAAGCCTTTTTAAATTTAAGAGCACCCACCACATGAAAATGCGTCAAAATCGTGAAACTTGTGCATTGTTGCTACTTTTATTTCATAAGTATATAAATCAGCCTCTTCACAGGCTGATTATGATAGGGAAATACTAAATATAGTCAAAAGATAGTGACGATACTTGGTTAGAAGTATATTTAAATTGGACATTTTTAGTTGACAACCTTCGGGTTTCGCGTGGTGATCGAAATTCACGGATTATCGGAAATATGTCGGCGTTACTCAAACATGAACGTATCATGATTATATCCTATCATATTTTATAGATCTTTACTTATACTAGGAGATAGTCAGTGATTTTTGATGCTGCGGCATTTAAATAATAGTCACTCGCAAAGAGTAACTAATTGGGTAAAGAGTGGTAAACTCTTGCAAAAAGTTTTTTTTTTTTTTTTTTTTGCGGCAGGCAAACCCTAGCAGATACCAATCCCCGCTGTGGAGGCAAAAGGGACAGGTTATTTCGGGCTCGCACCGACTAAAACCTGACGGCGTTCCTCCACGGCGCCTGAGTGGCGGCTTAGGTAGATTGTAGAAGGCTAAAAGGTAAGACACAATAATATTTCCATTTTTTTTTTTGTGGTATTTCCCGAGTTTGGTACGCTTGAGACATCAGCTTGCCACTTGTCATCATTGGCCTATAATAAAGTTGGCTAAAAGTGAAACCGCTTCTTTATAAGCGTGGTATCTGACCACCCCGAAAGGGAAACCGTCGTGATGATACTTTACTTTACTAAGTAAAATAAACATTAACCAAAATTACCCGCTAAATTATCCTTACAGGTGACTTCATTTGAAAATGCAGCCAGCAACTATGCGGTCAGAGAACCTCCTGAGGGAATTAGGGTGAAATAGATGAAATAGACCGACATTGGTTCATCGCCCGTGTAAATTAGAATGGCAATCCTTTCAATACGGGATGAAAGGCAAGATTAAAGCTTACTAAATAATAGGTTTTCGCTGCCAGTATCAAAACTGTTCATGTAATTAAATTCGAATTATTTCAAAATAATTCATTCGCTCGGATATGTAATTTAGTAGACGAGTACATTGAGCAATATTGTAACCGTAACCTGGGTTTTTTAGGGCGCGGTGGTGGCTTGGTTGTAAGAACGCGTTCCTTAAATCCTACAAAGGTCGGTTCAAACCCACCCAGCATGTACCAATGAGAAATACACTTTTCTTACGTACATTTGTCATAGATTTACAACACCACCGTTCCCGTGCCTCGGAGAGCACGTTAAGCCGTCGGTCCCGGTTCCACTAATACCAACTTGTGGAATCGTTAATGAATTGTCATAAAAAAAATGACATCATATCCTCGCCAAGCCGTCTGGCCAGTGTGGCGAGTGTAGGCCAAATTCTCCAGATATATGTTCTGGAAGGCCCATCTCCAGCAGTGGAGGTCTAGGACGCTGTGTCCCAGGGCTGTAATGAACCTGGTTTTTTTTATACGCCCACCTGATTGGTTAACATAAGTAATTTAAAAAAAAAAACTACATTAATGCACACTCACACAAAATACGCACTCATGCATACATACACAAAACACTACTCAGCCAAGCGTCTGGCCAAGGAGTTGTCCAAACGGCTAACGGAAAAGTCTGGAGACAGGAAAGCTGGCAATTATTTCTGCCAACGTATTAGCTTAGCTATACAGAGGGGAAATGTTGCCAGTCTTCTTGGGACTATCACTGAAGGGTCGTCTCTAGAGGACATTTTTTACTTATAGTTTATTTTTTATTAGGTTTAGTTTATATTTATTTTAATTTTTACTTTTAAGTAGTTTTAATTTATATTGTAATTATTTTTTACCGTTTTTATATTACTTCACTACACAAATCAATGTCAAACAATATAGTATGCCTAACTAATATTATTAAATAAACACTACCACACTCATACACACCCACACTAAACTCATTTAAATCTTCTCTTTTTATATAATTTTGTATTATTAAGTATTCAAATAAATAATTAGTTAATAGTATTTTTAACTACAAGCGCCTAATGTTTAGCAATATTGTTTGTGGCCGGAAGTGCCGGGTATCCAGAAATCCAGGCGTCCCAGAGACCCTTGTTCAGGCCCCTGATTGAAACTCATGTATAACTGATTAAAAATAAAGATTATTTGATTTGAGAAGTAGAAGTGGCGCGCAAGGTACATGAATGTTAGGAACTGAAAACAGAATCCATCAGTCCCCAACACTATTGTTGTAACTTTTTTAACATTTTATGTTTAGAATGAAGCGTTTGATTTATGTCGAGAGTTGTTAAAAAGGGTTACTATGACAATCAAGTAAAAATTGTTGCAAATATGGTAAAGTAACTATGCCGGCTTGACTAGATGCTTTTTCACACTTCGCTTGAAGGACTCCAGGTAACACAGAGACTGGAAAAGGCTGGAATCTCTAAATTAATACGTACGCTCAAGGACTGACTACGGTATTTGTGGTTTGGTTGCGGAATGGAGAGGAAGGAATAAGATTATAGAGCAGGGATTCGAGAATTCCAGATATAGTAGCATCGTCCACAATTTGAACACCTCGCCTCTTCAGCACATCTAATAGGTGGTAGACGGACTGATAGTGGTAATTTGTCCAGTCTGTCGGGGTTGAAGAACCTCAGGGAGTCGTTCTAGATGAGCACCCGATCTACAGTGGCCAACAAAATTAAAATCGCCATAATGATAACCGACCTCCGATAGGGAATGGCACTTTAAGAAGAAGAAACTCGATTTAAAATTAAGTATTTTCTCTTCCTTATTTTGCCTATAAAATGAAGAGAGTTTTGTCCCCGGCGTGTGCTAAACCAAGGTCTAGAAAACAAAATCACGTACTTTAATAATTCATTTTATGTTCGTCAAAAGAAAAAAAAAAGCTGGGTAGAGTCACAGAGCTTACAACAAAACTAGAATTATTAAAGACAAATTTCTGAGCATTCCGTGGATTCGCCGTGCGCGGGAAAGATAAAAGAGCTCAATAATGTATCTGGCTGGTAACCGACTATAGCCTAGTTTTTAATAAAAGTCCTCTTTTTTTTATTGCGCAACAAAACACTGACTGTCCACAATTCTGCTCCTCTTCCTACGCAACCAAATACTGTATAATTCCTTTAGTGCCGTCTTAAAAGCTCTTTACATAAATGTATTGACGGCTGACCTGTTTGCACCCAATTCTTTCAGTAAGTGGTAAAAATATTTTGCTTAAATTCCTCTCCCATTAACTTCTACCTACTGGTAAACCTGAGTCTTAAACCGGTTAATGATATTTATCTCTCTAAGCGTAATATCATCTGAGATCTGTGTATCTGAGATTTCATTTTGTGGTCTTTGTGTTATGCGTTTAACGCTTTACTAAACGTTAAGTTAAAACAAAATAAAAAAGGAGGTAGGTTCTTCAATGCTAACGTAATTGATCTATAAGTTTCTAATCTCATCTAGGGAAAGGTGAAATGAATAATGATTATTTGACTTTTTCTCTAAGTGACATAATACGAGGTAAAGAAGGCCAATATTTTGACATAACGTTTTTTTTAATGTTTCTGATTGATACAGTAAAAAATCAGGTTTAAAAAGTATCATCACGACACATCAAAAGTAAAACAAGCTTTTTTTTTAATAAGAGAATTCACATTAAGTCATCTTTAAATAGGCCCATCATAACAAGTGGTAAGCTCGTCGTTGTTCCAAGCGTACCGGACATATCATAAACAAATGTAATCGTTTAAATCTGTGATTATTAGAGATAAAAAAAATAAGTATTATCCATGGATATTTTCCACATGGGTTTTTTTATAATGCCATGTCTAGTATATTCCAAGTTATGTGGGCAGGATAGTGCGAGGAAAGAATAGGCGACGCGGGAAATCTTTTATCGAGCCCTAACATTATCCAAGGTCTCACGGGATCCGGTCACTTTGACCGCACAAAGATTTTTAGATATTTTACCATTGACCTAATATACTTTTTAGTACACTGAACTTAGTACAACAAGTGACATTGGGCCCACCACTAACATAATAATCAAAACGCGATTTCCAGAAATCTTTGAAGCAAGAATCAGATATTAAAGGCTGTCGCGTAGGATTACTGCAGGAAAAGTTTAGGGGTTCAATGAAACAAGCCTTTAGGACTTTATAGGTATATTACCAAATATTGCACAGCCCAGAAGATTTTTTATAATAGCACGACACGTGACCGTGCGCCAACCTGATGGTAAGTGGCGCGCTAAGTCAATGAATAGCAACTGGAATCAGACACTCATAACTGATATCAGACCCTAACACTATGAGCCTGATCCCGAAACTTGTGGATACACTTTACTGGTTTATCGGCACGATCGGTGGATACTTCCCCGCCCGGGCAAATTACCACCATCTAACCACCACCGCCTAACATCTATTTGTTGTTCTCGTTAAAAGTGCAAGGATGTCAAATGCCAATTTCTATTTTCAAGGAGAATTAATATTGTAAGCTTGCCATGGTGATATTTAAATAAAAAAACACCACTTGAAAAAAACTTTGTTAATATGGGATTTCCAAAACATATTTCTGGAGTATTTGGCCTTTTGTCGCCGGACTGGCAGCGATGAGATCAGCTGTGATTATTTCTTTACATCGTGACCAAATATTTGATTTAAAAGCCCAATCCAGATAACAGTCTATGTACTTCACTAATGTATCGTATGTCATTACATTACGTATAGGTAGTTTATTTTATATATATATATAATAAATAATAATAATAAATATTTCCAGACAAGTCACACAGCGCCATCTAGTTTCCGTGGTAAGCTACGAGGCTTGTGTTACGGAAACTAGATGGTTGATAAACTACATATTATACTTTTTTTTTTTGTAAATATATACATATTATACATATAAACACCCAGACCGAGAAACATTATACAATGTACAACTTGCCCCCGGTGGGAATCGAACCCACGACCTCCCGAGTTCACGGCAACGTTTGTTACCACTAGACCACGGAGGCGGTCAATACGTATATATACATTACGTATATTGTTTGTTTATAAAATCATTTAAAAAATCATTAGGTACTATTACCTAGTCTTGCCATAAATATTGCTACAAGAAAACCATCATTATTTTTCTATTACATAATACATTTATTAATGCAGTGTGCCTTTATTTTATTTATTTTAAATACTTTATTGCAAAAAAAATATATCTCATTGGCTTCATACTATGAATATTGTTGGTCAAAAGTGGTGTTGTTTTGTTTAATAATGTTCTACAATATGAATAGTTATGGAAAACGATAAATTGGACTTTGAATATGGGGCACAAGTTGCGGTTAATTTTTAGCGGTCTTCCTGCTCTGTGGACTCCCATATTTTACCCGACGTGTATGAGCTTTAATGCCGCGAGTGACTCCAAGAAAAGCATCAAATTCTGCAGCATCTGGAACCTCATTAACTCATAAAAAATAAATGTATTACGTCAGACTTGGCTGTATGGGCTAGACCCTTTGCCTTCCCTATCAACTCATTCATCATCCATCGGGAGAGAAGAACAAAAAAAAAAACTCTATGGCCTCAATACACTCTTTTAAACGTCGTGGTCAGTTATGGATTGACTGTAAATTGTAATGTATCATCGTAGTCACTAATTTGGAGACTCTTACACATGTCGTACGATAAAGATGTGGAATGCTCTTCCAGACTCTGTATTTCCACTTTCCTATAACCTGGACTCCTTCAAGCTAAGTGTAAAAAGCATCTAGTCAAGCCGGCATAGTGTTAGGGACTGATATCATTCATAAGTGTCTGAGATCCTATGTATCAGTATCATCACGACCGTTTCCCTTCCGGAGTGGTCAGAAACCACGCTTATAAAGAAGCGGATTCACATTTAGCCAACTTTACTATAGGCCAATCATGACAAGTGGCAAGCTTGTCGATGTCTCCAGCGTACCAAATTCGAGATATATACAATATATTTATTGTCCTTTGCTTAATTGACCTTACGCGCCACTTACCATCAGGCAGGAGTAGATTATAGCTAGAAAAAAAATAATTGTAATTCTGTACCTAAGAATTATCTGCAACAAATAAAATGTGTTAGATGTGTTTCTTACTTGGTAAAATATATAAATTGAAGCTTAAAAATTTTATTGCCAAATATTTCGCCTCTCTTTGGAGCGGCGTCATCAGTGACAGTGACTGAAGGTCTTTGTCATAAATTTTGAAAAGGTAATTTTATTTCTTTTAGCAATTTTTTTTTTTTTTTTTTTTTTATACTAGCACGACATGTGACCTTGGGCCCACCTGATGGTAAGTGGCGCGCAAGGTCCATGAATGTTAGCAACTGAAGTCAGATACTCGTAACTGCCATCAGTCCCTAACACTATGCCGGCTTGACAATGGTAAAGGCAATGCACTATACAGTTTTGTATTTATTTTTTTGAAAATTATCATCATCACCTCGCGCATCATGGAAAACATCATCAGTATGTTATGTCCATTGTTGGTTCGATATTAATAAATTTACAAAACAAGTTAGACAAAACCTAATGCATTACATTCAGACCAGGGCTATAGTATGCACCAAGCTGCCATATAAAAGAGCTTTTCCATGTTTTTAAATCAATAGACCGAATAGTTTTAGGAAAACTCTTTAATAATTTAATTTCTTTAATTTTTAAGCTTCAATTTATATATTTTACCAAGTAATTCTGTACCTACAGATTTATGTAATTCTCGTGAAAATTACTCAATTCAGTAACTAGTTCATAATTATAATAAAATAACTGTAACGTAGGAGTCTGTACACTCAGTTAGTCTGCATCAACAAACTGGTTAAAATTTACCGCTCTCCGGTTAGAACTTTCCACAAAAGTTAGATATTCAAATTTATATTATTCACAACTCTCACACTACACCTACTATTCCGAGATAGTAAAGTATCATCACGACCGTTTCCCTTTCGGGGTGGTCAGAAACCACGCTTATGAATAAGCGGATTCACATTTAGCCAACTTTACTATAGGTCAATCATGACAAGTGGCAAGCTCATCGATGTCTCCAGCGTACCAAACTCGAGAAATATCACAAAGAAATTAAATATTATTTAAATATCTTTTTATTGACCGCCTCCGTGGTCTAGTAGTAACAAACGTTGCCGTGAACTCGGGAGGTCGTGGGTTCGATTCCCACCGGGGGCAAGTTCTACATTGTATAATTTGTCTCGGTCTGGGCATATAATATTTTTAATATTATTATGTATATATTAAAAATATTATATGCCCAGACCGACATGTATAATATGTATATATTAAAAAAAAAGTATAATATGTAGTTTATCAACCATCTAGTTTCCGTAACACAAGCCTCGTAGCTTACACGGAAATTAGATGGCGCTGTGTGACCTGTCTGGAAATATTAATTATTATTATTATTATGTTCATTAATAAATATTTTTGTGTCTCGACCAGAAATCGAACCCGGTAACTGCAAGTCTAAATCCACGGACTTAACCGCTAGACCACGGAGGCATATTCCGAGATCTCGCCATAATAATCGGCAAGAGGTTTGTAATGGCCCCTTAATATAATTTAGTATTGATGGTGTACAAATAAAACTGCCTTCGTGGTCTAGCGGTTAAGTCCGTGGATTTACACCTATATTCTAAGACGTTTCCTCAACGACTTCTAGTTAATTAATAATTTTGCCATACAAAATGTATGGGAAAAGTTTTTTGCCATTTCTAGTAATCAAACTTCAGTCGGTCCATTTTCATAAGAAACAGAATCGATTGGCACCAAAAAAAGTTTTTGTGTAAAATAACAATTTTCTTGCTAACTGTACATTTTTTCCAAAATCCGTAAATACAGTTCAGAATATAATAAACAGTTATGGATGGTCACCTAGGAACGTTTTCCTGTACGAGTAACTATTACTGACTCGTCTCAAAAATCCAACCTGTATTTATTTATTTATTTAAAAACTTTATTGCACAAAGTACAAAGGCGGACTTAATGCCCGTAGACATTCTCTGACAGCCAAACCTTAGGGACAAATTTGAACAAATATAGGTGCAATGAAAGCAATGGTAAAATATACAATTAAAGAATGACCTAACATATATAATATACGTACTTATATAGTTTTATATATGTAATATATTATTAATATACTAAATACTAATATATACACAATATTTTACATAGACATAAATACAACTTACTAACGTGGTTTAGACCTATTTATAAAGTGTGAATAGACCAATTTTTTAAATGACAATCTATTAGTTGCCTGCCTTATGTTCACCGGAAGATTCAAATTCAAAATTCAAATTCAAATAGTTTATTAATCAAAAATACTTATTACTAGGGTTTCACAAAAAATAATCCTACAGAAGATGTAGGTAGGTAGTTTTACAAATAATATCTAAACTAGTAATTTAGACAAATGTGTCGCTGCTAGCTAAACTAATAGTCTTTCAACTACTGTTAAATATAGCTAGCAGATCATTCCATAAATTTGTGGCAGCGACTACAAAGGAGTTGGAGACAAAACCAGAATTATGTGAAGGGAAAGAAAGAAGAGAGTTATAAGAAGAACGTAAAGATTTATCGTGGAAGGAAGAGAGATAGGTAAAATTATCCTTGAGGTATTTCGGTGTCACAGGCTCGTTTAAAACAGAGAAAAGGAGACAAAGAACTTTAAGATTTCTATGACAACGAATTGGCAGCCACTTCAACTTAGCACGATATTCAGAGATGTGATCGTATTTGCGTAAACAATATATAAACCGGATACATGCGTTGAGTAACCGGTCCATCTTATTGAGCAGCATCTCTGACATATCAATGCTACACACGTCACCATTGTCGAGGAGAGGAAGGAGAAGCCTTTGAGCAAGGGTAATTTTAGCTTTTAACGGCAGAATTTTTTTAAGTTTATTAAGAGAGTGCAGTGAAGCTAAAAATTTACTACTAGTTTTGGTAACCTGGGTTGTCCAGCTTAGATTAGAATCTAGGTAAATACCTATTCTATATATCTAGGTAAATAACATACCTAGGTATATACATGTTGTATACGCCACAAGACAACAAAAATCATTAATCAAAATCCTAAACAAGAACGTACGTCCTGAAGGTGCAGAAACATATTTCACGAAGTCCGAGCAAAGTTTAAAAATATTTCAACTCGCAGCTACAACATATTTCATGTTCACGCCAAGAATTTTAAGGGCAAAGTTGTATTTCATTTTAGTAATTTAGCCCAACTTTTAAAAGTTCTTTAAACACTTCCTTACTTAGCTCTAACTTTTGTAAAACAAAATGCCTGCGCCCAGCTGTGTTGTAAGCAACGAGGCACTAACATATTAAAGAAGCAGCAGTCGATTTTTTGTCACTAACGATTTACAATTTTGAGAAATTAACGATTAAAAATATGAAAATAATAATAGACAAAACTAGATGCTGAACAAGGTAAAACGGTTCCCCGTAAAGCACAAATAAGGTCTTGCGTGGAAAACTGTTCTCACCTCTGGGATGGTTCCGCTAAGTACCTTACAGATGTTCTCAATATTCTGCAGAGGCGGGCGATTCGAATAATTATTTATTATTTATTCAGGAAACATACAGATCTTAAATCATAATTACAACAATTCTAAAAGTTACACAATCCAGCAAAGTTTCCACCTAAATAACACCATTGATACTGTCTTATTGTCCTAAAAGTTTGGCTATCAAAGAATGCCTGACAACATTTAAGTCTGACTTTGTACATAGTGCAATTAAGTTTTTAAATAAATAAATATGTATATATAGATATAACAGTACGTATTACGTATATACGTATGCAAGTACATAAATAAGTTGACAATTGATTATCTTACCCTACTTGGATTGACGCGAGTTCCCTAATAGGGTATGTCGTTCACCTTTTGTAGAGGATTTAAGAGCTCCTAAAATTATAGTGTATAAAGTCACTCCAAAATGAAGATATGAATTGTAAACTTTGAACTAGTAAAGTTTTAACAACTTTAATTAAAAGAAGCTAGCTTTTAAGAAAATTATAATATCCAAATATAATAAAAATATAAAGATGTAAATTCTTTATTTGCATTAATGTTAGTCTAATTTACAGGTCTTACAGTAAACTAACTTAACGTAACAACATTTGCCAAGTAGATTGGCGAGCAAATATATTAAACATTAATATAAATTTTAAATAAAATATGTCCAAAAACTTACATGTAGGTATTCATACAATATTGTCAGCTTAAACTTTTTATTTATTTATTTATCTGGAACTCCAACAGCATAACCAAAAATACAATATTATTAAATTTTACACAATAAATAAGGCCATGAATGGGTTCACAAATTATACACAAAAATATAAATCCACTGTGAAGACAAATTAAGAAATCAACAAAAATAAAAAGTGCATAAAACTAAGGAAATTTACAAAATCAAGACAATAGTTACAAAAACACAAACAAAACAATAACATACAATAAGACTTTAGGTATTATGATTGTCAAAATATTATTTTAAATTATAAAACATCTTTTCTTTTAACCAAATTATTAAATGATTTTAAAAATCATTTTTTCGCAACAATTTTAATTTTATTATTTAATTTAATTTGTTAGGTAATTTATTATAAGTTCGCATACACATAATTAGGCAATTTTTATTACATTTAGTTTTCTTCGGATTTATATCGACAATAAGATCATAGGGGTTTCTCCTACTTCTAGCGCTGAAATCTCTAATCTTTCTAAACATGTCGCTGTGTTTTCTAATAAATAAGCAAACATCCAAAATATAAAGAGATGGAAATATATAAAGTATGTAAAGTATATAAAATCCACATTTTAATTTCTTACTTAATTACGCGTTTTTTTTATACCATTTTATATTTATTTATTTAAATACTTTATTGCACATAAACTTAAAAGTAGTGTACATAGGCGAGTTTTAATGGCTAGGCTTTCTCTAACAACTGACCTTTGAGAAAGTGAGAAATCATGAGCAGGGTGCAAATACATATAATACAAGATACTTACATGCAATTAATCAATTTTAAAGTTTCAAATAATTCTCCTTGCGTCGCTTTCTCGTTGTCGTGACTCCCTCCACGGTTGTTACTGTTGAGTATGTTGCGAATCTAGCCAGACTAACGTATGGAGGCTTCGGCCACGGGTCTCTTACTTTCAACTTCGACGCGGCTACGATCAGTGGCTCTAAGGGTCCGGGTTTCGGCAGCATACGTAAAATATTTTCTTGTAATTTGGGCAATTCTTTTAAAAATCTACATACATAGATATCTTCACGCCAGATCCCTTACGGGTAGACAGAGACAATTGAGCGCCATTTTACACGATCACGACATACCTCTTTCGCTTCATCGACATTCATCAACCTCTTCATACATGCCCTTTTGTTACGAAGGCTTTTTAATTCTCCTTCAGCTAGTGTTTTATTTATTTGATTGTGATACGTGTGTCTTGGTCTGTCAGGGCCTCTTTTACCCACAACTTTCGCATTATATACCTGGTTCGTCAATCTTTCTTCGCTCATCCTTTCAACATGCCCGAAACATCGTAGCATGCTTTTCCTTATCTTTAAATAAAAAATAAAATAAAAAATTCTTTATTGCACAAAAACTAAATTAACTTAAAATTAATGTGCACAGGCGAGCTTTATGCCGTAAGGCATTTTCCACCAGCTAACCTTTGGGAGTTTTAACGGATTACAGGCAGAGTGCCAAGTATTTACTAACAAAAACAATAATTTATACTAATACTACATAAACTACATATCATACATATTATAATACATACAAGTATATCTATAATACAATACATATAATTACATATATACAGAAATAAATAAATACACACTATAATATAGGGTTAAGGTTAAAAATAGAGAAAAGAGTGAAAGAACAGTTTAACACAGATACATAACTTTAGTTATTCTGAATGGATAGAAAATGGGAGTAAAGATAATTTTTGAATGAAAGCGCAGTCGTTAGATTTCGAAGAGAGAGAGGGAGAGTGTTCCAGAGATTCTCTGCGGTAACAGTGAAGGAATTTGAATATCTTGTCGAGGAGTGGAGAGGAATAGCAAGAAGGTTATTTTGGGTAGATCGCAAGTCACGAACATGAGTCGAAGAAAGAAATTTAAAACGTTCCCTAAGGTATAATGGGGAAAGGGGGTTGTTTAGGACTCCAAAGAGGGTAGTGAGAATATGCTGACGTCTGCGAAAGCGGATATTGAGCCACTTTAACTGAATTCGAAATCGGGAGACGTGATCATACTTACGTAGGCCAAATAAATAGCGTATACATAAGTTGAGAAGGCGATCAAGTTTATTCAGCAGCTCTTCTGTGATATCAGGATAGCAGACATCCGCATAATCAATTATAGGGAGTAACAGTGTTTTCGCCAACGATAGCTTTGTAGATAGGGGCAGGAAGCATTGAGCTCGTTTCAGGGTATGCATAGATGCGAACACTTTCCTACTAATTTCACTTACCTGGTGATTCCATGAGAGGTCCTGACTGATATATAGTCCTAGATTTTTGACTGTTTGGCAGTACGGAATATCTATATTATTTAATCTGACATATGGGATCGTGGAAAAGTCTACTCTACTAAGCATATCCCTACTGCCAACCATCATGACTTGCGTTTTGTCAGGGTTAACTAGTAAACCAAACCTATTAGTCCATACCCGAATTGTTTCCAAATCATGGTTAATTTTATTCACCGCATCTGCTGCTTTTTCCCTATCAAAATGTGTATAGAGCTGAAGGTCGTCTGCATAAAGGTGATAATTACAGTCTATTGATTTTGTAGCATTATTAATGAAGATAGAAAACAGCAGAGGGGACAGGACACCACCTTGAGGCACGCCAGCCGTAGATTGGCACCAGTCAGAAAAGGTGTTATCTACTCTGATGCATTGTGCACGTCCATACATATAGCTTTTAAACCAATTTAATACATTCTGCGAAAGGTTTAAGGAATGCAAGGTAGCTATGAGAATCTCGTGGTCAACACAATTAAAGGCATTGCTAAAATCAAGAAGAGTAAGAAGGGTGAGTTTCCGACTGTCCATTGCGAAGCGAATGTCGTCTGTTATTTTAAGAAGAGCAGATGTTGTGCTATGAGCGGGACGGAAACCCGACTGAAAAGGATTAAACAGGTTACGACTATTCATGTAGTGTGACAGTTGATAGTGTACAACACGTTCTTGAATTTTTGAGAGGAAGGGGAGTATAGATATCGGTCGGAAATCCGTAGGTTGCGTAGGTGAAGCCTTTTTAGGGATGGGTAAGACATAAGCTTTTTTCCACGAAGAAGGGAAAGTGCCCATTGATAAAGAAGAATTTACAATAAAGGTAATAAAGGGTAGTATAACGTGAATGATGGGCATTAGTAGGTTACGACCAATGCCATCATGACCGACTGCTTTGGTGTTCAGGGAATTAAGGATTTTTTTTATTTGGTCTGCAGTCACTGGTTGGAAAGTAAAGTTAGTGTTTGTGGTGGTGGGAGATGAAATCTGGGAAATAGTTATAGCTTTTAAAGCTGGGTCAATAGTAAGTGGGGGAGTGGTGTAATGTTTATTAAGAGTATTTATGTCAATAGATGGGGTAACGTTTTGACGAATTTTACCAATGCCTAGAGAGCGAAGAACTTTCCAGACATCTTGCGGGGCACATTCGTTGATAGCTTTGTGAAAGTATTGACGTTTAGCATTCCGACATAATTGGCCGACGCGATTTCTTCCTTTTTTGAACTGGTCCCAATTGGAATCTGTAGGTGACTTTTTATGTTTATGTTTAAGACAATCCCTCAACTTCATGGCCGTAAAAATGTCATCAGTCAGCCAGGGAGTTGGAGCATGTTTTAATCGAATTTGTCGAAGAGGTGCATGTTTGTCGTACAATTTGGTAATTAGGTCGTTAAACAGTGCTACTTGATCGTCCACATTATCCAATAACGTGAGGCTGTTCCAGTCAATTTTGTTCGCATCCGCAATCAATGCATCCTGATCCACTCTCGCAAAACTACGCTGGAATATAAGCTTAGGCTTGATTTTTGGAATTTTAATTTTGAATGAGGCGTAAATGAGATCATGCTTGGAAAATCCGGGCGCAGCACACTGACCATGTGAAGCAATTCGGCTGGAGTTTGAGGTGAGAATTAAATCTAGGAGAGAGTCTGGGTAATTTTGATCATGGTGGGTGGGGTTTAAAGGTAGGAATTTCATATTTACTGAGTTTACAATGTTTACTAATTTTTTAGATCGAGAATCTTTTTTTAATAGGCATGTGTTAAAGTCACCCATCAAAATGCAATGCTCATAGCATGGAGTATGAGTTTCCATTAGATTTTCGAATACGTCAAAGTAGTTGAGGGAGGGCGGGGCGTAAACTACTCCGATTAGGCATTTTTTAAAGTTAAAGTTAAGCTCAATTAATAAATATTCTGCTGTCGCATTGTATGGAGAGGGGGATTGTGCAACAACTCTAAACTTTAGATTGTCTCTCAGATAGATGGCCACCCCACCACCGCCCTTGCCCGTGCGGTCATTTCTTAGAAGAGTAAAACCGGGAAGGGGTACAATGTTGATGGGAGGGAAGGTTTAAGGAAAGTTTCAGATATAAGGCAGATGTGGACATTGTGGCTGCTGAAAGAGGTTAGGAGTTCGTCATGATGAGCAGGAACACTTTGCGCATTGATGTGACAGATATTCAAATTTCTTGAAAAGGGGGTAAATATATTATGTAGGTGATCACCTAGCAAAACAAGGTCATCTGGGATTGGGGATTGCAAAGCATCATAGTAACTAATATTAGAGTCTGAGCTGGAATCTAATGATAGATATAGTTCTGAGTTTGAGGAGACCGACATTATAGTATCTGTATTATATATTTAATTATAATATAGAAATAGAAATATAATATAATAAGTAACCAATATATTAAATAACTTATATATATATATATATATATATATATATATTTATCCAATTAATAACTGATATAATATTATAGTAACAAAACAAATCGCAATTTATTCTTTACTGCCGCCGGCAAGCTGATTTACAATAAGTAACAATGAACAGCAAAGAAATTATAAAAGATAAAAGAAAGCTGCTCACTATTCACTAAATTATTACACAATACTACACCATGCCCAACACATACTTTATTTATTCATACCTTTAATGAAACTAACTAACTAACTTAACTAGGCACTTACACAAACACAACGCGTCACTGACTTCCAGAGCCTTGCTAACTTAAAACAATAAACTTCACAGTATGACACTTGTACTCTTTATAGTCTGTACACTATATAATCTGTGGTGGAGTATGACTGATATTCTGTGGAATAGTCTATTTATATTCTATGATTTTTAATTTCTATATTTTAGAGCGAATGTAATGAAATGCTGTATTTGTGTGAAGCATTATACAATTAATATAAGTGTACATCTATCAACTTGTATGTAAAATACAGCACCGTTTGAAACTGGAAAGGATTGTATGTTGAAAAGCAATGAGGTTTGTATTAACATCATTGTTGAAAAGTTTATTTCCTTTGTTTGTGTCTAGGTTTGCGCTGCAAAAGCAGGCCGCTCAACGCGCCTTGATAGAGAATTAATATAACCATTAGACACACAGCCACAACACTGAGCACATGTGTCCCCGCACCTATCTAATGGTAGGTAGAGCGCATGGTCAATATACCTGAGCAACTGACGTCCCTGGCTGATCTCAGTCCCTATAAGTATACTACTATAATCAGTTGACAGAATGGACAGTTGTGAGGAGCACACCTAGCTTACATGCCTAGAAAGAAAAACAAATAAAATATATACAATTAACATGTTGGCAAGCACTTTAACATCTTTAGAATGCAACATTATGATTAGAACTTAGCTTCAGGCCACAGGACAGCACTAAATTCCCTGTGATCGGGGACAAATAAAGCTGTGAATTAATATACAATATGAACGAAACAAAAGTATTTTATTTATTATATTCCCCTATTCTGTTTCATCAACTCAAGAGCCCTTTAGCCCGGCTCCACATTTGTTATACCAAAGCACATTAAACAACTAAATAATAATAAAATAATAAGAAAAGAAAAGAAAACCTAGCGACACTTGGGGCTCCAAAACAAAGACAAAAATAGTATTTAAATTAAGATTTTTAAAGCCTGTTTCTAAACCAAACCCAATAATAAAACTTTGGAACTCCAAGTGCCACCCAAAAAGCAGTGCTTGGGCAGGTATATTAAGGAAACTTATACATGTATAGTAAAATGATTATAAGACAATCACATTCTTCCTTTAGGATTTCTCACAGCCCGACGCCTTGGTTCAGCTGGAGCTGGATCAGAGGTTGCCTTAGACGGATGCTTTTGGATCAGTTCCTTGAGTTGGGCCATTGAGGACAAACGCAGCTTGGTGTCATCTGATAGTTTGATATAAACATTGCCATCCTGCGACCAGCACTTATGTACTCCAAAGGCCTTACGTGCCTCACCAAGCAACAGTCTTCGAGGCTGTGTCAGAAATTCAGAAAGTGAGATATCGGTTCCTTTTAATTGCCTTTTGGAACGCCAGATGTTGTTGCGAACATTGTAGTCCGTGAATTTGACTAAAATAGGACGAGGGTGGGGTGCTGACTTAGTCTTGTCAGGCTTGCCCATCCTGTAGCAGATTACAATATCAGAGGCCTCCATTTTAACATCCTCCATGTTATTTGTTATCACTGAGCAGACAGTATTGGATACTTTTTCACCTTCCACCTCTGGAATTCCTCTGAATAGCAGGAATTTGCGACGGCTACGATTTTCCATATCGTCCGCTGCACTTGCCACCGCAGTTACCTGAGCACGAATGATTCCAACTGCTTGGTACATTATTAACTTGAAGTGCTGAAAATCTGTGTTGATCTGCTCCAGGGATGCAGCTGGGACAGTCTGGGATGCTGATACAACATTGAGCCGGTCCCCAAATTCTTTCAGACATTCATCAAGCTTCTGTTCCAGATCACCTATAGCTGTGAGGTTTTGTTGTGATTGTGACTTTGTAGGGGCCATGGTTAATTATTATTCTTATAAAGATAATGAGAAGTGTCAATAGCGGCAGTAAGAGCAATTGCAAAAAAAAAAAAAAAAAAAAACTACTTCATAACCAAACTAGTTTTTTGTCTTTAAACAAGTCTGAAATTGTCAACAAAAAATGTAGAAAACTATAAGCACTCACTTTGTTGATTAATTTACACAATTTTTACTTTTATATTAGCAAATACGTATTTTTAAATTAAATTTTATTGAAGAGCAAATTTTATTTATGTTACACTTTTCACACCTACCCGCCGAAAAAAAAAAAAAATCTTTGTGCCTATGCTTTCTTTTATACCTACCATTTTTCGTATTTCGACGTTACGTATGTGGTCCGCCAAAGTGACGCAGTATAACCGACGCAGCGACCTCATTTTTAAAAATCTATTTCACATGTATATGTGCAGACCCCACCTGGTTGAGGATGGGGACATTCCCCCATTTTCTCACCCGCTGGTAATTCATATACTTTTGCGCTCACGAACAGGAGATTGACTAATTTAGCTCTACTTCAGGAGCACTTCTCTAGGTAGTTGTCCCCATTGGGGACTGCGCGCAAGACGGGGTGATATTCTGGACATGCTTGAAATGTTCGTTGCCGGCCTGATAAAACATACATTTAGTCAGGCGGACAACAAAGCCATACCTATTAGGCATTTTCAGATCTCGCATTAATGAAATTGCACACAAACCATTCGCTCGGGAAATAATAATGAAATTCTTTATTAACATTAAAATATACAAAATAAAATAAAGAACATAGGCGAGCTTAATACCTTGTAGGTATTCTCTAACAGCTAACCTTTGGAAGAACGACATAAGAAATTGTGGGGTGCAGAGTTAGAAGGAGAGAATAAATAACTAAATGCAACCTTTCACTGGGTATATCATATCCACAGATATAGATCTAACTAGATTACGCGAGTCCCTGCATTTGTATGAAAACCAAGCGTGCCACTTTTGTTGTACCTACTGTGACGTCACAAGAGCATTTTAGTGATGGGAATCTCCAGTCCGCGCGAAACCGATATAAAATAGTTCCGACGTTGACAACATATACTGTTTATTGTGTAATATTAGAGATTTTTAAATTTTAGAGAAGGGTTCCGGTGCATCGAGCCGTCGACCACAATGTCAATCTACTAACTCCATCATTAGTTGACGTTTTCAGTACATCAATAGTCGGTATTGCTTTTGTAGTCAGTCGTCGAAACTTTTTTGTTTCCTTAAAACTGCCCTCAATAAAATGAACAGAACAAATTCGACTATGTTTTGTTGGAAACCAATTTTCATGCCCCGTCGCTTCAATACATTTCATTTTAACGTTAGGGTCACTTGGAAACCTGTAATTATAATTAATAATATTCTGAATTAAATCACTAACAGAAACTAATTGCAATAAAAAAATATATGATGTGTCACAAAATATCCCAAGGCGAACATTATCATTCCTCTGTTTCCAAAATCGATATTCGAATCGAGCAAGTGTACAACACTATTTGCTTCATTTGACAGAAAAATGATAATAGTGACCCTACCAAGAAGCTTCGCGACGAATGAAAGTATCGATAGTTCCATTTTTATTGCGTGTTTTAGTAAACAGGCTCTACAACTTTGCAACTTTAAAAGCGGCAATGTATTATGAACATGCGGTGCACACTCAGTTACGTAGTTTTCTTAGTAAAACCCACAACAAACATAACGTGCATAAAATAATTGATTCTAAAATAAATGAGACGCAATTTAATTACAAAATTACTTACCGATGAAAGGAAACGTTTCCATTATTCCGTCCAACTTTTCTTGTAGAGTTTTTACAGCTCAATACCGCACAGTGAGGCATTTTTTAAATTTAGATTGACGTCCGTTACCGACAACGCGGACCGCAGACTAAATGAAACCGCATCGAAAGAGGTGCATTGCACTTCCTTTTGGCACGCGAAGTACATACACTCGAGTCATCTAGTTAGATCTATATCTGTGATCATATCTCATATTAAATTGTAATGAAAATAAATAAATATATAAATTAACATGCCAGTTACATACACAAAATATACATAAATAATAATCTAAATATAAATAGTTACATACACTAATAATAATCCATGTCATGTGTATAAATTAAATATCATTTTGCTTTTTAAGAAAATAAGAAGATGTATATGTTTTTGTTTATGAAATCACTCTGAGCAATATGTTCTGCTGAATTTGGATTTTGTCCCTATTGGTCTTGGACAGAATTGGTGGTGCCAGGCTGACGCGGCATAGATAAGCATGAAAATTTTGTAGATCCTGACCCGAGCGGCAAGTATTCATAATAGGACGTAAGATTTACGAGTATGTACCCATTTATCTTATTTTTCAATTAACAAAAAATCGCTCATTAGTAAAATAAGAATGCGTCATTTATGTATTCGTAAGGTTTTTCCTCGGGTCTAAAATAGATTGACAGAGTAAACAATTTTCTGTTCATTCGAATAGATGTTCATGAAACCGATTGAAGGAATGAGTTTGGATAAAAATAAACGTTTTAAAACAAGAGAGACAGTGAACAGAAAACATTTGTTAACGAATGCCTGACTGCTTCCAAGTTTATATATTGTGCATCGATTATGGGGCTATTCACACTTCATCCGATAAATAAGTCCTTAGACGTAATTGTGACTGTTTTTTTTTAAATTAACGAAAATATATTTTTATTTATCTAATATATTGATCACACTGCCTCCGCGGTCTAGCGGTTAACACCTTAACAGAGCTAAGTTTCGCATCATTGTGAGGGTCTTGACCACAACTGTGCCTCTAACAAACATCTCTATACTCTGAACATTACAGATAGCTCACTATGTATGTGGCGGCTGATGGTCAGGTAAATGAAAAACTTATTTAGCTCACCGGTCTATCAAAGCCCTAACTGCCAAGACATGTTTTGTTAAAAAATTGTAATGAGTGGCGTGACCTCGTTCTTCAAGGCCGTAGGCTGCATGTCAGCTGTCCACCGTCGTATGGATGCCCCAGACCCCGCGCCCTGCAGTTAGATATCGCTCTGGCCGCAACAATGTAGAGGATGCATGGCGGAGGAGAATAGCCTCGCATGTACTCATTGAGTGCGACAGTGTGGCTGAACTGAGGTTCCTCCAGACTGCGAGGACTCCAGAACGTGACGGGTCTTCTGACGTTGCTGGAGATCAGATGGCTAAGGAGTAAAATTCACGCACAATGGTACAATAGAGACTAAAGCTACCGTAATCACAATCACAGCCTGGGTTCGATACCTGGTTGAGAACCCAAAAAAATAAATAGGTATTTAATTTATTTGTAGCATTTCTCGAGTCTTGTTCGCTAGACACATCGACGAGCTTGCCATGATGGACCTATAGTAAAGTTGGCTAAATGTGAACTCGCTCCTTACAAAACCGTGGTTTCTGACCACCCGCAAAGGGATACGGTCATGATTATACTTTACTTTTACTGTATATTTATCACAGCCCCTAGAACACAGAGACCTAGACCTCCACTATTCTATAATTTTTTAGAGAATTTGACCTACATTTGCCACACTGACAGACGGATTGGCGAAGGTCTGATGTCTTTTTTTTTATTTTTTATTAACGATATCATTAGTTGAACGGGACGAGAACGATGATGTTGTGATATGACAAATGTACCTAAGAAAAGTGTATTTCTTATTAGTAGTTATCTTCGCCCTGGGGCGGATCGCTCCGGGGTGATCCCCATTCAGCTGGCATTAATTACGGCGGGTGACAACCCGCCGGTTGCTTGTTTTACCTCGGTGGCGAGAGCCGCTGGGGAGGGGGCCACTGAAGGATCTGTGGCACCTGTAGGACAGTTTCTGTTGAGAAATCTTCGTACAGTTTAGCCAGTCTGTGCTGGTTACGCCTCGGCCCGCCCCCAGGATCTCACGGGGCAGGCGACAGCCCTCCGGTGGCCGTGCGTGGAGAGGTGCGATGCGCCGAAGATGGTCGAAGCGGCTGCGATCGGCTCGATCGAACATGGATTTCGAGAGCGTGGCCACGAACTGCTCGATGGTCTCCATCTTCAGGTCATCGTGGAGGACTGCGTTGCGCACGAACCACGCGATAGAATCACATATTAGTAAGTCAAAGTCACCTAGTATAGTTAACGAACACGGTGATTTTATATGAAACAAAAAATTTTGGCTACTCCATACGAATTGGCTATTTTTAAAAGTAACAGTTCCTATAGAGAAGTCAAAAATAAGGTCACTTTCGACATATGATTTCTTAAAAAAGTTATATATTTCTATCGATAGAACATAACATTTTCTTTACAGTAAGAGCATACAAAATCAGGCGATATAACGGAATAACATCATCCACTATTCTGCTCCATGCCTACTGTATAAAATAATAACATTATTAATTATTTTATTTACATGGAACAGATAATTTAACATAATAGGGACTGACCTGAATTTCCAAGTATCCAAAGCCACAATCCGAACGATTCTCGAAATTGACAATAACTGTAAAAACTTTCACAGAACACCTGCTAACCAATAATAACACTATTTATATTATTAGTCATAAATTTTAAAGGAGCTTCACTAACTTTATTAGTCAGATATATCGGGGCATTATCGAGGTGATTGGTTTGAGTAATCCACTCAAAGAGTGGTGGCAAAGTGAATGGAATCTTCCTAAAATATTTATTTTTATTTATTTATATTTGGGTAACTTACAGCTATGATACATTTATGTGTTAATGATTAAATTACAATAAAGCCAATTAACAGTTTCCACATTTAGGATTATAAACTTCTGCGCACCGCAGAAACTATAAATAATCAAGTGTTAAGTTCTGAAAATCAAAAAGTGCAACTTTAACACAATGAAACAAAATAAAAAACAAAAAGATTTACAAGTATACACATATACATGTGTGCATGCATGCCCGCACACATCCATACACATATCTTTCAAATTCTGAAATATCGAAAAGTTAGAGAATATAGATTTTATTTACTGCAGCTTCAAGCCTCGGCATGTACATCTTATGGTGCTGTATACTGGGGTGGGTCACTATAGTAGGAGAAAAAAGTTATTGAAGATACGCCTTCAAGACATTACTGGAGAATTAAGCCTATACTCGCCACGCTAGCCAGGCGGGTTGGCGAGGGTTAGATGTCATTTTTAAATGACAATTTATTAATGATTCAACAAGTTGGTATTAGTGAAAAAGGGACCCCGTCGAGGCACGGAACCGGTGGTGATGTAAATCTATGACAAATGTACGTAAGAAATGTGTAGAACCGACGACGCAGAAATTTAATTATGGATGCGAATCAGGTCCTTAGGATGATATCTTTAATATCAAAAGCGATCCAAATAGAAATACAGTTTTTGAAATATTTTAAATATATTAAATTTAGACTAATCGAAGTTTCAACTTCAGTGGCCTATGACTTAAAATTAACTTAATGTAGATTGGATACTTTTTGCGCAACTACGTCCATACATACATACATATAAAACTATGCTCGGAAATTCTGTAATATTTATTTATTTAAGGAAAACTATTGAAAATATCCAACAACAAATAGAACTAAACGTTAGCAACAGAGTGTCATTTATAAGTTTTCACAAATATAAATATATTAACAATGTAAAAAAACACAAAAAAACAAAAAAAGCCTGTGCGATGACAAAGATTAAAAAAACATACAGAGTAACATATAAACACTACACAACAAACTACTAATGAATATTTGTATCCACAAACAAATACAATTATAATTAAATAATAATAAATAGTTGAGAATTAATCAAAATCATTTTCAGTAAAAAAACGATTGCTCAGCACATGCCTCACCATCTTAACATTTGAAAAGAAAATATCGGTGTCATACTTAATTACAAGCTTATTGAATGTGTTGCATGCTCTGATTAGGTATGAATTACGTCTGTATAGGGTGCTGGACGCTGGAATACGGAACGTGGGTGTCAGAGCGTGGACGCTAAATTCAGAGGGCCTAACACCTAAGTCCAAGCTCTGAGCGAAATATATAAACCTAACAATATATAAATTAATAATAAATAAATATTTCAGACAGGTCACACAGCGCCATCTAATTTCCGTGGTAAGCGGTAAGCTTGTGTTACGGAAACTAGATGGTTGATAAACTACATATTATACTTTTTTTTTCTTTTATTTGTAAATATATACATATTATACATATAAACACCCAGACCGAGACAAATTATACAATGTACAACTTGCCCCCGGTGGGAATCGAACCCACGACCTCCCGAGTTCACGGCAACGTTTTTTACCACTAGACCACGGTTGTTAAATTATAGTGGTAGTGTAAAAATAGGAGTCTCACTGCCGGTGTAATACCCTAAGGCAGCGAGGGAATGGGGAAGATAGTATTCACGTCCAGGCGCGCAGGCTTACGCGACTGTGCCTAGAGGAGGCAGGCGGCTAGGTGTCTTGACAAACGTGATGGATCCTAACAGAGGTCGGGCAGGGATTCAAGGTGGTGGATACACGTTCGATCGAGCAGGCTCACAAGATCGTACCTAGAAAAGGTAGCACGCAAAGGTGTCTTGGGCAACGTGTAGGAAATGAGACAAACAACGTAATGTTGCAATCTGGTTTATTGTTTAATTTACACATTCTTAAATACTAAATTTCCACTTACACCGACTGCACACAGATACATTAATCTTTACTACATTGGAACAGAACACAAGGCATGTTTGGTCAGCTTAACAGTGGGTTTGAACCTAGAGATGCGCGCAGGGACTGCAAACCTTATTTTGGACAGTCAATTTGATTGTTTAGTATTTTGAATAGAAATGTTATATCTGCTAAATAGCGACGATGGTTTAGAGGTAATAGGTGGTATACTTACAATATACTTTTTTAACAATAAACCTCAGCAAGGAATGCAAGTATCACCGCTAAGAGATTGTATATCAGAAAGTTGGAATAATACAAAGAAAATAAATTCAAAACGTCACCGGTGGCGAAAGTCGGAATATTTCCAGTTCATTTTACAAATAAAGTTTGGAAATGTGATAACAAAGTTGGTCTGTCGGAGTAATATCGCGAACCTCCAGCTACGAATGAGAACCAACTTGTAGGGTACTCGTAAATCAAGATTAAAATTTAAAGTATTGAATATCTGTGATTGGAGTATATGGGATGACTTTATATGCACTTACTTTGGACTATAATATATTATTTATTTAAATTCTTTAATGCACTTAAAAACATTACATAGGATAATGCCTGTAGGCATTCTTTACGATGATACGATCTTTACATATCATCATACAGTTAATAAGTTACTTAACTAATTATAGTATACTACACATTATACCTACACACATAAACATACATAAACTATACATACAATACACAATTATAAAATAAATACACGGTTATTTAATCTGTTAGATATTTTTATATATAGTTTTGATTTTAGTTTTATTTCTAATTTAGTTTATATATTTTTAAAAGCTAAAAATACAATTAATTTATGTGGCCGTAGGGACCAAGTGCACATGAAATTTTCAAGGCGTTGTCAAAACAGATCGTCAACACCTCGGGGGACAAAAGGGGTGGGCAATATTTGGGCCAAAGGATCAGCATTGCCATTCAACGTGGCAATGCTGCCAGTATCCTTGGCACTTTGCCCAATGGCAGCGATTTAGAGCATTTTTTTTATTTAAAATAATTGAATTTAGTTTTTTCTTTAATTTAGTTTTTAGTTGTATTTTTAATTATTAAGTAATTTTATTTTTATTTTTAATTAATAGTAATTTATGTTTTTAAATTAAAGTTTTTAGCTTAATTAATAATTTGTTTTTTTTTTTATATATATTTAATATTGTAATTATTTTATACTATTTGTATTATATTACTTCGAATAAAAATAAATATATTATTTTAGTTATATATAAAATATATATTTATTGTCCTATGCCTACTCACAGATAAGAAGTAATGTCGTGCTCAGTATATTTTTTTTAGGAAAAAAAACCTGATTAAGGCCACAATTATATTTATTATTTACTGACACTTCGTTTGAAAGTTTTTCAATTAAAAAACATATATAGTGAATATGTAGTGATGTTACTCTGAACTATTGAGTGTGTTTGCTTCGGAGAATCCAATTCAATGATTGATCAGACGAAATGGCTGTAAAGAACATCGACCTGAAATCTCATTTCGTTAGTGGAATTCTCATGTCCAATAATACCGACTGGATTTAAAAATAGTACATAAGTACAGACACAATTGGAACTAAAAATGTTTACCTATTGAGAAATAGTATCACCACAACCAGGGTGGTTAAAAAATATATTTTTTTAAGGAGCACATATAACCAACTTTCATCATCATTACAGCCCCTAGAACACAGCGTTCACTGCTGGAGATGGGCCTTCCAGAACATATATCTGGACTGGACTGGTCTGGACATATATCAAAACATAAATATGGCCTACACTCGCCACGCTGGCCAGACGGCTTGGCGAGGATATGATGTCAATTTAATGACAATTTATTAACGATTCCACAAGTTGGTATTAGTGGAACCGGGACCGACGGCTGAACGTGCTCTCCGAGGCACGGGAACGGTGGTGTTGTAAATCTATGACAAATGTACTTAAGAAAAGTGTATTTCTCATTGGTACATTCTCATTTGAACCGACCTTTGTAGGATTTAAGGTACGCGTTCTTACAACCGAGCCACAACCGCTATACACTAATATACATCGATAGTATTAGTGTTTACAAATTCAATGCACTTAAACTGTGGCATTACTCTCACCATACTGCAAGGTGCTGTCAGTGTGGCAGGATGGGTGTGGACTGGCTGGAGGTGTGAAAGTATTATTTATTTATTTATTTATTTTAAAAAAATATTCCACTATGTACAATGGCGGACTTAATGCCGCTAGGCATTCTCTGACAGCCAAACCTTTAGGACATTTAGACAGTATAGATGGTAATCATTAATTAAGTTATTCTTAACAGTATTAATACATACATAACAATATTACATACTAATACATAAATACGCAATATACATATATATAAACATAATAATAATAAATAAATAAATAAATATTTCCAGACAGTTCACACAGCGCCATCTAGTTTCCGTGGTAAGCTACGAGGCTTGTGTTACGAAAACTAGATGGTTGATAAACTACATATTATACTTTTTTTTGTAAATATATACATATAAACACCCAGACCGAGACAAATTATACAATGTACAATTTTCCCCCGGTGGGAATCGAACCCATGACCTCCCCGCAACGTTTGTTACCACTAGACCACGGAGATAAATTACATCATAAATAAACAATAATATAAAAATAAAAGTATTGACTGTATTCTGGTTTGATGCATTTATTGCGACGTTGATGGTGCGTGTACAGCGATTGACCGACAACTTAATGAACCGTAAAAATAATGTTCTTTAGTTAATTCATTCTTAAAACAATATGTTGACAGTATGTGCCATTTGCAATGATATTAAATTCCAATTTTTACTTTCAAGGAAAACTAATATTGTAAGCTTGCGATGGTGATATTTATATAAATATCCGCTTGAAACGAGACTTACTAGACTACTTGAGTATTGACACATTGGTTCTTCGCGCTGTCCATAGTATTAACCGCTAGAACACAGAGGCAGTTTATGAACTGCCTTATTAAAATTTTAATAAAATCCCGCTTGCAACATATCCTCCTTTTCGTAAACTAATCCTTTAAAAGCGTAAGAGTCTACTAGATGCACTGATCAAAAATAATCTTGTAAAAGCTATACATAGTCTAGAAAATTTAATAAAAGTCGTATAGCTCTACTACTGAGTACCAGGGGAACAGAAATCAAGAGGACGTCGTTCAAGCAAGATTGAAAAGGAAATATTCAGTAGGTAAAAGCAGTGGCCAAATTTTGTTTTTTTAACGAAATCGTTATAAAAAAAAATCTTTAACAAACACTGCTAATGTCAACAGCTCTCTTACTCTATTTATTTTATTTAAATACTTTATTGCACAAAAACTGTATTTATTTATTTATAAGATGATGTCTTTTTTTAAAAAATATTTTATTATTATTATTATTATTATTTGTTTTATACATTTATAAATTATCTGACATATGTATATAATTTCTATACATCATAATTATTAAGTATTTAGAATGTAAACTGACACGGCCTCTTTAGAGCCACGATCTTATTTAAGTAGTTTCTAAGTTAGTTAGTTTTACTAGCTTGTAGCAATAATGTTGTGCATAGCATACCTAAATATGGATTATTGCCTGTTTACGGTCCAAACATTATTACCACTTTGATTAGTACATATGTTTTGAAAATTGTATTGATGTAATTAGTTCTGACTGTATCCAAGTTGTTTTGAGAGAACCAATGGAAATAAATTATTTTGATTTGATTTGATTCATTTAAAACTTTTTGCACTAGGTACAAAGGCGGACCTATAACCGCTAGACATTCTTACTCGGTCAACCTTAGGGACATTACGAACATTGTATGTGGAAGGTTCGCGCAAATTATAGAACATAATATAAGGGAGAAATTAAAGTACTACTAAAAGTAATCTACTTATTAGTTAATATTAATATACTAAACACAAATATGCTTATTGTTGCGGACGGAAGAGCCCTTAGCATTAAGCTGTATATTTATTAGGCTATTTATATAAAATCTACAATTAATAAATTATGACACCCCTTAGTATTAAGTTCTATCGATATTTTACATAATAAAGATTTGATGACGCCCTTAATATTAAGTTTATAGGAATATGTAGATATGTTTATATAAGACAGACGACCTAATAATAGCTAACTTCAGTAAAGAAGCCGACAGACGCATTCAGCTAGGATGGGCAGCATTCGGGAAGTTGCGACACATCTTCCTATCAAACATACCACAGTGTTTAAAGACAAAAGTTTTCAACCAGTGTGATCTTCCAGTAATGTCGTATGGAGCAGAGACGTAGACGCTAACGGTGGGTCTGATACATAAATTTAAGGTCGCTTAGCGAGCCATGGAGAGAGCTATGCTCGGGATTTCTCTGAAGGATAAAGTCAGAAATGTTGACGTCAAAGAACCAAAGTTACTTGAAGCACTAGCAAGTTGAAGTGGCAATGGGCTGGACACGTCTGTCGCAGAAGCGATGGACGATGGAGTATTCGGGTCCTGCAGTGGAGACCACGTACTGGAAGAAGCAGTGTGGGACGACCCCCCGCCAGATGGACAGATGACCTGAGGAAGGTCGCTGGTGGGGGATGGATGAGGGTGGCAGGAGATCGTGTAAAATGGCGAGCCTTGGAGGAGGCCTATATCCAGCAGTGGAGAGACACAGGCTGATGATAATGATGATGATGAGACGTAAGTAAAATATATGTAAATAATAATGACATAATATGTAGGTAAGGTTTGGAGGTAAATAGGCAGGTGCATAGAGGCAGGCATATAGACGCCAAGCATTGTACATAGCTTGGGTTGGCCTACGTGACTTGGTGCAGTTTTAGTTTGCATGTTGAGATGACGCAAGACTGTATTCCAGGTAGTCGGCCGCGCCAGATGTCCGAGCTAAGACAATAGGGGCCCAAGCGACGCCACTTTCGCCTTGCCTCTACGACACGACGATGAATGAATATAGAACAGGGTTTGGTACGCGGGCACCGGACAGTAGCTTAGAGACACCCGACGCAGACAGACGGACTCTCATCACCGACGCCCGACACCGACACGACAATACTGACAAGGGAGACGACGCCCCTTACAACGACGCCCTGACGCTAGCTACCAAGCCCTGGTGAAAGTCCAATCAACATCTTTTATTTAAACCCAAAGACGAACCCTAGCACGACGAGACGCCGCAGCACGAGCCAGCACGCTGCCTAGCTAACCTGAGACGAGACGCCCACGGCTATAGCGACGGACAAAGCCAATTAAAGTCCATTCAACAGACACGAACGCCCGACGACGCCGTCGCCAATACTTATAATACTTAATAAATACATATATACATAAATACAATATATACATACTTACAGTTGTTGGGATTTATTTAAGAGCTAAAGCTCAATTGTCTCTGCCTACCCCGCAAGGGGTTTGGCGTGAATATATGTATGCATGTATGAAATGGTTGCGGTTAAATAAACACACTTGGGCCACATGATATGTTGCAGGTTCATGAACGCCAGTATGTCACGTCCCGTCCGAACTGCATTGCTGATGAAATTTTAACGGACTTCTACAAACTTGTGGTGCCCTAGTCCGCAAAGTTTTTGTTGATTTTTTAATAATACTGTGTTTTATTTTCAACCCCCGAACAAAAAAGCAATTCCTTTACTGGTAAATTTATCGGGACGTTCTCTGTCTGTATGTAAGTAAATGAAGCTAGAAAAAAAATTAGGTATCACCACTACTTTTATTAGATAAGTTAATTCTGTAGGAGAACGAAAGTAGTCGAACTTAGACCCTACACGGGCAGGTATAATACAGAATGTTTTTATTTAATCAAAATAAAAAAAGTCTTGATAAAATTTTATTACCAACCAATCACCGTTTCTCAATGCGTCTGGCGAGTGTAGTTCAAATTCTCCAGCTGTGTTTTTATGGCTGAAATGAATGTTTGAACCCATTACCGTTGATTATGTTAGCGTATTTTATTATATGAAAAGTAGAATTCATTCAGATAACCGATCGGTGAAGGTCGCTTTTGGACGTATCTTAGACTATAAATAGTTCGTTCAAAGCGACTAGAATTATATATATTGGTTTATATTGAATATGAAAATTTTGATTATTAAATTTGACTATTAAAGCTGTTTCGGGGGTTTTTTTATATTATTGTAGTATTTGTTTTTGATAAATGTGGAGCACGTAGCTTCGTCACGTAGAGCTTTACTATTTTGTTAGAAAAAGCGATGTTTTTTTTTCAACAAATTTTGCCATACGAGTGCAACACACACGACACTGCTAAACGGCTTAAATTTGTCTTATCAGCGGGTTGATTTCGGAATGGACTTGAATGAGATGAAAGTCATGTTCAACGACTATATCAAGCTGATGCCAATCTGCGTGGCAAACGCAGACCATTCAGCTAGGATGGGCGGCATTCGAAAAACTCCAGCACATCCTGTCATCGTCTTTACCACAATGTTAGAACACAAAAGTCTTCAACCAGTGCATCCTTCCAGTAATTGTATGGATCAGAGACGTGGACACTGACAGTGGGTCTGGTCCACAACTTTAAGGTCGCTCAGCGAGCTATGGAGATAACTATGCTTGGTATTTCTCTGATGGATAAAATTCAAAACGTTGATATACGTCAGAAAACTAAAGTTACTGACTTAGCTTTCAAAATTAGCAAGCTAAAGTTGCAGTCGGTCGGACAGTGACACAACTGCCGTAGAACCGCGATCGAAGAGGCAAACGGGTTTTAGACCCAAGGTCGAAGTCATAAGATCTTTATTCTCGTAAACCTATTACAGGCATTTGTGACACGTCATAATTTAAATTATTTAGAATCATTCTACTTCTGTTAGGAGTAAGCTGTTAGCAGAAGACTAACAGCTTAGCAAATTCCAGTGACCTGTTAATGTTTAATCTGACTGAGTAAGGAATCTGCAAGAAAAACTCAGCTATAACAGATTTATAATTGGAACAAATAGAGAATTACACAACAACAATAAATAACTATATTTTAAATTCACCTATGAGATTACAATACCTGGTACAGTGGTACCCCACCAGGTATGTTAGAACTAGGACTTGCCTGTGTGCAACCCGAAAGCCGACGCAAACGCAAAACCTCTGCTAATTTAAGAACAATAAATTTAACGTGTTCGGCAAAGGTCCGAGGCCCCCACAGCAGCACCCGATCACGGACATAACCAGGCCCCTAGGGTGCGAACCGGAACCCGACACACGTGCCACCACTACAATGACCTTCTAAGGAAGGGACGACCACCACAACATGAGAACCTGAACACTGACAACAACCTTCGAGACACACACAGACATCAACATAACAAATAGAACTTAGGAACCCCGATCCCCCGCCAGATGGACAGATGACCTAAAGAAGGTTAAAGGCTAGTAAAGGATAGAGAAGGATTTTAAAAGAACACATACAGCAGCGAGCCTATATCTAGCACTGGAGAGATACAGGCTGCTGATGATTAAATTATATTTTTTTTGTGTTCTTGATCAGAAATCGAAGCAGGTACATCCGCATCTTAATTGCTAGACCACTGGGGTCTTAGGCTATAAACATGTTTTATTTCCATACTAAATGTAACAGGTAACTGATGGGTTATAAAGTCGAAATATTACGATCATATTGACATTTATGACAATTTTACATGTGACTATTACATTTTTATTATGAAATTTATTCTGTATACATCCTCATACTTCCATACGTATATAAAATCATTTAAAACTTTATTATTATGTCAAACATCATCATTTTCACCACCACCACTGTTGGAGATGGGCCCTTCCAGACATATACGAGTATCTGGAGAATTTATCCTACGCTCGCCACGCTGGCCAGACGGGTTGGCGAGGATCTGATGTCAATTTTTGAATGACAATTATTAAGGGTCCACAAGTTGGTATTAGTGGAACCGGGACCGACGGCTTAACGTGCTCTTTGAGGCACGGGAACGGTGGGCTTCTAATTCTATGACAAATGTACGGAAGAAAATTTGATTTCTCATTAGTACATGCCGGGGGGGTTTAAACCGACCTTTGTGGGATTTTAAGGAAAGCATTCAACCGAGCCACCACTCGGTCAATTACTAGGTGCAAATATTGGAACAGGAAAAAATTAGGATAATACAATTTTCTCCATCGTCTTTATACACAGTTTAAACATCTCCCGTAACTGAACACTCATTATCATGTTGATCACCTATTATGTCTTTAGCTCTTCTCGAGTTTTAGTCGTTCTTCTACGTATCTTAGATTATTATAACATATAAAGAAAATAACAGCAATATCTTCAAAGTTACTCTATATTTATCAACAAAGGCAAATACGGTATCAGTGAAATCATCAATTACGCTACAATCTCATTTTGTTCCTATTTTGCGTGAATACATTTGCGACATAAAGCTATTCTTATCTGATATCTCATAGTTGTGAGACAGAAGCTGTGACACGAATGGACGTAATAAAGAAAAATAATGAGTGCCCTAAACTGCCTTGTCCACGATAAACTCACATAGTACTACGATTAATATGTCACTTGTAAAGAGAAGGCTACGGAAATAGAGACGTTTAAATTCATAACCACATATTAACAGGGTGGTCAGTAACCACACCTTTAAAAAAAACTATCCTTTAGATTTATTATTGTCCCACGATGACAAGTGGCGAGCTGGTGGATATCTCAAGCGTACCAAATCAGAGAAATATCACAAATATATTAAATAAATGATTGTGTCTCGACCAGGAATTAAAACCGGAACCTTTGTGTCCAAATACACAGACATAACCGCTAAATCACGGAGGCAAAGGTTGCTGTTTGTACTAGTATACTGTGCTTTAGAATTTTTAATGTTTAGTCTGATATTAGTGAAACCGGGACTGACAGCTTACCATAAAAAAAAGTTCATTGCTCATTGGTACATACTCGTACTAGTTTAAACTACGATTTTAAGATTGGGAGGGAGACAGCTTTGATAACTGCAACATAATAAAAATATTTTAAAAACCAGCTAAATCAAAAGGACGTTGTCAGGTATTACTCTGCAGGTATTAATGAGTCTACGCGATTCATATAATTCCCCCAACGTTTCGGATTGCATTGGCCGTGGTCAGAGGTAAACTGTACCTTCATACATAATGGACGGTAGATATAAAGCTACCCACTTATCACGTTAAAAGTTTTAATAAATCGGAATACACAACAGCTACCTTCATCCAGTAATTATCGTTATAGTTTATATATTTTTTACGGGTCTTTACGCGATTTACCTTAGAGATAATATTTCTCCCAAAGTTTCAGCCAAATTGCATCGGCCGTGGTCACGGGTCGCTGAAGCTGCGCGGTGTAGTCTCGTACATACTGGGCGGTAGATGTAAACCCACTTTAAGGTAAATATCTAAGGAAAATGGCGTAAAGACCCGTAAAAATTATAGAAACTATTATGAATATGCGCGAAAGTTTAAAAGTTTAATTATCGTTATGATTGAACCCTGATTCCGGCAGTAGTGTCTGTAATACCAAATACAACAACCAGACAAGCAAATACCAGATTTAAAAAAAAAAAATGCTAGTAACTGTTTATATATGTATGTTTATGTATAGTAATATGTATGTATTAGTATTTAGTATATTGATATAATAGTATATATAACAGTATAATATGTAAGTGTTTTTCTTTCTAACTTTTAATATTTCTTTCATTGCACATATAATAGTTTAAATTTGTACCCAAAGTTTGGCTGTCAATAAGTATCTACGGGCATTAAGTCCGCCTTTGTACTTCGTGCAATAAAGTTTTAAATAAATAAAAATAAATAAATAAGTAATCAGTATAAAACAAATAAATTAAACGTTTGTGCAAATATAAGAAAAAAAAGCAAAGTAATACCTATTTAATGTGATTTAAGATTAAAAAAAACTATAAGGAATCAAAAATACAATTATATATAAATGCAAATAATTTTGTTGTTTTGTCTCTGTGTTTCACTGCACTACGCACAATCTTGGTGTTGTATCATGTTGCAGATTGCTACGACCCGGTCCCCGGTTCATGCGCCACTAAATCAGTACTGAATAATGGGATTTTTGTTTGTTTAATTATAGTTTCATAGAAACAATGTCTCTGTTTACAGTTTTAGTTGATATATTGAGGGTAGTTTGGTATTTCTGTTTGACAACTACTGATTTTAGCTTAAGTTATGATGTTCTTTTGCTCCTATCTATCTTATTAAAGCTATTATAGATTTTAATTTTTTTTTGTCTTTATAACCCAATCCCTCCCTCTCCATTCCGCAACCGAATCACACGCACAGGTCAGAATATGCACCCGCCATCACCATGCAATGTCACCATCCCTTCGCGTACATATAAATTTGGATACTCATACATCTGTCGTACGATAAAGATGTAGAATGCTCTTCCAGCCTCTGTGTTTCCACTTTCCTATAACTTGGAGTCCTTTAAGCGAAGTCTAAAAAAGCATCTAGTCAAGCCGGCATAGTGTTAGGGACTGATTTCAGTCATGAGTGTCTGACTTCAGTTGCTAATTCTGGTGGGCCCAAGGTCACATGTCATGCTAGTATAAAAAAAAAACTTATTCGAAGTAAGGTACAAACAAAACCATTATTAAAATCATAGACATACAATCCTGTCGGGTATATCTGGCTATATCGTATATCTGTCTACATGTCTGATTGGCTGACCGATTTTGATAAAATAAGGCAGATAGATTATACCGCGTGGAATTTACTAAAAAACAAATATATTTAAATTAATAATAAAAAATAAAAATAAAGAACTACGTATTTTTTATTCAATTTCAATAAATCTTAATAATAAGTTACGGTGCAGAGAAAAAGAGAGAAGAGAGCCTAATCAAGTAAGTAGCGAGACGTCGACGATCGCGCGAGGTAATTCTTTCTCTTTCTATTTTGTGTCACGGCTGTAGGCGACATCAATTAATAATAACACTCCCCAGCATTTAAGTATTTATCAAATTCAAATTCAATTCTTTATTCTTTATTTTGTCACCGTACATTCCCACCGGAATTTGGTTAGGTCTATGATTAAGTACATAATTCTATTAGGTACGAGTGTTATGTTATATAATTTAATGACTACATACTGATCAAATTCAAAATTCTTTATTGTCAAGATTGTTTACATTGGTATAAAGAGGTGATGTACATTACTTAAATTTTAAACAATCTGCCCACAATAGGCATACAATAATTCTATATTATGAATATAATTAACATTTCGTCAAACATACATTATAAATAAAAAATATACAAACTTTAAACAACAGTATTATCATTATTATTAAAATATAAATTAAAAAAAAAAAAAAAAAAACTTTATTAAATACTATTTTATAATGAATGTCCAAAATGAATTAAAATTATAAATGTCAAAATATTAAATTTAAATTAGTAAAAGAGAACCTAAAAATTTAAAGTTCATTATCATTAACATTATCGTTCATTATCACGATGGATATTTCGTTTTTCAGACGAGGCCTTTTTCACCATGCAGTATTGTTTTGTTTTTTTAATAATGATTTTTATGTTTTTATTTCAATAGTGGTTCTACTAATGACACCTGAAGGCTATATATGTTTGATTGGCCGACCGATTTTGATAAAATACGGCAGATACTCGTAGATATCAAACTGTTAGTTTGCATATATTTTGGTGCTTTTTCATTTCATTACAGCCCCTAGAACACAGCGTCCTAGACCTCCACTGCTGGAGATGGGCCTTCCAGAACATATATCTGGAGAATTTGGCCTACACTCGCCACGCTGGCCAGACGGCTTGGCGAGGAATTGAAGGTTTTGGTGCTTAATATATATTTATTTATTCGAAGTAAGGTACAAATAACAGTTAACAAACACAAACAAAACAATTATTGAAATCGTAGACAAATAATTCTGTCGGGTTTGCCAGCCTAAAAAATATGTACACAACATTGAATAATACAAAAAATGGTAATAATATAAAATAAAAGTTAATAGTAAAAAAATATTTAAAAATGCAATTAAAAGTAAAACCTATAAAAACTAAAAGTAATAACTAATAAGATTATAAAAGTAATAATAATAATAATAAATTTTACCAGACAGGTCACACAGCGCCATCTAGTTTCCGTGGTAAGCTACGAGGCTTGTGTTACGGAAACTAGATGGTTGATAAACTACATATTATACTTTTTTTTTGTAAATATATACATTTTATACATATAAACACCCAGACCGAGACAAATTATACAATGTACAACTTGCCCCCGGGGGGAATCGAACCCACGACCTCCCGAGTTCACGGCAACGTTTGTTACTAGATTGTACACTAGATCACGGAGGCGAAGTAAACATAATAATAACAAAATGAGATAATAACATGAAACAAAATAACTTTTTCCTTCCTAACCCGTTCCACAATTTATTATGCATACCTACCGACAAACAATTTAGTGAGGTTAATTTTAAATGAGTGTTTTTTACACATATAGTAATGTTATCTTCTGTAAAAAGAGTCTATAATTAAGTTGTTATAAAACTAAAATTTATAGCCTTGGATGAACACGTTCAAAGCAATAACTGTCAGCTACAAAAGTTAAAAGTTTATTTACCTAAGATCTCTTCATTACGGTCCAACAGACCCGAGGCGTCGTGGAAGGGTTACTGGTGGATAGAAAAGCGACTGGAACACTTACTCCAACGCTTTTCACTAGACATATGGTAGTCCGAGAGCTAGTAACAATAAATACACACAATATTTAAAATATTTTGATTTGGGTCTTTTAGACACGGGGTATTGATAAAGGGTTACTGTTACTTAGACAACCAACTAGTAATAATGTAAGGTGTGCTGTTTTAGATGGTATGAGTGGACTGTATTTAAAAGAAGATGCCTGCACCGTCTGACTCAGACCCACGCTCAGCTGTCCCACGCAAAACGCTGCATGTAAACCGACAAGTATTAAAAGTACATAAAAATATAAAATAGGATAAATATAGGGAAAGTTCACCCCAGTCCATAAATTAGAATCACACACACTTTGTCACAGTTTGTCGTACGAGAATGTTTTTTCACCACAAAATTGCGCGCACACACGGCGAGACCTCGATCGCTTCTGCCGGTGCTCACCCCGTGCGTACGTGACCATTTTTTGTTGGCCACCCAATGGTACCCGCAAAATAATTTAGGAAGCGGAAAGGAATGCAATACAATACAACTAAATAAATATGTGTTTATATATCAGTGTTGAATGCCGCGAAAGTATTTGAACTGTCAAAACTGAACATAAGGACTACCCAGTTAGAGAACCAACTGGGACACCTACTTCTACTCTTTTTGCTAGAGACATTCGCTAGTCCGAGAGCTAGTAACAATGTAGAGACTAAACAAGGTATAAGCTTTTTTTTATATTTTTAAGCTTTTATCGCGGTCTTTGAGCGCGGCGACCGAATCAAGAAATTCCGTAACGAAAATAAACCTAACCCGACCCGACTCAGGCACAGTGATGCGGCGTTGAAAGCCGTGCATCGTCTAACGTCGTCGTTTCAGTTCGGCAGACTTCGGCACGGTGTTTGTGTGCGTGCGACTAGACGCGTGCGTGTAGACTAGCTGCTAACTGCTCATAACTGATTCTATCTTTTTTAGACACAATGCTAGGTGAGACAGCGTGCTTTTTGGCCGAGTCCACGAGTTATATAAAAAACTTAAATTAATATCAAAGAAAAAAAAATGCTTTATAAATAAAATAAGTAAATAATTATAATTGCATGAGTTGATAAAAAATGCTATGCAATAGCTTTACTGCGGCAGTCCGCGAGTGCCACACGTATTTTTTTGTATATTTTTTACTGTTTTAAAGTAAAAAGTAACGTATCATCACGACCGATTCCCTTTCCGGGTGGTCAGAAACCACGCTTATAAATAAGCGGATTTACATTTAGCCAACTTTACTATTGGCCAATTATGACAATTGGCAAGCTCGTCGATGTCTCCAGCGTACCAAACTCGAGAAATATCACAAATAAATTAACGGACTTAACCGCTAGACCACGGTAGCAGTTATTTTTTCAGTAACCCTTTTATATATAAATTAAATAAATAATAAGTAATCATTTTTTTTGTGATATTAATATAAATAACGGAATCAACTACTTTAAAAATCTGACTCATATCTTTTCCATATTATTATTATTACATTACTTAGGACACCACAAATTATAAGCATTATATAGCTTATAAGCATTTTTAATTGTTTTTTCTATTGACTTAATATAGTTTTATGATTCATTTTAAACTTATTAATCTTGTATTTAATGGACATTGTTAGTCACATAATAAACGTATTGTAAACATAGTCTAAATCCAATATTGGCCTCATTAAAGTTTTACCTTACCCTGTTTACTATCTGTACTGTGGAATTTTGTTGAATAAATAAATAAAATAAATATTTTAATGGGTGCACGGTTAATCTATTACATTGTCTTCTGTCAATATTTATTGCTTTTAATTTAAATTTAATCGCATTGAAAGAAAGAAAGAAAAATATTTATTTGCACACAACAGACGAGCGACGAGCTTGCCACTACATCGACGAGCTTGCCACTTGTCATGATTGGGCTATAGTAAAGTTGGCTAAATGTGAATCTGCTTACTTATAAGCGTGGTTTCTGACCACCCCGAAAGGGAAACGGTCGTGATGATACATACATACAACAGCTTATACAATAATAAAAAACGTAAAAAAAATATATATAAAATTACCAACAACAAATAGACAAGATAAATACATAAAAAATAAATGAGTGAGCTGCTGCGACAAACAGGCACTCAGGTTAGCATAGGCTGCAACATTTCTGCTGCAGCGCTGATTTTCACTGAGCCCCATGAATCAAATAAAATTACAAAAAATAAATTTATGCTAGGTGCGACAGCTTGCCTAAATTTTTCTTTTAACCATTACCGACACATGTATAAAACTACAATGTAATAACCAAAAAAGTAAGAACTGTCAACATAATATAACTACATAGTTTATAATAACATACATAAATTATTTATATAATAAATATAATTTTAAATATAATAATAAAACAGTAAAAAACTATAAGATACTTATATACATACCCACACATACAATAACATAGCAACAAAATACATACACATAAAATAAAAATTTGCATTGCTATCTCCTATACTATGTCGTCTATTTGTTAAGGGAGCCACTTCAATTTTCCACAAGATAAACTCGCTTCGATGTTTCGGTTAAACGCTTAAGCATTTGATGGTTGCTAGTTAATTGCTTACCTTCACGCTATACTGGAATGAGGGGATGGCATGGAACGTAAATAGAACCAAAAGTGGGCCGGATCATGTAATCGTGTTTTATTTTTATTCTTATTTGTACGACGGGTTAATTCCTGATACAACGTTTAATCTTTAGCCATCCCATTATATTGTGGGTCAAAGGTAAATTAAACAACTAAAGTATCATTACGACCGTATATTTTTTAAAGTAGTGGTAGGCGGACTGATGGTGGTAAAAACACGCGGTATAGGATACGGAATCCCAACACATTCGCCATGCAAACATTTAAGAACAACACTTCTTACTATAACCCTATAGTGCGAATGTGTAGGACATACAACGATATAGACACTAAGCACGGGTCTATTGATGTGTTCAATTCCAGGTTTTCGGCATACAAAAGGTGTCTCACAGCGAATGTCCTCGAATTCACGTACCCATAACGTAATTATTTAATTTTAGTGGTTCGCAATAATTTAATTCAGTTTTCATTTTAATTTTATTCCAATTTAAATATTTAACATTTTAAATCTTATTAATTTTTTACATTTATTAATTAGGTTAGGTTATAATTTTAGGTTAGGTATTAAATTAATTATATTTTTATTATTTTTTACTCTTTTTATATAAATTATTATTATTTGTTTGCATGCTTTATAGGTTTTTTTATATTTTTTATTTTATTGTGTAAATTTGGATTAAGTTGATTTGTTTTTAATTTTTTGCATGTTTTTTTGTCTATTTTCCACTTATTTTGTGTGTAGTACTTAAGTAGCTTGCTCGCGTACCTATATATTTTTCAATGTTGTGTGCACTACTAAAGAATTACAGTCTGGTTCTTTAATTCAGTTATAGAAATGTATAGTGTTAATGATTGTAATTTGTTTGTTGCACCATAAATAAATTAATAAATAAAAAAGCCCAGTCTGCCGGGGCAGGGAAGTAACCACAATTGTGCCGATAAACCCAGTAAAGTGTATCCACACTTTTCGGGATCAGATTCGAATTGCCGTCATTCCCAGTCAAGCCGGCATAGTGTTAGGGACTAATGCGAGTCATGAGTGTCTGAATCCAGTTGCTAAAATTCATGGACATTGTGCGCCACTTACCATCAGGTGGGTAAGATCCAATTCTTATTAATTATTAAAGTATCATCACGACCGTTTCCCTTTCGGGGTGGTCAGAAACCACGCTTATAAATAAGCGGATTCACATTTAGCCTAGCTTTAAACCTCATACCGTTCATAAAATTGTCAAAAGATCAATTATTTTTTTGGCTTCAGTAGTCATTGGTGAAACCCCTTTTTGAAATAAAGAAATGAACTTTTTTACAAGTTAAAATTATTATCTGAAATACAAAACACTACTGTATGGTAAATGATGCCGCATCTGTAGATACACGATATCTATGATAAATAACTAAAGGGGTATGTGACAAGGTCACGCGCCGTGCTGGCTCAAGTTCTTAATAATCTCCTGTTTTCCCGGCGGGTAATCAACGGAGATTCAACGCCTCTTTGGTGCTAGGCGCTATTCCTAGCAGAAATGTTTTTTTTTTTACTATTTAGTTTATTTTTTTATTTTTAAGTGACATAATTTTATTTTACTAAGTGTTATTATTAATTGATCTCGCTCACACCCAAGATACTTCCTACGAAATAGAGGAAGAAAGAATATAATTAATAAATATAATTCAACTTTAGCGCGAGTGGTAATATTTTTAGGAAAATTTATCTGCTTCGTAACTTAAGAGTTTAGTACTAAGGAGAGAAAGAAGATTTCTAAGCATTCCATAGATTCACCGTGCGGGTGCCGGGTCCATCGTGTGTGGGTAAGAGATGAGAAGAATGGTGTCTCGGGCTTGCGACCGACAATAGGCTGGTTTAAGAAAAGGAGGCCTCCCTTTTTTATTTTATTGCGCGATAATAAGCTCTTTTCATGATAGAATTCTTCGCTCCTCCTTCAACTCCACAATTTCTATACCTTCTCACCACACTTCCTACGTTTCGAACTCATTTGCTGTTGTCGCTGCGAATCTTTGGAATAACTTGCCATTTGATATCAGAGAAGCCCCCAATCGTGCAAGATTTAAAAACCAGGTATACAAACACTTTTTAGCTAACTAAGTAACCTAACCTAAACCTTTCTTTTTAATCTTTTTTTCTCTTGATATCAGCATAATAGCAGCAGCATCATCACATTGTTAATTTTGTCACATTCTCCTAATCATGTAAGTAGTTTTATTTATGTTATATCAGTATATCTATAGTATGACTTATTTATGTATTAGTATGTAAATTGTATGTAGATATTAGTATGTATATATTTATATTACAATTATATTTCTGTTTTATTTAAATTGCATCTAATTTTTAATTGCACCTACCACCTATCCTGACAAAATGTCCTAAAGGTTTGGCTGTCAGAGAATGCCTAGCGGCATTAAGTCCGCCTTTGTACATAGTGCAATAAAGTTTTAAAATAAAATAAATTAATAATACGCTCACCATCCACCATTCTACTCCTCTCCCTACCCAACCAAATACTGTATGATACCGTTAATGCCGTCTTTTTTTTAAATATAAATATTTAATATTAATTATTTAAAGTTAAAAAAAAGTAGTTTTTTATTTTTTTCCACGATTATACTCGTAATATAAAAATATTTGATCTTATAAATTCCATGCAGTATTGAATGTCTTTGATGCTAGCACTCTGTAACGGCCAAAGAAGTCATGGCCTCTATATCAGAAGCAAATAGCTCTTCTTCCTAATATCGAAGACTCCGTTACACAGCTGTAAGGTCCGCTTCATTTATATTCTTTGTGAGATGCCTTCGGTCTCCGTTCCTCGAGACACCACCTCATTTGATATTCCTTTTAGTTGCAACTTATCGCATAAAACTTTCAAGGGTTGCTTTAGACTCAAGGAATGCATATTGCAACGCTTTTCTGAATAAACTATCGAATGCATAGCATAAACATCTGCATTACGAATTGCTTCCGTGGCTCAAAATTAAAGACCTGAGTATACCAGAGGCAGCAGTCTCAACAGATCGCTATCAAAGATCGCTATTCCAAATTGTGTTAAAACAACATGCAGAAACTAAATATAATAAAACATTAACCCGTATTTTTATCTTACATAATTCTTATAATATTAATACTTCCGTCTGTAAACTTCTAGGCCCTCTATTATATAGGATAATCATAACACTTATCAGCGAAATCAGTGGCTCTCCAAATTCTTGATCTTTTCGTTTGTCGTGAACGGATGTTCCTGTTTGTGGCGGCTCTATCAGCAGGCTGTATATTTTCCTGGTTAACAGAACGTTACTGAGTTAATGGAACATTCAATTCTGCATCACTGTCACTATTATTGTCATCAGGGAAATCCTGCATTGGTATATCCACATCAAGCATGCGAGGGATTTCAACAACTGGTTCTGTCTCCTCATCAGAAATCTCTAGGTCTGACAGACACCCATCAACAAGCAAATCTTGCAACAAGTTGTCATCTAGAGGCCGTCCTATGAACAAAAGAACATATATTAATTGTATAAATGTTCAGCATCATTAGAACAATTACAAACGACAACGCACGACCGTGCGTTCAAATTTCGAGGACAAATTATGATATCAATTACCATTATTTTTACAAAAAAATTGTCGTATAACCTAAAGTACATAATTAAACTAAAACACAATGTAATAATAAAGTTTAAACTAAAAAATAATACTTACGCTGGCCGCGGTCGTCTACAAATATAACATCCATGTTTGAACAAGTCTGGATCGCCACCGACACCTCGCCGCCCCGCAATTCCTTTTACACTATGTAGCTAGATAAACGCACGAACGATCGGCGCCGTGTCGAGTCAGTTAAACGAAATTTTCGCGCCAAAATATTTTTTTTTTGTGAACGCACATTTGGTACAGTCCGTTCTGAAAGGGATAATAAAACTAATAAAATATGTAATATATATCATCCTAACAAAACTGATTGCAAAAAGGTTACAGACAAAATACAGTTCAGCTGGTTACAAACAATGCCATAACTACCTAAAACAAAATATTTACATTATAATTCAACGAGGAAATGCGGCGAGCGGTTTAGGTACCCTCCCTAGTGGTTAATTTCATAGGTATTTTTAGTTTAGTTATATTTATAATTAGTTTTTTAATCTACATTTTTTAAAAATATTTTAGTATTGGTATACATTAATATTTTATAATACTTCTCATTATCTATTATTTATTTATTTTTTGGTTACATTGCACAAAGGTTAGCTTGTAGAAGATGCCTTAAGGCATAAAGCTCGCCTATGCACTAGTTTTAAGTTATTTAACTTTGTGCAATAAATAATAATACTAATAATTATTATTATTACCTATTAATAAAGAAGTTATAAAAATGAGTTAAGTAAGAAAAAACCTCTCGTTAATACAATTTATATGACGATTTTCCGAAAACTTTTAGCGAGATGAAGACAAAAGTTATTAAGTTCGTGCAGCAGTGTTTCTCAAACTTTGCTACAATACTGCTCTGTCGTGATAAATCGCCGACGCAATAACTTCTCGCGTTTCTACAAAAACAACCGGCTATTAAAAATATTAAACTTTGATTTTCGGAGTTCGCGTGTCTTGAGGAAGGCTGAGGCAAGTCAACACTCTTACTGGTATTTATTTATATATTTTTATAAAAAGTAGTGATAATGACTACAGCCAATTAAAGTTTTCCACAAAACATGAATCATTGTAACAATAAAAAAACAAATACATACCCCAATAATAAACTCAAAGGAAAGTAAAAAGACAGTCTGAGTGTCTGAATAGACATATTTAAATTTAGTATAAATATAAATTATATCATTATTTATTTATTTTATGATGAACTAATTGTAACGATATTAACGATATTGCAGCGATAAGGCGACCGAATGTTTAAACGTTCTAAAGTATCATCACGACCATTTCCCTTTCGGGGTGGTCAGAAACCACGCTTATAAATAAGCGGATTCACATTTATCCAACTTTACTATAGGCCAATCATGACAAGTGGCAAGCTCGTCGATGTCTCCAGCCAGCTACCAAACTCGAGAAATATAACAAATAAATTAAATGGTAATTAAATATATTTATAGGTATACCTTAATAAATATTTTTTTGTGCCGACCAGGAATCGAACCCGGTACCTCCGAGTCTAAATCCACGGACTTAACCGCTAGACCACGGAGGCAGTTTAAACGTTCTCTTTGACTATATTCAGAAAATTGGAATCTGAGTTCTACTAATGTTCTTAGAAATTAACTAGGTCATGCAAGGCAAGATACAAGGCTCCAGAAGACCGGGGAGAAGACGCACTTCCTGGCTCAAGAACCTCAGGGAGTGGTTAGGGATGAGCACCAGATCCTTGTTCCGGACAGCGGCCAACGGAATCAAAATCGCCTTAATGATAGCCGACCTCCAATAGGAAGGAGATGGCACCGTAAGAAGAAGAAGAAGTAGTCGTAATTACTTCGGACAGCTAAGTCACGGGTTACCGCCCATTATTTATGAAACAACACATTAACATTTATCATAAAAACATATAGACTTAAAAAATCTTGAAAATTATAGGATTGTGCGAGCGAGAGAGATGCAAAGATGTTGTTAAACCCTCTTAATATGAACAAAAACCCAAATAAAATGCTTCTTTATTTTCCAAATTACAAACCCCTAAACATTGCGAAATTTGTGTCTACGTGTCTTACGAAAAAAGAGAGTTAATAAAAATCTCTGATCGTCCCATCCTATCGAAAGGTTTTCCAATATAAGGCATGGGAACACCAAGGAACCTCCGATCCAGTTGCCGCTGCCTTCATACTGCCTTCGACGGCTCCACCGCAGGCCCATTGAGGTTGGGTCTGTTTCCATCGAGTAGACTGCTTTGATTTGCATACTTGCGCGTTTTTTTTGTGACCTTAAACCTACCTGATAGAAAGTGGCTAGCGAGGTATATGAATGTTAGCAACTGAAATCAGACACTCATGACTGACATCAGCCCCTAACACTATGCCTGCTTGACTGGGCATGACGGCAATTCGAGCCTAATCCCGAAACGTATGGATATACTTTACTGGGTTTATTGACGCTAACGGTGGATACTTCTCCGCCCCGGCAGACTGGGCTAATTACAACCATTAGTCTGGCTACCACCTATTTGTTGTTACTCCGTTGTGTCGTGACGATACTCATTTTTACAACCGAGCTACCACAGCTCTACCATCTGCGCTATACTCCTCCTCCTTAGTCAGTACCCTACTGTTGGGGATCGTGCCTCCGTCGCAGTTTCCAGTGGCTGCGGTCCTCGGCGCAGTGGATGGCTTGGTGTACAGGGATGTTTAGGTGGTCAGTCACCTGACTAGACCATCGTTTGGGGCTTCTTCCTCTTGTTCTTTTACCGTCTACTTTTCCCTTTACTAAGAGTTTTTCCAGATTGTCGGCGCCTCTTCTATACAATGCGCTATACAATGTGTATTATCTTGGTCTTAGGTGTATCCAGTGTGGCTTGACCCTAAATCGGAACCAATAACAAAATATGAAGAAAGAGCCTTCATTAATCGAATAAAGGTTATAATATTAGTATTCGGAACAACACGGCCAATATATCGCGTCCCGCTGTTATTCCAATCAAAGTACCTACACCAAACTTATCCAATATACCACAAAGATGTATTAAACATAGATACCGCATTAATTTAAACTCGATTTCTCGTCTTCTAACATTTGTTATTAGAATCCACAGTATTTTTTTAGTAGATTATTTGTTTATCCATTAAATATTCTTAAAAATAGATATCACATCAAGTACAATATTAAATAAAAATTAAACTCAGTTCTTCGCCGATTTTTACAAACTTATATTTTTATATTTAACATTAAAAGTCATACAGCAAGGTTTATACTTTATAGTATAAAAGTTTATGCGGCCTAGAACAACCCTAGTCCTTGAATCGTCCCCCCTCTCTATATTAATCAAAACAACCAATCGTGTGCCTCAGCCCTCGCCTTATAAACGTCAAATGTTATTGTGTCGCATCGAATCGAAAACATTTGTAGAAGTTAAATAAGCCGGTTTTAAATCTCCGCGTTCTTCTTCTACCGAAACACGGACCAAGACACAACAAGCAACAAGTTAAGTTACCTACAAAGTGAAACTCAGTGTATTTGAAAACCGGCGAGGTGCCAAACCTGGCGAGTCCATCCTTTTATATATGTGTTAGGCTAAAACATTAACTACCTGAGAATCAGCGGGCTCTTGCATTCCAAAATTATTCTGATGCGCAATCCCAGCCTATGGACGGAGTGGATGGAGTAGGAATCAACTAATTGTTCATAAAAAAATATCAGAATATTATTATGTACTGTATGTAATTGCATATTTATAATACACCCCGCAATCGTCTACCAAACTCCCAAAGGTTAGTTGTTATAAAATGCCGAGGTGAGTTCGCCCTTGTACACTACTTTTAAGTTTTCTCTGCAATAAAGACATCTTAAAAAATATAGGCACTTGTTCTTGGGAACCCATTTCGCCCGCTATTGCTGTATCTATGTAATTTCAAATCCTTGAATATACCCCTTATCAAATTCAAGACACGTATATTTCTTGATACAAAACACATGAAGACATCCCTTATTAATCCATAAGATTATATATTTTCATTAAAATGGTATTATTAATACTATGAGTTGCCATTACATAAATAGACTTACTGTAAGATAAAAATAGTTTTCTGACAGGTAGAGATTGGGAAAGCATACTTGGACCTTGACTCATTATCCTAGGGGTATGATGGGATAAAAAAACGTACTGTTAGAGAGAGAATAAAATTATAATAATGGAAATTGGGGCTGTTCCTTGCCATACTGTATCACCATATCTGGCCAGCATTATTATTTAGAAAAATTGACTTAACCGAGTGTTCCGATAGGATCCTATGGCGATAAATATGTATATAAAAAAAAAAAAATAGAAGTTTCTGGAAAAAAACAAGCCTAAACACAGCCAGATATATTGGCGAGTAGCAGACCCAATTTGGCAATAAAAACCCGTTGTCAGTCGCAAGCCCGAGACACCATTCTTCTCATCTCTTACCCACACACAATGGACCCGCCACGTCACGGTGAATCCACGAAATGCTTAGAAATTTGTCTTCGTCTCTAGGCTTCTTTTGGGCCAATACAAGCATGTCAACGCTTAATCCAATTTTCCATACACTTGTTGTAAGCCTCGGTTGGAATGGCCTACATTTCCTCAAGCGAATTACTTTCTATGGCTTAATTAGCTTAACTTATGAGGTCTAAAAACTACCGGCCTACGAACTAGGAGCATTTCCGATCTGCATGCCCCTATGTGCTTTACCAATTACAGACAAAGCTCGTTCTTCTGGAGGTCATGCAACTATTTCAATTGTAACTGTTCGGAACTTCATTTGTTTAATACGAAGCCAACGTTTGCTCGCAGCTACTTGACCAGATTGGTCTGTACAACCCATATGCCTTAGCTGTGTTCCCACGGCTGCTTTTATTAATTGTTGTTGTTTATTTTTTGTAAGTATTCTTTATTTTATTTTATGTTTATAGTCCATTTGCGGTAACTTCTAATTGACCCTTTATGTTTCCATTTATTTTTTCCAAATTTGTTATTAGTCGTTAGTTATCCTTTAATAAATAAATAAATAAAACAGGTAAAAGTCACAGGACGTCAAATCTGTCGAATATGGTGGCAGAGCGATGACTCTCGTTTTGTGTTTAGGTAAAAAATCAGTCTCAAGCATGCTGGAATGTGACGGCGCATTATCGTGTTAAAAACCCTTGAATTGTCTGCCCACAAATACGATAATTTACGACGAATTGCTTCACGTAGATGCCTTATAACGGCCATGTAGTATTCCTTTTGACCCTCTGAAACGAATTGATGGTGAACCACACCAAAGTAATCGAAGAATACGATGAGCATCACCTTGATTTTCGAATGACTTTAACGTCATTTTTGTCATTCGCTAGATTGTTGAGCAGTTTCCACGTCATATTCGTCAACCCACGTCTCCTAACCAGTAATGATGCGTTTAATGAATGTAGGGTCCTAAGCTACGTTGTCAAGCATCGTTTTTTTTTTTAAATAATCGACGTCGTTTTGCAAAAGATTCAGGTCTTTTAATATATTTATTTATTCGTGGGAAAATTTACAGCCTTTATAATATTATGTATACACAAAATATCTAAACTTAAAGCCTTACAAATTTTCACTGTTAGCTAATAATGAAATTAATAAAATAAGAACCAACAAAATCAGTACAATAACAATGAGATATGAAATAACAATTGCATTTGTATACTGATCCCGTTTTACAACTTAAGAATCATACAATATAATAAAAGTAATTAAGTGTAACAACAAGTATTAGTAACAATAAGTAGGTACTCAAACAACACTTTACAAATTTTGACAAGAAATATAAATGAAACATAAGTAATAGAAAAATATATAAAACAAAAGAAACAAAAATAAGGATCAAATAATTAATTTAAAATAATAATAATGTAATATTTCAACATTTTAATGGACATCTACTCAATATGCTCATCACAGTACTCTGTAGTCAATAAACGTCTGAGGGTGGAAGAAGTCATAAATAAAAGCTAATACAAAGGTTTTTAAATAATAAATTAAATTCGTTCTAGTTTTACTATAGAACATCGACGAATTGCTCGTCATAACCTGTAAGTACCTATTTAGTTTCGCAATTTAATACTGTGATTGTTTATAAGTAATTTAAATTAAATTTTCGCAAATTTTATCTCAAAGTTAATGGAAAATAGACAAATAAAAAATCGTACATAAATATTTGTTCAATTTCGTCACATAATTTTGGTCATAGATAAATGACGTAAAGGGTAATCGATAAGATATTGTCCAAATAAAACGTTTCAATTATTATAAATATAAAAGGAGCTTTGTCTGTGTGTGTGTGTGTGTGTGTGTGTAGTGTGCAACATTTCTGCAGCGCGCTGACACAGCTCCTAAAACACAGAGTCCCAGACCCCACTGTTGGAGATAGGATGGAGATGAGAACATATTTCTGGAAAATTGGGTCTACAGTCACCACGCTGGCCAGACGGGTTGACTAGGATCTTATGTCAATTTAAATGACAATTTATTAACGATTCCACAAGTAGAACCGACGGGAAGTGCGTCATCTGGTCTTCTGGAGCCTTGTATCTTTCCTTGTATGACAAGCTGCAGCAAGCGTTACTTCTTTTATCATTTTAAACACATATGAATCCGCTTCTATAAAAAAAAAACATGGTTTCAAAAACATCCGGAAGAGATATGGTCGTGATGATACTTTACTTTCCACGCAACCATTATATTTAGTATAGAGAGGGCATTGGTTGCTATTTTATACAAAATGTTCGTATCATCACGACCGTTTTCTTTACAGGGCGGTTAGAAACCACGCTTTTGTAATGAGCGAGTTCATATTTAGCAACCTTTACCATTGACCCATCATGACAAGTGGCAATCTAGTCGATATCTCTAGCGTACCAAACACGAGAAATATCACAAATAAATGTGTCTCGACCAGGAATCGAACCCGGTATCTCCGAGTCTAAATCCACGGACTTAACCGCTAGAAAACGGAGGCAGTCCATATATTTTTTGTTACAAAAAAACATATGTCTACTGAAACAGGCCACTGGAAGCAGATTGCTGAAGCTGCTGGTCTTCTGCTAACAGCTTACATTTTGAACCAAATTTGCTGCCTCAGTCTTCTAATAGCAGAGATAGAATCATTCAAAATAATTGTATTATTGACATGCCACAAATACTACAGGCGTGAAAAAAGATATTTTGACTTTGAATTACTGAGTCAATATATATACTACATACAATATATATGTACCAGTATATACTTACGTTAGTAAAGTAAAGTATCATCACGACCGTATCCCTTTCGGGGTGGTCAGAAACCACGCTTATAAATAAGCGGATTCACATTTAGCCAACTTTACTATGTGCCAATCATGACAAGTGGCAAGCTCGTCGATGTCTCCAGCGTACCAAACTCGAGAAATATCACAAATAAATTAAATATTAATTAAATATATTTATTTACATTAACAAATATTTTTGTGTCCCGACCAGGAATCGAACCCGGTACCTCCAAGTCTAAATCCACGGACTTAACCGCTATACCACGAAGGCAGTTTAAAAATAAACATAAGAATATAAATAAAGAGACAATATTAAAATAAAATTGAAAAAAATCTATCTACGCATCAATATGTGAATGTGTATTGACAGTGTAGGTGTGTGAAGGTGTAAATTGTAAGTGTAAATAAATGAAAATGTGTAGATTATGGACATATACGAGTACATTGGTCTAGCTTTAATTCTCAAACTGTTTAGCTTCTTGCCCTGTCTTGTAATATTTAGCTTGCCATTTGTTTTTACAGTAACAGTAAAGTGGGCTTTATTAAAAAAAGCATGGTTTCTGACTACCCCTGCAGGGATACAGTCGTGATGATACTTTACATTACTCCGTCCATGATATGCTTAACATTCCCCCGTTAAACAATAATAAAAGTAGAATTCTCGACTATCGTGACGTGTGTAGTGTCGATATATCAGAGGTGTTGATCAATAAGATGGACAGGTTACTCAACTCCTGTATCAGGTTTATCTTCGGCCTTCGCAAATACGACAACATATCTGAGTATCGAACAAAATTAAAGTGGCTACCAATTCGCCGAGCCTGTGACACCGAAATACCTCAAAAGTAAATTTGCCTATCTCTCTTCATTCCATGATAAGTCTCTTCGCTCTTCTCATAACTCTGTTCTCTCCATTCCCTCTCACCATACTGGATGTATGGCCAACTCATTTGCTGTTGTCGCCGCAAATCTGTGGAATGAACTACCGGTAGAAATCCGACAAGCATCCAACCAAAAAATGTTTTATAAATGGTGTCATCGTATTATTTAAATGGTTCATAAGTTATTTAATGGTATCATATGTAGTATATGTATTATTAGTATTTAATATATCATAGTTATTAATATGTAATTAGTAATATCATTGTATTTTATGTATATAGATTTATTTATTATTATTATATATAAATATTTGCACCTACCTTACATTTGAAATGGTCCACATTGTTGGCCTAAGGTTGGCTGTCAGATAATGTCTAGCGTCATTAAGTCCGCCCCTTGTATAACGTGCAATAAAGTTTTAAATAAATAAAAATAAATTGTTTGAGAAAGCATTACTATCTACTAAAATGTCGAAATGAAACTGTCTAAATAAGTTGAATTCTCTCGGAATCCTTTTCAATTGCTACTAAATTAATTAAGGTGTAAATTTACTGTTGCTCTGGTCTCACTTTTTCTATTTTTCTTCGAGTTGAATGGATGTTGTGTTAGCATTTTTTTAGTAATGCTCCGTCTACACGCAATGATTACCGAATTTATTTGAAAAAAAAAAAAAATATTAGTTCTATTGTATTTTTCAAATAAATTGAATGTCCTACCTTGGAATTGAACCTGTTGATTTGTAAATCCTGTATTACTGCAGTGCATTCCATTACTATAAGCGCAAACGTTATTACATTACGATACCTCTGTCTAAACACAATACAATTACAATAATGGGCCCGTGGGGATCGGAACTTAAAGCCTTTTATAAAGAATTGTTCCAAGGCTCATTGACGTCTCTGGTGACAATAGGGCTGGCAGTTTTTTCTCCCAAAAATTAGATATCCTAATTCAAAGGCGAAATGCTGCTAGTGTATTGGGAACCATGCCGCAAGACAGCGATTTGGAGGAGCTATTTTTTTTGTTAGTATGTATTTTTATTATTATTATTTTTAGGTTAAATTTAGTTTTTGTTTTTATATAGTTTATTTAATATTGTAATTCTTTTAATTATATCTCTTTAAAAATTACAATATTAATTGAGTAAATCTAAGTTAAAACTATACACGATACAACCACAATCAAGGAACACAATTCCAAGTTTCAAATTTGGTCAAACGGCAGTTCAGTTTACAGTCTCAGCCAGGATCCGCTGCAGCGACAATACATTGCGCTTAAAAACATGCAAAGAGTTAGCAAATATGTCGAGACTGTCGTTCTTTGCCAACCTTTGACAGCCTGGTTGGAACCGAGACACGAACACGAGACAGTAGGTGGGGCGCGTCGATTTTAACGTTGATTAATTTATATAGAAACATACTATCCATTTTGTAATGATGAGTATTAAAGTACTTTAAACGATATTTGTAATGTAAAAGTTATTTTCCTTTATTAAGACTGAATGTTAGATGCCACAAAAACCTCTTTTGAACACTCTCGATTCTCTCAATTTGATTTCTTTTGTTAAAGGATTCGTTTATTAATCGTTTACTGGACTACTGCGCTGCATCGAGCAAGCGTGCAAGCGTGCGTATGGACGCAGCACAAAATCTCCCCGGGAATAGGTTGGCAGACTCTTCACTCGGGTAAATAAGATTTACTCCTATTGAGAGCCACAGGGGGATTCTTTGCTGGAATTAATCTTTTAATGCCTCGACGGAATCTTTTTCATTAAAAGGATCATCTGGGAAGTAATTAATCGTAAGATATTCTGTCTTGAAAGCAAATTATCCGAAGCATCTTGCCGCCTCAGCAAACACAAAAACCGAGGGTCATAGCAAACGGTATTAGGCTAAAATCAATAAAACGTTCTTATATTAATAATAATAATAAAGTTTATAAAAAACTAAATTTATTAAATAATAGATAATTTATTAGTAAAAATACATCCATAAAACTGTTATAGTATTGTTAGTACGTAATTATATTATTATTTAATTATTTCAATGACTGTACCCAATGTATTTGGATGGGACAGTCAAACCTTGCAGCAATAGTTTTCAGAATGCTGCTGTTATTACTTCTCAGGCGCTGCAGCCTTTTTGTGACGGATCGCATAGTGGTCATCTGTCTGTGTTTCCGAGAACGTACCCGACGCACTGCTACGCCTCGGCTGTCCCAGCAGCAGGACGTTGTTCACTCGGCGCGTATACGACACCCACAGTCCGCTCGTGTAGAATGGTTGGCAGAAGGCTTTAAAAAGTGTTGCCTTGACTGGTTCTGTACATCAAGCAAACCTGCAAGCGAGGGTATTGCTCCTAACCTCCCCCTACGCTCCTTCTCAATGTCCTCATCATCACATAGGTGATCATAGACGAGGGAGGGAAGAATAATGATTAGCATGTAAAAAAATTAAGGTAAGTTAAATTTGAAAGTTTGAGGGAAATATATATCACCGACAATATTCAGGGCTTACTCCGCAATTTTTATTGCTAAAATGAAAAATCCTTTACGAAAACCGCACCGAGTCAAGATGTAACGAAGCGAAGAGTGAAATAGAGTAGCTCTGAGAACGTGAGGGACTTACCATTGAAGTAAAAATTATAGACAAATTAACGTTGGCCCCAAAACGAGAATTCGGAGCCGGTAATTCTCAACTTTCGTGGTTTCTCCTTGAAATATGACAACGTGCACAAAAGATAACCATACGCACGCTTTACTAACGCATCTATTTTATACCAATAATAATAATATATCTTTATGTATAATTTAAATATACGAAATAAAATACATAAGCGAACTTAATACGTTGTGGGTAGAATACCCACAGCTAACCTTTGGGAGAACGACAAATTGTCGACAAGTTGTGCAGAGTTAGAAAAAGTTTATAAATATTAAATGCAAAAGCCAATTAAAGAAATACATTTTAAAAAGTATTAAAAAAACAAATATACCGCAAGACCATCCCGAAAGGGACACGGTCGTGATAATACTTTACTTCCAAAAGAGATTGTCCAAAACCAACTTTTTGCAGGGTGCATCAACTAAATACAATTCAATAATCATAACAATTAATTGTGAATACATACACATCTTTACGCCTTGCGTGGTAGGCAGAGTCAATTGAGCGCCACTTGACACGATCACGAAATATCTCTTTTGCTTCGTCGACATTCATTAACCTTTTCATACATGCCCTTTTGTTACGAATAATTAATTGTATTTTTTAAACATTTTAAACATCTCTTTTACCCCAGCATTAAAATATTCTTTACCTAATTGGTACATATATTAGATAAGCTATAATTATACTATGTTATGTGTGTGATAATATATGTACTGCTGTGTGTACTAAATAAATAAATTAAATAGTCAATTGTTTAAAATTTATGTATGAAATAGTTACAAAGCACTAATTATACGATTAGGATTTTAATTATGATCAGGTACTTAATTATAGATAAAACACTGGATTTCAAAATATTCATAATTCTCCAATTACATCGACGGGGTCGATACTATATAATTATCTAAGTAAAAAAAGTGTTTTTCAATTGTCGTTATGCTAGGGTCAAATAAATGAAATTAATTACAGATTGTGAAAACATAATATATTAACTATCAAATTAAAAAAAAAAAATTAAGGCACGAGAACATTTTATTGGACCCACTTCTCTAAGAAAAATGGGCATTCTCATTTGTTTAAAGTAGGTACCTGTCTATACTATTATAAAAAAAGTTATTTGATAAATTAAAATTTATCTTGTCCTTGTAAATTATAATATGTCATTGTAAATTGGAATGACATCCTTCCTCGGAATGACAAGTTGTAATATTGATATTGACGGTCAATAACCTTTAAATTTTAACCTCATCCCATATCGTGCACCAATAAATGAATAGAGAATGAAACTGCAGATTATAAAACAAATAAAAAGATATATTACTAGAAAAAATAATTTATTTTATTCATATTTTATTAGGGGCTTTTACCCATATTGAGCATGACAGTCCCATTAAAACGATTCTTTATAAGCGTGGTTTCTGACCACCCCAAAAGGGATAACCGTTTCTATAAAGAAGCGGATTCACATTTAGCCAACTTTACTATAGGCTAATTATGACAAGTGGTAAGCTCTTCGATGTCTCTAGCGTACCAAACTCGAGAAATATCACAATTAAACTAAATAAAATTTAAATTTATTTATTTAAATTAATAAATATGATTGTGTCTCCCTCGAGGAATCGAACCCGGTACCTCCGAGCCTAAATCCACGGACTTAAAACCGCTAGACCACGAAGGCAGTTTAAAGAAATTTAAATATGTCCTTTCTCCTTTCATAATTTTTTCATCATTACAGCTTACCAATGGAGATGGGCCTTCCAGAACGTATATCTGGCGATTTTGCCCTACACTCGCCGTTCCGACCAGGAATCAAAACCAGGTACCTCTGAGTCTAAATACACGGACTCAACCGCTAGACCACGGAGCCAGTTATTTTTAGTATACAGTGCAATTAAGTTATTTGGAAAATAAAATATGTAGTTTTCGAATCAATCCTTTAGTACTAGAGCTGTCATAATGATATTTTCAACATTTTGCACATCTGAGCTCTCTTATCACCATCACAAAGGTTAGCTGTTAGTAAATGCATACGGCATTAATCTCGCCCTTGTACAGTATTCCCAAATTAATAATGCACATACAGATCTTCGCTAATTGTCGTATTCCCGGAAACACCCGAATCATTGAATCGTGCCCTAAACAATGCACTTGCATTTTGCACCTTGTGCGAAAGAAATAGAAGTCAATATCATGAGTACACAATCGAAAACAATTCGGGCAGTGTTTTTTTGTTTTTGTTTTTTTGGCGGTGACTGCACGTGTTCTCTCTGTGTGGAATTATATAGAGCTGCTATTACACACCCTTCTTGGTTTTGTTTTCAAAGGTGAATTTAATTTCAACTTTAATTATCTTATTTAAATAGTTTATTTGACAATTGCTTGTCTGTCTGACACAGGCAGAGATTTTATATTTAAAGGAGGTCACTACAATAATATAAAATTTTCGAAGTAAATCAATCCAACAAAGATTGTAGCATATTCGTGTGGTTTTCCTCGCTATTTACTTACATGGAATTATCGAATCAAATTTTGTTACTGATAAATCAATATTTATCTCTTTTAGCACAAAAAACATAATTCTACTAAATTATGCATAAAGAAAATGCACTTAACCACTCTATATACATATCGTCTTCCGACGCTCGGGGAATACGATCGTTGCCGAACAGTGACGAAGATTTCTATGCGCATTATCACTTTGGGAGAACTGTACAATACTTTTGTAAACAATGTGCAATAAAGAATTTTATTATTATTAAACATTATAGCAAGACAAACACTCGTACTTACATACAAATGCACAAACAATCCTTCTTTTACATTTATAATACTATGTAAAGTATCATCACGACCGTTTTCCTTACGGGGTGGTTAGAAACCACGCTTATAAATAAGCGGATTCACATTTAGCCAACTTTACTATAGGCCAATCATGACAAGTGGCAAGCTCGTCGATGTCTCCAGCGTACCAAACTCGAGAAATATCACAAATAATTTAAATATTAATTAAATGTATTTATTTACATTTTTAAATATTTTTGTGTTTCAACCAGGATATTCAAATTCAAATTCAAAATATTTATTTCCATATGGTTCATGTGTAACACTCGGATATTGTCAATTTTTTACAATATTATTAAAATAATAAATAAAAAGATTAAATTATGGATAGACCGAAATAAGTGACATTGCTGCCATAAGCAAGTACTGTAGCTTAACCTAAATTCGAGGCATTATAGCCGTGTCAACTTATAATCTAAATAATAAATAATAATAATAATAAATATTTCCAGACAGGTCACACAGCGCCATCTAGTTTCCGTGGTAAGCTACGAGGCTTGTGTTACGGAAACTAGATGGTTGATAAACTACATATTATACTTTTTTCTTTGTAAATATATACATATTATATATATAAACACCCAGACCGAGACAAATTATACAATGTACAACTTGCCCCCGGTGGGAATCGAACCCACGACCTCCCGAGTTCACGGCAACGTTTGTTACCACTAGACCACGGAGGCGGTCATCAATAATTATAACATAGTGTATAATTATAATAAATTTAAATTAATTTCGTGGCTGTATAAAGGCCGTGTCAACTTACAATCTAAATAATTATAATTTAATGTCAAATTATTAAAAAATAAAATTAATTCGTGGATGTATAATACTATGAGTATGGATAAATAATCAAGGCACATTCATTTACCATACAAGTGTGGTTTTCGTATGAACGCGTGTACATTACACATTAAGGTGTACCTATGTATGTATATTATACATTAGCGTGCTCACTCAGGATTTAATAACACAATTAATTTTATCTCCACCGCTTACGTTTTATGAGGTTCTCTTTTATCGACTGAACAGCTGTAATAAATCGACTATATAATATTATTATGTAAATAGTCTACACTTTAGACCAATAAAAACGAGTCAAATTTAAAATTCTTATAAATTGTATTTTGTATAATGTGGATTATTTGTATATTTATTATGTGTATAAGGTATATATATATATATATATATATATATATATATATATATTATTTATTTATGTACGTGTTATGTAATAGTAAGTAAATATTGGTATGTATATATTGATATATATGGACTTACTTAATATTGCACCTACCATCTATACTGTCTAAATGTCCTAAAGGTTTGGCTGTCAGAGAATACCTAGCGGCATTAAGTCCGCCTTTGTACATAGTGCAATAAAGTTTAAAAAAAAAAAAAAAAAAAAAAAAACAGTCCGGTGCATAATAGATTTGCCGTCATATTGGTTTATTGTTTATTTATTATCCTTGGGAGCCCGTAGGAACACTTGGATTAGTCAAATTTTCGATTCTCTTATTTGATACCTACTAATATTAAATCAATATACTAATAATATCCTTATAGCGTATGTAAGTAAATGTTGTATGTAGTGTATATCTATGTATGTATATAGTTTGTAGTATATGTATTTTTATTTAATATTTGAATGTATGTGTATTTGTAGTTATATATATATTGTATATATAAGAACGATTTAATTTATTATGTAAATGTTTCATATAGCCAGTTGCACCTACCTTTCAACGTTAATGCTCTGTATTGTCCCAAAGGTTGGCTGCTAGAGAATGCCTAGCGGCATTAAGCCCGCCTCTTGTACATAGTGCAATAAAGTTTTAAATAAATAAATAAATAAATAAAAAATAATAAAAATGTCTGTAATAGCTCGCTGTTGTTAGCAAGGAACAGTCTGCTAATCAGGGCATAGTGCCTGACAATACTCGTAGGTGTTGTCTTCAGTGTAAATAAAAGAGTAAATTAAATAAAAAAACATATTTATAATATACATTTAAATATAAATTAAAAGCTAAATCAAAAAATTAAAGTATCATCACGACTGTATGTCTGGGGTAGTTAAAAACCACGGTTTTTTTTAATATACCTCCTTTTTTATACTAGCACGACCTGTGACATCTGATGTTAAGTAACGCGCGAGCTTCATGAATGTTAGTAACTGGAATCAGACACTCATGACTAACATCAGTCTCTAACACCATGACAGGGCATGATGGCAATTCGAGCCTGAAAATCTGATACTGATACGTGTGGATACACTTTACTGGGTTTATCGGCACGAACGGTGGATACGCCCCAGCAGACTGGGCAGATTACCACCATCAGTCCGCCTTTTTTTTTATTTTATTATACTAGCACGACATGTGACCCTGCGCCCACCTGATGGTAAGTGGCGCGCAGGGTCCATGAATGTCAGCAACTGGAATCAGACCCTTATATCCGACATCAGTCCCTAACACTATACCGGCTTGACTAGATGCCTTTTCACACTTCGCTTGAAGGACTCCAGGTTATAGGAAAGTGGAAACACAGAGGCTGGAAGAGCATTCCACATCTTTATTGTGCGACAGATGTATGAGTCACCAAATTTATAGGTACGCGAAGGGATAGTGACTACGGTATGTGGGTGCATATTCTGACCTGTGCGTGTGGTTTGTGGTGCCTACCACCTATTTGTTGTTCTCGTTGAAAGTATGTGCCATTTGCCATGATGTCAAATGCCAACTCTTACTTTCAAGAAGAACTAATATTGTAAGCTTAACCTTTGCTTTTTAGAAGTCGGTTAATAAGTAGATTTCATTTGCATAACCGACCGGTGAAGGTCTACGGATGTTGTTCTATTAAGCGAAAGAAAAACTTCGGTTGTTGCTCCTTTGGGAATGACTCTTTGTAAATAGCAAACGATACGTGAACCTTGTTTTATTGTTCGCCAGTATACATGGTGATTTAATTAAAACAATAAAGGAGACTTGACTAAGATGTATGGTTTTCTTAATAAGATATTATAACCAACCCCCTGTAGGCATGGAAGCAATATTACCAAATTAATTACAGTTTTGATATTTGCATTTATTAATAATATAATTATTCGGGTTACGTAAACATATTATTTTAGTTTAATTAGTTTAGCGGATTTGTTGTAACAAGTATATATTACATAAATAAAACTATATAAGTACGTATATAATATATGTTAAGTCATTCTATAATTGTATATTTTTACTATTGCTTTCATTGCACCTATATTTGTTCAAATTTGTCTCTAAGGTTTGGCTGTCAGAGAATGTCTACGGGCATTAAGTCCGCCTTTGTACTTTGTACAATAAAGTTTTTAAACAAATAAATAAGCAACTAAAATTATATAATAATAATATGCATTGAATAACATTCCAGGCTTCCAATTCATTTATTTATTTAAAACTTTATTATATATTACTATGTACAAGGGGCGGGCCTCATACCGCTAGGCATTCTATAGCAGCCAACCTTTGGACAATACAGAGAATGTTGATTATGAGGTAGGTGCAAAGAGCTTAAATATGAACTTATTAAAAATATTAAATAAACTTAATCTAAGATAAAACAATACATATTAATATATGTACACACCAACACATACAAATATAAATAAATATTTCCAGACAGGTCACACAGCGCCATCTAATTTCCGTGGTAAGCTACGAGGCTGTGTTACGGAAACTAGATGTTTGATAAACTACATCTTATACTTTTTTTTTTGTAAATATATCCATATCATACATATAAACACCTAGACCGAGACAAATTATACAATGTACAACTTGCCCCCGGTGGGAATCGAACTTTTGGGAGCAGGAGGGAGATGTCATTAGTAGAACCTCTGATTGAAATAAAAATATATTTTTTTTAAAGATAAAAAATATTATCCGGGAAACAAACTACTACATGTTTAATAAGGCCGTGTCTGAAAATCGCGATATTCATCGTGATAAATACCTAAAGGCTGAGGAGTGTTATAATTAATTAAACTGGCTCACAGCCGAGAGACTAAATAGAGAGAGAAAGAATTACGTAAGTCAACGTTCGTGCGAACATCGACCTCTCGCTACCTACTTGATTAGGCATTGCATGAGTGGCGATATTTTTAGGACAACTTCTCTGCACCGTAACATAAGATTTTAATACTGAAATATAACAAAAAAAAAATACATTATTATTTATTTTTATTCTAGATTATAATATAAAAATATTTGCTCTTTTAATAAATTACACAGTATAGGTAAATAAATATTTTGTCTATAAGATCTACATACTACATCAAGCCATATAAGATTTGTTTAATGTTAGGTACCTACTCGTGATTTGTACTGCGGAGGTGTATTTCAAATATGTAAATCGCAGCGAAGAAGTTTCAGTGAGTTCATGACTTTGAAATTCGCTGATTATTTCTAAGCTATATTTGGAGAAGCAGTTTTGATTGTATGTAATTGAATAAGGAACTCGGCTCGACTTGCTAATCAGGAGTCCTATTCTTGTCAATTTTTAGGACATGTTTTCGATTTTGTATGCTCATACAATTCTTAAGTTAATTCTTAAGGCGCGGTGGTGGCTCGGTTGTAAGAACGCGTTCCTTAAATCCTACAAAGGTCACTTCAAACGCACCCGGCATATACCAATGAGAAAAACAACTTTTTTTACATACATTTGTAAGTAGTTAAGTAGTCATCATGTAAGTAGTTTTATTTATGTTATATTAGTATATCTATAGTATGACTTATTTATGTATTAGTATGTAAATTATATTACAATTATATTTCTGTTTTATTTAAATTTCATCTAATTTTTAATTGCACCTACCACCTATCCTGTCTAAATGTCCTAAAGGTTTGGCTGTCAGAGAATGCCTAGCGGCATTAAGTCTGCCTTTGTACATAGTGCAATAAAGTTTTAAAATAAATAAAAATAATAAATTTGCCATACATTTACAAAACCACCGTTTCCGTGCCTCGGAGAGCACGTTAAGCCGTCAGTCCCAGTTCCACTAATACTAACTTGTGGAATCGTTCATAAATTGTCATTAAAAATTGACATAATATCCTCGCCAAGCCGTCTGACCAGCGTGGCGAGTGTAGGCCAAATTATCTAGATATATGTTCTGGAAGGCCCGTCTCCAGCAGTGAAGGTCTGGGACGCTGTGTTCCAGGGGCTGTAATGATGATGCTCTTATGTTAGTATTTATTTAAAAACTTTATTGCACAAAGAACAAAACCTTCGACGAGCATTAGTAGAGGAATCGATGGCCATTTTTCTCTGTAAACAAACATTCCGCACTACTAACGAACCTAACGCATCTCTCTCTTCCCTCTCCACTCAACGAATACAAGAATATTAAAATTTGATATCCGCATTCAGCCACCGGACATCCTTTATGTTCTTAACTGTATATGTCTTAAAATGGCAGAACTAATAACAGTGCGCCTTAACAAATAGGACTATCGGGCCGACACAACGGACACTTCAAGCATCTCCAGAATATTGCTCCATCTTGCGATCGGCCCCCCAACGGGAGACCGCTTCCTAGAGAAGAGCTTCTGGAGGACAGCTGAAGTAGTCAAACCTAGACCCCCTGGGTTCGTTAGCCACACGGGCGCTGTTACACTAGCACTGAAAGTACATGAATTACCAGCGGGTGGTTGCCTGCTAAGATCCTGTCAAAGAAAACGGAGGAAAGTCCCCATCCCCAACCCAGGCTCATTAGCCATCCGGGCCTGGACGACTCCACTGACTGACTGATCAAATAGCTTTGCGTCTACGACTAAGTTTGGAGTGGATTACTGTTGTGATTAACTATTGGGCAAAAAATTTAGTACTTAAGTAATATTAATGCTGTATGTAGTCTTGTCACGTTTTGGCTGGCAGTTTTTTCGTTCAGCGAGAATTAGCTAGAGAAGTGTTATTGGGACATGATCAAATCATGGCTAAATATTTATTTATAATCATTTTATTTTTATTTATTTGTACCTTAAATTTTCGATTTAATATTAAATGCCTAGACAACCATGCTGTCTGTGAAAATGAGAAACGATATTAAATCGATCGCAGAAGCATCAGTAATAGCGCGCCTGTTGGCTGCGGTAGTTAAGTCAAAACTTAAGACAAATTCGTTATCCAGCGCCGATCCGCTCGTCTTGTCGAGTTTGTAGAGCCTAGAACGTAACCTTCTATATTTAATCAATATACTAAATGAGTTTGCCGTTTAAGATTGGTACAGCACTAATTTTACGCACTATATCAAACTTGTTTAATTTTTTGAACTAGCTATTTCACCGGACCAAATAATATTTAAATTGCCTGTGTAATATAGTGGTTTGGAAAAAAGCATTCAGGTGGCTGTAGGGTCATATGGGTCCCTGGTTTGCAAGGAATAATATCTGCCAAAAATCATTCTAGTAATATAAGCGTAAATAGACAGACAGATAGAGAGTTATGTGGCCGTCGTGTCAAATGTCGTGGATCTTTTTTCTCCCCTCTACAAAGTATTAGATTTAATATATATATATATCGACGTATATATAGCCAAATAGCCAGTCAGGCTTGGTTTACTGAGATGTACATAACTTTGTGATATACATCACGTCAACATCTACATATGTGTATTACTAATGTATATTATAAATGGAAATATTACTGAAGGAAATAGAGTAAATATTAAAAAGAGAGGAATCAATAAATATGCTATTTGAGCGAACATAAACATCGATATATCACGCGTTAGACAATATGAGTCACTTAGTCATGGTTTTGGGAGAGATGAAGGAATTGCGGAAATTTTCAACCATCTCTAAATAATCACCCTAGGGGGGAAAGACGGAAACGTATATTCACGATTGCCTGGGTGGATAAACGGAATTTCAAATACTTTTAAACGTTTCGCTAAACCAATAAATATTTAATAAATATAGATAAAATGTTTTTACAGTTTAAAAAAATATTTAGAATTAAAAAGTGTAGGTAATAAAAATAAATATTATACTAAGATATATATATCATCTATAATTATGTAGCATAAGTTTGTATATATAAAGTAAGTCAGACCATTTGCATGCTGTATCCATGGCTAAATGTGTTGAGCCAAATTTTATTGTCACATATATATTGTACCACATTTATTGAAAATAAAGATTTTGATTTGATTTCATTTGAAGACTAGTTAAATCAGTCATTCTGGGTATGTTTTTTGTATTTATACTGGAAACAAAATCTTCTGTCTCTACCACTATGTCGTATTTATTTTATAAATCTGATAGAGCTGCCTTTTCCTTAATAATTCCTTAGTGTTTGCTGATTAGTCTTCCACTTGCAGGAGTAAAATCATTTAAAATAATTTAAATAATGATGTATCATAAACACCTGTATTAGGTTGACGTTGCGTGTTCTTTGATTTCTAGGTTGACAATGAAGATGTAATAATTATTTAAAAAATACTGTACTAACGGCAAATGTCAAACATGCAAGTCGTCAAAAAGCTATTATTACTTAATAAGTTCAAAATATAAACTAATTAGCACTATTAAGAATAAACAAGATTATTGAAATACAGAATAATTAAATAATATGTCAATTAATAATACTAATGTCTAGCACTGTACTCCAGGTAACCATCAGTTCGAAATGTCTACCGGCACATGCTAGGAATCTTGGCAAAACTAGAGAAAATATAGTGTAATATAGTAGCCGTAAAAACAGCCCTAAGATTGCCGTGGAGTCATGTGTCGTTGTTGGATGATGATATCGTGTAGCCTATCTATCCCGGTTATCAAGGTACATTTCTGCCAAATTTAATTAAAACCGCTCCAGTAGTATAGGCTTGAAGGCACAATAAACAAACTTACTAATAAATGGCTTTGGGGTCACATGTCGTAGTAGATGATATCGTCATATGGCCAATTCCTTTCCAAGGAACAATTCTGACAAATTTGATTATAATCCGTAGAGATTACGAACTTAAATATAGACAGGCACAAAAACTAAGCAATTTTTTTTCCCCAATATCCACCCTTAGGGGAAGATTTTTGGGGTAAAATAAGGATAATCGGGATCTTTGATAAATCGTTCCCACATTACTATGACTGTTTCTTTCTGTTAACATATAGATTATTTGACAGTGCTATATGTTTCAGATTTTATTATTTATTTGATATTTTATATTATATTGTAGTTTGTATAGTTTGATAGTCTTAGATACGTTTAAGAGCAACGGCAAGAGACCCGATGGCATGGCTGTTGGGCCGTGGAAACTCGGCAGGTCTCTGGTATGTGATGCGACAAGTGTAGACACATTAGCCTCATCTCATATCCAGACAAGGAGTGCGGCGGTTTCTGCTGAGAATCATAAGAATAACAAAAATAATATATATATACATATATATATACGGAAGTTTACTCTGCTCAATGTTAAAGCTGCGTGAATCTGTCTCACAGGCGACATTCCTTGAACAAACTTGCCAGAGACGGCCTATACTCGCAACTACCTATAATAATACTTTTTATATATACTGAGCACGACATGTAATATCACGTCCACCTAATGGTAAGCGAGGTCCAAGCAACTGACAGACCGACATCAGTCCCTACCATTACGCCGGCCTGTCAATGTGCTTTTTCCCACATCGCTTGAAGGACTCCAGGTTATAGGAATGGGGTAACACACTGGCTGGAAGCATTCCAAATCTTCAGCGTGACAGAAAGAGATTTAAATCATATTGCGCAAGAGGAATGATAGTATTTGCCATTTATAATCTTGAATTTGATGAACGAATTAATTAATTAATTAAACCAGAATGAATACATACAAATGTATTAATTGTATATTAATAAAAAGTAATATTAGTTTTATTATTTGTAAATTCTTCTTCTGCAAAAAACCTATATAGTCCGCTAAACACTCTTTAATTGAGCCATCGAAGACTCGCAGCAGTAATTGAATGAATGAATTCCTTTGTCGCAGCTACAGGTGTATAAAGGGTACAACCCAAGTATAAGTAAACACGGCTCAAACTAAATTAACCTACTTTTAGCACGTAGAATAGCTGGAACCTTGCCGCCCTAATTTCTCTTTGGTCCGTCCATATGTGATGGCTAATTGTATCAAGCAGAAATCAAGAAAGGAAAATATACAGGAATTTTCTGTTAGAATTTAATATAGTTTTTTTATTTACTATAAAACATATAGCCTAACAAAAGTGTTGTTATATTAATGCAAACAATACGTGATAAGTATTTAATAAAAATAATATTTTTAAGATTAAATATTTTGCCCATAAATTTTCTTTTCCTTCGTCTGAACGGGCCGCGAAGTTTATCAGTCGGTTGAAAATAAAGTTAAAGTTATAAAGTCAGAGTGAAAGTGAGAGTGAGAGTTAGAGTTTGAGTTTGAGTGAGAGTTAGAGTGAGAGTTAGAGTTAAAGTTAAAGTTAAAGGTAAAGTTAAAGTTAAAGTTAAAGTCAGAGTGAGAGTGAGAGTGAGAGTTAGGGTTAAAGTTAGAGTTAAAGTTAAAGTTAAAGTCAGAGTGAGAGTGAGAGTTAGAGTGAGAATTAGAGTTAGAGTTTGAGTTTGAGTTAGAGTTAGAGTTAGAGTTAAAGTTAAAGTTAAAGTCAGAGTGAGAGTGAGAGTGAGAGTGAGAGTGAGAGTGAGAGTGAGAGTAAGAGTGAGAGTGAGAGTGAGAGTTAGAGTTAGAGTTAGAGTTAGAGTTAGAGTTAGAGTTAGAGTTAGAGTTAGAGTGAGAGTGAGAGTGAGAGTGAGAGTGAGAGTGAGAGTGAGAGTGAGAGTGAGAGTGAGAGTGAGAGTGAGAGAGAGAGTGAGAGTGAGAGTGAGAGTGAGAGTGAGAGTGAGAGTGAGAGTGAGAGTGAGAGTGAGAGTGAGAGTGAGAGTGAGAGTGAGAGTGAGAGTGAGAGTTAGAGTTAGAGTTAGAGTTAGAGTTAGAGTTAGAGTTTGAGTTAGAGTTAGAGTTAAAGTTAAAGTCAGAGTGAGAGTGAGAGTGAGAGTGAGAGTGAGAGTTAGAGTTAGAGTTAGAGTGAGAGTTAGAGTTAGAGTTAGAGTTAGAGTTAGAGTTAGAGTTAGAGTTAGAGTTAGAGTTAGAGTTGAAGTTAGAGTTAGAGTTAAGTTAGAGTTAGAGTTAGGGTTAGAGTTAAGTTAGAGTTAGAGTTAGAGTTAGAGTTAGAGTTAGAGTTAGAGTTAGAGTGAGAGTGAGAGTGAGAGTGAGAGTGAGAGTGAGAGTGAGAGTGAGAGTGAGAGTGAGAGTGAGAGTGAGAGTGAGAGTGAGAGTGAGAGTGAGAGTGAGAGTGAGAGTGAGAGTGAGAGTGAGAGTGAGAGTGAGAGTGAGAGTGAGAGTGAGAGTGAGAGTGAGAGTTAGAGTTAGAGTTTGAGTTAGAGTTAGAGTTAAAGTTAAAGTCAGAGTGAGAGTGAGAGTGAGAGTGAGAGTGAGAGTGAGAGTGAGAGTTAGAGTTAGAGTGAGAGTTAGAGTTAGAGTTAGAGTTAGAGTTAGAGTTAGAGTTAGAGTTAGAGTTAGAGTTAGAGTTGAAGTTAGAGTTAGAGTTAGAGTTAAGTTAGAGTTAGAGTTAGGGTTAGAGTTAAGTTAGAGTTAGAGTTAGAGTTAGAGTTAGAGTTAGAGTTAGAGTTAAAGTCAGAGTCAGAGTCAGAGTCAGAGTCAGAGTCAGAGTCAGAGTCAGAGTGAGAGTTAGAGTTAGAGTTAGAGTTAGAGTTAGAGTTAAAGTTAAAGTTAAAGTTAAAGTTAGAGTGAGAGTGAGAGTGAGAGTTAAAATTAGAGTGTGAGTTTGAGTGAGAGTTAGAGTGAGAGTTAGAGTTAGAGTTAAAGTCAGAGTGAGAATGAGAGTGAGAGTGAGAGTTAGACAAACTCCTCAATAGTAGGCATCTCCAGATCTCGAGCTAAGATTAAACCATAAACACGACAAAAGATAATAAGCCATCCTGCAACCGGCGGTAAGGCTTTCATGAGATCTATGAAGCTGGTTAAAAAATGAAAGAAAGAAAAACGTTTATTCATCGCACAAAACAGATGCAACTTACACAATTACACACAGGAGCGGTGGTCTCCGCGGTTACGCGCTCACTGCCGGCCGCGTCGAGACCACTCTATGGAGATAAGTCGTGCATGCCTGCCGTAAACTTCTTTACGGTTAGCGAATGTACGCACGCACAGTAAGGTCATGGGGGTGACCTACTCGTAAGGGCGAGAGTTGACGCACGGGGTGTTCCCGTGTTCCATCTCCTCCTGCTCATATGGAGGGTCTGCCTAAGCGGTTAGTGGGTGTATCCCTTGGGTTCCAGTGATGCCGCCACTCAGGCGCCAAAGAGGAACGCCGTCAGGTTTTAGTCGGTGCGAGCCCGACATAACCTTTCCCTGCTACCTCCACAGCGGGGATTGGTATCCAGTAGGGATAGTGTAAATTGACACAATTATTAAAAGTTTTATATTTTGCGTGAGTCATCAATTTTGGTCCAACAGCCACATTGTAAAATCTCACGAGCGAACCGCACGATAATGTAAATTTCATTTTGTTATTTATTACCCCTTTGGTATTTTTGACTAATTCAATAGTAGGACCAACGTTCAAAAACAACTTATTTTTTTATTAATTTTTAGGTAAGTATCAACATGTATTATTAATATCCTCTTCCTCCTCCTTAGTTGGTACCCGACTGATGGGGATCGTAACTTTGTCGTAGTCGCAGCCTAAGGATATTCAGGTAGTCAGTCTGGACCATCGCTTCAAACTTCGTCCTCTTGTTCTTTTAACGTCTGCCTTGCCTGTAATTAAAAGTTTTTCCAGATTATCATCACCTCTACTTGAAATGTAGCCAAGAAATTCGAGCAAGGCAGACGGTAAAGAGTTGGTACGTCGTACTATCAAAGGAATTATGAACAAACGACGCCGGCACCACATTTTAAGCTCATCAATTCTTGCTCTATTTGCGGCTTTTATGGTATTAACCAATACTGTGGTCATTAATAATTGCTAAATATAGATCCAAATATTAACGTTACATGCAAAGTTTTGTCATCCCCATCCAACCAGCAGTACGATTTTTATTGGTAATCCAGCACTTGTGAACAAAATGGTAACAATTTGCGTGTACACACAGACGGGTTCTAGAGTTAAGAGGAGGTGACTAAAATAATGCTACTTGTATTTTAGTCACCTCATCTAAATTCTAGACTCTACTTCATCGTTTAGCATCGTTATATGACATATATATCCCACTTACTGCTATTTTAGTTTGCTATTTTTTTAAATCATAATGAACTTACACCTTTGTATCTACAACGAGCCAGGCTCATTATCTAGTGTGGGCTCACTATTAATTTACAATATAATATAACTCCTGCAGTGTACCTACTAGAGTTAAATTATTCATTAGGTTTATATATAAGTTTGTATTAATTATTATTATTTTTATTCGTCGTTTCGGATTATTGTGTTACTGGGTCTGCTAGTATGACGATCGTCATTATTCTCTGATCAAATTAATATTACTAAAATTTTGTTAAAATATTTATACTTAATTAAGTTACTTCTGCCCCAAAATGGGCAACCAGAAAAATATGTTTTGCTTTTATTGAATTTTAATTTCATTTAAAATCATCGTTAGAGGTAGAACTTTGGAATATATTGAAGTACGTAATGAATATTGGGTTCACAAAAATGTGAATATAACCTTACTATTTTCTCCTTTTTTTTTGGTTCTCTTCTCCCGATGGATGATGAATGAGATGATAGGGAAGGCAAAGGGTCTAGCCCATACAGCCAAGTCTGACGTAATATATTCTAATTCATTTTAATAATCTAATGAGGTCATCATCAAATTCCAGATGCTGCAGAATTTGATGCTTTTCTTGGAGTCACTCGCGGCACCATAGCTTAAACACGTCGGGTAAAATATGTGAGTTGACAGCGCAAGAAAACCGCAAAAAATAAACTGCAACTTGTGCCAATATTTAAAGTCCAATTTATCGTTTTCCATAATTATTCACATTGTAGCACATTATTAAACAAAACAACACCACTTTTGACCAGTAATATCCACAGTAAATTAATTTACAAAACAAAAACTTGCACTTGACACGCAAAATGGCGCGAAGGACTCTTATTTTCTTCTTTTACCCGCCTGTTCATGGCCTAACTAGACATAACTCAGACAACGAAGCTCTTTGTCCCTCAATAATGAAATTATTATTTACGAAGCATTTTTATTTTTGATAAAAATTTTATTTTAGAAAAAAAATATTTATTTTTGATAACAATTTTTAGTGAACATTTTTCAATTTGTCAATTTTTAATTTTTATTTTTACATTTTGCTTAATATCTTGTCTTCAGTGAATTTTTCGCCACATATGCTTTACTGGTATTTTATTCCCCTTATATTTGTCTAAAAAATGACGGTAATTGTAAGTCGCTTCGTACTATTGTTTACTGTTAAATTGCGTTTATATCCGATTTTTGTCACATTATATATATTGAGAAAAATAAAATTTAAAAATCTCGAAATTTTAAGAAAGTATTGTTGTTTTCTTGGTGTACATTTCTTTCTAGTCATTCTTAATATATCATTTTCAAAATGCAATCATTAATTTACATACATACTTTTTTTACATACAGTATATTGAATTAACACGGCAGACCTTCCTTCTAGTAATTTTAATTACCAAAAAAGCTCCCGTTACATGTCGCATAGTTTGTAAAAGTTAACCATAGTTTGGAACTGGCCGACAAAGTTTTGGTACCTTTTGCTAACGAAGTCGTCTTCTCGAAAACTACTAGAACGTCGCATAAGGCGGCCAATACATCTACAATAATATTGCACAATAATTTGTTTATATAAAAAAAAACATATTCATAATATAAATAATAAGTTATAAAATAAAATTAGCTAGGTACTCTACAAATAAAACAAAAAATTTGAAACTAATATTATGACCGTCCGAATTAATTTATGATCTCTTTTTTTTATTGTTTATTGTTTAATTAATTAATTATCCGTAGGAACCTTGTTTCTGGAAACACTTGGATTTGACAAAGTTTACAATTTTGTATATGTAATGTAATTAATACAATGACATAGAAAAATAGCCGGATACGAGAAAGCAAGGAACAGTCTGCTACTATATAGTCATATATTGGTTATATAAACTAAGGTTGGATGCAGCTGTAAAGGGGCGTTGTACTTATCAAAACATTGTCTTATGTCAAATAATAATAATGTTGTATAATAATTATTCAATAATTTTAATGTCAAATATAATTATAATTATAGCAGCTGTAAATGGGCGTTGTCACTTATGAACTAAAATTAAAAACTAAGCCTAATTAATATTATATGTCAAATATATATATATATATATTAAATTTTTTTTTGCAGAAATTCGATCAATATATTTATGGACTGTTAAAATGAGTTCAATTAATATGAATGCCTAAAAGTACAAAGATTAAAAAATAAAATAAATTAAGAACTAAATTATAAAAACAAAAAAATAATAAATAAAATTACGTCTATTCGATGGGCGTAGTGTGCCGAGGACACTCGCTGCATTCCCCCGCTGAACAGCGAGGCTGACCCTTTGAACAAGATATTCTCTACTCAAAGGGTCACCCGTTGCCAAGTGGAGTTTCTTACCAAGCTCGCGGGAGAACACAAGAGCCTCCTCGGACCACGGGCCCATCGTTTCAACTGCAAATGGAATGAAATGGTGATTGATGATGATCTCCGCGTACTTGCGTGCGGCTGATTCTGCAGCGGCCTCAGGTTTAAATAATATAAAATATATATCTTATTATTTCTGTATAATAAAACATAATATAATGTCAATAACATTAACATGTATAAAATTAATTAGCTTATTTATTATTTTTGTAAGCTTATTTAACAAAATATTGTATAAAAATATGTAGTTGAAACTGCTGGCGACTGCTTAACTAAGTAAAAGCTTTGTAACATTAAAACATAGTGTACATGATAATAGGAAACATTTCTCTATGATTATCTTCTTAGCGGGATTATGACGTCTTTTCAGCTTAGAGTGTAGAGCTTTATGCAGTGTTAACATTGTTCAACTTTGCGTCGTTTACGCCATTGCTGGTTGTATAGAGTGCAAATAGATCAAATGCAATGTAGGCCAGGCGCGGTGATGGCTCGGTTGTAAGAACGGGTTCCTTAAATCCTACAAAGGTCGGTTCCAACCCACCCGGCATGTACCAATGAGAAATACACTTTTCTTACGTACATTTGTCATAGATTTACAACACCACCGTTCCCGTGCCTCAGAGAGCACGTTAAGCCGTCGGTCTCGGTTCCACTGATACCAACTTGTGGAATCGTTTATAAATTTGCAATAAAAATTGTCATCATATCCTCGCCAAGCCGTCTTGGACTGAATGAACGATGAAAGCATCTACAAACTATTGCTAAACTATATATTTACATTTAATATTCATGCAATAAACCAATAACTGTACAATAACAAAAACTATTATCGTTTAAAGAACCTTAAGTTAAACGCATTTCACACCACTATCACCTTGTCATGAAAGATATCAACATAAGTTTTAATGAATGTATTAAGAGTATTACAAGCTCTAATTAAAAATGTATTTTATCTGTAGTTAGTGCTCGCCATTGGTATGCGAAAGGTGGGCTTATACCGATTGGTCCGCACCGGTGTATGTGCACGTCTTGATGATAGCACGCCACCCGCTCCTGTCTTCGGCGGCATGCACAGCATCATGGACACTAATGTCGATGGTGGAACGAATTTGCTCGGACCAACGTACCTTTTCTTCTACATTGCCACTAACAAAAAGTTTTTTTAGGTTATCTCTTCCTCTTCTGGCAATGTTCCCAAAGTACTGGAGTATCCGATATGCTGGATAGCCTAGTCAATATTTATTTATATTATAGTCAATATTATTTGTTTAATTCCAAGGCTGTAGAAATTAGACGCCAGTTAACGTTTCGGTATGTTGAATCGGTCAATAGCAGGCATAAATTATAATTAAATGTTTGTATAATGTTTATTAGTTTAAGTAACTTGTGTCCTATATTGTTAATATTCTTCTGTAGCGATGTTTTCTTCCTTTGTTTGTTAATTTAATTAATTTAATTTTAGGCTTATATGTGAAAACCTTTAATAGTTGTTATAGGGAATTTACCGATTAATATTTATATACAATAGTCAACTGTTGGTTTTCCAAAATGAATAATAAATAAATAAATATGTGTAGATGGTTTAAAATCGACACGGTAGTCCGATGCTCAGTCCACAAGAACCTAAGCATTTTTTTCTGATGATGATTCTATAGTAACACATTTTAGAATTACAGTGTCTATAAAGTGACCGCAGTGTTGGGGAATATTTCCTTTTTCACGATGTTAAGCGGAACGTGAATGCTGTAACCTACTTTAACGCCCACCTAAACAAGCTTGTGGGAATCTTGTATTCGAATTTCAAACGGCTGTAACACCGCTTTTCAGGGTTTTCAATAGCGGAAAACATTTACCGCTTTTCGGAGGTTTCATGTTATTTCCTTTGCATAGGTAATTGTGAGTGCAATTACCTTTAAAAGTAATGAAATAAAGTAAAAAACTAAAGTATCATCACGACCGTTTCCCTTTCGGGTGGTCATAAACCATGCTTATAAATAAGCGGATTCACATTTAGCCAACTTAACTATGGGCTAATCATGACAAGTGGCAAGCTCGTCGATGTCTCCAGGCGTACCAAACTCGAGAAATATGACAAATAAATTAAATATTAATTAAATGTATTTATTTACATTAATAAATAATTTTGTGTCCCGACCAGGAATCGAACCCGGTACCTCCGAGTCTAAGTCCACGGACTTAACCGCTAGACCACGGAGGCAGTTTGAATGTATTAGGCGATTTTTTTTACTTAGAACGACATTTGATTTTTGACAGTCACTGACGGCCAACATCAGTCCCTCCTATTATGATTGGCTATCAAGATGCTGACTCCGGGTTATAGGAATGGGGAACACGCTGACTGGGAGAGCATTTATATTGTAAATTGATATGTATGAGTACGCGTTGAATTACTCGTAGTAGCTACAGTATGGGGGTCATTTTTTAGCCTGTGCATGTGGTTCGGTTACAAAGAAGGGTTGTGGAGCTCTTTAGAACACTCACCGTAGTATAGCTTGTAGAACAATATGCTTTTTAAGGCCACATCTCGACAAAGCTAAGTAACTCTTAGAGTTTTAGATACTGTAGTGTAGTTTAAACCAAACGAATAAAGAGCTAGAACCAAGGCACTAGTGAAGTGAACTTGTGTCAGTTTATTTTCGTAAGTAAATGTTGATAAAAGTTTTTAATTGAAATACACAGATCATTTCGACGAAGTATGGTTGACATTGGATTGGATGGACATCAGCCCAATTCTACTTATCTACAAAGTGGAACTTACGTAAAACAAATTAAATGTTACATATTACAAATTATAACTTATTGAACCATTTAAAAAAGCAAACATAATTAAACTGTTTATCTATATATCTATATATATATATATATATATACATATTATAAAGGTGAATGTCTGTGGGTGTGTTCCCTACGCATTGCATTGCAAAACTACTTGACCGATCGGGATGAAACTTTGGGAATATGTTGTGTGAACATCGGGGAAGGTTTCTGACATATTAGATTACATAATAAGAAAATCTTAATATATAAAACAAAGTCGGGTTTGTTAGAACACTTATAACTAGAGAACGGCTGGACAGATTTCCATGGTTTTCGATTTGTTGGATTTGTCTCCGTCCCGAATAATATAATAACTTTTAATAATATTGGAAAATTTACGAAAAATAAAAGAAAAATCATTTTTCTATACAAAATAAATAAATAAATAATAAATAAATAAATATTTCCAGACAATCACACAGCGCCATCTAATTTCCGTGGTAAGCTGCGAGGCTTGTGTTACGGAAACTAGATGGTTGATAAACTACATATTATACTTTTTTTTTTGTAAATATATACATATTATACATATAAACACCCAGACCGAGACAAATTATACAATGTACAACTTGCCCCCGGTGGGAATCGAACCCACGACCTCCCGAGTTTACGGCAACGTTTGTTACCACTAGACCACGGAGGCGGTACGTGTATTGCCTGTCATACCTGTCAAACAATGTTGGTTGTTAAATATTTATGCGTGCGTTTAGAAATGTATATTTAGCTTATTTATATACTATAGAATAAATGACAAATAACCTAATGTATTAATTAATTTTTCTCTCTTTTTTTGATTTGTTTAGACAATTGTTTTGTGTGAGTATTATTATTATTAATAATGACATTCATTGACTGTCAGGCGGTACGAAGTTCGCCGGGGCAGCTAGTACTTGTATATTATATAATATAATTAAAATGCACATTTTATATAAAATGACTAGTAAAAGTTTGTGTAAAATTATTATTATTTCAACCTAAAATTGATTTAAAAAAAATATATAAAAATGACGACAATTATAACTAAAGTCCAGCGTATAGTAAAATACGTATTGGTCGAAAGTTCTATTCAATTATTATAATATATATTATTATAAGGTTAGGTTAGGTTAAGGTTAGGTAAGGTCCTCGCCAATCCGTCTGGCCAGCGTGGCGAGTGTAGGCCAAATTCTCCAGATATATGTTCTGGAAGGCCCATCTCCAGCAGTGGAGGTCTAGGACGCTATGTTCTAGGGGCTGTAATGATGATAATGATGATGATTATAATTATTATGGAAATTAAATGGGTAGGTTATTACAATCATTATTTTGGCAGTTTTTCACGCTAAAATAAAATAGAATGGAAATAAAACTAGTAGTACTCATTTGAAATTGTTAACTCTCTTACGCTGTTTTGTTATCTCAGCGTGAATATTTTTATTTTGGTTGGCATTGCGATAAGTGTTGGTGCTTTTTCTGAAAAGAACGCTCTTTGTTATTCTGAAGCATGCAGTGAAAATGTTGCGGAAAATATTCAACATAATCACAGACAATATTTTAAACATTAATCTATTGCAATAAAGCTACTAACACCTTAAATATAAGATGGGGCAAGAAGCCAAACGGTATGAGAATTAAAGCTAGGACAATCGTTTAACTGCCTTCGTGGTCTAGCGGTTAAGTGTGTGGATTTAGACTCGGGGGTTCGATTCCTGGTCGGGGTACAAAAATATTTATTAATGTTAAATAAATACATTCAATTATTTATTTAACATTAATAACAATATTTAATTTATTTGTGATATTTCTCGAGTTTGGTACGCTGGAGACATCGACGAGCTTGCCACTTGTCATGATTGGCCTATAGTAAAGTTGGCTAAATGTAAATTCGCTTATTTATAAGCGTGGTTCTGACTTGAAAGGGAAACGGTCGTGATGATACTTTTTTAAAATATTATTTTACATAAAAATATCAACCAATGCCTGCTCTATCTCTTATATTTAATCTCTTTGGTAAGCTACAATATTTTTATTTTTGATTAATTGTATAATTTATTATTATATCAATATACTTTAAGCAAACTGTAATCTAAACCTACTATAATATAGAGTGGTGGTGGCTTGGTTAAAGAAGGGCTTTTCTTAAAAATCCTAAATCAGTTTGCCCCCCGTCATGTACCAATGAAAAATGTATTTTATACCTGTCATAGATTTTACCACCATGCTTTGGAAAGCACGTTTTTTTTTTTTTTTTTTTATACTAGCACGACATGTGACCCTGCGCCCACCTGATGGTAAGTGGCGCGCAGGGTCCATGAATGTTAGCAACTGGAATCAGACCCTTATATCCGACATCAGTCCCTAACACTATGCCGGCTTGACTAGATGCCTTTTCACACTTCGCTTGAAGGACTCCAGGTTATAGGAAAGTGGAAACACAGAGGCTGGAAGAGCATTCCACATCTTTATTGTGCGACAGATGTATGAGTCACCAAATTTATAGGTACGCGAAGGGATAGTGACTACGGTATGTGGGTGCATATTCTGACCTGTGCGTGTGGTTCGGTTGCGGAATGGGGAGGAAGGAATTAGGTTATAGAGCTCTTCAGAGCACTCACCATAGTATAGCCGGTAGAAGACGCTCAGAGAAGCTACATCTCGGCGAAGCTGCAGGGATTCGAGAGTTCCAGATATAGTGGCATCGTCCACAATTCGAACAGCTCGCCTTTGTAGGACATTGAGAGCATCTGTGAGGTACTTGGCTGAACCATCCCAAAGGTGTGAACAGTATTCCACGCATGATCTGATCTGTGCTTTGTACAGCAACAGTCTGATTGATGGCGGGAAAAACCGCTTCACCTTGTTCAGTATTCCGAGCTTTTTTGACGCTGTTGTTTGACGTTAAGCTTTCGGAGTAACTACATCCGTAGTCTAGCGGTTAAGTCCGTGGATTTCGAATCGGAGGTACTGGGTTCGATTTCTGGTGAAGACACAATAAATTATATAATTAATTTGTGATATTTCTCGAGTTTGGCACGCTAGAGCCACTTGTCATGGTAGTAAAGTTGGCTAAATGTGAATCCGCTTCACAAAAAAAGTGATATCATTTTTTTCTAAGTTAATAAATTGTCATTAAAACGGACATCCGATCCTCGCCAACCCGTCTGGCCAGCGTGGCGAGTGTAGGCCAAATTCTCTCTCTATATATATATATAGAGAGAGAGAATATATATATATATTCTGGACGGCCCATCTCTAACAGTGGAGGTTTAGGATGCTGTGTCTAGGGGCTGTAATTAATAAATTAATTCTACGACTATACTGTTCTCGAATTCAGCAAAGCTTTAAAGCTATCCGTCGTATACGGTACGGATATTAATATATCTTATCAGCAAGGCCATGTATCACGCCCAGCTTCTTGCATTGTTATCTAAATTAACCCGCTTAAGTGCCAAGACAGTTAATATTCATTGATTCTAGCAATAAATTTTATACTCGCATTGTTATACGATTATAATTACTTGTAGATAACTTGTTTCGTGATTATAGTAACCGAAAATTTACATAACGTAGTTATAAAATTTAACATAATCTTCTCACCTTGACATAAAAACCTTCCCACTTGTGAGAAACCTGGCCCCTCTGCACGCCCGTCCGCCGGACGCCAGACAATGCTACGCTCATCACCTGCTAGAGTCATAATCGCGGCCCTGCCGCCAGGCTGGTATATTTCAATGATTACCCCATGCCCTGTCCGTAGTTACAGAAAGCGAACGCAACCTATGTAAGAAGGCAACACTATACAGATTCCGCACTCCCCCCTGAGGGGGGTGTGAGAAGACCAGTTAGTAGTAGTATTTTATGATGATTGTCCTAGCTTCTTATACCGTTTCGTTTATTGCCACGTCTAGTTATATACCTAGGCTCAAGTATCTCCAACACCGGCTTCTGTTAAACAGAAGTACGCAGAAGAATAGGGATGGCCAAGAACGCCATGAGCCAGATGAAAGGAATGTGAAGTGATCGAAACATCACTATCAGGACCAAAACAAAACTTGTCTGTCCGCAGTCTGGTTTTCTCTATATTACGCTGCCGAAACCTGGACTCTTAGAGCCAATAAACGAAGCCACCTCGAGGCCTTCGAAATGTGGTGCTGAAGGCGTATGCTGCGCATTCTGTGGACAGCGCGGATAATAATAGTAGCTCAAAGTCACTACCAGGCTCTCTTCCATCTGCCTGCAATGAGTCCTTAAGTATATTATACATATAGCCCATAAAATTATAAATATTAAATTAAATTATATCATTATGAGTAATTTGTTTTTCATTACCAACTTACTCATGGTATCGCTTTTTATTCTCGTTTTATGTATGTCTAAAAGACCTGCAGATGACAACTGTTACAACTTCTAACCTGTATCATATTTATTGTGGCATTGTTCATCTGTGGGTCATCATTGTAAGCATATCTTTATATTCTCTATACTTTTTTCATAATAATGGTAATGCAGTGACGTTTTCTTCTATTGCTCTCTATTGCTTAACTTTAAATTTATATGTGAAAACCTTTAATAGTTCTTAGGCTGGTAATCACGGACAAAATAAAAAATGGACAATCGAGCTAGACACCCACGCCCGCACACAAGTGCCAGAATTAAAACAGCGCAGTAATTTCTTGTAAGTATTTGTGACACAATATTCAAGCTATTTTTAATAATTCTACTATCTGCTAGCGGAAGTCTAAGCAGAAAAGCGGTCCAGAAGACCAGCAGCTTATGATGATTGTACAATTCATAATTAGACGCTACCTATGCCGTTAAAGAACGATAGATTAATAACTTGTGAATTACAGGTGAATATTCATAGTACAGGAGTATCACAGAGTGACTGCAGCTGCAGGATGCGCTCGCCATTACATTAGCATATAGACCAGGAGCTACACACCAAAATATAGTCGGAAATTAAGGCTTAGGCGACGACTATTTTATCTTTACTTCAATCAAAAATAGAGCCTGTGAGCCATTGCTATTGTAAGAATGTGTGAGATATCATTAATAATTATATTTTATATTACACACAAAAGATATAAAATAAATTATGTATGTGCATATGGTGGTGGCTCGGTTGTAAGAACGCGTTCCTTAAATCCTACAAAGGTCGGTTCAAACCTACCCTGCATGTACCAATGAGAAATACACTTTTCTTACGTACGTTTGTCATAGATTTACAATACCACCGTTCCCGTGCCTCAGAGAGCACGTTAAGCCGTCGGTCCCGGTTCCATTAAAACCAACTTGTGGAATTGTTAATAAATTGTCATAAAAAAATGACATCATCCTCGTCAAGTCGTCTGGCCAGCGTGGCGAGTGTAGGTCAAATTCTCCAGATATATCTTCTGTAAGGCCCATCTGCAACAGTGCAGGTCTAGGTCAGGACGTCTTTGGGCTTGTTTTTTAATTTTTGTTTATAGTTTTTAATTAAAGTTCATTTTTTACGCAGTCGAGTTTTCTTCCTAAAACTATAGTTCACGTCTCCAACACTATACACTATACACATCTATGTATTATAGAGGTACCGGGTTCGATTCTTGGTTGGGACACAATCATCTATTTACTTTATTTGTGGTTCTTTTCCAGTTTGGTAAGCTAGACACATCGATGAGCTTGCCACTTGTTATGATGGGCCTATAGTAAAGTTGGCTAAATGTGAATCCGCTTCATTAACAAAGCGTGGTTTGTGACTACCCTGGAATGGATGCGGTCGTGATGATATTTTACTTTTAGTTTTTAACTACAAGACCTCAGCAGAACAAAACACTGATGCCATGTCATGTACGAACATGTAACTTTTAATCTACTAATAAATCTAATTTTATATGCAATTTTAAATTAATTCTGTACGCCTTAACTCCATTTGTACCTACGTACCTTATTTCTTCTTAGTGTATTAGAGTGTAGCGAACTCTTGGCAGAGTGGTCGTGTTCGTCACTTGAGTGTCAGTGGCATGCTTAACAAGCCATGCCGCCACAGCCTGCCACTCTTTGCAGCCTGCAGTCTTCCTAGCGCACCCATGTGGGGTGATCTATTATTGTTTTTACCTTGGATGCCTGGTTTCCTACATTGCCATGGCCGGTAACCAATTTCACACCGTATACGCCGATTGCAACGCATCACATGGCCACTTAATATTCCTAAATTGTACCTACATGACGACTTTCTTAGGATAGTAGTGCAATGGTTTCCCCTTCCTTTCTGCACCAGAACTTTTAGGACCTAGTTCTTTCTGTAGCCTCTTCCAACTTATTTCCCGATGAGGGTTGTGGTTATACCGCCAAGGTTATACCTTCTTACAAGCCTATTTATTTTAAAGATGGTTTTGGACGCTATCTCTCTGCCTATGAGCAATAACAGTACGCTGTGAGCTGACTGCAATTTGCTGCAGTAACAGCACCACGGTGGCGACTGATCGATGCTTTGCACTGACTAGAAAACATAAATTAAGAACGACTTTTAATTTTTTCGAATTGGCTACAGGCCAGAATAGATTAATCATGAACTTCCAACTGACTGAAGAATTTATGAACATCAATAGAGTTTTTTACATCCTTTTCCCTGGAATAACTGGATTCATTTGGCTTTACGCCGGGGAAGTTAGTGCAAGCGGAATTCCAGCAAAATCTTTGCACCACTTACTGAAAGAATTGGGCTTAAGCAGGCCTACCGTTAATATATTTTATGAAACGAGCATCCAATACGGCAATAGCAGAATTCCTACAGTATTTGGTTGGGTAGCGAGAAGCAGAATGGTGGATGGTGACCGTCTTTTTACGCAATAAAAAAGAGAAGGCCTTCTTCGTAATCCAGCCTAGAGTCTAATAAGTGGTAGGCGGACTGATGGTGGTAATTTGCCCAGTCTGGCAGGGCGGGGAAGTATCCACCGTTCGTGCCGATAAACCCTCTAGAGTGTATCCACACGTTTCGGGATAAGGTTTGAATTGCCGACATGCCCAGTGAAGCCGGCATAGTGTTAGAGATGACGTCAGTCATAAGTGTCCGATTCCAGTTGATTCATGGAACTTGCGCGCCGCTTACCAGGTAGGGTAGGTAGGTAATGACATGTCGAGCTAGTATCTACCTTACAATTGCGACCTTCAAGTCATCTGTCGATCTGTTTTTATTTATTTATTCATACAATTTCACAGCATTATTAACTTTCTTATATAAACAGTAAAACTAGAACGCGCGGTCTGCTCCCGAGAAACGCTCCATAGCGACTGAATTCCCAAGAGCCAGGCTACCGATTGACATAACCCCCGCGCCCCTCGGATACGTTGCGTTCACGCAGTAAGCTAAATAAATATGAAATTTCTTTTGAGACACCCGGTATTTGTCCGTCCTTCACGCCTATATTACTAGACCAATTTAAATAAAATATGTTTTTGGAGGATCCAGGGTATCCAACCCTGGTTGCACGGCCATTTATCTAATTGTCTGTCTCATCCGCCTTCACGTCTAAACTACTGAACCGATTTATGGTATAATATATAGTGGCATCGCAAGTCACTATTAGTTCTTGAAAGTATAAATAGGCATTTGACATCATTGCATCTTGCCCAGTCTGCCGTGGCGGGGAAGTATCCACCGTTCGTGCCGATAAACCCTATAGAGATAAACACGCTTCGGGATCAGGCTCGAATTGCCGTCATGCCCAGTCTAGTCAGTAGTATTAGCGACTGATGTCAGTCATGAGTGTCTGATTCCAGTTGCTAACATTCATTGCGCGTCACTTACCATCAGGTACACATACTAAGGACACATATCGTGCTAGTATAAAAAAATCTTTCAAAAAAAGTTAGAAATGAATAAATCATGTAATTTCCGAAACTTAGCGATCCAATCATGTTCCTATGGAATAAATACAAGACAACAACACAATAGTACAAATATACCTACGGACTCTAATAACCTGCATCAAATAATCAGAAAATCAAACATCAAAATTATTCCCTTTATGCAGCCCAACAAAACATGTAGATACTATAAGTCCTTATAAACATTGACTAATATTAAATCACCGGGCTAGAAATGCCACTTTTTTGGTTTAATTTTATTTTTATTTTATTTTATTATGGTAACAAACAGTCATAATACAATTTATATAACAAACAATATACATATAATTAGACCTGGAGTACCAAAACTGTAAAAGAGAACTATATTTATTACATTTTCAAAATACAATTAAACCATAAAAGAAAGTAAAAATCACATTTAAGTCTATTCTATCGAATACTTAACTCTAATTATCTCACGGACTCTGCTCCTATGCACTGACTTAGAGCAAGCAAATATGTCCACGTCAACCAAGCAATCATTATATAGTTTTACTGCACGTCTTAAAAAGGTGTTTTTTGCATAATTTGTTCTGCTTAAGGAGAAAATGATCAAGTCTTTAGAACGTGAGCTAAGTCGAGGCACTCTAAACGTGACATTGTCTAAAAGAGTAGGAGAGTCTATGTGATTATTCACTATTTTGTACAGAAACATGGAATCGTTTAAAAAACGGCGACTTTGCAAAGAATTAACTTTAGAATTAATATATATAAATAATGACACTCTGTTACTAAATTTAGTTCTATTTGTTGTAAGATTTTGTCAATATTTTTCCATAATTAAATAAATAAATTACTTACTGTAAATTATTATTAAGATAGGCACCAAGTCCCACCTTGTACATAACTGTTGAGTTTTTAGGTATAATAAAAAAAATATAAATAAAAAAAATATATACATTTGTTTCTCTGACGGATGTTAAAGTATCGGATTTAATACAATCAAAGCTCATTTTAAATTATTAAAATATAAGTATGGATTGATATAACGCTGCTGAAAAAATGTACTGACAAATTGAAGAATTATTTTAGGTGATGCCAATATTATTTGCCCAGTTTACGTATTTTAGGTCAATCGTAATACCATTTTCAGTGCTGACGGTACTGATGTCTGGCTCTCAATATAATAGGCTGCCAGCGTAGACATGCATTAAGGAATAGCCGTACAATTTCGTAACGTAAAATCGGATTTTTCGTCCAACTCGGGCTGAGACCTAATTCTTTCAATAAGTACAAGTACACATATACTGCCGCTAGACATTCTATATTGGTCAAATTTTTGGTACAAATAAAGCAGTTAAGACAAGATAAAAAAGTGCGATCAAAATTAAGAGGAAATATTAGATATCCATATATACTTGTACCAATAAGAAATACACTTTTCTTGCGTATATGTGTCATAGATTTACAACACCACCGTTCCCGTGCCTCAGAGACCACATTACGCCGTCGGTCCTGGTTCCACTAAAATAAACTTGTGGAGCCAGCGTGGCTAGTGTAGGCCAAATTCTCCAGGTATATGTTCTTTAAGGCCCATCTCCAGCAGTGGAGGTCTTGTGCTTTTAAAATACAATGGTGTAATGAAAGAACCGAATTGCTATGATAGCATTACATAAAGTAGGTATGAAGACAAATGCAATTATTGGAAGTCTCCATCCGCTTGGTATTAGTCACAATATGTTCGTGTACCGGCTATCGATAATAAAACGTCCTCTGTTTAAAACAAAAAATGATCAGGGGCCTAATTCTGGCGCTTTCGACTTGCGTGTCGGTTCGAAATATTCGAATAAAAGCGACAGATCTCCATAGAAAACTGTCAGTTTCATTCGACCAAATCGAACGAACATGCATGTCGAAGGCGCAAGAATCGGGGCCCTGGTCGTCCACGTAGTATTTGTACTATAAAGGCGATCAAAGCAGTAAAGGAATTTGAAGAAATCCTGTTCAAAAGCAAAAGATTTTATCTAGGGAAACTACAAAAGTAATTTTAGCTTGCAAAGGTCGCGGCAGTGGTACATACATTTTTCTGGAATTCTTCTCGCTCTAACTTTCACTGTGTAAAGCTGAGTCGTTCCAAATAATTAATTCATGTTTATTTGTAGAAATACTAAAAAGGTAGTTAGTTTAAGTTTAATACTGGTATTGTATATTCTATCCAGTCTGTTATATCTACGTCTCTGGTTGCTAGGCTTCCCAGAGGAATGCGCTGTGATACTAATTAATCCCATAGAAACAGTGAACTATCGGGGCTATTCAGTTAATATAATTAGCCTGTCATAAGGACAATAATACCATGTCATTATGACAGTAAAGACATGAACACACCAGATCCGGGCCAAAACATGCACCGCCATACCGTAGCTACCATCTCTACTTGGTAATTTTGAATGCTATGTCAGTAACTTTAGTTCTATGACGAATATAAACATTTCTATTCATCAGAGAAATACCAAGCATAGCTCTCCTGCTGTCGGCTTCTTTACTAAAGTTGGCTATTCCAAATCGGATGGATTATCCATCGTATGACGATGGATAATTTAATTATAAAGTTAGTTTTATTTATCTATAATATGGTTATATTTTCTTGTATACGCATTTAATTCTAACAAAAGGATTGACAGGCAAAAGTGAAAACATTTTTAATATTTGATATTAAACAAAGGTTACTTAAAATTAAATATAGCCACAACAGAGGCTATATGATCCGAAATAAACCATTCCAGCATTCACGCTATATTTAACTGACCTTTTCGCTCCCCAAATACCAGGAGGTCAGATATTGTTAGGAGCTATTCTCACTGCATACAAATGATTCCATGACTACACATACAGAGCAATACTAACGGTAGATACGTCACTTTAAAACCCAAGACATTTGAAAATATAGTTAGTTCCTTTTTTAAATTGATTTATCAATCCGAAAACAAAATCAGTCCTTCGACAAGTAGGTATGTATGAGATCAGATGTTGTTAGGGGGTATTCTAATTGCATACAGTAAGCGATCCTATCATAGCCTACAAAACAAATTCACACAAGGAATATTTTAAACACAGAATTTTTATCATGTTTGTACCATAATGAATCCATATACCTATTAACTAACGAACCAATAATAAATACAACATTAGTCGCAAATTACTAATCTTTCGCTCTCCAAGTACCAGGTCAGATATTGTTAGGAACTTATCCGTCTGAACATATAGCGGTAACACTGTATTCTCCCGGCTCAGTTTATAGGAAAATTAATGGAATCGCCAAACATTGACTTATATTTTTGATCTTGCATTTATTAAAACCTATTGCTTGTAGTAAGTAGTAATGTAGTAACTTCAAATCCTAATCAAATAATATCGATAGCATCAAAAGCCTAATTTACATAATTGTTTTTTTTTTAATTTTTTTATTGTATGTAATTGGCACCAATACCTGATATTTAACAAAGAAAAATACGGCAAAGATAAGTTGGTTTATTGGTAAATATGCGCAATCTTTAACTTGACGTGTTACCATGTAATTGTACATTAAATAATAGAAAATACCCCGTCAGTCAGTCTACCGCGTGACGTCATATCACAATGCTCCGCTCACTCTCATTCATAAGTGAGCGTTGTAATATGAGGTCACAAATTCCGCTTCGCACAATTATTATAAAATGAATAATAGTGAACCTGACAAGTAGGCCTGACTCTTATCAAAATTGCCAAAGGTAGGTGGCTGCCAATTCGTTATCGCAGAAATCTTAGAGTCCTTTGTCTCCTTTTCTCTGTTTTAAACGAGCCTGGAACACCCAAATACCTCAAGGACAATTTTGTATATCTCTCTTCCTTCCACGATAAAATTCCTTTTACGTTCTTCTCATAACTGTTTTCTTTTTGTTCCTTCACATCATTATAGTTTTGTCTCCAACTCCTTTGTAGTCGATGCCACATATTTATGGAATGATCTTTCGGTGAATATAAGGCAGGCAACTAACAGATTGTCATTTAAAAAATTGGTCACACCTTATGGATAGCTTTAAACCACGTTAGTAAGTTGTATGTATAATATTGTGTATATATTGAAATTGTAATACATATATGAACGTGTAGGTATATAATGTTTGTTAACTATCCACTTCGTTTTTCCCATAATAACCTACTTAAATCCCTCCCCACTCTTCCAGCCGATATTCAGATTCGTTTACAGCAGCTCGCCAGTGGCACAAAATTCCTTTAATTGTCAGACAGGCACGATCTCTAAAAATATTTAAAGACAAGCTATAGGTACAAGTACTTACTTCAGAAACAGAATAACTAACTAAATAAAATAAAGAACCTAATTACGCACCGAGAAAATGCCCGGCACAATAATATAATTCAAGGAAGAACATGTTGAGGAGGATATGAGATTTTTGAACTGAGCTTTTTTCATTGTTTTCGAATATAATTTGTATGCAAATTTAATTTCGCGCACACTACCATTGCTCAAATTTTATTTAAAACGTTCTACACGTTTGGTGTTTCAAATTGAATTTAGTACATTTTAAGGTGGGTTTAGACCAGACGAACAAAGAGCTATGCAGAACTACTAGATACAGAGCTTTGGTAGGTTTTATTTATTTATTTAAAATACTTTATTGCACTAAAAATGTACATAGGGCTTAATGACTAAGCATTTTCTGACAACCAACCTTTGAGAATGTGGAAAGTTATGTATGGGCGCAATTTTATTTTATTTTATATTTATTTATAAATTCTTTATTGCACTTAAAAACTTAACAGTTGAGTACAAGGGCGAACTTAATGCCTCTCGGCATTTTATACTAGCTAACCTTTGGGAGTGTGGTAGACGATTGCGGGTGCATTAGAAATAAAAACAAATACTTAAACATAAATAACAATAATTTACATACTAATACACAAATACCTAAAAAAATATATAATAATAATATATACATTTAATTTATAAATAATTAATTTATACACTTACATAATAATATTACATAAAAGATTTACATATATACACATATACCTATATGTATTAAATTAAAATGATAACACACAATTATAAATGTTACATAATGTGGTGACTAACGTTAACGAAATAAGGAAGATTAAAATGTAGTATAGATTTAGTTATTACTGTTTTTTTTCTGAAGAAAGTATGTGGTGAGTAAATGTTTGAAGATATGAACGGAAGGAGCCAGTCTGATAGTCAGTGGTAGTCTGTTCCACAGATACGATGAATGAATCAAAATATCTGCTAGACGTGTGGGGTGGTGTTTTAAGCTGGTCTCATTTGGTGTAAACGACAACTTTAATTCAAATTATTTATAAAGCAATCTGTTGACTATTTCGTCAACGCTGCGAGTGCTGTAAAACAATCGTGGATACTGCTGTAGCTGCGGCGCTTCTGGAATGATCACTAAAGCTTTTTTAAAAGTACTAAAGTTTAAAAAACTGGTCTATTCACACTTCATGAATAGCTCTAAACCACGTTAGTAAGTTGTATTTGTGTATGTTTATGTACAAGTTTGTGTATGTATTAGTATTTAGTATATTGATATTATAATACATATATAAGTAGGTATATAATATTTGTGGAATTATCCTATAATTGTATAATACTGTTACTTTCATTGCACCTGTATTTGTTTAAATTTGTCCCTAAGGTTTGGCTGTCAGAGAATGTCTACGGGCATTAAGTCCGCCTTTGTGCTTTGTGCAATAAAGTTTTAAAATAAATAAAGCACGAACCGACGGCTTTCCGACGATTATTCGCAAGAAGCCCCTTATTTTATCCAACGCGTGCGGAATAGTAGCAACAGTATCCTGAGCATCTCGCCATGCCCGATCCAAGATCATTTATCAAATTGATAACTCCTTGGCCAAGCGCCTCGCTGAAGGTCCCCATGGGCCCATCGTCTCGACCCCAAGCGGCGCAAATTCGCAACCGGTACCAAGGTTGGCGTATTTGTATGGGTAAAAATGCCTGAAATAAACGATATTGAATTGAATTACCTACCCATTAAATAAAAAATTCTGCCTACATTTTTTTTCTTAAATACTTGTATTAGTTAGTTCTATTTGCCAGTTTCCAGACGATATGTCAAGCATAATCATTGCTATGCTTACTATGTTGTGTATGGTTACTCGGTAACACACCGGCATATCTGATGCGGTCACAATGTTGCGCACACCACATGCATCACGGAATCACTTTGGTTTACCAAAACTGTTTAAGTCAGCTCAAACTAATGTACGGAATGAACAGTAATAGAGTGTCGCTTTAGTTTTATTATTTACCGTTATAATAGAATATATATATAACTTGCATACATTACATTACATAGATAGTTTAAAGTAATTTAATTTATCTGCATTACAAGATCGAAGGTAATTGTTGAATAGTATGTTTTTATATAAATTATTCATCAGTAATATCTGGTGGACACTGACAGTGGGTTTGGTGCACAAGTTTAAGGTCGCTTAGCGAGCTATGGAGACAGCTATGTCCGGTATTTCTCTGATGAATAGAGTCCAAAACATAGACATTCGTCAAAAACCAAAGTTACCGACATAGCCTTCAAAATTAATTAAAATAAATAAATAAATAAATTAGTAAGTTAAAGTAGCAATGAGCCAGACACGTTCGCAGAACCGATGACCGATGGAGTAGACGGATTCTGGAGTAAAGACCACGTACAGGATAACACAGAGTGGGAAGACCGCCCGCCATATGGACGGATGACCTGAAAAAGGTCGCTGATGGGTGCTGGATGAGGGTGAAAAAAGATCGTGTGAAATGGCGAGCCCTGGGGGGAGGCCTATAGCCAGCAGTGGACAGAAATAGGCTGATGATGGTGAAAATCGACACACCCCACCTACTTTCTCGTATATTGTTGTGCTGACCAGGCTGCAAATGGTTGGCAAATATGATCTATTCGTTCTACGATAATCTAAATCCAGTATGGGTTACCACTCATCACTAAACCGTACATATCGTCAATATAACAGATTTTCACGAAATAATAAGAATGACAGTCTCGACATATTTTCTAACTCTTTGCATGTTTTAAGCCCAATGTATTGTTGCTGCAGTGGATCCTGGCTGAGACTGTAAACAGAACTGCTGTTTGACCAAGTTTGATTCTTGGAATTATGTTTCTTTATCGTGGTTGTATGATGTTGTATTGCGTAATTAGTTTTAATTTAGATTTATACAATTATTATTATCTCCTGTTCCAAAAATCCGAGCAGATTTTCCCGCCACGGCTCCCTTGACGATAAAAAGGGCTCTAGCCACCATCGATGTTCCAGCTCTTCTGGAGCCTGCTGGAGTGGATGATTGCAAAAGACCCGATGATATGACGTTGGAACCCTGGGAACGAGGACGTACTCTGGTGTGGGACGCCACGTGCGTCGACACCGTCGCCGCATCTGAGATGGGGACAGCGCATAAATATTAAAAGATTACATATTTGTGTCTATTGCTGTAAAAACTCTGGGCCCATGGAGTCCAGTCGCAAAAAAAATATTTTAAAAGATATAACACCGCGTCTTGTCGTCTCCTCCGGTGACCAGAGGGCTGGCTCGTTCTTCGCCCAAAGAATCAGTATTGCAATTCAGCGGGGAAATGCAGCCAGCGTTCTTGCCATTATTCCTCGTGGACGTGATTTATATCCCTATCCGTAGTATTAATATTAATTTTATTTTGTATTATTTTTTTATAAATAAATAAATTTCGTATAATAAATAAAAATAATAAATGTTATTATTTTTATTTTGGTCATTCAAAGGCTCAATTAATGGATACTGTAATAGGTTGTGGTGGTTGCATGTAAGTGGTGCAGCATCTAATTTCTGTCTTAGTTGTAAGTGAAAGTCTATGTTATATATATATATATTTAATTGATATATTGCACCTACCTCACATAAATGTTCTCGTTGTCCCGAAGGTCTGACAGGCAGAGAATGTCAAGCGACATTATGTCACGCCTTTGTAATTTATGTGCAATAAAGTTTTAAATAAATAAATAAATAAATACATATTGTTGCTGGCACTGTTGGCGACCCTAATCAATTATTATATTATTTATTAATTATATTATTAAGGTAGGTAAAAACATGAGTGCGCAAAGATAAAGAATGGTGGTGGCTTGGTTATATTTTAATTACGATTGTAGTATCATTTAAAAAAATAAAATTCCAAGCATTGAGATGGGGTATATACTCGTAGTTTGTCTTTGTATCTTTGACTATCATCACAGCCCCTGCAATATTTAGTTAGGCAACCCGTCTATTTGTTAGCGTTTTTTAAAGTGGCTTTCGTTCGGATAACATACCGATATTACTATACTAAAGGTCGCTGTTCTACGTATATTGTACTATAATATAACGTACTATAATATAATATAATATGACGGCATTAACGGAATCATACAGTATTTGGTTGGGTAGGGAGAGAAGTAGAATGGTGGATGGTGAGCGTATTATCGCGCAATAAAATAAAAATGAGTCCTCCTTTTTTAAACCAACCTATTGTCGGTCACTAGCCCGAGACACCATTCTTCTCATCTCTTACCCATACACGATGGACCCGGCACCCGCACGGTGAATCAATGTAATGCTTAGAAATTTGTCTTCTAATTTATGTAATATAATTAATTCCCTATTAAATATATGATCATATTATAATACATTTACGAGTACATACACACACTCACACTATATACTTTCATTCATACTTAGTATGATGTGTTCAGGGCGATTTGTGATATTTTTTATTTTTTTTATTATTATTATATATTTTTGGGCGTAAACTTAATTTCTGTTATTTTTTTATTTTATAATTTATTTTTTAACGGTGAAATCCTTTGGTTTAGAATTTAAATTGTTAATTGTATTGCTTACTAAAATGACTGCCTCCGTGGTCTAGCAGTTAAGTCCGTGGATTTAGACTCGGAGGTACCGAGTTCGATTCCTGGTTCGGACACAAAAATATATATTAATGTAAATAAATACATTTAATTAAAATTTAATTTATATGCGATATTTCTCGAGTTTGGTACGCTGGAGACATCGACGAGCTTGTCATGATTTGCCTATAGTAAAATTGGCTATATGTGAATCCGCTTATTTATAAGCGTGGTTTTTGACCACCCCGAAAGGGGTAATACCTTTTAGTAAGATAATAATAATAAATATTTCCAGACAGGTCACACAGCGCCATCTAATTTCCGTGGTAAGCTACGAGGCTTGTGTTACGGAAACTAGATGGTTGATAAACTACATATTATCCTTTTTTTTATTGTAAATATATACATATTATACATATAAACACCCAGACCGAGACAAATTATACAATGTACAACTTGCCCCCGGTGGGAATCGAACCCACGACCTCCCGAGTTCGTTTGTTACCACTAGACCACGGAGGCGGTGGTAAAATGTATTTCTGTTTTAGATTTCTTACTAAATAAAGTACAACGACCTTCTTGATGAGCAAGCAAAAGTAAGAATTGAAATGTAAAATTTAGGCAGACATTATAATAAGCAAGCGGTTCTTGATTATTCCAACGCTAACTCGATTGAGAGCTTTCGTGCTGATGAACTAGCGTCTAATTGTATAACAAACTACGTTCAGCATGCTAATGAAGGCTCCACCCGTTGCACTGAACACCGCACACTTCACCGTCATAATGCTCAGCAGTATATCCATTGCCTGATTCTTAATTACACTTTTTATTATTATCATTCAGTGCAGACAGCCTCTATAACGCACAGTTCTAGTCCATATGAACCTTCCAGAATATATTTCATTGCGATTTTACCCTCCAATGCTCACTAGCTTTCCAAAAATGTCACAATTCAGTCATAATACTGCTGAGTATGTATGTACGAGTATATCCAAAAAACGAATTAATGCTCTAGAGTTGTGGTATTGGCGAAGAATGTTGGGCATCAAGGACAGAGTTCTGAACCAACAAATTCATACTGAATTCCATTTCTATTCTTCTTGATTATACAATCACGCATTCTCACTTTCTTCTGTTTCGTGTCGCGGCGTGGATAAAGATTCATCATTCATCATCATTACAGCCCCTAGAACAAAGAGTCCTAGACCTCCACTGCTGGAGATGGGCCTTCCAGAACATACATATATCTGGAGAATTTGGACTACACTCGCCACGCTGGCCAGACGGCTTGGCGAGGAATAAATATTAGGGTAAACATTAATCGAGCTGTATATCCTAGTTCAAGGAAAAGTCGACGGCAAGAGGATGCGTGGTAGGTCTCCGATGAGATGGACTGAGCAGGTCAAGGTTGCAATAGACCATGGTGCCTCAGCGTCTATATCCACGGACTTAAACGCCAAATCCCTTACGAGGTAGGCTGATACAATTGAGCGCCACTTGTCACGATCACGACATACCTCTTTCGCTTCTTTCACATTCATCAACCTCTTCATACATGCCCTTTTGTTTCGATGGTTTTTTAATGTACCTTCACTTATTGTTTTATTTATTTGATCGTCATAAGTAAATTCTGCCATTATATTTCTGGTTCGTCAATCTCTTTTCACTCATCCTTTTACCATGTCTGTCTTGCCCGGTATTGTTAATATCTTTATTCTTTATTTTTTATTTCCCACCGGAATTTGGTTAGGTCTATGATTAAGTACATAATTCTATTAGGTACGAGTGTTATGTTATATAATTTACTGACTACATACTCGTATATCTATCGTGCCTGGAAAGTGTTATATTTGAGCAAAGAACAGAACTGGCAGTAGGAACCTTAAGATCAAGACACTTAAAATAACTTAAATGCGGCTGTAAAGGGGCCTTGTCAAACTTTATTAGTATACTAAAATTAACCTAAATAAGACTAGTTAAAATAGCTGCGGCTGTATCTCTTCTTTAAATTGATTATAAGTTTGTTAATGTAAGTTTGGCAACATCGGTTCCAAATAATTTAGTGCGCCTTGCCATTTCCTCTTGTTTTAGTTATTCCGTTGTACCAAGGTTAAAGTTATATATTTTCACAAGAATAGGTCTCAAATGCTATCGATATTAAATTCATATGAATGGAATTTTGGTGTTGACTTTTAGTTGAGCATATGCAGCTTATCGAATTCTGTTCTAGCTAAAATCTATTAGAGTTGGTACAGTCAAACACACTATATTATTTAAAAATCAATCCGATAAAAATTGTTTAAGTTCCAATCGCCGTCCTTTAATTTAAATGTAAATAATAGAAGTTTAAAGGGTTTTACGACTTTGCATCTTTCTCGTTCGCAAAATCCAATATTTTCAAAGATTTTTCAAGTCTGAGTGTACTTTTGAGATATACTCGTAAGTTAATGTAGTCTATTTACTTTCTAGGAAATAACATTACTGACATTTTGGACTTACTCGTATTTTCATTTTACCTAATTTTAGACAGAGATAAATAGCAAAATCATTTATAACGATTTTTCTCTGATTTTTGTTGGTAGTTTTATAAAATAGGAAAGTTGTTATAAATGACCCATTCAGCTGCCTCCGTGGTCAAGCGGTTAAATCCGTGGATTTAGAGTCGGAGGTACCTGGTTCGATTCCTGGTCGGGACACAACAATATTTATTAATGTAAATATATACATTTAATATTTCTCGAGTTTAGTACGCTGGAGACATAGACTAGGTTACCACTTGTCATGATTAGCCTATAGTAAAACTGGCTAAATGTGAATCCGCTTATTGATAAGCGTGGTTTCTGACCACCCCGAAAGGGAAACGGTCGTGATGATACTTTACTTTTGACCCATTCAAGACTAGGCTCAATCTTCTGATTGAAGCCTCCAAGTCCTCTGGCCGCCAAACTAAGGCCCCCCGACCCTCCCACCGTTCCAGTCGCTGATCCAGCCGTGTCCCCCATTTCCCCCTCGATGGCTCCACCGCAGACCTCTACCCCTCAAATTGGGTCTACTGCCGTCGAGAAGACTCCACTTTGCATGTTGCACATTTTTGTTTAACGCGGCGAATGAGTACCTACACTCCGTAGCCACGATTTGTATCCCTTTCACTCTAGCCAACAGTGAAAAAGAGGTTTTGGTCCGTAGGCGCCTTGGGGTCTCCTTATGAGGCCTCACGGTGATTCAGGCATTGTACCTCTCACGATATGGGGACGTATCGATAGGCGATTATGCGAGTTTCCATCATTAAAGGAAAAAAAAAACTGTTATGAACTGTGATTATTGTTATAAATAAACAGTAATCACCGAATGAACTAGTCCAGTTTTATTAATTCTTTCACTCATAGAAAGTTTTCTTCTTAAGTAACATACGCTTTATTACTTGTATGTATATGCAGGTTGTTAAAGTATATTATATAATTTAAACTAACATTAAAGTATAATATTGGCTTCCTTGAAGCCACATAAATTTCACACTACAACTAACGAAGTTGTATAAACTTTAGTCCTAACTCTGCGAAATGATTAGCAAGTCGCGTCTAGTTCGTTACCCAATTAGACACTAGTTAATCAGCGCTGTTTCCAGTGTATATACAGCGCCAGTTGACTGATGTAATAACTGGGCGTTAAATACAATTTATACCCAACTAATGTAATGGCGCGAGAACCTAAAATCGGATCGAATAGTGTAAACTCTAAGAAATGATTGGCCAGTCGCATTTAGTTCGTTACCAAATTAGACACTAGTTTATAACCTCTATTTCCCGCATATATACAGCGTTAGTTGACTAATGTAATAACTGGGCTTTAAATACTATTTATAGCCATCTAATGTAATGGCGCAAGAAACTTAAATCGAAGTATCGAATAGTGTAAACTCTAATAAATGATTGGCCAGTCGCATTAATTTTGTTACCCAATTAGATCCTAGTTAGTTTACGCTGTTTTTAAAGTATATACAGCGCCAGTTGAGTTATGTAATAACTGGGCTTTAAATAATATTTATAACCAACTAATGTAATGGCACGAGAATCTAAAATCGCAGGATCGAATAGTGTAAACTCTTAGAAATAATTAGCAAGTCACGTTTTTAAAATTAGATACGATTTAATCAGCGCTGTTTCCGACTATACAGAATGTTTTTTTTATGTGTGCGTCAAAGTGAGTCAACGAGGCCGATTTTAAGAAAAACTATAACTGCCACATAATAATAGATAGATAGATAAATTCTTTATTGCACAAAAAAATAAAAAACATTCCAATGTACATAGGCGAGCTTAATGTCTAAGCATTTTCTAACAGCTAACCTTTGGGAGAGTGAGAAGAGAGTGTGGGTGCATGTGTATAAGAATATTTAGAAACTATGATTTAAAATTACTAACTAAAATACTATTTTTTGTATGCTATAAATAAGTCATTGTGTTTATGATTTAAGTAATTTTAATATTTTTATGATCCTCATAATTAGCTGGTGAAGAATGACTTATGGCGTTATAGCTTGTCTATGTACTAAGTTTTTAAGTGCTAAAATTAATTAAATAAATAAATAAACAAATTAATGTAACCGGCTTCGATCTAATGTGCTGGAGCTTTGTGTGTAGATCAATGACAGCAGCGGTTGGTGCGAGTCATTTGTATGCAGCCAGGGAAGCTGTGTCTTACAATATCTGTTATCCTGGTACTTCGGAGAGCCCCGTAGGCTGATTAAAACCCAACACGCGTGCTTAATTAAAACCAGTTTTTAAATGTGTATTTATTTTTTGCATGTTTCGCTAACTCTTAAATAAAATATAAGATGAGTTGGGGTAAATGTAGATATGGGGAAAGTGTAAATATTGTTTATAACTCGGAAAACTAACTATTATTGTTTATAACTCAATACGTTTCGGGATCAGGCTCGTATTGCCATCATGCCCAGTCAAGCCTGTAGTGTTAGGGACTGATGTCTGTCATGATTGTCTAATTCCAGTTCCTAACATTCATTAACCATGCCCGCTAATTACCATCAGCAAGGTCGCATGTCGTGCTAGTATAAAGAAAAAATATGTTCTGGTCTTCAGCAGTAAAAGTACAGAATGTTGTACAGGGGGTTGTGATGATGGATCCAACGACATACAAAATACTAGAAGATAATTATTGACGTGAAAAAGGTAGCTGACCTGAATTATTAAATTTAGTTTTTTCGTCCAGATAGAAACAAGGAAATAATTAATATTATTGACCCAAAAACATCCTAACTTTATCGCACCTTCTGACATCGCCCTTGGGCTACACTATTGTGTATACACTAAGTATTATGTTTTCTTCTTTTTGTTTTTTTTTTTTAAGCTTTTTTATTTTATTAAATTTTTGTTTCTTCTTTTTCATTTTTATATTAGTTATAAATAATGTATATATTTTAATGTAATTTTTAAGTAGAAGCAACCTTAGTTATGTATGTAGTTAGTAAAGCTTATGTTTTGTTAGTTTTAGTGGAAACTTTGTTGGTTAAAGAGATAAACAATTTTGTTATTACTAGGTGTAAGAATAACTGTTTGTTTCCCAAATAATAAATAAATAAATATAAAAGTATAATTTCTGTGCGGGTACGAGCTCGAAGGAATGATGAGCCGGCGAGCTGTTGCACCTATAAGTGCCGGGGTCCAGGATTCGGAGATCTTTAATGATTAGTTTTTCTAGGTCCTTCCTGAGTGCCTAACATCATCCTGCATCCTACTCTATACTATGTAAAGCTATTTCATCGAAAATTAGTGAAAAAAATCCATCTAGATCAACTTGCCTAAGTGGTTTCTCGGAAATTCTCATTAGTTTGCTCTACAAAGTTGTTCTTAACTATGTAGAGTATTTAAAAGGAAAAAAAGTAAACGAAAATAAACTATGAACAATAATGCAATGTCGTCTAATACAAGCAGGCCGTCCGGACGAAATTATTACTATTATTTCTATCTTACGGACTTAACCATCCACGATTTATAAACACAAAACGGTTATCTCTAGGGTAAACTGTTAAATCGGGATGGCAAGCAACTATACTAAGCGTTTAACTATTTTGCTTCCGTCTCGTTTGCACAATACAACATTTTAAAAGATAAAATAAAATAAAAATAACTTTATTCGAAGTCAAAGAGTTCAAGTTTACATTTTATAAGTAAGTAGGTATAAAACAAATATTTAACGCAGATCATAGAGTGACGTAAACTATCCACCAGTATTTGTGAAACCCTGCAACCCGATTATTCAGGTCGAAGTGTACTTTTTAGACATATCTATTTACACTTTCATATACCTAATTGTAGACAGAGAAAAATAGCAAATACATTTATAACGATTTTACTAACAAATCTATTTCTAAGATTTCTAAGGATTTCATGGATTCACGATGCTTGTACCGGGTCCATCATGTGTGGGTTAGAGATGAGAAGAATGGTGTCTCGGGATTGCGACTGACAATAAACTGGTTAAAAAAAGAAGGCCTGTCTTTTTATTTTATTGCGCGATAATACGCTCACCATTCACCATTCTACTCCTCTCCCTAGAAGAAGACACATTTCTAGGCATTCCATGGAATCACCGTGGGGGTGTGGGTCCATCGTGTGTGAGTAAGAGATGAGAAGAAATACATACACATTATTATACAATTACATAAAAACTTATCAATATATATGAGATAGGATTGATCTCATCTTGATCCATTGATCTTGAGAGAACAAGTGCTCCTTGCTTATTTGTCAATTAGAAAACGATTTGAATTTACGTTATTAAATAACGGAAGTTCATATATAGATATATATATATATATCTTTAAATACCTACAGAACTGGATTTAGACTCATAGGTACCGGGTTCGATTCCTAGTCGGGTCACAATAATATTGATTAAATTAAATTAAAATTTAATTTATTTGTGATATTATCAAGTTTGTTACGCTAGAGATATCGAAGAGCTTGCCACTTGTCATGATTGGCCTATAGTAGAGTTGGCTAAATGGGAATCTGGTTCTTTATAAGCGTCGTTTTAGACCACTCCGGAAGGGAAACGGTCGTGATAATACTTTACTTTTTTTTGTACCTACATTATTTAAATTGGTCCAACAGGTTTGGCTGTCAGAAAATGTCTACGGGCACCATGTCTGCCTTTTGTTCTTCGTGGAATAGAGTTTTGAATTAAATAAATAATAATAATAATAAAAATAATCTAATCTATTTTAATTAGAAGATCAGTGTTGCCAAGGGTAGGAAGTAAGAAACTTATAAATTAACAAGTTTCCTTCTTTAATAATGCATTACAAAACTCCCATCAATTTCCTAAGTCGGCACTACAATATTGTTGATGACCCAAGCGGCCAAACTCTATCGATCTCACTCTCACATTGATCGTCGTGACAGCAGGACCAGTGTTTATTCATTTAATCCTTAAATAATGACGAGTAGTTTGACAGACACCCTAACAGTGTTTATAATTTAGCGGGTCTTTATACGAGACTTGGTTTACAAGATATCTTAATTTATAGTATTCATATTTTTTTTTATCAATGTCGATGTCTGCACCGCTTGTCACGCTCACTTTAATTTTAATTCGCTTTAATTTATTAAGTAAATATCCTTTTCCTGCTACACCGTTTAGCTCCAGTCAACCCATGACCACGGCCAATAAGATATAATAAAATATAGAAATATATATCTAAGTTAAGTTGCGTAAAGAGGCATTAATTTTTTTTACAACTATCAATACCACCTTTCGGGGTAGTCAGCAACCACGCTTATAAGAAAGCGGATTCACATTTAGCTAACTTTACTATAGGCCAATCATGACAAGTGGCAAGCTTCTCTAGCGTTTAATTAAATTTATTTATTTAAATTTATAAATATTATTGTGATCCGACCAGAAATAGAACCCAGTACCTCTGAATCTAAATCCATGGACTTAACCGCTAGACCACGGAGGCAGTCAAACTTATAAAAACTATTAAAATTCGTTGTTTTGTAACTATGGCCTGACTAAGACGTCGCTCACCTATAACCCTGATTTCCCTTGAGCCTGTCTATGTGTGTGGGCCAACTATTTCACGCACGCTTGACTTCTTCATCATTCCCCCATCAACTAAGTAAGGCTCTCTGGGTGCGGAGATAATTACAAGATCATTCAAGCTTCACAAATAAACAGTTTAAGGTATAAACATACCGGGCGCGTATATACCGCGTTTAATTGTCAAAAGAGCAAATATTTTTTTTGAGCTTCAGATGTCATTAGTAGAACCTTTATTTGAAATAAAAAAACGGTATTTTTTTGATGATCATTATCCGAAAAACAAAACACTACTGCGTGGTGAATAAGGCCGCGTCTATAAATCGATATATCCATCGTGATAAATACCTAAAGGTTGGGGAGTTTTATTATGAATTTATCTCGCCCACAGCCGAGAGACGAAATAGAGAGCAAAAGAAATGCGTAACGTTCGCGCGATCGTCGACCTTTCACTGTATTAGGTCTATGAGTGGTGATATTTTTAGGAAAACTTCTCTGCACCGTAACTTAAGATTTTATTACTGAATAATTAAAATAAAAAATACGTACTCCTTTATTTTTATTATAGATCATAATATTAAATTATTTGCTCTTTTATTAATTCCACGCAGTATAGCCGTGTATTAACGTGACACATCTTTTGCATTTTATTTCTTATTCATCAAAACATTTTTGATTCACACTTTCTCTCTGACCAAACGGGTTGGCGAGGATCTTAAGTCACTTATTATGACAATTGAAGAACGATTAACGTGGTCCCAGGAGTACGAGAACAATGGTGTTGTAAATCACAATGTAATTCTCATTGTTATGCCGGGGTTCAACCCGCTTTTTTTTGTTAATATTATTTTTAATAAAGCGTTCATATAACCCAGCTCAACTCTTTGAAAGTTAATATTTACGTTATATTTTTAATTATTCGTGATTTTCTTCATTCTGCTTTCAACAATCAACTCAAAATGCCCTCCCATTCGTCTAGCAGATATTCAGATTAATTTGCTGTGTCTGCAGCCCGCTAGTGGAACAAGCTACCGCTGTCCATTTGTCGGGCACCGTCTATCGGCGTTTTTAAACAATTAGTCAACTTCTTAAATTGGCAGTGGGGCAACTAGGCCCACAGGCTGCATAATATAACTTGATTGTGTGTCATTTCCATTAACACTCTTTATTGTTTTATCAAAGTCATATAAACAAATTAAAAGTATTGTAAAAGGTGTCGATTGTATTGCAAAATATGCATTACAACTTTGTTAAATGAAACAACAGTCCTTTTTCAAATTTATAACCCAGTGAACGGCCCAAAGCTTTTAACGCAAAGACGCCCTAACTCTAACGTATTTATTACTGAAATTCTTTTTAAGATATCGCTTCATGCATTCTGTTTCTACCCGACTGCGCGACGCAAAGAAGGGTCACGTGTTTATCAATGTTTGTATGTGTATGTATTTTCTTTTGTGGCACATTAGAGACCAAACGCGTGGGCGCGTTTATTTATTTAAATTCTTTAATGCACTTAAAAATAGTAGAGGCGAGCTATAATGCCAATAGGCATTCTTTACGAGCTAATCTTGGGAATCGAGTAAGGTGATAGGCAGGATGAAAAAATAAGAAATTTTAATGATACAGTTAATAAGTTACTTAACTAATTTTAATATATATATACCACACATTATATGTACACACATAAACCATACATACAATTATAGATTTTCTTATTATAGGCGTAAAAGCGAGATCTACCCGCATTTATATACATACACAGATTTAAATACGTTTTTTCTTCTTATAAATAATAAATAAAAATAGTTTATTGATCCAATTAACTTTTTTTTTTTTTATAGACGGTGAATCAATAAATCATCAATGATACGCCCCCTGCCTGAAGGGCCAACGCGGGTGGGGGTCGCATGCCCGACTCATCCGTAAGGCTTCCTAGTGAAGCCCCAGGGCGCCTACGGACTAAAATCCTATAAACCGTCTCTATCTCACTGTTGGCCCTGTGTGCCTTTACAGCTAAGTCTGAGTCGTGGCTACGGAGGGAAGGCACTCGTTCGTCGCGTAATCCATAATTTTTATATGCATAATGACCTGCACTGGTAGCAACCGTGCCGCAGGTCGTAGCATACCATTTTGTTTTATCCGGTCGACAGAAAATACAATTTATTTTATTATTAAACAACAGCACAAACAAATACCCACCAAAATTGTTCTGTGTGGGTATGTAGGTATGAGTGTATATGTAGTTGTGTGTGTATGTCTGTCTATATTAACGTGGATCGGTGAAGTGGCCAGACTACCTAACGACAGCTAGAAGGTTTTCAGTTTCCGTGTAATCCCTATGACTGAGCCATTTTTTGAACCTAGTGAAGAGTTGTCTATGTAATAATGTTTCTATCTTGTCACCTCCTAGATCTTGGACATACTTATTTATGGCTCTGGGGCCAATTACAAGATAGGAGCTATGAAACGCTTTTTTGGATGTAGGTACCTACATCTAGTACTTAATTTTATTTATTTATTTATTTTAAAACTTTATTGTTAAATAAACAAAAGGCGGATATAATGCCTATAGGCACTCTCTTCCAATTAACCTCCGGGACATTGAAACATAAGAGGTAAGGTTATGATAAATAAACAACAAATATTAACGAAAAAATAAATACAATATACTTACAACTAAAGTATTAAATTACATATATAAGTGGGTATATACAATACATATACGACGTACATATACAACATACATACATATAAGTACTACACTACAATACAACATCTTTGGACGATACAGACAAGGACTTTATTGGGATTTCAAAAGGTGAGTGTAAACCAGCTTTTTGAAGATGGCCCTGCTTGGGGCTTGGCGGATATTAAGGGGCAAGCTGTTCCAAAGTAATACGGCAACTACAGAAAAAGAATCAGAAACAGAGTTAGTATGGTGTGAAGGAATAGCAAGAATAGAGTTATGAGCAGAACGAAGAATTCTCTTTTTTTATTATTAATCTTAGTTACTATAAAAGTATTGAAGTGCGGTTTTAGTGTTAATCGTTAAATACAAGAGAATAGATTCCTTTGTAATGGGAAAGTTAGGTAGAACGGAAGTCGGCGCCAAAGGAAAATACTCTAAAGCATATTTTTTTTTAATAAAGAAGCGATTTTAAACACATTTTTGACTTTGTATTTACTCGCGCGGCGTTTCGCGGTTTTTTTATTAACTTACTAGTCCCATAGCTTTGTTCCTTACATAAATTCTAGTCTGAGTTGTAAAAGCGTGCCCAGAGAATACAAAAACAAAATACAAAATTTATCGTCCATTGTGTGTGGAGAAGAGATGACAAAAATAGTGTCTCGGCTTGCGACCGACTATGTCTAGTAAATAATGAATCACCACGACCGTATTCCTATCGAAATAGTAAAAGCCCTATAGGCCCATCATGTCAAGTGGCAAGTTCGTCGGTGACTAGAGTTCCAAACTTGATAAATATCACAAATAAATTAATAAATTATTATGCCCTGACCAGGAATCGAACTCGGTACCTCCGCGTTTAAATCCACGGATTTAACCTTAAATATTAACTTTTATTAGGAAGTTTTGTAAAATTAGTAAACTGGGTCCAGTGGGACCTGATTTATTTATTTAATTAGGATCAATAACATAGTACAAATCGAATACAATTCTATCAATAGAAGCAAACAGTAAAAAAGATAAGTGAATGATACCCCAGTAACAAGTGACCACAACATGTCAAACTATATTCAATTATGATACATTATATGTTTAAGAAATTTAAATAATAATAGTAACAATATTTAAAAAATAAAAATAATGAGAACTATGACTAAAAGTAATATCTACAGTTACAGAGTTAAATGATAAAAGTATATAGCGATAGAGTAGGTGTTCCAAATTAGGTCGTGACTGCCTAAGTGTTAAGATTGTATTAAACGGGTTTCCCAACAGTAGATATCATTGGCTATATAGAGAAGCAAATTTTTTTTTTATACTAGCACAACAAGTGACCTTTCTCCCACCTGATGGTAAGTAGCGTGCAAGGTCCATGAATGTTACAAACTGAAATCAGACACTCATGACTAACATCAGTCCCTAACACTATGCTGGCTTGACTAGATGTTCTTTCACACTTCGCTTCAAGGACTCCAAGTTATAAATATATAGTTGCACGTTGGCAGAAATTATTGCCAGCCTTCCTGTCTTCAGACTTTTTCATCAGCCCTTTGGATAACTCCTTGGCGAGGTGCTTGTATAATGATAATCTCATTTTATTTATTTATTTATTTAAATACTTTATTGCACTTAAAAACCTAGTACATAGGCGAGCTATAACGCCATAAGGCATTCTTCACCAGCTAACCTTGGGGATCATGTAAGGTGATGGGCAGGATAAAGAAAAATATTAAAATAGCTTAAATTAGTAAATAAACATAATTACGCATTTATTAAATATACATATCTTGTAGCGTTAAAAAAAAACGACAATCGACAAATGTGTTGCACTTCACTTAAATGCTACGTTTCATTCGGTCTCGGTCAAAGTATTGAATATATTGAATTGAATATGACCTGAAACAGATTCGCGTATTTGGGCAGCTTGAGTCGCACTTTTCGCGCTTTCATTCATTACAGCCCCTAGAACACAGCGTCCAAGACCTCCACTTTTGGAGATAGGCCTTCCAGACATATGTATGTCTAGAGAATTTGGCCTACACTCGCTACGCTGATCAGACAGGTTTTCGAGGATCTGATGTCAATTTTCAGTTGATATTAATTAGTGTGGCGCGGTGGTGGCTCGGTTGTAAGAACGCGTTCCTTAAATCCTACAAAGTTTAGTTTAAACCCCCCCCGGCATGTACCAATGAGAAATACACTTTTCTTACGTACATTTGTCATAGATTTACAAAACCACCGTTCCCGTGCCTCGGAGAGCACGTTAAGCCGTCGGTCCCGGTTCCACTAATACTAACTTGTGGAATCGTTAATAAATTGTCATTAAAAATTGACATCATATCCTCGCCAAGCCGTCTGACCAGCGTGGCCAGTGTAGGCCAAATTCGCTAGATATATGTTCTGGAAGGCCCATCTCCAGCAGTGGAGGTGTTCCAGGGGCTGTAATGATGATGAAATGATTAATTAGTGTTGGCTTAACGTTGCTCCCCGAGGCACAGGATCGGTGTGGTGTTGTAAATCTATGACAAATGTACGTAAGAAAAGTGTATGTTTTATTGGTACTTCCAGGAGGGGTTTGAAAGCGTTCAAGTGAGTCAAAACCGCGCGACATTCGAGCTTACCGGCATCGTATTTAAATTGACAGGATAACTAATAAAAACAGAGTTTTAAAATTAGGTTTTATTTTAACAAAATAAGTAACTAACAATATACTCTTATTACTTTACAAATATAAATTAACTTTGAAATAAAGTTGTAAAGTTAAAACCATAGACCTGGTATGGACCAGGCATTGAATGCAACTATTTCAATTGTAACTGTTCGGAACTTGATTTATTTAATACGAAGCCAACATTTGCTCGCAGCTACTTGACAGCAACCCTATTCTGTTACTTAAGCGCAGACGTTATATTGTGGAATTCGTTAATTATATTACGCTATTAAATTTCATATTTGCACAGCCGCTGTTAAGGTCGAGCGCTTATAGAGTTGAGAATTGAATAATATTTTGTAATTATGACGCAAGCTTCGACGTAAATAATGAAATCCACCAATAACGTTTGCGACTAAGTAACAGAATAAGGCTGCAGATTGTTATGTACTACACATATGCCTTAGCTGAGTACCATAGCTACTTGTTGTTATTTGTTTTTTGTAGGTATTCTTTATTTTATTTTAACATTTATTTTATGTTTGTAGTCCATTTGCAGTAACTTCATATTTAGCCTTTTTGCCAATTTAGTTATCCTTTAAAAAATAAATTCACATTTATTGGACGCTAACGCCAAAGCAGGGGACAATATTTTTTTTTTACCGCAAACATGCATATGCTCCTAAATTGGGTCGATTCTTCGCTATTTTAACGCACGACAAGTAAACAAATTTTGTTATTATGTAATTCAATTTAAAAAAAAATAACATAAGAAACAAAATAAAATAATAGTTAAATAAATTGAAAATTATAAATAAAAATCGAAAATATAATAATTAATTGCATTCAAAGGTTTGAAGGCATGGTCGCTGGGAAACTTCGCAGGATGCGACATGTGTAGACACATTAGCCCTATCACACATCAAGGCAACCTCGTCAAGCGCGGGAAGGGCGGCGGTTGCTGCTGAGAACCTCAAGCTGCACAAATGCGCCAACCTCGGTACAGGTTATGAATTTTCGCCGTTTGAGCACAAGACGATGGGCCGATGGCCAAAGAGTTGTCCAAACAGCTAAAGGAAAAGTCTGGAGACAGGATAGCTGGCAATCATTTCTGTCAACGTATTACAGAGGAGAAATGTTGCCAGTCTCCTTGGAACTATCCCTGAAGGGATATCGTCTCTTGAGGACATTTTTTAAACTAGAAAACATATGGCATGAACTGAGATTCAACATTCGCAAAACTTGATTTGGGTTTACTGGCCGGTTGAATAAAATATGTTTTAATGCCCGTTTCTTGTAATATACGTCAATGGTAAAAACAATTTACTATACTTGCTTGTCTATTACAAGTAACTGAAACCCCACTAAATCCCACTTTACTGATGTCTGGCGCACGATTCTTGTACTAAAAACAATTTACTTATGTATAAAAGACACTAAAATAAAGACAAGACACACGCAAAATCATGATCAATTACTTTATAAGATCGTTTTTAAGCTGCAATTCATTACTTTTTTAAAAAATGGATATAATAAATTATATATTCGTTTATCTTACGTTGCCATAAAACAACACCATCTATACCAACATATAAAATCGTAAAGAAATTGATATCCGACTATTGTTAACTTGTCTGGCATATTATATATTATAGTATAGTATAGTATGGTATAGTATAGTATAGTATAGTATAGTATAGTATAGTATAGTATAGTATAGTATAGTATAGTATAGTATAGTATAGTATAGTATAGTATAGTATAGTATAGTATAGTATAGTATAGTATAGTATAGTATAGTATAGTATAGTATAGTATAGTATAGTATAGTATAGTATAGTATAGTATAGTATAGTATAGTATAGTATAGTATAGTATAGTATAGTATAGTATAGTAAAGTATAGTATAGTATAGCATAGCATCTCGGACGGGGTAGTCAAAAACCACGTATTATGAGAAGTGGTAGGTTTGACGATGTCTCCAGCGTAGCAGATACGAGAAATGTCAAAATAAAATAAATTATCTTGTTTCTCCGCCTTCTGTAGACCGCTGTAGAAACGACGATGACTCAACTCATGAATAAATTGCTAATTAAATTAACTACCACCTATACTATTAGTCTGTACTAAGTCTTCTATGTATAATAGATATTGGAACTATAGCAATTTGATTGAATCTGATGAACCTTCGAAATTGGATCTATTCATTGGATTCAATCGGCTATTGATTTTGACCAACCGCAGAAGGCAGTTGTTGATTCAATTTAAACTGCTTCACTACATCAAATAAAAGCCAATGAATGTGCTAGGCTATATTACAAATGTCTATTGAATTAGGACTATTTACTATTTGAAATTATTTCAATTCTATTCGTTTATTTTTGCAAGTAGGAATAGGACAAAAATATTTTTTTTCTGCACTTGCGAGGTAGGCAGAGACAATTGAGCGACACTTGTCACAATCACGACATTTCCTCTTTCGCTTATTTCGACATTCGTCAACCTCTTTATACATGCACTTTTGTTTTAATGCACATTCAGGTATTGTTTTATTTATTTGATCGTGATAGGTAAGTCTTGGGCCTTTTTTACCCATAACTTTCGCATTATATATCTGGTTCGTCAATGTTTCTTTACACATTCTTTCAACATGTCCGAACCATCGGAGCATGCCTTTCCTTATTTTTGTCCCTATGCTTTCTTTAATATCTACCCTTTTGCGTATTTCGTCATTACGTATGTGGTCCGTCAAAGTGACGCCCCATATCCGACGCAACGGCCTCATTTCTACTGCATTAGGTCTACTTTCATGCGTCGGCAGCGATCTACTTGGCGCTGCGCTGTGCTGTCGTTATGATAGGCTTTGATGCTATATATATATATTATAGTTAAATTTAATCACCTTTATCTGTTAGTTCTAATATTTTAAAATATGAATCCTAGTAGTTTGAAATAAACGAATGTATTTTTACTATTATTATTATAACTCTCCAGTTTTAAAATATTTTATTACAGCCCCTAGAACACAGAGTCCTAGACCTCCACTGTTGATGATGGGCCTTCCAGAACATATATCTGGAGAATTTGGCCTACACTCGCCACGCTGGCCAGACGGCTTGGCGAGGATATGATGTCAATTTTTAATGAAAATTTATTAACGATTCCACAAGTTGGTATTAGTGGAACCGAGACCGACACTTAACGTGCTCTCCGAGACACGGGAACGATGGTGTTGTAAATCTAAGACAAATGTACGTTAGAAAAGTGTATGTATATCTCATTGGTACATGTCGGGGGGTTTGAACTGACCTTTGTAGGATTTAAGGAACGCGTTCTTACGTCCGAGCCACCACCGCCCCTTGCAATATTATTAACACGATATTTTTTTGATGAGTTGATATTTATTGAAAGACCTCTCTCTGCGTGTTCTACAAGCTATAGCTCGGTGAGTGCTCTGAAGAGCTCCATAGATATATAGATGATACCAATACGCCTGTAAAACTAGATAAATATATCGTAGGTTAAAGTTTTGAACGCAACTAAACGAAGCAACCAGAATCAAACTCACTTGAGCAAGTTCTCGATAAATTGAGCTCGCAATCGGTGCAGACGTCAAACTATGAAACAACACTCGAACATGGCTTATCAAGACACTATGCTATCATATCTATAGCCTAAATTCAGACAGCGGGGTCAGGATAATTAGCAAATGTTAATTAGCCTTGTTTAAACACTTTTCTTACGTATATTTTTTATATATTTACACATTTTGACTGAGAAATTAATCTGCAATGAAAACTCAGTTACATCAGATTTACAAATTAAACAAATACAGAAACACAACAACAATTAATATCTCTCAAATTCACATATGAGTACATAGTTGATTACAATACCTGGTACAGTCATCATCATCATTACAGCCCCCAGAACACAGCTTCCCAGACCTCCACTGCTGGGGATGGGCCTTCCAGAACATATATCTGGAGAATTTGGCCTACACTCGCCGCGCTGGCCAGACGGCTTGGCGAGGATGTAATGACAATTTATTAACGATTCCACAAGTTGGTATTAGTGAAACCGGGACCGACAGCTTAACGTGCTCTCCAAAGCACGGGAACGGTGGTTTTGTAAATCTATTTGGGAGTGTTTAGAATCAATGAAACTAGAAGTATGGATTGATGATTTTATTGTCAAAGAAACTAAAATATATACAGCCCCAGTGTGTTTAGTGGGGAGTTTTGCAACCCGCATTTAATGGAGGGGGATCGACTCCCCACTACTGCAGATTGGTCACGAAGGGTTGTGTATAGACGCCACATCTATGACAAATGTACGTAAGAAAAGTGTATTTCTCATTGGTACATGCCGGGGGGGTTTGAACCGACCTTTGTAGGATTTAAGGAACGCGTTCTTACAACCGAGCCACCACCGCACCGGTACAGTAATAACAATTAAACAATGAAAAAATAATTTTAAAAACGATGAAAGTGACCTAGACGTTTAGTTCCAAACAATAATTTGTGTTATTGTATTTAATTTAATAGTAGTGTTTATAGATACGGGCCTGTGACCAAAACAAGCATCTATAAGTTTAATTGGCCAAAGTGTTTTATAATTCTTGGACATAATCAATATTGTGTACTTTGTCGAGATGTCTGCAAAGTTTTCCAATATTAGTTCAACAACTACGCTGTTTTGGATAGTTTTTTTAATCGAAAATTTGGGCTTTTATATTAGAGTTAGTGGTAGATCGTTGTCCGAACCGTTTTTCGGGGAAAAAACTAGTTGCGGAACGGTTTTCGTTCCAACTGGTTTTAAGAAAATAACGCGGCTGTAAGAAAATAAGGTATGTAATCAAATTAAATACATATATAACAATAGTTATAAAATATAGGTTTTTTGCGAGTAAAATGGTTGCAGGTGATGTAGATTTCAATGAAATTAATATTTAAAAAAAAGTTTGAAAAGAGAATGACCCATCCACTGTTGGATGTGGGTCTTTCAGAAATTTCTGAATAATTTGGCCTACACTCGCCACTAGCCAGACGGGATGCCGAGGGTCAGATGTAATTTGTTAACGATTCCACAAGTTGGTATTAGTGAAACTGGAACCAACGACTTTACGTGCTCTCCGAGGCACAGGAACGGTGGTGTTGTGAATCTATGACAAATGTACGTAAGAAAAGTGTATTTCTCATTGGTACATGCCGGGTTGGTTTGAACCGACTTTGTAGGATTTAAGGATCGCGTTCTTAACAACCGAGCCACCACCTCGCCATATTCTCATATACCTACTCGTATTAGCCCTTTCAGTACGACAAAAAATATTAAAAGGTATTAATAACTTTGAAATACTTCAGTTCTAATAAAGTATCTAATAAAAATAGTGAAAAAAAAACCCACCAGCGAATTCCACAAAGCCCCCTCCGCATATTCGTGCGTTGTTGTTTTCTAATGTGTTGCGCACCTTCGTGCGTTGGATAATATGTTAGAAATAAAAAGCACTATTGTATGTTTATTTCTTAAAAAAGGACTCTGGACTAGCCTAACAATTTAATAAAGATAATCACTAAGTAGCTAGATGCTATGCATGATCTATCGAGGCTGATTTGGAGCGCAAAACAGAATTTGTCGACCGCTCGAAATTTTTAATAACGCACGCTTGGTACTGTCCGTGCTAAAAGGGTTAGGGGCAAAATGGCATTAAAATAAAATACTTTAGTAAATACCTCATTTACATAAATAGTTTGAGAACCACTTGATTTTCTTTTTTATATAATATTTTTTGCTATCTTGAATAAGGTTTAGTTTTATTCCTTTTAAATAATAGTCAATAGTAGTCACTGACCAAATAGCTAATCTCGTAGTTAATAATTATTTAGATTTGATGTGGCTTATTACTACATATTATAAAATTACTCCGCCGGGTCTGTCTGTCTGATTGCAATAAACTCAAAAATCACTGCACCGATTTTCATCCTGTTTTCACTAATAGATAGAGTGGTTCTCAAGAAAGGTTTTAGTATATAATATTGTAAGTTTTATATACATTACGGTATATGTTGAAGGTGTCGGAAAAAAATAAGCTGTCTGGAAGCTTGCAACGAAAACGCTGCCTAAACCCTTTGAGATATAAAAATATTGTACGTTTGAGATATAATAATTGTGTATCTAATAATAGGTATAAGTAATAACGTATTAGCCTCGCTATACAGAGGGGTAATATTGCCAGTCTCCTTGGGACTATCTCGGGTGGGACATCTCTAGAGGACATTTTTTATTAATAGTTTAGTTTATTTTTAATTTTAATATTTAGGTAGCTTTTAATTTATATTTAATGTATATTAATTAACTTCGAATAAATATAGTATTTCATGTTCACTAACTGAAATAATAGGTCTACAATAAAGTCCGCGATAGCATATGTCTATCTCTTAAGGATAACATACAATATCCATTTTAATACTAAAAAATATGGGCGATTCATCATTATTAGCCTGGGTCTTTCCACTTCTGGATATAGGCCTCCTCCAAGGCTCGCCACTTCACACGATCTCTTGCCACCCTCATCCAACCCCCACCAGCGACCTTCCTCAGGTCATCCGTCCATCTAGCGGGAGGTCGATCCACTCTGCGTCTTTCCGTACGTGGTCTCCACTCCACAACCCGTCTACTCCATCGTTCATCGGTTCTAATGCAGACATGTCCAGCCCATTGCCACTTTAGCTTACTAATTTTAAAGGCTATATCGGTAACTTTGGTTCTCCAACGGTTTCCTCGTTACGGACTTTATCCATCAGAGAAATACCGAGCATAGCTCTCTCCATAGCCCGCTGAGCGACCTTAAATTTGTGGACCAGACCCACTGTTAGTGTCCACGTTTCTGCTCCGTCGACAGCACTGGCAGAACGCACTGGTTGAAAACTCTCGTCTTCAAACACTGGGGTATGTTTGATAGAAAGATGTGGCGCAGCTTCCCGAATGCCGCCCATCCTAGCTGAATGCGTCTGTCGGTTTCTTTGCAGAAGTTGGCTACGCCTAATTGCATAGTCTGCCCAAGGTAGACGTATTTTTGCACAACTTCTAGGCATTACCAACGCAGATTGATCTCGGAACGACATGGTCGTTATACATGACTTTTGTCTTGTCCAAGTTCATACCGAGGCCAACCTGGCCACGTTTAAGCCGTTTAGCATTCCGCTAAGATCCTCCAGCGAGCTAGCTATTATGACTATGTCATCCGCAAAACGGAGGTGTCAGATGTATTCTCCGTTGACATTTATGCCGCAGTTTTTCCAGTCCAGCATTTTAAAGACGTCCTCCAACGCGTTGGACAACAGTTTCGCCGAAATGTCATCAACCTGTCTTACACCTATGCGCAGTTGGATTGGTGTCGTTTGCTGGCCTTGTATCTATCTGTACGGTCATAGTTGCAGCACTATATAGACATCTTAACACCTCAACGTATCGCCAGTCAATTAGGCATAGCTTCATGGAGTCCAGAACAGCCCAGGTCTCGATAGAGTCAAAGGCTTTCTCGTAGTCCACAAACGCAAGACACAGATTATATTCTTTCGTCTTTTGTATAATCTGTCGCAAAGTGTGGATGTGGTCTACGGTACTATAGCCTTTTCGAAACCCGGTCTGCTCCGGGGGCTGAAAATCATCCATTCTCCGGGCGAGACGGTTTGTGAATAACTTGTAGATATGGCTGAAGTGATATAGACCTATAGTTCTTCAGAAGGCAAGGCGGTAATTGGAAAGCTATTTACACAAATACGGTAATAATTCTTATCATTTTAAATACGTTAATTACGTTAATTGGCTTGAACATTTCATGAAGATTATTTTTTCCCTTTACACCATTAAAATTAAATGAATACTTTAGGAGATATAGCAAAATCAAAAGGCAAAGCCGGGTCAAACAGCTAGTTATTTAGATATTTTTTTGCTTTAAAACATTGTACCTCGTAAATATAAAATTATTATTTTTTCCTTGTACCTCATTATTGATGTGATTTTTCCAACTTTACCAATAGCCAATTAATTGTAATAAAAAAATCCTTTGAAATAAAATTGAATTGACTTCAAAAATCAATCGAGACTTAATACTTTTCATCTGATTTCTAACTAATTTTCAAAGAGATTCCTTCCTGGTCATCAGGAAAAGGTTGCCCAAACGTTGATCGGTTTTTTTCCATAGAGCAATATTGAGACTAGATTTGACAATAAAAACTACTCTCTGGTGAGATCCACTTTCTTTAAAATCCAAAAGTGTCTCGGGTTGATTCCCGGGATGTACTAACATGAAATACACTTTTCTTACATTGATCATCGCAGAACACAGAGTCCTAGACCGCCACTGTTAATAATGAGCCTGCAAGTTTTTTTTTGTGAATTTGTCTACACTCACCACGCTGGCCAGACGGGTTGGCAAGGGTCTGATTTAATGACAATTTATTTACGATAATATTGAGACTAGATTTGACATTAAAAACTCTCTGGTGAGATCCACTTTCTTTAAAATCCAAAAGAGTCTCGGGTTGATTCCCGGGATGTACTAATATGAAATACACTTTTCTTACATTGATCATCGCAGAACACAGAGTCCTAGACCGCCACTGTTAAAGATGGGCCTGCAAGTTTTTTTTTTGTGTATTTGGCCTACACTCACCACGCTGGCCAGACGGGTTGGCAAGGGTCTGATTTAATGACAATTTATTTACGATTCCACTACTTGGTATTAGTGGAACCAGTACCAACAGCTCGACATACTTCGAGACACGGGAACGTGTTGTAAATCTATGAGTCTAATCATCACGATTGTTCCCTTTCGGGGTGGTCAGAAACCACGCTTATAAATGAGCGGATTCACATTTAGCCAACTTTACTATAAAGTAAGTAGCAAGCTCGTTGATGTCTCCAGCGTACGAAACTCGAGAAATATCACAAATGAATTAAATATCAATTAAATGTATTTATTTACATTAATAAATATTTTTGTGACCCGGTAACTCCGAGTCTAAATCCACGGACTAATTGCTAGACCACGGAGGCAGTCATATGAGAAATTAACTTTAAGAAAAATGTATTTCTCATTAGTATATGCCGAGGTTCGAACCGACCTTATGAGAATTTTAAGGAAAGGGTTTTAACAACCGACTCACCATTGCTGTATATTTTATCATAGATTTTACAAAAGACCGTTTCTGTGCACCGGAGAACACGTTAAGCCGTTCCACTAATAGCGTGTTAAAGCATTAGGAAATTGACAATAATAATAAATGTGATAAGACCATCGCAAACCCAGCTGGCCAAGCGTGGCGAGAGATGGCTAAATTCTCCAGAAATTAAATCGTAAGACATATGTTTCGAAAAGACCTTTTAGATATTAAATCGATGATCGATGAATCTATTGGAGCTGTCAAAAAATAGTCAATTTTGCTTATTTCGTTTCGTTTTTTTTTTAAATATAATTATCATTTATCTTTTTATAAGGATCGCCAACAGTGCGAGCAACAATATATACATGGATTTTCACTTAAAACTTAGGCAGAAACTAGATGATGCACCTGTTACAGCCAGCGACCACATGCTATTACAGTATCCATTAATGATAAAAAAAACTACTCCATGCATCGCTATAGTCCAAAATAATTTTATGCATCACCCTCACTTTTGTCTTTGAATTATAATTACGATCTTTGTTTTTCATTTATTTCTGTTACATATTCTGTTAAAATTTGTGATTCCTTTTAAAAAAAGTGTTTATGTTCTATGTTTTAAAATGTGTTAAGATAAAGGCTAATGATCCACCTGGGCCTGGTGATTCACTTTAATTACAGGTGCCGCCCAGGATGATCACCATTGTTTTGCATTGTTTTTACATGTTCTACATCATTTTACATTGTTTTACTTTATACTTGAACAACATGTGACCTTGCACCCACCTGATGGTAAGTAGCCCGTGAGGTCCATGAATGTTAGCAACTAGAATTAGACACATATGACTGACATCAGTCCCCAACACTATGCCGGCTTGATTGGGCATGAAGGCAATCCGAGCTTGATCTCGAAACGTGTGGATACACTTTACTGGGGTTTATCGGCTCGAATAGTTCAACCCGCCCCAGCAGATTGGGCAATTTACCACCATCAGTCTCCCTACCACCTATTAAAATAGATCATATGCTGCACAGAGATAAGAACATGGGACAATAGTTGGGGTGCGTCTATTTTACCGTTGAATAATTTATATAAAAAATGATTTATATGACATATCTAGTCTTATTCCATTTTCTATGCTTTCCCAAAGCCTTTAATCCTATTCGCTTATAAAACCTTTAATTAAACCGTAACTCTTTTATATTTTTTATATAATTATCGCCTCTAACACTTGGATTTACAGGGCATTTTCCCGTGAACTATCAGGTATAGTTGCCGCTGAACTTTGATATTAATCGTGGCACGTTTTCTAATAAGGTTTAGCGAAGAAGTTGGAGGTTGACTTTTGGAATTAAAAATGTTACTTCGCTTTTGATGGCGATATAATTGGCTGATTTGCGATAATTAATATAGATTTTGACAATTAGTTTTCTTTCAAATAGGTTTTTAATTTAATTATTTTTAGCTATATTTGTGTATATACGCTATATTTTAAGACCTTTTGTCATCATTTTGACATATTTGTAAAATTGATAAAAATACACAGATAAATGGATAATGGGGTCACAATATGTTGTGCTTAGATGATAGTTCGTCACTGGGCTCCAAAAATCAACTCTACCAAATTTTAAGTAATAGGCGTGAAATCAAGACATACCTACTTACTCATATACAGACAGAAAAGCTTGTTTTAAATATAATAATACATGTATAATATGTTCAAATCTTTTTGAACATATTAACCGCAATTGAAAAGCTTAACACATCCCTATAATGGTGGGGTAGTTTAAAATGACATCTGTCAATATCATAGGACTTGCAATCTACATATTTGTTTACGCCATTATTTAACTTATATTTGTAATAGTTGAATCGGTTAATTATGAGCAATCCAAAATTCTTTCCATTTTCAATGATTAAGTATGCTGCCACTAGATGGCGCCACGTTACTTTGAAATTGAAATATTTAAAGAATAAATAAACAATGAGAAGTACCCACATGTGAATTCACAAAATAGTTTTCGTTAGAAGTTTTGTTGCTTAGATCATCAGTTGCAAGTCGCGGCCAGTTCCTGTAAGAAGTCTATGAACTACCTTGATCCCGTTCACAAGCAAACCCAACAAGCTGTCGCCACTTCTCTCGGACCGCAGCATTTCTGTTGCACTCATGTAAGGTATCAGGCACTATGGCAAGACTATCCCCTGGACTATCAGGCGCTCGATGGATGTTTCCTCAGGCCGTAACACGTGTCCAAAGAAATTGAGAATTCCTCATTGTACAACAGTAATCCATTGTTGGTTCGGAACTCCGTACATGATATGCCCAACATTCTCCGCCTACACCACATCTCTAAAGTATTAATTCTATTTTGTGTCTGTTTCAGGGTCCACGTGTTTCCAGCTTACTAAAAAATAGGAAACACAAGAGCTCTAACCAGCCGGGTTTTAGTAGTTTTTGTGACGTTTCGGTTCCTCTATATTTTCTTCAGCTTGTCCATGGCAAGACGAGATGTCACTGCCGTTCGACGATTGATTTCATTCTCGCATCCACAGTGGATATTGGTGCTCCCATATATATGTAAGATTAGACCACATCGCACCACGCTTAACTTAACAAAAATGTTTTAAGGAAAAGAGAAGTGCACCGAGGGAAACTTCTCCATCTCTGAGGACTGATTCAGAACCAATGTTTTCACGAACTGATTTTTCATGAAGACCTGTATTAATCACAAATCATATTCGTATAGATAGCGCTCTAATAAAAGTAAAAAAAGGTAAAGTATCACCACGATCGTATCCCTTGCGGAGTAGTCAGAAACCACGCTTTTTATAGGAAGCAGTTTTAAATTTAGCCAACTTTACTATAGGCCTATCAAGACAAGTGGCAAGCTCGTCATTGTCTTTAGCGTAGCAAACTCGAGAAATATCACAAATAAATTAAATACATTTTTGTGTCACGACCAGTAATCGAACCCCGGTACCTCCGCGTCTAAATCTGCAGTCGTAACCATTAGACTACGGTGTCTCTAGTCATTATTTTTTTTAGTGAATTTATTATTAATTAACACATTTTTTTAATTAGTTATTTTTGTAGTTAACATATTATTAATCTCATTGTTTCGTTGAACTAGTTGATATTGAAAAAAAAAACAGTTTAGGGATATAATGTAAGCATCCCTCAATGTCCATTAATATTTACATACAAAGGGTCTAAGCAAAGATTACATCCAACAAAATAGAGGGCAGGGAAATAAGAAATATAATAAAAAAAAACTTGTCATTCTATCGGGCCCTTACCCAAGCAAATAGTAGAAAATTGTCTCTTCATAAGTCCAATAAATAAGGAAGGACCGCCCTATATAGACTCCTTTGAAAGAAAGTCGTAAGGGATATTTTTCATTAAAATCTTATTATTTCTACCCAAATCAGTACCTATTTTGTAAGAGTGAGGTTTGATTTTTTACATAGGTATTTCTTCTAGGTGTCAATTTATTAACCAACTGCGTGACGCAAGGAAGTGTTGATCAGCCTATGTATGTATATATGTATGTTTAGAGATTGGGTCCTTGCGTCCTATAAGGATCTATAAGGTGTTCTCTAATAAAAGACAACGAAACTTTAAATAATGTTTATTTAAGTTACAAACACACACGTTATTATTGAGGGCAAACCTACGTAGCGTATTTGCTACCGCGAGTAATACCTGATCTCGACGGTATCTCAGAAACGACTGATGTGCTTGACCGGGCTCGTGACTGTCCCTCCAACTAGGATGATTTCGGCCAATAAAAATCGTTATTACCATATATGGCGACGTAGACTCTGGTGGTAGTTGGAGTACATTTGCCGAGATATTGTTATTTATTTAATGACTATGCAAATGCACCCTGATGTCGCTACATATGTATGTATGTTTGTTTCTTTGTGGCACACTAGAGCAAAACGCATTGGCCGATTTTGATGATTCTCACGTCACATTTAAAATTTCAATATAAGTCCTAACTTCACCTTCCTACTATAATAAAGATATAATAAAGTTCATATAAAAAATTGTCCTAAAGTATTTGGAGCCATTTTAATTCACTCATCTAATCATTTATGTTTGAATAATAATCTAGTAGATGCTTGTTTTAATTTAACTATAGTAAATTTATGCTAAAATTAAAAATAAACTAAACAAAACCTTAAATTAAATAAACTAAAAGATAAACCTAATTAATATAAAAACTAAATACTTACAAATATCTTGATTATAATCTACATGTCATCGAATTCAGAAAAAATAAAAAGGAAAACAATGTAACATCGACGGTATCCCTTTTAAGGTGGTCAGAAACATTACTTATTTATTGATATAGTACACACAGCAGTACATATATTATCACACACATAACATAGTATAATTATAACTTATCTAATATATGTACCAATTAGGTGTCACAGCATTCACCAATATAAAAAGAAGAATAAATTATAAACTTATTACTGTTAAAACAAAAAAATAAAATAACAAAAACTAACAAAATTGCAAATTATACATATTTTTTTTAATCATAAATAAAGGAAACATAAAAATTGCATAAATTTGGCATCTTAAAAATGAAAACAAAACACTTGTTAAATAAATTATAAGTTATTATACTATAACATACAGCGATAACAAGGTTAAAATAAAATAAATTAATTAAAAAAACCGCCTGTGTAATAATAGAACTTGAAATAAAAATTAAAAAAAAAAAAAAAAAAACAAGCCCATGAGTTCCGTCGCCAAAAAGTTTGATAACCGCTTAACTCCACCATTCATGTAATTTTATATATTATACACGCTTGCGCTGGCCAGACTGCTGTTGAGGATCTGAGGTCATTTTTAATGACAATTTATTGCCGTTTCCAAAAGTTTAGTTTAATAGTATTTTATTTAACGTAAATGATAATTAATAAAAAAAAAGTTGCAGTTTGAACCCCATCATATACCAATAAGTATCATCAATAAGATAGATCGGCGACGGTTAACGGTAGCGAGTAAAGTATCATCACGACCGTTTCTGTTTTGGGGTGATCAGAAACCACTCTTAAAAATAAGCGGATTCACATTTAGCCAACTTTACTATAGGCCCAATCATGACAAGTGGCAAGCTCGTCGATGTCTCCAGCGTACCAAACTCGAGAAATATCACAAATAAATTAAATGTATTTATTTACATTAATAAATATTTTTGTGTCCCGACCAGGAGTACCTCCGAGTCTAAATCCACGGACTTAACCGCTAGACTACGGAGGCAGTAGACAAATGTTGATATAGCACAAATGTACGTAATAAAAGTATTTCTCATTGGTATATGCCGAGGCTCGAACCGCCATATTTTTTGTTTGATTCGAAAATGAAATATAACCAAACCACTATCTCAAAAATATTAAACACAAATGGATAATTGCCATTTACTTCCATATTCTGTTAAAGCCTGTATATTATTCACGTAGTCCTTCCTAAGTGGGGTGATGTACGTATTCCGAATCGATGAAGCGTATCGACAAACTGTAAGATATTACTTCCCGACATGTCCCGATGTTATGAAATCTCACCCTTTGACATAATACTCGTCATATCAACTATTCGATATCGCTTTACGCTTTTCCAGCTTCCTCAATTTGACTTATATGCAAGGAACCGCGACCGAAACATTAACAATTCATTTTTTTTAATACACTTTCTTAATGCATTTTTACCCATCAATATTTGAGTAGCTTATAATTTATTCAACAAGTGTTTTTTTTTATAATTAAATTTATTTATTGAAGTAATATACAAACAGTATAAAATAATTACAAAATAAATTAAAACTACTTAAAAGTAAAAATTAAAATAAATATAAACTAAACCTAATAAAAAATAAACTATAAGTAAAAATGTCCTCTAGAGACGACCCTTCAGTGATAAGTGATAAGTGTTTTGTTTTTTATATTTTTATTTTGTAAATTTGATAGTTTTTGTTAAATATTTTTTTTTTGGTTTAACAGCAATAAGTTTTAAATTTCTTCTTCTTTTTATATTGGTGAATGCTGTGACACCTAATTGGTACATATATTAGATAAGTTATAATTATACTATGTTATGTGTGTGATAATATATGTACTGCTGTGTGTACTAAATAAATAAATAAATACACCTATCGTATTAAACATCTGAACTTAAATCCACTGTTCGTGCCCATAAACCCAGTAAAGTATATATAAGTTACTCAACTAATTATAATATACTACATATTATACCTACACACATAAATATACATAAACTTTGTTATATATATAAACTTTGTATTGTGTAGTTGTTTTTATTTATTGCATCGCGTTTATTACATTGTGTATAAGTTTAGTATGTATTTAGTCATTGGTATGTATTTATAATATAGTATTTGTATGTAGGTATATGTATGTTTATTATACTTATATAGGTATATTACGTATAGTAAATAATGTACATTTTTCAATCATGTTTATATTTTATATTTCATATTTTGTGCACCTACTCCTGTCACTTAAAACTCTCTTATTGTTCTTAAGGTTAACAGGCAGAGAATGTCTAAGGACATTATGTTAGCCCTTGGTACTTATGTGCAATAAAGTTTTTAAATAAATAAATTAAAACTACAAGTACATCATATACATTTTAACTTAAATAAATACACAGTTATTTAAATAGTGTTTTATTCCGTATCTTTAGGAACGATGTGGTTATCAAACGTTTAAAAACGCTGATAGACGGTGCACGTCTAATGGCCAAGGGTAGCTTATGCCACTGGGAGCCGCAGATACATTTTATTTTATTTTAGTCATTCGAATAAACACGAGTATTCTATTCTCTCAAATATCAAGTTGGCTAATTTCGTATTATTTTACAATACAAATACAAACCGCGAAAACCAGTTGGCTATTAATTATCTAATGTAGACATTTAATGCTATAACAATATTAGCGGAATATTAAATTGTACATGAAAACAATTGTACGAATCCAATAACCAATCATTATTATCGATAAATTTACTACGTATGCTAGTCATAGCATGGTACACTTGGTCGGTGTTGAATTTGGCCTTCAATAAAAGTCAGTTTTTGTGGGCTGTAAAGATTATTTAATATAATTTCGATCGTATGCAGCGTTGCTCCACCGTGCCGTGTCGTGGAATGAAGTGGGGGCCGCGACGTATGCGCATGTTGGCCACAACAGTCGGCAACTAGCTTTTTTAACTTCTACCTACATCTGTATTAATTAATTTAAGTATGCAATAATAATAATAATAATAAAAACGTTTATTTCAAACAAAAGTTCATAAAATAATATAGAGCTCGATTAGTGGTTAGTAACAATGTATTATTAAAACTATGTTACTGTTGTTAGTACCTTATAACTATTTACTATGATTATTACAACTGATGACTGCCTCCATCCAGTGTTCTTCGATGGGACAGTCAAACCGTGCAGCAATTGTTTTCAGAACACTGCTGTGACTACTTCTCAGGCGCTGCAGCAGTGAGGCCATTTTCTTGCGGCGGATCGCGTAGAAGTCATCTGTCATAATAACTGCCTCCGTGATCCAGCGGTTAAGTCCGTGGATTTAGACTCGGAGGTAACGGGTTTGATTCCTGGTTGGGACACAAAAATATTAATTAATGTAAAGAAATACATTTTAATTAATATTTAATTTATTTGTGATATATCTCGAGTTTGGTACGCTGGAGACATCGACGAGCTTGCCACTTGTCATGATTGGCCTATAGTAAAGTTGCCTAAATGTAAATCCGCTTATTTATAAGCCTGGTTTGTGACCACCCTGAAAGAGATACGATCGTGATGACAATACTATGTGCAATAAAGAATTTATCTATCTATATACTATCAGGCGAACGCAGAGTCACATATGCCGTAGTTTAAATTATTAGATCGTAGTATAGTCGTAACATTAATCGTATTTTATAGTAACATTAATCGTATTTTATAGTAACATTAATCGTATTTTATAGTAACATTAACAATTACATTAAATTAGAAGCAACAAAGGATGGTGAGCGTATTATCGCGCAATGAAATAAAAAAGGGAGGCCTTCTTTTCTCAAGTCTATTGTCGGTCGCAAGCCCGAGACACCATTCTTCTCATCTCTTACCCACACACGATGGACTCGGCACCCGCACGGTGAATCCATGGAATGCTTAGAAATTTGTCTTCTCTTGATTACAGTTTTATTTTTATTTAATCGCGTTTCTAGAATAAGGTTTAGCCCGAGGTACTGGCATACAAATAAAAAATAATATACTTAAAAAGTACGGTGGTGATTCGGTTGTTAGAACGCTTACATTCAATTCCAATAGATCGCGGTTCGAAACCCGGCATGTACCAATGAGAAATACACTTTTACTTTTGCATTGTCGTTACGGTCATCGCATAACTGTGTTCTTTCTATTCCTTCCCATCATTCTAAACAGATCGTTATTTAAAAGAATGGTCTTTACACGTTTCCTAAATGGCTCCCAGTAACTGTAAGTATTATATAAATATGTATGTATTATTATTTATATGTACCTATGTATTTATATATAATGATAGTATGTAGTCTATTTAGTGTATACCTACTGATTAGTATATATAATAATATAATATATAATATTTGAAGACAGGTCACACAGCGCCATTTAATTTCCGTGGTAAGCTACGAGGCTTGTGTTACGGAAACTAGATGGTTGATTAACTACATATTATACTTCTTTTTTTTTGTAAATATATACATATTATACATATAAACACCCAGACCGAGACAAATTATACAATGTACAACTTGCCCCCGGTGGGAATCGAACCCACGACCTCCCAAATTCACGGCAACGTTTGTTACCACTAGACCACGGAGGCGGTCAAATAGTTTTGTATATAGTATATTAGATTTCGTAATTTTTTTTTTTTTTTTTTAGACCTGAATGCTCCTATTATATTTTACACCTACCTCACATAACAAATGCTCTAAATTGACCCTAAGGTTGACTAGTAAGAATGCCTAGCGGCATTAGGTCCGCCTGTGTACCTAGTGCATAAAGTTTTGAAATAAATAAGCGTAAAACCCACCTAAGATTTTATTAACCAACTTTAGTACGTAAAAATATTCAAAGACATCTATTCTGACAGTTGGTTTAATGCTATAGCATTAAAGTATGAATGATGAATTCTGATTAAAATTGGGTTACATGCTAAAGTCATGGATTACGTCGGATAGGCTCGCCATTCGAGTATTAGGTCGATTTTCATTACTGTGATTGTTTGATCGACGCTTTTGCGGCTCCTATCGATTCCAAAACGAATGAGATTCGATCCCTCGATGTAATACATAATCGTGCCATAAATCCTCAGATTTCCCGTAATATTTGCCATTACAGACAAATTGTTGCCAAATGAGTATTTCTTATTTGCTACATTTTCACAGCTTAATTACTTAGTTATCATAGTAATATATATATATATATAAATAAAAATAAAATAAAATATTAAATTCAGAACCATCCAGCTAACTATGCTTATGCCAAAAGCCCGGACCAAACGCAAACAAAGGCCTTCAAAATGGACTGATTTTTTATAATAGAAAAACGGCTGGTAACAAGCAATCCGGACACTGAGGTACGATATCGGGGTTACTTATACATATAAGGAAAGTATGCCACGTACCTTTTCACAGCTTCACTATCACCTATCCTGGCTAGGATATTCGCCAAACTTCACGATTATTAGTTCTTTCGTTACTGCTGTCCGCGGAGAACACAACGGCGCGTCTTTCAGAAGAGCAGGATCACGGTAGATCATCGATTTCTCACTGTGTCGGGGCGCAAATACAACTTAAAACTAAAATAAACAAAAAACAAAATAAAATTATTATAAATAAAAAAAATGCTCCAAATCGCTGCCAATGGGGAAAGTGCCAAGGATACTGGCAGCATTGCCACGTTGAATGGCAATGCTGATCCTTTGGCCCAAATATTGCCCAGCCCTCTTGTCTCCCGAGTTGTCCCGAGGTGTTGACGAGCTGTTTTGAAAATAAACTGTTAATTTAACGTGATCCAAACCATCAAAATGTATACAGTTTTTTGCTACATATGAATGAAGATTTATCGTGATTCAGCAAAATGTTTCAGAAATTATGTTACCACAAACCATGATATAGCAAATTCATTAAAACCATCTGTCAGAGAGCCGAGTAAATTGGTATTATTGTTAATCTTCTATCTGTTAAGCTTGCTTGATCCCTTGGCATTAGAGATACACCTAATAACCAACTTGTTACGCCAAAATGACTCTACGCAAGGTGGAAATAGTGCTTAAAACAGCATGAAGTTGTTCCTAATCCTTGGAGCTCTTTTTGAAGACACGTGTATTTGTTATGGCTGGATATAATTTATTTATTTATAAGGAAATATAGCAATTTTAATTATTTTTTATAGTAGGTATAAACAAAGAAGTAGGTATAAAAGAACCGTTGTAAAAACGATTTCCCTAGCATCCTAAAATGGTGAGTTCAAACCCCGGCATGTACCAATGTGAACTACACTTTTCTTACGTACATTTGTCATGAATTTACAACACCTCGGAAAGCACGTTAAGCTGTCTCGGGCCCGGTTCCACTAATACCAACTTGTGGAATAAATTGTGATAAAAAAATTACATCATACCCTTGCCAACCCGTCTGGCCAGGGTGGCGAGTGTAGCCCAAATTCTCCAGATTTTTTTGGAAGGCCCATCTCCCTGTTCCCTTATTTTGTACTGCTAACCAAGTACGGATTTTCCTGCGGATCTTTGATAGCTTAATTTTACAGGGTTTAGCGGACTGTATTTTTTTTATAACAAAATAAACAGTGCTTTTGGCGAGCGAACATATCAAATGGAGTAGTCCTGAGCGCCGTGGTAAGCGTTATTCATTTAAGTTAAAAAGAAAACCTAACATTCAATGAACAAAAGAAAAAAACAACGCTACAAATAAAATTGAAATATAAAATTATAACTAACCGATGGGCGTAGTGTATTGAATTATTTATTGTGTAATACACAATTAATATATATTTTAGTTAGTTATTTTTTTAATCACGTTTAGCCAACTTTACTATAGGCCAATTATGACAAGTGGAAAGCTCGTCGATGTCTCTAGTGTACTCGTAATTTGAGATAAATCACGAATAAATTAAATAAATGATTGTACCAGGAGCTAGAATCGAACCTGCTACCATCGCGTCTAAATCCACGGATTAACCGTTAGACCACGGAAGTTATTAAAGTAGTTTCTAATTTGGTTTCACTTGCATATAGCAGTAATGTTATGCCTAACATACATAATTAGGGATTTTAGAATTCGTGTGCGGTCAGAGCATCTCAAAATATTCCTGAAGAATGAATTCTGGCTGCTGGGGGTTGTGTACCGCAAATACATTCGTGGATTTGCTTCACGCAGAACCAACGATGTTCCTGGGCCCCGCGCAGCACCTACTCCCTCTTTACCACCTCCAGCAGGGACGCCGGCACCGTCAGCTGAAGCTTCTTGTACTCCTCAGAAGATGGTCACAGTACCTGATGTGTACTTCTATGACCATATGAAGATACAATACAAGCTTTAGATTTTAAGTTAATTTTATATTTATATGTATTTTAGTTGTAAGTTATATATATATAGGACTGCCTGCGTGGTCTAGCGGTTAAGTCCGTGGATTTAGACTCGGAGGTACCGGGTTCGATTCCTGGTCAGGAAACAAAAAAATATTTATTTATTTTAATGTATTTATTTCTATAATATTTAATTTATTTGTGATATTACTCGAGTTTGGTACGCTGGAGACATCGACGAGCTGGCCACTTGTCATGATTGGCTTATAGTAAAGTTGGCTAAATGTGAATCCGCTTATTTATAAGCGTGGTTTCTGACCACCCCGAAAGGGAAACGGTCGTGATGATACTTTACTTTTATATATATATATTATTACCTGTTACGGTCCAACCATTTTTACCAATTTGTTTAGTACATATATTTTTTATTAATTGTATTAATTTTATTAGTGCTGACTGTACCCAAGTTGTTATTTAACAAACCAAAGGAAATGATATAATTTTAATTGATTTATTTATTAAGGAAAACTATTGATGTTTAATTCACAAGTATAGATACAAAAATAAAAACAGAAAGTCATTCACAAGTTTTCACTAGTAGTGTTAGAATAATACATATTATGAACGACGAAAGCATCTACAAACTATCACTTCATGCAATAAACTAATAACTGTACAATAACAAAACTATTATCGTTTAAAGAACCTTAAGTTAAACGCATTTCTCACTACTATCACTTTGTCATGGAAGATATCAATGAATGTATTACGAGTGTTACAAGCTCAAATATTATTATTTTAATTTCAAAAGTTAATAAATAATAATAATAAAAATCGTTTATTGACACTATATAACAAGTATGTTTTTTACACTTTAAATTTAGATTGGATGTCCTGACCCCTGTCGTAGATATTTCTGAATGACAGGGGTCAGTTCACTCCCAGGTGACACAATAACAAGCTTATACAATTTATTTAAACTTTGTGAAGCTTACCCAAGTACAAACAAATAAATAATAATAAAATAAAATAAAGTATTATAGGGCTGTTGGTGGGTATTTTAGTAATTCCGTGTATCCTCTCTGTGTGTTATGTAAATGTGTATGAGTGTCTGTGAGAGGGTGTCTAAGAAGAAATAAATAAAAAGAATAAATGAATCGATGAAGTAACATAGTTACCATAAAAACTCAAATAAGTTGCGTACACAGGGTAAATTTCATCTTTTCAAAATACTAGTTAAATATAAATTTAAGCCCTTTATAGATTGTACGATAGTTTGATAACATTTAGCGAGTATCTGCACAGCTGAGTCCACGGAAACTGCGATTAAGCTACGAACAACCTACAAACCGAAATTTACTGCTCGAATCGAATCCAACTTTATTTCGGATTAACCTCATTCGATACTATTATTGTTGAGAGAGGTTTTTTCATCCGTTTCAATGTGATTGCTGTCTTACAATGTATACTTAACTTTTAGATACTCATATCAGAAGGAGGTTTTTAGCGTAAGTCTTGTTTTAAGCGGTGTGATTATTTATTTAAATATGACCATGGCAAGCTTACAATATTAGTTCTCCTTGAAAGTAAAAATTGTCATTTGACATCATTGCAAATGGCACATCATCATCATCATCAACATCATCATCAGCCTGTGTCTGTCCACTGCTGGATATAGGCCTCCCCCAAGGCTCGCCACTGCACGCGGTCTTTTGCAATCCTCATCCAACCCCCACCAGCGACCCTCCTTAGGTCATCCGTCCATCTGGCGGGGGATCGTCCCACTCTGCGTCGTCCCGTACGTGGTCTCCACTCCAGAACCCGTTTGCCCCATCGGTCGTCGGTTCTGCGGCAGATGTGTCCGGCCCATTGCCACTTCAGCTTGCTAATTTTGAATGCTATGTCAGTAACTTTGGTTCTCTGACGAATTTCAACGTTTCGAATTCTATCCATCAGAGAAATACCAAGCATAGCTCTCTCCATAGCTCGCTGAGCGACCTTGAATTTGTGAACCAGACCCACTGTCAGTGTCCACGTCTCTGCTCCGTACGACATTACGGGGAGGACGCACTGATTGAAGTTCAAACACTGTGGTATGGACGATGAGAAGATATGTCGAAGTTTCCCGAATATCGCCCATCCTAGCTGAATGCGTCTGTCGGCATCTTTGCTGAAGTTAGCAGCGCCTAGCTGATGAAATGGCACATACTTTCAACATTTGCTTCGCCGAGATGTGGCCGCCCTGAGCGGGTTCTACAAGCTATACTACAGTGAATGTTCTGAAGAGCTCCACAACCTTATCCCTTCTTCGCTATTCCGCAACCGAACCACTCGCACAGGCCAAAATATGCATTCTCATACCGTAGCCACTATCCCTACGCGTACATACAAATTTTGGAGACTCTTACATCTCTGTCGCACGCTGAAGATGTGGAATGCTCTCCCAGCCAGTGTGTTTCCCCACTCCTATAACCTGGAGTCCTTCAAACGAAGTGTGAAAAAGCATCTTTTTTAGTGGTAGGGACTGATGTCGGTCGTTTGAGGCTGGCGTCAGTTGCTCCCATTCTTGGACCTCGCGTACCGCTTACCATCAGGTGAGCGCGGTGTCACATGTCGTGAATAACAAATAGGAGGTAGGCGGACTGATGGTGGTAATTTGTCCAGTATGTCGGGGCGGGGAAGCATCCACCGTTAGTGCCGATAAACCCAGTAAAGTGTTTCGCGATAAGGTTTGAATTGCCGTCATGCCCAGTCAAGCCGGCATAGTGTTAGGGACTGATGTCAGTCATGTGTCTGATTCCAGTTGCTAACATTGATGGACCTCAAGCGCCATCAGGTATTAAAGAAAAAGTAAGTTTTCTTAGGGTTTTTCGAGTACTGGGAGTGATTGGGTGTCAAATAAAACATTTTTTTTTTTTGCTTAAACTATGTATTTTTTTTAATGATTCGACACCAAAATACATAAAATTAGTATTGCAAACGAGTCGGATAAAACAATAATACCACAATTAAGAATTTTGAATTACTTATGTTCACGATCACAGTGGTTTATACTAACACTGGCCTACCTCCTATATAATTTCACGATATTTAAAAAATAAATATAAATAGTGACGTCTATTTTTTTTTTACAAATTACCTACCTACAATCTATCGAAAGCCTACAGTACTTAAATGTATCAACAGAAGTCTCTTGAAAAATAAAAACAGAGAAGGGCGTACCATATACGGTCTCAGGTTATAATGACTTATATGACCCTTACAGGACCATAGGGCTTATAATAGTGAACAATAGAACCTTTTTTATTAGTTTATTTAGAAGTAAAATTTATAAATTTTCCTTATATTTGATAATTTCACATTTAGCCGACTGATAAAAGTCTACAGAAAATCCAGTTTGCTCGCAATTATTTAAGAACACCGTGGTTTAGCTGTTAGGACCGTAGATTTACACTCTGAGGTATCGGGTTCGGGACACAATAATTTATTTCCTTTTATTGTGATAAATATACAATATGTATGATGTATCTTATATATATATATTATGTATGTATATTATATGTATGGAATATATTATTATTTGTATTATGTATGCTATTGTTGTACTATATATATATATATATATGTATTGTTTATTTAGTTGACCCTTGTCTTGGTTTTTTTATTTTTATTTTATATATTTTTCTATTACTTTATGAATATAGTAGGTATATGTTTCATTTATATTTCTTGTCAAAATTTGTAAAGTGTTGTTGAGTACCTACTTATTGTTACTAATACTTGTTGTTACACTTAATTATTTTTATTATATTGTATGATTCTTTTGTAAAACGGGATCAGTATACGAATGCAATTGTTATTTCATATCTCATTGTTATTGTACTGATTTTGTTGGTTCTTTTTTTTTGACATATATTTTTTGTATACATAATATTGTAAAGGTTGTAAATTTTCCCACGAATAAATAAATAAATAAAGTAGGTTCAATTTAGTTAGTAATTTTAAAATCATATTTTCAAAATTTACTAATACACATGCACCCACACTCTCTTCTCACTCTCCCAAAGGTTAGCTGTTAGAAAATGCCTAGACTTTAAGCTCGCCTATGTACATTTGAATGTTTTTATTTTTTGTGCAATAAAGAATTTATCTATCTATATATCTAGAGTTTGGTACGCTATAGACATCGACGACCTTGCCACTTGCCATGATGAGCATTTAGTAAAGTTGGCATGTAAATCCCCATTCTTAGCATGGTTTCTGACGGCCCTGTAAGAGATTTTGGTGTCATTTTTGTTTAAGAGTAAAACGCCGTTTTTCAAAAAAGGTAAATACTTTTCTGAACAAGGCAATTGATGACAAACTACGTTCATTAGTTTTAAACTGACTAAAATGTGTCGTTTATCGGTTTCACAACTTTATTTGACTTTAAAAAAAAAAATTCTTCACTCTTTTTAATATTTCTTCTCTATATTTTGTAAAGGTGCTAAAATACAATGTTACAGCAAAACAGGACTTTTAACTTAAAAATGTCAACGCGAACAGCAATTCAACTTTGTAGCATTTTGTCGTAGCACTGTCGGTGTAGTAAAATTCGTAGCATGCGGTGACATAGTTTAGCTACGTCGTAGCGAGTTCGTAGTAAAATGTAGAGTAAACGTAGCATTAAGGCTAAATACGATTGTAGCAAATTTTTCGTTATACCTACACAAAATATTTTCGGATTATACACAAAATTACCGTCTAACGGCCTGTAATCCACGACTTTTTTAATTTTAGTGTCAGCCTTATCTATACCTAAGATTTTTTTGACTTGTAATACAATACATACATAGAATAATTAAATTGTAATGGTAAACTTCAAAACACTTAAATAAATTGTTACTAATGAGCGATCTTTCTCGCCAACAAATCTTAATGATATGGCGAGATTTTAATGTAATGTAAATGATGTAATCATATTTAAAAAAATATATATATTTAAGGTTTAAATCTTAAGGAAGTGGTGAATTAAAGGCCCTTATCACAACCTCTGAAATGAGAGCTCTGGAACCTGAACTACTAGAGATGGGCCTTCCAAAACCCAATTCTTGAGAATTTAGCTTACTCTCGCCCGCTGGTCAGACGGGTTAGCGAGGATCCGATGTCAACTTTTTTACAATTTATTGGAATATAATGGAATGGAATGGAACGGAACGGAACTGATCGGAACGGAACGGAACGGAACGAAACGGAACGAAACGAAACGGAACGAAACGGAACGGAACAGATAGGAATGGAACGGAATAAAACTGGTCGGAATGGAACGGAATGAAACGAAATGGAACGGAATGGAAATGAATAGAAATAAAATAAAATATACGAGATATAGAATAGAAATTTTGATGTAAAGTGAACAATCACCGTTTTTATTATCACCGTGTGGTCATTGCATGTGACTTAACTTGATTCTTTTGTTAACAAATTTATATAGACATATACGTGTAGAAACTTTATGTCTTATAGAAAATGAACCACTTAAAATAAATCCACTATTCACCTACTAAAGCTAATATCTTTAATGAATTCGTGATATGAACAAGTTGTGACATCACGCCGCCATCGATCTTCATCGCGGCTTTTCATTGACCTACATGTATGATTCGGGGAATTTGTAACTTATTTATAATAAAATAGATATTTAGATTTCTTTACTGTTTCTGCTTACGGGTCCTTCGATAAATGTTTTTAAAAACCTCCTTATTGTTCACCTTTTAAAAAAAAAAAATAATCAGCCCGACTATTGATGCACTATATTTTTCTACATTGTTTATTAGTTTATTTGTGTGTAAAGGTATGTATCTCTCAGTTATATATGTTTATGTATTCGTACATAATCGTTAACCCATACATATATAGAAGACAAAAATAATTTTGTTTAAATTATATGAAAAGCAACGCTAAGTCAAACGATTTTAAAAGCGAAATAAAGTGAAAAAAAAAACGCTTAAAGCATCAAGTCAAACACAAGGTAAGTAATACTGTTTTATTTTATTTATTATTTTCTTTTAAAGAAATAATTTGGTTAAATGTGAAAATAAATTATATAAAAAAACAGGAGATAACAATCATTGTGATTTGTATCTGTAAAACATTTTTTTTACAAACATAAAAATAACAATTATTCTCTAAATACATACGACCATGTCGCAAGAACCCCTGACTATGCAGCCCCATTATACAATTGTTTTGTCACGTATTGCAAATTTTAGAAAGGAAAAAAAGAAAGAAAAAAAAGGAGTTTATTTTTCACAAAAAAAAACACAAGCAGTAAAAATAATAATATTACAACAAACAAGATAGTGTGGTGACAAATAGGGAATCAGCTCAGCAATAAGCTGCAACACTCGGTCACAGCGCTTATTTTCAGCTAATCCCTCACAATGATATACGTACATTTCCCTAGACTATATTAATAGAATCATTAACATTGTGTGTCACTTATTTTCTCACATCGAACGTTGTCAAACTTATGTTACATTAAGCATAGATTACCTCCTCACTCATTACCTACCCAGGGTAATTGCTTACCAAATTATGTTTTGCACAAAAGGCGCACTTTTTGAGAAATATTCTGGTGGTGGGTATAATTTCAATTGCTTCTACATACATACATACATACATATCTTCACGCCAGATCCCTTGCGGGGTAGGCAGAGACAATTGAGCGCCATTTGACACGATCACGACATACCTCTTTCGCTTCGTCGACATTCATTAACCTCTTCATACATGCCCTTTGGTTACGAAGACTTTTTAATGCACCTTCAGTCAGTGTTTTATTTATTTGATCGTGATATGTGAGTCTCGGTCTGCCAGGGCCTCTTTTACCCACAACTTTCGCATTATATATCTGGTTCGTCAATCTTTCATCGCTCATCCTTTCAACATGCCCGAACCATCGTAGCATGCTTTTCCTTATTTTTGTCCCTATGCTTTCCTTCATACCAACCCTTTTCCGTATTTCGACGTTACGTATGCGGTCCGCCAAAGTGACGCCACATATCCGCCGCAACGACCGCATTTCTACTGCATTAACCCTACTCTCATGCGTATTCTGACATATCCACGTTTCGCTTCCATACATCAGTGTTGGTACCAACATGGCATTGTGTATGGCGAGCCGAGCTTTGTCACTGACATTTCGACTGCCGATCAGTGACCCCAGAGCACCGTTAACACTATTTCCCGCGTTCACTCTTCTTTCAACGTCCCCCTATCGTACTTCCCATCCGCAGTGAAAACACTGCCCAGATATATAATTTCATTTACTTGTTCTAGAGTTTCATCATCAATCTTTATCGTCACGGTTGTCATCCTTCTTCTTTCAAACACTAGTACCTTGGTTTTTCTCGCATTCAAACGGAGTCCTTTTTCTGCACATCCCTCCTTCATTCTTGTGACTAGTGATTGCAGTTGTTGTTCGGACGATGCCATAAGAACAGCATCATCTGCATAAAGCAGGCAGTTCACCACTAGATCACTCATCTTTATCCCACAGTCACTCTCTGTCACTCTTTTTAGGCATTTGTCGAGATATAGAGTGAATAATCTAGGAGAAAGCACACAACCCTGTTTGACGCCCATTTGGGATTCAAAGCAAGGCGACATACCCCCCTCCACCCGCACACAAGCTTTGCAGCCCTTGTACAGGGACTGTATAGCCTGTAGCAGTTTGTCATTCACTCCATACTCCGGCAATATGTCCCAAAGCTTCTTTCTTACAACTCTATCAAAAGCCTTTTCCAAATCCACAAAAGCACAGAAAACCTTCTGGTTTAAGGCCAAAAACTTCTCTGTGATATTGCGGAGCGAAAAGACTTGGTCAGTGCATCCTCTTCCAGGTCTAAAGCCTCCTTGTGCCTCCCATAAAAGACCTTCAGTCTTCTCTTGCAAGCGTTTCGTGAGAATCTTGCCATACATCTTGCTCGCCAAACTGATCAAACTAATCGCTCGGTAGTTGGCACAGTCCAATCTAGATCCCTTACCTTTGTATAAAGGAACGATGACTGATTGCCGCCAGTCCTCTGGTACTCTTCCCTCCTGCCAGCAAAGGTTGCACAGTAGGTGGAAAGCGTTCCAGACCGGTATACCTCCGTATTTGATCATTTCAGCGAGCACTCGATCTTTTCCCGCTGCTTTGCCACATTTCAGGCTTCTAATTGCCGATTGCAATTCTTGCACACTTATTTCCTCCTTAAAAGTGGACGTTATAGTTGTGGATAGCTCTGGAGGTAAAGTACCCGTCGTAACGTCGTTAGGAGTACTACTAGCATACATCTCGCTAAAATATTCATTCCATCGCTGCAACACCTCATTTGTGTTTGCAAGAATGTTACCGCTTTTTGATTTCACTCTGTTCATTCGACAAGATGACAAGCTACCTTTGGCCTTCCTAACTTCCCTCCAGAAAAGTTTGGAGTTCTCCTTAAAGTTGCTCGTCATCCTATTTTCACCTATTTCCTTACATCTTTCACGCTTCTCCTTAACCAAAACTTTTGTCTCATTCTTGCAGCGATGGTACAACTCTTTTTTTTCTCTTTTTATACTTTCATTCATATTCAGCGAAGCAACGTAATCTATCCAAGCTTTCTTCTTTCTTTCTACCGAATCTTTGACCTCTTGATCCCACCACGCGTCACCCTTGGTTGCTCGCTTTTTTGCTACTCCACATACTTCTCTTGCCGATTCTACCATACCATTTTTAGGTACTTCCAACACTCTTCTACATCTTTGCTCACATCTTTCAAATTGATAAGTTTATCATTGACGCATTTCATATACTCCTCTTTCACACTATCATCTTGTAACTTTTCACTCTTTATTCTCTCTACTGCTGACAGATTGCCACCTGATCGCCGGTGGCGCCATTTTGTGAACAGGCCACTAATCCTAGTAATTACTAGGTAGTGGTCTGTTCCCAATTCTGGCCCACGATACGCCCTGGTATCCAGAGTCTGTGTTCGCAGTCTTTCATCAACTATTATTAAGTCAATTATACTCTTTTCACTATTCATCGTTCTTGTATACATGTGAATATCTTTGTGAGCAAACATTGTGTTGGACACAAAAATATTCTTTTCTAAACACATGTCAAGAATAAGCTTACCTGCATCATTTACTCTCTTATCTCCAAAATCACCTAGGACCGTTTCGTAATCTGCACGACGTGTCCCCACCCATCCATTCAAGTCGCCACATAATATTATATTTTCGTTCCCAACTGCCAAATCTAGAACTGTCCTGACCTGGTTCCAAAAATTCTCTAGTTCCAGATGTGGTGCTGAGCTAACAGGTGCGTACACCACGGCCACAAATAACTTTTTAAGGCCTATTTTAAGACGAACCCAGAGTATTCTTGGGCTTTCCAGGCAGTACTCGTACATACTGTCGGCCAAGCGGCCGGATAGTAAGATGCCCACCCCCTGACTACCGCGATCGCTATCTCCCACTCCCGACCAGAGCGCGATCCCCCCTCCCGGCAAGTCCTGCATCTCACTACCCCTCCGCTTGGTCTCGGTCACGCCAATTACATCCAACTTCATTTCATCCATCGTATCTAGGAGTTCATTCATCTTATCATTCATCCCCCCTCGGACATTCCAGGTGCCAAAACGGCACTCATCTGCCCTCAATCCGCGCTTTTTAGGCCATGCGTGATGGGTTGCGGACCCCATCGCCGCTCCGGCTCATTCTACTGCCTACCCCGCATTACAAATTAAGCTGTGGCCAGTGGCTGAGACTGAATTATTATTATAACTAGAGCTCAATTGCTTCTACTCTACAGAAAATGTCTACGGGCATTAAATTCGCCTTTTGTACTTTGTGCATTAAAGTTTTGAAATAAATAAATACTCTATTTATTTATTATTGTTCTTATGTTGCCTCTCATCTTATGAAATATCATTTAGACGAAAACTAAAAAACTATTTACTGTCACATGTCTTTTATACAATATACGAATACTTAAATGTTTACAACTTGGGACACATCATGCGCAATAAAAAGTATAGCTTGCTGCAGTTCGTCATGCAAGGCAAGATACAAGGCTTCAGAAGACCGGGGAGAAGACGCAATTCCTGGCTCAAGAACCTCAGGGAGTGGTTCGGGATGAGCACCAGATCCTTGTTCCGGCCAACAAAATCAAAATTGCCTTAATGATAGCCGACCTCCGATAGGAGATGGCACCTTAAGAAGAAGAAGAATACATGTTTAAAAACATATTCATATTCTGTAAATTCTATTGTATTGCTCTTTTTTATTATTTTAGTTTTTGTTTTGTATATTATTGTTTAAATATATTTTGATAAAATTTGTACACCATACCATTGTTACACAAATTCTAAAGCAAATATTTTTTTCTTTCTTTTTTTCTCTACCCTTTGTCTTTGAATAAATACATATGTAATACTGCCTCCGTGGTCTAGTGGTTAAGTTCGTGGATTTAGACTAGGAGGTACCGGGTTCGATTTCTGGTCGGGACACAAAAAAATATTTATTAATGTAAATAAATACATTTAATTAATATTTAATTTATTCGTGATATTTCTCGAGTTTGGTACGCTGGAGACATCGACGAGCTTGCCACTTGTCATGATTGGCCTATAGAAAAGTTGGCTAAATGTGAATCCGCTTATTTATAAGCGTGGTTTCTGACCACCCCGAAAGGGAAACGGTCGTGATGATACTTTACTACATATATAATAGAGAAGAAGGTTGTGGAGCTCTGCAGATCACTCACCGTAGTATAGTTAAATATTAAACTAACAAAGCGTCAGCAACAAAGAAATGTATAGAGAGCTATTATTTATTTCGTTGCTAACAAAATACGTTTTGGTTGTATTTCTGCCTACCTTAAAAACACACTTCAGTGACATTAAGTCAATGCAGCATCTCTATTAAAGGCTACAGTCCACTGGCAGCTCGCCAAGCTCTCGCGAGCTATAAACAGTCACAGTTGACAGTTGAATTCCGATATCGTAAGATTTGTGGATCTTCGCAATAAACTTAACGAGCACATCGTTTCGTTTTGATAAATTGTTGGAATTCCCTAAGTCCTGCTGGTAATGGCCTGATCTTAAAAGATAACGTCTGTTGTCAAAATGTCTCTTTCAAAGATACAATTGAACTTATACAATGTTGAGCGTTTTAATAGACTTTCTGACACAGTTAATACCAATAAGTTTTTTTTTTTTTCATTCATTCCTTAGCAGGTTTCAGATCGACACTCAAAAAGCACATGTTAATATTACAAAAGACTTTACAGCAACTTACCTATCTATATATCTTATTCTATTTATTATAAACTATTGATTTTTTCTTGACTATGACTTATATTATTTATCATAATATTATTTATTTATTCTATTATCATTTGTTAAACATATATATAAACTGTACATTTATTGTTCCTTCCGATTTAGTAAATGGTTTTCTCCTTTTCTTCAATTCTTAAAACGCGTTATACTAGTGGAATAAATATTCCAGCGCACAAAAGTACCCAATATAGCCGAATTGTAATGCAATAGCAACCAAAAGTATCCCTTGTCAAAAACCACGCTGATAAAGAAGCGGATTTACATTTAGCCAACTTTACTATAGGCCAATCACGACAAGTGGCAAGCTCGTCGATGTCTATAGCTTACCAAACCCGGGAACATCACAAATAAATTAAATATTAATTAAATAAATAATAAATAAATATTTTCAGACAGTATACCGGTCTGGAACGCTTTCCACCTACTGTGCAACCTTTGCTGGCAGGAGGGAAGAGTACCAGAGGACTGGCGGCAATCAGTCATCGTTCCTTTATACAAAGGTAAGGGATCTAGATTGGACTGTGCCAACTACCGAGCGATTAGTTTGATCAGTTTGGCGAGCAAGATGTATGGCAAGATTCTCACGAAACGCTTGCAAGAGAAGACTGAAGGTCTTTTATGGGAGGCACAAGGAGGCTTTAGACCTGGAAGAGGATGCACTGACCAAGTCTTTTCGCTCCGCAATATCACAGAGAAGTTTTTGGCCTTAAACCAGAAGGTTTTCTGTGCTTTTGTGGATTTGGAAAAGGCTTTTGATAGAGTTGTAAGAAAGAAGCTTTGGGACATATTGCCGGAGTATGGAGTGAATGACAAACTGCTACAGGCTATACAGTCCCTGTACAAGGGCTGCAAAGCTTGTGTGCGGGTGGAGGGGGGTATGTCGCCTTGCTTTGAATCCCAAATGGGCGTCAAACAGGGTTGTGTGCTTTCTCCTAGATTGTTCACTCTATATCTCGACAAATGCCTAAAAAGAGTGAGAGAGAGTGACTGTGGGATAAAGATGAGTGATCTAGTGGTGAACTGCCTGCTTTATGCAGATGATGCTGTTCTTATGGCATCGTCCGAACAACAACTGCAATCACTAGTCACAAGAATGAAGGAGGGATGTGCAGAAAAAGGACTCCGTTTGAATGCGAGAAAAACCAAGGTACTAGTGTTTGAAAGAAGAAGGATGACAACCGTGACGATAAAGATTGATGATGAAACTCTAGAACAAGTAAATGAAATTATATATCTGGGCAGTGTTTTCACTGCGGATGGGAAGTACGATAGGGACGTTGAAAGAAGAGTGAACGCGGGAAATAGTGTTAACGGTGCCCTGGGGTCACTGATCGGCAGTCGAAATGTCAGTGACAAAGCTCGGCTCGCCATACACAATGCCATGTTGGTACCAACACTGATGTATGGAAGCGAAACGTGGATATGTCAGAATACGCATGAGAGTAGGGTTAATGCAGTAGAAATGCGGTCGTTGCGGCGGATATGTGGCGTCACTTTGGCGGACCGCATACGTAACGTCGAAATACGGAAAAGGGTTGGTATGAAGGAAAGCATAGGGACAAAAATAAAGAAAAGCATGCTACGATGGTTCGGGCATGTTGAAAGGATGAGCGATGAAAGATTGACGAACCAGATATATAATGCGAAAGTTGTGGGTAAAAGAGGCCCTGGCAGACCGAGACTCACATATCACGATCAAATAAATAAAACACTGACTGAAGGTGCATTAAAAAGTCTTCGTAACCAAAGGGCATGTATGAAGAGGTTAATGAATGTCGACGAAGCGAAAGAGGTATGTCGTGATCGTGTCAAATGGCGCTCAATTGTCTCTGCCTACCCCGCAAGGGATCTGGCGTGAAGATATGTATGTATGTATTTTCAGACAGGTCACACAGCGCCATCTAATTTCCGTGGTAAGCTACAAGGCTTGTGTTACGGAAACTAGATGGTAAATATATACATATTATACATATAAACACCCAGACCGAGACAAATTATACAATGTACAACTTGCCCCCGGTGGGAATCGAACCCACGACCTCCCGAGTTTACGGCAACGTTTGTTACCACTAGACCACGGAGGCGGTAAAATGTATTTATTTATATTAATAAATATTTTTGTGTCCCGACCAGGAATCGAACCCGGTACCTCCGAATCTAAATCCACGGACTTAACCGCTAGACCACGGCGACAGTTAATAATAGCAACAAAGATGTTTAATAAGCTTCCAGTCACTATAAGTCAGATGCCACTGAAACTGTTAAAGTTAAGAGTCAAACAAATACTGGTTAATACATTATTTTATTCGACAAAAGAATACCTAGACACTAAGCTGGACAAAGTCATGTGACGAAATAAATATTTGTATGCTAGAAATAGCGAAGCATGTGATATATAAATAATTAATCTAATCATTAACATAAAAGGCCTACTGGATGTACCTACATCCAAAAAAGCGTTACATGGCTCCTATCTTGTAATTGGCCCCAGAGCCATAAATAAGTATGTCCAAGATCTAGGAGGTGACAAGATAGAAACATTATTACATAGAAACTCTTCACTAGGTTCAAAACAAGGTTTAGTCAGAGGGATTACACGGAAACTGAAAACCTTCTAGCTGTCGTTAGGTAGTCTGGCATCTTCACTGATCCACGCTGATATGGACACACATAAACACACAACTACATATACACTCATACCTACATACCCACACAGAACAATTTTGGTGGGTATTTGTTTGTGCTGTTGTTTAATGATAAAATAAATTAAATTTGCTGTCGACCGGATAAAACAAAATGGTATGCTACGACCTGCGGCACGGTTGCTACCAGTGCAGGTCATTGAGTATATAAAAATGTAATGGAAATACAGCCAGCATTCTTGCCACCATTCCACGTGGACGGGACTTATATCCCGGGGCTTATATATATATATATATATATATATATATATATATATATATATATATATATATATGTAATTGAAAAAAAATATGGATTTAAGTTAATTAGATCAATAAACGATTTTTATTATTTATTATTATTTAAAATATAAAACGTTGTCATCCACTTCTGAACTATGGTCCGAGTTTCAAATCTCATCGGAAGGTTAGGTTTAATACAATTACACAATTCCTTCCGGACATACCTACAAGAAATTGAGTTAATAAAACATTTTTATTTATAATAAAAAACAACATGACCTAGTGTTGTTCACACATCTTACAAATCGCATTAAAATGCACGATAACGATTGTATTGTAAATCTATGACAAATGTACGTAAGAAAAGTGTACATGCCAGGGTTCGAACCGACCTTTTTAGGATTTTAAAGGTACTTACAACTACAAACCACCGCTGCAAAGTAGATTTCGTGTCAAAAATAATTTATTTATCGAGAATCCAACAGCGTTTTAAATAAATTAGGTACAGACTAATTATCAATTTTAGGCCATTGAAAGGTTTCCACATATAAAATGAAAATCGTAAGATATGATACAAAATATTTTTTTTGAAATTAATATGGTAAAAATAAAAACAACGTAATAAGCCGTCTGGCCAGCGTGGCGAGTGTAGGCCAAATTCTCCAGATATATGTTCTGGAAGGCCCATCTCCAGCAGTGGAGGTCTAGGACGCTGTGTTCTAGGGGCTGTAATGATGATGATGAATAACGAATACTGCTAGTATAATTTTTCTTCTGCCTCTCATTCATTCATTTTGTTATAGGTAAATAATTATTAACCTATTTTTTTTATTATTGTTATTTTTTCTTTTACTTTTGCTAGTCACAGTTCAATTGCACTATTAATTTAAATCTAATTACTATATTTTACTCTTATTTCTGTTTTAATTGTATTGTCTAAACAATATAAAATCTCTTTGGCTTGTGTTCCACTATTGCTACTTTGTTTATATGTTTAATATAATAAGCTGTGTTTTTTTAATAAATAAATAAATAAACGTAAAATGGTAAAATTTATTGCATAATTTAATAATTCCTAAATTTAAATTAAACAGATAAAAATGTAAAAAAACTTTTCCACCAAGATTAAATAATAAAATTAAACAAAAAACTATTTCCGAAATGACATTCGAACGTGACTATCTGAGTGGACAACTCCAAATTATGACAAATGCCAGCAGATGTTGTCAACGTGAGGACATAATCCACTATCAATTCTCCCGCTAAAGTTAGCCCATAACTTTTACTGCCATTCAGAGATATCCAGTAAGTTGCCTTCAAGACATAACTAGAATAACTACTGTTTTATTATAGAGTAGATAGCAATCATAAGTTTATTTGACGTACTTGTACCTTAACACATTATGTCAGCATACAATAATCACTTTAATTCGGCATACAAAAGGTGTCTCACAGCGAATGTCATTGAATTCACATAACTATTTAATTCAGTGGTTCGCAATTATTTATTTATTTCAGTTTTAATTTTATTTTATTAAATTTATTCTGGTTTCAATATTTTACATTTTAAATTTTGTTTAGTTTTAATAATTATGTTAGGTTAAAAATAAAAAATAATATTTTTTTATATCATTTATTATTGTATGTTTGCATGTTTTTATTTTATTTTATTGTGTAAATTTAGATTAAGTTGATTTGTTTTTAATTTTTTGCATGTGATTTTCCTTATTTTGAGTGAAGTACTTAAGTAGCTTGCTCGCGTACTTATATATGTCAATGTTGTGTTCACTACTCAAGAATTACACCCTGGTTCTTTAATTCAGTCATAGAAATGAATATTGTAAATGATTGTAATTTGTTTGTTGCACCATAATAAATAAATCAAGTAGACATCACACACTATCTGCAGATTCATATAAGAGACACATATCTGATCTCCTTGAGACTTAGATCTGAAACACTAAGGGCAATTTATAAATGCTTTTTTTATTTTACTTATTTTTATTCCGTGGTCTAGCGGTTAAGTCCGTGGATTTAGACTCGGAGGTACCGAGTTCCATTCCTGGTCGGGACACAAAAATATTTATTAATATAATTAAATATTATTATTTAATTTATTTGTGATATTTCTCGAGTTTGATACGCTGGATACATCGACGAGCTTGCCACTTGTCATGATTGGCTTATAGTAAAGTTGGCTAAATGTGAATCCGCTTCTTTATTGTATGAATTTAATAAGTTTAGTTTCTTTGAATATACCAAATGATTTATAGAAATAATTATGTAACTTTTAAAGTATTGTGCCCCGAAAAGAGACCTGCTAGCTATATTTAAAACAGTAGTTGAAAAGCTATTAGTTTATCTAGCAGCGACACATTTGTATAACATTAGATATTATTTGTAAAAGTGCCTACCTACATCTTTTGTAAGATTATTTTATTGTGAAACCCTAGATTAATAAACTATATAAATTTGAATTTATTAAGCGTGGTTTCTGACAACTCCGAATGGGAAACGGTCGTGATGATACTTTACTTTTTTACTTATTTTTTGTTTTTGGTGGCGTGTTGAAGCTCTAGTGTTGCTGCTCACTGCGGCGTGGCGTGTACGTCTATTGGTATAAATAAATACCGGGCGGCCAAACGCAGCAGCGCACACATTAATATTTCGTCCTAGTGGGCATAATTTTCTTTCTTTCTCATGACCTCGTCAGTGTACCGCATTTTTTTTTATCTCAAACGCTTTGCTACTATTAATTTTGTTAAAGTTTTTAAATTACCACAGTGCTTCCCCAAATATTTACGACTACTTAGAACACACATAAAACAGACAATTAACACTCTACATCATTCTACACTGACACATATTAGTGGTGCGTGGATTGTGGAGATCTGGGTAATTTGCTTTTCCTTTCATATGTACGACCCCTAATTCGCAATATTATCCCCGCCTAACCAGGCTTAACACGTAGGATGTGAAGACGCTGCGTGGCCTGGCTAGTATTCTGTTTTTTCCCGACTGCGCGACTTAAAGAAGGGTTTTGTGTTTATCAGCCTATGTATGTGTGTATGTATGTAATTATGTAAGTCTTGTTTCAAGCGGCGTTATTTTATAATAATATCACTATGGCAAGCTTACAACATTAGTTATCATTGAAAGTAAAATTGGCATTTGACATAATTGCAAATGGCACATAATAATAATAATATAATTCTTTATAGCACACAAAATATAAAATAATGTACATAGGCGAGCATACTACCGTCTGGTATGAGAATATATAATATACCGGCTAACCTTTGGAAGAGTGAGAAATTATTATAATGGGTGCTGAGTACGAAATAAGAATAATAATAATAGTTAAATATACTACACATACTTTCCACGAGACCAACAAATAGGTGGCAGGCGGACTGATGGTGGTAATTTGCCCAGTCTGCCGGGGCGGAGAAGTATGTGGCGTCGTGCCGATAAGCCTAATAAAGTGTATCCACAGGTTTCGGGATCAGACATGATTTGCCGTCATGCCCAGTCAAGCCGGCATAGTGACTAATGTTAGTCATAAGTGTCTGATTCCAGTTGCTAACATTTATGGAACTTGGGCGCCACTTACTATCAGGTGGACGCAATGCCACATATATATAAGTATATTAGTTCCTTTGTGGCACACTGGAGATCAAACGCGTGGGCTGATTTTGATGATTCTCACGTCAGTCTTCATCACGCAAGTGTCACTAAAGATATGACATTAATCAAATTGTATTAAGACGACAACTTAAGCAACTTTAACTTGATCAGTCGGGAACCATTGTTGGTAAGATTTAAATATTTCTCAGTTTTTAATGGCAATGCCGATCCTTTGGCCCAAATACACACATCAACACTGTCTAGGGATATTTTGGATATACTCAATTTACTTAAAATGTATAAAAAATAACATACAACATGTATGTATTTTTATAAATCCCATTTATCAGATTACAATCCAGAATTTATAAAAACTATTTTTTTTGCGTAAACAATTTTTTATTTAAATAAAGAAAAAATGTGGAATAATGGTAAAACTAACAATGAATGTGTTTCTTAAGAAAAAGTGAAAAATAAGGAAAAAATTTAAATATTCTCTCGTTAAATGACGCCGCTGCATGATGCACACAATAACATTAATTCGAAATTGAACAATAACTTGTTATAAAACTTAAATTTAACACAAAAAAATCCATAAACAACTGTAGATAAATGAAACCTTTGCTACCATTATGACGCGTTAATCTTTTGTTTTTAATTTCTTTTTTCAAATTAAAACTTAGAATCGTTCTTAGAAAATAAGCTTTCTTCAAAATAATTAAAAACTGGCTAGTATTTTTTGAGTTTAAGAACTTTATACAAAATATCTCTAGACAGTGTTGATGTGTGTATTAAGTTTCTTAATTATATTTATATAAGGCATAATTACTAGTTATGTTTTCACTGTAAATATGAAACTTGATCAGCCGTATAATATGTATGCTAAAATTTAACAAAACAATCTGAACATACCCTTTAAATCGTATAATATTACACGCGCAAATTCTATACAAGTTTGTCTATTGTCCGTACTAGTGTAGCTAAACTTTGCTACATTGACCTAATGTGCATCGTACACAGAATGCGTTGTAATTGTCATAGTGTTTTACAAGCTATACCACAGTAAGTGTTCTGAAGAGCTCCATCTAGTAAAGTATAATAAAACATTCTTTATTGCACAATTAATATTTAAAATAAAATAACATACGTTGGCAAGCTTAATACCTTTTAGGTATTTGTAATAGCTAAACTTTGGGAAAACAACAAAAGATATTGTGGCATGCAGAGTTAAAAGGAAAAATGTATAATAACTAATAACATTAAATATATATATATTATAAATACATACACATCATCATTACAGCCCCTAGAACACAGCGTCTCAGACCTCCACTGCTGGAGATGTGCCTTACACTCGCCTCGCTGGCCAGAAGGCTTGGCGAGGATATGATGGCAATTGTTTATGACAATTTATTAACGATTCCACAAGTTAGTATTAGTGGAACCGGGACCAACGGCTTAACGTGCTCTCCGAGGCACGGGAACGGTGGTTTTGTAAATCTATGACAAATGTACGTAAGAAAAGTGTATTTCTCATTGGTACATGCCGGGGGGGTTTGAACCGACCTTTGTAGGATTTAAGGAACGCGTTCTTACAACCGAGCCATCACCGCGCCTAATAATACATACACATAATATCTAAATAATATTGTATATGAATTAATAATATATATATTTAAGTATATATATACAAAGATTTAAAAAAAAATAGTCTAATGGCTGCCGACCGCCCGCGCCAGTGCGGGCTCGATAATTTCCCTTCATTCTCGCTCTACGTCATCCGCTGCCAGTGTTGCCACGTCAAAAATCTGTAGCAATAACATACATAATAATGAAAAAGCTATATAAACAAAGTCAATTTATAAAAAAACAAAAAAAGAAACAGTTATATAATTAAACAAAAAATATGAGAGAATGCAGTAACTAAGTAATAATAATGTTTTTTGAAATACATATTAAACCAAAAAAATAAATAAAAAATACAACGTGAACAATAAGATCATGTGGTTTCGTTAGTACGAAAGCAGTTTAGTCCACCTTAAATAAAATAGTCGAATGCCCAGTTCATATTAGGTCAATTTTACTACTTTTATATACCAACCTCTTCAGCTTGTTGTATGAAAAGGCATCGTCATTATAACTTAGAAATAACAAAACTCCATCTTACTTATATGGTACCTATCTTTGCATTCATTGAATTTCCATCCAGTCGGTCCTCGAGCCGGGTCTGAGGAATTATAACCTAGATAAGGAATTATTCAATTTTATTGGTCCCGATTTTGTGATGATTTTGAAGAAGTTTATATGTTATTTTTATTATTAATATAGTATTGTCATAAGCGTTGCCATCCTAGCGTCAACAGGTGATCCTTTGAGTAGGGAATATCTTATTCATAGGATCAGTGTTGCCATCCAACGAGGTAACGTCGCCGGAGTCCTCGGAACATTGGGTTCATCTTCTCCTGGATTCGTATCATATATACATGTAGATTATAATCAAAATATTTGTAAGTATTTAGTTTTTATAATAATTAGGATTATCTTTTCGTTTATTTAATTTAAGGTTTTGTTTAGTTTATTTTTAATTTTATTATTTAGGTAGTTTTTAATTTACAATAAAATTTAGTGTTGGAATAGTTTATGTAACTTAAAATATTTTCGTTTTTGTTTATTTGTGATTTATCTTTTCTCTGCCTATAAAAATAATCATTTATGAGATTTTTAATTTTATTTATATGGTATTTAATTACTTATATTTTAAATTCATTTTATGATCAGAACCCTCTTGGATTACGCAAAGCAAAGGACCCAACAGCATGACCATTGGGCCGTGGAAATTTACAGGTTACTGGTGTGGGATGCGACATGTGTGAACACATTAGCTCCATCTCACATCCAGGCGACCTCATCAAGCGCGGGTAGCGCTGCGGTTTCTGCTAAGAATACCAACATCAGTACAGGTTACGAATTTGTGCCATTTGGGGTCGAGACGATGGGCCCATGGGGACCCTCAGCCAAAAAGTTATCCAAAAGGCTGTAGGAAAAGTCTGGGAACAATAAATTTGGCAAATATTTCTGCGAACGTATTAGCCTCGCTATACAGAGGGGAAAATGTTGCCAGTCTCGTTGAGACTATCTCTGAAGGGTCGTCTCTAGAGGATAATTTTTATTTATAGTTTATTTTGTATTAGGATTAGTTTATATTTAATTTAATTTAATTTAATTTAGAAAATTAAACTTTAATTCAATAATAAATCAAAATGCGACAAATAGCTAGTAAATATGGCCTAGGATAACAGGAAGCTATCTGTGCTGATGACGTCGAATCGTATTACGTGTGGTTTTCCTTTGAAATCCCGTGCATCCTCCGGACCACATTAAGCCTATACAGGCCTCGACGAAAGATCGTTATCAAAGCAATCAGATTACTTACCCATTAGTCCGTATTGAGCTTTTAGGGTACCGACTGGCCAGTATAATTTCAACCTAGCAGGGTAGTAGTGTTGCAAATATATTTTTAAGAACCGTTTTTAGTTTTGGACTAAAACAGTTTTCGTTGCGCGAACTACTAATTCAGTTGTACTTGTCGCAACTCTTTTCCGTATACGAGAATGTAGTACTATTCTAAAAATATGTAACCTTTTTAAAACTGCCTCCGTGGCGTAGCGGTTAAGGCCGTGGATTAAGACTCGGAGGTACCGGGTTCGATTCCTGGTCGGGACACAAAAATATTTCTTAATGTAAATAAATACATTTTATTATTATTTAATTTATTTGTAATATTTCTCGAGTTGGTACGCTGGAGACATTGACGAGCTTGCCACTTGTCATTGCCTATAGTAAAATTATAAAATTACAGGCTTTGGATATTCCTTGTGACTACATATAAATCTACACGAACTATAAGGTTCACAGTTTTATCTATTTTCTCTCTTATTCTAATACCCGCAATTGACTACAAAAACGTAGGTATATTTTATAACCGTTTCTATCAGTATAGGTTTAGTGTAATAAAACGTTGTTTGCAACGAGAACCGTCTCCGCAACTAGTTTTCGTTCTTCGAAAAACGGTTACGTTTTGACTATTGGGACAAGATCCAAAGTCAGCAGTACACATCGTTCAGAGTGGTCTCCCGAGCGTAAAAGATATGGAGATGCCTACTATTGAAGAGTTTGTCGCCTATCGGGTCCACAACGGACACTTCAAGCATCTCCAGAATAACGCTCCGTCTTGCGCTCGGCCTCCCAACGGGAGACCACTTCCTAGAGAAGTGCTCCTGGAGGAGAGCTGAAGTAGCCGAACCCAGACCCTCTGGGTTCATGAGCCATACGGGCGCTGTTATACCAGAAACGGTGCCCGGCACTAAAGGTGCATAAATTACCAGCAAGTGATTACTCGCTGAGATTCTGCTAGGGAGAAAGGTGGAATGTCCCAATCCTCAACCCAGGCTCATTAGACATCCACCCTGGACGACTGTCTGTCTGTCTGTCTGTTTTCAAAAACTTCGACATTGAACAACTGCTAAAGCAGGACCCGTCTTTAACCTATTGAAGGTGCTGCAGCCCGATTCTGTTACTTAAGCGCAAACGTTATATATTAGAATCCGTTAACTATACATATATATCACGCTATTAAACTTTTTAAACTTTCGCGCATATTCATAATAGTTTTTTAAAATAATTTTAACGGGTCTTTACGCGATTTACCTTAGAGACATATTTCTCCCGACGTTTCAGCCAAGTTGCATTGGCCGTGGTCACGGGTCGACTGAAGCTATGCGGTGTAGTCTCGTACATACTGGGCGGCAGATGTAAACCTACCCACTTATCACTTTTAAAAGTTTTTAGAAATCACGACACACGACACTTACAATATCCTTGGCGACACCGGGCGATTTTTCCCGGCGTCGAAACCTATTGATTACTGGATTCCACGATGAAGATAGCTTATAACCCCCCTCTCGATTGAAATTTTTGTGTTTCTTTATTTCGATCGCTTCACGTACTATTCTAGGGTAATAGTGCCGATCGGTGGAAAGTATCTTTGGGTCATGCAGCTCAATCCAATGGTTTGTGCCACTATCCATTAGGTGTTCTGCAATTGCTGACTTGTTTAATTGGCAGTTTTTTACAGCTGCTATATGTTCCTTGACCCTCTCGGCTATTGTGCGCTTAGTTTGGCCAATATATGAACTCCCACAGCTGCAGTCCACTTTATACACGCCAGGCGTTTGGAAAGGAATGACATCCTCTGGGGTGCGTACGTGTACATAAGAACGTCAACATAAATTCTCTGGAGAGAAGTAATTACAATAATAAAAAAACACAAGTACCTACACTTCTGTAAATGTTTTGAATGATGGACAGAGCTCAAGTAAGTTTGGGGGCTGTTGCAACGCTCTCACTCGCTCCATCTCTCAAAATATTTACAAAAAAGTTAATAATTTTTTTACATCATAAACAGAATAAATTACCATAACTTTCTACTATGTACTTAGATATATATTTATTATTTATGTAGGTATGTATATATTTATGTAATATGTGGGATTTGTAGATTTACTTGTAGTGTATTTAATTAGTATGTATTTCATTATTCTTATTATTCTTAATCACAATAGTATTTCTGCACCCGCTTGTAATGGCGTAATGTAATTCACAAAGGTTAGTTGGTAGAAAATGCATTTATGGCATTAAGCTCGCCTTTGTACCTACACAATTTTTGGTTCTGTACAATAAATAATTTATTATTATTATAGTATTATTATTATTTCTATATTGCACCTATAGTTGTTCAAATTTGTCCCGAAGGTTTGGCTGTCAGGAAATGTCTTCGGGCAATAAGTCCGCCTTTGTACTTTGTGCAATAAAGCTTTTTAAATATATAAATAATCCACGTATGACCTTATTTGTGCTTTATAAAGCATAAGGCTAAGTGAAGGCGAAAAAACCATTTCACCTTCTTTAGTATCTCTAGTTTTTTGGACTCTGTTTTGGTAATTCCCTCAATGTAGTTTCGATGGTTGAGTTCTGAGCGTATTTTAACCCCAAGTATGTTGAAGCTGGGTTGTAGTTCCAGGTGTCCTGAAAAGTAGGAAGTAGGAATGCCTGGGTCTTATTGGCATTAAACTGGACCAGGTTTTGGTCACCCCACACAGAAATTTTACGTAGGGTGTCGTCCAGTCATTCATCGTTCCCCGTCATGGAACATCGAATCTACTCTACTTGTGCCGTGTTGTGATCGGCATAGTAATGAATGTTCCCTGGGTCAAAATGTCATAATATGCAGAATGTATCTTCGTAAGATATAAAGAAAGCTGTCTATTTTACAATGTCACAGTAAAGTTGCGCGGCTACATTTCCACATTACTTTAAACCAACGAACACATTTTTATGCTACCTATCCTGTTCAAAGTACGTTACAAAACCATAGACCTCACAAAGAGACTAGAAGAGTTGACTGGGCTTTCAACTCTAGCAGATTTATAAAATAAATAAATAAAAAAAAGGTATTTATTTTCTCCCACAAAGCTTAATATTAGTAACAATATTTTTGAAACATTTGTGTAGGAGACTGGAGGCAAAACTAAACTAAGCGAAAGCTTAGTCTGTGTTAAAGTACTCCAGGTTCCTCTGACTCAAACCTTATATTAATGAATACTTATTGGGTGTAGTGTACTGTATTGTAGTGTAATGTAGTGTAGTGTAATGTGCTTATATAAATATGTAAGATGTGTTTAAATTGTTATTTATTTTATAAGTATTTATAATTAGGTATATACATATATACTCATACATAATTTCAGTTTCATATTAAGATTCATATAAGTTTTGTTTAAACCTTTCTTTAACTTTAAAATTAAAATTAAGATATCTTTATTCACATAAACCATCACCATCACAGCCCCTAAAACACACAGTCCTAGACCTCCATTGTTGGAGACATTTCTGGCCTACATTTGCCACAATGGCCAGACGGGTTGGCGAGGTAAACCACAAAACTAAAAATTATTAAAGTTGTGTAATTATGTATTTGTTTCATTAGTAAATCTGCTATAGCAGAGTTTTCCTTGCAGATTTCCTTTTCAGTCAGATTATACATTAACAGGTCACTGAAATCTGCCAAGATTCTGTTCTTTACTTCTGTAGTAGAATCATACAAAATAATTTAAATAATGAGGTGTCACAAATTTCTGTAATAGGTTTACGTGAATAAAGACATTTTGACTTTGACTTTTAGTAAGTTTTTAATAAATAATGTATTATTGGTGTGTTGTTGGCGATGTAATGAATATTTTAATATTTATATTGCTCTTATATTATATTAGTTATAAACAGTGCAACACAAATTATTATCATCAGTACAGCCCCCAGAACTCAGAGCCGTATAGGCATTGTTATTTTTCCATGAAAAATATTTCTTTTTTTTTAATATCTAGTTGTTCAATTTTGTGATCAAGCTACAGTCCAAGATAGTTTTTCAACAATAATAATACAAAAAAGACGACATAATTTGTTATTAAAATCATAAATTCAAGCTGTGTCAATAATATTTTATTACCACAGTTCTCCTAGTATTATGTCACTGTTTATTACTCCACAGTTCCAGATGTCTACTGGTGAAGGACTGCTTACAGATCAATTATTCGGAAAATTTGGCAAGTTGGCATGATTTGCTTTATGATACAAATACAAAAACGTTTACTTGTTCAAATAATACAATTTCGTTTTGGAGGAGTTCCTTTCCCAGTCTAGAATTATCTGAGTTAAGCTGAGGAATAGTTTCTTCCTTGATTACATTTTATTATTTATAAATCTTATGCCTCAGTATTAATTTTCATTCATTATTTATTAATTACTATTATTGTTTTAAATATATTATATTATGTTGCATATCATACGTACATATTATTATGTATGTATGTGTACATATGCCATGTCTAGTCTTTTATGAGATCTGTGTCTGCTACCTATCCAAAGTGTGTTCAAATCATCAAAGATTCAGGCGTGGAGGCAGCAGTGGACGGTGCATCGTGTAATATTCATGTACAGTGAAACCGCGGTAACCGGAAAATTGTTGCCAGGGGATGTAGAGCGTAATCGAAAGTCGGCTAACAATAACATTATAATAAATTTGTTATTGGGTACAATAATTGGGTAATAATAATGTATTTTAGGGATCTAAGGACTATGAGATACGATAGGAGACCTTAAAATGGGCATTAAAAATATATTATTAACGGGGCTGACTTTTTCGCATCCTTTAGTAGAAAAGTACTAACTTTTGTTATTATTATTATACCAGAATAATTTTTATTTAAAATTTTAATTTTGATATATGCAGTTAAAAATGAGGAACCTATAAAATATGTTGGCATTTAAAAAATATGTAATTCTGACCTACACACTGGTGTCAACGTGTCAGACTCTAGACCTGCACTGCTAAAGATATAACATAATATGCCTAAAGTTTATTTTTTATTGGCTAGAGTTGAGGTATAGGTATGTTCTGTCTCGTCTTCAACAGTAAAAGTGGCCTGTTACGTTGACCCCAGTTGATTGTGTTTTATATTATTTTTTATTTACATTAATATTTATTTTTTAAAATCAGTTCAAATCGTCAGCTCCGCCATTAAACGGTCCCCATGTCATAGGTACACTACGCTTATCAGGCGGTCGTAATTTTAGTAATATTTTTAGTTGTAGTTTAGTTTATTATTTATTTATTTTTCCAAATAAACTAATTTGATTTAAATATTCATTCAATAATGCCAAGCCGTCTGGCCAGCGTGGCGAGTGTAGGTCAAATTCTCCAGATGTATGTTTTGGAAGGCCCATCTCGAGCAGTGGAAGGTCTAGGACGCTGTGTTCTAGGGGCTGTATGTAATAATGATGATGATTCATTCAATAAATTTATTATTTTTTAAGTAACATATATATTTTTTATTAACACGTTTTTTTTTATCTAATTATTAAATCTATTTTAATATACAAATTGCAGGGGGTCTACTGTAGTACATTATCTATGCCGGCAACTTTTACTTTCTTTACGTGTAGAAAATGTTTAAGACGCTTGCCTTGGATATTATAAAGCGTGTTTACTTTGCTAATTTTACGCATATTTATCAAATTTACATAATATATACATAGCGTTAATAACTAGTATATACCATCTGATGAAATTTAACCCGGACTGTCCAAAAAAATTTTTTTTTATGTACACACATCAAAAGTGTCTAGGGATCAACATATATTTTTGCAATAACTTTTCTCCTGATTGATATTCATTAAAATTTTCTTTAAGGATTGATCAAATAAAATGTTTTCGTTTGTCTACAGTAACGATAAACCAAGTCACCTTTGCATTAGTAAAAAAAATTGCCATTTTCCTAATAAAGGGATTTTTGACATTTGAACCACTAACATTAAAGTTCGAAAAAAAGACTGAAATAACAGTTTTTTTTTTAATTTTATTGGGTAACTTAAACAATTAATAATCCGTGTTTCTACCGCGAACACTAACAACACAAGAACATCGGTTTGGCATACTCAAAATGAGTTCATCCAAATCACGCTGTGGAATGGCCGCCCATGTTCGTTGCAACAACAAAAAAAGGTCTTCTTGCGACTGGATACCCTCCATATTCGGCAGAGCTCTTCTCTGAAGAATATCCCATGCATGCTCAATCGGGTTCAAGTCTGGCGACTGAGCAGGCCAGGGCAGGACATTGATGTTAGCTGCGGCGAGAGTCTGTCTTACAACTCTTGCGGTGTGCGGTCGTGCATTATCATGCATTAACTGAAATCAGGGACCGATATGCACTTGTAGAGGAACGATGACGTCTGATACAACCGTCTCAGCATAAATTTGAGCGTTGAGGTTGCCTCTGATCCAAATCAACTCAGTTCTTCCGCCGATCGAAATACCCGCCCATACCATGATGGTTCCACCACTATAAGGATGGACTTCCTGGCAGGATTTTAATCGCTGTTGGCGTCCAGGGGTTCTCCAGTGTCGTATACGTCTTTTATCCGGCATCATACCAAAACGAGACTCATCAGAAAAGCACACGAAACGCCATTGTTCTTCTGTCCAATTTCTGTGTTCAAGAGCCCATTGATATCGAGTCCTACGATTGTGCATTGCTATAGGTGGTACCCGTAGCGGTCTTCGGGAATGAAGGTTCACTTCATGCAAGCGGTTTCTGACTGTTTGGTCGCTAATTAAGTTCCCTGAAGAGAGATGAAGGCTCACGGCTAACATCATGGCGGTTATTGTTGGAGTTCTTCGAGCTGTGATTTGAATGTATCGGTCTTGTCTCCGTGTGGTGCAGCGATACCGTCCTCCATGGCGCTCAGCCACGGTACCAGTGGTTCGGTAACGTGTCCAAAGTCGACTGATAACACTCTGACTTGTATTCAGAGCTAAAGCCACAGTACGTTGCCGGGAACCAGCTTCTATCATTCCCACGGCTCTGATCATTTCTTCCCTGCTTAAATGACGTCGCCGCTCCATAATAACGTTGGTTTTAATCAGTAGTAGGGAAACAGTAGCACTAATAATGTCTCCAATGCGTCTTATGTTTTTATAGGGAAAATATTGACAGCAGATTTTCATCTTTTACTCGAATTTGATTGACAGTTCCTGTTTTAAATTATGAAATGCACCAAAAAGGATCCATATAAATTTATAAAATCATAAATTTATTACAAAGCCACATCTCAATCACAAGAAATCCGCATAAACATGCTTGATCCCTAGACTTTTTTGATGTGTGTATTTTATACAAATCTTTTGTGCTTTCAAATAGGCTTCTTTTGAGCCAATACAAGCATCATCATCATCACAGCTGTTGGAGATAAGCCTTCCAGAAATTTCGGAAGAATTTAGATTAGATAGATTACACTGGCCAGACGAGTTGGCGAGAGTAAAGCATACTGTTGTAAGCCTCGGTTGAGATAGCCTTCAATTCCTTAAGCGAAATACTTTTAATGGCTTCAATAGACTCATAGCGCGTTCCCTGAAGCGGATTTTTTGATTTTTTTTAAACAGGAAAAAGTGACAGGTTTGCCCAAAAAATAGTCACAATCATGCTGGAATGTGACGGCGCATTACCGTGGTTAAAAATCCATGTCTCGCCTGCCCACAAATCGAATTGATTTACGTGGACGCCTCAAAACGGTCGAGTAGTATTCCTTATTGACCGTTTGACCCTCTGAAACGAATTCTTGATGAACCACAACACGGTTGTTACGGAACAAGTTGATTTGTGAAGTCTATGACAGAAGGTTGTCATAGAGACAGATTGGTAATATCCTAAAAAAAATCGGAAAATGTCCTAATTTGTGTTGTATATTTATTTGAAGTACTTAGATACAAAAATATTAAAATAAAATTGATTAAAAAACTAATTTTGCGCCTACGGACTAAAACCCTATAAACAGTCTCTATCTCACTGTTGGCCCTGTGTGCCTATTAAGCGCGTATTACAACAACAAAAATCTAGCGGTCTCTAAGTTCTGTTTTGCCGCTCCGAAACGCCCTTGACAGTTCGTGCACTCATCTAGCTACTTAGTGATTATCTTTATTACATTGTTAGGACTAGTAAAGAAAAAACATACAAAAGTGTTTTTTATTTCCTTATATACCTAACCCAACGCACGATGGTGCGTTAGGACATTAGAAAACGAATATGCAATTTATATTATGGATTTTTTTGGATATTTTAGACCCAAAGTTATGAATAAAACTTTTGATATTCAAAATATTTTTGTCGTACTGATGTGGTGTTATAAAAGAACATTTTAAGGTCCTTACACGCCCTCACATGTGTCGTGGAATTGTCCGCAAAAAGCATGACTGCCACTCAGCCTGGTTCCGGACCGAACACTCAGCCCGAACAAAAAGGGTCCAAAAAAGTAAATGACGATATAAAAAAGTAAAAACCCTAGTATCACACCTCTACCTTTCAATATTCAAACGTTTAAGGTAAACTTCCAGTTGTCGGTATCGGCACCCATTATACGTTCCAGTATTATTTTCAATAAATTGCAATTTTAGAACCCTGTGGAATTGTGCAGAGTGATGGCAAGAGACCCGACGGAATGACTGTTGGGCTGTGGAAACTTCGCAGGTCTCTGGTGTGGGAAGCGACGTGTGTAGACACATTAGCTCCATCTCACGTCCAGGCTACCTCGTCAGGCGCGGGGAGAGCGGTGTTTTCTGCGGATAACCTCAAATTGCGCAAATACGCCAACCTTAGTACCGGTTAAGAATTTGACGTTGGGCTCATGAGTTGTCAAAGCGCCTGACGGAAAGGTCTGGGGGCAAGAAGGCTGGCAATTACTTCTGCCAACCAAGCCTCGCTATACAGAGAAAAAATTTTGGCACTCTACTTGGGACTATCTCGGATGGGACGTATCTAGGGGACATTTTTATTTATGGTTTAGTTTAATTTTAGTTTATTTTCAGGTAGCTTTTAATATATATTATAATAAATTAATTTACTTCGAATTAAATATAAATATTTTATCTTCTAAAATGGTGTTGATTTTACTCTGATAGAATCTGCTCAAACATCCACATACAATCCTAAATATTAAATTACACTGGAGAACAAAAAAAATAGAGTATTTCCCGCCATTTTTTACGGACATGACAAATGAAAGTTTTGGTTTTGTAAATTACTAAACTGTGGATATTGTTAGTCAAAACAATACAATAATAATTAAACGAAACAATAAAGTGGACACTGTGCGTATGTATATACGCGCGTTGTTAACTCTTAAATATCCGGCGTGTTTGGGCGATAATGCCGCGAGTGTGTCTCCAAGTAAAGCTAAAATTTCTGCAACATCTATAATTCGATGATAAACTTTTATAAATTAAAATATATTACGTCAAACATGGCTGTATGGGCTAGATCCCTTTGTCTTCCCTATCAACTGATACATCAAGTTTTGTTTCTAAATTTATGTATTTTGGCTTTAAGCTCACTGCAGTATGCATTTTTCGAATATCGAAACACTGTTTTTCTAACAGCTTTTGTTTATTAGTAACGCTTATCGCATTTACCAATATTGTTGAAAATATATATATATACAGTTTTTTACATATTGGTTAGGTGGTAACTTAAGTAAGATAGCCACTGGATAGTGGTAAATTACTGGTCCTTAGTCTTATTCCATAATTACTGTTTTTAGTCGCTACACTCTTGGCGAATGGTCGTGGTCGCCATTTGGATGCCAATGGCACGCTTAAAAAGCCGGAGCTTTCCTGGTGCAATCATGTAAGGGATGATCCATTGCAATCATCACTTGTCGAATCTATTATTTACGTAACCCAAAATTGGAGCGCTTCTTTTTTCGCGCATTATATACATCAGTATATTTGACAACGAGCGTACAAGTGGTCGTTTACCTTAAACTATTTACCTTCTCTATCTACGTCCGCGAAAATTGGAAAGCTCATACCTAATGCATATTTTAAAATAACGAAAAAAGCTCGAATTTCTTGTCGAGTGCGCGCAAAAGATACATCGAATATCGCTAAAGGATCATTCATTAATAATTCAGTGGCCTTAAATAGAATCGAAAACGTGCCAAACCGGCCGTTACGTGCGTGGTTAGGTCGCAAGGTCTTAAAGGCACTAGGGCACACCGGATCTACATAGTTGGTATGTATCATTATCAAAGTCCCTCCACTGTTAAAAATGGTAGAAAATAGAGCATATTTTTGGAGAAATATGCCTTTTCGCGTCATGTTGACCAGGCGATAGACAGAGAGACATGATGTTTTTTTACCTCCACCCCTTCTTGTTTCTTCATTGCTGAGGGTCGTCACCTCCTGAAGAATTGGTGTACGTCTTGATGATAGCACACCACCCGTCTTCGGCGACATGCACGGCATCATGGAAGCTAGTGTTGGTGGTGGAGCGGATTTCGTCGGAACAGCGTACCGGGCTTCGGCCTCTCGTACTCTTTCCTTCCACCTAGTCAGTAACAAAAAGTTTATCCAGGTTATCTCCTCCATTTCTGGCAATGTATCCCGGGTACTGGACTGGGCCGAGCTCTTGATTGGTGCGTTCAAACTTTTTTACCTAACTATTCCTTAAGTTGACATTGGTCAAAATGATATAATTGAACTCACCTGGGCCCCGATTCTCGCGCCTTCGACAAGCATGTCTGCTCGATTTGTTCGAATGAAACTTCGAACCGAAACGCAAGTCGAAAGCGTCAGAATTAGGCTCCTGTATTGTGTGATGAAGTCACTTTCAGTTCTCGTAAAATAGAGTTTAGTACGCCTTAAGTGTGCCTAGGCCTTTAACGTGAATAACACATGGAGTAAGTAATTCAAAGATATCGAAGGTGTCAAAGTATTTTTAAAGACGGCTTCAGATGAATTTGGTTGGACAGAAAAAAAAAAGCAAAACTGCAGACGGAGCGCGTGTCATTGTGGATTGATAAAATGAGGTCCCTCTCTTTGCCACACACGACAGACACGGCACACGCACGGTGAATCCATGGATTGCAAATTTATTTATTTTTTGAAAAACAATATGTTTAAAGGAACCAAGTTGTCTATGAAACGGCAAAAATAGGAACTTACAGCTTAGTGTTTTTTTTTTCATTAGTAAATATTCTTTAATACGGAATACTCATTTATATTTTACTTAGCCAAATATTTTTTCTCTAACAAAAAGTGTGTCGCCAGCATATAACACATTATCATTGACGCAAAAGTCGACGTCCATGACACATTTTTATTAGAATTAAAATAAAACAATGTTATAATATGAAATTGATTTTTACTAATCTCAGGCTCATTTGTAAGAAAGCGTACAAAATCGGTGTAGATTATTTTTTTGTTTATTTTATGTTTAGTTTTCTTTTTAAATATTTAATATTATCATTCGTTTATACTATTTGTATATTGGGTACTGTAATTTTTTTTTTCAAATAAAATGAAATAATTTATTTGTCAGAAACAGGGATGTAAATTATTATATGTAATTATATCACATGATTCGCTATTTCTAGCATACAAATATTTATTTAGTCACATGACTTTGTCGAGCTTAGTGTCTAACGACGGTAAAACGACGACGGTAGCGTCGCTCTCTAGCTCACAGTTAAGTTGATGATGGGACTGTAAGTAAATATTTTCAAATATTATGTTAGCTATGCCTAATGATATTTTTCTCATATCTTTTTACGGCAATTAAATAATAAGCAAAACAGATAATCGTTCCCCAAATCATTGGTCTGTGCGTTTATAATAGGACTAGCTGTTTTATCCGGTTTCGTACATCTAATAAATCATTTAGATGTCATTTTTAGATGCCAAATTATTATTATAATTGCCTCTAACACAAAGTCCTAGACAACCACCGTTGAAGATGGGCCTTCCAGAAATGTCTGAAGTATTGGGCCTACACTCGCCATGCAGACCAGCAGCCCTATTCTGTACTTAGTCGCAAACTTTATTAGTGGATTTCGTTATTTACATTAGAGATTGCGTCATAATTACAAAATATTGTTCAATTCTCAACTCTGTAAGCACTCGACCTTGACAGTGGCCGTGCAAATATGAACTTTAATAGCGTGATATATTATATAGTTAACGAACTCAATATAACGTTTGCGACTAAAAAAACAGAATAGGGCCGCAGAACGGGTTATTGAGGGTCTGATGTCTTTCTAATGACAATTTATTATCGATTCCACAAATTCGTATTAGTGAAACGCGCCGAGGTCTTAACGTGCTCTTCGTGAGTTGTAAATCTATGATAAAAATGTACGTCAGAAAAGTGTATTTCTTATTTGTACATGCTAGGGTTCGAACCAACTTTGGACTTTTGAACTTTTTTAAGGATTCGCAAGCAGTTTTTAAATCTTGCCTGATTGACGCAATCGCTGAGAGCAATGGAAAACAATAGTTATTATTATTATATATATTTTTTATTACAAGTGCGAGTAATCCGATGTGTGTGTATCTAATTAAGCGGGTAAACCTATTTCATAACACCGTAACGTTTGCATTTTTTTCCAATAATTATATTTACCTTTTAGTTCATGTTAGTTTTATATTCTTCCGTTCTTTTAATATAATTTTATTATTTCTTTTTGTAATTTGTTCTATATTTTTGTGTATTAGATCTTAGTAAGAAATGTAAATGGAATCAGGTTAAGGTTATTAATTTAATCATATTTATACTATGTACTATCAACCTTAATGTCTGTAATTTCTTCTAAATAAAAAAATAAATAAACTTTTTTAGGTTTTTAAGAAAGCGTTCTTGTCTCCAATGATAATCTGATCACAGCCTAGAACACATAGACAACGAGACCTCCGCTGTTGGAGATGGGTCTCCCAGAATTTCGGGAGAATTTGGCCTGCACACCAAGAATCAACTCAACCGAATTCCATTAAAATTTCGTAGTAGTAGTTTTCGTAGTTTAGTCATGAAGGCGAGACAAACATACATACAGACAGACAAGCTTGGCTTCCATTTATTAGGAAGGATTTTCAGGATTTTTGACAAAATTTAGTATCCAATATCCTTTTTCCCCATTCGGTGGGCCCTGAAGTGTATTTGAATGCCTTTTCAATTACGAATTTATTGAGTGTGAATGCTTTTTACGAATTTTTGGGCTAACACATAAAAAAGGAAATCAGAATGGTTTTATTTCAAACTCATCCCTTCCACCTCGAAGCATACTTGTATAAGAGTATTCGATGAGGCATTATTAAGTACAGGAGGTGGAAAGTTAGAACAAGCAAATGTCATTTTTTTATTTATATAGAATAGTGGCGCCGCCTAGTAGTTGGTACTGAGAACTAAATTTTTGTCTGTGGTTTAAACATAGTAGGGTTGACAGTAATTCAATAAATTGGTTCGATTTGTTCACATGTCAGCAATTGTTGTCAACAAGTTCACTTTAGTAAAATATGTAATTTAAAGACCAAAGGATCAGCATTGCCATTCAATGTGCCAATGCTGCCAGTATCCTTGGCACTTTGCCCATTGGCGGCGATTTGGAGCAATTTTATACTTATAATAATTTTATTTTGTTTTTTTTTTTTTTTAGTTTATAGTTGAATTATTAAAAGGTTTTTTTTTAATTAATATTAATTTATGTTTTAAAATTTTAGTTTAATTATTTATTTTGTTTTTTTTTTTATCTTTGTAATTTGAATGTATTGTGTAAGTCCCTAGTACCTGCTTGTACCATTTATCGTATGGTAAAGTTCATTGGTTGCGGGATCAAAAAACGAACGATAGCCATACACCACAACACTTTGCCAACTGAAGTCTACCCAGACACGACAAATGCTACAAAGAAATTAAATATATATTTGTGTTGTCGACCAGGTATCGAACCCGGTAACTTCACGTCTAAATCTGCAGAGGTAAAAAAAGCGGGTTGGAAATAAATAAAATTGCAAACCCAAAAATGTATGAGAATTTATACGTTAAGAAAACCCTTCGCTAACAATGGCTGATATTTATTTGTAAAGGTATACCGTCTGTCCCTTTTGTCCACCTTTCTCCGAACGATAGACGACCAAAAAAATAACCGCAACATTGAACTAATATTACCGACCGCGGATCACATGATTGTGCCATGCTTTGTTGCCTGCGTGCTGAATTAGTTACTAAACAAAAAATTTTAAATGCCGGCATGCGTGTTAAATACATAGACCGCCTCCGTGGTCTAGTGGTAACAAACGTTGCCGTGAACACGGGAGGTCGTGGGTTCGATTCCCACCGGGGGCAAGTTGTACATTGTATAATTTGTCTCGGTCTGGGTGTTTATATGTATAATATGTATATATTTACAAAAAAAAAAAAGTATAATATGTAGTTTATCAACCATCCAGTTTCCGTAACACAAGCCTCGTAGCTTACCACGGAAACTAGATGGCGCTGTGTGACCTGTCTGGAAATATTTATTTATTTATATAAAAATCAATGAATTGCAGAGAAAAAAAAATGTTGCGTAACTTATCATTGGTAAGTAAACATCAACTATAACTATGTTTGCCGAGCCGGCCTAAACACTACAACACGCGAGCAAGCCATAGATCACTCTGCATCCCTCGTTTTAGGACATCTGCGTTTCGTGGTAGTTTTAGGTACGCTGCTGTGAAAATATGGAACAACTTGCCTCCAATGCTTCGGGATATGCATTCCTTAGCAGGTTTCAGATCGACATTCAAAAAGCATATGTTAATATCACAAAAAACTTCACAGCAACTTACATAATCTTATTCTGTTTATTAATACACTTTTTTTTTGTTGCTATTTTTTTTTTTATCTACTATTATTGGTTTATTTATCATATTATTATTTATTTAACCGCCTCCGTGCTCTAGTGGTAACAAACGTTGCCGTGAACTCGGGAGGTCGTGGGTTCGATTCCCACCGGGGGCAAGTTGTACATTGTATAATTTGTCTCGGTCTGGGTGTTAATATGTATAATATGTACTTTATCAACCATCTAGTTTCCGTAACACAATCCTCGTAGCTTACCACGGAAATTAGATGGCGCTGTGTGACCTGTCTGGAAATATTTGTTATTTATTATTATTATTATTTAATTCTCATTTGTTAAACATATATGTAAACTGTAAATTAAGTGTTCCTTCCAATTTAGTAAAAGGTACATCACTGCGACCCGTGACTCACCCAACATTAGCCATCAGCTGAAAATCAGCGCTGCAGCCTATGCTGAGCTGACATATTTATCGCCACATCTGTATGTATGTTCTGGTATAAATAATAGGCTTACATTTATACATTAAGATTTATTTCTCTTATTTTCTTGTAACCATTTTAAAAAGTAAATTATCATCACGACTGTTTCCTTTTCGGGGTGGTCAGAAACCACGCGCAATATAAGCGTTTTTACCATTTAGCCAACTTTACCATTGGCCAATCATGACAAGTGGCAAGCTCGTCTTCAGCGTACCAAACTCGAGAAATATCACAAATAAATTATATATTATTGAAATATACATTAATAAATATTTTGGTATCCCGACCAGGAATCGAACCCGGTACCTGCGAGTCTATATCCACGGACTTAACCGATTGACCACGGAGGCAGTAACCATTTTAATTGTTGCGATAAATAAAGTATTTTCTTTCTTTACAATGGAAAACATGTTACGCGTACCTAAGCGCCATTGAATTTCCGGCGCTTACGAAAAAGACAAATTTCTTAGCATTCCATGGTTTCACTGTGCGAGTGCCGGGTCTATTATGGGTGGGAAAGAGAGAGAAGAATCGTGGCTCAGACTTGCGATCGACTATAGGCTGCTCACCATCTACTATGCTCCTCTTCTTACCGATCCAAATACTAAATGATTTTGTTAATGCCGTTTTTGTCGAGAAAAAGGTTTGATTAGATTGACTAATGTTTAAGCGGGGTAGCAAATATCCCAATTATTTATTCTCACGCTGATCCCAGCTGTGATCAACTTGCGACACGTTTTTGTTTGAAAATAGCTGCTCTATTCGTAGTACTTATAACTCAATAAGCCGCCATCTTTTATTGAGAAATTCTCTGATATATTAGTACGTTATTAGGTAAGCAATATGAAATATAAATACATATTTTTTTATTATTACGTATTTTATTTGGTAATTTATGATTATTTTCTCACAGCTTAGGGCATAGTTCTAACGAAACTTTACTCTTAAACCTGTACGAATACTTATTTACTTGAATAAAAAAAAAATACATAAAATTGTTTATTTGCTTTAAATGTAGTAAATACAGTAAGCAACACTTAGTAGCATGCCTCTGCGTATTTAGCTATTGTTAAGTAATGATTTTTTTTTTTAATTTTAAATATATTATGTTAAGACATCCAACAGGATCCTACATCAATTTATCCCATCCACATTCATTCCAAAATTCCTACCACCAAGCCTGGTAGAATCGTCTATGGATCACAAGTAGTTTCGTGATCTACCACTAGAGGCGCCCAAGTTGGCGACAGTTCAAAATCTACGCTCGCCCGTGCGGATCGAAAATCACCGCGATTTTAGTGTGAAAGCTCCCAAGCCGGGTTGGACTCTAAATCGTGTATAAAACAGTTCCAAGAAAGTGAAGTGTGAGAAGAAAGCGTGCCCGCCGTGAAAATCTGTCATTTTTCCCGTGTTTTGTCGTTTTTTCCTGTCCACTTGCCATTTTTTTTAGTGACTCATTTTCTAGACAAAGTAGCAAAGTAGACCGCCTGACTGATGGCTGGACCCGTGTTACCCAGGACGGACCATATTGTTTTTATTATATAAAATTTAACAAATAGTTTTCTTTATTAAATTTTTAAATCTAAAATCACTCTTACCCAGTCTCTTCTTCTTCCTCTTCTTGATTACGGTGATGTGTGCTGCGTGGACCTTACTGAGGATTTCAACAAGTTTGATCGGCTGCTTAAATCTTGCATTCGATTAATTTTTGAATTGCGTAAGTACGACCACGTTCCTGAGTTCCGTGCAAGTCTTAAGTGGTTACCTATACGATCTCGCCGTAATTTAAGAATTATCTGCCTACTTTACTCTGTTCTCTATGAACCCTTTTCACCTACATATTTAAAAGATAAATTTTCCTTTCTTAGCTCCTTTCATGAGATAATTCTTCGTTCTGCTCATAACTCTATCCTTGCTATTCCTTCAAACCACACAAACTCTGTTTCTGACTCTTTTTCTGTAGTTGCCGTATTGCTTTGGAACAGCTTGCTTAGTATATGCCAAGCCCCAAGCAGGGCCATCTTTAAAAAGCTCGTTTACACTCACCTTTTGAAATCCCAATAAAGTCCTTGTCTGTATCGTCCAAAGATGTTGTATAGTAGTGTAGTGCCTTTATGTATGTATGTTGTAAATGTAGTTTATATAATATATATATGTATTGTATATACCCACTTATATATGTAATTTAATACTTTAGTTGTAAGTATTTTTTATTTATTTTTTTCCTTAATATTTGTTGTTTATTTATCATAACCGTACCTCTTATGTTTCAATGTCCCAAATGTTGATTGGAAGAGAAAGCCTATAGTTATATCCGCCTTTTGTTTATTTAACAATACAGTTTTTAAATAAATTAATACATAATTTATTTAAAGTAAGACACAAAAATATTAAAATAAAATAGATTAAAATCTAATTATGAATAAAACTAAACTAAAAAAACTTATAAAATGCCACTCCCGTGAGAGAGTTGGAAATCACTCCCACAGACTGTGTATTCTAGCGACTATTGTAAAGTAAAGTATCATCACGACCGTTTTCCCTTTCGGGTTGGTCATAAACCACGCTTATAAGTAAGCGGATTCACATTTTGCCAACTTTACTATAGGTCAATCATGACAAGTGGCAAGCTCGTCGATGTCTCCAGCGTAGGTACCAAACTCGAGAAATATCACAAATAAATTAATTATTAATTAAATGTATTTATTAACATTAATAAATATTTTTTGTGTCCCGACCAGGAATCGAACCCGGTACCTCCGAGTCTAAATCCACGGACTTAACCGCTAGGCCATGGAGGCAGCGACTATTGATTAAGTAAAATTAAAAAGTGACAAGAAAAAGGCTTCGACTTTGTTCTTAGTTTCATCGGAGCGTATACAAAGTGCCTCAGGCTTTTTCGAATATCCTCGATAATGTCTCTGCTGTATCTCTAACTACTGTGACATGGCAACAACTGACTTATATGTAGACTGGGATTTAACCAGAACTCTGAGTCGGCTATCGAGATGATGTAGTGCATCCAGCACGTCTGCCTGGATTGGACGCGGTGATCCGAGGTATGGCATCATTTAGAAACTGCATAATGGACATTTAAAATATTTGTCATAGATTTACAACACCACTATACCTCGGAGAACACGTTAATTCGTCGGTCCCGGTTCTACTAATACTAACTTGTGAAACTAAATAAAAATATATATTGTGATGTTGATACTTAATACCTTAAAAAAATACCATGTATACTATACATTTTATACATGTATATAAAAATCTTTGATTCAGGCAACATCTCGAAGTTTGTATGAACGTAATTACTTACATGAACGGTGTAGAATCACGCCTTCTCTTCTCTACATGTTCTTGAATTTTCCCGCCTTTTTCCTTTCCGCTGAACTCGATGAATAGCCAATTCATTGGTTACGCTCATACGCTACATAAATTCAACTTTTTCTCTCTCAAATAGGTATATTTAAAAAAAAAAACTACAGTGAAATCTTTATTCCGTGGTAAGCTACGAGGCTTGTGTTACGGAAACTAGATGGTTGAAAACATATTATACTTTTTTTTTTTTTTAAATATCTACATATTATACATATTAATTTATGTTTTAAAATTTTAGTTTAATAAATAATTTAGTATTAAACTAGACCACGGAGGCTTTAAGATCGGTTCGAACCCCGACATGTACCAATGAGAAATGCATTTTTCTCACGTACATTTGTCATGGATATACAACTAGATTTAAAAAACTTTGAAATTTTTGACACTTCCGAGTCAAAATGTTGCCGACCCCTGCATTTGATAGTATAGCACGTCCAAAACAAGAGTAAGATGTAGGATCGTCTATCTACGGTTTAGTACTATGTTCGCCCTTTCACACAATATGAAGTGTAGACAAAGATAACGCCATACAATTTCATCAACTCAACATCAACACATAAACAACTGAAACACGGTGTCTAGGATACTACCACATCATCTGCAGCGGCATAATATAATTATTTTATATTGGCGTATTCGAGGATGATAACAAAAAACGATTAAAATTAAAACCATTAAACTTTTAGCAATATTCATTATTGCCCCTAGAATATATCGACCTAGACGCCCACTGTTGGAGATATGCCTTCTAGAACATATATCTGGAGAATTTAGCCTACATTCGCTACGCTTGGCGAGGATCTCATGTCATTTCTTTTATTGTTTATGACAATTTATTTAAAGTTGATATTATATTACTGGGACCGACGGTTTAACATGCTCTCCGAGGTACGAGAACGGTGGTGTTGTAAATCTATAACAACTGAACTTAAGAAAAGTGTATTTCTCATTGACACATGCCGGGGTTTGAACCCATCTCTTTAGGATGTCAAGGACCGCGTTCTTACAACCAAGCCACCACTGCTCTTAACATTAGCATTATATTAATTTAAAAAGATATTTTGTTAAAACTGATAGATGGCTTTTCTTTGTCGACTGTACGCTTTCGGTGTGCTCAGAGTAAAAAAAGAAATAAAACAACAAATCACGTGTCTTTATAATATTTATTTATCGCCATTAGGAACAAGTACATCTAACGACATAATTCATAATACAATAACTAATAAACACATGTATCACAGAACATTTTGATAGTGCTCAAAATTGACCATAATAAGATAAAAAGTGGACGCACAATACAATAAAAAGGTAGGTTCAATGACTTAAACAAAATATTTTTTTTTTTTTTTTAATTACAATAATATTTTTATATAGCGTCTAGTTAATGCTGTTAATTTTACTCTAATAAAACAAATTAAAAAAAAAACACGAATGACGGTAATCCCATTGCCTAGCAGTTAAGGCCGTATATTTTGACGCGAAGGTTCCGGGTTCGATTCCTCTACACCCCAATTCTACTACATGGTCTTCTCACACCCCCCGCGGGGGGAATGGGGAATCTGTGTCAAGGTATTTGCCTTCTTACAGAGGTTGCGTTCGCTTTCCGTAACTACGGACATTTTGCTTAAGCGCAAACGTTATATATATCCGTTAACTATACACGGCCGCTGTCAAGGTCGAGCGCTTATAGAGTTGCGAATTTTAACTAATAACATTTGCGACTAAGTAACATACTCGTAATAGGGTTGCTGGTCGGGTCACAATCATTTATTGTTAATAATTTAATTTACTGTCTGGAATAAAAAAAAAAAGTCGAGTCTAATGGTAAGTGAGAGACATCGACGAGCTTACCACTTGTCATAATGGGCCTATAGTAACGTTGGCGAAATGTGAATCTGCTAAGTTAAAAAGCATGGTTTTTGACCGGGGATAAGTACGGTTGTAATGATACTTGACTTTTTTTACCCATAGTCAGATACCAAGTTCTTTGTAATTTATCCCACATTACCCATGATGACAACTGGCAAGTATCTAGAAAATGTTACAAAAAATTGTTCTCAAGGTCGCACAGGCTTAATTATTGTTGTATTTTTTAAAATTGAGTTATTTTTTTCACACAATCTTGAGACATGGTTTGCAGACGGCAGAATGGGAAATTTACAAGTCGTCGTTCTTCCACTTTTTGGCCAAAATAGAATACCAAAAAAAATCACTTGATATCGGGCTAACGTGATCTGATCGCTTGCTTCCGATAGCGTGAGATTGGATCGCGCCTGGTCGAATTCCGCAGATATCGACCGATCCAGGACCTGTACTCGCAAATTACGAATTATCCAACTTTGCGCACCGATATAATCCAATATAATTTTTTAAATGTTTTTTTTTTTTTATATACTAGCACGACATGTGACCATGCGCCCACCTGATAGTAAGTGGCGCGCATGGTCCATGAATGTTAGCAACTGGAATCAGACACTCATGTCCGACATCAGTGCCTAACACTATGCCGGCTTGACTAGATGCCTTTTCACACTTTTAAGACTGGGAACACCAAAACAAACACAACACGCATCCTGGGTACCTTTAATAGGGTTTAAAATTTTTGTATTCCTCTTGCTCGCACAGTCCTTTTGGAAATCTTTTGGAAAATTCTAATGTAAATCGCGTAAAGACGCGTTAAAATTATAAATATCTATTATGAATGTGCGCGAAAGTTTAAAAAGTTTAGTCCTTTTGGATTTGGAGATATTTTAGAAAGCTATTTTTTTTAAATAACGATTTTTCTGTATTTTGCTAAAACAAATATATGATTAATATATCTCCAAAATATCCATAATTTTGTTCCTTAGTAAGTTGATAGAATATTTATTTATTCATTAAAAACTGTATTGCACAAAGCACAAAGGCGGACTTAATACCCGTAGTCATTCTCTGACATCCAAACCTTTGCCAAAAATTTGAACAAATATAGGTAAATGAAAGTAACAGTAATATACAATTATAGGATTATACTAATCAGAAAAGTACACTCAGACTAGAAAAAACTTTGAAAATATTGGATTGTGCAAGCAACCCTATCGCTTACATGCAAAAGCGTTGAACCCTCCTAAGGTAAATTTTACAGATGCTTATAGAAAACTTTAATCTAGGTGTTATTATAAAATAAAAAATATAAGTAAAATCAGATAATAATTATTTTTAAAAATATTTATACTATTTTTTTGTATTTAATATTATTTTGAAATAAAAGTATTCACTAGGAACACACACTAACACAAACACCAATGATTTTTTATATATTATTCAGTTTTTAATTTATTTTTTTCTAATTAGATTTCAATATCTTTTCTTTCTTCGAATGAATGTATTTATAAAATACCTCCCTACGTATTATTGGATGTTTCTGTATTTTCTTTGTAAGTACATTGCTGGTTGTTATTAAACCAAATACAATTATGGTTAAAAATAACATGCAATGTACAACTATTTCGTATACCTATTACTGCGATTGATCAAATGAGTAATGAAGTATTTTTAAAGCTAACCGAGTGCACAAGTTTTTGAAACTAATACTACTTATATTTTTTATTTAAACGTAACACTTAGGTTACAGTTATGTTCTATTAACAATTGCAGATTTCCACCACTTTATAAATTAATATTCTTCTATTTTGATTTAAAATTTCATAATTATATTTCTTGTCTCAAAGTTTAGTATTTCGTACGTTCGAAGTAGGCCTCCTGAGCGGCGGATATCCAATGCAATATACCTTCATGCATCACACAATTTAATTACTAACGCTGCTCTGGAAATATTAACCATGATATTATATTATAACTATGAATTCAAAGCAATCACAATGAATGGGATAGGATAAGGTGCATCGGAAATGCCCGCAAAACATATAAATCGCTTCAATTTTTATATCGACTCGCTCTCGAAGACTAGACTAGGTAAGTCTAGTTTCAAGTGGTGTTACTTTTATATAAACATCACCATGGCAAGCTTACAATATTAGTTGTCCTTGAAAGTAAAATTTGGCATTTCACATCATTGCAAATGGCACATACATTAAACGAGAACAACAAATAGGTGGTACGCAGACTGATGGTGGAAATTTGCCCGGTCTGTCGGGGCGGGGAAGTATCCACCGTTTGTGCCGATAAACCCAGTAAAGTGTACACGTTTCGAGATCAGGTTCGAATTGCCGTCATGCCCAGTAAAGCCGGCATAGTGTTAGGGACTGATGTCAGACGATTCCAGTTGCTAACATTCATGGACCTTGCGCGTCACGTCGTGCTAGTATTAAAAAAAAAAGATAAGTACCTAAAAATTTATATTATTTCTGTATTGTATTTTTGCGTCTTTTACAATATTGAGCCAACAAAATTGTTACTTTAGTAATTATAAACGTTTATTTAATCAGTTATTTCTTATTAACATGAAACAAAAGTAAAAACACATATGGTCGCCTAGCAAACATTTAATTTGACTCATTTACAGGGGAGTGGAATAATGATGTTTATATGGTTAAATTTATTGTTTTTAAATTAGCAGAGGTTTTACGTTTTGTCGGATTTTTTGTTGCGTATTAGCTTATCTTAATTCTGACATACCAGCAGCCCTTTTCTGTTCCTTAATCTTAAACGTTAATTTCGTTATTTACATCAGAGATTCCGTAATAATTCTCAAATCTATAAGCGCTCGACCTTCACAGCAGCCGTGCAAATATCAACTTTAATAGCTTGATATATATATAGGTAACGAAATCTATTATATAATGTTTGCGCTTAAGTAACAGAACAGGGCTGCTGGTATCTATTGTTGTAAATCAGAAGCGTGGATAAATGCAGAATAATATAATAAACAAAGTGACAGCAATAGATGAACGATAGATAACCACAGAGTAGGGTATCCATATAAGTTGTCGAAGCTACCAGCCAATACTGAACTTCAACATCGTTTACATAATAAATAATAATAAATAAATATTTCCAGACAGGTTACACAGCGCCATCTAGTTTCCGTGGTAAGCGTAGCTTGTGTAGCATAAACCTAGACTGGTTATCTTATGTAATTAGATGGGACTCTTGCAGTGATATAAGTCGCGAAGAGAGAAGATGTTTTATGGTTATTATATTATTCTGCATTTATCCACGCCTTCTCATTTACAACAACAGTACCATACCAGCATACACTATAAGTACTCAGGTGAATTTAAAATGTATTTATTATTAATTGTTATTGTGTAATTCTGTATTTGATTCATTTGGAAATCTGCTATAGGTGAGTTTTCCTTGCAGATTCCTTTCTCGGTCAGATTAAGCATTAACAGGTTACTGATAATCTGCTGGTCTTTTGCTCATAGCTTACTATTTAGATCAACTACTATAACAGTAACTATAGACAAAATACTTTTATTATTAGAACTAGTTGTTGTATCAATGAGATGATTGGTGATGACAATATTGACATTGATATTTTTGCTATGAAGTCTTCAACAGTAAGGCGTCTACTTTCTTCTCAGTTCTTTAACCCTCCGGCTTCTGTATATTTTTAGGATTTGTTCTTTTTGTTTCTTGTGTTGTTTATATTTTGCCAGTGTATTAATGTATTTAGTTACTATAGGCGAAAACTTTTAATTGGCTCATTTTTTATTATATCTATTCATTTATATTGTTATCTAGCTGTAAGTTTTCCTGTAATAAATAAATAAAATAAAATAAATAAATAATATGCTGCTTAGTCTTCCACTAGCAGGATTCAAAATAATTTAAATAATGACATGTCATATGTCACATTTGCATTTGCGTATAATAGATTAACGTAAAGATATTTTGATAAAATAAGATGACTATGACTTTGAAATGTGACTTAAAATTTGCTAACAGATAACCTTAGCTAGGTATACCGCGTATAATTGCCAAAAGAGCAAATATTTTTTTTAGGCTTCAGGTGTCATTAGTAGTACCTTTATTTGAAATAAAAATGGTAACTTTTTTTAAAGATAAAAAATATTATCCGAAAAACAAAACATTACTGCATGTGAATAAGGCCGCGTCTGGAAATAGCGATATCCATCTTAATAAATACCTCAAGGCTGGGGAGTGTTATTATTGATTGATTTCTTCCACAGCCGAGAGATGAAATAGAGAGACAAATAATTTCGTAGGTCAACGTTCGCGCAATCGTTGACCTCTCGCTACCTACTTGATTAGGCTCTGTATAAGTAGTGATATTTTTAGGAAAACTTCTCTGCACCGTAACTTGAGATTTTATTACTGAATAATAAAAATAAAAAAACGTAATTCTTTATTTTTATTCTAGATTATAATATAAAAGAATTTGCTCTTTAATAAATTCCACGCTGTATACGAGCTTTACAAAAAGTTTATAATTAGCACTGTTCATCTATTACGAGAAGAAAAAATAAATTTACATATATATATATATAACTCAATGTATTAACTTTACACGATATTCAGACGTTTGCATATTAACTAATATATTTTTATTATTTAATATTTATTTACATTTACAACAAGATTTCCACAATAGTTATAGATTTTTTGGCACAATTATACATTATTTTATAAATACATTTCAAGTTATTAAGTATAATGTATGTATATAATTATACGCAATATATATATACAATATGTGAATAAATTAAAACAGAATATTGAATAAACAAAATAATAATATAAAAAAAACTATACATATCAATTTGTATTATTATATACATTCGTTATATTATAATAATATATTTAAGGAAGGGTCACATAAATTACTCTAATAGGAGAACAATAAAAGTGCACAAATATATTTTAAATAAATCTTCTGAAGATAATAATTTATTCAACAATTTTTAAATTGTATTTTAAATAAATATAATATTAAGATTAGTCCAAAACCTTTGAGCAGCTGAGAATTAGGGAATTCTTAGCTAACATATTCAGACTGAGATTGGCAATTTTTTTATTCCTAGACTTCCCAAAATAGTGATAAAATTGAAAGTTACAGAAGTTATAAGAGTAAGTTTCAGCCAATATACACGAAAAATCTTGGAAGATTAAAACGACGTTTTCCGGTTGAAAATAATGAAATTGATATAAGCATTATGTTAGGTGTCCAAGAACGCTTTATACTCGTAGATAGTTTTTGCTCTGTACCTCAGACTAAAACAAAAGGAGAAGATAAGGTACGATGTAATTACGCGTGAAACTATCCAACTACGTTCAACTGACGCACTTCAATCAGAAGTGAGCTCAAATAGTATAGTAACTAATACGAACAAGTGGCTTCATCCAAATAGTAGATGGTGGGATACTAAAAGTGCCATACATATATCCTCCTTGCGTCGTGTTTCCTCATTGATGAGGGTCGTGACCTCCCGATTGCGTCTTGATGATAGCACGCCACCCGTTCCTGTCTTCGGCGGCATGCACAGCATCATGGACGCTAGTGGTGGTGGTGGAGCGGATCTGGTCGGACCAGCGTACCGGACTACGGCCTCTCGGTCTCTTTCCTTCCACCTTGCCAGTAACAAAAAGTTTCTCCAGGTTATCCCCTCCTTTTCTGGCAATGTGTCCGAAGTACTGGAGTATCCGACGAAGGCATATGGTGGATAGCCTAGTCGATATGTTTAGTTGGTTTAAAATCGATATGTTAGTTCGATGCTCAGTCCACGAGATCCTCAGCATTTTTCTCCAACACCACATCTCAAAAGCATCGATACGCTTTCGGTCAGCGCACTTTATAGTCCATGTCTCAGCGCCATATAGGAATATGGAGAAAACCAGTGATCTAACCAGCCTGGATTTCGTTTTTATGGAGATCGTCCTGTCGGTCCATATTTTGTTTAGTTGAGACATGGCGTTCATACATCTATAGGAATAGTTTTTATATGGAAATAGTATAATATTTGATGTTAAAGCCCGCAACCAATTTAACAATGCACCCAAATTTAATAATTTTGTACATTTTCTAACTATTTTATCTTTCGATATGGTTCTGAGAACTTACACAATACATTTAAATTACAATTTTTAGTTTTGCTTGATAACAACAACAATGGCTGAATTGAATTAAAATATTAAATGTATAAGTAGAATAAAATTGAATGAATAATAATAATTGATAATCCAACTCCAAAATCCATCAAGCTCCAAATAGAACACTATTTAAGAAACTGGTTTATGCGCACTATTAAATTTACCATAAGCTTAATACACTCTCTGCTATATTTATTTCTCTCATTATAGTCATCATATAGTAGGTATATTATATTTATGTATATTCATAGAACGTATGTATGTAGTTTTATTTGTATGTATTTGTGTATGTAAATGAGTATTAGAATCTGAATAAGTATTGAAGTCTAATATTTTTCTATTAGTTTTGATAGCACCTGCCTTATCTTGTCGTAACTGCTTTAGTTGTCCCAAAGGTTTGACCAGTATAGAATGTCTAGCGGCATTAGGTCCGCCTTTGTACTTTGTGCAATAAAGTTTATAATAAATAAATAATAATAAAAAGTGTTTATTCATTAAATAAGTGGTACATTATAGATAAAAATAACTCTTTTACTTTAGGTACACTATCAAATTGTTGGTTTGATTCACTGATACCTATACCAGTTAACTGGTATTAGTGCTCTCCCTGTTACAGTAAAGACACATTTTTAATGTAAGTTTAGAGATTAAGATTACACTTTTAATTCCAGAAGAGCAAAAGGTGGTTGTAATTAGAGGAACTGGCTCAACTGGGTTGGAAGCAAAGATTCATTACAATGCATTACATATATAAAAATGCACAAGAAAAGTAACGATTATAATATATTAAGATGATAACTTTCTTAAGTTCAAAACACAGACAAGAATTTAGTTCTCCCTACCAACTACTAGGCGGCGCCACCACATCAAAATTTTACAATTGCTTGTTCTAGGTTTCAACCCCCTGAAGCTATCGAGTCGTGAGCACATGCATTCTGTATCGCTTGTCTCGCACTTTGACAATTATTTATATCTCAATCGTTAAAATGATTGCTAACATTGCTGATGCAATTGTGGGTGTGACTTTGCGTGTAGTTGTTTATCGGTTCCGCATTATGTAGTGAACAATATAGCGCGTGCCGTATATTCTCCTTTTGTTTTACTTTAGATCTATATTTCTTTCGACGTGACTTCGTCATCATTATATCAGAATAGTAGTTTGTGAGCATGTATTGTAAATGCTGAACTGGAGAACCCGTGGCATTAAAGTTAACGGAGAATACATCTCGCACCTCCGATTCGCAGATGACATAGTCATAATGGCTAGCTCGCTGGAGGATCTTAGCAGAATGCTGAACGGTTTAAATGTGGCATCCCAGCAGGTTGGTCTCGGTATGAACTTGGACAAAACGAAAGTCATGTGCAACGAGCATGTTATAGCGAGACCAATCTGCGTGGGAAACGCTACTCTCGAGGTTGTGCAAAGATACGTCTACCTTGGACAAACCATCCAATTAGGAGTAGCCAACTTCAGCAAAGAAGCCGATAGACGCATTCAGCTAGGATGGGCAGCATTCGGGAAGCTACGTCACATCTTCCTATCGAACATACCACAGTGTTTGAAGACAAAAGTTTTCAACCAGTGCGTTCTTCCAGCAATGTCGTATGGTGCAGAAACGTGGACACTGACGGTAGGTCTAGTCCACAAGTTCAAGGTCGCTCAGCGAGCTATGGCTCTCCATATGGCTCTGCTCGGGATTTCACTAAAAGATAAAGTCAGAAACGTTGACATCCGTCAAAGAACCAAAGTTACCGATATAGCTTTTAAAATTAGCAAGCTGAAGTGGCAATGGGCTGGACACATATGCCGCAGAACCGATGAACGATGGAGTAGACGGGTTCTGGAGTGGAGACCCGTACTGGAAGACGCAGAGTGGGACGACCCCCCGCCAGATGGACAGATGACCTGAGGAAGTTTGCTGGTGGGGGATGGATGAGGGTGGCAGAAGATCGTGTGAAGTGGCGAGCCTTGGTGGAGTCCTACATCCAGCAGTGGAGAGACACAGGCCGATGATGATGATGATGATGAGCATGTATTGCGCAATAAAAAAGGAGTGACTTCTCAAAACAGCCGATAGTCTGTCGCTAGCTCTGAACACTGTTCTACTTATGGATCTCATTCTATAGTTTACCGTCCCTCCTATAATTACACAATCACTGACTGAATAAAAATAAAATAAAATTGTAGAGGAAAAGAGCTTTGTCCACGAACACTCTAAAAGCTAAATTGACGCTTGAACAAAACTTCCAACTCGTTGACTTATATTTATTAACCAGGCATTTTAATTTTATAATATAACAAAATTTCATTTCTGTGTCATTGTATTAATTACATTGCATATGACAAAAGTGTAAACTTTGACAAATCCAAGTGTTCCCAGAAACAAGGTTCCAACGGATAATTAATAAACAATAAACAAACAATATATATTTGTATATACATATATGTTTATTATGTGTGATTTGTCACTATACCCTTTATTTCATACTCTTGCACATGTAAGGTTAGTTGTAACTTGAGTTCAATTTAGATTTAAACAAACTAACAGCTAGAACCATAATAATATCGTGTGGTGTAAACGGCAACACCAGAAGCAAAAATTTTAATAACAAGAACTAGAATTATTGCATATGCTTGAGTGCTCCATGCTTTACTCGTCGGGCTATATTAGAGGATTTTGATGAAAACACGACTTGCACTTACAAGTTTATTTTCTTAGTACTTCTGTTATTTACAATTCGACAAATAATATTGTTATAAAAGGGGGTATAAAAACATGCTTAAGGAGTCCGCAACAGTATGTAGAGTATACTTTATATGTTGAAATCACCTAGTGAAATTCGTAATTTCATAGTTGATTCTACACCATCTTAAGCATTAAAATAAATATAATGAATGCCCGAATTAAATATTAGTCAATGTAACGACATTTTTTACTGCTTGCGTTGTCTAGTAGGTGGTAGATAGTTGTATATCGAATAGTAATAAGTAACAAACTTTTCGTTAATCATTGAATTGAAAATTCGATTCAAGCGTGAACTTTAGTAGCCCTCGGGTTACTATGTAATAAAACATACAATTTTCGATATTATATCATAGTTTTTTATGAATAACAGTATTTACGCGATAATAAACTTTTATTATAATTCCTTTAACCTGATATATCGGCTTGGCATATGGGGTGTTCAGAAACCACACTTTTTTTTTTAAGAAGCGAACTCTTTAGCTTGTCAAACTCGAGATATCATCATCAGCCTGTATCTCTCCACTGGATGTAGGCCTTCCCCAAGGTTCGCCACTTAACGCGATCTTTCGCTACCCTCATCCAACCCCCACCCGCAACCTGCTTTAGGTCATCTGTCTATCTGGCGGAGGGTCGTCCCACTCAGCGTCTTCCCGGACGTGGTCTCCACTCTAGAACACGTTTGCCCCATCGTTCGTCGGTTCTGTGGCAGATGTGTCCGGCCCATTGCCAGTTCAGCTTGCTAATTTTAAATTCGCTCTCTGTCGAATATCAACATTTCGAATTCTATCCATTAGAGATATACCAAGCATAGCTCTTTCCATGGCTCGCTGAGCGACCTTGAATTTATGGATCACACTGTTAGTGTCTACATCTCTGCTCCCACTCGAGATCGAATTCAAATCGAGAGAATAGAATTTTAAAAAATATTAGATTTTTGTTGTATTTTTAGTTTATTCAGCCGATATGAGTATCTAAAGTAAATCTGTTATTAATAAATACTATTTCATAAATTATTAATATTTAATATTGTACTTATATAACAAATGTAACATTTTTAAATTAATTAATTTAAATTTTGTACACACACATTATTTTAAATAATTAATTTCGATAAATAATTACAAATGTGATCTAAAACATCGAAGTTCAGTGCTTTCTATATTAATAATATTTTTTTCTTGAATATTAATTTATTAAATTACCCGTTATTCTTGTAAAGAACCTTTGCATTTTTTTTTCAATTACTACACTAATTTAAAATTTCTATATCTTTACCTATCTATATAATAATATACACATATATAAAAGCTACATATTAAAATTGTGTTTAACGATATTGTATCCGTCTCGCTCGCACAATCAGCATTTATTTTTAAAGATTTAATTCTGAGCGTCAATTTTATTTTGGCAATTTAGAAAATAAAATTGCGGATATTTTAGAGAGATTGGTGCAAGTGCTGCCACGCTTATAAATAAGCGTTTTCACATTTAGCCAACTTTACTATAGACCAATCGTGACAAGTGGCAAGCTCGTCGATGTTTTTAGCGTGAAATATCACAAATAAATTAAATATTATTTAAATGTATTTATTTACATTAATAAATATTTTTGTGTCCCAACCAGGAATCGAACCCGGTACCTCCGAGTCTTAATCCACGGACTTAACCGCTAGACCACGATTGCATTTTTTTTTAAATTTAATAAATCGTTACTTTCGTCTTACTGAGGTCTGGATTTGTTGCTCCACCAGTGCTTAGCACGAGCCATTGCTCAGGACTCTCAAAGTGACAGTTTTTTGGAGTAAAATCTGTCGATTTGATAGTTCTGAGCAATGGCTCGTGCTAAGTACTGGCGGAGCAACGACTATTAATCCGGACACGAGTCTCTTCATATACCGCGTGTAATAGTCATAAAAGCAAATATTTTTTAGGCTTCAAGTGTCATTGGTAGAATTCCCTATTCGAAATAAACAAGGTAGGTAACTTTTTTTAAAGATAAAAATCATTAGGTATCCGAAAAACGAAACACTACTGAATGGTGAATAAGGTTGCGTCTGAAAATCACATCATCTATCGTGATAAATACCTAAAAGCTGGGAGTTACTCGTATACGACCGGTTGCAGAAAGGATGATTATTTTTTGACGTATACCTATGAAGATTTTAAATACGCAAAGTGACATACTAACTACCAATCACGTGGAATATATCAAAATGTTGATCATAGAATAATTTTATTATGCTTTGTGCAGCCGGCTGTATGTGTTATTATTAATTAATCTCGCTTATATTCAAGAGACGAAATAGAGTGAGAAAAAAATACGTTTTTTTTTTTTTTTTTTTTTTTTTTTTAGCACGACATGTGACCCTGCGCCCACCTGATGGTAAGTGGCGCGCAGGGTCCATGAATGTTAGCAACTGGAATCAGACCCTTATGTCCGACATCAGTCCCTAACACTATGCCGGCTTGACTAGTGAGTCAACTTTCGCGCGATCGTTGATCTTTCGCTACCTACTGGATTAGGCTCAGTATGACTCGCGATATTTTTTGGAAAACTTCTCTGTAATGTAACTTAAGATTTTATTACTCAATAATTAAAAAAAAAATACGTACTTCTTTATTTTTATTCTAAATTTTTATATAAAAATATTTGCTTTTTAATAAAGTCCACGCTGTATATTAGTTATAGTTTGGCACGCAATCATACTTTATAAACAGGTTCACATTAAACTAAAATAGGTTCAAATGTTCTTCACAATAACGGGTAATAATCTTGATTAATCTAAACTGTATTTTTCTACTATGTCGGTATATCACTGAAGGCACTGCTTTTAGAGAACTGTACAAGCCAGGGGAGAAGAACTAGTGCGGCGCTGCTCGTTGATATTGACGACCTCGATCCTAGAGAAAAAGATTAAATAAAATATATCACTCTAATAATGACAAAGCTTGACATGCAATAAATCAATTGTTAGTGGAACGATAAAAAGTCCTAAGCGACACTATTGTAACTTTATTGGAGGCAATTTCGAAGTTATTAATTTTTCGCTGCAGCTTCGACGAGATGTGGCCTCCCTGAGCGTATTCTACAAGCTATACTACGGTGAATGTTCTGAAGAGCTCCACAACCTTATCCCTTCTTCGCTATTCCGCAACCGAACCACTCGCACAGGCCAAAATATGCATCCACATACCGTAGCCACTAACCCTACGTGTACATACGAATTTGGAGACTTTTACATCTGTCGCACGTTGAAGATGTGGAATGCTCTCCCGGCCAGTGTGTTTCCCCATTCCTATAACCTGGAGTCCTTCAAACGAAGTGTAAAAAATCATCTTTATAGGCCGGCATAGTGGTAGGGACTGATGTCGGTCGTCTGAGGCTGGCGTCAGTTGCTCTTGGACATCGCGTACCGCTTACCATCAGGTGGGCGTGTTGTCACATGTCGTGCTCAGTATAAATAAATAAAAGTTATTAATCCTGAAAAAATATATACTATGCCTTGCTTTTTTTACTGATAAATTTCCGTTAAATAAAAATATTTACCCTTTGAAAATAAGTGTCCCTCTCGCTCTTGCAATCCAACACTTTCAAAGATTTTTTAAGACTAACACCCGTATTCTAAGACCTTTCTGCAAAAGGTTCTCCACTCAATTATTCCTTGCAGCTGTCAAAAGCACATATTATATAGGATAAAGATGACAGTATTCATAGGTATATTTTTTACCGTAGTGTCAGTTCAAAATTTGAAACAGACATTTGTAAATTATAATTTTAACGGGTCTTTATGCGATTTACCTTAGGGACATATTTCTCCCGACGTTTCAGCCAAGTTGCATTGGCCGTGGTCACGGGTCGACTGAAGCTATGCGGTGTAGTCTCGTACATATTGCGCGGTAGATGTAAACCTATCCACTTATCACTTTAAAGTTTTTAGAAATCACGACACACGACACTTATTACTTACTTACGGGCGATTTTTCCCGGCGTCGAAATCTATTGATTACTGGATTCCACGATGAAGATAGCTTATAACCTCCCTGTCGATTGAAATTTTTGTGTTTCTTTATTTCGATCGCTTCACGTACTATAATAGTGACGATCAGTGGAAAGTATCTTTGGGTCATGCAGCTCAATCCAATGACCCAAAGATACTTTCCACCGACTTGGGAAAAATCGCCCGGTGTCGCCAAGGATATTGTAAGTGTCGTGTGTCGTGATTTCTACAAACTTTAAAGTGATTAGTGGGTAGGTTCACATCTACCGCCCAGTATGTACGAGACTACACTGCATAGCTTCAGTCGACCCGTGACCACGGCCAATGCAACTTGGCTGAAGCGTCGGGAGAAATATGTCTCTAAGGTAAATCGCGTAAAGACCCGTTAAAATTATAAAAACTATTATGAATATGCGCGAAAGTTAAAAAAGTTTAATTTGTAAATTATATTGCAACAAATAATATAGATGACAATACATGCTTTAAAAATCTTCAAAAATATTGGATTGTGCGAGCGAGACGGAAGAGGTGAAGACATCATAATCTAAAAAGTATTAACTGTAAATTAATACTAACTAACACAGACGTTTTTAAGCAATAATAATCACTCACCATATGCTGTAAACATAGATAAATGAGGCGACCGAGCGATGATGACAGTGGCATTATTGCGGCGTTTATACGGTGGCAAGGTTGGCTGGGTGGCCTCACACATCACATTCATTTGGCCTCTTGGAGCTTCGATCCTAAGACGCAGTGGGCGCCAGCTGGTGCGCAGACCGTTGTGATCCGGAGGAGAAACGCCCGTGTTATCTGGCAGCCAGGGTTCAGGCTGGTGAAAAAAAAAAAACAATAAATAAGTTATTATTACGTCTGTAATAATAAGTAAAAATAAAATAATACATAGAACAATGAATTAATGTCTGAAATATTTATATCAAATATTTCAATTTATTCGAAGTAGATACAAAAATAAAATAGATTAAAAAACTAGTTATAAATAAAACTAAACTAAAAACACCTATAAAATTAAAACTATTCTACAAAATAAACTAAGCTTACCACCAGGGAGGGTACCTAAAACGCTCGCCACATTTCCTCATTGAATGATAATGGAAATTTTCTGTTTTAGGTAGTTATGGCATTTGGGATCGCCACACTCTTGAAAAAATCGTTTACCCAGCTCTTTTATGAATTTGTGGGTATTAAGAGAAAGAGGGGTCCATTGTTTCAACCCCAAATGCCACAAAGTTATATTTTTTTTATGTTTTTTTTTTAAAGCATACACACACATGTACCCACACATATACACACACTACTCAACCACACACATGATACATACACACAATGTAAAATAAATATTAATTTAGTTATTAGTTTACATTTTTTAAATTATAATATTGTTTTATTTTATTTAATATGTTCTTTTACATATATAATTTTTTAAATGCTTAGTAATGGGTGACCTTACCTATATTTTTTGATGGTCAAATGTTATTTTAATATATTTACTTATTTGTTAAAAAAAAGTTGCTGCTAACTCATACAAAAATAAAATAAAGTATCATCACATGCGGGGTTGCCAGAAACCACGATAAAAAAAAACTTATTTTGTCTATACGTCCTATAGGTCTATCATGATAAGTGACAAGCTCGTTGATGTCTCTAGCGTATTAAACTTGAGAAATAACAGAAATAAATAATAATTTATTTAAAAAATATTGTGTCCAGACCAGGAATCGAACCCGGTACCTCTGTGTCTAAATCCACGGACTTAATTGCTGGGCCGCGGCTCCCTTAACGATGTTATTAAAAGGGCTCTAGCCACCATCGAGATTCCAGCTCTTCTAGAGCCTGTTGGAGTTATCTGAGATGATGGCAAGAGACCCGATGGTATGACGTTGGTCCCCTGGGAACGAGGGCGTGCTCTGGTATGGGATGCCACGTGCGTTGACACCTTCGCCGCGTCACATCTCAGAGGGACAGCGCATAAAGCGGGAGCCGCGGCGGAAAATGCGGAGTCCAGCAAGCGGCTCGAATATGTAAGTATATTAAAATATTGCATATTTGTGCCGTTTGATGTAGAATCTCTGGACCAATGGAGACCAAGCGCATAAAAGTTTTTAAAAGCCATAACACTGCGTCTTGTCGTCTCCTCCGGTGACAAGAGGGCTGGCTCTATCTTCGCTCAAAGAATCAGTATTGCAATTCAGCGGTAAAATGCAGCCAGCGTTCTTGCCACCATTCCACGTGGACGGGACTTATATCCCTATCCTTAGTTTTAATATAAATTTTAAATTTTGTTTTTTTTTTTTTTTCAAATATTAAATTAATAATTTATAAATGATACATATTTTAGGAAAATATAATTACGAATCACATTTTATTATTATAACCCAGAGCCGAAATCTAAATCATTTGGGTATATTTTAATACATTTGAGGTTTATAATGTGATCAAGTAATTAACCGAAAATTTTGCTCAACTTTGAAATGTACACTCGGGGTCAAAGTCGGGATCACCTCGAATGACATTTACATACTTGCTTTCGTAACTTCAGTTATCCACAGAACAGTGCCAGTTTCAGTATTGAGCAATGTCCCAACAAAAAGTTAATTAGCCTATACGTTTAGATTATATTTGTTTAGCTTTGAACAAACTGGTGAACAATATATTTATTTATATATTTTTATTTAAAAACTTTGCCTCTAGGCATTCTCTGACAGCCAAACCTTTAGGACATTTAGACAGTATAGATGTTAGGTGCAATATTAAGTAAGATACCAATATTTACTTACTATTACATAACACGTACATAAACAAATAATATATATATATATATATACTATATACACATAATAAATATACAAATAAACCACTTAAAACGATGAGGGAAGTAATATAGAAATAATGATGTTGTTGCTGCAAATGAAAAAAGGAAAAAAAAATATTTAAAAAATAAAGAAGTTGAAACAGTTAGGTTAATAAGAAGTACCTATATAGGTACTACTTTTTTATATTCAACCATAGAAAAAGATTAGGGACGGATGTCAGTCATGATTGTCTGATTCCAGTTGCTAACATTCATGGACCTCGCACGCCACTTACCATCAGGTGGGCGCAAGGTCACATGTCGTAAAAAACACAAAAATAAAATTGATGAATAGAGACATGTGGCGACACGAATCAAGGCCAGCAATGTACAGCAACATGGCTAAATCAAGCGGTTGCGGTATCGACGCGGCGGGCGGCCGGCCGTCTACACACGGCTTCAGTAGGTACCTCTAATTTTGTTCATCAGTGCATTTCGTTATTTTCCCTAATGAAGTTTTCTCTCAATCACAATTTTTGAATAAAACCAAATTTAATAATTGACGAAAACGGTCTCCTCTACACAAAATTATTCAAATAATCTTTTTCCGATTTTCAAAGGATTACGATAGAATTGGGTTTTTTTCCAAGAAGGGAAATCATTATCTAGTTACGAGTATTATTATATAATTTAAGAGACTTATGCCTTATTTTATTAAATAAATTGTAGTGTTTGAATATATTTAATAAGATACAATATATTGTCTCATGTAGTGTAGGAAGTAGAGTAGTGGGGGAACGTCGCACAGTTCTGCCAGTATGCGCCTCAGCGTCGGCGAGTGTGGACGTGTTCAACCTAAACCGCTTAGAGTAGTGGGGGAACGTCGCACAGTTCTGCCAGTATGCGCCTCAGCGTCGGCGAGTGTGGACGTGTTCAACCTAAACCGCTTAGAGTAGTGGGGGAACGTCGCACAGTTCTGCCAATATGCGCCTGAGCGTCGGCGAGTGTGGACGTGTTCAACCTAGACCGATTTGGAGTTACAGGGAGCCGGTGTTTATTGTGTAGAGTAGGTTCCTTAAGTGACGACGAGTTAGTAAATTACCACAATAATATAATACAAGTACAATATAATTAATAAAAATAAAACAGGACAAAAGTTTAAACTTACATTTAAAGAAAGTAGTTGTTCAATAGACATCTGTCTCCCAAATGGGCCAGAAACTGGTGAAGGAATATCAACTAACCATCAATCCCAATTACTTAATGATAACTATTTTTTTTTATAAGGATGGGATGTACGTGTTTGTATCTATTTAATAAGATACTATACATTGTCTCATAAACATAAGTGGTGGGGGAAGGTCACACAGTTCAGTCAGTATGCGCCTAAGCGCTGGCAGTTAACCTGTGGTATAGTGAACAAAAAAACATAAAAAAAACTTTAAAAAGAGTATAAATGGACTTAAACAATATAACAACTAGTTAGCGATTAAGTACTTGGATCTAGACCTATCGAGTTCGATTCCTAGTCGGAACACAATAATTTATTTAACTTTATTGACCTTACCGTACTTCCTTATGAATCAAATATTTTCAAAGACCACAACATGAAGTAGAACAAATATTATGAGTAGAATGGTGGATGTAAAGCGTAGCGCACGGTGAATCCATGGAATGCTTAGAAATTTGTCTTCTATACCTATAGAGACATAAATGAGCTTACCACTTGTCATGATGGGCCTTTAGTAAAGTTGGCTAAATGTGAATCCGCGCTTCTTTAAAATGCGTAATTATTAATCACCCCTGAAGGGATACGGTCGTGATGAAATAAACACAATAACACTAATATATTATTATAATATAATTATTGAAATTTCGTGGAATTTGTCTTGCTTTGTGTGAAGGTGTGAGTAATTACTTAAATATTTGTTTTTCGTTGATAGAAGATTATATTTAGCTAGGTGGGATAATTACAAAGGGCCACAGGTAAAGTATAGCTGACCTAGACCTTCACTTACCGTGTCAGGGTTACCATCGATGTACCACACGATGTTGGCTGGAGGCATGGAGTAGGAGGTCGAGCAGTTGAGTAGCAGCTCCTCTCCTTGCTGCACGCTGCCAGGTACTCCCTTAATCACTGGATCGTCTTTCATAACCACTGCGATTAAAAAAACAAAGTCAAATAAACAACGAGCATTGAAATAAATGCATTCTAGAGTGGAAGCCACGTGCAGAAAGATACAGTAGGACGATGGACTGATAACCTATAGAAGATTGCTGGCGAGGGTTGCCAAGTGGTTACGGCTGTAGATTTAGAAGCACAGGGTTACATAACATTGTACAGCAAACTATTTGTCAAATGGTACGTTACCATACCAAACCTTTCAGTTACAATTCAGGGCTCTTTAAAGTCTAAATATCTTTATTCACGTAAACCTATTATAGGCATTTATGAAACGTCATTTTATTTTGAATGATTCTACTCCTGCTAGTAGAAGACTAAGTAGCAAAGTGGTCCAATATGTAAACTGTTAGCAGCTGACTTGAGTACCCCAGTACTTAAAACCCTCTGGGAAGACATGGAGCGATGACTAGAGATCCGCCTTGACTGTTGGGCCATGTAAAAATTCTCTCTGACGGTCTGTGGTGCGGGATGCGACGTGTGTAGATATATTAACTGCATCTAGCATCCAGGCAACCTTCCTGACCACTGAAGTAGAGGCTTTTATTTATTTATTTATTAATGTAAGGAAAACATACAGCTACTATACATACATACAATTTAAGATTAAATAATAATAAGTAGTTTTATAAAAAAGAATAAACACAATTAAGTTGATAAGTATTCGCTTATAAGAAAACACATATATAAAAAAAAACCATAAATCTAAAAAGGAATATTAATAAATAGCCAGACCCTATGGATTGTGCATTTTAGACTTCGTTACCCGAAATGCTTATTTGTCATCGCACGTCTAATGGACATGTCATTAAACATAATAAAATCAATTGCAATGCTCAGGACATAAAAGAGAAAATTTGCTCTGTTGAAGAACGCGTTATATCTGTAATTGATGTTAGACCGAGTAACATGTAAGAGTGGATGCTTCCTGAATTATAGTGAGGGTATTTTTAATGATATATTATTTTATTATTATGAACTTAGGAGAATCTAAAATTCCACGCAAGATTCACTTTTCTTCGGTAGACAGGCGGCCTTATACACTATTTCCCTCTGTTTATCTTTGACTTGAAACCCTTTCGAGTGCAAAGTCCAATTAGTACAACGTCTATACCTTTGATAAATAATAAAAATATTAAACTGTCACGTGACTCAGGTATTTACCGTCATGTCTAATTTAGTGAGAGATTTTATAGTTGAGTAGGTATTGGATGGGACGAGCTATGGTTGGTATTTATCTGATGGATATAATTATAAACGTTGATTATTCATCAGACAACCATAGTTATTGACATAGCTGTCAAAACTGTCATTTTTGGAACGTTTTAATTCAAAATTAAATATCCATAAAAATGTGTACACTTACTACGTCAGATACATAACAATCCATATCAATGTGTAAACAGTTACACATTACCTAATGCTATACATGCTAGCGTCCCCTTCGAAATGTCGTACGAAGCAGAGACGTGGCCATTGGCATTTTAATTACGAATTAAAACGTTCCAAAAATGTTTTAAAGTTGACAAAATTCAGATTTGTTAAAAGACAAATATAGGTGAGTACCTACTTGAATTCTAAGTAATTGCTTTATTTTTATGTAATTTTATTTACGAGGGCGGAGATTTTATTCCTATTAGATCCCTAACTCCCACGTTATTTATTCTCTTACATTTTTATAAATATATATTACCTACATGGAAATAAGACGATTCAAAGTACCTTACGAAAATAATATGTTACGTAACGATACCTATTACAGTACAAGTCCATCCTGGAGGAACTGAAAATAAGACAGCTCCTTTCCTCAATCATTCAATCAAGCTTGCTCACTTTATCTGATCACAAAGGTTAGTTGGTAGAAAATGCATTTTCGACATTAAACTCGCCTATGTACCTGCACATTTTTGGTTTTGCACAATAAATAATTCATTATTATTATTATTCTGTTGTGTCGATAACAAAATACACTACTCTTTTTTTTAATATAACTCATTACCTTGAATGAGAATGCCCATTTTTCATAGAGAAATGGGCCCAATGAAATGTTCTCGTGCCATAGTGATTTCTTTCTTAATTGATAGTAAATATAATGTGTTTTCAAAATCTGTAATTAATTTTATTTATTTTACCCTAGGATAAAGACAATTGACAAAAACTTTTGTCACGTTAATAATTAAATAGTTTCGATCCCGCTGATATAAATAAGAGAATTATTTTTACTTTGAAATCCTGTGTTTTATCTATAATAAAGTACCTGATCATAATAAAGTACCTAATCGTAGCGCTCTTACCCAATACAAACCAATTGACTATTTAATTAAATTATATTTTAATGCTGGGGTAAAACAAATGTTTATTTTATTTATTTATTTATTTAAAAACTTTATTGTACTATGTACAAAGGCAGACTTAATGCCGCTAGGCATTCTCTGACAGCCAAACCTTTAGGACATTTAGACAGTATAGATGGTAGGTGCAATATTAAGTAAGTCCATATATATCAATATATACATACCAATATTTACTTACTATTACATAAACAATGTTTATCTTAAGTTTAAAAAAACAGAAAATAATTATGATTATTGAATTATATTTAGTTGATGCACGCTACAAAAAAGTTTGGGCCTGGTTTTGGGCAATCTCTTTTGCCAACAAAATATATATTTAACTAGTTCATATCATTACACAACAAACATAACGATAAGCTTTTTTCACATTTAAAACAGTAGGTCACACTTACCAGCTACAGTCAAACTCTTCGTTTGCTTGACCACTTCGAACCTGGGTCCTTCAGTAGAGACCTCGCAGGTATACGAGATCTTCACGTTGTACCTTCGAGGTAGGATAACGCTGATGGTGCAGCTGTGGGGGTTGCAAGACCCTCGATCTACGCTGCCTTGAGTGGTGTTGAACGTCCGCGTTGGCGGCTGTTGGATAACAAAACAATAATTATTTTTTTACATTAAATAACGAATTATTCTAATAAAAATATTTTTATTTTATTGAGTTATTTGACCCGACAACCGTGTAATATACTGGTCAGCGGAAAACCTCCATCAATATCATTATCAGCCAGTGTCTCTCCACTGCCTCCCCCAAGGCACGCTGTCTTTTGCAACCCTTATTCAACCCCTACCAACGACCTTCCTTAGGTCATCTGTCCATCTCGCGGAAGGTCGTCTCACTCTACATCGTCTCGTACGTGGTCTACACTCTAGAATCCGTTTGCCCCATAGTCATCAGTCGGTCGTCGGTTCTGCGGCAGATGTATCCGGTCCACTGCCACTTTAGTTTGCAAATTTTGAATGCTATGACAGTAACTTTGGTTCTCTGACAACGTTTCGAATTCTATCCATCAAAGAATCATCAAGCATAACTTTCTCTCTCTCGACATATGCTCGCTGAGAGACCTTGAATTTGTGGACCAGACCCACTGTCACAGTGTTCACGTCTCTGCTCCGTACGACATTACGGGGAGGACGTACTGATTGAAGACTTTTATCTATATGTACGATGAGAGGATGTGCCAAAACCCGAATGCCGACCATCCTAGCTGAATGCGTCTGCCAGCTATATCAGTAAAATGGCATGTAATAGCGCAGAATATATATATATTTGTCCTTTCATAATAGCCCCTAGAATACGGTGTACTAGACTTCCACTGTTGGAATATTATTTGAGCGTTATGCGGCGTTTAAGAGAACGAATTCGAAGAAAAAGGCTAGATTGTGGAAAAAAAACTTGGATTTTGCAACACGAGGCATGTACCAATGACAAATACACTTTTCTTACGTACATTTGTCATGGATTTACAACACCACCGTTCCCGTGCCTCGGACAGCACGTTAAGCCGTCGGTCCCGGTTCCACTTGTGGAATCGTTAATAGAATGTCATAAAAAATTGACATCATAGCCAAGCCGTCTGGTCAGCGTGGCGAGTGTAGGCTAAATTCTCCAGTTCTGGAAGGCCCGTCTCCACTAGTGGGGGTCTAGAACGCTGTGTTCTAGGGGCTGTAATGAATACACCATGTGCGACAAGGCCATTATTGTGAAAGAATTTTTGACCAAAAACTCAACAAAAGTCATCGAGCCGACTTCTTTCTCAAATTACAACTTCGTGGCACCCGTGTATTTAAAAAAATATATATACAACGTTAGCTTTTAAATTTTATAGTAGTGTACGAGTATGTATTTTGACAGTAATTATTATTATGTAAAGTGTAAAATTAGATGGCATACGAGTATAAGCTTAACATTGTTACATACCGAAATAGGAGGGTATTAATATCACAGATTAAGATGCCTTTGATGCCCCCGATCGATCTAATTTCAAAGCCTAATTATATTATGTCAAATCGGCATTAGAGAGAATTATTGAAGTGGAACTATTGACTTAACAAGGATCCGTCATTTAAAATATATTGGTAATATGAATATCTTCATCAACATCAGCCTGTTTCTCTCCACACCTGGATCTACAGCCTAGCTTTAACATTCTCGGGGTGGCATTACGTTCAGACCTTAACCACCGGAACTACATTGAGAGCATCACCAAAACAGCGTCAATAAACCTCGGAATTCTGAACAAGGTGAAGCGGATTTTCCCGCCTTCAATCAGACTGGTGCTATACAAAGCAGAGTCCAGATCATACGTGGAATACTGTTCTCATTTTTGGGATGGTTCCGCCAAGTACGCTGATGAATTTTGGACGATGCCACTACATCTGGAACGAATCGAAACCCTGCAGCTTCGCCGAGATGTATCTTCTCTAAGCTTGTTCTACCGGCTATACTATGGTGAGTTATCCGAAGAGGTCTATAACCTAATCCCTTCCTCTCTATTCCGCTACCAAACCACACGCATCGGTCAGAATATGCGCCCACATACCGTAGTCATCATTCCTTTGCGTACATATACATTTGGGGACTCTACATCTGTCGCACACTAAAAATGTGGAATGCTCTTCCAGCCTCTGTGTTTTCACTTCCCTATAACCTGGAGTTCTTCAAGGGAAGTGTGGTTCAGCATCTAGTTAAGCCGGCATAGTGTTAGCGACTGATGTCAGTCATGAGTGTCTGATTCCAGTTGCTAACATTCATTGCGCGTCACTTACCATCAGGTACACATACTAAGGACACATATCGTGCTAGTATAATATATATATATATATTACGCTCATATGTTGGTATATATATTTATATTATACTAGCACGATATGTGACCTTGCGCTCATAATTATGATGGTAAGTGGCGCGCAAGGTCCATGAATGTTTGCAGCTGTACATGTACCATGTACGGGAAGATAGAGTGAGTCGCTAGATGAGGGTTGCAGCACATCGTTTCAAATGCCGAGCCTTGAGAAGGATCTATATATATATGATCAACAGTTTTGCGACAGACGTGTCCGGCGTAATCTCACTTCAGTTTGTGGAAGAGCTCCAAAGCCTTATCATCTGTTCCGCAACCGAACCATATGCACCCCATCGCCGTAGCCACTATCCCTGCGCGTGCATATAAATTTTGAGACTTCCTATAACCTGAAGTCAAAGCAAAGTGTACAAAAACATCTTGATAGGCCGGCATAATGTCTGTCGTCAGTGGCTGCCGGCAGTTGTTCTCATTCTCAGACTTCGCGTACCGCTTTTCATCAGGTGGCCGCGATGTCACATGTTGTGCTCAGTATAAAAAATTAAGTTTACTTATTTTGAAGGCTATGTCGGTGACTTTGGTTCTCTGATTTCAACGTTTCTATCAAAGAAATACCAATCTTAGAAAGCCATAGCTTGTTGAGCATATTGAAACTTGTAGACCAGACCCACTGTTAGTGTCCACGTCTTTGCAACTGACTATAATTCTGGAAGAACTCCTCACAACGTATATAAGTATATATTGTATGTAGTATATGTATTATTGTGTAAATATGTGTATTTATTTTAATATTTATTGTATGTAAGATTAAATTAATTTATTTGGCAACATTTCTTACAATCGTTTGCATCTAGCCTCATGGCTGTAATGTTCTGTATTGTCCCAAAGGTTGGCTGCTAGAGAATGTCTAGCGGCATTAAGTCTGCCCTTTGTACATAGTGCAATAAAGTTTTAAATAAATAAATAAAATACACTACTGTTTTAAATACACAAAACTACTGTCATATGTTTAAGAAACCGCCCCCTAACCTTGGCATTAATAGTTGTAAAAATGGCTTTATGCTCTAATTTTGAGATGAAATCCAGATCTTAGTTAGTTGTTTGTATTATTATAGTTTCGGTGATATTGATTTGTTCAGTGTTAGTGTTGCTAGGTTAAAAAAAGAAATTAATATAAAATTATCTAAATGAATCATAATTTGAATGCTTTGAGAACTTTTAAATTAATTTATTTATTTTTTGATTACTAATTTTTTTATTTTTTATTTTCCATTATTTTACTATGTATATTTTATTTGGTTGTATTTGTTATATAGTTTTTAAACTTATCCCTATTATTATTAATTTTTTACAAAATCTATGTTTAGTGGAAACTTTGCTGGATTGTGTAACTTTTAGAATTATTGTAATTATGATTTAAGATCTGTATGTTTTCTGAATAAATAAAAATAAAATAAATTTTAGTATGACGTCATCATGTTATGAGCAAATAATAAATAAACAAAATACTTTTCACAAACCTGTTGTCCTGGCGTATATCTAAAGATCTCATTGTTGTCTCGATACCATTTGACGGAATGTAAGGCCGGGTCGGACAGACCGCGGCTGTATTTACAGGTCAACTCGACCGGTCGGCGCGGGTCACCGTATTGGGGGACCTCCAGCAGGGTTATGTTGTGGGCCGTTGAGATTACTGGAAAGAAGATAAATTCTTATTATTAAAATATATTTAACAATCTTATACAATTGATGTAGACGTTATTATAACAAAGATTGCTACTCTATGGCCTTTGACCAACCTATCATTTTTTTTAAATATAGTTTTTAAAATCTTTTTTTTTTTTGGCAGCAATTTTTTTTTTCCAAGCGTCTGATTAACTTAATAAGTGAGATAAGATTAGGTATGAATATCTCTAAAATGTTAATTATCAAAAATTGCAAGATTATCAAAGATTGCAAAATTTTTTTTTAACAAGTGATAGTAATAATAATAACTATTAAAGTGAAGAAAAAATATTTTGTAAACTAAAACCGAATTTACAACTATACCTACCTATATGTACAAACTAAAACAAAAAATAATAATAAAAAAAAAAATGACTGAAAGTATTCTAGAATAAAACTGTTAGTATTTAAATATTTGAATCAACTAGTCATCTCAACGTGATCAGGCTATTAAATCGCGCGCCATGCGCCTTGGAACCTCGGGAGGTCTAGCGTGCAGGGGGCGTGAAATCTCTCAAGTGGGAAATTTGACCTCTCTGCCCGTGCGAACATTCCTTTGGCTAGAAGACGCACGAACTAGTCCAGTGTGTCCATCCGCAAGTCGCGGAGGATGACGTCATTTCTCACATAGCGCGTAGCGCCGACTATGGTTCGAAGCGTAAGGTTTTGTTGCGCTTAGTCGATCTCTTTGGGGCTTGGACGTTACAGCGTCCATGCCGGAGCGGCGTATGTGAGACGAGAGCGGATGTAGGCTTTATAAATAAATAGTAAATTTGTAAATAAGCTTTGTGTGTAGAGAGAATAAGAATGCAAACAATGGACGAAGTTTGGCACAAGCCAAACGTGCCGCGTTCACGGTGACGTTCACGTGGTCGCTCATGCTGAGACGTCTGTCTATCGTGAGCCCTAGGTACTTGACCTTCGGTTAAATATTTAATGTCAAAAATGTAATTATAGCCAGAAACTAGGATTGGGAAGTAGTAGGTCAGACCAGTGTGGTATCCCCACTACTTCCAAGGTCATTTAACTTAGCCCATATCATAGTGGGTCGGTCCTGTATGGTACCCCCACCAGATTGTCAACAAACCCGTGACCCTTGTGGTACCGTTCTATGTGCCGCCACAATACCTTTAGTATATACTAATAGGTATATGTATATAATATTTATAAACAGTTATTTTTGAAGTCGCGTAACTAACATACAAATAAAACATACTTTGAAGTCGCTTAAAAAAGTAAATTTTGTATATATTGATGTAAATATCCTCGCCAAACCGTCTGGCCAGCGTGGCGAGTGTAGACCAAATTCTCCAGATATATATTATATTTAATATATTTATTATTTCCAGACAGGTCACACAGTTATTCATTACAAAACAGCATCTAAACATTGTACACTAGCCAAACATAAAAATATAAATATAAAAAAAACAGAACCCATTTTCATCCACATGATCATTCAGCCCTGGATGGCTCATTAACCAGCCCATTCTTCCAGGCGCAATGACCTAGGTTGGGACATTTCCCTCGTTTATGAACCCAGAGTTCTAGGTTCGACTAATTCAGCTCTTCTCCAGAAGCACTTCTCTACGAAGTCTGTCTTTGGGGGGCTGAACTTAACACGTAGTCTTATTAATTAGGAAATAAGTTGGATAAATTTTTTTCTTAAAAAAAAATTGGGATCAAAATGGCGATGATAAGTAACTTTGATATCTTAAGTTAGTATATAATCGTAAATAAAAAGTTTACGATCCAATAGGTTGGTTTATAGGTGTAATACAGACTAGATAATTTTACGACGGCCAAAGTTATGAACTCATGATTATAATTTTTATAGTGTTGGTTACTTTATTAAATTGATCGTCGACGTCGATTTTTTATAGGATGCTTTTATTATACCTCCCTTAGCAACTTTATAATCACTATGAAAAAGACATGCAAAGTTTTTGTGCACAATAGACATCGTACATTTTTTCTCTAGTTTTTTTATTAAATAGGGTTTTGTTATTTATTAATTTAAACTTAATTGTACAAAGTACAAAGGCGGACGTAATGCTGCTAGACATTCTATGATGGTCCAACCTTCGGGATCAAAAGTCAAAAAAACAAAAATATCTTTATTCACGTAAACCTATTACAGGCATTTATGAAACGTCATTAATTTAATTATTTTGAATGATTCTACTCCTGCTAGTAGAAGACTAAGCAGCAAAGTGGTCCAATAAGTAAGCTGTTAGCAGAAGACCAGCAGCTTAGCAAATTCCAGTGACCTGTTAATGTTTAATCTGACTGAGAAAGGAATCTGCAAGGAAAACTCAGCTATATCAGATTTACAAAATAAAACATATACAAAACTGCACCACAACGATCAATTAATAACCTTTTAAATTAAGTTATCAGTACCTATGAGAATACAATATACGTGGTACAGCAGGCAACGATAGCAGTAAGTACATAAGGTAGGTGCAATCCTAAGTTAACTTCAAGAGTTTTAATGCAGATAGCATAGCATTCATCATTACAGCCCATAGAACACAGCGTCCTAGACCTCCACTGTTGGAGATGGGCCTTCCAGAACATATATCTGAAGAATTTGGCCTACACTGGCCACGCTGGCCAGACGGCTTGGCGAGGATATGATGTCAATTTATAATGACAATTTATTAATGGTTTTACAAGATGGTATTAGTGGAACCGGGACCGACGGCTTAACGTGCTCTCCAAAGCACGGGAACAATGGTGTTGTAAATCTAAGACAAATGTATTTGTCATTGGTACATGCCGGGTGGGTTTGAACCGACCTTTGTAGGATTTAAGGAACGCGTTCTTACAACCGAGCCACCACCGCGCCCAGATAGCATATGCATACTTTTTAATAATTACATACTCATACATACATATGTTAGAGTCAGACAGACAGTGGGGTCGTCCAGGCCCGGATGTCTAATGGGCCTGGGTTGGGGATGGGGACATTCCCCCGTTCTCCCCGGCAGGATCTCAGCGAGTAATCACCCGCTGGTAATTCATGCACCTTTAGTGCTGGGCACCGTTACTGGTATAACAGCGCCCGTATGGCTCACGAGCCCAGGGGATCTGGGTTCGGCTACTTCAGTTCTCCTCCAGGAGCACTTCTCTAGGAAGTGGTCTTACGTGCTTAGTTTTAGCCAGAAGGTGGTGCCAGGCTGGCGCAGCGTAGGTAAGACGGGAACGGATGAACATCTTGTAGATCCGGACCTTCAACCTGAGCGGCAATCTGGAATTCATAACAGGACGTAACATGGCTCGGGTCGCCTTTGCCTGATTGACGACGTGGCAGGCCATTTCACCCATTGTTAACGTCCTGTTAATGATGCAGCCCAGGTATTTGACGGTCGGAGTCCACTCGATGTTCTCCTATGTTAGAGTATTAAACAATAATTATCAATATATATCTGGAACTAATAAAATGAATGTATCTATTTCTGCTCGTATAGATGATTGGCGGACAGGTTGTAAGCCAGCCAATCAAGAAATGGCGCGTAAACACGCAATTGTATTTTTATTTTTTTACGAAAATATCTAATAAGCTATTTACTAATTATTATCAAATAAGATTTGTGTAGTTATTTACAATTTTGTGTTAAATGATGGAAAGTATTTATACTTTCCTAATTGGTATAAATGTATTTTGTTTGACGAATCGTGTACCGACCGCTTGGCGGGATATTTGAAATGGCCTCGGGCCCGTTCGGGACTACTCGGGTTGTTGCACGAGTCGTTTAGTCATTCGATTCCACGGAACGAATAAAAAGGAAGGAATAAACGTATTTATATAATAGCTAAGTATTGTTTTATTTATTAGACGAGTATTAACACATATAACCTACATAAACATTTCTAAATTCCAAGCTATTTATCTTCGTCATTTCCAAGGATTGGGTAAATCGTAATATCGTACTGAGAAGAGACGTTGACACTGACAGTGTCGCTTAGCCAGCGATCGACGCTTGCTATTTCTCTGATGGATAAAGTTCAAAGCATTGATAGTCGTCTGAGAACCAACGTTACTAACGTTATAGCTTTCAAAATTAGCAAGCTGCAAAAGCAAAATATACATTTAGATTTATTTCTCATATTTTTTGTAACCTTTTTAACAAATTAAATAAATATAAGCGATAAATATAGTATTTATAGTAAAATATTAGATTTTGATATTGATGTCTATTTATGCTAAAACGTTGACAATTTAAAGACAGTTTGAACTAACCATAGTAAAGTGTAATCTTCTAGACGAAGTCCTAAGTCCCACAAAGAGTCGAGAGGTAAACACTAAACCGTGCACTCCAACAACTTGAATGTGGAGGAACTTTGCTAATTACCGGAGTTTCTGATGCATTTACTATTCCGATGCTAACCACAGACATGTAAATATCAACCGGCACTAAAAGACAGAACAGAGACTTTTTTTGACTGGTTGACTCATATAATTTAACACACACCTTTTCACCTACTTATACACCCATAATCCTACTTATTGTGTCTAAAATCTATTATTATTATTTTATGTTTTATAATTTATTTTGCATGTCTATATATATAGTCATTATAGTCATTACAGTCATATACGACCACCTCCGTGGTCTAGTGGTAACAAACGTTGCCGTGAACTCGGGAGGTCGTGGGTTCGATTCCCACCGGGGGCAAGTTGTACATTGTATAATTTGTCTTGGTCTGGGTGTTTATATGTATAATATGTTATTTACAAAAAAAAAAAAAAATGTAAGTAAGCTTGTAACCTTGTGTGACCTGTCTGGAAATATTTATTTATTTATATATTTCACCTATATTGCCGTCTCCTCCGATGATAAGAGGCTCTTTCTTCGCCCAAAGAATCAGTATTGCAATTCAGCGGGGAAATGCAGCCAGCGCTCTTGCCACCATTCCACGCGGACGGGACTTATATCCCTATCCTTAGTATTAATATTAAATTTATTTTTTTATTTTGGAAATGTTTTTTTTTCAAATGTCAGTTAACAATTTTTATAATAATAATAATGCTATTAATACTATGCATCGTAGACAAACGAGTATTAGGATCACAATACAGCAGAAGATTATAAAAAGCATTATTTTGGAAAAATAATTTTAATGTTGTTTGAAATTCACTTGTCTAGTTATAATCTCAGTTAGTTTATTGTATAATGTAATTTTCAACGTTAAATCTTGCTTAAACGTTTCTCCTAACATGGTTATAGATTACATTTTTGTTTCTTAGGTTATACTTAGTCAAACTAGATATTTTTGTAAGCTCATTAGCTTTCGTATGAAACTATAGACGTGACTATAATAATCTTGGCATCAACAAAGTAATTTCGTACTGTGGGTCTGGCTTTTAAATTAAACAATCTAATCTCTTTTGTTGTATGAAAACTTTTCGGATATCTATCGCGTTACCCCATATGGTTATAACGTAGGCAATCATAGAATTGACAAAGGCGTAGTATGCTGTTTCTAATTCATAATGTGTTATGTGTTTAATTTTTATTGTTCTTTTAAATATTTAAATTAAATAAATTTTTATAATAATAATTTACAATGCCTTTTAATAGTAGATATATGTAAATAATAAAAAGAATAATAATAACTTTTATTTCGGACTTTACATTCATAAATTGTTAGTAACAATTTTACCTATTATATATTTAGTATAACTAATAATTTATTTTAAACTATCCGCTACTGGAGGCTGTCTACTTGACTGTATGCAGCTGTATCCAGTGCTCCAGCTGTATCCAGTCCCATCGATCTGCCAATACTTTTAGGAGCCTGTTGGTACTGGTATTTAAAGGTGCCATCCAATCCAGCTTCGCTTGTAACTAATTAGTTTATCAAAAAGCCTTTTTTAATGTAACGGTTCTCATATTATACGTCCATGGCCAAAACTGTTTAATTTACATCTATTTTGATAACTAAATAACCACGTTCCAGTGTAGATTTGTTTAACTGCACTGTTGCTGATACATGAATACAAATTGCAATTATGTGCTAACAATGTTTTGTTGCGGTAAAACGGTGGTGGGTCGGTTGTAAGAACGCTTTTCTTAATATACAAAAAGGTCTTCCTTACGGACATTTTGTCATATGACAAATTAATTTACAACATTACCGTTTCCGTGCGTCGCCCAGACACCGACACCGACACCCAGATACCGACTGCCTCCACCACTGCAGCTTCGGGGACAGAACATCAAGAACATCGTCAAATACCTTAACAGGATGGGTAAAATGGCCTGCCACGCCGTTAATCAGGCGAAGTCGGCCTGAGCCACGTTACGTCCTGTAATGAATTCCAGATTGCCGCTCAGTTTGAAGGTCCGGATCTACAAGATGTTCATCGGTTCCCGTCTCACCTATGCTGCGCAAGCCTGGCATTACCTTCTGGCCAAGACTAATAGGGACAAGATCCAAAGCGCCATGGTTCGTGCGTAATAATACACTAGAAATAGGTTTATAATTCGCTCTCTTACATTGTATAATGACCATTTTTCTGAAATAGATACATTTAATACCTCACCAGCCACCTTTAAGAGACTTATCCAAAATCAAATCTTTCTTTTAAATTTTTAAATATTGTCTTCATAATTAACTACTTACAATTTGTTTAACTATTGGCCCTAAAGGTCTTCTTTTATGTGTTATTTTTAAATTATATAACTTCATTTGTAATGACTGTTTGTGCCATAATAAAATAAAATAAAAATAAATAAAGTAATTCCGTCACAATGATTTTGAGATACCTACTATTGAAGAGTTTGTCGTCGGCCTGAATAGACGTATGTTCTATTGGACCGACAACGGATACTTCAACCATCTCCAGAATATCGCTATGTCTTTGCACTTTCTAGAGAAGTGCTCCTGGAGGAAAGCTAAAGTAGTCAAACCTGGGTTCGTGAGCCACACGGGCGCTGTTACACTAGTAACAGTGCCCAGCACTAAAAATGCATGAATTACAAATTGAATTACCCTCTGAGATACTGCCGGGGAGAATGTCCCCATCCCCAACCCAGACCCAATAGACATCCAGCCCTAGACGACACCACTGTTTCTATCTGTGTATCCACTAATACCAACTTGTGGAATCGTTAATAAATTGTCATTACTTACTAAAGGTTACATCTTATCTTTTTAAAAGTATATTTGTTTACATATATTTTCCTACACTTAACATAATATAGAAGAATAAAAAAGTAAAGCATCATCACAACGTATCGCTTTCGGTGTGGTCAGAAATGCTTTTAACAAAGCGAATTCAGATTTAGGCAATGTTACTATGGGCCTGTGTGTAGACAAGCAAGCCTGTCAATGTCTCTAGAGCACCGATCTTAAAAAAATAACAGAAAAAAATATATAAAGTTTATTATGCCTCGATCAGAAATCGAATCCGGTACGTCTGCGTCTAAATCCACAGGTTTTGCGGCAAGACGGAAGCAGCAACCATTTAGGTATCACTTGCACCAGAAACACCAGCACTCTGATAAAAATGACGACCATGACCACACTGGCAAGAGTATAACTACCAAGAAGAAGGAACTTCTGTCAATTCATCACTAGCTGTGTGATCTGGCGACGTAACAGCGAAATATAGCGAGCAGAAATAAACTTTTAGGTGGATATACAGTCACATGGCATTCTTATATGTTGACGTCCTGTCTAACTCTGGGTTCCGAGGAACATATCTGACAAATTTCAATGAAATTGGCTCAGTGATAAAGCGGTTAAGGTGAATTAAGGTCGCAGGCAAATACTTGTGGTCAGATGATAATGGAATACAGCCTATGTCCGTCCCTGATTTCCTAGTAATACTTGCATACATGCTTAGTGTATGTATATGTATTGTGTGTATATAATTTATATATTGTATACTGCTGACAATGTGTTCGTTTAGTTATAATATATTTTATTTTTATTTACATCTACCCTTCACTTTAAATGCTTTATCTGTCCCTAAGGTTTGCTGTCAGAGAATGTCTAGCGGCAATAAGCCCGCCCCTTGTACATAATGCAATAAAGTTTTAAATAGAGTAAAGGATCATCACGACCGTTTCCCTTTCGGGTGGTCAGAAACCACGCTTATAAATAAGCGGATTCACATTTAGCCCACTTTACTATAGGCCAATCATTGCAAGCTCGTCGATGTCTCCAGCGTACCAAACTCTAGAAATATCACAAATAAATTAAATATTAACTAATCGTATTTACGAGTATTTACATTAATAAATATTTTTGTGTCCCGACCAGTAATCAAACCCGGTACCTCCGAGTCTAAATCCACGGATTAAACCGCTAGACCACAGAGGCAGCTTCGTAATAAATATATAAATAATTAATATTTAGACTTTTTATTATAATCGGTTATATTGACGTGAAAGACGGACAAATATATATACGATTATACCCTGTGGAATTTATTCAAGATCAAATATTTTTATATTATAATCTAGAATAAAAAATAAGAACTACATATTTTTTATTTTTATTATACAGTAATAAAATCTTAAGTTACGATGCAGAGAAGTTTTCCTAAAAATATAGCCATTGTGCCTAATTAAGTAGGTAGCAAGAGGTCGACAATCGCGCGAACAATACATTATTCCCCAGCCATTAGGTATTTATCACGATGGATATCGTGATTTGTAGACGCGGCCTTATTCACCATGCAGTAGTGTTTTGTTTTTCGGATAATGATTTTCATCTTTAAAAAAAAGTGACCTTATTTATGATAACCACAAATTCATAAACGAATTTTTCAAGAGTGTGGCGATCCCAAATGACATAACTACCTAAAACAGAATATTTCCATAAAAATTTAACGAGGAAATGCGGCGAGCGTTTTAGGTTCCCTCCCTTAGTTTATTTTGTAGAATAGTTTTAATTTCATAGGTATTTTTAGTAATATTTATAATTAGTTTTTTAATCAATTTTTTTAGGCCGGCATAGTGGTAGAGACTGATGTCGGTCGTAGTTACCGGCGTCAGTTGCTCCCATTCTTGGACCTCGCGTACTGCTTACCATCAGGTGGGCGCGATGTCACATGTCGTGTCCAGTATTAAAAAAATATATATATATATTTTTATATCCTTATTTATTTTAAATAGAGGTTCTACTAATGATACCTGAAGCCTAAAAAAATATTTGCTCTTTTGACAATTACACGCGGTATAATATCACTATGGATTATAAATTGATCTTTACCAGACCGTTTCCTATTAAACTTTGCTAACTCTTATATTGTTGACAGGCAATTAAGTAAAGCTAGCAACTTCAAACGAATTTCCAACGAAGAATTTAGACAAAAGGACAACCTAAAATTACATTAAAAGTTAGCCTAAAAAAATATTTGCTCTTTTGACAATTACACGCGGTATAATATCACTATGGATTATAAATTGATCTTTACCAGACCGTTTCCTATTAAACTTTGCTAACTCTTATATTGTTGACAGGCAATTAAGTAAAGCTAGCAACTTCAAACGAATTTCCAACGAAGAATTTAGACAAAAGGACAACCTAAAATTACATTAAAAGTTATCAACAAAAACGTTGTCAACCTAAGGCACTGTCTTACTAAAAGCTAGGCAGGAACTACTTTCTCGCTCAAGTTCAACCTACTCGTATATGCAAGGTACATAATACAAGGAGAAGCGTAACTCCATATAAGAAAAATGTGCCAGTTTTAGCAGCGCTACTAGGGGTTCCCACTAAACCCGTGGCGTCAAATTAAAAAAATATTAAATTCTTTTATTTTCTATATTTTTATATATGTTGTTCTTTATTCGAAGTAGATACAAAAATATTAAAATAAAATAGATTAAAAACTAATTATAAATAAAACTAAACTAAAAATACCTATAAAATTAAAACTATTCTACAAAATCAACTAAGGGCTTACCACCAGGGAGGGTAGCAAAAACGCTCGCCGCATTTCCTCGTTGAATTATAATCGAAATATTCTGTTTTAGGTAGTAATGGCATTTGGGATCGCCACACTCTTTTCGTTTACCCAGCTCTTTTATGAATTTGTGGATATCAAGAGAATATACCCCCATTGTTTCAACCCCAAATGCCACAAAGTTATAATTTTTGTTAATTAGAGAATTATTAATAATTAATTAATTTATTAATTTTGATAGTTCCTATAAAAAAATCTATAAAAGTACAATTTATTGAGCAAAATTAATAGTAGATCAATTATTAAAAGTAGCAGAATTGGCACACACCGCGCAGCTCTAGTCAATCCTTGACCACGGATAATGCAACTTGTCGTCTTTAAGCAAGTTTCTGGAGAATTCGGCCTACTCTCGCCAGGGTCTCCTGTATTTTTTTTGTCAATTTCTGAACTTTGCACAAGTTATTATTAGTGGAACTATTTTGCGGACTTACTGACGGTAGTTGCTCATTTCCACAACTCTACTCCCACACGGCCGCTTTTGTCCTAATTCGCTACTCTCTAATCGTTACCTGTGAGATATAAGTTTAAATTCCATGTTGGAAATAAAATAACATAAACCGTGTACGGCTCGAGGCAACAGCTAATAATATCGTGAGACGATTCTCATATTTCAGCTTCTCCTTTTATTACATTTAGGTCTTAATATTTTTAAAAGGATAACGTTTCTCATATTTCTCTGGAACAAAATACAGCTACGACAATAGCTTTAATATTATTAAAACATTTATAATAAAATATATACCTCATTACCTATAGTAAAACTTATTTTATTTTAAATACTTTATTGCACTAAAATTGTACATAGGCGGGCTTAATGGCCAGGCATTTTCTAACAACCAACCTTTGGGAATGTGGAAAAACTATGTATGGGTGCATATTTATTATGATAAACTACATACTAATAATACATATAAGAATAAATAAATACATATAACTATAAAATACTAAAAATAGGCCTACACACTAATAAACAGTAAATGATAAATCCTAAAAATAAAAATTAACACAAAAATAAAATGTAATAGTTTAGAAAGTAGGTGGTAAGTAAACGTTTAAAATATGAACAGAGGGAGCCTGTCTGATGGTCAGTGGGAGTCTATTCCATTGGCGAGCGGATGACACATTGCACGAATCTGAATATCTGCTGGAACTATGAGACGGGATTATGAGTTGATTATTCTGAGAAGAACGGAGAGGGCGGTCGTGAGAGTCACAAAGAAATTCAAATCGACATTTTAAATACGAAGGTGTTATCGGATTGTAGAGGATGGAGTAAAGAAAGACAAGAAGATGTGTAGACCTGCGAATACAGATATTGAGCCAATTTTACTGTTTTCGAAAATCGGATACATGATCGTACTTTAGCAAACCAAATACGTAGCGAATGCATAAGTTGACAAGGCGATCCAGTTTATTTAAAAAATTTCAAAATTGTATTGTTGTGCTTATCTCTCATACGCTCACAACTTGAATATGCAGTGTTCCTTGTGGAACCCCTATTACAAGAAAATACAAAGACAAAATAAACTTCTACGTGTTGTCCAATACAAATGCTACCACAACAGATTAAAATACTTTCAATTGCTTGTGAATTATAACATGCTGGACTTGTGTTCAAGACGACAGCAGTTGAAGGGGATGATGTTATACGATCTTTGTCATAACAAATGCGATTCCATACCCCTTAACAACAAATTATGCTATAAAGTACCGCCCAAACATCACCAACGAGAATGCAACCCCTTTCAATTATTTGCAGTGAGCTGATGCCGTAATAACTCTGGGCATCGTTCTTCTATCTATAGACTGGTTGACACCAATAAAAAGTTTAATAATAATAATTTTTTTTTTTACAAAAACCATATTGTGTTAGTAACAATAATAACTTAAAGAAAACTATGTTAGTAATTAATCTAAAATGTACATACTAATTTATTTGTCCATAATTTTTGAAGCATGAAGCAATGCTCATGGATATTTAAAAAATATATATTTTTAGTGTCCATTATGCATTTTCTAAATGAGGACATACGATGTCCTCTAATAGTATTTACATCATCGCCTCCACTACTGGGACCATTAATTAAATAACGAAAAATAAAAGAAATAAAAAAAAATAATAAAAAATATAACAATAACAATTTTTGTTGTTAATATTTTAAAATTTGTAAAAGTGATCCGAAACATAAACAATTTATGCTCACAACGATTACAAAGACATAAACTCTTCCAAGAATAACGTATTAATTGGATTGTTATACAAATGTTTTTACGGACTTGTTAGGAATAAGAACATTTTTTTCTACAGGAGTTTTTTTTGTTGATATTTCGTTTTGGGGAGAAGAGAAACGAGTAACAATACCCACCAAGTATGTACAAGAATAATTTGATTCGCCTTGCCTTACTTTCCTAAAAAGTTGTTCCCCAAAATTGTAAAGAAACAAGCGCGGGAAATATTTCAGGGAATTCGACGTTGACTTACATGTACGAATCAAGCATTCATTACAACATAAATTCACGGGCAACCGGCTCAGAATGGACAAACTTTTCATTCAACAAAAAAAACAAGTTATAACATTTTCGTCAATAAAAAATAAAGGCTCGCTACAACACGCGGTTCTTTGCAACTGTAATCCAATACCTTCCAGCGATCATTTTTAGGTCATGCGTGATGGAGGCATCGTCGGTTCTATGGCTAGCTATTTTTTATATTTTGCTATACTAGTTTCCCATCTGATGGTAATTGGCGCGCGACATCCATGAATATTAGCAACTGAAATCAGATACTTATTGACTGGGAATGACGGCAATTTGATTTCGATCTCGAAACGTCTGGATACACTTTACTGGGTTTATTGGCACAGCTCGCCTCTGTAGGACATTGAGAGCATCTGTGAGGTACTTGGCTGAACCATTACAAAGGTGTGAACAGTGTTCCACGCATGATCTGATCTGTGCTTTGTACAGTAACAGTCTGATTGAAGGCGGGAAAAACCGCTTCACCTTGTTCAGTATTCCGAGGGTTAGACGGGTTGGCGAGGGTCTGATGTAAATTTTAATGACAAATAATTACACAAATTTGTATTAGTGGAACCGGGCTCTACGTGATTTCCAAAGCACGGGGACAATGATGTTAGTAATCTATGAGAAACGTAGGAAATTTATTTCCCATTGGTATATGTATTCCGGGATTCGGACTGCGAACTTTTTTGGATTAGGATAGCGTTCATACAATGAGCTCCTTTATTTTATAAATTTTCATTTCATTCATTACAGCCACAGCTAGAACATAGCGTCCTAGACCTCCACTGCTGGAGATGGGCCTTCCAGAACTGGAGAATTTGGCCTACACTCGCTACGCTGGCCAGACGGCTTGACCAAAATATAATGTAATTTTTTAAGACAATTTATTAACCATTCCACAAGTTGGCATTAGTGAAACCGGGACCGACGGCTTAACGTGCTCTCCGAGGCACGGGAACGGTGGTGTTGTAAATCAATGACGTATGTACATAAGAAAAGTGTATTTCTCATTGGTACATGCCGGGTGGGTTTGATCCGACCATTGTAGGATTTAAGGTACGGTACGCCTTCTTACAACCGAGCCACCACCGCGCCATTTTATAAATATCAGATGTTAAATGACCGGTTCTTATATAAGGCAATGATGTCAGGGAATTTACCAAGTCACTCCGGGGGCATGAATATTTTATGACGCAGGTACGCGGTCCTCTTCTAAAAGGTTGACTTGAAAGTTAATAACTTCTCTTTGGCCTATTAAATATTTTCAAAATAAAACGGTGTTTTCTTTTTAATCATGTTTACAAAATTTCCGCCCAAGACATTATACTGATCAAATATTAGGTAAGTACAATTTGTGCTAACGTTTTGGCTAACGTTCATCTTTTGTTTACGCAAGTACAATCACATCCCTGAGTATCGTATTGGTGATAAAAAAAATAATAAACTTTTATCTAAAATAATTGTAATAAAATAAATAAATATATCATACAACATAATACCTACTTACTAATATAAATAATAATAAAAAACATTAATTACAAATCTAATTGTAATACCACGGCGACTGCCAAAAAAATGTGTATTAATGTATAAGACATGCGTCTGCGCAGGCGTTTTAAATAGTGGAGTAAATGCGAACCAGCTGTCAAAACGGCTTGGTTTGCCATTCGAGGAAGAACCGCGTAAGGTGTACTAAATACATCCGAATCTTCATAGAAGGTCACGCTGGGAACCATACCTTACTGATTGCTGAGAAGGAAACGTTCCAGGGACTGCTTGCAGCCACCTACGACCAAGAAACTGCTATGGAATGGTGTAAGGCTAGACTGGATAAATCGATGACTAGTCGTTTCTTAAAACCAATCAGGTCAATAAACTTTTCCCAGGCTGTGCAATAATAGACTAATTACACATATCTTGGCCCATCATGACAAGTTGCAAGCTCGTCGATGTCTCTAGCGTGCCAAACTGGAGAAATATCACAAATTAATTTTATTAACAATCTATCTCTGCTAATCTTAGGACGCTGCTGGACAATGAGAGTTTCTGCATTGCTGTTGGTGTTGGAGTTGGCTGAGGTCGCCGGTTCGCATTGAGCAAAAGTTTTGGAGTCCACAGGCTTTCTTGTATAAATAGCGCTGGCAAATTTTCACGTCATGGCGCCCTAAATGAAACTATAAAACGGGCTCTTGCCATCATTGAGGTTCCAGCTATTCTGGAACCCACTGGATTAGTCCACGGATGATATGACGCTGATCCCCTGGGAGCGGGGACACTAAGGTGTGGGATGCCACTTTTGTCTACACTTTGCCTTTGTGGTGTGCCTTAGGGGAACAGCGCTAAAAGCGGGAGCCGCAGCTAAAAGCGCAGAGTCTGGCAAGCGGCGTAAATACGTATCTATAATCAAAGACACGTAGTCTTTGTTCGTGCCGTTTGTTGTAGAGACTTTAAGCCTATGGGGTCCAAGCGTTAAACATTTTTAAAAAACATCACCCTTCGTCTAATTGCCTTCTCTGATGACAAAAAGGCTGGTTCTTTCCTCGCCCAGAGAATCAGCATAGCGATACAGCGAGGAAATGCGGCCAGCGTACTTTCCACCATGCCGCGCGGATACGATTAATATTTAAATAAGGTTTTGTAAGTAGGTTTTTTTATTTTTGTTTTATTGTTATTTTATTAAAATTGTTATTAATATAAAACATAATAATTATGTTCAAACTAGGAATAGAACCCACGAGTCTAAATACACGTACTTAACCGCTAGACCACGGAAGCAGTATTAGGATATTTTTTTTATAAATTTATTGTTTTACCGGTCGATGTATATATATTAGGTCTACGATTTTGATTTATCGTTTGAGAGTTTGGAAACGATGTCGAAGGTTCCAAAAGTTTGTCGCTTAAATGGATTTCAACGGTCGTCTTCGGCATTTTTATTATGTCCAAAATATATAAAATACAAAAATAATGAGGGTAACATTGTATTCCCAATCAATCAAAACACGTAGAATAACAATAATTCTACAGATCTAAATAGATTTATCAAAATATTTGTGAATGTATGTGTTTCAAAACATTATTGTAATAAAGTAAATGAAATTCAAATTATTTATTTCCATTTGGTTCACAGGTAACACTCGGATATTGTCAATTTTTAAAAATAAAATACAATAGTAAAAAAAAGTATCATCGAGACCGTTTCCTTTTCGGGGTGGTCAGAAACCACGCTTATAAATAAACAAGTGGCAAGCTCGTCGATGTCTCCAGCGTACCAAACTCGAGAAATATCACAAATAAATTAAATATTAATTAAATGCATTTATTTACATTAATAAATATTTTTTTGTGTCCCGACCAGGAATCGAACTCGGTACCTCCTAGTCTAAATCCACGGACTTAACCGCTAGAACACGGAGACATACAATATTATTAAAATTAAATTATGGATGGACCGAAATAAGTAACATTGGTGCCATAACCCATTGGTTATGGCACCAATGTTACTTATTTATACTGCAGCTTAACCTAAATTTGTTGCTTTATAATGGCCGTGTCAACTTATAATCTAAATAATGATAATTTTATGTCAAATTATAAAAAATAAAAAAAATACAATAACTATTTCGTGGCTGTATAAAGGCCGTGTCAACTTATAATCTAAAATAATTATAATAAAATCAAATTAACTTAAATTAATTTCTAGGTCGCGTCATAATATTATTTATAATAACAATAAGAACTTAATTCGTGTCTGTAAGGAAGCTGTGTCAAATTACATACTAAATAATAATATTAGTAATAAAAAATAAAATAAAAATAAGTTAAAATCGTGGTAAGTTAAAAAGTCTTGTTTCAACGGGCGTAATTTTTATATAAACATCAACATGGACAACTTACAACATTAGTTCCCCTTGAAAGTAAAAAATTGGCATTTGACATCATTGCAAATGGCACATACTTTCAACGAGAACAACAAATAGGTGGTAGGATAATGGTGGTTTTTTATAGGTGCGGGGAAGTATCCACCGATAAACCCAGTAAAGTGTATCCACACGTTTTGGCATCAGCCTCGAATTGCCGTCATGCCCAGTCAAGCCGGCATAGTGTTAGGAACTGATGCCAGTCATAAGTGTCTGATTTAAGTTGCCAACATGGACCTTGCGCGCCACTTACCATAAGGTAAAAGTAAAGTATCATGACGACCGTTTCCCTTTCGGGGTGGTCAGAAACCACGCTTATAAATAAGCGGATTCACATTTACTGAAATTACTAAATTAAACTAAATGAAACTAAACGAAACAAAATAAAACTAAATAGAAATTAAATATTTTTTTGTGATTGTAGAGTTACAAATAAAAGATAAACAATGGATTTTTTTTATTCTGCAACAATCTACCTTAACAGGCGTACAAATATTAATTTAGGTCTTAACACTTACACGTATTAACAATTATTGCCGAGTTCGATTCCTGGTCGGGAAATAATAATTTATGCATAATATTTCTCGATTTTAAAACATTAACATACCTCTTAAATCATAAAAGAAATGGGATGGGAACTCTCAATACTCCAAAACATAAGCATCCCCATTACGTCATCACAAATCCACCCCCAAGGCAATAAACCCACGCATTTAATACATATTAAATTTCATTATTCCCACAACAGTGATTAAAATAAGGAAGTGAAGGTATTATAATAGGCAGCTATTTCAAAATTTGGAAATTATGTAAATACATTTTAATTATCTATCAAATATTCATCAATCTATTATACCATTAAACAAATTTGTTAGTTTGCTGATCACGGACCTTCATATTGGCGTCTAAGTTTCGAGCTGGATTGCTAAATGACAAATTAATGTTTTTTTTTTATTCATTGCCTCCGTGGTCTAGCGGTTAAGTCCGTGGATTAAGACTCGGAGGTACCGGGTTCGATTCCTGGTCGGAACACAAAAATATTTATTAATGTAAATAAATACATTTACTTATTCATAAACTTTATTGCACAGAAGTACAAAAAAGTAAAAGTAAAGTATCATCACGACCGTTTCCCTTTATGGGGTAGTCAGAAACCACGCTTATAAATAAGCGGATTCACATTTAGCCAACTTTACTATAGGCCAATCATGACAAGTGGCAAGCTCGTCGATGTCGACGTACCAAGCGTACCAAACTCAAGAAATATCACTAATAAATTAAATATTAATTAAATGTATTTATATACATTAATTAATATTTTTGTGTCCCGACCAGGAATCGAACCCGGTACCTCCGAGTCTAAATCTACGGACTAGACCACGAATGCAGACAGACAGAAGTACAAAAGGCTAACATAATGTCGTTAGATGTTCTCTGCATGTTGACCTTAAGGACAATAAGAGAGTATTAAGTGACAGGAGTATACGCGGCGAACGAATGCCTTCACTCCGTAGCCACGACTCAGACTTAGCTGTTAAGGCACGCAGGTGAAAGAGAGACGGTTTATAGGGATTTAGCCCAAATCCCCACACAAAATGAATGATGTCTTTTAAATTTAAAAAATGAAGAACATTAATAATTCAAGGAAAACAATGCTACGAAATTTTGTATTCTACCATGCATATATAGAGACAAAAACTCAGTTAGTTCGGCTATAAATCCGGTAAATTAAATTTAAAAATATAGGTATATTATTCTAAAATATTTAAAAATAGCATACAATCACTTTCTGACTAAACGAATAACCATAAAACATTCCATATCATTTTTTTTTTATTCCTATCAATGTCCTCCATTTGCAGCAGAATTTTCATATTGCCTATTTTATCGCACTCTCCTCATGATGTAAGTAGTTTTATGTATGTATATATATAATAATAAATAATAAATAAATATTTCCAGACAGGTCACACAGCGCCATCTAATTTCCGTGGTAAGCTATGAGGCTTGTGTTACGGAAACTAGATGGTTGATAAACTACATATTATACTTTTTTTTTTGTAAACATATACATATAAACACCCAGACCGAGACAAATGTACAACTTGCCCCCGGTGGGAATCGAACCCACGACGTCCCGAGTTCACTACAACGTTTGTTACCACTAGACCACGGAGACGTATATGTATGTATGACTTATTAATGTGTAAATTGTATGTACGTATTGGTATGTAGGTATTGATATATTATATATTGTTGTTTTGTTTCTATTTCGCCTATTTTCTAATTGCACCCAACACCTATTCTGTCTAAATGTCCTAAAATTAAATAATACATGTTCGCGCGGTAGGTACGGTGGCAAGAACGCTGGCCGCATATCCTGGCCGAATCGCTATGCTGATTCTCTAAACAAAGAATGAACCAGCCCTCTTGTCACTGAAGCAGACAATCTGACTCCACGGGCCTAGAGTGGTCTAGAGCAAACGGCACAAACACAGATTATAGACACGTGACAACTTCAATGACATATTGTAAATTCAGATAGACGAAAAGGCATCATTTTTACCAACGCGAATACCGAACCGAACACCAATTAACGAATTCAATTATTTTCATGTCGATTGTTGAATATATATTTAAATTTAAATTTCCGATACATTTAATTCAAAAATCTGCCAGCATACTTTTTTGACATATCAATTGTGAACTGGCCCTTAACTTAAAAAAAAAACTATAAATAAAATATTAAATAAAAAAATAAGTTATTAAGAGAAACAGAATTGAAAAAAAAACAACTTTAAGATAAAAAAACCCGTTCCGTGGGAATTAAATATTTTAAAATTCGAACAAATATTATGATCTTATAGAACGGATTTAAGGTTCGGTTTACGCAGTGGAATTTGGTGCGACAGGAATTCCAGCAAAATCTTTGCACCACTTACTGAAAGATTTAGGCCTAAGCAGGTCTGCCGTCAATACATTTGTGGAACGAGCTTCCAAGACGGCATTAACGGAATCATACAGTATTTGATTGGGTAGGAAGAGGAGCAGAATGGTGGATGGTAAGCGGCTTGTTGTGCAATAAAATAAAATCGTAAACCAGCCTATTGTCGGTTACAAGTCCGAGACACCATACTTCTCATCTCTCTTTCATACAAACGATGGACCCGGCACCTGTATGGTGAATCCATTTATTGCTTATAAATTTTTCTTGTACTTATTTTTTTTATAGAGTATACCACAAATTGTGTCTCCACCATAAAACGAACCCGGTACCTTCGCGTCTAAACCCACGGACTTGACTGCTAGAACACGTACTCGTATGTAAGCGTTAACTTGGGTTCATATTAGTTTTATTTTTAATTGAATAGTTTGTTGTCCTTAACTTAAAATAAATAAAATGTAAGTTATACTTAAATTAGATTTTAAGTTAATTCTTACCAAAAAAGAGTCCCAAAACCAGGAGCACAGTCATCTTGAATAATTAAAAAATCATACACACTATCATCACAACACTATTCATCCATGCGACCAAACACGAAACTGTTCCATTTTTCACACACTAAACATATATTTTAACAGAAAACAACTGTATCTATAGATTTAAGTTAGAATATTTGCTACTCTTTTTTAATTTTATTTAAAAGATCGTGTTAATTTTTTCCCGGATGCTGGCACGTCCTCTCTCGTCGGAGGTTCGTAGCCGACTGCGGAGTCTGCATCTACTTGTCACCCCCTCCCTATTCCGCGCAGCATCCCCTTATCGCGATCTCGTAATTAGATAAATGTCATTGCTGTTGTCTGTAAGTTTCTTTCGTTCCCCCTTTCCCCTATGCCTGACAATTTGTCGAGTTCTGTAATGTACTCCATTGTGAGCAGCTCATTTACCTAAACAAGTGAGTGCGTTTGCCTCCGATTTTTTGCGTATATTATGTTTTCGTTGTCTCTTGTATTTTTTTATTTATTTGTTCCAATCAACTTGTAAAGGCGGAGTGAATACAATTACTTTCTATTTCTGTTTATATTCTATCAAAATGTCTTCAATAATTTAATCTATTATTTTGTAGTTGTTTTAAACACATTAATTTTATAAGCAAATAGACGTTTATCATTACAGCCCCTAGAACACAGATTGCTAGACCTCTACTGTTGGAGATGGGCCTTCCAAATATTTTTGGAGAATTTGGCCTACACTAGACTTATTAAGATTCCACAAGTATTAGTGGAACGGTTGTAAGAACGCTTTTCTTAAAATCCTTAAAACTTTGTTTACACCCCGCAATGTACCAATGAGAAATACACTTTTCCTACGTATATTTGTCATAGATATGTAACACCACCGTTTTTTTGTTGTTGTTTTTTTTTAACTTTATTTACAAACAAAAGGCGTACATAATGCCTATAGGCACTCTCTTCCAATCAACCTTCGGGACAATGAAAACGTAACAGTTAAGGTTAGCAAATACACAACAAATATGTAAAGCTTATCAGCTCGGCGTTCCGTGGGAGCTTTAGGTATGCTGCTACTAAGATATGGAACAACCTACCCCCACCACTGCACGCTATGCAGTCGGCGGTTGCTTTTAAAAATAAATATAAAAACTCTCTTTTGACATACCAACAGCTACTGTAGCAGCATACCTTCTTTATATTTTGTAGTTTGTTTATTAAGATAATTTTGTTTTACATATTTTATTTTGATTTAAGGATAACTAAATGTTATATAACGGCTTGTCTAAGCCTCACTCATTTGAAGACTAATTGTCATAATTTGGTTGCTAGGAGATTTTATGTTATTGTTGAAAAAAAATACATCGCTAAAAAAAAAAAAAAAAAAAAAATATATATATATATATACATACACCACACTATATATATGTATATATTACCCATTAACACCTCTCCTAACAAGGGATTAGCCGAAAATCAGTGCTGTGGCCCAGAGTCGCAGCTCCATGCTGAGCTGATTCCCTATTTGTCACCACACATCTTGTGTATACTACCAGTCTTTTTAAGTTATGTTTATGATATGTGGCAAATAAAATATTGTTCTTTCTTTGTTTCTAAAGAAAATTTAGGCAAACTGTCGCACCTAATATAAATTTATTTTATTGTAATTTTATTTGATTCATGGGACTCAGTGAAAATCAGCGCTGCAACAGAAATGTTGCAGCCTATGCTGACCTGAGTGCCTGTTTGCAGCTCACTCATTTATTTTTTATGTATTTATCTTGTTAATTTGTTGGTAATTTTATATATATTTTTTACGTCTTTTATTATTGTATTAGCTGTTGTGTGCAAATAAATATTTTCTTTCTTTCTTTCTTAAAGAAAAATAAAAATACAATATTTACTTACTTAAATATATAAAATTACATATATAAATGGGTATACATTTATATATCTTTTCTTTCTTTTCGTTCTTCGTGCCGTTTTTGGATTAAAGAAATTCGTTCTCTTTAAAAAAAAAAAAAAAAAAAACCTACCTGTCATTAGATTTTATAAGTGATACTAATTCATATAAAGTTTCTTCGTAAAAGTCTGAACTTTGTGGCCATTTGCCCACAGGCAGCCGTTATCTAAAGACCATTAATTTTCAACTGACGCTCACCACGGGCTCTCAATATTCCACAATTACGTCATAAAACACATCTATTCTGAAACATTTCAAATCATTTCGATTCTTAAACATCCAAATGTCAAACTTTGAGGTATTTTTTTCGTAGATCTCTACCTATCCTCTTCTTTCTATATGGTATTCTAAACTATCAGAAAACACCCCATTACCTGCGTGATCATTTCCAAATTCAAATGAATAGTATGAATTCTTCTGGAGGTCACGACCCTCAACAATGAGGAAACAAAACGCAAGAGATAAATTAATAACGAATGATACCTCATTTAACTGTCTCCGTGGTCTAGCGGTTACGTCCGTGGATTTAGACTCGGAGGTACCGGGTTCGATTTCTGGTCGGGATACAAAAATATTTATTAATGTAAATAATTAATTATTATTTAAATTATTTGTGATATTTCTCGAGGTTGGTACGCTGGAGACATCGACGAGCTTGCCACTTGTCATGATTGGCCTATAGTAAAGTTGGCTAAATTTGAATCCGCTTATTTATAAGCGTGGTTTCTGATCACCTCGAAAGTGAAACGGTCGTGATGATACTTTACTTTATAATAAAAAAGCTGATCTTCGCACAATAATCAACTTGCTATTCCTCTCGACTCTTTTAGCAGATATTCAGAATCTTTCACTGTTTCTGTAGCTCGCCAATGGTACAAACTGCCATTGCTAATCACAAGACTGGCACGTTCATCGAACGAACAGGCATCTACTTACTTTCCAAAACCCCAGGCTATAAACAATCATAATAATAATAATAATAATAACTTATTCGATGTAAAAAATATATACAGTAACATAAAAATACAGTAATATAGAAAGAGTATACAAATCTAATAATAATATAATTTTGAGCGAAATTTTATAGGCCTTGGGTCGTAGAACAATTTATAGTGAAAATATGATATAAAAAAATAAATTTTATATTTAAATTTTCAGAATATAAATATAGGGTAAACGAAGTTAACTTCCTAGTTTTGTTTTACACGTTAACAAAACATTATCATCTAGGTATTATGTATAAATCTGCAATATTCCACGACAAGCTCAGCTATCATTCGTATGTGTCGTAGATTCAATGCCCTGTCAATCAAACATCCCGAAATATGTAGATCTGCCAATAGTGACTTCACGGCCATTTGTCTGTCTGCCTATTAGATTTGCCTTTACAAACTACTTGACTGATTTTGATGAAATTCGGCAGGTTTATTCCTTGAAACCCAAGGTCAAACATGATGTTAACATGTAAACACAACATAAGTCAAAGTCAAAATATCTTTATTCACGTAAAATAGGCATTTGTTACACGTCATTATTTAAAGATTTTTTGAATGAACGAGTCTGTTCAAACTGTCAGCAGAAGACTAACAACTTATCAGATTCCAATGACCTGTTAATGTCTAATCTGACTGTGAAAGGAATCTGCAAGGAAAACTCAGCTATATCAGATTTACAATATATAACAAATATATATATATATAGCTTTTTGTAGATGTAGCTAGCGGCAATGGTACCTTATTATACACCTATATTTTCATCATTTTTTAAATGTTTTCGTAGTTTTATATGTTTATAACAGAAAAATGTATTTTAAATTAACGTTACCTACCTTAAAAGGCGAATTAAAAAGCGCACACCTCGTTTTTAAAAAGAAAAAAGGTTTTATTAATAGAACGGTAATTTTAAGATCACCATATCTTTGATTTCGCTTAGAAATCTCGATTTGTACCCTTAAAAGCTGCTCACTTCGGCATAATTTCCAGAAAATAATAAATTTCGTAATAAAAATACAAATTTTCTATGCAACTGACAGTTATATTAGGTATCATCTAACATGCGCCATCTATTGTAATAAAAGTTAGTGATACACCCCATTCCGTCCTATGTATTTTATTTGCATATAATGATAGTTTATACTCGTAGTCTATTTAGTGTATACCTAGAAGTATCATCACGACCGTTTCCCTTTCGGGGTGGTCAGAAACCACGCTTATAAATAAGCGGATTCACATTTAGCCAACTTTACTATAGGCCAATCATGACAAGTGGCAAGCTCTCTCTGTCTCCAGCGTACTAAACTCGAGAAATATTACAAATAAATTAAATATTAATTAAATGTATTTATTTACAATAATAAATATTTTTGTGTCCCGACCAGGAATCGAACCAGGTACCTCCGAGTCTAAATCCACGGACTTAACCGCTAGACGACGGAGGCAGTTTTAGTGTATACATATTGATTAGTATATAGTTTTGTATATAGTATATTAGATTTAGTATCTAAGTATAGTAGTATTGTTTTTTTTTTACAGACCTAAATGTTCCTATTATATTTAGCACTTGCCTCACATAACAAATGCTCTTATTTATCCCTAAGGTTGTCTAGTAAGATATTTTTTTAAATAAAAATATAAATGAACCTTGTACGCCACTAACCATCATTCATCTTCAAAAAAAGAAAAAAAAATGTACCCCTACAGCCAATTAATAAAAAAATAAAGTCATACCATAAACCACCACGCTCTAACAAATACGTATATACCTGTAATATATACCGCAGCGTATAAATAATTGTATACATAAAACAGTTTGTAATTTGGTTCACTAATAGATCCTAATTATCCTCTTACTGGCTGGGTCAGTTACTGGATTAGGGGACCCTCTACTTTGTTAGAGCATATCCTATTAATGAAGGTGCTAACAGGTGGGCGAAATATTTTATCGCTCGTAATTAAAGAGGTTGGACGGGCGTTGAATTCGATGATCCCATAGGCTTCTTCTATAATGTGCCTGGGACCTCTGCCGAACACGTTCAATTTATTGTTCTCAAATTAGCAGAGGTTTTGCGTTTTGTCTGTTTTCGGGTTGCACACGGGAAAGTTCATTAGAGCCCCTAGAACACAGCGTCCTAGATCTGACGCTGAGACTGTTGGCGATAGGCCTTCCAGAACATACGAGTATATCTAGAGCACGACATGTGACCTTGCGCCCACCTGATGGTAGGTGGGGAGCGAGATCCATGAATGTTAGCAACTGAAATCAGACACTCATGACTGACATCAGTCCCAACACTATGCCGGCTTGACTGGACATGAAGGCAATTCGAGCCTGATCCCGAAATGTGTGGATATACTTTACTGCGTTTATCGGCATGAACGGTGGATACTTCCAATAATTCTTAATGACAATTTATTACCGATTCCACAAGGTGGTATTAGTGAAACCGCGACCGACAGCTTAACGTGCTAAATTCTGACTTATCTTGTAGGGTACCACTGTACCAGGTTTTTATATTATCATGGATGAATTTAAAAGGTTATTTACTTTGTGTTGTTCTGTAATTCTGTATTTAATCAAAAATATTTACATCGACTATATAAATAGATAAACTAAAATTAAATAAATTAAAACGAAACCTAATAAAAAATGTCCTCTCTATGTTTGGATAACTCCTTGGCCAGAATTCGTAACCTGTACAAAGGTTGGCATATTTGCGCAGCTTGAGGTTCTCAGCAGAAACTTTCGCACTTCCCACGCCTGACGTGTCTAGACATGTCGCATCCGCACTAGTGACCTGCCAAGTTTCCACGTCTCAGCGTTCATGACGTCGGGTCTCTTGCCAAGAGAGTTCTAGGATCGCGGGTACTCCAGCAGTAACCAGAGTAATGATGTCGTTAAGAAGAATTCTATATAGTTTTATTTTATATAGCTGAGATTTCCTTGCATTCCTTTCACAGATTAAACATTAACAGGTCACTGGAATCTGCTAAGCTGCTAGTCTTCTACTAACAGCTTACTCTTTGATCCACTTTCGTGCTTAGTCTTCCACTAGCAGTAGTAGAACCATTTAAAATAATTTAAATAATGACGTTGTGACACGTCATTATTTAAATTATTTTGAATGTGTCCACTCCTGCTAGTGGAGTATGCAAAAGCTATATTGAAAAAAAAAGATGTATTGCCTATAATAGTTTTTATAATTTTAACGGGTCTTTACGCGATTTACCTTAGAGACATATTTCTCCCGACGTTTCAGCCAAGTTGCATTGGCCGTGGTCACGGGTCGACTGGAGCTATGCGGTGTAGTCTCGTACATACTGGGCGGTAGATGTAAACCTACCCACTTATAAAAGTTTTTAGAAATCATGACATACGACACCTATAATATCCTTGGGGACACCGGGCGATTTTTCCCGGCGTCGAAACCTATTGATTACCGGATTCCACGATGAAGATAGCTTAACCCCCTCTCGATTGAAATTTTTGTGTTTCTTTATTATAAAAACTATTATGAATCTGTGCGACTCTCACTCTCGTTCTCTTCGTTCTTCGCACAACAACCAACTCTCAATTCCTCTTCACTCCTCCAGCAGATATTCAGATTCACTAACTGTTTCTGCAGCCCGTCAATGGAACAGGCTGCCTTTATTTATCCGACAGGCACCGTCTCTAAATATATTTAAAAAACTCTTAATTTCTCACCTTCTTAAAAGACAAAATGCATCTTAATCTCCTTTCTTTAACATATAGGTATTATTATTTATTTATTTATTTTAAATATGCATGTATTTCATTTATTATTTATACACAGTATATATTTATTATCATCTTAGATGTTTAAACCATATACTTACCTACGTACCCATATATATATTTATTGATTTTACTTATTATAATATTTTGATCTTTTTGGTTAATTTTTCTTACTCTGCACCCATAATATTCTTATATACCAGGTTAGCTGGTAGAGAATACCTTTATGGTATTAAGCTCGCCTATGTACATGTTTTTATATTTTATATTTTGTGTGCAATAAATAATTTTATTATTATTATTATATGAATGTGCGCGAAAGTTTAAAAAGTATTGCTTATAGTTTTTTTGCTTCGATTGAGTTCTACATTATGAAGCGTGTTGACATTGCCTAGCATGTGATTAGAGTAAATTAATTATTATGGACCAGAAAATTTGGTTTTTCCCAACTTATTTATTTTACATTGATAACTACAGTGCTTGACGTTGGACGCTGTTAATACACAATACCCTTTTTGCGTCGCGCAGTCAGGTGAAAACGCAAATCCGTTAATTATTAGGATTTAAGCAGGCTTAAGAAGGCTTAAGTATTCGATCTGAGTGCCTTATAGCCTACATACCTAACAGGAAATTGATCTATAACATAGACGTAAGAATAAAACTCAACCCAAACAATAAATATTTTGTTTTTCGACGTGATGGTGCTAAAGTGTTAGAAATAGACAATGTCTCAAAATTTATGTGTAAAATTTACCTTAACAAAAGGATATAAATTAATTTTAAACCCGTATTAATAAAAAAAAACGAATTAATGCTCTAGAGATGTGGTGTTGGCGGAGAATGCTGGGCATATCATGGACGGAGTTCCGAACAAACAAATCCATACTGGAGGAACTGGCGATCAGACAGCGCCTTTCCTCGACTGTACAATTACGCATTCTCACTTTCTTCGGACACGTGTCACGGCGTGGAGAAACATCAATCGAGCGCTTGGTAGTCCAGGGGAAAGTCGATGGCAAGAGATGAGATAGACCGATCAGGTGAAGGTTGCAATGGATCATCCCCTACATGAGTGCACTAGGAAAGCCGGGATCCGAGAGGAGTGGCGACGGCTTAAGCGTGCCACTAGCACTCCAATGGCGACCACGACCACTCTGCCAAGAGTGAAGCGACTAAGAAGAAGAAGAATTAATAAATATCTCAAGATCGTTGTCAAACTTAAAATCAAGTTGTCTCTTTATTTTTTTCTTGATATGACGTTTGGTAAACCTGATCGATCATCAAATATTAAGAATTAAAAACATATTTATTATTCAAAATCTTTAATGCACTTAAAAATAGTACAGAGGCGAGCTATAATGCCAGTAGGCATTCTTTACCAGCTAACCTTGGGGATCGAGTAAGGTGATAAAAATATACATACGAAACGTAACGAAACTTGGACAGTCACGCGAGACTCTTGATTTGACTTGATATATATATTTGTTCAGAATTATCCAAAATGCATTGTAGACAGCATTCTTGCCACCATTATTATTTAATTTATACTTGTATTTATACAAAACAGTAGTAGGTAGTTTTGGAGATATTTAATAAAAACAGACAGACACTAGTGATCCAAAAGGGTTCGTTTTTTCCCTTGGAACCCGTAAAAGAGACACGACGTAGTTACATTTAAAAAAAAACCGAAATACAAAAAAACAATATTATTAAAATTGGAAAAAAAATGTCTCAGAAAGACCAAAATGCTAAACTAAACTATTAGTTCTGATGTGGCCAATTATGTTGATAAAATGTGATTATTTTATAAGCTAGGATTCTGGACTGTTCTTGGTATACGAGTATACTTCTGTGGACGGAAACTTCTAGGCCATCCTAGCACCCGAGAATATCAAATAAGGACTTATTGGAATCTTCAGGATGAGAAAATGTTAATGGAACATATTTCTTGTTTATGACTTCGTGGGATGGGTGGCGCAATTCGTGATCAAGTCGACAAATAAATTTATACAGATAAAACTTAGAGATTAAATTGTGTACTATATACTTGCAAAGTACGCTTTCTTTTATTATCATTTTAATCCAAAAAAGATCGCCGTTCGAACCCCGGCATGTACTAATGAGAAATATACTTTTCTTACATACATTTATAATAAACCACTAACCTAACCTAATCTAACTGCCTACGTGGTCTAGCGGTTAAGCCCGTGGATTTTGGACTCAAAAGTACGGGTACCCGGTTCGGTTACCGGTTGGGGCACAATAAATTAATATTAAATAAATTTGTGGAACAACCTGCCCTTAAATATAAGACAAGCATCAAATCGAGCTCAATTTATAAAGATGGTCTATTTGCATTTCTTAAATGGCTCCTAACAAGATACCTACTTAGTGTATGTATATATATTGTATTGTATGTATATATGTATGTTTATGTATGTGTATATTTTGTATGTATTATTGTGTGTATGTATGTGTTTATGTGTGTATATAATTAACATATTGTCTATTGCTTACAATGTGATCGTTTAGTTATAATATATTGGATTTTTACTTGCACCTACCGTTCACTTAATAAAGTTTTTAAATAAATAAATAATTAAAAATAAATTATTTAATTTATTTGTAATCTTTCTCGAGTTTGGCACGTTAGAGACATCGACGAGCTTGCCACTTGTTATTATGGGCCTATAGTAAATTTGGCTAAATGTGAATACGCTTCTTTAAAAGCGTGGTTTCTGACCACCCCTAAAGGGATACGGTCGTCATTATGATACTTTACTTCAATAAAGAATCTATCTATTTATTTTAAAACTTAATTGCACTATGTACAAAGGCGGACTTAATGCCGCTAGGCATTCTCTGACAGCCAAACCTTTAGGACATTATGACGGTTTTCATGGTAAGTAGGTGCAATAAACTGCCTCCATGTTCTAGCGGTTAAGTCCGTGAATTTAGACTCGGAGGTACCGGGTTCGATTCCTGGTCGAGACACAAAAATATTTATCAATGTAAATGTATTTATTTACGTAATATTTAATTTATTTGTGATATTTCTCGAGTTTGGTACGCTGGAGACATCGATGAGCTTGCCACTTGTCATGATTAGCTTATAGTAAAGTTGGCTAAATGTGAATCCGCTTATTTATAAGCGTGGTTTCTGACCACCCCGAAAGGGAAACGGTCGTGATGATACTTTATTTTACTAGGTGCAATAATAGATATAAAATTTCAATTTATGAAACACATACATACGATTACAAGGTTTGGCTGTCAGAAAATGTCTACGAGCATTAAATATTATTTAAATTAATATAAATAAATAAATACATACACAAATACGTAAATAGGTTGAATAAAATAAAAAAGGGAGGCCTCCTTTTCTTAACCAGCCTTTTGTCGGTCGCAAGCCCGAGACACCATTCTTCTCAACTCTTACCCACACACGATGGACCCGGCACCCGCACGGTTAATCCATGGAATGCTTAGAAATTTGTCTTCTATACATATATACAATAATATTTATAAATTAAAACTACTCGTGTGATAAAGGAAACGGGACAAAAAGTAGAGGTCGGATCGTCGCTCGTTTTTAAAGTGTGAATAAAAAGAGTGTCAATACAATAATAGTAAAAAAACAGTTTAAGTTAAAGATAGTGTATGTACGGGGTGTATTTATTTATTTATTCGAAGAAAAAAGGACAGAGACAGGCAACATAAGAACATAAAAGATAGCAAGAGAGTAGAAGCAATTAAAATTATACCCGCCACCAGAATATTTCTCACTGTGAACAATAGTGCACTCTTTGTGCGATACAAAATTCGGAAAATATCACCTTGGCCAGGTATAAAGAAAACAACTGCATTGTGTTTGAATGCATTTAAACTGTTAGGCGAACTCCGAAGCAAACTGCCCACACTTGCGATCTAAACCGTAAGTAGCAGCTTCTTGATTTTGGCTTTGAAGGCGGCGCGGGAGTTACTAAATATATCCACGTCCGATACACGCCTGTTGTACGTGTCGCACATCCGACGTACAGGTGCGCGCATGCCAGATATTGTACGTACGCGGCAGACATGGAAGAGGTCGCAGGAGCGAGTCTGTCTCGAGGGGGCATTATAATAAATACCTTCTGTCAGGTTTGGACAACTGAGTAGGCCTCGACAAATATTATACAATATATTTATTTTAATATTTTTGTATCGAATTACCTACTTCGAATAAATATATTTATAATAATAAAAAAAATAAAAAAAAAAAAATAAAAAAAAAAAAATAAAAAAATAAAAATAAAAATAGTGTCATGTCAGTTGTAAGTCTACGGTCTGAGAGTGTCGTCAGTCTGTAATGTGTACATAGTTTGTCGTAGGACAGATATCCGGTTCCGTATCTGCGATTAAGTCCTCTTAAGAATATTCTTTATTCTTGAATATTGCACTATATATCCTGAGGTGGAAGGCCCACCTCCAACAGTGAAGGTCTAGGACTCTGTGTTTTAGGGGCTGTAACGACGGATGATTTCATTCATTCATTCATTACAGCCCCTAGAACACAGCGTCCTAGACCTCCACCGCTGGAGATGGGCCTTCCAGAACTGGAGAATTCGGCCTACACTCGCCACGCTGGCCAGACGGCTTGGCGAGGAAATGATGTCAATTTTTTATGACAATTTATTAACGATTCCACAAGTTGGCATTAGTGGAACCGGGACCGACGGCTTAACGTGCTCTCCTAGGCACGGGAACTGTGGTGTTGTAAATCTATGACAAATGTACGTAAGAAAAGTGTATTTCTCATTGGTAAATGCCGGGTGGGTTTGAACCGACCTTTGTAGGATTTAAGGTACGCGTTTTTACAACCGAGCCACGCGCCTGATGGATGATACCACACCGAAATACCTTAAGGGAAAATTTACCTATCTCTCCTCAATTCATGACAGATCTCTTCGTTCGTCACACAATTCTGTTTTATCTATCCCTTCTCATCACTCTAGCTTTCAGTCTAACTCATTCGCAGTAGTTGCCGAAAATCTCTGGAACAGTTTACCTGTTGAAATTCGCCAAGCACCCAGCAAACCACTGTTTAAAAATCTCGTTTACTTTTATTACCTAAAGAGCTCCTCACAACGTATATAAGTATGTATTGTATGTAGTATATGTATTATTGTGTACATATTTGTATATATGTATGTGTATTTATTTTAATATCTATGGTATGTAAGATTTTATGAATTTATTTGGCAACGTATCTTACATTCGTTTCCACCTAGCCTCATGACTGCAATGTTCTGTATTGTCCCAAAGGTTGGCTGCTAGAGAATGCCCAGCGGCATTAAGCCCGCCAGTACATAGTGCAATAAAGTTTTAAATAAATAAATAATGATGAATTATTTGGCAATACAAGAATGCATAGGTCTCAACTTCAAGAGTCAATTAAATTGATTATGTGCACCAAATAGTCGTAAAGCAATTGGTTAAATGTCAGCCGGTTGATTGATGCATCTGTACGTAGATTTAATGGGAAAGGCAGTTGGCACCGAGCAGTGAATATCGAGCACTTCTTGCGGCCATGTCACTAACATATTAATTGCTTTTAGATTAACCAGCCACTCTAAAGCCATAGAACAGAAAAAACCAGTAGAATATACAATAAACTGCTTCCGTGGTTTAGCGGTTAAGTCTGTGGATTTAGACTCGGAGTACCGGGTTCGATTCCTGGTCGGGACACAAAAATATTTAATAATGTAAAATAAATACATTTAAATAATATTTAATTTATTTGAGATATTACTCGAGTTGGGTACGCAGCTGACATCTTGGACATGTTGGAGACATCGATGAGCTTGCCACTAATTTATTTATAAGCGTGGTTTCTAACCACCCCGAAAGAGAAACGGTCGTGATAATACTTTACTTTTATACAATAAAGTTAGCTAAAATAACAAAGTGACATGCAAACCAATCACAGAATGTATTTTTTTAATAATAAACGTACGTTTTATTGTTCATCCTTTTAGAATCTTTTACAATAAAGGTGTAAATAAAAAAATAAGTAAAAATAAATAAACATTAAAATGTTTTCAGAACAAACCGCGAGTTTTTAAGCGACTTTACAACCATCATGAGGGATCCATAAAACGATTTCACTGCCTTCTTAATGTACATCTGTAGCTTCAAAACTAATTTTGCAAAATCGTAAAAGAATCATTGCTTACCAAAGACCTACACAATAACTGGTCCACTACTGCAACTTTATTTATTTAACGTAGAGTTGGGTAAGATTTCCCGGAGGATCAATTACAACCTTTAAAAAAACCCAAATTCGATTTAGTTCCAAATTAAATAATTCAAATAAGCTTGGCTAAATTTGTGCTCTAATTTGTGTATTATAAAACGTATTTAATAGTTGGGAAAACCAAATAATAACTACTAAATAATACTACTAATAATACTTACTACTAGTTACTAAATAATAACTGAGAAAAAGCAATATTAATAGTTTTTTAAAATAATTTTAAAAAACTATTATGAATATGCGCGAAAGTTTAAAAAGTTTAAAAGCAATATTAGTTTCTAATTGGAACGTCATGCGTAAAATAAAGACGGTTCTTAAGATTATAATTATGTTAGATAATTATCCCCCTCCCCCCCCCGTAATGTCGTACGGAGCAGAAACGTGGACACTGACAGTGGGTCTGGTTCACAAATTCAAGGTCAAGCGAGCTATGGAGAGAGCTATGCTTGGTATTTCTCTGATAAATAGAATTTGAAACGCTGAAATTCGTCGGAGAACCAAAGTTACTGACATAGCATTCAAAATTAGCAAGCTGAAGTGGCAATGGGCCGGACACATCTGCCGCAGAACCGACGACCAATGGGGCAAACGGGTTCTGGAGTGGAGACCACGTACGGGACAACGCAGAGTGGGACGACCCCCGCCAGATGGACGGATAACCCAGGTTGGATGAGGGTTGCAAAAGACCGCGTGCAGTGGCGAGCCTTGGGGGAGGCCTATATCCAGCAGTGGAGAGACACAGGCTGATGATGATGATGATGACTAAAAATCTACTTAAACTAAATCTAATATTAATATTTAAAAAATTAAAGCATCATCACGACCTTACGGGGTGGTCAGAAATCACGCTTTTAGCGAAGAGGATTCACATTAAGCCAACTTAACTTTAGGCCCGAGTGGCAATCTCGTCTATGTTTCTGGCATACTAAACTACAGGAATACCACAAATAGATTAATCTGTACCATGTACGCATAAGAGTAGGGTTAATGCAGTAGAAATGAGGTCGTTAAAGGATGAGCGAAGAAAGATTGACGAACCAGATATTTAATGCGAAAGTTGTGGGTGAAAGAGGCCCTGGCGGACCAAGACTCACATATCACAATCAAATAAATGAAACACTGACTGAAGGTGAATTAAAAAGCCTTCGTAACAAAAGGGCATGTATGAAGAGGTTAATGAATGTCGACGAAGTCAAAAAGATAATTGCAATTGTCTGCCTACCCCGCAAGGGACCTGGCGTAAAGATATGTATGTATATACCAGGTATTGTACGAGTATTTTTATAAGTACTATTCCCTTAAATAAAATATAAGGTATAGATTTTTTAAGGTAATTCTGTATTTGTTTTGTTTTACTGCCTCCATGATCTAGCGGTTATGAGCACCGGGTTCGATTTCTAGTCGGGACATAATAAATAATTTAATTTATTCGTGATATTTTCGTGGTTATGCTAGAAACATCGACGAGCTTGCCACTTATCAAGATGGGCCTATAGTACAGTTGGCTAATTGTGAATCCGCTTCCCAAAAATAACATGGTTTCTGACTACCCCGGAAGGGATACTGATGTGATGATTTATTTTTGTTTTAATTTGTAAATCTGCTATAACTGAGTTTTCCTTGCAGATTCATTTCTTATCTCCCACCATTAATAGGTCACTGGAATCTCCTAAGCTACTGCTCCTCTGCCAACAGCTTACTCCTTGGACCGCTTTGTTGTTTAATCTTCCGCTGGTAGAAGTAGGATCACTCAAATTTTATTTAATTAATGACGCATCATAAATGTCTGTATTGATCGTAAAAACAAGTCGCCAAATCTGAAAAGTTCAATAAAAACCCTGTCGTAAAATTTAAGTCAATGTTGTTACCTTTGCTGTTGATTAGTGGATATAATGTGTTTATTTAATAATACCACCCATTGCGGGCTCGGTTTACGAGCAATAAACCAAAGAACCTTCTTGCTATATTACAAAATAATTCGCTGCAAGACTTACTAAAGTACCTACCTATTCGTATATTTATTTATTTATTATAAACTTTATTGCACAAAGTACAAAGGCGGACCTAATGCCGCTAGACATTCTATACTGGTCAAACCTTTGGGACAACTAAAGCAGTTACGACGAGATAAGGCAGGTGCTATCAAAACTAATAGAAAAATATTAGACTTCAATATATACTAGTGAATAAATACTTATTTACATACTAATACATACACAAATACATACAAATAAAACTACATACATATGTTCTATGAATATACATAAATATAATATACCTACTATATGATGACTATAATGAGAGAAATAAATATAGCAGAGAGTGTATTAAGCTTATGGTAAATTTAAATAGTGCGCATAGACCAGTTTCTTAAATAGTTATACATATACAAAAAAAACCTTATCTGGATGGAATGTATTTTAAATATGAATGATAGAAAATTGAATTATTATTATTATTATTATGAAGCAAAACAATGATAGGTTTTGCTATGTAAACATAGTACGTAGCTGAGCTACTATACAAGATAAACTAAACAAAAAATCACGACTGTTTCTCTTTTGGGATGGTCAGAAACCACGCTTATGAATAAGCGGATTCACATTTAGCCAACTTTATTTATTTATTTAAAAACTTTATTGCACTATCTACAAAGGCAGACTTAATGCTAGGCATTCTCTGACAGCCAAACCTTTAGGTCATTTAGACAGTATAGATATTATAGGCCAATCATGACAAGTGGCAAGCTCGTCGATATCTCCAACCGTACCAAACTCGAAAAATATCACAAATAAATTAAATATTAATTAAATATATTTTTATTTACATTAATAAATATTTTCGTGTCCCGACCAGGAATCGAACCGGGTACCTCCAAGTCTAAATCCACGGACTTAACCGCTAGACAACGGAGACAGTTGAAGGTTGAAAAAATAAGATTTTGTGTTTTTTTTAGTCAAATAACATGGTAGAGGAAGTACAATCATTTATACTGAAAGATATAAATAAAACGACGGCAAGGAAAACCTACTTTGGTATTATTGCCGCCTGAATCCGTCACAAACGACAAAAAGCACTACAGTTCATGAACAATTAAATTTAACCCAACATAAACGTAAGACAATGTTGCCATCACTGGCATACATTGACACCGGGCAATCATTTTTATTTTCCGACGCATTTATTGTGTTTTTTATATGTACCATAAAACTCATTTAAATACATAACAAGACGGGGCAAGAAGCCAAACAGTATAAGAATCAAAGCTAGTCATCGCATCGTCACAAAATAAATTAGTCTATATATATATATATAGCACTTTCAAACTAATAATCTTTTTTTGTTTCATGGACAGTATGCCGACCTGTGCGTGCTACCGAAGTGTAAAACACGTTCTTGTTTGACAAGAGAACCTCGAGTTAGTTTATTAAAATAATGTAACAGACATTTTGTATGAAAATAGAATTTAATGCCCTTTCTGTCTTATTTGATATTTGATATAATTAGAACCAAGACCGACGACGGCTTAATGTGCTTCCGGTGGCACGGGAATTGTGGTGTTGTAAATCTATGACAAATATACTTAAGAAAATTGTGTTTCTCATTGGTTCATGCTAGGGCTCGAACCGATCTTTTCAGGTTTTATTTAGGATAAAAAACAGACATACAGTAAAGATTACTAACTATATATTAACTAATTAAGGTAAGCAACAGTATATCCAACGACATTATCCACAATTGTTTATGCAATTAACATTTATAAGCTATTAAAAAGAAAATAAATAGAAAATAAAAATGTTTGACAATGCATTTAACAATTGCCCTTAGTGTGTCAGATCTAAAGTGTTAAGTGAGTGTGTGTGTTATTTGTTGCACAATTGAAATTAAATTACTGTCCTAAACTCAAAATAGACGTAGATTATTTGGTCGTAGCAATGGCACAGCATTTTTACGTTTTCACGCGTTGGCCCCATTAAATGGGATTTCGAGTAAAACTGCATTGACCCAGTACTTTTATATAGGTGTATGTATTTGATGCGATAGTTTATTAACGATTAAATTACAGCAGACAACAATGAGGTTGCGGCTAACTTTGTTGACAGTCGGAAATTAAACGCCGCCACTGACCTACGAGCAAGATTAATGTTCGTATGTTACATGGTTTATTCATGGAACTATAAATGTATGGAAACCCTAAACAAGGGTTCTTTGATAACTAAAATATTCATAGTTTAGCAAAGTGAACTGATACGCTCACTACCGTGAACTCAAAGCGAGCTTCATGCAGGTATTGTGTTGTTTTAAAAATTAATTAGCCCGCGAACATTTTACATAATATTCACAATTTTAGTTTATGTTTTTGTTTATTTATCCTTAAAATCTTGGTTTCTCATCAGAAGGGGTTTTTTTTTTATTAGGATTACCAACAGTGTACACATTTTTAATGAAATCAAACGAAACGAAACCAAACACGAAACGAAACCAAACTAAACCAAACTAAACCAAACCAAACCAAATTAAACCAAACTAAACCAAACTAAACCAGACTAAACCAGACTAAACCAAACTAAACCAAACAAAACCAAACTAAACCAAACTAAACCGAACTAAACCGAACTAAACCGAACTAAACCGAACTAAACCGAACTAAACCGAACTAAACCGAACTAAACCGAACTAAACCGAACTAAACCGAACTAAACCGAACTAAACCGAACTAAACCGAACTAAACCGAACTAAACCGAACTAAACCGAACTAAACCGAACTAAACCGAACTAAACCGAACTAAACCGAACTAAACCGAACTAAACCGAACTAAACCGAACTAAACCGAACTAAACCGAACTAAACCGAACTAAACCGAACTAAACCGAACTAAACCGAACTAAACCGAACTAAACCGAACTAAACCGAACTAAACCGAACTAAACCGAACTAAACCGAACTAAACCGAACTAAACCGAACTAAACCGAACTAAACCGAACTAAACCGAACTAAACCGAACTAAACCGAACTAAACCGAACTAAACCGAACTAAACCGAACTAAACCGAACTAAACCGAACTAAACCGAACTAAACCGAACTAAACCGAACTAAACCGAACTAAACCGAACTAAACCGAACTTAACCGAACTAAACCGAACTAAACCGAACTAAACCGAACTAAACCGAACTAAACCGAACTAAACCGAACTAAACCGAACTAAACCGAACTAAACCGAACTAAACCGAACTAAACCGAACTAAACCGAACTAAACCGAACTAAACCGAACTAAACCGAACTAAACCGAACTAAACCGAACTAAACCGAACTAAACCGAACTAAACCGAACTAAACCGAACTAAACCGAACTAAACCGAACTAAACCGAACTAAACCGAACTAAACCGAACTAAACCGAACTAAACCGAACTAAACCGAACTAAACCGAACTAAACCGAACTAAACCGAACTAAACCGAACTAAACCGAACTTAACCGAACTAAACCGAACTAAACCGAACTAAACCAAACTAAACCAAACTAAACCAAACTAAACCAAACTAAACCAAACTAAACCAAACTAAACCAAACTAAACCAAACTAAACCAAACTAAACCAAACTAAACCAAACTAAACCAAACTAAACCAAACTAAACCAAACTAAACCAAACTAAACCAAACTAAACCAAACTAAACCAAACTAAACCAAACTAAACCAAACTAAACCAAACTAAACCAAACTAAACCAAACTAAACCAAACTAAACCAAACTAAACCAAACTAAACCAAACCAAACCAAATTAAACCGAACTAAACCAGACTTATTGCTAGGATACACGATATATAGTATGTTACAAGATAAATAGTTTCTCATTAAATCTAATAATATTTAAAAACAAACGGTTTAAAAAAACATAAGAGAATGGTAATAGGTGAACATATTTGTTTTAATTCATTAAAACATGACTTTATTTCTTGACATAACCTACAACTTACAGCGTCATTATCATTTTTTGTTTATTCCATTCTTTAATGATAAAACATATTTTCCACTTACTTTTATCCTCGTCGCCACTTATAGGATCTACAAACAGTTACCTTTACTTTATACGTATATCAATATATTATTTAATATTTCACATCCACTCGCTCGGTCGCCACTATTCGATCTGTCGTCTAGAGATGTCACACCGTAGTGTTGTGCTGTACGTTCGATGTGTATGCTACAGATACATTAAATATTTCATAATATATACAAATAATAATAGGAACAAAGCAATTGAAAAATCTAAACAATAGTATATAAAAGCTATGACTAAAAGTAATAAAATGATAGTCATATTAAAATTTATAAGTCAATTTTATGTCTTTTTTTTATAAAAATAATTCAAATTTTATTTATTTTACTTTATTACTTGAAGTAGGTAATATTTTAATTATTTTAGTTTTTTTTTTTTTTTTCTTATAGGAATTGTATGTTTATTATATTTATTTTTAAAATTGATTCAGATTTAGTTTTTCGAATAATATTTGTTTTTGTATACTTATTGAAAATTTTATAATATTGTTATTTTTTATTTTTATTTTAGCAAAATTATTAAACTTAATTGAACGTAAATTTTCTATTTAGTTGTGAATTTCTGCAGACATATTTTAATAAGGCAATTTAACTTTCTACAATTGACGTACACCTGATGACCGGGCATTTTATGTATATTTATTTTTATTACTGTAAAATTCTGCACAGGTAAATGATCTAACTAGACTAGACAGAGCAAATTAGAAAGTAAGGTTTATTCCCAATTCACCCCTGTAACGATTGAATCGGATGCGGCCATGGAATAAATATTGTTGGCTGCAGTCAACATCCTTTACATTGCACATATTTAAGACGCCACCTGTCAATGTGGATTTTGACATTCCACTCCTTTTAATTGTAAATTACTTTATTGTGTATATTGTTAGTCAAAAGTGGTACTGTTTTGTTTAATAAAGTAATACAATGTTAATAATTATGGAAAACAAAAAAATTGAACTTTAAATATGGGTACAAGTTGCAGTTCATTTTTTGCGGTTTTCCTGCACTGTGAAGTTCAATATTGCACCCTACGTGTTTGGGATATAATGCTACAAGTAACTCCAAGAAATGTATTAAATTCTTTAACATATGGAAATTTGATAATAACCTCAATAAATCATAAGAAAGAAAGATATATTACGTCAAACTTGGCTAGACGTTTTGCCTTCCTTATCACCTTATTCATCATCCATCGGGAGAAGAGAACACAGACTCCGAGCAAAGCGCTTCTAAATGAATAAACAAAAATGGTTATCTTCATTCAACTATTTAATTTCTACTGGATATCGACACTCCCTAAGTTAGGGTATCATTACAGCCCCTAGAATACAGCGTCCCAGACCTCCACTGATGGAGATGGGACTTCCAGAACATATATCTGGAGAATTTGGCCTACACTCGCCACGCTGGCCAGACGGCTTGGCGAGGATGAGTTTAGTTAGGGTATATATTGAATTAAAAATAGTACGGGTCACTTCATGACCACTTGCAGTAGATTCTTTTTTTTTTGTGCACTACTACTCCAGTCTACACGAAGACAAGGTACTAAGTAGTTGGTGAGATCGCAGCGTATCACGTTATACGTGACACTTCATTTTAATAGCTTGCTTTTTTTAAATACTTATAATTATTAAATATTATTTATGTATTGTATTTATTGACGTATTTTAACTGTATTTTCTTTTATTTACCTACTTTATTTCTATTTTTACACTCAGCACCGATAATTTTAATTTCTCACTCTCCCAAAGGATTGCTGGTACAGAATACCTTTATGGTATTATTCCTATGTACAGCACTTTATATTTTATACTTTTTGTGCAATAAAGTATTTTTATTGCGATTTAAATTATTTACGTGGGAACGTTTTTATATCTGTAACGGTATTTCTATGTACATATATGTCGAAGAAACAGCACACACCTAGTTTTTACAAACGATGAATTTAACTACCTTCGTAGTCTAGCGGTCAAGTCCGTGGATTTGGACTTGATCTATTAATTTAAATAAATAAAATTTAATTCTCAATTTCTCAATTTCGGTACGCCTGAGACATCGAACAGATTGCCACTTGTCATAATTGGCCTATAGTAAAGTTGGCTAAATGTGAATCCGCTTCTTTATAAGCGTGGTTTCTGAGCATCTCGGAAGAGAAACGGTCGTGACTTTACTTTTACTATTCAAATTATACTAATAAACTAAATATATATAACTTGAGTATATTTACTTAAAGTCAGGCTACTTCTAATTACAATATCTACTTGATGACTTAGATTTACTACTGATATGTAATCTTAAACGCTTCTCGTACACAAGTGAGCTCTGTACACTTTCACAGTTGCAACGTTCCTTGCATCGATCAGATTACGAACCGTGGGAATTGTCGTTAACCAATCAGAAAGAACATTGGAACTACGAATGTTGCCACTGAGAATTTAATTGAATTTATTCAAGTCCGAATACATTGATACTAAAATAGTACTCGTGTTCGTACTTTATTATTAACTAAACTCTATTCAATCGAGCTATTTCTTACAATTTTCATTCTAATACGAAATAAACTTAAACAATATGCAATTTATCATTTTCTTACTTGTATAACATTTTTATTAATAATAGTGGCACGTCGCTGTTGTAAATGTAAAAGCCCAGTTATTATACAGGTCAATGTTATTCTCTTATTATATCGCCAAGTTGCAGTTCAGATAAAAGGCGGGATGCTTTCACCGTCACTTGTGATTGTGCCATCACAAGCTCTCGCTGTTCAGACGAGCATTTCCTTTGAAGCCCACAGTACTAGGCATCAATGATAACATCACGGTAAAAGTATCACCACGACCGTTTACGGTATACGTACGCCGTCCTCGCGAGAAATTGTTGGAAAAACCACCAAAAACAAAAATCAAAATATCTTTATTCACGTAAAAACAAGCATTGTTTTTTTTTTATACTAGCACGACATGTGACCTTGCTCCCACTTGATGGTAAGTGGCGCGCGAGGTCTATGAATGTTTGCAACTAGAATCAGACACTCATGACTGACATTAGTCCCTATCACATAACATCTACACTCACACACTACACTGTCACAACTACACACACACCAATACTAATGCCTTACCATACCAGGAGAACAGGTCAGGGTTTTTATTTTGTTTTACTTTTTTTATTATTATTATTGATTCATTAATTGGCTTTAGTTAAGAATTTTGTGGACTAGGTTTAATTTTAAGCGCTGTTGGATCTGTAACTAAATAAATAAACACTATGCCGGCTTGACTGGGTATGACAGCATTTCGAGCCTGATCCTGAAACGTGTGAATAGTTTACCGGTGGATACCCCGCGCCGGCAGACAAATTACCACCATCAGTCCGCGTACCACCTATTTGTTGTTCTCGTTGAAAGTATGTGCCATTTGCAATGATGTCAAATGCCAATATTTAGGCCAATCATGACAAGTGGCAAGCTCGTCGATGTCTCCAGCGTACCAAACTCGAGAAATATCACAAATAAATTAAATACCTATTAATTAAATGTATTTATTTACATTAATAAATATTTTTGTGTCCCGACCAGGAATCGAACCCGGTACCTCCGAGTCTAAATCCACGGGCGTAACCGCTAGACCACGGAGGCAAAAACATATTTGTTAAATAGTGTCAATAAACGATTTTTATTATTTATTTTTTATTAATTATAATAAAGTAAAAATATGTCTAAAAATTCCGTAATTTTATATCCTTGAAAACTGATAATTTCTCAAAATGTACACTCAAACATGAAAAACCAATAAATTGTTGAAACGTGCGAGCGAAAAGAATGCAAAACGTTAAACCGACTTAAATGTCATAGCTGAGGAAAACAAGTGGGAGATCTCGGAAAGGCGGAAAGAAGCGACGGAAATGAAACTGTCCGCTACAATTTCTCTACAATTTACTCTATTCCAACTATTACTAACTCTATTTTTAGTTACTGTAGTTTATACAATAGTTTAAATTAACTGAAATTTAATACGTTTCACATTTCACACTTCGCTTGAAGGAGCTGAGAGATAGAGGGCGGGAAAAACCACTTCACCTTGTTGGTCTTGGTTTTGCTTGCTTGCAAGACTGCTGTTTATTTGTAAAAAGCCACCCGGAACTTTTTAAAACTCTTGGGGATAATTGTAATTTTAAAACGCGTTATTTATTTATTTTATTTATTTAAAAACCTTATTGCACTATGTACAAAGGCGGACTTAATGCCGCTAGGCATTCCCTGGCAGCCAAACCTTTAGGACATTTAGACAGTATAGATGGTAGGTGGTGCAATCATTAATTAAGTCATTCTTAACAGTATATACATAAATAATAATATTACTTGCTAATACATATATAAATACATAAATACGCAATATATAAATATATAATAAATATTTCCAGACAGGTCACACAGCGCCATCTAATTTCCGTGATAAGCTACGAGGCTTGTGTTACGGAAACTAGATGGTTGATAAACTATATATCATACTTTTTTTTTGTAAATAAACACCCAGACCGAGACAAATTTAGGCCGGCATAGTGGTAGAGACTGATGTCGGTCGTGGTGACCGGCGTCAGTTGCTCCCATTCTTGGACCTCGCGTACTGCTTACCATCAGGTGGGCGCGATGTCACATGTCGTGTCAGGTATAAAAAAAAATAAAAAAAATATACAATGTACAACTTGCCCCCGGTGGGAATCAAACCCACGACCTCCCGAGTTCACGGCAACGTTTGTTACCACTAGACCACGGAGGCGGCGGCGACGATACATATATATAAACATAAATTTATCATTGATTTATCATTGTAAGTATTGGGTTCATGGTAATCTATATGAATACGGATTCGTAAATAAACAATAATATAAAATAAAACTACTTACATGATGAGGGAATTGAAATATGATGTTGCTGCAATTGAGGATAGTGAGGACATGAAAAAGAGACATAAATTTGGACAGTCTAGTTAAAAAGAAAGTGTATGTAAACCATATTTTTGAAGATGACTCGTAGAATATCGATATCCTAGTAGAATAATTATTCCAGCGCATAAGAGTACGTAATATAGCCGAAATTGTTATGCAATGGCAACAAAGATATTTGATAAGCTTCCAGTTACTATAAGGGAGCTGCCACTAAAACTGTTCAAATTAAGAGTCAAACAAATGCTGGTTAATAAATGTTTTTATTCGACAAAAGAATACCTAGACACTAAGCTCGACAAAGTTATGTTGACTAAAAAAAAATTTGTATGCTAGAAATATTTTTTTATTTATGTTCTTGGTTTTTTAATTTGTTTTATTTTAATTTTGTTTTATAACTTTTATTCATATTACTGTTCCACCAAATTTAAATGTCGGCTATGGTATAATAACAGAGGTTGTTGGAACCTGCTTCCAACACCATTTTCTGAACCATAGACCCTTTTGTCATTATATCTTTGTTTTATTTTTTAATTATATTTTTATTAACTACATATTTTTGTGACAAACAAAAACTGATTTTATTTTATTTATTTATTTTTTTAATAGCAAAGCATGTGATATAATTACATATAATAATTTACATCCCTGTACCTACCATGTTTCTGACAAATAAATTATTTTATTTCATTTCATTTCAAGACCAAGATTAGATAGAATCGAGTACATAAATTATACATAGTATACTCCATTTGTTGTGGAGCAAGTACTCGTAGATAGATTTTAAATATATTTAGAATCTATCTACTTGTTCGACACTTTATGGTAATAGAATAAATACTAAAATTAACACTAAAAAACTGTGGTAAATAAAATATTAAAACAAATCTAAATTTAACCTAAAAAATAATAATAATAAAAATACATAATTACAAAAAAAATAGCTCCTCCAAATCGCTGTCTTGTGGCATGGTGCCCAATACACTAGCAGCATTTCCCCTTTGAATTAGGATACCAATTTTTTGGGAGAATAAACTGCCAGCCCTATACTAGCTAACCAGAGACGTCAATGAGCCTTGGAACAATTCCTTTATAAAAGGCTCCCCACGGGCAGTGTTTCTACGTCGAAAAAAAGTTATCTAAAATTAAAATATAATGTTAAAAATACAACTTTAGAAATTTTGATCGAATTTTCGACGTCTCCATGACTATCAAAGTCACAAAGGCGTCTCAGATTTAAATATATTTAGAATCTATCTACTTGTTGCACAACATCTTTAGTAAAAATAATTATATTAGTAGTCAAAATCGAACCGAGAACCTTCGCGTCTTTTTATAGCTTAAGTTGACAATAGCCTATAGGTTAATAAGTTATTTTTGGTGGTTTCACTTTACTTTAATATACTAATATTATTTTAACATTCTTAATTTTCTGGTTCAAGAAAGCGCTTCATAATATAGACGCTGGAATTCCCTAGAGCAGCGATACTCAAACTTTTTTGACGTTAGAACCCTTTTTAAAAGCGATTTTATTATAGAACCCTTATATATATATAACTGCCTCCGTGGTCTAGCGGTTAAGTCCGTGGATTAAGACTCGGAGGTAGCAGGTTCGATTCCTGGTCGGGATACAAAATTATTTATTAATGTAATTAAATACATTTAATTAATATTTAATTTATTTGTGATATTTCTCGAGTTTGGTACGCTGGAGACATCGACGAGCTTGCCACTTGTCATGATTGGCCTATAGTAAAGTTGGTTAAATGTGAATCCGCTTAAAAGCGTGGTTTCTGACCACCCCGAAAGGTAAACGGTCGTGATGATGATTATACCATATATAACCAAAACTTTATGTGTGTTTTTTATTAATAATAATCATGACTTGATTTTTCTCTGTAACTTAATATATATGTAATAAATTGTACTCCTATAGTCTTTCTTTTTCATTATCCCTTTCAGCACGACAAAAAAATTTTAGATATTCAAATGTATATATCTCATAAAAAATCCCTAAAAAAACTAGCTAATTTCACAAAGCCCCGTCCGCATATTAGTGCCTTTGTGCGTTGGGTACTCATAATATAATGGCAATAAAAATCACTATTGTATGTTTTTTTTCTAATAAAAGAACTAGGACTAAGGACTAGCCTAACAATTAAATAAAGATAATCTCTAAGTAACTAGATGAGTGACGATCTATCGAGGCTGTTTCGGAACGGCAAAACAGAATTTGGCGACCGAAAGATATGTTTTTTTGTAATAACGCACGCTTGGTACAATACCAATGTTTTATACTCATTTTTATTATTCATAACTGCCATTAGTCCCTAACACTATTGAAGGACTCCAAGTTATAGGAAAGTGGAATCACAGAGGCTGGAAGAGCATTCCACATCTTTATCGTACGACAGATGTATGAGTCCCCAAATTTATACGTACGAGAAGGGATGGTGACTACGGTATGTGGGTGCATATTCTGACCTCGGCTCGGTTGGCCGTGCTGAAAGGGTTATGACACACGACCCATTTCCAACCCTGACAAGCACCTGATGCGATGCCTCTTGAGCCTGAATAGAGCTCAGTTTCCACAATGGTGGGGGTGCCGTAGAGGATTAATGGTAGAGGATGTACTCATGGAGTGCTGCAGTACGCTTACACTGATTCCGGGGACTCTTCCGGAGGTCGGCAGAAGCGTGATATACCGTCATGCTCTATGCTGGCCTTCCCAGATTTGGACTAAGTGCAGAGGAGCTATAGTAATCACATTCAATCAATCACATATATTTCTAACGGCCGGTTGCAAAAAAGATTACCTTTTCACATGTTTAACGAATGACTATAATAATAATAATATACGTTTATTCAAAGCAACTAGGCTCACTTGTTAGTTACAAAACTTCTTCTGTCCTTACAACTAATGTTAGTATAAAAATGAAAATAAAAGTAAAAAAAATAATGATAATATTAAAACAATAACCGTGCAGTAACTACTCCGCCCTCCACCAATCTGACAGGATGCACCTCACTCCCCCGCCAGACCAGCAGCCGCACGAAGCAGCCAATGCACGGCGAACCATATCTTTCAGATATCATCTTCAGGATACTGTTAGTGCTTGTCTTCACTCTGTTAAGCAATGATGCAAAGAAGTCATCTGTAAACTATGAGGTACGTTATTGCATTGGCTGAAATAACCAAATGGCTTATCCTAACTACCATTCACGGATCTTTTTTTTATTTTTTATACTAGCACGACATGTGTCCTTGCTCCCACCTGATGGTAAGTGGCGCGCGAGGTCCATGAACTGATGTATAGGCATAACGGCAATTCGAGCTGGATCCCGAAACGTAGTTGGCCAGGGGAGTACCGCTCCGTGGCATGGCAGGAAGATCTTGTACTGACCACCTCTTTTTATAACCACGACCCTCGGGTAGAATATAATTATTTTTTTCTTCAGTACCTTCATCAAATTTTTGTCAATTTAAATTCATTAAATAGTTTATACTCGTAGTATATTTATTCTTGTAGGTATTTTATTTTTTTCTTTCTTTGTTACCGCTTTCCCCGTAACACACGGTGATATTTATATAAAAATAACACCGCTTGAAACAAGACTTACTGAAATATAGATAATGATTATTATAGATTATTTTAATCACCCTTTCTGCAACTGTATTTAATTACTTAACTGTACAATAAAGGTTTAATGTTGCATATTTTTTTAAGTTTCAGTTGCACAGCTCACAGCACCGGAAATGGCTCGAGTTCCGCAGAGCGTCACGCTCCACGGAGGAGTATCGTTACACAGTGGGACCATTAAACTAAATTAGCTAGCCAAAATGTAATAACAAATAATTCGCTTATAAAAAACGATTTTACGTCAAAATATAAGCTACTCGATTTTTGCGGTGTAATAATAAAAGGTACATACTTATTGTATGTACTCGTACATATATAGTATGTCTTAACAATTCAACAGTTATGTCAATTGTAAGTTATTTCTATAACGTAGAAACTTGGACAGTTGTTTGATAATATCATATTCTCTTTATTTTATTTTATTTTTTTATTTATTGGTTTTAGAAAATCACAGCATTAAATTAATACAAAATTGACGATAGGAATTTTGTTATACATTAGCCAAAATGATTTTTATTTTATAGACAGCACTTAAATTAAAAATGAGCCGAACCTAACATCAAATTAAATTAAATCGAATAAAATTAAGTCAAATCATAAATTAAATTAAAACTAATCTAATAACACAATAATATTAAATTAAATTAAATTATCAAAACTAAAAAAAATTGTCAGTAGCGAGTGGAACTAAATCTATACCGTAAGTAAAGAAGCAAAAATAATAATAATAATAAATAATCATCTAATTAATAATTACTAATTAATCTCTTCTACAAATTTCTGTCTAATCATTATGTAGTATAATATTTAACAGTCTAAACTTTGGCAATTTGTTTTGGTGGCAGACGATGTCCCCACAGTGCATCCTTGTCGGCATACACGACTTTTCGTTTTGCACGCTGCAGGCTGCATTGTGCCGACTCTAAACACTTTACATAACATACATATATATATGTTTTTGTGGTAATTTTTATGTGAATAGTGGAACCTATGTTGGTTGAAACAATTTTCAAGATGTATTTTTTTTTTTTTGGGAAATATAGCAGTTGGTTTCACTTACATACTTTTATTAATAATTATTAAGATTGCTATGGCTCATATTGAAGAAAAAATAAGTTATTAAACGGTATTAGTACACACATGCAATTATAATTTCATATCTAATTGTTATGCACTGATTTTGTTGTTTATTTTCTTATTATAGCTAACAGTGAACATTTTATGGCTTTAAGATGACATGTCTCAGGACATTACATGTCTCAGGGATCGCAGAATGGAGGGAAATATAATTGAGACATTTAAAATTCTAACAGGAAGGTATAACTGACCCAGTTAGCCAAAATGTTTAGGTTTAAAACACAATGATATTTCCCCGTCGTGACCACGGAATGAAACTAATGAGAATATCCAGCAATACAAATGTAGGATATCACTTAATGAATAACAGAGTTGTTAATATGTGGAACAAAATACCAGAACACATTTTAAAGTCCTCAATTGTAAACACTTTTAAAAACAAACTGGACAAGTAGCTAGTGACAATCGAAATAGACTATGGTGATAACTGACAATTTTATAAACTTTATTTTAATAAACAAATTTATATATATATATATATATAGTTCCAGATGGCCCCTTTGTCGACCATAGCGCCATCTAGCGACATGATGGCGTACTTCAGAGCCGACGTTAGCCTGTAAACGAATTCTCTCCAACAAAACTGAGTGGAGTAGCTTTGCGTAACCAACTGCTTTTTGTTTATTATATATATATATATATATATATATATATATATATATATATATATATATATAATAAACAAAAAGCAGTTGGTTACGCAAAGCTACTCCACTCAGTTTTGTTGGAGAGAATTCGTTTACAGGCTAACGTCGGCTCTGAAGTACGCCATCATGTCGCTAGATGGCGCTATGGTCGACAAAGGGGCCATCTGGAACCCCACCGCGTTGATGGCCGGTATAGTGCTATCATTGTGTGTCGGACGACCGTTCACGAACGTCGTTAGCTGTTCCTAGCCTGTGTCCACCACGTGTCCGCGCCGCGCATAATCACCCGCAACCGCTTAATGAAAGAAATCCACATCATCATCAACCGTATCCACAACCGGTTATGATCATCACCGCGCACCTGAATCATCACAGCTGACACAGAAGGCACATCAACGGCATTTAGAGTTCCACATCTTCGCTAGCTCAAGTAAGTGGATTTTGTACTAATAATTCTGAGTTAGGAATGCCTTTGTCTTCTTGTGACGCGTCCAGGTTTTCCCACTGCTGGAGCAATCGAAGGCAGCGAACCAGCATCCTATTTTCAAAAACCGCTATACCAGCAGTATAGTTCCAGATATGAGTAACAAATGTCGCACAGTGCATCCTTGTCAGCATGAACGACTGAGCGTTTCCTATTGCACGCTGGCTGCATTGTGCCGACTCTAAACACTTTATCTCTTACCTAAGGTATGTGTTTAAGTTCCACACCAGGTAGCTTTATTAATCTTCTTCCACATTTTTCAGCTAGCTTTTGTTCATAATGTTTTTTTTTTTCAATTATGAAAAAACGCATCGTCATCACAGCCCTTAGAAGGTTTTCAAATACATTGACAGACGGTGCGCGTCTGATAGCCAGTGGTAGTTTGTTCCACTGACGAGCGACAGCAACAGTGAAGGAATCTGAATATCTGATTGAATGGGATCTTTAGCTGATTATTGTAAGAGGAGCGGAGGGCACAGTTGTGGGTGTTATAGAGAAATTCAAAACGTGATTTAAGGTACGAGTATGTTACATTATCGCAGGTCGGGCTGTCTGTAAAATGATAAAATAATATACTGCGTGGACTTTATTAAAGAGCAAATATTTTTATATTATAACGTAGAATAAAAATAAAGAATTACGTATTTTTAATTTTAATTATTCAGTAATAAAATTTTAAGTTACGGTGCAGAGAAGTTTTCCCAAAAATATCGCCACTCATACTGAGCCCAATCCACCAATTTGTACTAGCGGAAGAATAGCGTCGCGGATCCAACTATGTAATTGTCGACACATGCTGAGCTTAGGGCCCGTTCATCGCTGCAGAAATTACGGTGTGAATTGTAGTGCAGCGCGCCTCGATTTTTACATTTAAATTTACCTTTTTTTATTTTAAATATAGGTTCTGCTAATGACACCTGAAGCCTAAAAAAATGTTTGCTCTTTTTTCAATTACATGCGGTATTTAGTTAGAAATTACACGTTGGCAGGACCATAACCAGAAACGCTCTGTTTTTGTTTTCGGCCGTAGTCGTCTTAAAATCAGTTGCAACGAGAACCGTTTTTCATTTTCCAGTTGGGTTTCGTTTTTAAAATAATCGACATCGACCCACCACTTGATTTACAAAATTCATAAAATATACTTGTAGTTTCAAAAGTTGTAGAAAACAAGTGATTAAATTATTTCTATACGTCATTCGAGAATTGCTTCGTATTTGGTACGTTGTAAGTTGGCCTCGTACCTCAATCTGTCGACATTGAGAGATGATGCCGCCGACCGACCAACTCCTCACTCGATTTGTTAATGTCAGACCGCTGGTCAACGCGACAGACAAATAGCTTTATACCTAAAGGAGTTCTCTACCAAAAACTGTAAATATATAGAAATGCTTTTTGGAATGTGGAAAGACATTTTATAATAGAACATAGTCAGCAAAAGTTCTCGTACAACTAGCATTGGGCCAGTATTCATAAATTAATAATAATATAATATTAATCGTTTATTTACTTAAAAACTAGTACAATTTTTTTTTGGGGAATTGGCCACTGGCATCCGTTCCATTACACAAATAAATATAATATATAATATAATACATATTAAATTTTAGCTTTTTAAGTAAAGCTGAGACGAAAAAAAAGGTTGGATATTCGAGTATGACAAGTACATCATGTTTCATTCAGAACTATAAACATCTTAAACCATCGAGGTTTTTCTTCAGAATAACAATTGAGTATGACGAAACTTGTAAAAAAGACAACCTTATTTACAAAAATTCTAGAGCATTAGAGGGTGTACTATGACTTTTTATACATATTTATCTATGCATATTATTATAATTACGATGGTAAAAATATCATAATATTTAAACACAAATATAAGTAAATAAATACACATAAATAAGATACAACAACCAGTGTTGCAAAACTTGGATCAAGAAGCTATACCTTCCCAGATTAATATCTGGTTCCTGTGCATCAGAATTATCTAGTGCAGAAACCAGTGCAGTTACAGTTCTGTGTGCCTGTTCAAGCTTAGTGTCTTATAAATTAGTTTAATGACTTTTATTGTTTGAAATTTAAAAAAAAATGGTGTCAATATACTGCGTGTAATTTATTAAACAGCAAATATTTATATATAATAATCTAGAATAAAAATAAAGAGTCAGTATGTATTTTTAATTTGATTTTTTTAGTAATAAAATCTCAAATTAAGGTGCAGAGAAGTTTCCCCAAAATATTAACACTACTGAGCCTATTCAAGTAGATAGCAAAAGTTTGACGATTGTGCGAACGTTGTTTCTCTCTCTATTTCGTCTATCAGCTGTGAGCGAGACTTGTTTTTTAGGATAATGATTATTACCCTAAAAAAAAACCTTTTTTATTTATAAAAGGGGTTCTACCAATGATACCTTAAGCCTTAAAAAAATATTTGCTTTTTTGACAATTGCACGTTGTATATTTTTTACCGTTTTATATTGGAAACTAAACTGTTGATTCATAAGTTTCTTTTACCAGTTTTTTATCTGTCTAAAGCATTTAAAAGCAAAAAGTGATATAAGCCCTCTTTCCTCATTAAAACATATTGTCAACTTATCCAGTTCAGCCAATTCCCTTGAATTTGTATATTAATCCCTAAAGATTTATCGACCAATATTATAGCATTCTCTTCATATATCTTGAACTTGTTTAGAAAGCCAATATCCAGCAGTGGAGAGACAAGCTGATGATGATGATGATTTGGCAGCTAAAAGTAATACATAGTTCATATGTCTATATTTTACTAATGTTTTGGTGTTTAAATAATTATGCTAAGTTGTTTATACCTACATGATTGACTTGTTGAGTAACAACAGATGCTATGAAAATAGGCGCGTTAAAATAATTTGCTAATGTTGAAATAGCAAAACATGATATAACCAATGTTTAAATTCTTGTAGTTTATGTTTTAGTACGCTAATCCGTGGTGCGTGGTGGCTTAGTTGTTAGAACGCTTTCCAATTAAAAAAAAGGTTAGCTGTTCGTACCAATGAGTAATAATTTGTTTATGTACATTTGTCATAGATTACACCACCATTCCCGTGCCTCGGAAAGCAAGTTAAGCCGTCGATCCCGGTTTCACTAATACCAACTTGTGAAATCCGTAATTAATTGTCATTAATTGAAATTAGAATCTCGCCAACCACGTCTCAAAAACACGTCAGATCAGCGTGGCGTATGTAGGCCGAATTCTCAAGATTCTCGAAGGCCCATCTCCAACAGTGGAGGTCTAGGACTGTAATCATAATATTGACGCTTATCCAACCAAAACCCACTTTATCATCAACACTAACGTCTATTAAGCTGTGCATCCTGCTGAAGACTGGAACTGGTGGCGTGCTATCAAAACACAAATTAAACAAGTAGGGAGGATTATTATTGTCTTAAGGTTTTTCTCTTCATTATAATATTGTTCTAATTATGCCGTACTCGAAATTAATTTGAAAATGTTGAAGATTAAACGTTCATGGTAGGCCCTCAAGTAAAGTAATACTAGTGTGCAACGGAGATTTATTCCCATATAAAACTCAACCGTGGGCTGCAATCTATTTGCATCGCGTGCTGTCTATGTAGACGTCAGGTGCACGAGAAATAAACCTAACTCAACACTATGAATCTATAGAGGGGACATATTATTTACTATGGTTATTTTTTACGTGATGACTTGCCTAGTGTCAAAAGTAAGTTTCGAAAATCAGATTTATTTTTGGTGGTTTACGAAAGCTCGTCGATGACTACAGCGTACCTGGAGACTCGAGAAACATTTGGGTCACAAATATTTGTTCGTGTAGGTACCTACTCAACCAGGCATCAAACCCGGCACCTCTGCGTATTCGCGCTCATTAAAACATGATTATGTGATGTAATAATAAAGTCATAATATTAGTAGATATTTTCCTCGTGCACTCGCCTTCCTCAGCTCTAATGTAACCTAAAGTTGCCTAATGCCTTTAAAACATGTTTAAAATCGTGTTTTTAGTCTACCACGAGTATACATATATAGAAACGCCTATTTAATACAAAACGCAGTTCAATAAATAAACATGTACCAAAATTGGAGGCGCAGTACGAATTGACCAATCAGGTGCAATTACGAACTAATAGACATTAATAATCTAGATTAGTTTTGTGCGAAAGTGTTTATATCAGTTAGGGCTTATCTTTATGTATCGATGACCGCAATAGATTACAGTCGTAATGATACATTACTTGATTCTTTCTCACACACGATGAAACCAGATTCTACTACGTCAGTTTATATTGTACTAAGAAACTAGTCTCGCTAATGCCTGCTCTATATCTTTTCAAATCTATGGCCCTACCAACAGTTCCGTTGCTTTTAAACGTGAACGTGAAAGGAAACGCTCCACGAATCAAGCCTGCGTTTTGTGATGCCTGTAAATAAATACACCGCCGGATGCTTCTTTGATATATAAATTTACCCGATTGATGAAGCAATGACTAATATTTTCATTTAGTAGCCGAATACTCTCCTATAGTTAGTTTATTTATGAAAAGCGAGACCAACATATTAACGTGCTATTTACAACCATTGAATATTAACACTGTTCGTTCCTCTGGTTCGCTTAAGATTTATGTTTGACATAACAGTTCTTCTTATTTTCTGACTTGGTCGTAGACATTAACTAATGAGTGTTCGGATAGCGAGTGACATCCATCGCTCATGATGACTGACACTCTGTCTTGGAAAATAGTGATCTTCATTTATGTAATTTATTTCTAAGTCAGTTCGAATCATATGTACTGCCAGTACGACATCTCATACCTGCCAGGGTCCAATTTGTTAACGATTCCAAAAGTTGGTATTAGTCGAACCGCGACCGACGGCTTAACGTGCTCTAATATTCTAGATCTATGACAAATGTACATTCATCACATCACAGTGCACTCATGTCGGGGATTATTTATTTCAGCATTACATTCGATTCGTCTACGTTAGTTCTTCGCCAAAAGTGCCTCCCTAGATAGTTCCCCTCTAGGGGCCTACACTTTTGGAGAAGAACATAGCTGCATAGGCTGGATCCCTTTGCCTTCTCTATCACCTTATAAATCGTCAAACCAAAAAAAAAAATAAAAAAATTGAAAAGACGACTACGAGTAAACAAAACAGTGTCAAGAAAGCTCGGAATACTGAACAAGGTGAAGCGGTTTTTTCCGCCTTCAATTAGACTGTTGCTGTACAAAGCACAGATCAGATCATGTATAGAATACTGTTCTCACCTTTGGGATGGTTCCGCCAAGTACCTCACATATGCTCTCAATGTCCTACAGAGGCGAGCTGTTCGAATTGTGGACGATGCCACTACATCTGCAACTCTCGAATCCCTGCAGCTTCGCCGAGATGTGGCTTCTCTGAGCGTGTTCTACCGGCTATACTATGGTGAGTGCTCCGAAGAACTCTATAACCTAATCCCTCCCTCTCCATTCCGCAACCGAACCACACGCACAGGTCAGAATATGCACCCACATACCGTAGTCACCATCCCTTCGCGTACGTATAAATTTGGGGACTCCTACATCTGTCGTACGATGAAGATGTGGAATGCTCTTCCAGCCTCTGTGTTTCCACTTTCCTATAACTTGGAGTCCTTCAAGCGAAGTGTGAAAAAGCATCTAGTCAAGCCGGCATAGTGTTAGGGACTGATGGCAGTTACGAGTATCTGACTTCAGTTGCTAACATTCATGGACCTTGCGCGCCACTTACCATCAGGTGAGCCCAAGGTCAAATGTCGTGCTAGTATAAAAAAAAAAAAAAAAAAAACATCAAGACTTTAAAAGCCAAAATTTATTTATGATTTATTTTGTTAGCGAACGAGCCCAATGTAGCGGAATAAATGAAATATCCGGCCAGCACCAAACGAGGCTGTCAACTAAGGCGACACTTACAAATTGGTTTCTGGCCCTTAGGCCTGAAATGAGTGGAGGCTTCAACCGCTCAGATTTACTGTTATAAGCTTAATGCAAACTTAACAGGGTGTAACGTTTGTGCACCTTTCTCGCTCACACAAACCAATAAGTTTAAAGATTTTTCAGTTATTTTTAAGAAATGCAGTATCATCCATCACATAACCACTCTTTGCGTCGCGCAATTGGATAAAAATAGTAGAGGCGAGCTATAATACGAGGCATTCTTTATCATAGCTAACCTTTATCTTTAACTAGCTGTGACCGCGACCTTATCCGCGTGGAATAGTGACTTTCGGCAACATTCCTAATAATATATTCTTTATTCTTTACGTACCGCCATACATTCCCACCGGAATTCGGCTAAGTCTAAGGTTACAAACACAAGTAAACACATTTGTCCTGCCTGGAAGGCAAGGAACAGAACTGCAGGTTAAAGCAGTGTCAATGGAAATTAAACAAAAGAGTATTATATAATATAGGAATATTTGCAATAAAACTAAATTATACTAAATTGTACAGCTGTAAAATGGCCTTGTCAATACCCTATACTTAGGTTAAAAATAAATAATAATAAATTATTAATAATTTAGCAGCTGCAAATGAGCTTTGTCAAGAATATATTTAAATTTTATTATTATAATATGTCACATTTGAATAAATAATTACTGCCGTAAGTAATATGTATGGCAAGATTCTCACGAAACGCTTGCAAGAGAAGACTGAAGGTCTTTTATGGGAGGCACAAGGAGGCTTTAGACCTGGAAGAGGATGCACTGACCAAGTCTTTTCGCTCCGCAATATCACAGAGAAGTTTTTGGCCTTAAACCAGAAGGTTTTCTGTGCTTTTGTGGATTTGGAAAAGGCTTTTGATAGAGTTGTAAGAAAGAAGCTTTGGGACATATTGCCGGAGTATGGAGTGAATGACAAACTGCTACAAGCTATACAGTCCCAACACTGATGTATGGAAGCGAAACGTGGATATGTCAGAATACGCATGAGAGTAGAGTTAATGCAGTAGAAATGCGGTCGTTGCGGCGGATATGTGGCGTCACTTTGGCGGACCGCATACGTAACGTCGAAATACGGAAAAGGGTTGGTATGAAGGAAAGCATAGGGACAAAAATAAGGAAAAGCATACTACGATGGTTCGGGCATGTTGAAAGGATGAGCGATGAAAGATTGACGAGCCAGATATATAATGCGAAAGTTGTGGGTAAAAGAGGCCCTGGCAGACCGAGACTCACATATCACGATCAAATAAATAAAACACTGACTGAAGGTGCATTAAAAAGTCTTCGTAACCAAAGGGCATGTATGAAGAGGTTAATGAATGTCGACGAAGCGAAAGAGGTATGTCGTGATCGTGTCAAATGGCGCTCAATTGTCTCTGCCTACCCCGCAAGGGATCTGGCGTGAAGATATGTATGTATGTATGTATGTATGCTGTAAATGGGCATGTCAAATATTATTTCTAGGTATAGTTTGTATTTTATTATCTTCATATATGTATATCTACTATAATAATAAGTATATATTGATGAGTATTTATGTAGTCTATGTATACATACTATTTATGTAGTTTATTGGTTAAAATTGAGTTTATTATGCATAAAATCTGGATAATTAGTGCTGTAATAGTGTACAAAATATCACATTATGTGTTATCGGAGTTATAGACACATATCAACAGTGTAAAACTATGAAAGTTAACAGACTTTTAAATCTGCATTTAACGACAAAAATCGTAAAAGATTGCTAAAATAAATTACCTAAAATATTGTGTCAATAGTTATTCAGTGTTAATACAATAACTCATAAACCTTTTGGTTCGAATGAACAATATTCGTGATCGTTAACTAACCAACAATCTGAAGAAACTGTGTGGCAAAACACTGTATATAAATACAAAACAAATCAGCCAATTTTATTTTTTTTCCTAACACTGACGTAGATTATAACGAACACAGTGACGGAAGTCTACGGTTCGAAACTCGGTTTTGACATCCTGTTATAATTTTATTTAAATTTTATACTTATTTTGACATAAAAAATGGACAATTCTACTATGCATATTGACCATGTAACAACAAGGAGGAAAAAAAACCTCACTCTAGATGAGTCCATGGATTCAATTTCATCTAATCATTCTCACAATAGACCAAGAAGCTTACCGGACATCTCAACGGAATACAATTTTGAAGATGAAGAATTACAGTTGCAAATAAAAAAATTGAATGCTGAACTCGAAATTGCACATGCCGAAATTGAAAAGTTATTAATTGAAAAGGAAACTCTTCATCAGATAACTATACAACAAAATCTTAAAATTAACAGATATAAAAAAATGTATGTAGATTCGCTAGTTACTCCGATATCTAATAAAAAGACTAAACCTACAACTAGACAACTACAATTTAACCAAATGAAGATAATGACACCTATAAAAGACTGCAATAAGTCAATATTTTTACCTAAAATTCATGAGTCAACCTCAATACAGGACTGTAATAAATGTGAAGTTAAAGTTGGGGCTACAATTCAAAATGGAAATGCTATAAACAAAGCAAAGATTAACCTTCATAATAAACGGAACATATTTATTGTTGGTGGAGAGCAATGTGTGGGCTTGGCACCGAGTTTAACTTACCTACAAGAAACCACAAATTATGAGAAATATAATATTTTTGGATTTAACAAGCCACATGCAACTACAAGGGAAATTCTAGAAACATGCTATAAACTGAACCTAAATAACACAGATAAAATTATTTTATGTGTTGGCGAAAATGACAAAAATCCAATTAAACTACAACAAGAACTATCGGCTGCTATTAAATACTTTCAGAAAACAAAGACTCATCTAACTTTACTCAGTGTTAAATATAGTGCGCATCTTAATGAATATAAATTAAATAGTACTTTAAAATTATTATGTAATAATATGGAAAACTGTGCATTTTTGGATATAAATTACTTCAATATTTTTTCAACGCATTCTATTGCTAAAAAAATATTATTTTCTGTTAACTCTTTTGACTATGACATGAAATTCTTAAATAATAATAATAATAAAAACATAAAACCTAAACATACTAACAATAATCCCTCAAAAATTAATTTGACCGATACAATAAATAAGGTTGGAACAATACCCTACTATTTTGAGAAAATTATAAAAAAAACCGCTAAAAAAATAAATAAACCATTATTGACTAAAACTACTACAGGGAACAAAAAAAAAAAGGTACAATACCGTTTTACTTCGCACCTAAGAAAATTACAACTGCGTCACATTCTTTTTGCTCGGCATACCGGAAAATAATGAATACATAACACTTTTACATCAAAATATAGCTGGACTTCTAAACAAGTTAGATATGTTAGAACTAGAATTGACTAATTTAAAAAATAAAAATATCAGTATAATATGCATAACTGAAACTTTTGTCAGATCTGGTGACGAACAAAATATAATCTTAAAAGGCTTCTGCCCGGCTAGTTTCTACTCTAGGCAAAAACAAAAACGTGGTGGTGTATGCATTCTTATTGAAAAAACTTTGGAGTTTAAAAACCTAGACATATGTCAAAAATTATCCAAAGAAAAACAATTTGAATGTTGTGGAATTGAGATACCACTATACAAATGCATTGCTCTTTGTGTATATAGGATCCCTGGCAGCAATGTAGGTATATTTTTAAATAAGCTTAATCTACTACTAAATGAATTAACTAAGTGCAAAGACAGACAAATTATCATCTCTGGTGACTTTAACATTAATACTATGATTAAAAACAATAATACAATAGACTTAATAAACTTATTAGCTAATTATAACATAAAACTTCATATTAAAAAACCAACACGACAAAATACTTGCATTGATAACATAGCAAGTAACATCAAAAATGTGAAGGCAGAGGTACATTCGCTTTATCTGTCCGATCATGACATTGCACAAACTATTGACTTTAAAACAAAAAATACCATGACAAAGCCCTATCATTTGTTTATTATTAAAAATGACTATAGTGAAGATAATGTAAGGAAATTTAATAATTGCTTAATGAGTTTATCATGGTCCGATGTATATGGTGAGAGCAGTTTTGATACTGCATTTTCATTATTTCACAACATGTACTGCCTGCTATATTCACTTTGTTTTCCAAAAATTAAAATTAAAATTAGTAGCAATAATAATAAATCTAAGTGGATAACAAAAGGTATTAAAAAAGCTTGTCTTACTAAAAAAAAACTAAGGTATACATATTACAAAAATAAAATAATACAAAATAAATATATATATAGAAAATATGATAAGTTACTAAGATCGTGTATAAATTGGTCTAAAAGAAATATAAATAAAAACCATATAAGTAATGCTAATAATAAATGCAAGGCCACTTGGGACATTATTAAAAACAAGTCAAATAACATAGGCACAAATGAAATCATGGCTATCAATGTAAAGGGACATATTTTAAATAGCCCTAAAAAAATCGCACATGCATTTAATAAATATTATATAAACTTAACAAATACGGATGGCATAAATACACCCCATACTAAAGTAAATGTACAAATTCCTATAACGAGTAATAGTATATATCTAGATCCTTGTGATGAATATGAAATTATTAAAAATATTAAAAGCCTTAAAAATACTAAAACGGTAGGATTTGACTTGATTGCTACAAATATTGTTAAGTCATCAGTCTTATCGATAGCTACAGTGTTAACCTATTTAATTAACTGTTCATTTCTTGAAGGCGTATTTCCATCACTACTAAAAAGCTCAATAGTTACTCCTCTTTACAAGAAAGGTAACAAACTTGAGTTAAGTAATTATAGGCCAATTACTAAAATATCAATCTTTTCAAAAATATTTGAAAAAGCAATGCATCAGAGATTGACATCTTTTATTGACAAGTACAGAGTTATTAATCCAGAACAGAGTGGTTTTCAAAAAGGAAAATCGACAACACGTGCAATGTTTTCACTAATTTCTAATGTAACTAAACATATCGACAAAAAGAATCAGGTTATAACAATGTTTTTTGATATGTCAAAAGCATTCGACTATGTAGATCACACTTTATTAATGGACAAATGCGAACGTCACGGCATTAGAGGCCCGGCTCTAAACTGGATTCGTACCTACTTAGATGACAGAAAACAATGTGTAGAAATAACAAATATTTCTAACAATTTAGAGTGTATGAAACATAAATCGTCTTACGAATATAATAAATATGGAGTCCCTCAAGGAAGCGTACTAGGACCTTTGCTATTCCTTTTGTATATCAATGACCTTCCCTCAATTACTAACCATAAATGTGTATTATTTGCTGACGACATCTCAATTATTATACCTAATACTGACAAAACAAAATATATAAACTTCCGTAACTATAAATCTAACCCATCACAAATCAAAGTCGAGTGTCGTAATAAAGTCTTAGAGGAAACAGAAAGTATAAAATTTTTAGGTTTACTACTCGACCAACACTGTAATTGGAAACTACATATTGACTTATTATGTACCAAGCTCAATAGCTTCATACTCGTATATGCGTTGAAAAGATTGCGAAATGTAAGTAGCGAAAGTACAGCTATATTGGCTTATCATGGATATGTAACTTCTGTACTAAGATATGGTCTTATAGCGTGGGGGAATTCCACAGACATAAATAAAGCATTTTTAACACAAAAAAAATGCATCAGAGCTATCTGTGGGGTTGGACCACTAGAGTCATGTAGACCTTTATTTAAAAAATTAAAACTATTAACCCTCACATCCTTGTATATCCTAGAAATAGTAAATTTTGTTGGAAAAAATAATGAACTATTTGTCAAATGTGATACAGGAAGAAAATTTAGTCGCATGGACACTACAAAACTTAAAATTCCCAGTCATAAAAGTAAATTATTTAGTGTGAACTCATATATTATGTGTATCAAGGTTTACAACAACATACCTAAAGAAATTAGACAGTTACCAAACAAACTGTGTATTATAAAATTGAAAAAATGGTTAATAGAAAAATGTTATTATAATATCAATGAATTCTTTACTATTACAAAAAATGACATGGTTTACTATTTGTGATCTTAGTATTGTTTATCTTTTTTTAAATGTAATGCATTAGCAGAACACCCCTGTATAAAATATTTGCTCGACATAACTTGGCAAATGTACCTACTCTTAAGTTTACTTTAAGACCTGTAAATTTGTAAATATGACATTTATGCAAATAAATAAATTATTATTATTATTATTATTATTATAGAATTGCACCCCACATATTTATACTGTCTCACTCTCCCAAAGGTAAACTGGTAGAAAAAGCCGAAATGGCTTTAGTTCGCCTTTGTACATACTTTTAAGTAAAGTGCGATAAAGTATTTAATAATAATAACAGCTTTTTTTAGGCTAATTTATTATTTTGCAAATAAAACACATCTTTTACTGCAAGTTTAAGTACATTTTTAATACACGACGTTTTTAGTTTTTCCATCTTTTGTCAAAACATAATAATAATCGTTTATTTCCAATAAAATCCTATGTACATGTTTTTCTATTGGAGACCCACACTAGGGAGGCCGGTATTGTGGAGTTTCAATTACACTAAATCTAAAATTTACATAAATTCAAATTGAATTAAAAATTAAATTAAAATCAAATTCTAAATACAATAAATCCAAAATAAATACATTTATGAAATTTAAGAAATTAATCAAACTTTAATAAATACACTATATATAATATAAATATATAATATAAATATATAATATATAATATAAATAATAACTATAGTATTTGTATTATTAAATTAATGATTTAATGCACCCACAATCATTGCTCATTATCCCAAAAGGTTAGCTGGTAGAAAATGTCACTAGACATTAAGTTTGCCTATGTACATTTAAATGTGTTTTTGTTTATTGTGCAATAAAGAATTTATCTATCTATCTATAGTACAATAATTATAGCATTATTAAGTTAAATGTATTCGGAGTAAAGTACGAAGATTAAAAAATAAAATAAATTAGGAACTAAATTATAAAAACTAATTAAAAACTAAAAATTAATAAATAAAATTACGACTATTCGATGGGCGTAGTGTGCCGAGGACACTCGCTGCGTTCCCCCGTTGAACAGGGAGGCTGACTGAACAAGATATTATCTACTCAAAGGGTCACCCGTCGCCAAGTGGAGTTTCTCACCAATAATAACTATAGTAAATAAATAATTAATTACTCCTATAAATTATTACTATATTTTTTTTTTTTATAACAGCGCCATCTAATTTCCGTGGTAAGCTGCAAGGCTTGTGTTACGGAAACTAGATGGTTGATAAACTACATATTATACTTTTTTTTTTTGTAAATATATACATATTATACATATAAACACCCAGACCGAGACAAATTATACAATGTACAACTTGCCCCCGGTGGGAATCGAACCCACAACCTCCCGATTTCACGGCAACGTTTGTTACCACTAGACCACGGAGGCGGTCAATATAAGTATTAGATTTATTTTGTGATGTCAAATATATTAAATATAATGATTTGCGGGTTTGATACACATTTTTTCTGAATGAATGAACTTTAATCGTCTGTGCTTGACCTTTGAGCATGTAATTATAAATACTGCTTTTAAAGGGAAACTGCACTTTTTTAAACTAAAATGACAAATTAGTCGGAATTATTGTCATACGGGGAATCAATACTAACTGCCTCCGTGGTCTAGCGGTCAAGTCCGTGGATTTAGACTCGGAGGTACCGGGATCGATTCCTGGTCGGTATAAAAATATTTAATAATTAATATTTAATTTGTTTGTGATATTTCTCGAGTTTGGTACGCTAGAGACATCGACGAGCTTGCGACTTGTCATGATTGGCCTATAGTAAAGTTGGCTAAATGTGAATCCGCTTATTTATAAGCGTGGTTTCTGACCACCCGAAAGGAAAACGGTCGTGATGATACTATACTATACTATATAGCTATGATATTGTTCTTGTATTTGTGTTTGTAATCTTAAGACTTAGCCGAATATGCACGAACTATGCCATTTTTTTATTTGTTAGCAATTTTATATTGTGCAGTTTAATTGGTGTATACGCTGCACCGAGGTTCATTAAATTCTAGCGCACGACTAGCAAGTGAACAGACAAGATTGATTTCGATTAGAAAAACGAAGATCTTCACAGTTCAACCATGCTGCTTGATTCTTGAACATATCTTATACGTTGTCGTATCATTTGTTAAAAAAAACATAGATGGCGCAGGTTTAGCGGACGGAGTATAATAGCAACGATCGCGGCGATTTCTTCGTCGGCTTCTATGACGACTCGAGAACAACGACTGCGCAACAACGACTGCCGTGGCACACACCGCGGTTAGTCATCTATTTCTTCTTTTTAGGTGCGCAAGCGCAGCGTGAGCGGCATGAGTAATGTAGAAAGGAAGCGGAGAGAAAGAGACAGGACAAAGGTGTAGGGGTAACAAATTAGGACGTCTGTTTATGCACCGATGAATCACAATAACGCCTAACCATCCAAAATTGGTCGAATTACCGCGATCGGAACAACCATAAAATACCTTTTTTATTAAAATTATATACCTACAGTGTCTTGGCTAGAAAGGTTAGTAACAATTTACTTGCATTTATTTTACAAACTTCCTTCGCTTTAAGTATTTCCACGGCTTTGTTCATCCTCTACATGACGGTTTCGTTTCTAACTGTGTCCTTTCATGATATCTTCAACATTCTCCTGTATATCCAGTGATCTGTTTGTAATAATAATGTTTAATCTAAGAAATTAATCTCAACTATAATTTCAATTAAATTTAAACTTATATTTTGACATCACAGTACACATATGCTTGTACATTTATATATACTAGTTTTAGTTAAGTTAGTATTTAAGTGACAACGCCGATTTACAGCCGCTTCCTATTTATTATACTTATAATGACATTATTATTTAATTTAATCTTTTAAATGACATACCAATACTATATTTATGGACGAGTAGGTATTTGTTAAGTTAGCTTAAGTTTGGGTATTAAAGTTACCGCTAATTTCGTTATATACTTATATACATTTTAATTTTAGTTTAGTAGTAGAAAATATTATTTTGTTTTGACATAATTACACCATATTACAAAAAAAAAAAAAATATTATTACCATGACAACGCCCTTTTACAGCAGCATCTATTGGTGTAGGTAGTACTTATCTGGTAACGACGAAGGCTGTTCTTTGCTGATATTCATTCGCTATCATGATTAGTAAAATAATTAATTTGTTATCTGACGAAACCGAGTGTACTAAATGTATGAAATGGTGGATAAATAAATGAAATGAAATGAAAAAATGAATTAGACTTACAAAATAAAATATATAGGTACATATACACAACAACGATCAATTAATAACCTTTGAAATTCAGTACCTATGAGATTACAATACTGTAGCCCTATTCTGTTAGTCGCAAACGTTATTAGTGGATTTCGTTATTTGCGTCAGAGTTTGCATCATAATTATAAAATATTATGCAATTCTCAACTCTATAAGCGCTCGACTTTGACAGTGGCCGTGCAAATACCAACTTTAATAGCGTGATAAATATATAGTTAACGGATTCCATTATATAACGTTTGCGCTTAAGTAACAGAATAGCGCTACTGGTACCCTTCCAGGGACGCCAAAACTAAGACTATCATTCGAAAATTTATTTCTGTAATAATCTGTAGTTTTTGTAATAAATAAAAAATACATGATAATAACCATATTTAATATATTAAATACTAATAATACACTAGTTTCATTTATTCATTACAGCTCCTAGAACACAGCGTCCTAGACCTCCACTGCTGGAGATGGGCCTTCCAGAACATGTATCTGGAGAATTTGGCCTACACTCGCCACGCTGGCTAGACGGCTTGGCGAGTATATGATGTAATTTTTTATGACAATTTATTAACGGTTCCACAAGTTGGTATTAATGAAACCGGGACCGACGGCTTAACGTGCTCTCCGAGGCACAGGAACGCACACTAGTTTATTTTTTTATATTTAGATTAGTCGTTTTTTTGTTATAGTTTAATTATTGTGTGTTCGCCTTTTGTATAGATTACCAATAAAGTTTTTAAATAAAAAAATAAATAAATAAATAAATATTAGTTATGCTACGCCAGAATAAGGCATCCAAAATCCAATTATCGGTGACATCCAAGTCTGCCAGGAAATGCGATCAAACGTCTGACTGTTGTTCACTTGGCACGAGTTTTTCAAATCACGATGCGGTGCGGAGATGTTCTACTTAAATGTTTATGGATCTTCTAGAAAATTTGTATTGGAATACCTATTATTATCATCATTACAGGCCGTAGAACACAGCATCCTAGACCTCCACTGTCCTTCCAGAACATATATCTGGAGAATTTGGCCTACACAGGATCTGATGTCAATTGAACGTGCTGTCCGAGGCACGGGAACGGTGGTGTTGGTAATCTACGTTACGTACAAATGTGCATATAAATAAAAGTATTTCTCATTGGCAATCTTACAACAATAACAGAATAAAAATAAATATCACTAAATTAAACATAACATCGGAATTTTGTAGAACTACATCCTATGAGAAATACTCGTAGGTATAGAGTTGACAAAGGGGAAAAAATAGAAAATTAATTTTAAATTTAAATATTTATTTTATTTTTTAATCTTTGTACTTTACTCATAAATACTTACATGATATATATTTAAAATAATATATATTTATACATATAAACGCAACTAATAGATAGGTATTCGTATAATATTTATTAAATGTATTTATTTACATTAATATTTTTTTTTGTGTCCCGACCAGGAATCGAACCCGGTACCTCCGAGTCTAAATCCACGGACGTAACCGCTAGACCACGAAGGCAGTTTAGCATTTAGGAGTTTATAAATAAATAAGAAAGCAAAAGGCGTTCCATCTTGTTGAGAATCATCTTCGAAAGATCGACACTACACACGTACACAGTATACTAGTCACACACATAAATACTAGTACATTTATTGACTTACTACCTCCAAAGTGGGATCTATAAATCGCTAAATAGTAAATACTCGGTACTGGGAATGTACAGAGTGCACTCGAGTATAGAAATGTCCTTACATACTTACCGAACAACCATTCCAAACCCTCAAGAGGACACCAAGAGCTACCTCGCTTCCACTTACCGTAACGTTCAAGAATATTTGGTACCTATTAGACCTTGAAGTTTTGACCCTATGAATAATAAATATATACATATGTACTATATATAAAAGGTAAGGTATAATTGTTGCATCCATGCTGGGTAAACGACTTGTACTGTCAGTATATCCTTTCAATATGCTCAAGTAATCCCAATTGTTGGCTAGGATAGAATGTCGAGCGGCATTATAAGCCTTTTTCATTGTGCAATAAAGATTTATATAAATAAATAATAATATTAATGAAGTATACACGAGTATATGCATCATCATTCATCATCATTACAGCCCCAAGAACACAGATTCCTAGACCTCTGTTGTTGTAGATAGGCCTTCCAGGTCACATTTCTGGATTATTTGGCCTACATTTGCCACGAAGACCACGTTAGCGAGGGTCTGATGTCAATTATAAAAATGTATCATCACGACCGTTTACCTTTCGGGGTGGTCAGAAACCACGCGTTTAAAGAAGTGGATTCACATTTAGCCAACTTTATTATAGGACAATCATGACAAGTGGCAAGCTGGTCGATGTCTCTACCGTACCAAACTCGAGAAACATGTAAGTAAATTAAATTAATTTATTTTAAATTAATAAATATTATTGTGTCCCGACCAGGAATCGAATCGAATCCGCCCCTAAATCCACAGAGTTAACTTCCGAAGCGGTTTTTAAAAAGGTAAAATACATTAATTAAATATACGATCGGGTCAAAACCTACGGGTTCAAAAGTGACAATTTCATACCCCAGTCGTATCGTTGTTATCGCAACAAGTTTATTGTTTAGAAATTGAGGACAAAACAACGCCAGGATTAAAAAGTATTGTCGACAATTTTATTGTATTACTGTGACAATGTTATTCCTCATTTTAATCTCCTTTGTTTGGCTCAAAGTTTTATAGAACTGCTAAATTGATTTGAGTTGTTTTATTTAATTCCATTAAACTCTTCAACTATGGAAAGGACATTGAATATGATATATGGAGATTTGAGCTATATAGTATTCATCAAAGAGTAACTGATTGGGAAAAAAAATACAACTTACGCAAAAATCTCTCGTTAACCCAAACACTAGCGCAGCATACTTTTTTTCAAAGTCAAAGTTAAAATATCCTTATTCACGTAAACCTATTACAGACATTTATGAAACGTCATTAATTTAATTATTTTGAATGATTCTACTCCTGCTTGTAGAAGCCTAAGCAGCAAAGTGGTCCAAAAAACAAGCTGTTAGCAGAAGACCAGCAGCTTAGCAGATTCCAGTGACCTGTTAATGTTTAATCTGACTGAGAAAGGAATCTGCAAGGAAAACTCAGCTATATCAGATTTACAAAATAAAACATATACAGAACTACACCACAACGATCAATTAATAACCTTTTAAATTTAGTTATCAGTACCTATGAGATTACAATACCTGGTACAGCAGTAACCCACCAGGAAAGTCAGAATTAAGATGCATATGTGCAACTCGAAAGTCGACAAAACGCAAAAACCTTTGCTAATTTAAGAGCAATAAATTGAACGTGTTCAGCAGAGGTCCCAGGCCTCCACAGCAGCACCTGATCACGGACGTAACGCATGTGCCAGCCATCCCCCCGTTCAACCAGGCCCTTAGGGTGCGGACCGGGACCCGACACACGTGCCACCACTGCAATGACCTTCTAAGGAAGGGACGACCACCGGACACGCCACACCATGAGAACCTGAACACTAGCAATGACTTTCGAGACACTCACAATGCATCACCTTTCATGATCCCCAAGGTTAGCTGGTGAAGAATACCTTATAGCTCGTCTATGTACGAGTACTATGTTTTTAAGTGCAATAAAGTATTTATAAATAAATAAGTATTATGTATGGGAATAGTATTATCTTAGCTTTTATAATTTATAAGACTGCCTCCGTGGTCTAGCGGTTAAGTCCGTGGATTTAGACTTGGAGGTACCGAGTTCGATTCCTGGTCGGGAAACAAAAAAATATTTATTTATGTAAATGTATTTATTTACATAATATTTAATTTATTTGTGATATTTCTCGAGTTTGGTACGCTGGTGACATCGACGAGCTGGCCACTTGTCATGATTGGCTTATAGTAAAGTTGGCTAAATGTGAATCCGCTTATTTATAAGCGTGGTTTCTGACCACCCCGAAAGGGAAACGGTCGTGATGATACTTTACTTTTTTTATAATTTGCGCGAAAGTTTAAAAAAAAAAAAACTGGTTCGTCAATCTTTCTTTGCTCATTCTTTCAACATGCCTAAACCATCGTAGCATGTCCCTATGCTTACTTTGTTAGCAACTTTATTATTGTCATTTAAAAAATACATCAGACCTTCGTCAATCCATCTGGCCAGCGTGGGGATTGTAGACCAAATTAGTAAGTAATAAAGGCGAGACAAACATACATATAGACGGACAAAGCTTATTTCGCATTTAAATTATTACTATGGATAAAATTCGATTCTTGAATTTCCAAATTTATTTTCTAATATTTTCAACATTTAGTAAATAGCTTGCAGCAATATGAACAAGGAATTTATATTTACATTGGATTTTAATCTAAAAATATCTCAAATTCCGTAAGGTCTCTGGTCTCGTCACAAACCCTAAGTATTAGCTCCATTTTGTTCTCAGACTTCTTATTCCCTTTGGAGCAATTTGAGATCGGAGCTTTCAAGTTTTAGTACGGCTTTTGGCTGAAACTTTAAGTGCCCCAATGTGCAGTCAGTGACTTTGCTGCACGCTCCTCTTGCTTTCTGCATTCCTAGTACTTTCATTGTGTTGAAAATTATACCGACTTGGTAAACTTGAATTTCAAGTATAGCTTACTAATAAACGCTTTTTGTACATAATTAGAGGTGTCATTCTATTCGAAAAGGCAAGATAAAGGTACAGATATAGTGCATAATGGTTGTCCATCTTATTTTATCGGAAAAGTTGGTATTTATCGTTCTTTCTTAATTAACTTCAAAACTATTTGACACTAGTTCCATAATAATGGATATGAAAATGTCACAATGGGAATGCATTATGCACTATATCTATAGTAAGATATTTTGCTTGCTTTCTGCATTCCTGGTACTTTAATTATATTGAAAATTATTACGAAATGGTTTTTTTTTATTAAATAGCTTTTTGTAAAGTATCATAACGACCGTTTCCCTTTCGGGGTGGTCAGAAACCAATAAAACCAAATAAGCGGATTCACATTTGGCCAACTTTACTACAGGCCAATCATGACAAGTGGCAAGCTCATCGATGTCTCCAGCGTACCAAACTCGAGAAATATCACAAATAAATGAAATGTATTTATTTACATTAATAATATTGGAGATGGGGGCTTCTCAACATCAAAATAACTTGTTAAAATGTAAATAAAATTATATTAAAATAAAAATACATCTTTTGATATTGACTTTTGGAAATCAACAAGATCCGATTGTCAGAATGACACTCGCGATCTTTTTTACGACGGATACTTGAGGATTACTAAGAACCTTATTTCAACACTTCCCCTTACTCAAGTACCTGTGTAATAAAACAAAATATAAAGAATTCAAGAACTAAACCTAAATTAAACTAAACATACAATTAAATTATTAACATTAAATTAAATTAAGATTACCTATAAAACAAAAAATATATAATTACACTATGGTATCAGATAATCCTAATTCGTTAACAAAATAAATATGTTTAACTTTAGGTAAAGCTTTTGTTAAGACATCAGCAACTAATTCTTGACTTGCTTTATATTGAATATTAACTAAACCTTCATTTACAGCATCTCTTACAAAGTGATGGCAAATATCAATATGTTTAGTACGTCTATGCGTTTGTGAGTTTTTAATTATTTTATGGGCACTCTGATTGTCATTGTAAATTGTAATTGGAGTTTGTAGAACAGAAATCTCAGAAAGTAAATTAATAATAAATTTAGCTTCCTTAACCGCATTACCTAAACAATAATATTCAGCTTCGGTACTGGAACAAGCCACAACGCCTTGTTTACGCGATTCCCAATTAATAGTACAATCGCCGTATTTAATAACAATACCTGAATACGATTTTCTGTCAACAATATCGCCGGCCCAATCAGCATCAGCAAATATATCAAAATGACTATCTCCCTTTTTAAATAATAAACCATAATTCATGGTCCCAGCTAAATATCTTAGCACATGTTTGGCAGCTACCCAGTGTGTTTTATCAAAACACGAATTAAACTGGCTTAATTTGCTACAAGCAAAAGATATATCCGGTCTGGTGCAAACAGCTAAGTACATTAAACTGCCTATTAATTCCCTATACGGATATGTGTCGTCACATTGTGACGCTTTATTTAATTGAAGATTAACTTGCATTGGAGTGGATACTGGATTACATTGCGCCATCTCAAACTTATTTAATAAATTCCTAATATATTCAGTTTGTGAAAGCTTTAAAACACCAGTTTCAACATTTCTATCCACTTTAATACCTAAACAATGTTTAACAGGCCCAAGAAGTTGAATTTTAAAATTTCTCTTCAAAATATTGATTAATTCAGTTTTTAATAAAATGTCATTACAAAAAATAAAGAAATCATCAACATATAAAGCTATAATATTTTTTTTATCATTAGTATTTTTGTAATAAACACATTTCTCACATTGTGATTGTTTAAAATCAATATTTATCAAAACATTATGTACCTTTAAATTCCAAGCACGACTGGCTTGCTTAAGGCCATAGATACTCTTTTTGAGTAAACAAACTTTATGATTCCCCTCAACCTCAAAACCGGTAGGTTGCTCCATATAAATGGTTTCACATAAATCACCTTTTAGGAAGGCGGTACTAACATCAACATGTTCAATATACATGTCATGTTCTACTCCTAATGCAAACAATGTGCGTAAAGTAGAATGTCTAACTACAGGTGCAAATGTTTCATCGGTAGTCGATACCATATTTTTGTGAATAACCTCTGGCAACAAGACGAGCTTTATATTTGCAAAAATTACCATCGGCATCAGTTTTCTCTTTGAAAACCCATTTGCATTTCACAATATTAGTATTTTTCGGACGATCTACTAATTCCCAAACCTTATGAGTTATCAGAGAATCGAACTCGACCTTCATGGCTTCCATCCATCCTTCACTATTAATTGAAGTGGTTACCTCTTTATAATTTCTAGGTAAGTTATCGGAATAGAAATTAAGTTCATAATCCTTTAGCCATGTGGGTAAACGTCGTTCTCTCTGTGGTCTCTGGGGTAGATTTGATGATGATGATTGCTCATCGTTGACAGGAGATGTAAGGTCATTGCTCTGCATGTCACCTTCATCAACTGATTCATTCATCTGTAAATTATCATCCTCATTATTTTGTACATTATCGCTATCAATAATTTGTACATTATCATTGTTATTAGTTTCATTATTTTGTGTATCATGGTCAGGATTAACTAAAGAAGAAGATGGAATTACTGCACGATTAGAATTATTATTTACATTAGTATTTACATTAATAGAAATACTATCAGTAATAACATCATTATCATTAATATGTACAGGTTCAACATCCCTTTTATTTTCTATGAAAATAACAGATCTAGCTTTAATTAAACTGCCATCTGAAGGATCAGTTAATTGATAACCTTTAGTATTTTTACAATAACCTACCATTATATACAGTTTAGATTTAGGATCTAACTTCTTACGTTGTTGTCGTGGAGTCAAAGCATATGCTTTTGAACCAAAAACTTTTAAATGACTCAAGTCAATTTTTGATCCAGTCCAGACTTCCTCTGGAATAGAATCCACGATAGCAGCAGTAGGTGAAATATTTTTTAGATACAAGGCGGTAGAAACAGCTTCCGCCCAATACTTTTTACCTAAACCAGCATCTTGAAGCATACAACGCGCCTTTTACATAATTGTCCTATTCAGACGTTCAGCAACACCATTTTTCTGAGGCGTGTGTGGTACAGTTGTTTCATGGATTATACCATACTTCTTAAGAAAGTTACTGAAACTTTTATTGCAATACTCTGTACCGTTATCGCTTCTGATGCATTTAATTTTTAAATTAGTTTGATGTTCAACCAAATTTTTAAAATTAATAAAACATTTCAATACACTAACCTGATCTTTCCTATTAAGAAAATAAACAAATGTTTTTCTAGAAAAATCGTCAGTAAAAGTAATAAAATAACGCATATTTCCCCAACTGGTTTCGGACATAGGTCCACATAAATCCGAGTGGATTAATTGTAACTTTTCAGTTGCACGTTTGGCTTTGCCTTTGGGAAATATCTTATTTTGTTGTTTTCCTTCAATACAGGAAACACAAGGAGACAACGAACCGTTAGGAAACGAAATACCAGTACATAAACTGTCTCGTAGCATTAACATACCTTTCATGCTTAAATGTCCTAATCGTCGGTGCCATAGTTCGAGATCTGAAGATACCAAAGCAGTATTATCACTGTCACTGCTACAATGTGCTGTGGGTTGCTCCAGTACGCTCGATTTTAAAACGTTTTTGAGATCTAATTTGTAAACGCCACCAGAGTTAGAGGCTGTGAACTGACAAGCCCCAATTACATTTACATCTGACTTATCATAAACGCTACATTTCTTGTCATCAAAAACTAAAATATAACCTAGTTTAGTCATTTTATTAACAGATAGTAAATTAGCGGTTAAATCCGGTACATATAAAACGTTAGAAATGGTTTTAGAAACATTGTTCTTAAGTGTGACTTTAATATCGCCTATACCTTGACTATATAACTTATTATTATTAGCTACAGTTATTTCGGCTTTATTATGAACACTAGAAAAAATATTAAACCAATCGTTACGATATGACATATGAGTCGTACAACCAGAGTCTATTAACCAAGAACTATTATTACCAAGAGTACTAACCAAACTTTTGTGGGTTGTATAATTTAAATTGCTACCTTTCTTTTTAGAATGAGCACCTGAATTTTGCTTAGATGTAGAAGGGGTGAAGAATGTCGTCTATGCTTATTCTTCTTGAACTTATTTTTATCCACTTTTAACTTTGGGCATAAAGGTTTAATATGACCTTCCCTGTTACAATGGTGACAGATAGGAACAAACTTATTAGCATTATTTGCATTCAGTGCTTTTCCATCGTCTCGTTCAATACAATCATTTCTTCTAACATCATTTTGTAATAGTCGCGACTTAACAAATTCACTCGTCAACTTTGTTTGAGATCCTTCAATCGCCATTACTAAAGCATCAAATTCATCAGGCAAACCAATGAGCATATACTCAGCCATTTCCTCATCATCGATGATACAGTCAATGTCGGCAAGTTCTTGACATAAAGATAAAATTGATATAAAATATAAATCCATGGAATTAAATTCATTATATTGGATATGTGAAAGTCGTTTCCTTAAATGCAAACGCCGGCTTAAACCAGGACTTTCATAGGCTTTTTGTAAATTTATCCAGGCTTCATGTGCAGTTTTACAATTCCTCACATGAGGGTAACACACCTTATGAACGCACAAACAAATCTTTGCGTAGGTTCTTTGGTCTCTCGTAACATCAAATAAATCGCCATATGACAGATCGATGTATTCCCATAAGCCGCAGTCTAATAGTACTATCTTCATTTGAAATTTCCAAGTACTATAGTTTTTGGCACCCTCCAATTTCTCAATATTAGCATGAGAATTGTTAATAACATAAGGAGAAGGAACGGACAAACCTGAATTGGGTGTTTCTGCCATTTCAAACAAAATTTGTAAAAATTGTAGAAATCATGAAATATTTTCCTGAAATATTATGCAGAATAGCATCGGCCCATAACCTATTGGAGATGGGGGCTTCTCAACATCAAAATAACTTGTTAAAATGTAAATAAAATTATATTAAAATAAAAATACATCTTTTGATATTGACTTTTGGAAATCAACAAGATCCGATTGTCAGAATGACACTCGCGATCTTTTTTACGACGGATACTTGAGGATTACTAAGAACCTTATTTCAACAAATAAATATTTTTGTGTCCCGACCAGAACCCGAGATCATAATAAGTAAAAAATAAGTAAGGATTCGATTCCTGATCGGGACAAAATAATTATATGTAATATTTTTCGAGTTTGGTACCCTAATTTGGTGGCTGACCACACAGCCAAATCTCTGTCTTCATCATTCCAAGACCTTTACGCCTAAACCGCTAAATTACAGACATATCCGTTTATGGTTCCTGTAATATAAGCATCAAGGTTACATACAAACCTTATTTCACATTTATGGACGTCTGTCTTTCCTCAGTTAACCCTAGAGTATTACTCTACGCTGCAAAGGCGCCCACGCGATATAAATATTGCAGTTTCTTTTTTCTTTTTTAGGCGTATCGCTTTGTCCTTCTCGGACATCATAGTAGTAGGAAAGACGTTGGCTGTAGCGGCTGTTCCGTCGTTCCGAGACACGATAATAGTAACCTAAGCACGCCTAAAGGTGTACCGAGACGTGCTTAAACTGTTTTGCCAAAGCTATGTGACGTCACAAATGACATCATTTCTCGCGCTTAGATTACTCACGATATCGGGGTAGATCGCTCTCAGCGCTGTCAGTTGTTTGTCATAATGTCCCGTGCCATTTTCAAGTTAATTTAATATATATTAGGTTTTCTTTTAAATTATTTAATATTGTAATTCGTTTATACTGTTTCTATATTACTTCTTAAACAAATCTATAATTAATATTTAAGTAGGAAGTGAAAAGAAAATGTCTGTAACACGGCAAGTAATTTTAGAATACCAAAACAAGTTAATACTATTCAACTTAACACATATAAAGATGAATAAACCGAGAGATGTATGTTTGTTAGTATTCATAATCAAAAATGTGGAATCCGCAATTTATGTTCCATACATTAAAAGAAAACTATCATGTTATGAATGAAAATGTGATTTAGACTGTTCCGAATTGATATCACGCTCTGAGCATCCAAATCGCGATATTTGATTCGGAACGACGCGACGGTCAGTGTCATATCAATTCTAAGCGCTCTGAGCACGATTCGGAATGAGGGATGTGTTAATACGGTAAGTTTTTTAGTTTCACTGATTATGACTACTATGGCTATATGATTTATTTATTTATTTATTAATACAACATATTAAGCCATGTAGGCTTAACAGTAAAACCCAATTTACCAAGCAGTCAATCTTATAATTAATACATACATTTTAATTAAAAATGGATTGTCAATATACCTATATTTTTTTAATATGATGACTATGGCGCTTCAAAGACGTAGTACGAGTAGTTATTTTATGCATTTAACTATTTATTGATTTTTATATTGTTATGCTAATTTTATGTTTTTTTATTCTTTTTAGTTATTATAGGTAGATTATCATAAAATAAATATTTAATAATAGCAACTTTCACAATAATTTATCATCTAATCCATGGCGCCTCGCAGACGTATCAGTAGTTTCTCTGAACCTCCGAACATAGTACTATAGGGTTAAGTTATTTCAATTAATGTTTTACCTAAACGTCCTAGTAAAACAATTCCAAGATAAAATTGTTTTAATTTGAATCCTCTGTTAGCACCAAGTGGCACTTAAGCTTGTGTTTGTGATAATAAATTTTGTAGGCCTTGTTATACACTAATGATATTGCTGTAATAGGAGCGGAAGAGAAATTACTACATTGCATTACCGTGACATAGGCGCGGTGGTGGCTCGGTTGTAAAAACACGTTCCTTGAATCCTACAAAGGTCGGGTCAAACCCACCCGGCATGTACCAATGAGAAATGCATTTTGCTTACGCACATTTGTCATAGATTAACAACACCACCGTTCCCGTGCCTCGGAGACCACGTTAAGCCGTCGGTCCCGGTTTCACTAATACCAACTTGTGGAATCGTTAATAAATTGTCATTACAAATTGACTTCATATCCTCGCCAAGCCGTCTGGCCAGCGTGGCGAGTGTAAGCCAAATTCTCCAGATATATGTTCTGGAAAGCCCATCTCCAGCAGTGGAGGTCTAGGACACTGTGTTCTAAGGGCTGTAATGATGAATGATGATTACCGTGACATATTTGAAAAAAATATTATCAGACATTGTTTGAAGACGAATGTTTTCAACCAATGCGTTCTTCTAGTATTGGCGTATGGAGCAGAGACGTGGATATTTAGGCGTTCGGTATTTCTTTTATGAATTAAGTCCGAAACGTGGACATCCGTCAGAGAACCAAGGTTACCGACATAGCCCACAAAATTAGTAAGCTGAAGTGGCAATGGGCCAGAGACGACAGAACCGATGACCGTTGGAGTAGACGGGTTCTGGAGTGGAGACCACGTATGGGAAGACACAGAGTGGGACGACCCCCCGCCAGACAGATGGATAACCTGAAAAAGGCGCTGGTGGTGGGAGATAGACGAGGGTGGCGGAAGATCGTATGAAAGCAATGGAGAGACACAGGCTGATGATGATGATGAATTGAGAGAATAGTTTTAATAACAATGTCTACCAAATAACGTAACTTGCTTAGGTAGATATAATATATATGTATATATATAATATTATATGGAGAGATATTATACCAGAGCGATGGTGGCTCGGTTGTAAAAACGCTATCTTTAACATTTTAATAAGTACATTTGTACAGATTTACAACTCTACTGTTTCCGTGCCTCGGAGAGCACGTTACCTAACATCAATCAAACCTAATCGATTTAAACGTTTTAGGTACCCTTCCTGGTGGTAAGCACTTAGTTTATTTTGTAAAAGTAAAGTATTTATTATTTACTATATGCCAATCATAACAAGTGGCAAGCTCGTCGATGTCTCCAGCGTACCAAACTCAAGAAATATCACAAATAAATTAAATATTAAATAGAATTAAAATTAAATAGAAATATTTAAAAAAAATATGAAATATAATTTTAAATTACCTGCATATTGGTGTTTAATTAACAAAAATATTTTAAAATTACGAAATAAATTATCGCTTAAAATTATAGCCGCTGTAAATAGACATTGTGACACTATAAGCTAACAGCAAGTTTCAGAAAGGATAATTAAATAAATCTGTGATTAATATTTTGAATAGACCTTTCTGCAACTGGCCGTTAGTATAACGATTAAAAATTTCCTTTTGCATTGACTATTTATGAAACAAAAACGTGACAATATTGGTTTTTCTATGAAAATTGCTAGTGCCTAAAACAGCAATGAATATCTATACAACTACGTTGGGGTCTATCTATTTGGGACTGGACTTTGGTCAAAGAAGGTTGTCAAAATAATGACCATATTACAAACATTTTTGAGTAAAATTTTAATGTATTCAAATGAGGGTAGTTAGAAATACGTTTTGCAGTTATTTGTGTTGGCATGGCAACACAAAGGAACCATTATAGCGAGTAATTACGTGGCGTATACAAGTGAAATATGAGCTTGAATTTAGGCCAAATTAATTATTGTTATATCCGTGTTTTTAGCTACTGTTCTTTGTTTTTATGGATTATAATTACATCCAATGCAATTATTGCAAGAAGGTGAGAATTGGTTACAATTTTTCAAATTCGTATTTTTTTATAAATGCTACTATCTTGGTGAGCGCTGTCTAAATTGATTATTGTTTATTAATTATCCGTAGAAACCTTGTTTCTGGGAACACTTGGATTTGTCAAAGTTTACAATTTTGTATATGCAATGTAATTAATACAATGACACAGAAAAATAGCCGGATACGAGAAAGCAAGGAACAGTCTGCTACTATATAGTCGTATATTGGTTATATAAACTAAGGTTGGATGCAGCTTCTTGTTTCGTTGTACTTATCAAATACATTGTCTTATGTCAAATAATAATAATGATAAATAATAATTATTTAATAACTTTAATGTCAAATATAATTATAGCAGCTGTAAAGGGGCGTTGTCGCTTATACCTAATTAATATATATATATATATATATCACGCTATTAAAGTTGATTTTTGCACGGAAGTTTCAACGTCGAGAGCTTATAGTACTTATAAGAACGCTTTCCTTGAAATCCTAAAAAGGTTGTTGGTCCCGGTTCCTTGTGGAATCGTTAATAAATTGTCATTAAAAACTTACATCAGACCGTCGCCAACCCGTCCGGCCAGCGTGGCGAGTGCAAGCCGAATTATCCAGAAATTTCTGAAAGGCCTATCGGCAAGAGTAGAGGTCTAGGACTCGGTGTTCTAGGGGCTGTGATAAATAGAAAAATGTTACCCACAACTTGAGTTACTCCACATACGAGTAGTATATTAATAAAAGCTCAAATCTTCGGAAACATTAAGCTTTAAGAAGCTATTGTATTTTAATTCGGCAACAAAAGCTATAACGATCGACAATAATCGTCTTTCATTCGTCTGATTCGGTGAAAGCCAGTCATATCTAGTGATGCAACAAATATACATTTGACCGAATACCGAATATTGGTCGGAGACTCTTAGCCGAAGCGCCGAATATTCATACACAGCCCTGCCTTTATGTAAGTCTTGTTTTAAGCGGTGTAATTTTTATATAAATATTACCATGGCAAGCTCACAATATAAGTTATCCTTAAAAGTAAAAATTGGCATTTGACATCTTTGCAAATGGCACATACTTTCAACGAGATTATTAAATAGGCCGTAGGCGGACTGGTGGTGGTAATTTGCCCAGTCTGCTGGGGCGGGGAAGTATCCACCATTCGTTCCGATAATATAACAAATAACAATAATAAAGTCAATTAAAAATAATAATATAGTAAAGTGTATCCACACGTTTCACGATCAGGCTCGAATTGCCGTCATGCCCAGTCAAGCCGGCATAGTGTTAGGGACTGATTTCAGTCATGAGTGTCTGATTACAGTTGCTAACATTCATGGACCTCGAGCGCCAGTTACAATAAGAAGGGCGCAAGGTCACATTTCGTGCTAATAATAATATATATATATGGAACGAGCTTTCAAGACCAGCATTTGGTTGGGTAGGGAAAGGAGAAGAATGGTGGATGCTGAGAGTCTTATTGCGCAATAAAAAGCCCGAGACACCATTCTTCTCCTTTCTTCACTTGACTCCTTCTTCTATTGTACAACCTTAATAATCATTATCATCACAGCCTCTCTAGAACACAGAGTCCTGGACCTCCACTATTGAAGATGGGCCACTCAAAAATTTCAGGAGAATTTGGAATACGCTCACCACGCTGGCCAGACGAGTTGGCGAAGGTCTGTAGTCATTTTTTTTTTGAAATAACAATATTTAACGATTCTACAAGTGGTATTAGTGGGACCGGGAACGCGTGATCCCCGTGGCACGGGAACAGTAGTTTTTGTAAATATATGACACGTACGTAAAAAGGGTTTTTCTGATTGATACAAGGCGAAGTTCGAACCGACCATTTAAGGATTATTTAATTGTGCGTTTTCACAACCGAGCCACTACCTCATTAATAGCAAAATATTATTGGTTATTTTTTTTTTTATTGTTTAAAATCTTATACAAAAACATTTTTGCTATACGAAAATTTGCATTGTTTTAATTTGTGTTTCATAAAACACTTCTATCATAAAAAAAAGTATTTGATTTTGATTTTAAATAGTTTTTTCTATTTCGGTATTTTGTATTCGATTTTATGCCGAATATTCGTCGCATCTCTAGTAATTTCGTTTCCACTGCACTCATTGGCCCTTTATTGCTAACAATAGCTTCATAAAACTGACAATTGGAGAAACAAATAAGAAAAATTCTGAGAAAAATGTAAGTTTGGAAACGCAGTTTAGTTTAATTTATTGGTGTAGCAAAAAGTACGGAGCACCTAAATTACCTTTTCCCCTGGATTCTGTTGCTTTGTTAGGATTTAAGAAAATATTAAACTTGTCGGGCGGCAATTTATCACATTGTCACATTCTTAGCTCAAATTCTTCAGAAATATGTTTTAGAAGTCCATCTCCAGAAGTAGAGGTCAGAACGCGTTCCATAAATCCTACAAAGGTCTTGAACCGACCTTTGTACCAATGAGAAATATATATTATGCACAACTGTCTTAGGTTTAGAACACCAGCGTACGCGTGCCTCGGAGACCACGTAAAGCTGTCGATCCCGGTTCTATTAATACCTACTTGTGGAATCGTTGATAAATTGTCATTCAAAATTTACATCTGTGCCAAGGCGTCTGGCCAGCGCGGCGAGTGTAGGCCAAATTCTCCAGATATATGTTCTGGAAGGTCCATCTCCAACAGTGGAGATTTAGGACGCTATGTTTTAGTTCTAATAATAATAATAATATGCCCCAGTCAAACTTAAAATATAATGGTTTGATACAACAACAAAAACTGCCTCCAGGGTCTAGCAGCTGAGAGGATTTAACTCTTTTGCATTCAGCTCGCTTGCGCTATCCAATTTTTTCATAGTAATTTCAAGTTCGTTTGTACATTTGAGAAATGAAGTTAATAGACTTTTTTTCAATAAATAAAGTATGGTATCATCACAACCATATCCCTTGCAGGGTGATAAAGAAGCGGATTCACATTTAGTCAACTTTACTATAGGCCAATCATGACAAGTGGCAAGCTGGTCGATGTCTCCAGTGTACTAAACTCGAGAAATATCACATATACTTGTAAATTAAATATCATAATGATGGCAGTAAAAGTGAAGATTAAAAAAATATATTTTACCAAAAAACTAATATTGGTAGTATTGGATGTGTTGGGTACTCCTGAGCAGCTCAGGGCTCCGGAGACACCGGCTTTCGATTAACATCAATATTATACGCAATTGGTGGTTGTGTTTTCTTTGGTTTGGGAGAAATTAGGCTGGACCAAGAGGTCTGATGTTGACCCCACAGAGAACACCTAAACCTGCTTATTTAACACGGCGATAAATATCAAAACTCGCAAACGGATTGATATGAAAACCGTGAGGATCGGTATGCAGATAACTTCTGATCACTGCGTTGGATGCTTCAACATTTAATTTCACTCTTTTGTAAAATAGTATTTGTTAAATCGCAAACACACGTTTGGCAACCCACTTTTTTCTTCTTAGTTATCGCCTCGACCACATTGGCGCTAGGCTCGGGTGTCACGAATTAGATCACGTGACACACAAGATAACAGGGCGCGCTATATTTAAATTCTTGATATAAACGGTTTGGAGAAGAAACGTAATTAAACCAATTAAACGTATATATAGTATAATTTTGCTCCTGCCTCTCATTCATTCATTTTGTCTTAGGTAAATAATCATTAACCTATTGGTTTTCACTTATTTATTATTATTATTATTCTTTTACTTTTGCTAGTCACAGTTCAATTGCACTATTAATTTAAATCTAATAACTATATTTTACTCTTATTTCTGTTTTAATTGTTTTGTCTAAATAATACAAAATCTCTTTGGCTTGTGTTCCACTATTGCTACCTTGTTTATATGTTTAATATAATAAGCTGTGATTTTTTTAAAAAATAAATTAATTAATTAACACCAGGGAGGGGAGGATGATACAAGGACTGTTACGAAGCCCCGATAGGATGCTTTGATTTTTTGGTTTGTTTCCAATACTAGTAAAAATAAGCTATTTTCTTCATATGTCTGATTGTGTTATTAAAGTTTGCAGAAACAATATAAAAGTTTACAATACCAATTTGTTAAACAATAAAAACTTCTCAAATGTTAAGTCTCGCTTAATCCTTTTTAACTGGAACACTGTTTGTTTCTTGGAACAATCGGCTGCTATAAATTAAAACACAGTAAGAAACTCAACATTTTATTTATTATTTCCTAAATACAAAAACTGATATGTTGATAGTCTTGTACTAGTCTAACTATGGTCCACGTCTCTGCAGAATACAGGAAAATAGGGAACACAAGAGCTCTGACCAGCCGGATTTTAAGAGCTTTCGTCATGTTTCGGTTCTTCCATATTGTCTTTAGCTTGCCCATAGCAGACCTCGGCACTGCCATTCGACGCTTAATTTCCTTCTCGAATCCACCGCTATTTGATATTAATGCTTCCAGATAAATGTAATATTAAACCACATCGCATTTTGCTAGCTGTTTAATTTCTGGACAGTATATATTTTTAAAAAAGTATACTTATATAACCGCGGTGGTGGCTTAGTTGTAAAACGCGTTCCTGATCTTACAGGTAAGGAGATTGAGTACGACATACAGGAAGGAAAGAAGGTGCAGATGTCTGCAAAAACCGATATTTAGCCACTTTAATTGAATACGAAATTAAGAGACATGATCATACTTACGCAGGCCAAATACATAGCCAATGCATAAGTTGAGAAGGCGATCCTAAGGTAAGCTGAGGTATTTAGTATAAGGCACTGGGTTTTAAAATATAACATCTGAATTGTTGAGATGGCAAAGTTTGTTTGTTAGGAGATTGTGCGGATGTCACATAGATTCTTGTTTGTAAACAAGTTTTAAACATTCCTGCATTTGCCTTCAACCCTGCTATTTAGCATTATTTCTTATATTACCCTACGCTATACCTACCTCTATTTTTATCCGACTGCGCGACGCAAAGAAGCCCATATATGTATGTATGAAGTTTGTGGCACACTGGAGACCATAAATCGAGATCGATACTATCGAGATCGATACTATCGATAGAGGTGTCACTTAAGATATGACAATCCAACTTCAGTAATGCGACAAACAGACGTCATATTGTGGAAAAGAAGAAAAAGAAAGTCGACGTACCATATTAAGTGGGGATATTAACGTGCTCTCCGAGGCACGGGAGCGGTGGTGTTGTAAATCTATGACAAATGTATAATGTTATTTTTAATGGTATATACTATTTCCATTTCTTTATTTTCTCGATGACAGATCTAATTTGACAGTTGTAGTGTTGTGGCCAAATAAGTAATGATATCGATTATATATATATTTACTTGTACTTTATTAAAAGTACAATTAGTGAATATTTTAAAATCGAAAAAAAGCCTCCCTTAAAGATATGTTATCGACGAAATAGCTGCCGAATTGGGTTCGTCATCGAGTGACAATGACGATTCATCAGATTTAGATTAAAATAAATAAAAATTACCTGTCGTTATAATTATTTCGTATCATTGTCGAGTACCTACCTATACCTACTTATTTGACAACAGCTATACTTATTACAATAGGTATAGACAGTGGTAAAGAATCAATTCATTAAAATATCGCTATACATAAAAGATGATAAAAAAGGATCAATATTGTATAAAAGTGTTGAGATTAATAATATTTTGAAGTTTAAAATATGCAGTCTAAACCTAGTTAAAACTGTGAATGACGTCACAAATTTATATACAATATCGATACAATATAGATATTTCAATCATAACATCACTATTCATATTGCCATAGAATGTAACTTTATTAAAATGTTGGCTATTTATCGTACTTTAAAAAAAAAATACTGCATATGGACTCAATTTGTCTTGGATGAATATTATATGGGATAAAGGAACAAAATAAGGCAGTTGTCGTATTTTTTATACCTAGCATTTAAAAGTTTATTTTTTGTGTAATATGCGCAGTTACATTCTACAGGAACTGTCATCGAGAAAATAAAGAAATGGAAATAGTATAGTTATATATATAAAATAAATGAATTACATAAGTATGTGGGTGGTATTATTAAATTATGTTTTTCTAACAATAAGTATTAAGTAAATTATGTTACTACTTCCATATTCATGAAAATAATTCCGCTATTACATGAAATTCATTTGAATTATTCGAAATGTGACATATTTCGCGTGTAAAGTTTCTCCGCGTCAAAACGTCTAATCTAATCTCAGCAACTTTTGCTTATTCATCTCTTATTGTTAATTGCACTCTGTAATGGTGCCTGTATTCGCTCGCTGCGAATGAATGTCAAAGAATTTGTGGCAAGACCCAACCTTTTGTAGTCTTTACCTTTTTTATTGTTGTCTTCTCTTTTCCCGATGGATGATGAATGAGGTGATAGGGAAGGCAAAGGGTCTAGTCCATATAGCTATGTCTAACATAATATATGTTTTAAAATATATTATTTTATAGCGGTCTAGCGGTTAAGTCCGTGGATTTAGACTCGGAGGTACCGGGTTCGATTCCTGGTCGGGACACAAAAATATTAATTAATGTATATAAATACATTTAATTATCATTTAATTTGTTTGCGATATTTCTCGAGTTTGGTACGCTGGAGACATCGACGAGCTTGCCACTTGTCATGATTGGCCTATAGTAAAGTTGGCTAAATGTCAATCCGCTTATTTATAAGCGTGGTTTCTGACCACCACGAAAGGGAAACGGTCGTGATGATACTACTATAACATAATATATCATCAAATTCCAGATGTTGCAGAATTTGATGCTTTTCTTGGAGTCACTCGCGACATTATAGCCCAAACATGTCGGGTAAAATATGGGAGTCCACAGCGCGGGAAAACCGCAAAAAAAAATGGCGCGAAGGACTCCCCTTTTTATTAAAATAATTTAAATTTCAATTTGTTTATACTTTGACACTTATTTTATTCGAATGAATTAAGGTACAATGATTTAAAAAAATGAAATAAAATATTAATAAACTAAAAACTTACATTTTAAAAAAAATACAACTAAAAACTAAAATCAAGAAAATTTCATAAATAAAAAAAATCAAGGCGTTGTCAAAACAGCTCGTCAACACCTCGGGAGACAAAAGGGCTGGGCAATATTTGGGCCAAAGGATCAGCATTGCCATTCAACGTGGCAGCCTTGGTACTTTGCCCATTGGCAGCGATTTGGAGCAAATTCTTTGACAATTATGATTTTATCAAGTAAATAAAATAACATAATATTTACAAATTATTTTTTTATTATCAAAATAAAATAATTATCGCTGGTTTAGATTTCACTAGCTGTGGATAAGATCTAGGTCATCATCATCATTACAGCTCCTAGAACACAGCTTCCTAGACCTCCACTGCTGGAGATGGGCCTTCCAGAACATATATCTGGAGAATTTGGCCTACACTTGCCACCCGGCCAGACGGCTTATCCTATCTTTATGCGTGTAGACTAGCTGCTAACTGCTCATAACTGATTCTATCTCTTTTAGCCACAATGGTAGGTGAGACAGCGTGCTTTTTGGATGCTATGCAGCGGCAGTCCCTGAGTGCCACACGTATTTTTTTATTACTATAAGTTTTTATTCGAAGGAAGTAAGGTACAAGGTTATAAAAAAACAAAATTATTTTTTAAACTAAAAACTAACATTTTAAAACATAAAATTGTTTGCTTCTTTATACGAGTACAGTATTCCCAAATTAATAATGCACATACAGATCTTCGCTAATTGTCGTATTCCCGGAAACACCCGAATCATTGAATCGTAAGAGCCTAAACATTGCACTTGCATTTTGCACCTTGTTCGAAAGAAATAGAAGTCAATATCATGTGTACACAATCGAAAACAATTCGGGCAGTGTTTTTTTGTTTTTGTTTTTTGGCGGTGACTGCACGTGTTCTCTCTGTGTGAAATTATATAGAGCTGCTATTACACACACACCCTTCTTGGTTTTGTTTTCAAAGGTGAATTTAATTTCAACTTTAATTATCTTATTTAAATAGTTTATTTGACAATTGCTTGTCTGTCTGACACAGGCAGAGATTTTATATTTAAAGGAGGTCACTACAGTACTATAAAATTTTCGAAGTAAATCAATCCAACAAAGATTGTAGCATATTCTCAATCGTGTGGTTTTCCTCGCTATTTACTTACATGGAATTATCGAATCAAATTTTGTTACTGATAAATCAATATTTATCTCTTTTAGCACAAAACACATAATTCTACTAAATTATGCATGAAGAAAATGCACTTAACCACTCTATATACATATCGTCTTCCGACGCTCGGGGAATACGACCGTTGCCGAACAGTGACGAAGATTTCTATGCGCATTATCACTTTGGGAGAACTGTACCTACTTTTATTATTGTTTTAACTTTATATTTATATTTTTATATAAGTAATCATTTGTTGGAAGATAAATAAATAGTGTCAGTAGGTTTTATAAGTATTCATCGATTATGTTAAGTGGGACATAATACTAATCCAGAGCAGACGAGTGTTTGAACCCGCCACGCTAGGAAATTTGATTTAAAATTAATTTACACAATTCCAACTTTCACGCTTGCTTTGCTTTCATTGTTTGCCTGTCTAATTATGAAGGCGTGAGAGCACCCTTGTTGCCAGAGTATGGAACAAACAACATAAATATGTAGGATTTTATTTCATAATTGTATGTCTCTTTTAATTTTAACAGGGTACAATTATGTTGCATTTGTTTTGACAAGCGAGACTACGAGTACCTATATATAATGGATTTTTCATGTTTTTTGATAAAAACGTAAACTGCATCATAATATTTCCAGCCGACAATCGAAACGGTTGATTTTGAAACCAACCCGTCGAGTATAGGCCAAAATCTCGAAGTCCAATCTTCAAAAGTGGTAAAATGAATGAATGAGACTGTAAATTAACAAGAATTAAGCGATGGCAAAAGACCCGACGGCATTACCGTTGGGCCGTGGAAACTTGGCGGGTCCCTGGTGTGGGATGCGACATGTGTAGACACATTAACCCCATCACACATCCAGACGACCTCGTCAAGCGCGGGAAGTGCGGCGGTTTCTGCTGAGAACCTCAAGCTGCGCAAATACGCCAACCTCAGTACAGGTTACGAATTTGCGCCGTTTGGGGTCGAGACGATGGGCCCATGGGGACACTCAGCCAAGCGTCTGGCCAAGGAGTTGTCCAGACGGCTAACGGAGATGTCTGGAGACAGGAAGGCTGGCAATTATTTCGGCCAACGTATTAGCTTAGCTATACAGAGGGGAAATGTTGCCAGTCTTCTTGGGACTATCACTGAAGGGTCGTCTCTAGAGGACATTATTTTCTATTAGGTTTAGTTTATATTTATTTGAATTTTTACTTTTAAGTAGAATTAATTTATATTGTAATTATTTTATACTGTTTGTATATTACTTCATTAAATAAATTATTTAGTTTAAGGTTTTGTATGAAATAAATAAAATATATTTAAATATATACATATATTTAAATATATACATATATTACTAAAATATATACTAGTAACATACGTTAGTCTCTAATAATAACATTTATATACCACACAAACTTTCTTATTAATCAAATTAGCAAGAAATCCCAAATTTAATATAACTCATAGGGAATGAAACTGGTAAAAAACCCACATCTCTTAAGCAAATTAAGCGTTCATTAGCATGATTTCCAACACACACAGTGCCTAAAAACATGAAATGTGTTAAATGTCCCTTCTATTATGCCGGAACCCAAGTTGGTTTGACTGGCATGTGGTCTAGTAGGATCGTAGATTCAAACGCGGAGATACTGTGTTCGATTTCTAGTCGAGGACATAAACATGATAATAATGCTGTGCTAAATCAAATCAAATAATTTATTTCCTTTGGGTTAGCACAACACTTGGATATTGTCAATACATTATTTGTTTTCATATTGTACAATTTTTGGGACAAAACTCAACAACACTAGCATCTGCTCTGGGTGGACTTATCCAGAAGTCAAAAACCACGTTTTAAACTATTGCATAGCTTTTATCGCGGGCTTTGAGCGCGGCGAGCGAATCAAGAAATTCCGTAACGAAAATAAACATAACACACCCCCCACTCCCACCGGCACAGCGGTGCGGCGTTGAACTGCCGTGCATCGTCTAACGTTCGGCAGACTTCGGCACAGTGTTTGTGTGCGTGCGACTAGATGTATGCGTGTAGACTAGCTGCTAACTGCTCATAACTGATTCTATCTCTTTTAGACACAATGCTAGGTGAGACAGCGTGCTTTTTGGCGGCGTCCAATATAAAAAACTTGAATTAATATCAAAGAAAAAAAAACGGAATAAATAAATAATTATAATTGCATAAGTTGATAAAAAAATGCTATGCAATAGCTTTACCGCGGCAGTCCCCGAGTGCCACACGTCTTTTTTTTTTATTAATGAAGCTGATTCACATTTAGCTAACTTTACTATAGACCCATCATGACAAGTGACGAGCACTTTCAAATTAATTATTTTACTGTTACATGGACGATATGCCGAACTGCGTTCTAGTTTATTTTCGTAAATAAATGTTGATTCATATTTTAAAGTTTTAAATATTTTTTTTTACATATCAAGTCATTAGGAAAAAGTTCCGCTACTCGATTATAGATGGCGCCATATTATGGATGTCCACAATTATAGTCTTAAAAACTTACATTGACACACACAAAAACATAAGGTTGACATTAGCTCCATCCATTGCCCGGTAGATATGTATTTTATTAACAGCTATCTAATAATAATAATGTAACAAATATTTTGTACAAAAAATTACACCAATAATAATAGTAATAAAATTCTTTATTGCACACAAAATAAAAAGATGTACATAGGCGAGCATAATACCATGAAGGTATTCTCTACCAGCTAACCTTTGGGAAAGTGAGAGATTTATATGATGGGTGCAGCGTCTGAGATTTTTTAAGTAAATGTAAATATATTAGAATTAAATAATTAAGTACATAAAAATATAAATACTTTATTTAATACATATTACATAAATTCGACCTACACAAATAAATACTTATATACCTAAATACAATCCATATAATAAATAAAGTAAAGTATCATCACGACCGTTTTCCTTTCGGGGTGTTCAGAAACCACGCTTACAAATAAGCGGATTCACATTTAGCCAACTTTACTATAGGCCAATCATGACAAGTGGCAAGCTCATCGATATCTCCAGCGTACCAAACTCGAAAAATATCACCAATAAATTAAATGGACTTAACCGCTAGACCACGGAGGCAGTTAATCCATACAATACTTATATAAATAAATATAATAAATACTAATATGTCAAGATGTCGAGATTAGGATTCATTTTGTTTTTTAAGTAAGTGTGAAAACCAAGCCAACCAATCTTGTTGGTTGTATAATAAATTCAAATTCAAAATTCTTTATTGTATAGATTGCTTATTCTAATTACAGTTGTATGTACATGTCATGATGATGCAATAGAATACAATATGTTTATGTCAATAGATATTTATTTACAATATTTATTTGTATATAGTTTATATTTAATATTGTTCTTGTCAATTTTAGGAATACAATGTTAATGTTAAAATTTGCATGCTAAAAATTCCTTTATTGAGTAAAAACAGTTGTCAATAAGAATTTACTTTAACTCAATAGTAAAACGTTTTATAGGTAACTCTCATATCTCTCTAGGAATTTTATTATATACTCTAATTTATTCACATTATGTGGCAGTTTCTGCTGTAATATTCACTTACACATCTTGGTTAGATTAGTCGGGTATAATCTCTAGGTACAAATTTGTTACAAGTATCATATGTTTTAAAGAGATTAGAATGTTCATTGACAAATATTCCTAATTCAAGGATATATATTGAAGTCAATGTTAATAATTTTAGCTTTTTAAATAAGGGTCTATAGGAGTCAAATGGTCCAACTCGACAGATAGCCCGAACGCACTTCTTTTGAGTGATAAATACCTTATTTACATCAGTTGAGTTACCCCATGAAATTAGTCCATACCTCAAGACCGAACCAACATGGCCATGATATGCCGAAAGAGCTGTACTCTCGTTACTTACTCTTTTTAGTTTTTTTAACGCAAATATGAACCTATTAAGTTTTGCACAGACTTCATTTATATCAGATTTCCAATTACAGTATTGATCTAGTTTTATTCCCAGAAACTTTATGTCTTGTACTGCTTCAATTATATTAGTTTTATGTCATATATTTAGTTTGTTGTTTATAGTGCTATAGCTACGAAATTGTATATATTTAGTTTAAAGCTAAAGGTGGTGTAAGGAATTACAGTCGTGATGATACTTTTTACTTTGACCGAAGTTGGTTTTTGAAAACCGCGGGAAATCTCCAAGGGCGTAGAAAATGGCGTAACTCGATAAGGGTTTTCCCGGGATGGCTATTTGTCCTTTCTGTGCTATCTTTCCGAAATGAAATAGTGCGAAAGTGCTGCCATACTGTTGAGTCTAATGTCTCGTTCACATCGAATCAGAAACTGACTTGGAGGTTAAATGCTTTCTCTCTTCGCTCATCCTTTCAACATGTCTCTAACCATCAGGGTATGCCTTTCCTTAATTTTGTCCCTATGATTTCAAGATATTTTGGACAGACAAAAATAGCATTTAAAAAGATTTTCCTCTATTTTAAAAATCAAAATAGTTTATTTCCATTGGTTCGCTCAAAACAATTTGGATACAGTCAGAACTAATAAAATCAATACAATTATTAAAACATATGTACTAATCAAAGTGGTAATAATGGTTGGACCGTAAACAGGCAATAATCCATATTTATGTATCTTATGCACAACATTACTGCTACAAGCAAGTAAAACTAACTAAGAAACTACTTAAATAAGATCGTGGCTGTAAAGAGGCCGTGTCAGTTTACATTCTAAATACTTAATAATTATGATGTACAGAAATTATTTACATATATCAGATAATTTAACAAAGAGGGCGCTGTGCTCGCGCGGTGTCAACACGCAAATTAATGTGCTCCGTGTATTTTTAATTTAAATAATAAATATAAAGTGTTAATCTATCGAAAAACAGTAAATATAATAAAAATACAAAGTGAAGAAACTGAAATAATAGTGAAAGTGTTAAAGAATTAGTGCTTTAGTGCTTAAATTCAATAAGATCTTAAGTATAAGGAGTATCTACTACTCATTTATTCAAAAACATCATTGGCATCGCACAATTCTTCGTGTATTAACTAAAATACCAGTGATAATGAGAAAGTGAAAGTTATTTAGTGCTTAAAATGACAAAAAGTGAATGAAAGTGCGGGTAATTAATGGACTTGACCAAAATTGTTTAAATGCTTCGAGAATATTCGTACGCCGCTATCGATACCAAAGCATACGATATTTTCGCTGCTCAAACTATCGCTTTAACAGCTCAGCCCACAAAACGTCTGCCGCTGTAAACCTACGGGCGGTGGTTCAAATCCAGTCGGGTGTCGTGTTTTTTTTTTCATTTATTTGTTATCAATATTCATTGCTCCGAATATTTAAACAACGACATCTAGTGAGTGGACATAAAATCATATAAATAAAAAGGAAATAAATTAAAAAAAAAAAAAAAAAAAAAAAAAAAAAAGTAGAAGTTTGTATAACGTCCGTGACGAGAGATATAATTTAAAGTAATAAAAATGAACAGCAAAGCCTCAAAAATTATTCCTACACGGACTCAAACTACAAAAAACTTAGAGAATAAACTATCAGAACAAGAATCTAAGATTATTAGCATGGAAAGTAGCATAAAAACATATGAATTACTAATATCAGATTTACACAGAAGACTAAGTGAAAAGGAGAAAAAATACAAGGCACTGTCAGAAGAACAAGAGCAAATGCATGCAGTCCAAGAAGAAAATAAAACTTTACGCGCAAAAATAGATGACTTAATGAATATAAATAACAAACCATATGACAAGAGAGTTGAAGAACCACGTAAAATTAAATATTCATTATACAAAAACAAAAAAATATGCAAGAAAAACTATAAACAGATTAGAAAAATAAAACGACTACAGAAGCAAAACTCGCGAATATGTAAAGAAAACAATATATTGAGAAAGGAAAAAATCACATCAACAAAACATAATAAAATACAGGAAACAAACCAATCTAATATAAAAAATAAAGATAATGTGTGCAGCACTGCCAAGAAAAAAATAGTTATTTTTTCAGACAGGAATGGCAAAGGTTTAGGACGATTTATAAACGATAGACAGTCAATGACCTATGACATTGTTAATATATGCAAACCTGGAGCTACAATTGATGAAATTTTACTATCATATGATCAATACACGAAAGATCTGAACAAAGACGACATTGTTATAATACTGATCAACACGTATTATTCTAGTTTTAGTGCTGCAAAGTATGATCAGATGTTAAAGAATTTATTAAGAAATGGATATGAATATAGAATTATAATTACAAATATAAATAACAATGGGTATAGAAACAATAATGTGGATAAAATCAACGAAGTAATATTAAATTTTGCAAAATACAATCATTCAATTAGACTTGTGAACCTTAAACCTACACTGGATAAATACAATATTGTAAATAACTTTAATCTAATCAACTATTATATCACTAATCTGCTACCAACAACAAACCTAAAATTCATTAAATGTACCAGTCAAACTAATAATGTAATACCATGTAATCAGGTTTTTTGTCAGGGGCAGAAACATTTACAAATAACATAATTATAACTCACAGTAATGTACAAAGCATACGAAACAAAATTGAAGATCTAGAATTGTTAACTTATAAACACAACTGTGATGTACTCTGTTTAACTGAAACTTGGATTAAAGCTGCAAACATTAGCCATATAAACATAAGTAACTTTATGCTAGGGTCCTATTACTGTAGAGCTAACCATAATCATGGCGGTGTTGCCATATTTGTTAAAAATAACATAAAATTTAGAGTTCGCAATGATATTAATAAACATTCTCAAGAGTTACATTGTGAAGTAACTGCTATTGAAATAAAAAAATCAAAGTTAGTTATTGTATGTGTTTATCGCGCTAATTATGATATCAAAGTATTCTTGGACACTATGTCACAGGTATTAGCATCAGCGACTAACGATAACAAAAAAGTTATCATAGCTGGAGATTTTAACTTAGATCGTATCAAAAATAACAACAATGAACGTGACTTTCGAAATGTACTGTATAATTTTAATGCACGTTATTTGTTAAAAAAACCAACCAGAATATGTAACAATACAGCTACTTGTATTGACAACTTTATTGTCAACTTTAAGGATAAAGGCTTAAAAGCAGATGTGCTTAATTATAACATAAGAGATCACAAGGTTATACAACTGGAATTAAATTATACAAATACGAGTAGACAGGTCATAAAAGATGTTGTCAATAAAAACTTTAAATTTAAGGGAAGAATTCTAACAAAATCAAATATATCATATTTCCATTACCTAGTATGTACTGACAAAAACTTTATAAACGATGTTATGACTATTCAGGACGCTAATGACAAAGCAATTTTTTTTTTATCAGGTCTGAAACATTACTATAATATTGCTTTTCCAAAAAAAAGTATACAATATACCAATAAAAGCAACTGGATAAATATGGAAATATTACAACAAAAAGAAGCCATTAAAGATATAGAAGTAATGCAAGAAATACAACCAACAGATGAAAGTAAAATAAAAATACGTAAATTAAAAAAACAATTAAGAAAACAAATGTTAATCGCAAAGAAAAATCACTACTCTAAAATAATCAATAAATCTACAAATAAAATAAAATCGTCATGGAAAATAATAAATAGTAACGTTAACAATAATAGAATAAAAAATGACATAGACTGTATAATAAGTGATCATGGTGATATTATACATAACCCTAAATTTATCTCTGAACTGTTTAATAATTATTTTTGTGGCGTAGCAACTAAATTAACAGAAAAACTAAATATTAACATGCACTCCAGTCTTAATTATTTATTGCAAATAAAACAACCGCTGGATAAATTTAATTTCTCAAAAATTTCTTTCAATACACTATCCTTAATAATTAAAAGAATTAATAACAAAAAATCTTGTGACATTTATGACATGGATTACAGAATACTAAAATTAATTATGACTAATGATAAATTATGCAATCTTTTATTGGACATTCTAAATAAGTGTATTAAACAGGGAGTTTTCCCCGACAGTTTTAAAATCGGCAAGGTAATACCATTGTTTAAGAAAGGTGAAAAGGACAAACTAAATAATTACAGACCAATATGTATATTACCTGTATTATCAAAGATATTGGAGACTCATATGAAGAATGATATTATTAATTACTTTGAACGACATGAACTATTCTCAAATAAACAGTTTGGTTTTAGGTCAGGAAAAACCACAGCAATGGCTGTAAGAAATGTAGCAGATTTTGTGTTGGGGTCCTTGGATGAGTCACGGAAATGCGCGAGCATATTCTGTGATTTATCCAAGGCTTTCGATTGTTTGCGCCATGACATTCTCATCAGTAAACTACAATACTATGGTTTTGATAACAATAATCTTGATTTAATGAAAACATACCTGAAAAATAGATGTCAAAAGGTGTTAGTGAATGAAGTTCTTTCAAGTGATGCTGTCAATATCGTTGGCATTCCACAGGGTTCAATTTTAGGTCCAGTATTATTTCTAATCTACATTAACGACCTGCCTAGTAATATACCTGAACCCGCAGTTGTCAGCTTATTTGCTGATGATACTCACGTGGGATTAAATGGTGCCAATGAAGTGGAGTTGAATAGCAATATAATAGATACAACAGCTGTTTTAGAAACATGGTTTGAGGCAAATGGCATACTACTTAATATAGAAAAAAATGTAATTGTTAAATATACTACCACAAATAGATATAATTTAAATAATATCGTTAAAAATACATTTCTAGGGTATACTATAGATAATACATTAAGTCATAAAGGTCATATAGAAAAAACCTGTAAAAAACTAGCATCTGCGAATTATGCCTTAAGTAAGCTAAAACATTTGGTTGATTTTGTCACCTTAAAAACAGCCTACTACGCCTTTGTTCATTCGATAATTGCTTACGTTATAACCATATGGGGTAACGCGGCAGATATTCGAAAAGTGTTCATACAACAAAAGAGATCAATTAGAATATTGTTTAATTTAAAAGCCAGAACCACAGTACGAAATTATTTTGTTGATGCCAAGATTATGACAGTCACGTCTCTGTATGTATATAGTTGCTTACAGGAGGTTCATGGGAAAGCTAATGAACTTCCAAAAATATCTAGTTTGACTAAGTATAACCTAAGAAACAAGAATGAAATCTATATAAGGCAAACCAGGTTAAGAAAAACGTTTAAACAAGGTTTGCAGTTGAAAATTACATTATACAATAAACTACCTGAGATTATAACTAGACTACAACCAAGTGAATTTAAAACAAAATTGAAAATCTTTTTCCAAAATAATGCTTTTTATAACCTGTCAGAATTTATTGACATGCCTTTGACGGAAAATTCTTTTAAATAGTTGTATAATTTTGTGGTCTTATGCCTTCTACTGTATTGTGTTCCTATGCTCCTTTGTCTACGATGCATGGTGTTAATAGCATTACTGTTATTATTTTAATATTTGTTAACTGACATACCAAAATATAACGATTGTTATATAGGTGAAATATACAAATATACAAAATATAAATTTATAAAACAAAAAATAATAATAATAATAAAAAGACGTGTCATCTTATAATCTAAATAATAATAATGATATGTCAATTAAACATAAATTCATAGCTGTAAAAGGGCCGTGTGTATAATACAATTAATATCTCAAAAAAATATTATTGACTCGGTTTACGATTAGCACTTATAAATTGCCGTTAACACATTTTGTTAGATAATCGAATATAAATATATAATATAAATAGATCACGATCGCTTTTATTAGCGTAATTTATTATATAAAAAGTGAATTTCATTTGGATAAGCGATAGGTGAAGTAAATATTGACTGTACTATTAGTTTTTTTTGTTTATTTGTACTATGGAACACAACATTACCTTTATCTAACTTTGGAAACATAAAAATTGGTAATTAAAAAATATATATATTAAAACTACCTTGAACACCAAATCTCTGCCCAGCAGCATAGGAGTAGTTTCAATACACTGGCAGCATTTTCCCTTTGAATTAAAATATATACATTATTTTATTAAAAAAAAATATGTATATAATAGAAAAAAAATTTTTTAAGTAATAATGCACCATCTTACGATATGTAATATAAGAATAAAACGCATTTGTGTATTTTTTATAAGTAAAAAACTCAAACACTTAAAAATCTAAAATAGAAAAAAATATTTAAATAAACTACATTAAAAACTAAATTAAATGTTTAGGTTTATTATTTGAGTTTTTTACTTATAAAAAATACACAAATGCGTTTTATTCTTATATTACATATCGTAAGATGGTGCATTATTATTAAAAAAAAAAAAAATTCTATTATTTAAGTAATTTTTTTTTTTTTTTTTTTTCAAAAATAATGTATATATTTTAATTCAAAGGGAAAATGCTTGCAGTGAAACTACTCGTAATCTCTTAATCTCTAATCTAATACATATAATAAAATACAAATAAAATAAAATCTAAATTTAATACTAACCAAAAAATAGCTCCATCAAATCGGTGTCCGGTGACATAGTGCCCAATACACTGGCATCATTGCCCTTCTAAATTAAATAATAAAATGAAAAGAAGAAAATATATGATAAAAGAAAAAAAAAAACTACTTTTCGTTAACTTTTTAGAGTGATAACCTACACCCTCTCACTATAAATAATCCTGCAACTCTACTCGCGGCATCTATAGAGTCGATCGCTAGTAGTCTAACAATTTTGAGGCCAGAGCACCTGGTGTAGATACACCTTTAGATATCTTATTTTTTTTGACAATTCGTGTCCCAATTGGTTGGTATTTAGGGCGTATTCTTGGGTCTAGGGAAGATATAAAAAATATTGGATCGCGATGTATTGGTGGTAAAAGTATTTTTTTTATCATAATCGTCTATTTTACTAAAAGTAGGTATTCCTTTTCAGATGTTTTTAATAACATACAAATATATTGTCCACCACTGCAGCTTCGGGGACAGAATATCGAGTGGACTCCGACCGTAAAATACCTGGGCTGCATCATTAACAGGACGTTAACAATGGGTGAAATGGCCTGCCACGCCGTTAATCAGGCGAAGGCGGCCCGAGCCATGTTGCGTCCTGTTATGAATTCCAGCTTGCCGCTCAGGTTGAAGGTCCGGATCTACAAGATGTTCATTAGTTCTCGTCTTACTTACGCTGCGCCAGCCTGGCATCACCTTCTGGCGAAGACCAATAGGGACAAGATCCAAAGTCAGCAGAACATATCGCTCAGAGTTGTCTCCCGAGCGCCGTGGTTCGTGCGTAATTCCGTCATAGCTCGAGATCTGGAAATGCCTACTATTGAGGAGTTTGTTGTCGGCCTGACTAGACGTATGTTCTATCGGGCCGACAACGGACACTTCAAGCATCTCCAGAATATCGCTCCATCTCGCGCTCGGCCCCCCAACGGGAGACCGCTTCCTAGAGAAGTGCTTCTGGAGGAGAGCTGAAGTAGTCGAACCTAGACCCCCTGGGTTCGTGATCCACACGGGCGCTGTTACACTAGTAACGGCGCCCAGCACCGAAAGTGCATTAATTATCAGCGGGTGGTTACCCGCTGAGATCCTGTCGGGGAAAACGGGGGAATTTCCCCATCCCCAACCCAAGCCCATTAGCCATCAGGGCCTGGACGACTCCACTGACTGACTGACTGACAAATATATTTAAACAATAAAAATAATAATTAAATATAAACTAAACCTAATAAAAAATAAACTATAAGTATAAACGCATTTATGGCAAGTCCAAATTTAATTAATTTTACGCTTTTAGTATAATTAATTTCGAATTTTCATTTCAGTAAATAATTATATTTATGGGAACCAGCGAGGAAAGCGTTTTTTGATGTTCGCAACCTCGTACGGAACCCGTACCTGGGGAAGCATCTCCCAAACCCATTCACACGAGAAACGCCGTAAATACGACAGGGCAGCAGAAGATCTCAGAGCTTCATTTAAGCCGTTGCTTATCTCGTGTAATGACTCATTGGGTGCTGAGTACGCGGCTTTTGTCAAAGAGACCTTCACGGCTTTCTGAAAAATGGCAGAAGCCATTCGCACAAGTTGCAGGCTGGCTAAAAATTAAAATACAAATTTCTGTAATAAGGGCTATAAGCTTAAGGATCAGAGGAACAAGAAAGCGAGTGAGATGGATAGGATGTGAGGATGGAGCAGGTATGTTTGAAGGAACGAATGAATGATTAAATGTGAATGAAAGTTAGATGATTTTATATATTTAGTTTTGTCAAATCTTTAGTTATTATTGTTATTTTGTTGAAATAAATTTATTCATAAACAGTTAAAATTATAAGTATAAATATTCTAATTATGAATTAAAAAGTAAAGTATCATCACGACCTCACTTATCGGGTTGGTCATAAACCACGCTTTTTTGTAAAGATTCACATTTAGTCAACTTTACTATACACCCATCATGACAAATAGCAAGCTCGTCGATGTCTCTAGCGTACCAAATAAGTTAAATAAATTAGTGTGTCCCGAGGAATCGAACCTGGTACCTCTGCGTCTAAATCCACTAGACTACAGAGGTAGCGAAGACCTACTTAAATAATAATGTCATATCTTCAGAAACACTCGCGTGATAAATACAAATCGATCGACGTGAGAATCATCAAAATCAGTCAACGCGTTTGGTCTCCTGTGTGCCACAAAGGAATATACATACATATGAGTACATACATATATATACATACATATATAGGCTAATAAATACATAACCCTTCGTTAATTCGTCGGGTAATAAAAATTAACATAAACTAATAAAAAAATAAAAAAACTGATAAAAACTAATTTGTATTAACATCATTGTTTAAATATAAATCAAGTCAGCGCGATATAGTGGCTATATCGCTAGCCGCATTTCCTGGCTTAATCGCTATACTGATTCTCTAAACGAAGAAAGAACCAGTCCTCTTGACATTCAGATGAAGCGAGGTATTTTTTTAAAAAATCAGCGCTTGATTTACACGAGCCTACAGTATCTACAGCAAACGTCATAGACTAATTAAATATGAGACCACTGTCCTATAATTAATTCTCCTACTGTTAGACTTATTGCACCGTCTTGTTTTTTCTGTTTTAAACATAGTTTACGGCATATTATAAATGATGGCTAATCAAAATTAAATACTTTCATTAAATTTGTAATTCCGTAAATTTTCAATTTTCCGTAAAAATTCACGTCTTTTATGTAATTACAAATGTACCTTTATTGTAATAAATAATTATTTTAAACAGAATATTGCATTAAAAATCACACTGACTTTTATAAAATAATCAGCACTCGGAAAATAATGGAACATCTCAACAGACGTTATGTAAGAGCCATTTCTACAAGTACGAGAAAACAACGGGTTAGGTGTCATCTAGAACTGGTTTCAACTGGACCCACGGGTCGTAATAGCGACAATTAATTTTCAGGTGTCACTGAATATACATTCCAAGAGTAAGTTATTATCTGAAAATACATTAAAATAATACAATTTTAAAAATTACTATTTCTATTTTTTATTTTTACATTGTGTTGCTTCTTAATTAATGTGTGTATCCCTACTAACATCGTTCTAAGTTAAATTATGACTAACAGATATGGATTGAATCTGAAATAAATTTTATTATGAAAATACATTACATCCCTTAGCTGAGAGAAACTCTGCGCCCATTGAGTCCAAGCGCCAAAAAGTTGTTAAAAGACATAACACCGCGTCTCCTCCAGTGGCAATTAGTATTGCAATTCTGCGAAGAAATGCACCAGCGTTTTTGTCACTATTCCACGTGGAAGGTATTTATTCATTATCGTAGTATTAATTTTATTTTATGTAAATATTTTCTCTAATAGAATTCGACATTTACTCGCCATACTGGCGAGGGTCTAATGTCAATTTTAATAACAATTTATTAACGATTTGACAAGTTGGTATTATTGGAACCGGAACCGACGGCTTAACGTGCTCACTGAGGCACGGAAACGGTGGTTTTGGTAATCAATGAGAAATTTACGTAAGATAAGTATTTCACCTGCCTCCGTGGTCTACTGGTTAAGTCCGTGAATTTAGACTCGGAGGTACCGGGTTCGATTCCTGGTCAGGACACAAAAATATTTATTTAATTAATATTTAATTTATTTTTGATACTCTCGAGTTTGGTACATCGACGAGCTTGCCACTTGTCATGATTGGCTTATAGTAACGTTGGCTAAATGTGAATCCGCTTATTTATAAGCGAGGTTTTTGACCACCCCGAAAGGGAAACGGTCGTGATGATACTTTACTTCTATAAGTATTTCGTGAAAAAATATATTTTGGAATGGTAGGCGTTCTTACAGCTCTTCAATTATACTTATTAGGTGTAAAATAGCCCTTGGGTCCAGATAGCAAACTACAAACCCGTACTATTTTGTGAGTCCAATTAGAGGTGGGTCCAAATGGCATCTTACCCATAACAAAATACAACAAAATATTAACAACTACAATAGTACACGGTCGACAAAAAAGCTTTCTGAGACAGACTTTTATACTTTGGAAATAGAGTTGAGTTTAAATTGAAAATTGGAAGCTAGTATTGTTGTAAAGGTATGAATATTTTAACATCGTATAAGCAGAACAGAAAAAATGAAGTAGCAATCAGTTGTAAGTTTAGTAAAAAGTCATGGATAGTAATGTAGACCTGCGTGATACGGTACAAAAATGTACAAAGTACACCTCGACAAAAAAAAACCTACTAAAATACAAACATTCACAAAATTCTTTATTTGCTTGAGACACACGTATTTGTTTAACTAATTAACAAATGTGCACCACTGTGCAGCGTTTTAAAGCGTACAAATATTATAATATTATTATCTTAAGTTATATAAACATTTCAATACTTATCAAAACAAAATTAAAATATATAAAGGAAGAGACATATCACAAGTTTTATAAGATGTCATTAAAGTATTAATTTGTACTATAATATGTATCGTCAACGAGAAAGTTTTTCAATTTATATTTAAAGTCATTTATATGGTCAACATTTATTATTGGTCTGGCAACTATAGATCTTTGGTGCCATTCCATAAACGCTCTTGTCAAATAGGCATGTTACGTCCTATTATGAATTCCAGCCTGCCGCTCAGGTTGAAGGTTCTACATCTAAGATCTACAAGATGTTCATCCGTTCCCGTCTCACCTATGCTGCGCCAGCCTGGCACTACCTGGTCTGGCCAAGACCAACAGGGACAAGATCCAAAGTCAGCAGAACATATCGCTCAGAGTGGTTTCCCGAGCGCCGTGGTTCGTGCGTAATTCCGTCATAGCTCGAGATTTGGAGATGCCTACTATTGAGGAGTTTGTCACTGGCCTGACTAGACGTATGTTCAATCAGGCCGACAACGGATACTTCAACCATCTCCAGAATATCGCTCTGTCTTGCGCACGGCCCCCTAACGGGAGACCACTTCCTAGGGAAGTACTCCTGGAGGAGAGCTGAAGCAGTTGAATCTAGCCCTCTGGGTTCGTGAGCCACACGGGCGTTGTTATACTGCTAACGGCGCCCAGCACTAAAAGTGCATGAATTACTGGCAGGTGGTTACCCGCTGAGATCCTGTCGGGGAAAACAGGGGAATATCCCCATACCCAACCCAGGCTCATTAGGCGTCCGGGCCTGGACGACCCCACTGTTTGTCTGTCTTGACAAATAATGCAGTCTTGTATACCATGAGATATATTTTATTGTTACGGTAATAGTGCAAGTTAGATCTTGTAAATAATATATATAATAGACGTTTACTTTCTTTTAATTAAATTAGATTTCTTTAGAAAAAAGTTCTGCTGACCCTTGGGCATGTTAATTTATTTTTAGTTTTTAATTTAATATATTTTTTACGCAGGCGGGTTTTTTAAATATTTTAAATTATTTTTCTGTTCTGTGTACGAGAACTGCTGTGAATATTGTGTACTTGTTTTATGTTGTAGGTATTCTCAATTATACTACTGTTAATAAGGTTTGTTTAAAATTGTGGTCTACTCCGGTATCTAGCTCACCGCAACTTATACAAGGAAAATACGTAATTAATTTAATTTGCGTTAATTATAGTTCTAAAACAAAACTTACAATATTTATTCCATGGCCGCATCTGATACATCGTTACAAGATATAATACACAAAAATATAGAATAAATTACAAAGAGAAATAATAAATAATAATAAAAGAACAGATGAATATAAAACTAACATTAAGTAAAAGAAAGAAAAAAAAGAAATTATTAGAAAAAATCAAACATTACAGTATTATAAAATAGGTTTACCCACTTAATTAGATACCTACACATCAGATTACTCGCACTTATTATAAAAAATAAATTAACTATTGTTTTTACTGTTCTCATGCATTGCGTCAATCAGGCAAGATTAGGCTCAAGCATCAGGTGGGCGCAACACATGTCGTGGTAGTATAAAAAAAAATAAAAAAATACTTAGTAGAGCCAACCCATCTGACCAACGTGGCGAGTGTAGGCCAAATTCTCCAGATATATGTTCTAGGGACTATAATAAAAAAAAATGAATAAATTATTTTTCTAAAAAATAATCTTTTTTTTTTTTTAATACTAAAGGCGTATGTAATGCCGCTTGGCATCAACCTTCGGGACAAGAAATCTAAGTTAAGGAAGCCAAGTCAAGATATTAAGCTCGCCTTTGTACTTCATTTTATTTTGTATATTTTAATGTGCAATAAAGATTTTTATTATTATCATTATTATTACATTATTAAACTGCATTTGTGTGCGTTCTGAGGCACCAAAATAAATTAAATTAAATTTTAGAACTCGGCAACATAACGTAAAAGTAACATGACGAATTCCTCTTCGTTACCCACCTCAAAATAATTCAAAGGCGTCGTTTGTCAAAAAATAATTTGAGAAAAAAAAAACGACTAAAAATGGTTAAAAAAAAAGAAAAAATGTCGTTGAAAACAAATGCTCGCGACAAGAGTCGAGGGACATTTTTAATTGTTCCGATCAAAGATTTCTCAAAGTCAGATACCGCGTTTAGTACAAAATCAAACAAAAACTCGGAATAACGCAATTTACGCTTTTTTGGTTATATATATAAAAAAAAAAAAACCGTTTGCAAATGCTCACAGTTAACTTCTTGGCACTCGTTTAATCCACAACTAAAGTTCTCAATCACACGCTAGAGCATCGATCTAGGAATAGCTTTAATTTCGTATGTGATTATTTGCTTTAAAACTTCGAAATTGGGTGGAAAAGGGTTGTACTCTTTAAGTAGTGCCGAGTAACAACACTGGTTGCAAGTACATCACTAGTTGATAGGAAGTGGGAGATTGCGTCGTAGTGTTGGTTCTTATTTAAATATGTTGTAAAGATATTATTTCTAAACCAATAAAATACCTAATAAATCTATTATATTTCCAGTTTATTTTTTGAGAAATTCGTTAATTTTTTTAGAGAATTCATATAAAAAAAAACATTGCTCAAAATAAGTAAACAATAATCACAGCCCTTAGAACCCAGAGTCCTAGACCTCCATTGTTAGAGATGGGCCTTCCAGTAATTTCTGAAAAACTTGGCCTACACTCGCCACCCTGGCCAGACAAATTGGCGAGGGTCTTATGTATTTTTTTTTAATAACATTTATTAACGATTCCACAAGTTCGTATTAGTGGTACCGGGACCGACGGCTTTACGCGTTCTCCGAGGCACGGGAACGGTGTTGTAAATCTATGACAAATGGACGTAAAAAAGGTGCATTTCTCATTTCTCTTATTATTATAATATTTAAAAAAACTATTCTAATAATATTCTATTGCAACATCGAAACGTTTTGGCCGTTTGTACATTTATTTACAGGAACCTTTTTCGCCCACTATTGTTATATCTATCAAATGTCATGATCATTGGTTCCCCTTCATATTTCATCGGAAACGTCAGGAATTTATCTTTCTTTTTCAACATCGAACCGGTTGCCAGCTGTAACCTGAACAAACGATTAAAATGACAAACGGCAATGATGATAGGCGGAGGTAATCCACAATTTGCGTTTCATTTGTTATAAATAATTACTTTTCCTTAATTACAAACTTTTATATTACAAAAAACTCTGAAATTATGAGTATTTAATATTCAATTGGCTGTCGTTTTCCTTAAAATAAAAATAAAATCGGTTCATGGAAATACACTTTTCTTACATACATTTTTCGTCGATCTACAACACCGCCGTTTCGGTCCCGGCTCTAATAAAACCAAATTGTGGAATCGTTTATTTATTGTCATTAAAAAATTACATTAGCCAACCCGTCTGGCCAAAACGTGGCGAGTGTAGGCCATACTCTCCAGTTCCCCTATTCTGGTACTTAGTCGCAAATGTTATTAGTAGATTTCGTTATTTACATTAGAGGTTGCGTCAAAATACAAAATGTTATTTAATTCTCAACTCTATAAGCGCTCGACCTTGACAGCGGCCGTGCAATTATCAACTTTAATAGTGTGATATCCAGGCGGATACGGATTCCATTATATAACGTCGCGGAGAACGAGTGGCTTCACTCCGTAGCCACGACTCAGACTTAGCTGTTAAGGCACACAGAACCAACAGTGAAAGACAGACGGTTTATAGGGTTTTAGTCCGTAGGCGCCTTGGAATCTCCTTATTAGGCCTCACGGTGAATCGGGCATGCGACCTCCCGCAGTGGCCCTTCAGGCTGGGTCGTATCATTAATGATTTATCGATCTCCGCCTTTAAAAAAAACATTATATAACGTTTGCGCTTAAGTAACAGAATAGGGCTGCAAAACTTGTTCACAGTGAGAAATATTCTGGTGGCGGGTATAATTTTAATTGCTTCTACTCTGTTGCTACTTTCTATATGTTCTCATGTTGCCTGTCTCTGTCCCTTTTCTTCAAATAAATAAACTTTCTGGATGGCCTATGAGACACCACCGCTCTTTGGCAGCGATCATATACAGTTAAAACAAAGTTAAAAAGACAAATCGTTTTAAACAATTCAAGAGTCAAATTCCTTAAAAGAATTTCTCTAGTTAATGTCACGTTCCTTCGGGCGGAATCCAAAAATCCCTTTTTACGATATAAACTGAATTGCTATCGTCATCCCGACGAGTTCGTCTTGAGGACCGGCGGCAATAAACTCCTATCCCTTTGTTACATCCAAATCGGGAAAACGAAATCTAAGGGCCTTTGCACACGACATTTTAAATCGAGATAATATCGCGCATGATACTCAAACGCGGTGCGTTTCGAATAATAAACAGTAGATGCATATGACTCTCCTATCAAGGAACTAACTAATTGGGAAAAGGAGTGGAAGTTCAAAACTCAAAAAACAAAAACTCACGTTTACATGAACACTAGCGTAGTTCATAGTAGTAATAATATATATTTATTTAATGTATAGAAAAAATAATAATAAATATAACAATATAATGTGACAATAATACGTCTACCTCGGACAAACTATGCAGCCGACATATGCATTTAGCTAGGATGGGCGGCATTCGGGAAGCTGCGATGCATCTTCTTATCAAATATACGAGTACATCAGTGTTTAAAGACGAGAGTTTTCAACCAGGACATTCTTCCAGTAGTGACGTACAGAGCAGAAAAGTGGACAATGACAGGTCTGGTCCACAAATTTCAGATCGCTCAGCTAGATATGGAGAGAGCTATGCTATGTATTTCTCTGATGGATAAAGTCCGAAACGTAAAAATACGTCGGAGAACCAAGTACGCTAAAGTGACAATGGGCTAGACAAGTCTATTGCAGAACCGATGGACGATGGAGTAGACGGGTTCTGGAATGTAGACCACGTACGGAAAGACGCAGAGTGGGACGACTCCGCGCCAGATGAACGGATGACCTGAAGAAAGTCGCTGATTGGGGCTGGATGAAGGTGGCAGGAGATCGTGTGAAATAGCGAGTTTTGGGGGAGGCCTATATCCAGCTGTGGAGAGACATGGGCTGATGACAATGATGATGAATGTGACAATACAAAAGAGCCTGAGAAGGCCAAATCAGAACGCTGGCTGCATTTCCCCGCTGACGTGCAATATTGATTCTTTGGGCGAAGAAAGACTTGTGACGAGGCGGTGTTATGTCCTTTAAAAACTTTTTTGCGCTTGGACTCCATAGTTTTCTACAGCAAACGGCACAAATATGTAATCTTTAACATGCTTGTATACTTTGCCGCTTGCGGGACTCCGCATTTTCCGCCGCGGCCCCTGCTTTATGCGCTGTGCCCCTGAGATGCGACGCGGCGAGGGTGTCGACCCACGTGGCATCCCACATTAGAGCACGAATCCAGCAGGGTCCAGAAGAGCCTCGATCGTGGCTAGAACCCTTTTAATAGTATCCTTAAGGGAGCCGTGGCGGGAAAATCTGACCGCACTTTTGGAACAGGAGAGCCCATGAACTCCAAGACAGTCGACCTCCTTTTCACACGGACATAGATGTAAGACACATAATGATGCTGAAAACGAAAAATTTAATGAATGATTTGACTTTGACGGTTTGCAACAATGTTGATAGCGTTGTAAACGTGTTTTTTTAACGCGCGATTATAACCGCTCGTTTAAATCACTTACGCGCGTAAGTCCTAAACATTATTTTTATTATTTGTTTCGTTGATTTAAAAATATATTTAAATTTAAAATGCTTTTACATTGTAGCGGCGCGTGAAATTGCCAAAATTCTTCGGCACGAGCTAATTTTGGATGCGAATAATAAACTTGTTTATTGGAATAATTTATTTAATCTATCTCTCTGGCGAAGATTAACCGAGCTCTCTGAATAAGACAATTCATGCAAAATAACCAAATTCATAAATATTTAAAGTATAATAATAATAAAGTAGGTACGCAGGAGAAATATTAATTATTAATTTATTAAACCACAAATGTTGAAGGTATTTATTACTAATTCATTAATAATGATTTCATATCGTATCATTTCATTTCATATCATTTATACGCCATAAATGCCTGAACGAGCAATGCTGTTTTTATTTTAAATATTTACTAAATAACAGGTTTGTTTAGTTTGGATTCGTATTGTTTCGTTTTGTTTCGTTTTGTTTCGTTTTGTTTCGTTTTGTTCCGTTTTGTTTCGTTTTGTTTCGTTTTGTTTCGTTTTGTTTCGTTTTGTTTCGTTTTGTTTCGTTTGGTTTCGTTTTGTTTCGTTTTGTTTATTTTTGTTTCGTTTTGTTTCGTTTTGTTTCGTTTTGTTTCGTTCACGGCCAGTTGCAGAATGGATAATTAAAATAATCAAAGATCAATATTTTGATATACGCCAAATGATTGGTAGTTAGCTTGTCACTTTGGTTGTTTTATCCAATGACGTGCCTCATATGCATACGTTACACATGACACAAAATAATCAGTCTTTCTGCAATTGGCCGTTAGTAGACTCGTATCATCATCATCACAGCCCCTAGAACACGGAGTCCTGGACCTCCACTGATGGAGATGGGCCTACAAGAAATTTCTGGAGAATTTCGCCTACACTCGCCGCGCTGGCCAGACGGGTTGGCGAAGGTCTCATGTCAATTTATAATGACAATTTAATAAACGATTCAACAAATTCGTGTTAGTAGAACCGATATCGTCGATTTATGTGCTCTCCGAGACACGGGAACGGACGAGATTTAAGTCAAATAAAGGTATATAAGATAAGTCAGCAATAGCAGAACACCTAATGGATAGTGGCACATACCATTGGATTGAGCTGCATGACCCAAAGATACTTTCCACCGATCGTCACTATTATCCTAGAATAGTACGTGAAGCGATCGAAATAAAGAAACACAAAAATTACAATCGAGAGGGGGGTTATAAGCTATCTTCATCGTGGAATCCAGTAATCAATAGGTTTCGACACCGGGAAAAATCGCCTGGTGTCGCCAAGGATATTGTAAGTGTCGTGTGTCGTGATTTCTAAAAACTTTTAAAAGTGATAAGTGGGTAGGTTTACATCTGCCGCCCAGTATGTATGAGACTACACCGCATAGCTTCAGTCGACCCGTGACCACGGCCAATGCAACTTGGCTGAAACGTCGGGAGAAATATGTCTCTAAGGTAAATCACGTAAAGACCCGTTAAAATTATAAAAACTATTATTAATATGCGCGAAAATTTAAAAAGTTTAATATATAAGATAAGTCTAATGGGTAGGTACCCGGTGTACCCTAATAGTAGAGGTACTTAAGGTAGTTAATATAATTTAATGGTACTTATATCTGGTTAAATAAATCTTTGTTATGAACCCTTTTTTTTTATTATTTATCGGCTGTATGTTTGTTTTTTTGTGGCACACTAGAGCCCAAACGCATGGGCCAATTTTGATGATTCATACGTCAATCGATTCGTCTTAATTTTATTAACGACTCCGCAAGTTAGTATTAGTGGAACCGGCTTAACGTGCTCTCCGAGGTACGGGAACGATGGTGTTGAATCTATGACAAATGTACCTAAGAAAAATGTATGTATTAGTATTGGTACATGCCGGGGTTTTGAACTGACCTGTTCTTACAACCGAGCTACTACCGCTCATACTTAAATAAAATTATATTTGTACATATGAGTACCTATCTATATTTTAAATACAATATGGACGTGGGAAACCTCTCAAGACATACTCGTAGCACGTGAAAGTTAGTGCACAACTATTTGAAACAAATTATCCTTTTAACTCACAGGAGAGGACTTGACAACTTGCTTCTACGTTGTAGATATGCCGAATATCATGCGACCTGATGGTCGGACCAATAATTTATACCTAAAGTATATTATGCTAGCAGAGGCGCGGGTGGACGGATTTCATGCTATTATTTTAATCCTTGCCCGCGTGAAGGGCAGCCCCAGCAGCATCCTGGCCGTGTGAGCTGATAGGTGGGACTCTCCGTTCTTGGGGCACTGGATACGCCTGCATGTCAGCAAGAGACCTGGGCCCCAGAAAAGGAAAAAAAAAATGCTGTATTATAATTTTGTATTTTTACTAACACTAGAAATTATAAGATTCTTCTTAGTCATCTCTTTCTTCCGGTCCCGGTTCTACTAATACCACCTTATGCAATCGTTTATTTAACTTGACACCATACCCTCGCCAACCCGTCTGGCCAGAGTGGTGAGTGTAGGCCAAAATATCCAGAATCTTCTAAAAAGAAGTTAAAAGTTAAGTATCATCACGACCGTTTCCCTTTCGGATTGGTAAGAAACCACGCTTATCAAAGACGCGGATGCACATTAATCCAATTTTACTACAGGCCCATCATCAAGTGGCAAGCTCGTCGATGTCTCTAGCGTACCAATTATATAACTTTATTTTTATTTTTTATACTAGCATGTCTTGTAAACTTGCGCCTACCTGATGGTAAGTGGAATGCGAGGTCCATGAATGTTAGTAACTGGAATCAGACACTCATGACTAGCATTAGTCCCTAACACTATGCTGGCTTGACTGAACATGACGGCAATTCGAGTCTGATCCCGAAACGTATGGATACACTCTACAAGGTTTATCGGCACGAACGGTGGCGCCTACCTATTTGAAATGAAACTTTATTTATGATAACTGTTTATGCTATAATAATATAAAATAAATCCATTATGGTCCTGACATTTTCGTGTACACGAAATGCTGGTAAAGTTATCAAACAATGTATTCTTGGCCACGGGCGATCATGCACTCTGAATACTGCCAAAGTTTTAGTCACAATGCTCTATTAATCAGTTTATGCAATCCTGTGCGATTAAGTTTATTAATCTATGAGAACATTCAAAGATTGATTAATAATACCTACTCAATTTTATCCGACTACGCGACGCAAAGAAGGTGTATGTTTGTTCCTTTGTGGCACACTGGAGAACAGACGAGTGGTCCAATTTTAATTCTTTTTAAATTTTGTCAGTTTAATTCGCCTATACGCCGATTATTACTGAACCGATTTTTAGTGTAAGTCTTGTTTCAAACGGTATTATTACGCTATTGCATAGCTTTTATCGCGGGCTTTGAGCGCGGCGACCGAATCAAGAAATTCCGTAACGAAAATAAACCTAACACCCCCCACTCCGACCGGCACAGCGGTGCGGCGTTGAAAGCCGTGCATGGTCACATGTCGTGTTAGTGTTAAAGAAAAAAAAGGTGTCCATTATCGGCTCGAAAGAAGTTAACGTCTTTTCAATACGATAAATTCCTCAAAAATAGGCATCTCCACATTTCAAGCAATGACGTAATTATGCACAAACCATGGCGCACTTTGGATATTGTTCCTAATAGTATTGGCCAGAAGGTGATGCCAGACTGGCGAAGCATAGGTGAGTAGTGAACTGATGAACAAACAGCAAAGCGGCATTGGTCTGATTGACGGCGTATACCAGGTAGAACCATATTGAACCATACAACTTCTTGTACAGTTATGACTAGAAGAAGACAGAAGACCTGGAAAGAATGTGCATTAAATTACAAACATCTAGTTCAATTATTAGTATGTATACCTCATTCAATAAATTATTACAAGATTTATTTTCAAGAGAAGACGCTAGTTTTCATCAAAGTTGCACCCTTCATCAGAAACTTTAAATATTCATCCTGCCAAAAATGTACGTTATCGCAAATTCAGTTTCAGTTTTAATAAGATATAGTGTAGTCCGATTAGCTTACTACGACAATTTTATGCTATGGTCATGAAGTGACCGCGTACTATTTTATATATAATACTTACCCAAGCTGGGGGGTAAACAATATCTGGCAGATGAATTACATGGATTTTTATTGCTATGATTAACTTACTAAATTAATTAATCACATTTCATGATGAATTTACAGTAAAGTTGACCAAATTGGAACCCGCTCTTTGTGTGATTGGGCAAGCGATTACGATCGTGATGATACTTTTAACTTAAAACTTTGCGTTTACGACTAGTTTCGTTAAATAAACTTTCGACTACATTGTTTAGCTAATTAACTCATTTATATAATTACTGTTGAAATTTAATGACTTGTGTCCTTGCAACTTATATGAGCCCGCTAAATAAAAAAAAATAACCGCTATTTTAATTTTCCCGAACTTATCAGACGTTTCTTAAAACTTATCCTGAAAATATGGACGGACAGGACGACTATACGGCGCTGAGACTTGAACCATAACGAGCTCCGACCAAAAGCGTATCTCAAAAGCATCAGATGTTCGAATTCAGTAAAACCGATGCGAAGCAGCTGTGGTAGAGAAAAAGAAAGTAATGAATGTCTGACAGTTGTTTTCTTAAAAATGTTGCGAGACAAAGGATATCAACTGCAGTTGAAAGTGTTCATCCTTGGCCACTATCAATCTATCGCTATACACTTCGCAGCTATCGACGTGATTGAGATGATATTTCCTATTGGGATTTATTAATTAAACAGATTCCAATCGTTTGCACATTTTAAGGTCAGTTAATTATATAAAAATAACAGTATATATAGACTAGACTGGAATCCAAAGCAGCACACGGCACGTGCAAATTATAATTATTATACAAATTAAATTTAAACAAAATTCAATAATATAAATTAAATAATTGATTACACAAATTTAATTTTAAACAAAATATACTCTTACTTACACAATATAGATACAGGTAATATTAACAGGTAACTTAACATTGATTTAACAAACAAAATAAGTCAATATGTGTCAAATAAGGCAGAGGAGATCTTTGGTAATTGACTTTTCGTAAGCTGCAAAACCACTGTCAAAAACACCAATATCAGGCTGCAAGCTAACCACGCTATTGTAGGTGCTATACATTCTCACGAAAGGGTTTAAGAAAAATCTGTTGTTAACATAAGTACAAAGAAAGAATGTATTCGGACATCACAGGATTAGTGTGCACTTAAAAAAAAATCTGATTAGGAAATCTGCGGCCCTATTCCGTTACTGAAGCGCAAACGTTGTATAATGGAATCCGTTAACTACATATGTATATATTAATTAAATAATATTTTGTAATTATGACGCAAGCTTTGACGTGAATAACGGATCACTAATAACTTTTGCGGCTAAGTAACAGAATAAATTTGCTTCGCGCAGCACCAACGATACCCCTGCAGTACCTATTCCCTCTGCTCCATCCCCTGTAGTCTACTCATCGGAAGATGATCACAGTACCTGATGGTTACTTTTACGACAAGACGGAAGTCTTAGTATAATTATGTTAGTTTTTTAAGTATATAGATGTATTATTTAAATAAATATTTTTGACACATTTACAAACTGACTCCGTGGATTTAGATTCGGAGGTACCGGGTTCGATTCCTGGTTGGGACGCAATAATTGATTTAATTTGTAATACGCTTGTATGCTAGTTTGGTACGCTAGAGACATTGACGAGCTTGCCACTTGTCATGATGGGCCTAAAGTTAAATTGGCTAAATGTAAGCTCGCTTCTTTTAAGAGCGTGGTTTCAGACGTCCCCGAACGTCTGACGTACGGGATACGGTCATACATTGCGGGGTAGGCAGAGACAACTGAGCGCCACTTGACACGATCACGACATACCTCTTTCGCTTCGTCGACATTCATTAACCTCTTCATACATGCCCTTTTGTTTAATGCACCTTCAGCCATATAGATATATAATTTCATTTACTTGTTCTAGAGTTTCATCATCAATCTTTATCGTCACGGTTGTCACCTTTGTTCATTCGGAATCTTTCGAAGAAAATACAGTCGTCATTATACCTACTACTTTTTTATACAATCTGTTATCAGTATGTTCCATCATAGAAAGCAAAACAAAACACAGAAAGTAATACTAAGAAACTGATTAGCAAACTTGCCGTACATAAATAAAAATCCAAAAATCATTGAAATTGTATTATGTTTTTTTCCAAAGAAACCAATAAAGCTATGCGTTTTCGTTACTTCAATGCCACAAAGGGGGCAAAGCTCTCACAAACTTATAAAGCAAACTTATTACAGTTGCCAGAGGGTTATGTTCGAAGCCGATCTAGTAAAATATAAGAAACCTGGGCAAATGCAGGATAAAGGGACTCGCCAATATTAGGTCGTCCAATCGATTGGACTGCCGAAATCTTCGATAGTTCTGAAGCAGGACTGATCCAGATACAATTCACTTTTTTATTCTTTCCCTTACTCGTATGGCTGCACAATTTCATCTGAACGATCTGATTTTGACACTAGTTGTTTCATCAAACCGGTCGAGGCGAAGATTTTGCGTCCATGCATCCCTACTACACTTCCAAATATGGCGAGGAAAATGATTAGAGATAAGGACGCAGGAATTTTACATAATCGGCCCGAACACTTATTAATAACATAAATTCTGACTTTATGTTTTATTAATAGCAAATATCTAAATGATAAAACTAATCAGACTATAGTTTTGAAGAAAGCTAAAGTTTCGCAGACAGTAATGAAAACCGACGTGGAATTTAACAAACGACTGTGGATTCATTTAAAGAGTCTCAACTCCATTACAACGTGTTCGAAGTTTGCCATTCTCCAACACGAAATTCATGATGACATCTATTTGTAATTATTATGATTAATTTATTATCTTCATATTATGCAGGTTACGAGTTTGCAAATCCCTTGCGGGGTAGGCAGAGATAATTGAGCGCCACTTGTCACGGTCACGACATACCTCTTTCGCTTCTTCGACTTTCATCAACCTCTTTATACATGCCCTATTGTTTCGATGGCTTTTCAATGCACCTTCAGCTATTGTTTTATTAATTTGGTCGTAATATGTAAATCTAGGTCTGCCAGGGCCTCTTTTACCCACAACTTTCGCATTATATATCTGGTTCGTCAATCTCTCTTCATTCATCCTTTCAACATGCCCATCCATCGAAGCATGCCTTTTCTTATTTTTGTCCTTTCCTTTCTTTCATACCTACCCTTTTGCGTATTTTGTAATTACGTATGCGGTCCGTCAAAGTGACGCCGCATATCCGACGCAACGATATCATTTCTACTGCATTAACTCTACTCTCATGCGTATTCTGACATATCCACGTCTCGCTTCCATACATAAGTGTTGGTACCAGCATGGCATTATGTATGGCGAGTCGAGCCTTGTCACTGACATTTCGACTGGCGATCAGTGACCCCAGGGCACCGTTGACACTATTTCCCGCGTTCACTCTTCTTTCAACATCCCTATTATACTTCCCATCCGCAGTGAAAACACTGCCCAGATATATAATTTCATTTACTTGTTCTAGAGTTTCATCATCAATCTTTATCGTCACGGTTATCATCCTTCTTCTTTCAAACACTAGTACCTTGGTTTTTCTCGCATATAAAATATAGATACGTTATTTATTTATGTAGATGAATCAAATATAAATCATGTTACTTAACGACTTCTATGTATAATCACTACTACTTATAAGTAGATCTACGATTCAGTTAAACTTAGTACACGTCAGTTATAGAGGGTTAATCTCATAAACTGGGTAATTAATGCTTGGATAAACTCGCGCTAAATCTGTCAGTAAATAAAAGAATACAATCTAATTGTAGTATAGTCTTAAAAAGAGAACTGTAATTTATGTTAAACTGATTGACACATTGTAATTATGTCATATTTTATTTTGGTAATTTCCAAGTTATTCAAATGGCGACAGGGATGGGATACTAACCCAGGGTTTATACGAGAGATTATCGTAATCCTAATAAGAAATGTTGGACAGAAGGTACTATCGATGAAGTATTGAGACCTCGAAATTATTTAGTTAAAATTAATGATAATATGATATGGAAAAGACATCTCGATCAAATAATTAAATCTGTGAATGTCATCGAGTCAGGTAGCACAGACAACAATTCTTAAATACTTACTTATGATTGGCTTGCAGAACCAACTTTTTGTTGTTTTATAGAGAAGATATTTTACCTTATTTTATTTTTTATTTGTTTAATTGAAATTATTGTTTTCATCTAGATGTAGGGATATTGTAGTATAGTCTTAAAAAGAGAGCTGTCATTTATGTTAAACTGATTGACACATTGTAATTATGTCATTAATTATAAACATGTATTTCTTTTAATGATATTTTATTTCGGTAATTTCCAAGTTATTTCACTAACGATTACGTTTAAAGAAACATAATACCGCTGCAGGTACTAAACATCGACCTGATTTTATAGTAGATTGTTCTTATATAAGCAGTCTATTCGAACAGGTTTATTTTTAAATTACATTTTTAAGTTCTTATAAACGACAAGAAAAGTTCTGAAGAAGACAGTTTGACCTATTTAATATTATATCTTTGCCTATAAATATAATGATGGTAGTGACAGATATATCCAATTATCTTCACGCCAGTTCAATTGCGGGGTAGTCAAAAACTACGTTTTAAAGTTGCATGATGACAAGTGGCAAGCTCGTCGATGTGTCTAGCATACAAGACTAAAGAAATGTCACAAATAAATTGTTCCTCTCTCTTCCCCTTCCCCGCCGCGCTGTTTCCCCTTGAGCGATATTTGTCAATTCCTTGTTCTAAGGTTCCACCTCCTGACTTAAAGTGCCAAACATACCTGTTATAGGTATAGTATTATTTCCGAAAGTCGATTTTTGAGCCCGCAATCAATTAACCCGGCGCGAACATTTTATATATTTTGTACTTTGTTACTTGTACCATTTTTTTGTTACTAAGTAAAATAGCTTAAAGTATCCACCGTTCGTGCTGATAAGCCCAGGAAAGTGTACCACACGTTTCGGGATTAAGCTCGAATTGTCATCATTGTCACGAAGCCGGCATAGTGTTAGGGACTGATGTCCTGACTCATGGACCTCGCGCGCCACTTACTCGTCATCGGGGAGCAAGGTCACATGTTATGCTAGTATAAAAAATAAAACTTTGCTTGTTGACATCAATGGCCGACATATTGAATGAATTGAACCAAACTGATTGAATTAATGAATGAATGACAAGTTCAAACAACATACATTAAATTTAGTACCCCTACCGTCTACTAGGCGGCGCCATTTTTTATGTGAACCGAATTCGACAATCGCTTGATTTAAGTTCCCACGCCCGTGACCACAGCCTATATATACAACTTGGTTAAATAAAAAAATAAAAAAAAAAAATTATTTGCAATAAATAAATTAATTGTTATTAATATTTTTTTGTCGTCACGCGGCTCTCACCAACATCATCCGAAGGGCTCTTGTCACTGCTGGAGTACCCGCAATCTTAGAAGCATCTGGGATTGTGCGGAGCGATGGCAAGAGACCCGACGGAATGACTGTTGGGCCGTGGAAACTTGGCAGGTCTCTGGTGTGGGATGCGACGTGTGAAGACACAGCTCCATCTCACATCCAGGCGACCTCGTCAGGCGCGGGAAGTGCGGCATTTTCTGCGGAGAACCTCAAATTGCGCAAATACGCCAACCTTGGTATCGGTTACGAATTTGCGCCGTTTGGGGTCGAGACGATGGGCCCATTGGGACCGTCAGCTAGGCGCTTGGCCAAGGAGTTGTCAAAGCGGCTGACAGAAAGGTTATTTTTGCCAATTTATTTTTATAGAATTAGAATATAAATAAGAATATATATAAGAATAAAATATATAAAAATTATGAATTTGAATTTGAACGGCTGACGGAGAAATCTATTTATTTCTTTCTATTAATTTCTATGAATGTTAATGTTATGTTATGTACATCATAACAGATTGTGTCAACGTATTAGCCTCGCTATACAAAGGGGAAATGTTGCCAGTCTCCTTGGGACTATCTCGGACATTTTTTATTTATAGTTTAGTTTATTTTTAATTTTATTATTTAGGTAGCTTTTAATTTATATTTAATGTACTAATTAACTTCGAATAAATTGTTATTACTTATGAAAAGAACAAATATCACAAAACTACAGTAAAATATCAAGTAATGAATACATCCTGACAAAGAACATTTTCATGGGAGCCCTTTAGTGACGACAATTTGCACCTGCGACCTGAAAACCGATTAAAATGATGAAACGATTGCTCCATTGAGATTTGCGCCACGGTTTAATCTTTCATCCTGTACGGCTGAGTTACGAGTAGGGGAAATAATATGTCTATTGGCTCCGAATGGTGATTGGCAACTTTCAGAAAGTACATTTGAACTTTGTCCAGCATTTAATTACATAGTATGTGGTTCATAAGTAATAACAATTAATTTATTTATTGCAAAAAAAATAGTTTTTATAATTTTTATTTAGCCAAGTTGTATAAGCTGTGGTCACGGGCATGGGGTGGAAACTAAGATCAAGCAATGGTCAATTTCAGTTCACATAGAAAATGGCGCCGCCAAGAAGACGGTTAATGTCTGTGGTTTAAACATAATAGACTTGTCATTCATTCATTAATTTGGTTCCATTCATTCAATATGTCGGCCATTGATGTTAAGAAGCTAAAATTTATTTTTATAATTAATTACATTTATCACAGATTTACAACAACACCGTTCCCGTGAGTCCGAGAGCATGTAAAGCCGTTGGTTCCGGTTCCACTAATACTCGTACCAACTTGTGGAATTGTCAAAAATATTGTCATTAAAATTGACATCAGATCCTCGCTAACTCGTCTGGCGTGGCGAGTGTAGGCCAATTTCTCCAGCTCCAACATTATATAATTATTTTATAAGTACCACAAAACGTTTTTCGCGACCGTATCAATTGATCTATGATTTATTTATGTTGTTTTCGGCTATAATTTGCAATGATAATAACCATAATGTAATAAAATCTCGTCTATCTACAATTTTACACTTTCTAAATAGCTCCCAACAATGTTAATTAGTGTATAAATGTATGTATATTAGTATATTATAGTATATATAAAGGTATATTATGTAAGTACGAGTATATTACAGTTATAATTATTTTGAATTTATCCTACTATTAATATTTCTTTCACTGCACCAATAAATGTTCTAATTTGTCCCAAAGGTTTGGCTGTCAAAATAAAATTGGTTTAGTTATATAGGCAGTGCAAACAAACATATATACAGACTGACCGACAGCTACTTCCACATTTATAATATTAGTATGGATATAGAGATCGCTATATTTTCTCAATAGTTGCCAACATTAAAAAATCCCAAGTAGCCAATGTCTATATGGTTTACCCTATATCGCTGTGCGGCTGATGTAACAATTGGCTGCAGCATTTATTTTACACGATATCCAATTTGTTTAATAACGAGTTTACAAAATGGATTACAGTATTTGAATCAGTACCATACATGCATATCTTCACGTCAGTTCCCTTGCAGGGTAGGCAGATACAATTGAGCGCCACTTTTAACGATCACGACATACCTCTTGCTTCGCCGATAATTATCAACCTCTTTATACATGCCTTTTAATGCACTTTCAGCCAGTTTTTTTTATTATTATTTTTTAAGCTATTTTAACTAGTCTTATTTAAGTTAATTTTAGTATACTAATAAAGTTTAAGCCCCTTTACAGCCGCATTTAAGTTATTTTAAGTGTCTTCATCTTAAGGTTCCTACTGCCAGTTCTGTTCTTTGCTCAAATATAACACTTTCCAGGCACGATAGATATACGAATCAGTAAATTATATAACATAACACTCGTACCTAATAAAATTATGTACATAATCATAGACCTAACCAAATTCCGGTGGGAATGTACGGTGACAAAATAAAGAATAAAGAATTCGTGATATGTGAGTCTCAGTCTGCCAGAACCATCGTAGCATGCCTTTCCATATTTTTGTCCCTATGCTTTTTTTATACCTACCATTTTCCGTATTTCGACGTTACGTATGCGGTCAGCCAAAGTGACGCCGGATATTCGACATACGAGTATCCACGTCTAGCTTCCATACATCAGTGTTGGTACCAACATGGTATTATGTATGTGTATGGCGAGTCGTTACCAAAAACATTATTTTTATTTTTATTTATTTATTAAGGTACAAAAAACAGTTAACAGACAAAACATTTGACAAAATACAGTGATATAAATAAGTAGTAAGTTTGCCAACCTAATATTTGTACACAGCATGCAGTAAACAATATTAAGAATAAAATACAGAAAGACATTAATATCTAAATTTAAACATATAAGTAAACAATTTGGCATACATATCTTATATATAACTAAAATTATATATATTTATATAAACACAAAAACATTAATAATATAGTAGTAATAATAAGTATTCTTAATAACATTAAATCAAACAATAAAATCAGCATATTTATTGATTTAGTTTATGTACGTGGTGTTTAAATATAACATTAAATACAAGTCGGGGGGCAAGAAACCAAACGGTATTAGAATTAAATAACTATAAATTTATCCTAATAATTTCCCTCTCCAACCCGTTTGGCCATGGCGAGTTTGGGCCAAACTCTCCAGAAATATCTGGAAAGTCTCCAACAGCAGGAGGTCTAGGACTCTGTTTACTAGGGGCTGTAATAAAACCTAAAAAAGAATAAACTAACTATAAATGAAAAATGTTCTCCAGTGACGTCCAATTAGAGATAATCCCTTAGAAGACTGGCAACATTTCCCCTCTGTATAGCGAGGCTAATGCGTTGACAGAAATAATTGCCAGCCTTCTTGTCTCTATTGCCATGTACAAGAAGACAATGACATATTTATATTAGGTATGCTGCGTTATAACTCCTTAGAAGTTAGACGCAATAAAGCATTAAATAAATAAATATTTCCAGACAGGTCACACAGCGCCATCTAGTTTCCGTGGTAAGCTACGAGGCTTGTGTTACGGAAACTAGATAGTTGATAAACTACATATTATACATATAAACACCCAGACCGAGACAAATTATACAATGTACAACTTGCCCCCGGTGGGACACGAACCCACGACCTCCCGAGTTCACGGCAACGTTTGTTACCACTAGACCACGGAGGCGGTCGAATTAGTCTTATATATATTAAATATTCTTATAGGTAAAATATATCTACCTGCTATATTAAAATTAATTTCATTGTTTGTACCTAACAAACTATCGATTATTTGCTGAGGAGAGACAAACCTACTCCAGTACTCCCCGTGCAATCGTTTTATTGAACAAAATCGTGTAGTCCTATGTAAAAACATTGTTCATTATTATTATTATATAAATACATAATAAATTTATTTAACATTAACACCTCCTCTTGTGTCTTAGAGTTGTTTTTCTTGTTGCCCTTTAGGTTAATTGTTTAAAATGTACGTGAGTTAGGGTGTTGGCATGACAACAGCGTTAGTAGTGCATCACATTACATGTAATGCGCAGCTGACTGAAGCTGAGCCAAGACCCTTGCCACATCATATTAATTTTAATTGTAAATTATTATATTATTTTTTTAATATTATTTATTTATTCTATTCTAATTTGGTAAACATATATGTAAACTGTACATTTAGTGCTCCTTCCGATTAAGTAAATGGTACTGTATATCTCTGCGACCCGTGACTCACCCAACATAAGGCATCAGCTGAAAATCAGCGCTGCAGCCTCGGCTGTAGCATATGCTGAGCTGACCACCTATTTATCGCCACACCTGTTTGTATGTTTCGGTATATAGAATAGGCTTACATTTAAATTTATTCCTTGCATATTTTAATTTTTTGTAACCATTCTAATTGTTGTGATAAATAAAGTATTTTCTTTCTTTCTTTCTTATATATTTTTCTGATTGTAATACTTATTGATGTGGCAATAAACATTTTTTGTTTTGTTTGTTTGTTTAAAGTACTTGGAGCCATATTAATTCGCACATCTAGTCACTTGTGTTTGAATTTTGTTATGAAATATGTATTGCTTAGACGTATAATCTGTTATGTACATTTTCATGGAAATAAATAAATAGATTACTCCGTCACCCGTTTAAGTGCCAACTCCTTGGTCACACGCTTGGCTGACGGTCCCCATGGTATATCGTCTCGTACCGAGGTTGGCGTATTTAGCTAGAGCTTCTCAGGTTGCCTGTCAAAGTAAAACATCTTTATTCACGTAAACCTATTACAGGCATTTGTGACATGTATTTTTTTTTTAATGATTCAACTCCTGTTAGTAAAAAACTAAACAGCAAATTCCTCATCTTATTTATCACCCATCGTGAGAAGAGAAATACAAGAAAAAAAACGAAAAATGTTAATTGCAAGATTTTTATACTAGCAAATGTGACCCTGCATCGACCTGACGGTAAGAGGCGCGCAAGGTCCATAAATGTTAGCAACTGGATAAACACTTATGACTGACACCAGTCCCTAACACTATCCCGGCTTATCAATGAAACATGTGATTGTGTTAAAGCTATTAATACGACTCACTTGCCGCACTGGAATTCCAACCAGCGCACTTTTCATTTAAATTGGCCACAGGCATAACATGGACGTCAATTAACTAGATGATTGTTCAAAGGTAACAACTTTGTTAGGCGATGTTTTATTGTTAAGGTACGCTCACACCAATTCGTCCAACTTGCGTCCGCTAAAATAAGTATAATTGCTTAAATAAGGATGATTTAGATAACATGCATATTAACCATGAAAAATTTGTCACTACTGGACCGATTTGGATAAAACTTGGTTCATATGTTACTTGGAATAATTTGTGTGTATTTTGTAAAGTGTAATTAGATGTACGGATCCAATGGGGTGTATCACTAACTTTTTATCACGGTAGATGGCGCGTGATAGATGGTACCTAATAGAACTGTCATTTTCATAGAAAACTTGTATTTTTATTACGAAATTTATTATTTTCTGGATATTATGCCGAAGTGAGCAGCTTTTAAGTGTACAAATCGAGATTTCCAAGCGAAATCTAAGATATGGTGATCTCAAAATTGCCGTTCTATTAATTATACATTTTTACTTTTAAAAACGGTGTGCGCTTTCTTAATTCGTCTTTTAAGGTAGGTAACGTTAAGTTAATACACTTTTCTGTTATAAAACTAAAAAAACTACAAAAAGATTTAGAATAATGCGACATAGTTGTAAACAAGGTACCATTGTTGCTAGCGACATCTACAAAAAGCTTTGCATGATACACCCCATAATTATTTCACTTACATAAGATGCTCTACTGAGTAATATTGCAATTCAGCAATAATATTTATTCTGACACTAGAAACATATTAGATTATATAGACTAATTATAATTCGAATAATGGAGACGTCAAAAAATGCTGTACTGTATTGTCAATTTCTAAATAGCACTAAAATGAAAACTTAAAAAAAAAAAAAACTCGTCTACGTATCTATGATAAAATGATTTCAAATTAATAGCTGAAAAGAAATAAATTAAAATTGAAAGGAAAATAACAAACTCAACGGGTCCGTCGCCAAAAAATTTGATAACTGCTTAACTACACCATATACTAATACACAGTCCAAGCCAGCATAGTGTTAGGGACTGATGTTAGTTATGAGTGTCTGATTCCAGTTGCTAACATTCATGGACCTTGCGCTTACCTTACTATCAGGTGGGCGCAACGTCACATGTCGTAAGAGTATAAAAAATAAAATAAAATACATACGCTTGTTAACAATCAGGACCCATTAAAAACCGAGACAGGTACAAAACTTCCCAACAACTTCCAAACCTATTTGATGATACCCCACTAAATATAGTTCGTCGACTTTATTTTTTTTTATTTTCCACAATATGGCGTCTTGTTATCGCTTTAATAAAATTTGATTAATGCCTTATCTTTAGTGACACTCGCGTGATGAAGAAGACGACGATTGACGTGAGAATTATTACAATCGGCCAACGCGTTTGGTCTCCAGTGTGCCACAAAGGAACACACATAAATACATAGGCTGATAAACACATGACCCTTCTTTACGTTGCGCAGTCGGTTAAAAATAGTACTTACTCGATTCACTTAATTGGCCTTTTTCATTCGAATAATCGTATTCGGCAATGTGAGAATCAGGGTTCTGGACATGTTGAAAGCGTGAAAACTGTTGAGCACTATTTCTGGCTCTTTCGATTTACTCGTACGCGTCGGTTCGATATTCATTATCAACATAACATCACAGCCCATAGCACAGCGTCCTAAATTTCCACTGTTGGAGATGGGCCTTTATGAATATATATATGGAAAATTTGGCCTACACTCGCCTTGCTGCCCAGATGGGTTAGGGAGGCTCGTGATGTCATTCCGTTTTTAATGACAATGTATTAAAGATTTTACAAGTTGATATAAGTGGAACCGGGACCGACGGTTTATTTTTATTATATTTTAAAGAAGGTTAATCGATAAAATATTACGTTAATTAATATTTTTGTGTCCCGAACGGGGAATCGAACCCGTACCTCTGAGTTTAAATCCACGGACTTAACCGCTAGACCACGGAGGCAGTGAATCGATAAATCATCAATGATACGACCCCAGCCTGAAAGGCCACCGCGAGAGGTCGCATGCCCGACTCACCATGAGGCCTCATAGGGAGACCCCAAGGCGCCTACGGACTAAAGCCCTATAAACCGTCTCTCTTTCACTGTTGGCCCTGCGTGCCTTAACAGCTAAGTCTGAGTCGTGGCTACGGAGTGAAGGCACTCGAGGAAGGGACCGACGGCTTAACGTGCTCTCTGAGCCACGGAAATAGTGGTGTTGTAACTATGACAAATACGTAAAAAAAGTGTATTTCTCATAATTGCTCATCGCCGGGGTTCGAACCGACTTCTTTAGGATTTTAAGAAAAGCGTTCTTACCGAAGCACCACCGCACAACACCGGTTTAATATACTCGAGTGAAAAGTGATAGATCTCCAAAGAAAATTAGTGTGTAACAAATCGAGTCGGCATGCATGTCGAAAGCGCAAGAATTGCCCTGATCGCCACGGCGGACGCAAGTTGAACGCGTCTGTTTGTGACCTTAACTCGTTCAATAGATTTTGTTTGTGTAAAATGGGATTCGCGAAATAGCACAAAACGTCACGCTTGGCCTGATAAATGTTTTGAGGCCGGCGAATTGATGGGAACATTTGTAATTTTGTAAATCCCTCTTTGTTGACATTTCATGTAGTACCTACCTCTTCTCCTTTCATACTATATTTTTTATGTTTTTTTTTCTTGACTTAGCAACAAATTGTCAGTGGTCAAATTTTTTTTATTTATTTATTCAAACTTAATTGCACAAAGTACAAAGGCGGACCTAATGCCGCTAAACATTCTATGATGGTCAAACCTTCGGGACAACGAGAGCAGTAAGTACATAAGGTAGTTGCAATACTAAATAAACTTGAAGAGTTTTAATGCAGATAACATATACATATTTATTATTAATTACATACTAATAGATACATATGTATAACGAAAAAAATATTAACAAAACAACATAATATATACATAATACTATACCTACTAATGATAAATCACAGCCTGGTTAAGACTAAGCTAAAACAAAAGGAGGAACATCGAAAATTACGAACCTCGGTCTTGCATGTAGTGAGCATACACTAGTTCATCTTGTATAGAATACTGTTCTCGCCTTTGGGATGGTTCCGCCGCATATTTGCACGGCCGCTGTCAAGGTCAAGCGCTTATAGAGTTGAGAATTAAATAATAATTTGTAATTACGACGCAAGCTCTGACGTAAATAATGAAATCCACTAATAACGCGACTAAGTAACAGAATAGGCTGCAGGAATCGTACCCACCGGGACGCGTTTAAATGTACGGCCTTAACTGCTAGACTACGGAAGCAGTCAGAATATAATATATTTATAAATAGGTCCAAGAAGTTCAAAGACTATGAACTCCATTCTTACATAAACAATTATATTTTATCGTTCTTTGAAGAACACGATGAGCATTCTTATTAAAATAATCACGACAAACAATTTTGTAAATGAAAAGGTTTTGTTTTTTGTTCCGTTAATATAAAAGGTTTTAATTTAGCTTTGAAACTCTAATATTTTTTTAAATACGAAGAAATTCAAAAAGTAAGTACAAAAAATGCTTAACCGGGCCGCACACCTAAACAGTAAGCAGAAATCGTACAGCAAATGTTTTAAGGAACAATTAATGCGCCCATATAATCTCTGAGTATCGAGCTAAGTTGAAGTGGCTACCAATTCGTTGTCGCAGAAACCTTCGAATTCTTTGTCTGCTTTTTTCTGTATTAAATACCTCACCGAAATACCTCAAGAACAAATTCTCCTTCCTCTCTTCTCTCCACGACAGGTCGTTGCGGTCATCGCATAACGCTGTACTTGCTATACCATCTCACCACTCTAGTTTTATGTCCGACTCATTTGCAGTTGTTGCCGCAAATCTGTGGAACAACCTGCCCTTAAATATCCGACAAGCGCCCAACAGAATGCTGTTTAAAAGAATGGTCTTCACACACTTCTTGAATAGTTCCTAACAACTGTAAGTAATATTGTATGTATGTATGTATTATTATTTGAATTTTATTATTATATATATATTTATGTTTTATATTAGTATTAGATTTAGATTTAGTAGAATTTTAATTATCTATTTTCTTGTTTAAATATTTGCACCTACCTCCCACATACCATGTTCGTAATATCCCTATGGTTAACCGAGTAAGAATGTCTAGCGGCATTAGGACCTAATCGGCCTTTGTACATAGTGCAAAAAGTTTTAAATAAATAAATAAATGAGAAGCATTTGCTACTCGGTGCAGTTTACTGCGTGATAGCGATTTTCACGCCGCACGTTTACGGGTTTAAATACGTTATGATTTTTGCCCAACACTTCAGGCAGCATTTGTTTAAATATAAAAAAAAAACTAAAGTACTTGGCAGCATCCTATAATACGGCCGGAATATTTCTCGATCATTAATAAATTTAGAATAAGTCTTATTTCCAGCGGGGTGATTTTTATATAAATATCATTATGATAAAGGTTACAATATTAGTTCTCATTAAAAGTGGCATTTGACATCATTCCAAATGGCAGATACTTTCAACAACAACAACAAATAGGCGCAGTAGTGGCTCGGTTGTAAGAACGCGTACCTTAAATCCTACAAAGGCTGGTTCAAATCCACCCGGCATGTACCAATGAGAAATACACTTTCTTACTGACATTTGTCATAGATTTACAACACCACCGTTCCCGTGCCTCGGAGAGCACGTTAAGCCGTCGGTCCCGATTCCACTAATACCAACTTGTGGAATTATTAATAAATTGTCATAAAAAATTACATCATATCCTCGCCAAGCCGTCTGGCGAGCGTGGCGAGTGTAGGCCAAATTCTCCGGTTATGGAAGGCCCATCTCCAGCAGTGGAGGTCTAGGACGCTGTGTTCTAGGGGCTGTAATGAAGGTTTTTTGTACCTATTTCTTCGTAAGCCATCTTCATAAAAAGACGTTATGTATTGCACTTTAGATGTGCGTATTTACGCCATAAATCCTTCAATTGCTAAATGTTGAGCAGAAAATACTGTACAGCGTTTGCCATACGCTTGCTGTTTTCTGCTCAAGTGTGCAGCTCGCTACAGCGTTTGCTATTCGTTTATAGCGTTTGCTGCTCAAGTGTGCGGGCTGCTACAGCGTTTGCTGTATTACTGCCACTTGAGACGCTTCGTAACATTGCAGACACAACTTACTTTGTTGATGTTGCGCGAGGGAATGTGGACTCTCCTGAGTAAACAAAATTCTATTACGTATAGTATACCCACTGGAAACACCTGGCAAAGTCCACTACTGCTTATTCCCCGTTTCAACACAAATTACAGGCGTAACGCGTTCTTTATTAGGGCAGGTGCGCGAGCACTTCAGGCGAATAGAGGTTGTTTAGGTAATGTCAGTATTGATTTGTACTATTTTATATGTTTTTTTTTGTATATAAATTCTTATAATTTATTTTTATTTTTTGTTCAAGGTGCAACTATAAGCGAAAACTGTTAATTGGCTTTATTGAATCTAATCTTAAGTTTACTAGTGTAAAATAGCTGTAAATTTTCCAAACATAATAAATAATAAATAAATAAATAAAATAAATATATAATTACTACAGCTTTTGCTATAAGCTTGCTGTTTGCTGCTCAAGTGTGCGGCCCGCTTTACTGTCTGTGGCTAATTATTATAATCAAAATTTATGCGTTCAAGTTATTAAAAGTTTTCTCTACCAACTTATTTGTTATTTTTTTAGTAGAAAGGTTTTTATTAGAAATCCTAATACTGAGGTTTGTGCTCTTGTATATCATTCATCATTTTTCATTTCAGCCCCTAGAACACAGTGTTCTAGACCTCCACTGCTGGAGATGGGCCTTCCAGAACATATATCTGGAGAATTTGGCCTACACTTGCCACGCTGGCCAGACGGCTTGGCAAGGATATGATGTCATTTTTTTTTATGACAATTTATTAACGTTTTCACAAGTTGGTATTAGTGGAACCGGGACCGACGGCTTAACGTGCTCTCCGAGGCACGGGAACGGTGGTGTTGTAAATCTACTTATGACAAATGTACGTAAGAAAAGTGCATTTCTCAATGGTACATGCCGGGTGGATTTGAACCGACCTTTGTAGGACTTAAGGTACGCGTTCTTACAACCAAGCCACCACCGCGCCACCAAGCCACCACCGCGCCTTGTATATATTACGTCTAAAAGCGATATCATTTACATTTAGTTTTATAACTAACTGGTGCCAGTAGCAGTTGGTTAAACTAAGGTGTATCCTATTTGTGAGCCAATCCTAAGAGGTTAAAACTAGTGTTTTAGTTGTAGCCAATATAAAAATATTAGTTTTAGTTTTATCCGAATGCAACTGTATATACCTAGTATTCGTCTTGAATAAATATTAGATGCATCCGCCTCCGTGGTCTAGTGGTAACAAACGTTGCTGTGAACTCGGGAGGTCGTGGGTTCGATTCCCACCGGGGGCAAGTTGTGCATTGTATATTTTTGTCTCGGACAAAAAAAAGTATGATATGTAGTTTATCAACCATCTAGTTTCCGTAACACAAGCCTCGTAGCTTACCACGGAAATTAGATGGCGCTGTGTGACCTGTCTGGAAATATTTATTTATATCTAAGTTTAACCAAATGCTACCGGCCGCATCAGTTCTAGCCTGGAAAGCATTCCATTAATTCACCGTGCCGATGCCGGTCCATCGTGTTGTGGGCAGAGTTTTTATTATATATATATTTATTTAATGTAACAAATAATGGACAACTTACAGCTAGATACATAATATATATATACAGTACATATGGGTAGTGTATGGCTAATGACAAGTTGCCACCGATAGCAAATAATACTAATTTAATAAATGTGTATTTCATAGTTGGTATAACTGAGTCGTGTCAGATTGGTTTTTCCAAATGGGGTGTATCACTAACTTTTTATCACGATAGATGGCGCATGATAGATGGTACCTAATATGACTGTCAGTTGCATAGAAATCTTGTATTTTTATTACGTAATTTATTATTTTCTGAATATTATGCTCAAAGTGAGCAGCTTTGAAGTGTACAAATCGAGATTTTCAAGCGGAATCAAAGATATGGCGATCTCAAAATTGCCGTTCTATTAATTTAACCTTTTTTGATTTTTAAAAACGGTGTTCGTTTTCTTAATTCGTCTTTTAAGGTATGTAACGTTAAGCTAAAATACATTTTCCGGTTATACAAATAAAAATCTACAAAATAATTTAAAAAATGATGCGTCATAATTTAAAACAAGGTACCATTGCCGGTAGCGACATCTACAAAAAGGTTTGTCTGATACACCCCATTGGCTTGAAGAAATAGCTTTCTCTGACTGGTTAACTTATGTACGTTCATAGTTTTCTGATTTTGTAATCAAAATGTATTGCCTCTTACCTCGTTTTATTACCAAGCCATTTATCATAATTCTACCAAGTCATGTTAGGGAAGATCAGTTTATACCAAGATCAATAATTATAAAAGTTGATACGTTTGGTTTCATCTTGCCTTTTCCAATGTACAAGTACGTCTACACCATCGCTCGTCGGTTCTACGACAGACTTCAGTTTGTTAATTTTGAAATATAAGAAATTTTGATAATTTTACTATAAACCCAAGTGGCAAACTCGACGATGTCTCCTGCATATAGAAATGTCATAAATTATTTTTGATGTTATTTTTTGTTTGAGCTCAGTATTTCATCTAAATCACGGTCCTAACCGCTAGACCACGGCAATAAACTGAATGAATGAAATGAACGGAAGAGCTAGATCTTGGCAGGTGAGTACTTCGAGGCATTAGAATAGTTTTATGTTTTCAAGTTTATGTATGCCTATGTGTATGTGTGTGTGTATTTCTGTTGTATTGATGTAATACTTATTCCTTCGTAATTCTTGTACTCTTGTATTCATTCTTATTTTTAAATTTATTGTCATTGTTTTCTTTGTTAGCTTCTATTATATCTGATTATTGGCTTTATCGTATTACTATTTTCTCCTATATATGTTTAAATTAGCTGTAAGTATTCCTAAACAAATAAAATCATTTTTTTGTATCTTAAATTAAAATAAAGTATCATCTGTATGCCTTGCAGGGTTCAGTTTACATATATAATATATATACATATCTATTATAATGTGACATTTATCGAGTCTAGTATGTTACGAAGAGCTTGCTTTTTGTCATAATGGGCTTATAGTAAAGTATATATATATATAATATATGTATATAGCAATATATAATAAGTATGAGTGGTCATCATTTAAACAATTTTTAAGTTGAGCCTCTTATCGTAAGGCAAGTAACTACCAGATTTATTTACTAAATAGGGACTATTCACACTTTCTTATTCCTATAACAACAAAAGGAAGTATATTATAGATGTATGTGATTGTAGTTATTTATTAGTATTTAGTATATTGTTATTATATATATAATAACAATTAAAAGATTCGTTTTTCAGTCAGATTAAACAGGTCACTGGAATTTGCTAAGCTGCTGGTCTTCTGCTAACAGGAGTAGAATCATTCATTATAATTTAAATTATGACGTGTCACAAATGCCTGTAATAGGTTTACGTGAATAAAGATATTTTGACTGTGACATTCTCATAACTAAGGCAACATTTTTAGTGTTGGGGGTAATTTAAAACGATATCTATAGGCGTTGCAATATATTAGTAGGTGACTAAGACACCTCAGAAGTTCGTCTGTCGTATTTTTTATTTTTTGTTATGAGGTGTATTATATTATATATAATTGTATTGTATATAAAATATTGAATATTTAGTGTATGTATACTACGTATGGTAATATGTATATACTAATATATGTGTATAATAATATAATTAAACCGCAGAATTTAATACAATTTTTCACCTAAATTTTAATTAAGTTCTTAAGTTGTCTATCGGCTATTATAAGTTCGCCTTTGTCCTTGTGTAATAAAGATTTAAATAAATAAATAATATGCTACACTTACCTCAACTCTCATTACATCTTGTTGAAAATTGAATACATAAAAAATAAACGACCACGCTTTAGTTCAGTGGGGATTAGTTGAAAACGCCGATTAGCGAACTATGTTGCGATGCCACATTCAAATTATTTTCACCATCAATTACTTTAGTAGCTGAATGGTTAAGAATGATCGTTTCTCCGGTTATGGAGACGCGTCATACGTTTTGACTGATGACAGCATACTGCGAGTCACCGTCAGACTATCTCGTACGAAAATAACCCTTCCCATCGCACATTTGGAAGTAATCGCTTATTGGTTCAGACACCAAGTTGAGGCACGAGTTTTGGTAGCTCGAAAAAACCACGCAAATAACGAGTTCAAATATAAGATTAATATTTACGTCAATAAAGGTGAAACGGTTTTTTCCGCCTTCAATCAGACTGTTGCTGTACAAAGCACAGATCAGATCATGCGGGGAATACTGTTCTCGCCTTTCTGATCTCAATGTCCTGCAGAGGCGAGCTGTAACAATTATGAACGATGCCACTATATCTGGAACTCTCGAATCCATGCAGCTTCGCCGAGATGTGGGTTCTCTGAGCGTGTTCTACCAGCTATACTATGGTGAGTGCTCTGAAGGACTCTAAACCTAATCCTGTCTTCTCCATTCCATAACCGAACTACACGCACAGTTTACAATATACAGCCACATACCGTAATCACCATTCCTTTGTGTACGTATAAATTGGGGGACTTATACATCTGTCGCACATTAAAGATATAGAATGCTCTCCAGCCTCTGTGTTTCCACTTTCCTATAACGTGAAGTCGTTTAAACGAAGTGTGAAAAAGCATCTAGTCAAGCCGGCAAGTGTTAGGGACTGATGTTAGTCATAAGTGTCTGATTCCAGTTGCTAACATTTATGGACCTTGCGCGCCACTTAGCATAAGGTGGGCGCAAGGTCAAACGTCGTGCTAGAATTAAAAATAAATATGTAACTCTTATGTTTAAAAAAACAGGACTTCTGAGCCATGAGTGGAGCTCAAGTCAACCTTAAAACTAGTGTTTTTAAGTTTACAATTGTGTGCAACTATAATACGCCATCTACGATCGACTAGATATTTTTTTGTCTAATAGTTATCTAAGCAATAATTGGAGCCAATGTCAACCTTTATTTTTTAACCTTTTTAATGCTATAGTAATTTTAAAAAAGTATATTGTGAAATAAACTAAAAACTAAACTTTTAATAAATTACTATTAATAACAAAAAAAAACTATACAATAATTAAAAATACAACGTAATAAATACTATAACAAAAATAAAATTAAATAGAGCAAAATCAAAACAAAATAAAATATTATAATGCTATAATTATGTACATCAATAATATCTATATATACTCGTACTTACTGCCTCCGTAATCCATCGGTTAAGGCCGTGGATGTAGATGCGGATTTAGGTATCGGTTTCGATTCCTGGTCGGGACACAATAATTTATTTGTGATATTTCTTGAGTTTGGTACACTAGATACATCGACGAGCTTGTTGTCCTGATGGGCCTATAGTAAAGTTGGCTAAATGTGAATCCCCTTCTTTAAAGCGTGGTTTCCCCGGCAGACTGGGCAAATTACCATCATCAGTGGTATATACACCTATTTACACTTTACTTTAATCACGATTTTGTTAAAAAAAAAACTTGTTTACTTGCATAAAATCGAACCTGATAGCATCTACAAGTGTAACCGCTAGGCCACAAAGGCATTTGGTTTAAAAATAAACAAATAGAACGTGTGTTTATGGTTTGTACATTTTTGAATATTTGATTTGGCGGGGAAACAGATTGTAGTTGGCACAAAGACGGAATACGTATGGACGTGACAATAATGTTTTCTTTTTTGTTTAGGGCCAATTTCAATTTCACACGAAGCATCACTGTGGGCCTAATTCTGGCGCTTTCGACTTGCGTGTCTTTCGAAATATTCGAATAAATGTAGGGCAAATTCTCCAGGTATATGTCCTGGAAGGCCCGTGTCCATCAGTGGAGGGCTATAATGAATAAATAGGGGCTGTAATGAATGAATGAATGAGTTACTTACAAAACAACAAAAGGAATACTTCCTAATTATATATGTATGTGATTGTAGTTATTTATTAGTATTTAGTATATTGTTATTATATATCGTTGTTATTGTAATAACAATTAACAGATTCCTTTCTCAGTCAGATTAAACAGTAACAGGTCACAGGAATTTGCTAAGCTGCTAGTCTTCTGCTAACACAAAAGTAGAATCATTCAATATAATTTAAATTAGGATATATATAAATGCCTGTAATCGGTTTACGTGAATAAAGATATTTTGACTTTGACATCCTCATAATGTTCATTACTAAGTTTAGAACATTTTTAGTGTTAGGGGTAATTTAAAACGAGATGTATAGGCGTTGCAATCTATTAGTAGGTGACTAAGACACACCTCAGAAGTACATCTGTCGTATTATTTTTTTATTTTTTGTTATAAGATGTATTATATATAAAATATTGATATATAATATTTAGTGTATGTATACTACGTATGGGAATATGTATATATAAACATGTGTATAAAAATATAATTAAACCGTATAATTTAATACAATTTTGACAAGAGATTTCAAAATTCAGTCGCCTTATCGCTGCATTTGTATATAATATTAGACCTGGCCTTTCCCAAGACATTATGTCTTTGCGCTGGCGTAGTTTTTGCAGTTACGCATAGTTTTGACACATTTTAAATTGGATCCCGCCTTTCTACTGGTTTTAGCTACGACATGGTTATGTTTGCGAAAATACGTACAATTTTTTTATACTAACGTATTTTTATTATTAACGTTATATTACAACCAAACCATCATCATCATTTATCTATCTCTGATTTTGAAGACGAAGAAGAAAATTTCAAAGCATTCCATGGATTCATTACAGCCCCTAGAACACAGCGTCCTAAACCTCCACTGCTGGAGATGGGCCTTCCAGACATATCTGGAAAATTTGGCCTACACTCGCCACGCTAGCCAGACGGCTTGGCGAGGATTCATCCATGGATTGGATGGATCCATGGATTCACCGTGCGGAATTCCTCTCGCACTAACTTCCACTGCGAGAAGCTGAGTCTTAAACCCGTTGCTGATAATTTCTTCTGTGAGATTATAATATTTGTTTGATTTCATGTTGTGGTCTTTTGAAATATTCCCATGATATTATGATTCCCATGGAACGGTAACTTTAATAAAAAAAAAATTCTTTATTAATAATAAAGCGAAGATTAATGCCTAACCTTTCAATCAATTATTAATTTGGTTAAAAGAGAAGATGTTTTATAATTTAAAAGAATATTAAAACGATTGTAATACCTAAAATTTAAGCTGACAATATTGTATAGATACCTACATGTATTTTTTTGGTATATTTTATTTAAAATGAATAAATATGATAATGATATGTTTGATATATTTTAAAATTCATATTTGTCTTTATCTAAGATAATAAACAATGCTCCCAATAATGTTAATAAGTGTTTCTAATTTGTCCCCAAGGTTTGGCTATCAAAAAATGTCTACGGGCATTAGGTACTTTTTGTATTAAAGTTTTCAAATAAATAAAAATAAAGGTCGTAATGATACTTTGCCTGAATACCTTACCGACGTAAAAGCGTACGTTATGAAATAAAAAACAGATTCAATATAGCAGGAACTAGACTAGGTGTATCAAAAACTTTGCAATAACGAAAAAATCTCGCCGGAAAAATGCGTAGAAACATTACCTCACTACGTGACATAAGATCGTTGACTGTAAGGGAAGCACCAACCTTTCGGCGCTCGAGAGTCCATTCTGAACGATATGTTCTGCTGACTGTTGGACTTCTATTATAAAATCAATTACTCGTAACTAACGCCATCTATGCAATGGTCTGGGCGTAAACTCAGTCACAACAGCAGCTTAATAACTTGTCTCTTTATTTTTATTTAAGTTGTATATTTATTTCATGGTGGAGATCATAGCCGAAATTACTAGGGCACAAGCACACCAAATAATTACGAGCAAAATATTAGTAGCAACGATATGCTTCGACTCTCACCGCCAGAGAGCGTTGTGAACACAGCTCCACTTGTCATTACCACAAGACGTAGATACGGAGGAACGTTATCGACCTGAGTGCGCCGGCGCACAAAGGTTTTACCGCGAATCTTTATACTACATGTAATTTATTAAAAAACGAATATTTTATATCTAGAATAAAAATAAAGAACTACCTACATTTTTTTTTTTATTCAGTAATAAAATCTTAAGTTACGATGCAGATTAGTTTTCCAAAAAATATCGCCAATCGTAGAGAGCTTAATCAAATAAGGTCGACGATAGCGCGAATAACTTCCCAGCCTTAGATATTTCGTCATGATCGTAAAACAGTGTCGGATTTAAAAAAATACCCATAATTTTGCATATATATTTATATATAGTTTTATATTGTTTGTGGTCTGTAATTTATAGTGCAAATATTAGAAAGGGTTCCAAAATGAAATTTAGAAGGTTTGCACTTATTATGAGACTTAAAAAGTGACAAAAAAACAGTCGAAATGACAGTTGAATGGCCGCCATGAAAATTTTAAATATAGCAGATCCGTCACTGTTCTACGATCATGACGATTCATTACACCATACAGTAATGATTGGTTTTTCGGATACCATACAGTAATGTTTTGTTTTTCAGATAATGATTTTCTAACTGCCTCCGTGGTCTAGCGGTTAAGTCCGTGGATTTAGACTCGAAGGTACCGGGTTCGATTCCTGGTCGGCACACAAAAATATTAATTAATGTAAATAAATACATTTAATTAATATTTAATTTATTTGTGATATTTCTCGAGTTTGGTACGCTGGAGACACTTGTCATGATTGGCCTATAGAAAAGTTGGCTAAATGTGAATCCGCTTATTTATAAGCGTGGTTTCTAACCACCCCGAAAGAGAAACGGTCGTGAATATGATGATACAGATAATGATTTTTATCTTTAAAAAAATCAATTTTATTTCAAAAAGGGGTTTTACAATAGACACATGAAGCCTAAAAAAAATATTTGCCCTTTTGACAATTAAACGTGGTAATACTAGTAGTATTATCTATGGTCTCAACCGCGCCTCTGCATTCCGTCTCCGTGGTCTAGTGGTAACAAACGTTGCTGTGAACTCGGGAGGTCGTGGGTTCGATTCCCACCGGGGGCAAGTTGTACATTGTATAATTTGTCTCGGTCTGGGTGTTTATATGTATAATATGTATATTTTTACAAAAAAGTATAATATGTAGTTTATCAACCATCTAGTTTCCGTAACACAAGCCTCGTAGCTTACCACGGAAACTAGACGGCGCTGTGTGACCTGTCTGAAAATATTTATTATTATTATTATTATTATTGTCTTTCATTAGTAATTAAACAGTAGAATCAATTAAAATAATTAGACGTGTCAAATGACATTGTTAAAAATACTCTCCGCTGCTAATATCACACAAAAACGCATCTAACTGTTGTCCGTGTAAATCTTTATATGGCTCACACACATACATAAGTTAATAGTGTTGCCAATATAATCGTATTGTATCTTAAATTATTCGTAAACATTCAATTATATTTATTTATTTATTTATTAGATGCTCATAACAAGATGCAGTCATACCAAAATATAAACAGATACAAACAACTAAGATCTGGACTTCATCTCAAAAATTTGAGCATACAGCTTGCTATTTTTACAACCATTCCAATGGTAAGGTTAGTAGGAGGTGATTTTGAAACTGACCCCCAATCACAATTTATCAGTGCAATGCATTGAATATACACTTAAACGTACATTTGTTTCGTTATGAGAATTTATTATATAAAGAAAAAAAAAAAAAGTAATTGTCAGTAGCTAATTAATGTCAAAAATCAAAATAATATTTTGTCAAAATTAAATTAAATTAATAGTAATATTAATAGGTATATGTCCAATGATTTATTTCTTTCCCTTTTCCCTTCTATTTGTATTAGGTAATCAAATGAAATTAGGATCTATTCTTATAATGTCTTGGATACTTTTCTTAAGGTGCACAAGCAGAAAAAAACTAATTTTGTTTTATATTGGTCTTGTTTTAAGCGGTACTATTTTTATATACTCGTAAATGTCAACATGGCAAGCTTACAATATTATTAATAATAATAATAATAATAAATTCTTTATTGTACAGAACCAAAAATAGTGTGGGTACAAAGGCGAGCTTAATGCTATAAATGCATTTTCTACCAACTAACTTAGCTATTATAAGCGGGTGCAGAAATACTATTGTGATCAACAATAATGAAATATAAATACATACAAATTAAATATACATATCCTTCATATTAAATAAATATATACATAAATTATAAATATATATCTAAGTACATAGTAGAAAGTTATGGTAAGTTGTTCTGTTTATGGTGTAAAAAATTGTATAACTTGTCTTTAAATATTTTGAGAGATGGAATATTAGTTCCCGTTAAAAGTAAAAATTGTCATTTGACATCGTTGCAAATGGCACATACTTTCAACGAGAACAACAAATAGGTGGTAGGCAGACTGATCGTGGTAATTTGTCCAGTTGCTGTCGTGCCGATAAACCCAGTAAAGTGTATCCACACGTTTCGGGATCAGGCCCGAATTGCCGTCATGTCCAGTCAAGCTGGTGTGTGTTAGTGTTAGGGACTGATGTCAGTAATGTGTGTCTGATTCCAGTCCAGTTGCTAACATTCATGGATCTCGCTCTCCACTTACCATCAGGTGGGTGCAAGGTCACATGTCGTGCTTGTATTAAAAAAAAAAAAAAAAAAAAAAAAAAACAATAATAAAGTGTAAGCCCGTGAACTATGTCTAAGTCAATGCGTTCCATTTCCCTACGAAGCGAAACTTTGTAGAAAAAAAGCGTCGTATCGCGCGCATTTTCGTGAAATAAACTTTGTATTCATTCCGTCAGATATGAGGTCGTTTGCCAGGATCACGTCAGCGAAGTCATAAATTCAGATTATGTGAGATCCCGCACCCTCTCTGTATAAATGTATGGCTTTCAAAAACTATGCATCATGTTCTGTACTGTAAAAGGTTTTTATATGTGGAATTAAATCGCATACATGTGTCGGTCAGACAGACAGTGGGGTCGTCCAGGCCCGGATGTCTACGGATGGGGACATTCCCCCGTTCTCCCCGGCAGGATCTCAGCGAGTAATCACCCGCTGGTAATTCATGCACCTTTAGTGCTGGGCACCGTTACTGGTATAACAGCGCCCGTATGGCTCACGAGCCCAGGGGATCTGGGTTCGGCTACTTCAGTTCTCCTCCAGGAGCACTTCTCTAGGTCTCCCGTTGGGGGGCCGAGCGCAAGACGGAGCGATATTCTGGAGATGCTTAAAGTGTCCGTTGTCCGCCCGATAGAACATACGTCTAGTCAGACCGACGACAAACTCCTCAATGGTAGGCATCTTCAGATCTCGAGCTATGACGGAATTACGCACGAGCCATGGTGCTCGGGAGACCACTCTGAGCGATATATTTTAAATGACAGTTTATTTTATTTATTTAAAAACTTTATTGTTTTAATAACAAAAGGCGTATGTAATGTCGATTGGCATTCTCTTACCATCAACCTTCGGGACATTGTATCAATTATGGTAGGTTTATAAAACAAACACAAAATAAAGAATATTTAAATAATTTTGACGTTAATTTAATATATGTACTTATAACTAAATAAATAAATACATAATTTTAATACCTAAACTTTTTAAACGTATTATTTTATTTATTAATTAAATGATTAACTCAATTGTTTAATGAAAACATACTTTTCCATCTATCTTGGTAAGAAATTATGAATTTAATAATATTAAATAAACGAAGTAATATTACAAACAATATAAAAGAATTAAATTATAAAATAAAAATTATAACTAATTTAGAAAACTAATTATAAATAAAAATACTCACCCATGATTTGTTCCTGTGGCAGTGTGCCAAGAACACTTGCAGCGTTCCCCCGCTGCACAGCAATGCTGATTTACTGCGCGAGAAAACTGCCAGCCCTCTTGTCACATACAGCATTAACCAGGCGCTTAGACAACTCTTTAAAGAACTTCTTTGCACTTGGCCCCCACGGACCCATTGTCTTAAGACCAAAAGGCACAAACACGTAGTCGTTGCTAATCGACTCGTATTTGCGACTTTTGGCCTTTTCAGCCAAGTCCGCTGCAGCCCCGGCCCTGGCAGAGGTGCCCTGGATATGAGACCTAGCAAGGGTGTCGACGCAAGTAGCGTCCCACACCAATGCTCGTCCCATCGACCAAGGCACCAAGGTCAAATAGATAAATAAACTACCTACGAGTATATTAAAACAAAACTATTTTTTTTTTTTTTTATTAAATTAAATCTAAAATACTTAAACTACATAATAATAATACATACACTACATAAATAAAACATATACAATACATACATAAACTACTTAAAGGTATATACATAAACAGAAAACTATTTTTTTTATGTTAAATAACAAAAAACTGTCAGTGTAACTTTCCGGCATGCCCAAACATGCTTGGGGGTGTCGACGCGGTTGTGATAGGGCAAACAGTCAGCTACTGAGAGATGGGGTGACCCGTTGGTCAGGGAGACCCGGAGAAACGGTTGTCCCGCTGGCCGCCCGCGGCATAGTACAGGGGCCCACCGATGACAATCATCATCGGCTGGCTGCCCCATCATGCTTTTTTAATACTAGCACGACATGTGACCCTGCGCCCACCTGATGGTAAGTGGCGCGCAGGGTCCATGAATGTTAGCAACTGGAATCAGACCCTTATGTCCGACATCAGTCCCTAACACTATGCCGGCTTGACTAGCGCTTCTGGGGGGGCCCTTCTGTACGACGGATCAGCCAATATCTCTCCAAGCAGCCCAAGGTAAGGTGGCCTTCAGTTGGGTTCCACGCATACTGCGTCGACACCACCATTCACGCTTCTTTCTTTTTTCTTCATCTATTTTTTTCATTCTTTCTCTGTCCCAACCCCTTAACCTTCATAATATATTTCATAATTCAAAAAATAATAAAAAAACGTCATACGGCGCCACTTACTATCTGGTGGGTGCTAGATCACATGTTTATTTATATAGTACACACAGCAGTACATATATTATCACACACATAACATAGTATAATTATAACTTATCTAATATATTTACCAATTAGGTGTCACAGCATTCACCAATATAAAAAGAAGAATAAATTAGAAACTTATTACTGTTAAAACGAAATAAAAATAACAAAAACTAACAAATTTACAAAATATAACATAAAAATATGACTTTTAAAATAAAATTATACATTTTTTTGTTTTTTAATAGAACTATAAAGGAAACATAAAATTGCATAAATGTCGTGCTATTATTATATACAAAAAAAAACGATAAAAAAAGGATATATTGATATACACATTTAAATTGTTATTGTAAGTATCAAATTTAAATATCAAGTTTTAATTTAACATCTTATGTCAAGATTGATCAAATACCCTTAGAATCGGTCCCCTGGTGTCGCTGTCCTTAAATCCCGACCATTTACTCCGAGCTTCGTAAATAGGATCTTAGGATTTCCTCGGAACATAGACATAATAATATGCCTGTGGTGATCTAGTTGTGTACATGTACCAATGTGTTTCCAAACCAGCGTGTTTCCCCAATCCTATAACCTGGAGTCCTTCAAGCGAAGTGTGAAAAAGCATCTTGTTAGGCCGGTATAGTGGTAGAGACTGATGCGGGTCGTTAGTGGCTGGCGTCAGTTGCTCCCATTATTGGACCTTGTTTACCGCTTATCATCAGGTGGGCGTGACGTGACGTGTTCATTTAAAAAAAAAAACAGACCCTATCTTTGGTGCAGCCATCGAGGATAAACTGGATGATGGAGACGGCGGCAAATAGATCGGAGGGTCCTTAGCCTGGGAGCCTGAGGATTATTATTAGATCCTTACATATAAAATTGTCGTTTTGTCGAACTGGCTAGGAATTCCAAACTCGAATTTATTTCAAAATTAGGCTTGTGTATTTGTGTTTTAAATTTAGTGATTCATTTGTTTTCACGCAATTAAATTTAACTTTGACATCGGTGTCAATCCAAGCGAAAGTTGAATATAATAATAATAATAAAACCAATATGGCCGAGCAGTAACCACTCCGTCCCCCACCGATCTGACAGAACGTACCTCACTCCCACCAGACCAGCCGCACGAAGCAGCCAATGTTCGGCGAATCATATCTTTCAGATATCATCTTCAGGATAGTGATAGTGCTTGTTCTCACTATGTTAACCAATCATGCAGTGGTCTTGCGTTTTATAGCAAAAAAGTAATCTGTATGGGCCTGCGCAAACATTGCTGACGCACTACAGTAGCGTGGCAGCCTCAACAATATCTCGAAGCTATTATTGCTAGTGGGGCTAGGAATATATGTGTCTACGCTAAACAGTGATTCCAGTTAAAATTCGTTCCCATAAGCCTCCCTGAATAATGGCCGTCACTTACTAAAATCTAAATATAAATAATAGGTATCCACGATGGATTTAAACGTAAAGCCCTAAATCATTTTAATTTATAAAGATTTTGTTAGCAATATTCATAGAAATATATTTATTATGTACCGGACAAAACTAAATGAAATTTTGTAATGAATCGCGATTTAGGGCCAAAGGTCTGCAGTATGCAGAGATCCCTATGACAGACGGCACACACAACCTTATAATACAAGATACAGGGTGCGCCAGAGAAACTTACTTATTTGAAAAAACTCCCGAGCGGTGAGTTGGGTGGGTAGAGGGGTGAGGGGGGCGCTATTGGAGGGGGAATTCCCCAAGTTTGTTTCTTCCTCTAGTCAGTTGCCATCATGCTCTGGCCTAGAGAACAGCGGGCACACGCCGTCGAGAGCTTCTTTTCTAACGGTCGCTTACTTCCTACGCAACGTGCCTTCCGCGCTCGCTTTAAAATTCTTCTTTTTTTCTTCCAAGCCTCGAAGAAATAAACGCTAAGGACGTGTGGTCTCAGCAAGATAGAGCCACAGCACGAGGCTCAATGAATTTGTTGCGACAACATTTTCCCGACCGGCTTATCTCTCTCAGAGGCGATCTCACATGGCCGGCTCGCTCTAAAGATTTGGCGCCATGCGATTTCTTTTTATGAGGTTATTTGAAATCCCTGGTTTATGTCGATCGGCCAAGGACAATAGCTCACCTCAAAAACAACATTCGCGACGCCATTGCCAACATACCGATTGATATGCTGCAAAGAGTGGACACTAACTTCAAAAATCGACTTAATCAGTGTATGCGCAATGGGAGTCGCCATTTAACCGATGTCAATTTTTAAGTCTGTATAAAAAAAATTTGGATATTGTATTCTAAAATAAAATAAAAATTAAAACAATAACTGAAGTACTTTTGTTTTTAATGACCTTTCAAATAAGTAAGTTTCTCTGGCGCACCCTGTACATAAAAAAGTGACCTTCGCCGATGGTGATGGGTTACCTAATAATTTTCAAGTAGGGGTTAATAACTACTGCTGAAAAGAGTCCAGGCAAAACTCTTATAGCTGGCGGAAATCAGATCCGAATATTTTAAATAATAATAATAACTAAATAAATATTTCCAGACAGGTTACACAGCGCCATCTAGTTTCCGTGGTAAGCTACGAGGCTTGTGTTACTAGGTGTTCTAGGGGCTGTAATGAATACGAGTACATAGTTAACGGATTCCATTATATAACGTTTGCGACTAATTAACAGAATATAGCTACAGGATAACTTAAGTAGAGAACAAAATGCATTATTATATTGTAGACGAAGCGTGTTAAAGTGTGTGTACGAGTACAATCATTTTATACAATTATTTATTTCTTTCTTCTTACACACCCTCTCACAGACACTCATACACATTCACATAACACACAGAGAGGATACACGGAATTCCTAAAATACCCACCAACAGCCCTATAATACTCTTTTTTTATTATTATTATTATTTATTTGTTTGTACTTGGGTAAGCTTTACAATGTTTAAATAAATTGTATAAGCTTGTTATTGTGTCACCTGGGAGTGAACTGACCCCTGTCATTCAGAAATATCTACGACATAGTGTCAATAAACCATTTTTATTATTATAATCTCCAGCTACCTCTAAAGCGCAATAAGAAATTAGGGCCACTACATAGTCGATTGTTATTAAGCCAGATATTGTAATGTCTATAGTCAAACTGTTTAATGATTAATTGACGTTATTGTTTTTTTTTTCTCATCAAATTTTGAAGAGTACGTAATCTAAGCTGAAAACTTTTCCAATAGCAGCTGGGTCTAGTTTTATATCTTTATTTACGTCGAAAAACTCTTGCGGGGTTGCTATATACACTCTGATATATAACTAGACGGAGCTAGAAGTCACAAAATGAATTAGTGTATAACAGAGCATTGCATTGCTGATTATGGTATTATTTGATATGTGTTTAAAAACTGATTACACGGCGTGATTTTGTATATTGAAAAAAAAAAAAACAACTGATTACTTTAATATATTATAAATATCAAGTAAAAAAGGTCTGCCTCCATGGTCTAGCGGTTAAGTCCGTGGATTTAGACTCGGAGGTACCGGGTTCGATTCCTGGTAGGGACACAAAAAAAATATGTAAATAAATAGATTTAATTAATATTTAATTTATTTGTGATATTTCTCAAATTTGGTACGCATGACAAGCTTGCCACTTGTCATGATTGGCCTATAGTAAAGTTGGCTAAATGTGAATCCGCTTATTTATAAGCGTGGTTTCTGACCACCCCGAAAGGACGTAATGATACTTTTTTTTAAAAGGTAAATTAAAATATGCACTGTCTTAAATTAATTAATTCTGAAACAATTGTCCTAGCTTTGATTTAGTTGGTTTCTTGCCTTATCTTGTTATATTCAATATTTATTACAGCCCCTAGAACACAGGGTCCTAAACTTCCACTGCTGGAGATGGGCCTTACAGAACTGGAGAATTTGACCTACGCTGGCCAGACGGCTTGGCGAGAGTATGATGTCAATTTTTTATGACAATTTATTAACGATTCCAGAAGTAGGCATTAGTGGAACCGGTACCGACGGCTTAACGTGCCCTTCGAGGCACGGGAACGGTGGTGTTGTAAATCTATGACAAATGTACGTAAAAAAAGTGTATTTCTCATTGGTACATGCTTCGTGGGTTTAAACCGACCTTTGTAGGATCTAAGGTTCGCATTTTTACAACCGAGCCACCAATATTAGTTTATTGTTTTTGTCGTGTCTCTATTTTTAATTTTAAATTTATGTGTTAGTAAATGATGTTACCTACCTATTGAATGCAATGTTGGTCTGTAAGTAACATGTTTACTAAACTAATAAGATACTAGAATATTGATTAAGATTTTGTAACATGTTGTAACATGTTGCTGAGATGCTAATTACTCGTAAATAAATAAATAAATCTTTACACACATGTTGTGAATTTCGATTTTGCACAGATAATGTAAAAGTTTTTTTTTTTTTTTAAATAATAATATTATATTTATTTCAACAAAATAACAATAATAACTAAAAAAAACAAAACTAAATATATAAAATCATCTAACATTTATTCACATTCAATCATTCATTCGTTCCTTCAAACATACCTGCTCCATCCTCACATCCTATCCATCTCACTCGCTTTCTGGTTCCTCTGATCCTCAAGCTTATAGCCCTTATTACAGAAATTTGTATTTTTGTTTTTAGCCAGCCTGCAACTTGTGAGAATGGCTTCTGCCATTTTTCAGAAAGCCGTGAAGCGGTCTTTTTGACAAAAGCCGCGTACTCAGCACCCAATGAGCCATCACACGAGATAACCAACGGCGTAAATGAAGCTCTGATGTAAATGTAAAAGTTTATTGTTAAATTTTAAAAATAATTTCAAATGTGGCATTCATCTCTTTAGTTCGTGAATGCACAGGGCGCGTGTGGTTCGGATTCGGAATAGGGAGAAAGCGATAAGGTTATACCGGTGTGAAGTTAGCGGCCAAAAGTTTTCTGCCAAGATAACCCGCCCAATTTGAAAAGTCAATTAAAAAAAAAAATTAATTTATGAAGAGCGATCCAATATTCATGATTAGTAAAAGGCCCAGAGTAATCTCGAGTAAAGTGTATGCCATATATATTTTATTTAAAACTCGAATCCAGTTTTTTAGAAAAACTATTTATAATTTGAGTTTTTTGAAAATTAGACTACCACATCCCCTGTGTAAGCCACGAGGACCTAGTACATTATAAAGAGGGCTTCAGTATTATTTACTGATAAAAGGTACAGGGTGTACTCATGGCTAGTTATTGCGATATGATTTTTTGAAATAACACTAATTAAAATTTTAGGAAAAAATACTTTGTTTCAAGTATTTTGGCAATTAGACTAACTTGTCCCCTGTGTAAGCCATATTCACCTAGTACATTATAAAGAGGGCTTTAGTATTATTTACTGATAAAAGGTACAGGGTGTACTCATGGCTAGTTATTGCGATATGATTTTTTGAAATAACACTAATTAAAATTTTAGGAAAAAATACTTTGTTTCAAGTATTTTGGCAATTAGACTAACTTGTCCCCTGTGTAAGCCATATCTACCTAGTACATTATAAAGAGCGCTTCAGTATTATTTACTGATAAAAGGTACAGGGTGTACTCATGGCTAGTTATTGCGATATGATTTTCTGAAATAACACTAATTAAAATTTTAGGAAAAAATACTTTGTTTCAAGTATTTTGGCAATTAGACTAACTTGTCCCCTGTGTAAGCCATATTTACCTAGTACATTATAAAGAGGGCTTCAGTATTATTTACTGATAAAAGGTACAGGGTGTACTCATGGCTAGTTATTGCGATATGATTTTTTGAAATAACACTAATTAAAATTTTAGGAAAAAATACTTTGTTTCAAGTATTTTGGCAATTAGACTAACTTGTCCCCTGTGTAAGCCATATCCACCTAATACATTATAAAGAGGGCTTCAGTATTATTTACTGATAAAAGGTACAGGGTGTACTCATGGCTAGTTATTGCGATATGATTTTTTGAAATAACACTAATTAAAATTTAAGGCAAAAATACTTTGTTTCAAGTATTTTGGCAATTAGACTAACTTGTCCCCTGTGTAAGCCATATCCACCTAGTACATTATAAAGAGGGCTTCAGTATTATTTACTGATAAAAGGTACAGGGTGTACTCATGACTAGTTATTGCGATATGATTTTTTGAAATAACACTAATTAAAATTTTAGGAAAAAATACTTTGTTTCATGTATTTTGGCAATTAGACTAACTTGTCCCCTGTGTAAGCCATATCCACCTAGTACATTACAAAGAGGGCTTCAGTATTATTTACTGATAAAAGGTACAGGGTGTACTCATGGCTAGTTATTGCGATATGATTTTCTGAAATAACACTAATTAAAATTTTAGGAAAAAATACTTTTTTTCTAGTATTTTGAAAATTACACTATCTTATCCCCTGTGTAAGCCATATCCACATAGTACATTATAAAGAGGGCTTCAGTATTATTTACTGATAAAAGGTCCAGGGTGTACTCATGGCCAGTTATTGCGATATGATTTTCTGAAATAACACTAATTAAAATTTTAGGAAAAAATACTTTGTTTCAAGTATTTTGGCAATTAGACTAACTTGTCCCCTGTGTAAGCCATATCCACCTAGTACATTATAAAGAGGGCTTTAGTATTATTTACTGATAAAAGGTACAGGGTGTACTCATGACTAGTTATTGCGATATGATTTTTTGAAATAACACTAATTAAAATTTTAGGAAAAAATACTTTGTTTCATGTATTTTGGCAATTAGACTAACTTGTCCCCTGTGTAAGCCATATCCACCTAGTACATTACAAAGAGGGCTTCAGTATTATTTACTGATAAAAGGTACAGGGTGTACTCATGGCTAGTTATTGCGATATGATTTTCTGAAATAACACTAATTAAAATTTTAGGAAAAAATACTTTTTTTCTAGTATTTTGAAAATTACACTATCTTATCCCCTGTGTAAGCCATATCCACCTAGTACATTATAAAGAGGGCTTCAGTATTATTTACTGATAAAAGGTCCAGGGTGTACTCATGGCCAGTTATTGCGATATGATTTTCTGAAATAACACTAATTAAAATTTTAGGAAAAAATACTTTGTTTCATGTATTTTGGCAATTAGACTAACTTGTCCCCTGTGTAAGCCATATCCACCTAATACATTATAAAGAGGGCTTCAGTATTATTTACTGATAAAAGGTACAGGGTGTACTCATAGCTAGTTATTGCGATATGATTTTTTGAAATAACACTAATTAAAATTTAAGGCAAAAATACTTTGTTTCAAGTATTTTGGCAATTAGACTAACTTGTCCCCTGTGTAAGCCATATCCACCTAGTACATTATAAAGAGGGCTTCAGTATTATTTACTGATAAAAGGTACAGGGTGTACTCATGACTAGTTATTGCGATATGATTTTTTGAAATTACACTAATTAAAATTTTAGGAAAAAATACTTTGTTTCATGTATTTTGGCAATTAGACTAACTTGTCCCCTGTGTAAGCCATATCCACCTAGTACATTACAAAGAAGGCTTCAGTATTATTTACTGATAAAAGGTACAGGGTGTACTCATGGCTAGTTATTGCGATATGATTTTCTGAAATAACACTAATTAAAATTTTAGGAAAAAATACTTTTTTTCTAGTATTTTGAAAATTACACTATCTTATCCCCTGTGTAAGCCATATCCACATAGTACATTATAAAGAGGGCTTCAGTATTATTTACTGATAAAAGGTCCAGGGTGTACTCATGGCCAGTTATTGCGATATGATTTTCTGAAATAACACTAATTAAAATTTTAGGAAAAAATACTTTGTTTCAAGTATTTTGGCAATTAGACTAACTTGTCCCCTGTGTAAGCCATATCCACCTAGTACATTATAAAGAGGGCTTCAGTATTATTTACTGATAAAAGGTACAGGGTGTACTCATGACTAGTTATTGCGATATGATTTTTTGAAATAACACTAATTATAATTTTAGGAAAAAATACTTTGTTTCATGTATTTTGGCAATTAGACTAACTTGTCCCCTGTGTAAGCCATATCCACCTAGTACATTACAAAGAGGGCTTCAGTATTATTTACTGATAAAAGGTACAGGGTGTACTCATGGCTAGTTATTGCGATATGATTTTCTGAAATAACACTAATTAAAATTTTAGGAAAAAATACTTTTTTTCTAGTATTTTGAAAATTACACTATCTTATCCCCTGTGTAAGCCATATCCACCTAGTACATTATAAAGAGGGCTTCAGTATTATTTACTGATAAAAGGTCCAGGGTGTACTCATGGCCAGTTATTGCGATATGATTTTCTGAAATAACACTAATTAAAATTTTAGGAAAAAATACTTTGTTTCATGTATTTTGGCAATTAGACTAACTTGTCCCCTGTGTAAGCCATATCCACCTAATACATTATAAAGAGGGCTTCAGTATTATTTACTGATAAAAGGTACAGGGTGTACTCATGGCTAGTTATTGCGATATGATTTTTTGAAATAACACTAATTAAAATTTAAGGCAAAAATACTTTGTTTCAAGTATTTTGGCAATTAGACTAACTTGTCCCCTGTGTAAGCCATATCCACCTAGTACATTATAAAGAGGGCTTCAGTATTATTTACTGATAAAAGGTACAGGGTGTACTCATGACTAGTTATTGCGATATGATTTTTTGAAATTACACTAATTAAAATTTTAGGAAAAAATACTTTGTTTCATGTATTTTGGCAATTAGACTAACTTGTCCCCTGTGTAAGCCATATCCACCTAGTACATTACAAAGAGGGCTTCAGTATTATTTACTGATAAAAGGTACAGGGTGTTCTCATGGCTAGTTATTGCGATATGATTTTCTGAAATAACACTAATTAAAATTTTAGGAAAAAATACTTTTTTTCTAGTATTTTGAAAATTACACTATCTTATCCCCTGTGTAAGCCATATCCACCTAGTACATTATAAAGAGGGCTTCAGTATTATTTACTGATAAAAGGTCCAGGGTGTACTCATGGCCAGTTATTGCGATATGATTTTCTGAAATAACACTAATTAAAATTTTAGGAAAAAATACTTTGTTTCATGTATTTTGGCAATTAGACTAACTTGTCCCCTGTGTAAGCCATATCCACCTAATACATTATAAAGAGGGCTTCAGTATTATTTACTGATAAAAGGTACAGGGTGTACTCATGGCTAGTTATTGCGATATGATTTTTTGAAATAACACTAATTAAAATTTAAGGCAAAAATACTTTGTTTCATGTATTTTGGCAATTAGACTAACTTGTCCCCTGTGTAAGCCATATCCACCTAGTACATTATAAAGAGGGCTTCAGTATTATTTACTGATAAAAGGTACAGGGTGTACTCATGGCTAGTTATTGCGATATGATTTTTTGAAATTACACTAATTAAAATTTTAGGAAAAAATACTTTGTTTCATGTATTTTGGCAATTAGACTAACTTGTCCCCTGTGTAAGCCATATCCACCTAATACATTATAAAGAGGGCTTCAGTATTATTTACTGATAAAAGGTACAGGGTGTACTCATGGCTAGTTATTGCGATATGATTTTTTGAAATAACACTAATTAAAATTTAAGGCAAAAATACTTTGTTTCAAGTATTTTGGCAATTAGACTAACTTGTCCCCTGTGTAAGCCATATCCACCTAGTACATTATAAAAAGGGCTTCAGTATTATTTACTGATAAAAGGTCCAGGGTGTACTCATGGCCAGTTATTGCGATATGATTTTCTGAAATAACACTAATTAAAATTTTAGGAAAAAATACTTTGTTTCAAGTATTTTGGCAATTAGACTAACTTGTCCCCTGTGTAAGCCATATCCACCTAGTACATTATAAAGAGGGCTTCAGTATTATATACTGATAAAAGGTACAGGGTGTACTCATGACTAGTTATTGCGATATGATTTTTTGAAATAACACTAATTAAAATTTTAGGAAAAAATACTTTGTTTCAAGTATTTTGGCAATTAGACTAACTTGTCCCCTGTGTAAGCCATATCCACCTAATACATTATAAAGAGGGCTTCAGTATTATTTACTGATAAAAGGTACAGGGTGTACTCATGGCTAGTTATTGCGATATGATTTTTTGAAATAACACTAATTAAAATTTAAGGCAAAAATACTTTGTTTCAAGTATTTTGGCAATTAGACTAACTTGTCCCCTGTGTAAGCCATATCCACCTAGTACATTATAAAGAGGGCTTCAGTATTATTTACTGATAAAAGGTACAGGGTGTACTCATGACTAGTTATTGCGATATGATTTTTTGAAATAACACTAATTAAAATTTTAGGAAAAAATACTTTGTTTCATGTATTTTGGCAATTAGACTAACTTGTCTCCTGTGTAAGCCATATCCACCTAGTACATTACAAAGAGCGCTTCAGTATTATTTACTGATAAAAGGTACAGGGTGTACTCATGGCTAGTTATTGCGATATGATTTTTTGAAATAACACTAATTAAAATTTTAGGAAAAAATACTTTGTTTCAAGTATTTTGGCAATTAGACTAACTTGTCCCCTGTGTAAGCCATATCCACCTAATACATTATAAAGAGGGCTTCAGTATTATTTACTGATAAAAGGTACAGGGTGTACTCATGGCTAGTTATTGCGATATGATTTTTTGAAATAACACTAATTAAAATTTTAGGAAAAAATACTTTGTTTCAAGTATTTTGGCAATTAGACTAACTTGTCCCCTGTGTAAGCCATATTCACCTAGTACATTATAAAGAGGGCTTTAGTATTATTTACTGATAAAAGGTACAGGGTGTACTCATGGCTAGTTATTGCGATATGATTTTTTGAAATAACACTAATTAAAATTTTAGGAAAAAATACTTTGTTTCAAGTATTTTGGCAATTAGACTAACTTGTCCCCTGTGTAAGCCATATTCACCTAGTACATTATAAAGAGGGCTTTAGTATTATTTACTGATAAAAGGTACAGGGTGTACTCATGGCTAGTTATTGCGATATGATTTTTTGAAATAACACTAATTAAAATTTTAGGAAAAAATACTTTGTTTCAAGTATTTTGGCAATTAGACTAACTTGTCCCCTGTGTAAGCCATATTCACCTAGTACATTATAAAGAGGGCTTCAGTATTATTTACTGATAAAAGGTACAGGGTGTACTCATGGCTAGTTATTGCGATATGATTTTTTGAAATAACACTAATTAAAATTTTAGGAAAAAATACTTTGTTTCAAGTATTTTGGCAATTAGACTAACTTGTCCCCTGTGTAAGCCATATCTACCTAGTACATTATAAAGAGAGCTTCAGTATTATTTACTGATAAAAGGTACAGGGTGTACTCATGGCTAGTTATTGCGATATGATTTTTTGAAATAACACTAATTAAAATTTTAGGAAAAAATACTTTGTTTCAAGTATTTTGGCAATTAGACTAACTTGTCCCCTGTGTAAGCCATATCCACCTAATACATTATAAAGAGGGCTTCAGTATTATATACTGATAAAAGGTACAGGGTGTACTCATGGCTAGTTATTGCGATATGATTTTTTGAAATAACACTAATTAAAATTTAAGGCAAAAATACTTTGTTTCAAGTATTTTGGCAATTAGACTAACTTGTCCCCTGTGTAAGCCATATCCACCTAGTACATTATAAAGAGAGCTTCAGTATTATTTACTGATAAAAGGTACAGGGTGTACTCATGGCTAGTTATTGCGATATGATTTTTTGAAATAACACTAATTAAAATTTTAGGAAAAAATACTTTGTTTCAAGTATTTTGGCAATTAGACTAACTTGTCCCCTGTGTAAGCCATATCCACCTAATACATTATAAAGAGGGCTTCAGTATTATATACTGATAAAAGGTACAGGGTGTACTCATGGCTAGTTATTGCGATATGATTTTTTGAAATAACACTAATTAAAATTTAAGGCAAAAATACTTTGTTTCAAGTATTTTGGCAATTAGACTAACTTGTCCCCTGTGTAAGCCATATCCACCTAGTACATTATAAAGAGGGCTTCAGTATTATTTACTGATAAAAGGTACAGGGTGTACTCATGGCTAGTTATTGCGATATGATTTTCTGAAATAACACTAATAAAAATTTTAGGAAAAAATACTTTTTTTCTAGTATTTTGATAATTACACTATCTTATCCCCTGTGTAAGCCATATCCACATAGTACATTATAAAGAGGGCTTCAGTATTATTTACTGATAAAAGGTCCAGGGTGTACTCATGGCCAGTTATTGCGATATGATTTTCTGAAATAACACTAATTAAAATTTTAGGAAAAAATACTTTGTTTCAAGTATTTTGGCAATTAGACTAACTTGTCCCATGTGTAAGCCATATCCACCTAGTACATTATAAAGAGGGCTTCAGTATTATTTACTGATAAAAGGTACAGGGTGTACTCATGACTAGTTATTGCGATATGATTTTTTGAAATAACACTAATTAAAATTTTAGGAAAAAATACTTTGTTTCATGTATTTTGGTAATTAGACTAACTTGTCCCCTGCCATATCCACCTAGTACATTACAAAGAGGGCTTCAGTATTATTTACTGATAAAAGGTACAGGGTGTACTCATGGCTAGTTATTGCGATATGATTTTCTGAAATAACACTAATTAAAATTTTAGGAAAAAATACTTTTTTTCTAGTATTTTGAAAATTACACTATCTTATCCCCTGTGTAAGCCATATCCACCTAGTACATTATAAAGAGGGCTTCAGTATTATTTACTGATAAAAGGTCCAGGGTGTACTCATGGCCAGTTATTGCGATATGATTTTCTGAAATAACACTAATTAAAATTTTAGGAAAAAATACTTTGTTTCAAGTATTTTGGCAATTAGACTAACTTGTCCCCTGTGTAAGCCATATCCACCTAGTACATTATAAAGAGGGCTTCAGTATTATTTACTGATAAAAGGTCCAGGGTGTACTCATGGCCAGTTATTGCGATATGATTTTCTGAAATAACACTAATTAAAATTTTAGGAAAAAATACTTTGTTTCAAGTATTTTGGCAATTAGACTAACTTGTCCCCTGTGTAAGCCATATCCACCTAGTACATTACAAAGAGGGCTTCAGTATTATTTAATGATAAAAGGTACAGGGTGTACTCATGGCTAGTTATTGCGATATGATTTTCTGAAATAACACTAATTAAAATTTTAGGAAAAAATACTTTTTTTCTAGTATTTTGAAAATTACACTATCTTATCCCCTGTGTAAGCCATATCCACCTAGTACATTATAAAGAGGGCTTCAGTATTATTTACTGATAAAAGGTCCAGGGTGTACTCATGGCCAGTTATTGCGATATGATTTTCTGAAATAACACTAATTAAAATTTTAGGAAAAAATACTTTGTTTCATGTATTTTGGCAATTAGACTAACTTGTCCCCTGTGTAAGCCATATCCACCTAATACATTATAAAGAGGGCTTCAGTATTATTTACTGATAAAAGGTACAGGGTGTACTCATGGCTAGTTATTGCGATATGATTTTTTGAAATAACACTAATTAAAATTTAAGGCAAAAATACTTTGTTTCAAGTATTTTGGCAATTAGACTAACTTGTCCCCTGTGTAAGCCATATCCACCTAGTACATTATAAAGAGGGCTTTAGTATTATTTACTGATAAAAGGTACAGGGTGTACTCATGGCTAGTTATTGCGATATGATTTTTTGAAATAACACTAATTAAAATTTTAGGAAAAAATACTTTGTTTCAAGTATTTTGGCAATTAGACTAACTTGTCCCCTGTGTAAGCCATATCTACCTAGTACATTATAAAGAGGGCTTCAGTATTATTTACTGATAAAAGGTACAGGGTGTACTCATGGCTAGTTATTGCGATATGATTTTCTGAAATAACACTAATTAAAATTTTAGGATAAAATACTTTGTTTCAAGTATTTTGGCAATTAGACTAACTTGTCCCCTGTGTAAGCCATAACCACATAATAATTATATGCGATATTATTTTTTAAAATGACACTAATTAAACTACTGGTCTGTTCTACTTAAAATTTGAAATAGGTATACATCTTGTTGACCAAAAATGTTTACAGAGGTTGTAACAAAACTCTGAAGGAATACGCTTAACATGATGACTAGCCATGAGTACACCCTGTACCTTTATCAGTAAATAATACTGAAGCCCTCTTTGTAATGTACTAGGTGGATATGGCTTACACAGGGGACAAGTTAGTCTAATTGCCAAAATACTTGAAACAAAGTATTTTTTCCTAAAATTTTAATTAGTGTTATTTCAAAAAATCATATCGCAATAACTAGCCATGAGTACACCCTGTACCTTTTATCAGTACATAATACTAAAGCCCTCTTTATAATGTACTAGGTGGATATGGCTTACACAGGGGACAAGTTAGTCTAATTGCCAAAATACTTGAAACAAAGTATTTTTTCCTAAAATTTTAATTAGTGTTATTTCAGAAAATCATATCACAATAACTGGCCATGAGTACACCCTGGACCTTTTATCAGTAAATAATACTGAAGCCCTCTTTATAATGTACTAGGTGGATATGGCTTAAACAGGGGATAAGATAGTGTAATTTTCAAAATACTAGAAAAAAAGTATTTTTTCCTAAAATTTTAATTAGTGTTATTTCAGAAAATCATATCGCAATAACTAGCCATGAGTACACCCTGTACCTTTTATCAGTAAATAATACTGAAGCCCTCTTTATAATGTATTAGGTGGATATGGCTTACACAGGGGACAAGTTAGTCTAATTGCCAAAATACATGAAACAAAGTATTTTTTCCTAAAATTTTAATTAGTGTTATTTCAAAAAATCATATCGCAATAACTAGCCATGAGTACACCCTGTACCTTTTATCAGTACATAATACTAAAGCCCTCTTTATAATGTACTAGGTGGATATGGCTTACACAGGGGACAAGTTAGTCTAATTGCCAAAATACTTGAAACAAAGTATTTTTTCCTAAAATTTTAATTAGTGTTATTTCAGAAAATCATATCACAATAACTGGCCATGAGTACACCCTGGACCTTTTATCAGTAAATAATACTGAAGCCCTCTTTATAATGTACTAGGTGGATATGGCTTACACAGGGGATAAGATAGTGTAATTTTCAAAATACTAGAAAAAAAGTATTTTTTCCTAAAATTTTAATTAGTGTTATTTCAGAAAATCATATCGCAATAACTAGCCATGAGTACACCCTGTACCTTTTATCAGTAAATAATACTGAAGCCCTCTTTGTAATGTACTAGGTGGATATGGCTTACACAGGGGACAAGTTAGTCTAATTGCCAAAATACATGAAACAAAGTATTTTTTCCTAAAATTTTAATTAGTGTTATTTCAAAAAATCATATCGCAATAACTAGTCATGAGTACACCCTGTACCTTTTATCAGTAAATAATACTGAAGCCCTCTTTATAATGTACTAGGTGGATATGGCTTACACAGGGGACAAGTTAGTCTAATTGCCAAAATACTTGAAACAAAGTATTTTTGCCTTAAATTTTAATTAGTGTTATTTCAAAAAATCATATCGCAATAACTAGCCATGAGTACACCCTGTACCTTTTATCAGTAAATAATACTGAAGCCCTCTTTATAATGTATTAGGTGGATATGGCTTACACAGGGGACAAGTTAGTCTAATTGCCAAAATACATGAAACAAAGTATTTTTTCCTAAAATTTTAATTAGTGTTATTTCAAAAAATCATATCGCAATAACTAGCCATGAGTACACCCTGTACCTTTTATCAGTAAATAATACTAAAGCCCTCTTTATAATGTACTAGGTGGATATGGCTTACACAGGGGACAAGTTAGTCTAATTGCCAAAATACTTGAAACAAAGTATTTTTTCCTAAAATTTTAATTAGTGTTATTTCAAAAAATCATATCGCAATAACTAGCCATGAGTACACCCTGTACCTTTTATCAGTAAATAATACTGAAGCCCTCTTTATAATGTACTAGGTCCTCGTGGCTTACACAGGGGATGTGGTAGTCTAATTTTCAAAAAACTCAAATTATAAATAGTTTTTCTAAAAAACTGGATTCGAGTTTTAAATAAAATATATATGGCATACACTTTACTCGAGATTACTCTGGGCCTTTTACTAATCATGAATATTGGATCGCTCTTCATAAATTAATTATTTTTTTTAATTGACTTTTCAAATTGGGCGGGTTATCTTGGCAGAAAACTTTTGGCCGCTAACTTCACACCGGTTAAGGTTATTGAGTTCTTCCGAGCACTTACGATGGTGCTATATATCTAGTACTTCTACTTCTAGGCCGGAATTATAACCGGCTTCAAATGCTCTCCGACCATCATTTTATTCAATTTCATAGCAGAGAAAATCGCGTTAGCCGCGATCACAGAGTAGAAAAATACTCAATATAAAAAAACGACTTAACTTAAAATAAAAATTAAAAAATAATATTTTAATTACTTCAAAGCAAGAGCATTAAAGGACATCAACAAAATTATTGATACTTATGTAATATTTATATATATATATATTTGTTTGGTTTAAAACATTTATTCGAAAAAAATATTTACAAAATATAAAATAAAATTAATAATAATACTAAGGATAGGGATAACCTCGTAAGTCCCGGCCGCGTGGAGTGGTGGCAAGAACGCTGGCTGCATTTCCCCGCTAAATTGCAATACTGATTCTTTGGGCGAAGAGCCATCCCTCTTGTCACCGGAGGAGACGACAAGACGCGGTATTATGTCTTTTAAAAACTTTTTAGCACTTGGACTCCATGGGCCCAAAGTTTCTACAGCAAACGGCATAAATATGTTAACTTTTAATATACTTACATACATATATGCTCCCGCATTATGCGCTGTCTCTCTGAGATACGACTCGGTGAGGGTGTCGACGCACATGGCGTCCCACACCAGATCATGTCCCCGTTCCCAGGGGACCAACATCATACCATCGGGTCTCTTGCCATCATCTCGGATAACTCCAACAGGCTCTAGAAGAGCTGGAACCTCGATGGTGGCTAGAGCCCTTTTAATAATATTTGTTTTATATTGTTGATCTGATATAACTGAGTTTTCCTTGCAGATTCCTTTCTCAGTCAGATTAAACATTAACAGCTTACTTTTTTGACAGCTTTGCTGTCTTTCACTAACAGGAGTAGAATCATTCAAAATAATTTAAATAATGACGTTTCACGAATGCTTTTATTAGGTTTACGTGAATAAAGATATTTTGACTTTGACTTAATAATTATGTGATGACAGATAAAAAAAAAAAATTGCTGAATGGAACCACAAATCAAAACATTTGTCTGTTTTTAAGCTAGTGCATAGCTTTTATCGCGGGCTTTGAGCGCAGCGACCGAATCAAGAAATTCCGTAACGAAAATAAACCTAACACCCCCCACTCCGACCGGCACAGAGCGGTGCGGCGTTGAAAGCCGTGCATGGCTAACATCGTTTCAGTTCGGCAGACTTCGGCACGGTGTTTGTGTGCGTGCGACTAGACGTATGCGTGTAGACTAGCTGCTAATTGTTCATAACTGATTTTTGGCTGCGTCCGCGAGTGAGTTCGAGCTCGCGACTTGTAACTTGAATTAATATCAAAGAAAAAAAAATAGGTACTGCATAAATAAATAATTATAATTGCATAAGTTGATAAAAAGAGTGCCACACGTATTTTTTATTAGTCTTATCATGCCTAAGTCTTGCTTTCACCGACAACCTTCAACGGGAGAGCCACTCGGGGAGCGCTGCATGTTCGTCACCGCGTTGTTCAAGTTCTGTCACATGAGACACGTGCTTGGCTTACTACTGTTTCCACTAGTTATTTCTGTTCTGTTCTCTGTCTGTGATAAAGTAAACATTTGGCAAGTGGTAACAATGTTTTCTACACAAGAGGGTTTAACTCTCATTTGCATTGCAATTTGGCGACATTTTCATACGAGCAGAGGACCGAATGAATGGCGTAACTTTGACTTCAGCATGAATAATATCTACATCAAAAGTTAATCACGCTATTATGTTGAGGACTTATTTTTTACTATTTACACTGGGTTTTATTTAAATAATTCAATATGTATACGTTTGTTTTTGTGGTCAAGTTGTTATTCCGAGAGCTAGCGGCAAAAATCGGTTAGAGGATTATGTCTCATTAAAGCTCCTATAAAAGAGTGCTGAAACTTGCACTGCTGGAGATTAGCTTTCCAAAATAGATTTCTGGACAATTTGTACAGGTCATATCCATCTCCAGATAAGAGAATAATAAAATAATAAAATAAAATAAATATTTCCAGACAGGTCACACAGCGCCGTCTAGTTTCCGTGGTAAGCTTGTAAGGCTTGTGTTACGGAAACCAGATGGTTGATAAACTACATATTATACTTTTTTTTTTTTTTGTAAATATATACATATTATACATATAAACACCCAGACCGAGACAAATTATACAATGTACAACTTGCCCCCGGTGGGAATCGAACCCACGACCTCCCGAGTTCACGGCAACGTCTGTTACCACTAGACCACGGAGGCGGTCAGAATAAGACGAGCTATGACGTAATTATACACGAACCACTGCGCTTGGAAGCGAAATGTAATAGGTGTTAGGCGGACTGTTGGTGGTAATTTTCCCAATCCGCCGGTTTGGAAGTATCCACCACTCGTGCCGATAAACCCACCCTGAAAAGTACCACACGTTTCGGGATCAAACTCGAATTGCCGTCATGCCCAGTCAAGCCGCATAGTGTTAGGGACTGATGTCAGTCATGAGTGTCTGATTCCACAGAAAAAAAAAATGATTCTGAAAAAAGTTGCTGACTTTGGATCTTGTCCATGTCTAGACGAGTTAGCAAGGGTCTGATGTACTGGGGTACTAGGTCCGATTCCTGGTTGAAACAAAACAATATTTGTGATATTTCTAGAGTCTGTATGCTAGAGACATCGACGAAATTGCTACTTTCAATACATTGCTAAATGTGAGTACAAACTTTTAAGAACTTTATTAATAATCAATTCCCAATCCTTTTCTTTTTGATCTCTGTTAGTCCTTAGGGATTGTGACAGGTTTTTCTATAAGCTTTTCAGTTGACTTCCGGCAGTCGGTTGTTGAAGGTTAGACTGCGTAAAATTTACCTGTAATGTTTTATTCAAGAGAAGTTTAATCAATGCTAGCATAAATACATCCTAAACCAACAAAGAGATCAAAGGCCCACACTCATTTATCAACGTTAGACGTAAAAAGGTTTGTTAAACTAGCAGGGTTGGCTGTCAGAGTATGTCTAGTGGCATTAAGCCCACCCTTTGTACATAGTGCAATAAAGATTTAAATAAATAAATAAATATAAATAATCGTCGTTAAAAGTTATACATTTAACCTTAAATGTACAACCAATGCTATTTTCGACTTCAAAGCAAATTCAAATACAAAGTGCCTTCGTGGTCTAGCGGATAAGTCAGTGGATTTAGACTCGGAGGTAAATATTATTTATTAATTTAAATAAATAAATTTTATTAATATTTAATTAATAGGTGGTTTCTGACCACCCCGAAAGAGACATGGTGTTGATGATACTATAATATTTAATTTATTTGTGATATTTCTCGAGTTTGACATCGACGAGCTTGCCACATGTCATGATTCTGCTATATTTATTTCTCTCATTATAGTCATCATATAGTAGGTATATTATATTTATGTATATTCATAGAACGTATGTATGTAGTTTTGTTTGTATGTATTTGTGTATGTATTAGTATGTAAATAAGTATTTATTCACTAGTATATATTGAAGTCTAATATTTTTCTTTTAGTTTTGATAGCACCTGCCTTATCTCGTCGTAACTGCTTTAGTTGTCCCAAAGGTTTGACCAGTATAGAATGTCTAGCGGCATTAGGTCCGCCTTTGTACTTTGTGCAATAAAGTTTATAATAAATAAATAAATAAATGATTGGCCTATAGTAAAGTTGGCTAAATGTGAATCCGCTTATTCATAAGCGTGGTTTCTGACCACCCCGAAAAAGAAACGGTTGTGATGATGATGATACAAATACAAATTCAACATTATTTATTGTATAGATTGCTTATTCTAATTACAGTTATATGTACATGACATGATGATGAATTCTGCCCATACTATGGGCATACAATATGCTTATGTCAATAGATATTTATTTATATATAGTTAACATTTAATATTGTTCTTGTCAATTTATTGGAATACAATTTTAATGTCAAAATTTGCATGCTAAAAATTATTTTATTGAGTAAAAACAGTTGTCAATAAGAATTTTCTTTAACTTAATAGTAAAACGTTTTATAGGTAACTCTCGTATCTCTCTAGGAATTTTATTATATACTCTAATGCACATTATGTGGCAGTTTCTGCTGTAAAGCTTACAACGCTTTTTTTTACTGTTGTCATTAAACATGTTTATTTTAGTATTTCAAACCTATTTAAAACAAACATAAATCTTACTAACGTGAAAAATGGTGTATTTTTGGGCAAAAATCAATAGAAAACACATTCGGCCGTGGACGTGTAAAATGGAACGTTAACAAGATAGACCGGGAACTGGACGGCCGAGTCTGCTACAATTACTACGACCATACTTCAAAATATTGGCAGGACAAAATATTTATGATTTAATACATATCTTGAATTCATCACTACAGCCCCAAGAACACAGCGTCCTAGACCTCCACTGCTGGAGATGGGCCTTCCAGAACATATATCTGGAGAATTTGGCCTACACTATTACAGCACACAGTTGCCGAGAGGCTGGTTACAGTAAAACAATGTTTAATGAGGATGGGAATGCACTGTATTATTAATTTATGTAAGTACTCGTATTGTTTTATTGTGTCAATATAGGAAAACTGCCTTCTGGAGCTCAGATTTTTTTTCCAGAAGGCAGTGCTCACTAACTGAAATTATTTAATTATGATCCAATTAACGTTATAATTATAATAGTCATCATATAGTAGGTATGTTATATTTATGTATATTCATAGAACATATGTAGGTATGTAGTTTTATTTGTATGTATTTGTGTATGTATTAGTATGTAAATAACTATTTATTTACTAGTATATATTGAAGTCTAATATTTTCTATTAGTTTTGATAGCACCTGCCTTATCTTGTAACTGCTTTAGTTATCCTAAAGGTTTGACCAGTATAGAATGTCTAGCGGCATTAGGTCCGCCTTTGTACTTTGTGCAATAAAGTTTATAATAAAAAATAAAAAATAAATACACTCGCCACGCTGGCCAGATAATACTTACTATCTCTAATACTACTAATCCTTACCATCAGGTGAGAATGTATCGGTGTTACAATTTCTTTTTTTTGCAACCATTCTTTTCAACCAATATGGTCGCCCTATTCGCACAACCAAAGAGTAACCTAAAAACCAATAAACGCCTCATCGGATTTTCTGGGGTTCATGTATACCTAAGGCTTACGTTGTACCATCCTACATATGTGTCGGAAAATGTATCATCACGACCGTACTCCTTTCGAGTTCTAGATTTAGTCAACTTATTAGTTAGTTACTTGTATTAACATATTGGAGCATCATCAGTATTGTACTATACTATATAATGTACGTAACAAAAAAAGTAGCATCACGACCGCTTTTCTTCCGGAGTGGTCAGAAACCACGCTTATGAATAAGCGGATTCACATTTAGCCAACTTTACTATAGGTCAATCATGTGGCAAGCTCGTCGATGTCTCCAGCGTACCAAACTCGAAATTCTTTTAAATTTATTTATTTATTTAAAACTTTATTGCACGAAGTACAATAAAAAAAAGACACGCTTTTGGGATTAAAGAGCATACTATGTGCGGCCGGCTGGCTGCCATATTTGTTGTTTACAAACTAAAGTGCTCCTATTGGTCGACGTGAATATACGTTCCAATTCACGACATTGCATTCATTTTTGAAAACATAAGTAATTAATAGACAACGGGTGCGTTCTTTATCGCCCCCAGTAAAGATAAAAATGAATAACAAAGTTACCAAAACGACTGTTTATAAAACAAGATCGGAAGTGATGAAAAATAAAGATAAAATAATTTCCGAATATGAATTGGAACTGGAAGAGTTAAAACAAAGTGTAAAGACATATGAATTATTAATCTGCGACCTTCATCAAAAAATTATTACAAAGGATAATCTGGTGAAAATGTTAACTAAAGAACAGGAAGAAAACAGCGAAGAATTTGAGAAGCTATGTAAAGAAAATACGAAGCTAAAAAAGCTAGTATCAGAAAAAGATTCGGAAATTATTGATATTCAAAACACTTTAATTAACACGACAGAAATAAATAATACTCTGTCAGAAGAAAATAATGAGATGGGACACGAGACAATTGCATTGATAACCCCATTGAAAACTAAGCTCAATGAAATGCAACAGGAAAATACTTCTCTTCATAATAAACTTATACAAATGATAACAGAAAATCAGCAATACAAAGCAGGACTAGATAAACATAATACACAGATCTTAGAAACGAAGAAAAAAGATAATTCAAAAAATTCAAATATAAACAAAAAACTACATAGAAAAATTAATATACAGAATAAAAAAATAAAAAAGATTGAAAAGAAATGCAGAATATTAAGAAGCTATCATAAGAAACACATAAATAAAAAAGTTAATATCAGTTTGTGTGAGAAAAGAGAAAAACCATTGGAAGATATTAGGATTGCGGAAAAAGAGTTAGAAATAGATAACCTATTAAAAACAACGAAATCAAGAATGACTAGTTCACCAAATATTAAAATAATTGGAGACAAATACATTAAAGGAATGGGAATTAAACTACAAAACATTTTAGGGAAAAGTTTCAACGTGTGCAACCATGTTTATAACGAATCCCCGCTACAGACAATTGTACAATCAGTACAGGAAATTATTAATAATACCCAGGAGCCCAGCGTAGTAGCAATAGTCATCAAAAACTTCAAGGAATATGATATTTCTATGTACTATAATTATATTAAGGACTTGGTTAGTAGTCTAAAGTCCAGACCAATAAAGTTTATATTTTCTAATATTCCCTATGAAGTAACTCCTAAATCGTCAAGAATAAATAAAGAAATAGAAACAATAAACATAAAACTTAACTGCCTAACTATCTCAAATAAGGATGTGTTCATTTTAAATAACAGCAATATAAATATAAATACTATACATAGTAAAGAGTACAGTAATATCATAAAGTATTACATTGAAGCTTTTTGTAAAAACAGTATTGGCAATCCTCGAATAAATAATAATAATGATGCTGCTACTGATAAAAAATATACTGCACTAAGTGGTAATAATGGAACAGACAATAAAATTTTTCAGATAGTTACAGTTTCAAGCCTAATAAAATAACACAGAAAATTGGCATAACAAATTTCAAAATGAATACAAGGACAAGGAAAAACATCTGCAATAGTAACAATGAACATCAAGTAATCATAGGACATCAAAACGTTCAAGGTTTACCTAATAAATTACTAGACTTAAACATTTTATTGGAAAATACCAATTGTGATATATTTTGTATTACAGAATCTTGGCTGGATAGTGAGGCTGTTGGTATGTACGGTATGGAAAACTTTAGCATAATAAGTAGTAGTCACAGAACAAAATTCAAACGAGGTGGTACACTAATTTATGTTCGCAATTCTATAAAGGCAAGGAACAGATCTGATATAGTGCGTTTATCAATAGATAAGGAGTTTGAAGTAAGTTGTGTGGAGCTGGATGACTTTATAGTTCTGGCAGTATACAGATCACCATCTACAAAATTAGGCATTTTTACAGATAAACTGGATGAGTGTTTATCGAAACTCACCAATAAAAATGATAAAATAATAGTACTTTGTGGTGACTTTAATATTGAATTTTCGCTAGAAATAGGCGGTCCCCACGATCTTAAAGATTTAACCGACTCTTACTTATTAAATCAGCAAATATTTAATTATACAAGGGTAACCACACATTCTTCTTCTTGTATAGACAATATTTTTACAGATGGCAGTGTAATGGAATCAAACGTAGTATGTGGAATAAAGTCTGATCACATGGCCCAACAGCTTTGCATAGAATCTCCAAATAAAGTTCAAAACAACCATCGTAAAATTGCCCTCAAATCTAAACGCTTAATGACAAATAATAAAATTGACAATTTAAAATTAGCCTTACTAAATAATAGTGTGTTTAAATCAAAAACAATGGAAGAACCATATTGATACATTAGCCAAAAAACTTAGCTCATCGTGTTATGCTATAAAAAAAATAAAGGAGTACTGTGGAAATAATGCTGCAAAACAAGTGTATTACGCTTATTTCCATAGTCTTATGTCATACGGACTCCTAATCTGGGGAACAGCATCAGAGGCTAATAGAATACAAATTCTACAAAAAAGAGCTATTAGATGTCTGGCTGGTTTAAAATATAGGCATACATGTAAAGAAGCTTTTAAAGACCTTAATATACTGACAATGGGCAGTGCTTACGTTATGCAAAGCTTATTGTACATCAAAGAGAATATTGCAGAGTATCCAATCCATCCTGAAAGAGAAAATTCGAGACGCAAACCAACAATTCGACAACCAGTACACCGTCTTAAAAAAATGACAAAAAGCTTTCTGTGTAATTGTATAACACTTTTTAATAAATTACCTGAACAAATAAAATGTCTTGAATATAATAACTTTAAGCAACATATAAAAAAAATACTAATTGTTAAAGCTTATTATACTGTGGATGAAGCTCTAAAGGACGACCATATTTTTCAATTGTAATGACATTATTAATTATCTTAGTTATTAGTTATGACATTATTATTTTTAGTTATTAGTTAGGACATTATTATTTTTAGTTATTAGTTAGGACACTATTAAGAGGATTAATATTAATTCTGACAATGCCTCTATACAGCTGCAATAAATACTTTTTATAGTAGTCTAGTTATATTTAAGTAGGTATATAGATTTGACATAATAATTTTAATAATTAGACATTTAATATTTAGCTTTATTTAGTGTAGGTAAATAAGACGATGCCCCTTTACAGCTGCTATCCACTATTAGAATTAAGCTTGTTATTCTCAGGCACTATGCCCTTATTAGCAGACTGTTCCTTGCTAACAACAGCCAGCTATTTCAGCCATTTTTATGTATATTGACTTAATATTAAATAAGAAAAATTTAAATTTGACGAATCCAAGTGTTCCTATAGGCTCCTAAGGATAATAAATAAACAATATACAATACATAGGCGGACTTAATGCCCGTATACATTTTCTGACAGCCAAACCTTGGGGACAAATTTGAACTATTATAGGTGCAATGAATGAAGTATTAAAAAAATTGGAAGAAAAATTAACAGCTTAATTATACACTTACATATTATATATATACTATAATATCAATATACTAAATACTAATACATACATAAACATACATATATACACTTACTAATATTGTGAGGAGCTTTTCAGGTAGAAATATCACAAATTAAATATTAATTATTTAAGTAAATAAATAAATATTATTGTGTCCCGAAAAGGAATTGAACCCGGTACCTCCGGGTCTAAATCCACGGACTTAACCGCTATACCACGGAAGCAGTTGTAATGTATATATTATAATGTATGTTAGAAAAAGACAAATTTCTAAGCATTAAATGGATTCACCGTGCGGGTGCCGGATCCATCGTGTGTGGGTAACAGATGAAAAGAATGGTGTCTCGAGCTTGCGACCGACAATAGGCTGGTTTAAGAAAAGGAGGCCTCCCTTTATTTATTTTATTGCGCGATAATACGTTCACCATCCACCATTCTACTCCTCTCCCTACCCAACCAAATACTGTATGATTCCGTTAATGCAGTCTTGGAAGCTCGTTCCATAAATGTATTGACGGCAGACCTGCTTAGGCCCAATTCTTTCACTAAGTGATGTAAAGATTTTGCTGGAACTCCGCTCGCACCAGCTTCCACTGCGTTCTTGAACCCGTTCCTGATCATTTCTTCTGTGAGATCATAATATTTATTCGACTTCATATTATCTTTTGGAATATTTGATTCCCACGGAATGGTAAGTTCAATAAGGATAAATTTGTATTATGTACGTACGTAAGAAAAGTGTATTTTTCTTTGATACATGCCGGGGTTCAAACCGCGACCTGTTTTTTGAATCCGCTTCTTTATAAGCGTGGTTTCTGATCACCCCGCAAGGGATAAGGTCGTGAAATACTTCTTTTTTTTTTTTTTTGTAGTCAATTTCAATATGTAAAGTCAAAGGGAGCCGCCGCAATCACCGTTCATATGGATTCTAGACCTTTATATAAGAACCGGGGCATTCCACGCTTTCACACATAATACCCACGCTGTACCCTACTACATAAATTCGCTCGTTTTCCGTATTTAAATATTGCTCGATTGTAAACATTTGCTCGTCAGTATATTTTTTTCTGTAACATCCGCTAAAAAGTTGTTTTGATTTTACCACCCTATTAATTTTTTGGCTTTGAGCGCGGCGACCGATTCAAGAAATTCCGTAACGAAAATAAACCTAACACCCCCCACTCCGACCGGCACAGCGGTGCGGCGTTGAAAGCCGTGCATCGTCTAACGTCATTTCAGTTCGGCAGACTTCGTCACGGTGTTTGTGTGCGTGCGACTAGATGTATGCGTGTAGACTAGCTGCTAACTGCTCATAACTGATTCTATCTCTTTTAGACACAATGCTAGGTAAAACAGCGTGCTTTTTGGCTGCGTAAAACAAAAATTGCATAAATAAATAATTATAATTGCATAAGTTGATAAAAAATGCTATGTAATAGCTTTACCGCGGCAGTCCCCGAGTGCCACACGTATTTTTTTAATTGTCGGTCAAGTAATGACCAGCGCGTCTCTTATAAGCTGCAAGTCCTAAGGGCCGGTAACTGGAAAATTCCTCATTCCTATACAAACTTCTGCATTTAAATGACCAACGACCAGTGCCACTAAGGGAGGATTCAGTTACCGGCTCTTGGTCATCTTTTAATATATGCGACATGGTTCTTACAAAACAAAAACGTGCACTTGGTATATTCGTGAAAAATGGCGGGAAGAACTCTTATTGTTTTTTTTAATGTAACAGTATTTATGGCCAGACTATATATATTAATTAAACTTTTTAAACTGTCGCGCACATTCATAATAGTTTTTATAATTTTAACGGGTCTTTACGCGGTTTACCTTAGAGACATATTTCTCCCGACGTTTCAACCAAGTTGCATTGGCCGTGGTCAAGAAATAAGTCTCTAAGGTAAATCGTGTAAAGACCCGTTAAAATAATAAAAACTATTATGTATAGTAATTTTTTTTAATTTTAAACCTTATGTCCACAACTGTACCGATGCGCATATTTCCTCTGCCCACAGCTATCCAGCATTTGTTTTATCTGCCGGTACTTGATCTCCATAATAATGTGGTAGGTTTGTCCATGTTTTCACCTTACTTTATAACATTCTCAATAATCCTAATACTCCCTCCTATTTTAAATCGCGCTTCGAATTCCTTCGTAATACGCACATTCTATTCTCATTCCTCAACCAGATACACTGATTCCTTTACTGTATCTGCGGCTCACCAGTGGAATAACTACCCTTGGCCATTAGACGTCCACCGTGTATTAGCGTCTTTAAACGTTTGATAACCACATCGTTTATTTTATTTTATTTTAAATACTTTATTGCAGTAAAATTGTACATAGGCGGGCTTAATGGCCAGGCATTTTCTAACAATCAACCTACCTGGAGAAATAGAATAAAACACTATCTAAATAACTGTGTATTTATTTAAGTTATAAAGTATATATGACGTACTTGTATGTATAATTATGTATTGTATGTTTATGTGTGTAGGTATATTATGTAGTATATTATAATTAGTTAAGTAACTTATTAACTGTATGAATAAAAATTCAAATTTTTCCATCCTGCCTATCACCTTACTCAATCCCCAAAGTTAACTGGTAAAGAATGCCTACTAGTAGTATAGCTCGCCTCTGTACATTTTTTTAAGTGCACTAAAGAATTTAAATAAATAATAATAATAATATGACTTGTTATCCTGGATATCTACGATTTCTATACTACGATGTGAAAAGTGGGTTGAGCGGGGGGATGGCTGGCACATGCGTTATGTCCGTGATCGGGTGCTGCTGTGGGGGCCTGGGACCTCTGCCGAACACGTTCAATTTATTGTTCTTAAATTAACAGAGGTTTTTGCGTTTTGTCGACTTTCGGGTTGCACATAGGCATGTAGTCTACCTTAACTCTGACTTGCCTGGTGGGTTACTGCTGTACCAGATATTGTATTCTCATAGGTACTGATAACTAAATTTAAAAGGTTATTAATTGATCGTTGTGGTGCAGTTCTGTATATGTTTTATTTTGTAAATCTGATATAGCTGAGTTTTCCTTGCAGATTCCTTTCTCAGTCAGATTAAACATTAACAGGTCACTGGAATTTGCTAAGCTGCTGGTCTTCTACTAACAGCTTACTTATTGGACCACTTTGCTGCTTAGTCTTCTACTAGCAGGAGTAGAATCATTCAAAATAATTAAATTAATGACGTTTCATAAATGCCTGTAATAGGTTTACGTGAATAAAGATATTTTGACTTTTTTTACTTTTTTCCTAAGTAAAGGTACAGATGCAAAGTAAAATCCATATGAAAATTATATTGTGGACCGGTCCGTTTATATATAAGTTTGTATCGGGCGGTTTTATTGAGAACTCTTTGTTACCAAAAAATCAACCTTTGTGATATGTATTGGCATATTTGACCTCTTTTGTGAGGAAATTTGAGTATTTATATTCTACCTACCAATTTTTTAAATGAAAATATTAATATGTAATCGATTTTAAAAGTTGTTGATCTGTAAGTTGCTTGACTAAAAACATGGTCATTGCGATTTTACAATAAATTATCTTTCAGAGTGTTTTATTGCGATTTAGTTAGTTAAATCCTTAAAAATAAAAATCTACCTAAAAAACCTACTTCACAGCTTTAAGCCGTATCGTAATATTAAGAATCTATAAGACCCTATCAACTTACTAGATATTAAAATTACGAACAATTTGTGATATATTAATCATAGAATCGTTATAAATGTTTGTGCCATTTTTCTCTGTCTAAAATTAGGTATACGAAAGTGAAAATAGTAAATTTGTTACCTAGAAAGTTATAATATATATAATCTATGATTTTATTCATGCCTTCTGCAATTGGCTGTCAGTCTTACAATTTTTTTTTTTTTGGTTATATTCTCCCGATGGATGATGAATGAGGTGATAGGGAAGGCAAAGGGTCTAGCCCATACAGCCAAGTCTGACGTAATATATATTTCTTTTTCATGAGTTAATGAGCTCATCATGAAATTCCCGATGCTGCAGAATTTGATGCTTTTCTTGGAGTCACTCGCGGCACCATAGCTCAAACACGTCGGAGAAAATATGGGAGTTGACAGCGCGGGAAAACCGCAAAAAATAAACTGCAACTTGTGCCCCATATTTAAAGTCCAATTTATCGTTTTCCATAATTATTCACATTGTAGCACATTATTAAACAAAACAACACCACTTTTGACCAATAATATCCACAGTAAGTTAATTTACAAAACAAAAACTTGCACTTGACATGTCCACGCAAAATGGCGCGAAGAACCTCAGTCTTGTAAGTTTTATTTGTTCGTCTGTGTTTTGTAAGTTTTCAGATTTAAAACATGAATATCCTATTTATTATATTAATAGTGTATTATAATTATATCCTATTTATTTCTTTTTTCAAAATAATAAAACTAAGTCTTTAATTTCTTGCCTCAGTCGTCTAGCGGTTATGGCCGTGGATGAACACTCAAAGCCACCGCTAAATAATAATTTATTTAATTTATTTGTGATATTTTTCGAGTTTGGTATGCTAGAGACATCGACTAGCTTGCCATTTTTTATGATGGGCCTATAGTAAAGTTAGATAAATGAAAATCCTCTTCTTTAAAAAAAAAACATAAATGCGTGGTTTCTGACTTCCCCGAAAGGGATACAGTCATGATGATACTTTACTCCTTTTTTTTTGTTATTACAGCCCCTAGAACACAGCATCCTAGATCTCCACTGTTGGAGATGGGCCTTCCAAAACATAACCAGTGGCCAATTCCTAAAAAATGTACTAGTTTTTTTTAGTAAATAAACGATTTTTATTATATTTTTTTTATTATATATTTGGAGAATTTGTCTTACACACGCCACGCTGGCCAGACGGGTGGGCGAGGAGAGTTTTTTTTTTACATCTATATTTGTCTAAGATCTTATTTAAATGAGAAAATTTAAATCGCGTTATAAATAGGTTTTACAAAGTATTTACTTTTTCCAACGCTGGTTGGTGGTGGTTTGCCAAAATCGCGTCACAATAGTTATAAATTTGGATTAAGAGCGGCTCTTGGAAAACTCCTTGGTTGGTTAGAAGGGTGAGTGCTATTCGAACCTCAAATTTAAACCCCTCTTAAGGGTGTTTAATAAGATCCAGTCGGCAGAACATATCGCTAAGGGTGGTATACAGAGCTCCGTGGTTCGTGCGAAATTCTGTAATTGCAAGAAATCTGGAGCCTACTATTGAGATATTTGTTGTCGGCCTAGCTAAACGTATGTTTTACCAGACAGACAATGGATCCTATAAGCATCTACAGGATATCGCTACTACTTTTGGACGGCCCCAGAGGGGAGGCCACTAACCAGTGAGGCGCTCTTGGAGAAGAAAAAAGCTAGACAAATCTGGCGCGGTGATAGCTCGGTTGTAAGACCAAAGATTTACAACACCACCCTTCCCGTGCCTCAGAGAGCACGTTAAGCCATCGGTCCCGGTACCAAATTGTGGAATCGTTAATATATTGTCATTAAAAATTGACATCATATCCTCGCCAAGCCGTCTGGCTAGCGTGGCGAGTGTAGGCCAAATTCTCCAGATATATGTTCTGGAAGGCCCATCTCCAGCAGTGGAAGTCTAGGGGCTGTAATAATGATATTATATACACTACATATATTACCTATGTACTTACACTGTGAGGAACTGTTTAAATAATGTGAGTATACCATCTTTTTGAAAAGTGAATATATATTAATGATAAATTTATACTTACTTATTTTTGACATACTCGTATGTGGTGAACGATGGGTCCCTGGGGATCAGAACTGAAAGCTTTTTATAAAATGACGTCTCTGGTGACAATAGGACTGGCAGTGTTTTCCATCAAAATTTTTTTTTATTTAGTACTGTAAATGTCTAATAATGTTTACCAGTGTCAAATTCAATGCTTTGCACATATAAATCTAAATATACCTTTTAATAATAATAATAATTCTTTATTTCGGTACAAAATCATATCGTGTTAGTAACAATAATTACTTAAAGAAAACTATGTTAGTAATTAATCTAAAATGTACGTACAAATTTATTTGTCCATATTTTTTGGAACATGAAGCATGTAATACATGGATATTTTTTAAAATAATATTTTAAAACTAAGAAGGTGATACTATGCAACGATCATCTTGTAATGACATTTAACACAATTACCTAAGTCATAATATTTTCACATTGAAACTACTAATTATTGATAATATTTTATATCAACTAACCTTTCTCATTAAACAGACACAATATTTTAAATAAATGCTAAATATGTATATCATTATTAAAAAACAGGACATTTCACGTTTGGAATTTGATTAGGTATTTAAATACATACAGTTTAAATGATAGGCAATATAGGCCACGCTTGTGAAAAAAACAACCAATGTTATGTGTGAACATATCACCAAGTGCAAGCCATTTTAGACCTTAGGGTGGAACAATTTAAGACATCGACCGTACAGTATTACACGTCACTATTAAAAGTCAAACAAATGCTGGTCAATAAATGTTTTTATTCGACAAAAGAATACCTAGACACTAAGCTCTACAAAGTCATGTGACTAAACAAATATTTCTATGCTAGATATAGCAAAGCATGTGATATAATTACATATAACCTATAATTTGAAATAGGACTATTTGCCAGTTCACAAACGTTATCAACTTGCCCCCTATCCCCTGGGCCATGGGCTGACGACGCTCTTGGTTCAATATGTAATAATATGCTTTATTGCACTTAACTTAAAAGTATGTACAAAGATGAACTTAAAGCCATTTCTACCAGCTAACCTTTGGGAGAGTGAGACAGTATAATATATGGGGTGCAATTTTAACCTTATTTAAAATTTTAATAAACCAAAAAAAAAATGTCCGTGAAATGGTACTAGTGGTAATGGTACTACTGGGAATAGGACTAAAAGGAATGAGACTTGGGACTGCGGTCGAATAATGTATTATCTTCACCATAACTCACCCCAATGGGTATTTCAGCATTCTATCTTCCCGTTTGTTTCATGAACTTTGATCCATTTGCGGATTTAAAGTTTACTCTGTGCAACTTTTTGTCCCATAAAATGTTTCCTAATATGACAAAGTTGTATGTGTAAAATTCGTAAAGGCTGAATTGAAACGATGTTAGATATTTTCACAAATCGGTTATCCGAAAAAAAACGACTTTTTATATAATAAATTCACTAACAAAAGTGGCAGTAATGGGTTTCACACTACGATCAAGGCTACAACTAGATTAATAGTCTCATACAAAATTACTGTGAGCAACTGGCAAGCGGACCTCTACGTACATGCTATCTCTTTCTCCTAATAATATACGACAAATAAAGCGATCGGTCAGAAATAAAATAACATAAATGCTATTAAATCTTTATCACAAAATCAACCTAATTCATTCGAGCATAAGTTATAAATTGCCTCGATAGCCCTCTGCATTTTGACACGTCCTCAAGTTGGCCGCAGTTGAAACGTACTGTCGGAAATATCAGCACACGATTATTTTGTGCTGATATTTTTCCGTCGTTTTCAGAGCCATCACCTATAATCTAGTTAATTCTTGATCAATGGTTTTATAACTAATTTCATGGCTATTCAGGGTGGATTTTTCAAGTGGGCGTGGATTGCTACTGTCTCATAAAGCATGACCGAAACTAGGAGCTTTAAAGACCATTAAACGCATTTACACCCCTCTCGCTCGCACAATCCAACATTGTCGCAGATTTTCAAGTCTACTTAGACTTGAGAAATGTAGCCTATCAACTTACTAGGAAATAAAATGACGGGCATTTTAAAGACATTCTGTGTTGGGTTAAAACAATATATGTATATTCTCCTGATACCCGCAAATTCGTAAAAGAGCTGGGTAAACGAATATATCAAAAGTGTGGCGACCCCAAATGTCTTAGCTACCTATTATTTTCCATTATTATTCAACGAGGAAATGCTGCGAGAATTTTAGGTACCCTTATTTTGTAGAATAGTTTTAATTTCATAAGTATTTTTAGTTTAGTTTCATTTATAATAAGTTATTAAACTATTTCATTTTAATATTTTTAAATGTAATAAATAATAATAATTATTAATATTATTACTTTTATAGAGAGATATATATACATATCTTCACGCCAAATCCCTTGCGGGGTAGGCAGAGACAATTGAGCGCCACTTGTCACGATCTCGACATACCTCTTTCGCTTCTTCGACACTCATCACCCTCTTCATACTTGCCCTTTTGTTTCGATGGCTCTTTATTGCACCTTCGGCTATTGTTTTATTTATTTGATCGTGGTAGGTGAGTCTTGGTCTGCCAGGGCATCTTTTACCCAGAACTTTCGCATTATTTATCTGGTTCGTAAATTTCTCTTCACTCATCCTTTCGACATGTCCGAACCATCGGAGCATTCCTTATTTTATTTATATATATAAATCATAGATTTGTTTTAGTAAAATAAATTAAAAACGTTATAATTGTTTTTTGCATTTTTTATGTCTACAAATAGGTCCGTAATTTTATTTCCTAAAAAGTTGATAGACATACATAATAGAATACATTTCTCAAATGTATACTTGAATTGAATAATCTTTTAAAATGTTGTATTGTGCGAGCGAGAGGGGTTCAAAATCGTTAAACACTCTTAAGCCCTGATTTTGAACTGCACCCACGTGCCGTCCTGTGCCTTGATGTTAAAGTCATAGGTTTGCAGCCTAACAGGATCAGTAGTTTTCTCACACTTCTTAATCTCGAAGTTAAGCACCAAATAATACATAAGAATCTTCAGCTCCAACAACGCAAATCTTGATCCTGAAAATAAATAAAATGGTAAGTGGGTAGTTCAATATACCGCGTTTAATTGTCGAAATTTTGTGTCGCTGTTTACACGGACAAAGCCCGGTAAAACAGCTAGTTATATTATAATAATAAATAAAATAATAGGATATGATAATATATATTTTTAATACTCTTACATAATATACATTTTATAAGTCTAAAAAACGACAGCCTAATTAATACTCGTGATGAATGATATAAGTTTCGACTTTTCTAAGACTTTATTATAAATAAATTCAAAAGGACAAATATTCCAGTTATAAAGAAAATATCGTAAATATTAAATACAAAAGTAAAGTATCATCACGACCGTTTCCCTTTCGGGGTAGTCAGAAACCACGCTTATAAATAGGCAGATTCACATTTAGCAAACTTTACTATATAACCAAACTCGAGAAATATCACAAATAAATTAAATATTAATTAAATGTATTTATTTACATTAAATATTTTTGTGTCCCCACCAGGAATCAAACCCGGTACCTCCGAGTCTAAATCCAAGGACTTAACCTCTAGACCACGGAGGCAGTTAAATAAAATTTATTGATAAATCTAAATGAATGCTGTCGTCAATACTCAATGGTACCAATTCAAAGGCGATTCAATGTACCGCGTCGCGTCGTACTTATTTTTTGTGCTGATTATATTTTTTTATGGTGGCAATGCAAAACTTGATTCTCGAAACATTATTGGTAATGCAGGTTTGTTTTTATTTATTAAAAAGGTAAGGTATTTATTAAAATTTAAGCACATTTTTTCTGTTATCAACTAAAAGGCAATTGATAATGTTTTGTTTTATAAAAAAGTAAAGTAACATCACGACCGTATCCCTTGCGGATCAGACACAAAGCTTTTTCACATTCAGCCATTTATGACATCTATACTATGGTGAGTGCTCTGAAGAGCTCTATAAACTAATTCCTTCCTCTCCATTCCGCAACCGAACCACAGAAGTCAGAATATGCACCCACGTACCGTAGTCACCATCTCTTCGCGTACGTATAAATTTGGGAACTCATCTGTCGCATAATAAAGATGTGGAATGCTCTTCCAGTCTCTGTGTTTTTAACTTTCCTATAACCTGGAGTCCCTTAAGCGAAGTGTGAAAAAGCATCTAGTCAACAAGCCGGCATAGTGTTGGGGACTGATGTCAGTCATGAGTGTCTGATTTAAGTTGCTAACATTTATGGACCTTGCGCACCACTTACCAGGCGCGCTCCAAACTTGAGAAATAAATTATTGTGTCCCAACCAGGAATCTAAGCCAGTACTCCGCGTTTAAGTCAACGGTCTTAACCGCTAGACCATGGAGGCAGTAGTGATTTGTATTATTTGGGTGCTTTTTCTAAATAAACTTATGTTAAGACCATATGTACTAAAATGAAATAACCGACCACGGAGAGGAGCCTCTACGCGGTCGACTAATACTTTTAGGCACAAGTATATTTTTTGTACCGTTCAGTTATTGTCAGACAATCGGAAACAAACGCATCAAACCAGTATACAGTTTCCATAATTCAACTCAAGCCAGGTTACCCCGAGTCAGTCTGGAGTCAGTCATGAGTGTCTGATTCCAATTGCTAACATTTATGGACCTTGCCGCCACTTACCATCAGGTAGGCGCAAAGTCAAAAATAGAGCTGAAAAAAAATGTTTCTTATATTGGGCCTTGGCCCCGACATGGTCCTTCGAGCCGGATCTACTTTGTATCATTATCATCATTACAGCCCCTAGAACCCAGCGTCCTAGACCTCCACTGCTGGAGATGGGCCTTCCAGAACATATATCTGGAGAATTTGGCCTACACTCTGGTCGAGGATCTGATGTCAATTTTTTAACGATTCCACAAGTTGGTATTAGTGTGACGGCTTAGCGTGCTCTCCGAGGCACAGGAACGGTGGTGATTTAAATTTACAAATGTACGTAAGAAAAGTGTATTCCTCATTGGTACATGCCGGGAGAGTTTGAACCGACCTTTGTAGGATGTTAGGGAAAGAGTTCTTATAACCGAGTCATTACCGCTTATTGTATAGTAAAGTTAATAAACACATGCCAAATCAGATAGACATTTAACTTGTAGCTCCACCTATACAATTATTATTTATTTATTTATTAAAAACTTTATTGCACAAAGTACAAAGGTGGACTTAATGCCCTTAGACATTTTCTGACAGCCAAACCTTGGGGACAAATTACAACATTTATAGGTGTAATGAAATAAATATTAATAGTAGGATAAATTCAACATAATTATATACTGTAATATCAATATACTAAATACTAATACATACACAAAAATATACTTTTATACATTATTAACATTGTTGGGAGCTATTTAGAAAGTGTAGATAGACGAGTTTTTTGAACGAAGATCTGGTAGACGCTTGCCTTATCGTTACAGGGAGATTGTTCCATAAATTTGTGGAAACAACTGTGAAAGAATTTGAAACCTTACCTATACAATTTCTGGGACCCATTCCGAAAGGCATGAAAGTGAAGGGATGTATCTTGTGTTTGTTTTCGTCTGAGAACCTCTCAGGGTCGTATCGTTCCGGATCGGGGTAGTATTTCTCGTCCATGTGGAGAGAGTTCACAGAATTGTATACCACTTCTCCTTTTTCCACCTATGACAAAACAAAACATCAAAATATAGTTATGTTAACTTAAGTTTAACGATTATGCATCCCTTTCGCACAATCCCACATTTATATTTCAAGTCCAAGACTTACATCCGTATTCTGAGACGTACCTCAACCTCCACTTAACATTTCCTTCCAGCTGTCAAACGAAAATAAAGTCTATGGTAGAGCTTGCTCAGGGATGATAGACGATAAAGTTCAATACCAAACTATTTTAATGAGTTTCACAACTTCACAATTACAACAAAAAATACAAAATTAAATTAAATGTTAAGATTGGCGCGCGCGCGTGCTGTCGTCGGCGATGTCGCCGTGGTGCGTCCCGGATAGGCTACTCTTGGCGTCTCGCATCGCCTACGGCAGAAATGAAGATTTTGTTGCAATAAAGGACGACGCAGAGTGGGACGACCCCCCGCCAGATGGACGGATGACCTGAGGAGAGTCGCTGGTGGGGGTTGGATGAGGATTGCAAAAGACCGCGTGCAGTGGCGAGCCTTGGGGGAGGCCTATATCCAGCAGTGGAGAGACACAGGCTGATGATGATGATGATTTAAATAAATAAACCCGTATATCAGCGTGGGTACATGTAGAAGGTTTTAGACCCAATTTTAGAGCCTAGTAAAGAGTTTTTTTATGTATTCTATATATAGTGTTTCTATCAATATATGGTAGTAATCATAACCATCAACATAAATATGACATTAGTATCAAAGTGATAGATTGGGCCAATCCCTAATGTAGTGTCCTTCCCACCTTTAAGGAACTTCTGCTAGAGCTGGTACTGCAGCGGAACATGCGCAATAAGCATGCGTCCAAAATATGTAACGATTTGCAATAGTTACTTATTTTCGACGTTTACTGTAAAAACGATGGGCCCGTGGGGATCAGAACTGAAAGCGTTCTATAAAGAAATTGTTCCAAGGCTCATTGGTAAGTGCTCTGTATGCCTAGTGTGACAGTGAAGTTTCGTAAACGCAACTATAGTAGTAGAGTTTTTTTACTGCATTTTCGATGTTCATTGCCTGTTATTATAGCCAAACTTGCAATAACACGCAATGTAAAATAAAAAAACGTAACCACAGCAGTTACGTTTTCCAAAACTTGCATTTTAGACTAAGCACACTGGTGACAATAGGTCTGGAATTTTTTTCTCTCAAAAATTAGGTATCTTAATTGAGAGGGGAATTGCTGCCAGTGTATTGGGCACCATGCCACAGAACAGCGATTAAAAGTCCACAGAAAAGCGATTTTTTTGTAACTATTTAATTATTATTTTATAAGTATTTTTTTTAGGTTGTATTTAGTTTTTATTGTAATATACTTAATTTTAGGTATTATTTTAAATAATATTAAAAACTACGGACCTACCACTACTGGAATACAATTCACGATTCTTTTTTTAAGGTTATTAGCTACTAACCGTGTAAGGTTTTCCTGAAGGCCGTGCCGGAGGTAGGACGTACGGCTTAATGCATTCCCTGTCCATCATCAGAGCCGGAGACCATTTCCTTAAAGTTTCTGCAAAGTATTTTCAAGTGTATATTACATTAATTTAGTGTGCGGGTGCCGGATAAAATATTTTGTTTCTTTTTTTTACCAATACACGCGGTATAACTGTAAATACAATTTAACTCAATTAACTTTACAAGATGATTTTTTTGATTATTTGTATCTAGTGAACACTGTTTTTGTTTTTATAACTTTATGTCTTTGTTAGGAACAGCAATCAGAAACCGCCCGTTGACATTAGGACGTTGAAATCACAAGCCGAATACCTATCGCGATACTATCTTAATCATTTTTATATCTTTTTTTATTTAATACTGGGTAACTCTACGTAAATACGCCAACCTCGGTACAGGTTACGAATTTGCCGTTTGGGGTCGAGACGATGCGATGGGTCCATTGAGACCCTCAGCCAAGCGTCTGGGCAAGAAGTTGTTCAAATGGCTAACGGAAAAGTATGGAGACAGGAAAGCTTGCAATTTTTCAGACAAAGTATGAAGGGTCGTCTCCAGAAGACATTTTACTTATAGTTTAATATTTATTATTTTTGGTTTATATGTAATTTAATTTAAAGTAATTTTAATAATAATAATCAGAATAATAAAAAAATATTAGGTATAGAAAAAATCTTACCATTGATAACCATATCCAAATACTTGAGTTCTTGTACCAATTCTAAAGACATTTCTTTCTTCTCGTCTTGGAATTTCTTTGCTTCAGCATACAATTTGTTTTGAATATCCTTGTTCAGAGCCAGCTCGTGGATTGTCATAACTAGAGCAGACGCCGAAGACTCAAATCCAGCGAAGTAGAAAATAAAGGCTTGAGCAGTTAGTTCTGATTGAGTCCATTCTAAAATGGGTTCAGATAAGATTAAAAATGAAATTACTTATTAGAAAGAAAATAATCCAATTAAAATATTACGTACACTATAATTTATTTATTTTCATAAATTGTAAATCAAAGCACAACTAGACTTAAAATATTACTTATAAGAAACTTACGTCTAACAGTAGATTGATCTTTGACAAGAACTTCCTCAGTTGTTGCAAAACCTACATCGTCTTCTTTTGTTAGCTCCTGATTGTTGTTAGTTTTTAATGTTCCTGAAAAAAAAAATGTGATTGTATCCAGTACTTAAAATATTAATCTTGTCAGAATTACTAATGTGTTGGCTTATACCTTTAGCAGCTTCCATTAGTAATTGAATCATATCAGGTCTATGCACTTTGTTCTGATCTCTATGTTTCATGGTTCTATCTATAACGTCCATGAACAAATTTGTGACTTGTTTTGGAAACAAACTCATTCCAAATTTCTGAAAAGAACAAAATTAGCTGTTTATTTGCCAGCAAAAATGTTTAAAATTCTTATAGAGATTTCAGAAATATAAATCAAAAAAGGTAAAATATATGATTTTATAGTACTAGTTATAAAAAAGCTATTAACTAGAATCAAACAATATACCACTGCTACGAAAGCAAATGATGAAGCGAATAAAATATCAGTTATTTGTCAAAAACATATATTTTTTTTATATGGTTAAAACTACACAAATAATAAGGATACTTACAGTAGTGAGGTTAGGGAACGATAGAATGAGAAACATGGATATTCTCTGCCAGACTGTGAATTTCGACAGCCTCTGTCCAGAGAGGTACATTTCATTGTTTTTATCTTTGAGAGAGTTCACTTGAAGACCAAAAGCTACTGATAAAATAACATCGTTTGTGTAACGACGTATGAGATCATTCACATCAATTACTTGACTTATTTTACCTGAAATCATAGAGAAATCATTAGTTCCGCAACAATTTGTATTAGTTAGAAATTATTCAACTCGTATTAACTCTAGTTGGATCTCCCTAAGTCGGGTTTGAACGAATCAAGAAAGCAATGCAACCGCCAAATGACACTAACTACGGTGATACGAACTTCATTATTTTAAACATATATTTAAACAAAATGTAACAAATTATTTATTCAAAGCAGTTATGTGAATTTCAAGTCATATTTATCCCGACATCTCTAATTCCAGATTCTAGTTCTGGGTTCCAGAGCACTTTAAATATCTACGTCAACTTCAATGACAACGTGTTAAAGTTATAGAAACAGCTTTTAATAAAATTATACGGTTTTAGTTTTCTTTATAAACGTTCCGTTTAAATGTGAATGCCCATTTTTCTTAGAGAAATGGGCCCAATAAAATGATATCGTGTCATAATGATTTATTTTTTATTTGATAGTAAATATATTATGTTTTCATAATCTGTAATTAATTTTATCTATTTTATAGCACAACGACAATTGACAAAAACTTTTTTTACATTGATAATTCCGCCGATATAATTTGAGAATGATGAACACTTTGAAATCCTGTGTTTTATCTATAATAAAGTACCTGATCATAATAAAGAACCTAATCGTATAAATAGTGTCTTGTAACTATTTCATACATAAATTTTAACTAATTGACTATTTAATTAAATTATACCTTAATGCTGGGGTAAATGAGATGTTGTAATTAAATTTAAAAAAATCACAATTAATTGTTATGATTATTGAATTGTATTTAGTTGAGGCACGCTGCAAAAAAGTTGTGGCCTGGTGTTGGGCAATCTCTTTTGTCATGGACATGGATTAAATTTAACTACACTGTATTCTAAACTCATGTGTGGAGGGAAGTTTACCAAAACGTTAATGATAGATCTAGCTTTTGAGCAAGGATAGGTGTAAAGGTTTTAATAAAATTTAACAATAATTTACCATCTGAAGTGTCCTTGATTTCAGCTTTAAGATACTCAACAATATTCTTGCTGATCTCGTCAATGAAAGGCACCATCTGCCTCATCTTAGATCCAGTGAATGCTGGACTAAGAGTTGTCCGCATATCCTTCCATTTGTCACCTGTTTATAAATAAAGTTTATGATGGGACTCATAAAGTAAACCTTAGAAAAAGCATGGTTTCTGATCACTGCAAGAGATGATCACTGCAAGAGATGATCACTGCAAGAGATGATCACTGCAAGAGACTACGGTCGTATGATACGAACTATAAATCGCATAAGTTACCTGTTTATCGCTATCGCTAGTAATCATCATTTAATTATCACCAGCCAGTGTCTCTCCACTGCTTCATACCTTTCTTAGGTCATCTGTCTAGTCCTAGTCTTTCAACTCTGCGTCATTCCGTTACCCCGTATGCTCCGTCGTTTGTCCGTTCTGTGTCCATTGTCACTTGAGTTTGCTAATTTTAAAAGCTATATCAGTAATTGTCTGACCATTATCAACGTTTCAAATTCTATCCATCGGAGAAATACCAAGCATAGCTGTCTCCATAGCTCGCTGAGCGACCTTGAATTTGTGGACCAGACCCACTGTTTATGTCTCTGCTTAGAACGACATTATTCAAAGGTTTGCTAATAAAGCTGACTACGTACTAAGAGTCAATAATTGAAATAAAAACTTCGTATAATAGTAAAATATTACCTTTAAGCATAAGCAAACTGCCTCCGAGAAGAGGATCATGTTGCTCTGAGAAGAATGGTTTATGATCAGTGAAGTGGTCAAAGTCTTTCACTGTTATCTGCTTAATTAATTCTGGATCTCTGATTAGAACTATAGGTGTTGTGTTTTCAACTATAACAGCATATCTGAAACCAGATAAAAATTACTTTATTAAGATAAGATAACATGAACACTGTATTTAAAAACACACCGTCCGTCAACGTATTTAAAAATAAATAAAAATGCTTTATTGCACAAAAACTAAAATAACTTAAAATTAATGTGCACATGCGAGCTTTTTGCCGTGAGGCATTATCCACCAGCTAACCTTTGGGAGTTTTGAAAACATGTCACAGGCAGAGTGCCAAGTAAATATTAAATAAACAATACATACTAATACTACATATACAATACATGTTATACTTATAATAATGCATATCTATAATACAATACATATAATTAAATATATACAGGATTCATGAAATAAATAAATAAAATAAAACACATTCTAAAGATATTAGAGTGAAAGTTGCAACGAGAGTTGTTTTAAACAAGGATTAATTTTAACACATAAGTAATCGTCAGATATTTTGAGTAGATAACAAATAAGAATAGAGATGATTTTAAAAGAAACAGGAGTCGTTAAAGTTCGAAGAGGTAGTGGAAGAGTGTTTCAGAGAGACGCTGCAGAAACAGTAAAAGAATTTGAATATCTTGTCGAGGAATGGGTAGGAATAGCAAGAAGATTGTTTTAAGTAGATCGCAGGTCACGGTCATGAGTCGAAGAGAGAAACTCAAAACGTTCCTTTAAAAAATCTTCTAACCATATTATCCCTTGAGAAACAGAATGTATGTTATAATAATATACTACGTGATCGGGACAAGTGGCGCTCAATTGTCGATTTAGCGTGAGGATATGTATGTACAACTAAAATCTAAAACAACTAAAAAGGGTAAGAGAAAGTACACTTCCAATTCTTTGACCGCCTCCGTGGTCTAGTGGTAACAAACGTTGCCGTGAACCCGGGAGGTCGTGGGTTCGATTCCCACCGGGGGCAAGTTATAAGTAGTTTATCAACCATCTAGTTTCCGTAACACAAGCCTCGTAGCTTACCACGGAAACTAGATGGCGCTGTGACCTGGCTGGAAATATTTATTATTATTATGTAATGTGTATTCTTAAAGAATCTCGGTATTTAACCGGTTAATTTAATGATGTTCACGGGCCTCGGCCAAGTGAGCATCATGCTTCTTTAACTCCAAACTTTCTAACTATACGGCAAGTATTGAGGATTGTAGCTTTTTGCAATTGTCTGTATGTGTGCTGGTCTACGTTAATATTTTAAGGCTGTCATGTAATGTTTTGGGTATTACTCCGGTCGTGGATACTAATATGGGTACAGTTGTTACTTTTTCTAATTTGAGTTGGGATTTAAGCTCTATTGCAAGGTCTCTGTATTTAGTATTTTTTTCTGTATGTGTAGTTATTAGGTTATGAGTGTTAGGTACGGCTATGTCTATTAAATATGCTGTTTTATTTTCTTTGTTTATCAAAGTATTATTATTATTAATTTGAAATCTTTAAATAAAAAATTGAAGTACGAATATGCGAGCGAGAGGAATGCAAAGATTAATCTCTAGATCATACCGATTCTAATAAAACTTGGTAACGTTGTAACCCAAGGTTGAATATGTCAACATCTAAACTGACATGCGACCACTATCATTTTTCATCATCTTTACAGCCCCTAGAACACAGCCACTGCTGGAGATGGGCCTTTCATGTACCAATGAGAAATACACTTATCTTACGTACATTTGTCATAGATTTACAACACCACCGTTCCCGTGCCTAGGAGAGCACGTTAAACCATCGGTTCCGGTTCCACTAATACCAACTTGTGGAATCGTTAATGAATTGTCATAAAAAAATGAAATTATATCCTCGCCAAGCCCTCTGGTCAGCGCGGCGATTGTAGGCGAAATTTTCCAGATATATGTATCTGGAAAATTATGTATCTGGAAAATTTCGCCTACAATCGCCGCGCTGACCAGAGGGCTTGGCGAGGATATAATTTCATTTTTTTATGACAATTCATAGTGGTGTTGTAAATCTATGACAAATGTACGTAAGATAAGTGTATTTCTCATTGGTACATGCCGGGGGGGTTTGAACCGACCTTTGTAGGATTTAAGAACGCGTTCGAGCCACCACCGCTTTTTTTAGGGAAAACTATATTTTTAGCTAATTTATTTATATTTCCAATTGATAAATTGTCAATAAAAAGTTTTTTTTATCTAACGAACTCTATGGGGGTACTTCCTAACAATAATGGAATGCTAGCTATCCAACCTGTAGGCACTATGTAACGTTATAGTGTAGCCAAAGCATACCAGACAGATAAACAGCAATGTGGCGTTTGACCTTGAAATACCGAACATAACAAGCCGTGACCTCAGCGGTCTAGCATGCACCAACTACCAAATTTAGTCGGTTATTGAGTTACAATTTAAACTATTTTTATACTCGGCAAGACATATTTGTAAGTATTTAATTTATGTTTTCAAAGTTTTTTTTTTTAGGTTAGATTTAGTTTTTGTTGTATTATAGATTATTTAATTTATGGTTTTCTTTAATATAAATATACAATATACAATAACTGCTTCCGTGGTCTAGCGGTTTAGTCCGTAGATTTAGACTCGGAGGTACCAGGTTCGATTCTTGGTCGGGACACAAAAATATTTATTAATGTTAATATTCATCATCATCATGTACTGCTGGATGTAGGCCTCCCCCAAGGCTCGCCATTTCACACGATCTTTTGCCACCCTCATCCAGACCCCACCAGCGACCTTTTTCAGGTCATCCGTCCATCTGGCAGGGGGTCTTCCCACTCTGCGTTTTCCTGTACGTGGTCTCCACTCTAGAACTCGTCTACTGCATCGGTCATCGGTTCTGCGACAGACGTGTCCGGCCCATTGCCACTCCAACTTACTAATTTATGTCGGTAACTTTGGTTTTCTGACGGATGTCTACGTTTCGGACTCTATCCATCAGAGAAATACCGAGCATAGGTCTCTCCATAGCTCGCTGAGCGACCTTAAACTTGTGGACCAGACCCACTGTGTACAATATCCTACAATAGGTAGCCTACAATATTACATACTTATTATCCAATAAACGATAGAGCATAACATTCTGAATCTGGCCTTGGAAGCAATTTGGGCCCCTCATCATAATGGCTAGAGGTCAGACCGACAACGTCCGGTAAATATATACTGATTTGTATTAATGTACGAGTACAATGTTCCATATACTCGTAGTTTATGGAAATGTTATATTGTTCGTATTTTTTAAATAGTTATCTTCATTATCATCAGCCTGTGTCTTTCCATCTCCACCCCCAAGGCTCGCCACTGCACGTTTTTGCAACCCTCATCCATCCCCCACTAGCTGACTTCTTTAGTCCCGTACGTGGTCTCCACTCTGGACTCCCGTTTGTGCTATCGGTCGTCGCAGCAGATGTTTTTGGCTCACTACCTATTCAGCTTGCTAATTTTTAAAGATTTTATCCGTCAGAGAAATACCAAGCATAGCTTTCTCTATAGCTCGCTGAGCGATCTTAAACTTGTGTACCAGACCCACCGTCAGCGTCCACGTCTCTGCTCCATACAACATTACTTGGAGAAAGCATTTGTCCAAGACCTTTGTCTTCAGACATTGAGGTATGGACGATGCGAGGTATGACGGAGACTCCCGAATGCTGCCCATCGTAGCTGAATGTGTCTGTCGGCTTCTTTGCTGATGAACTAAATGAATGGTCTGTCCTAGGTAGATGTATTCTCGCACAACTTCCGAAAGGCGTTTCCCACGCAGATCAGTCTCGGCTTGAAGAAGACAGAAGAGACAAATTTCTAAGCCTCCCATGGATTTACCGTGCGGGTGCCGGGTCCATCGTGTGTGGGTAAGGGATGAGAAGAATGGTGTCTCGGGCTTGCGACCGACAATAGGCTGGTTTAAGAAAAGTAGGCCTCCCTTTTTTATTTTATTGCGCGATAATACGCTTACCATCCACCATTCTACTCCTCTTCCTACCCAACCAAATACTGTATGATTCCGTTAATGCCGTCTTGGAAGCTCGTCTTGGAAGCTGGTCGTTGAACATGACTTTCGTCTTGTCCAAGTTCATTCTGAGACCATCCCGCTGGTAAGCCAAATTTAAGCCGTTTAGCATTCCGCTAAGATCTTTAGGTTATAGGAATGGGGAAACACACTTGCTGGAAGAGCATTCCATATCTTCAGCGTGCGACAGATGTATGAGTATGTATGTATGTATGTATGTATGAGTTTCCAAATTCGCGTACGCGTAGCAATATTACGGTATGTAAATGCATATTTTGGCCCGTGCAAGTGATTCGGTTTATGGTAAATGTAAACTCACCTGTCTTTCGGGAAAGCTCTGTAGACCTCATCCAAGTCGTAGAAGAAGTGGCGTTTACTGAATGAACTTTTAAAGAAATTCCCAAACAACGGTACTCCAGGTATTATCCCAATATCATACTCCTTGAATCGGTTCACCAGTCTCTTCTGATGATAGACCGCGTACGCAAAAAAAGCGGTTATTACGAACAATAGTAATTCTATTATCATGATTTGTTCTCTCAAACTGCACACTGAAAAAGATTTTAATATTATGTGTTTGTATTGTAATTGGATTATGACAACACAAAACTGAGGTACTGTCAAAGTGATAGTTTTTACTCTAAAAAACTGTCACATTAAGAGTTCTGAGCAATGGCTCGTGCTAAGCACTGGCGGAGCAACGACTAATAATCCGGGCATGAGGAATTGTTAAAAACTGTATCATTAAATATTATAACATACACACTAACGCAAATACACACACTCTAACGCACATACACACTTACACTAACGCACATACACACACGCACTAACTCACATACACACTTACACTAACGCACATACACACACACACTAACGCACACACACACAGATACACACTTGTGAGTATAATAATTCATTACAGCCCCTAGAACACAGCGTCCTAAACCTCCATTGCTGGAGATGAGCCTTCCAGAACATATATCTGGAGAAATTGGCCTATACTCCCCAAGCTGACCACACGGCTTGGCAAGGATTATTATTTTTTTAATGACAATTTATTAACGATTCCACAAGATGGTATTAGTGAAACAGGGACCGACAGCTTAACGTGCTCTCCGAGGCACGGGAACGATGGTGTTGTAATTCTATGACAAATGTACGTAAGTGTATTTCTCATTAGTACATGTGGGGGGGGGATTTGAACCGACCTTTGTAGGATTTAAGGAACGCGTTCTTACCACCGCGCTATAATAATAATAATATTTTTTATTGTTTAATTATTTATTTTAATGAAATGATTAAAACTACCTACTTAAAATTAAATAAATATGTATAAACTAAACCTAATAAAAAATAAACTGTAAGTAAAAAATGTCCTCTAGAGACGACCCTTCAGTGATAGTCCCAATAAAACTGGCAACATTTCCCCTCTGTATAGCGAGGCTAATACGTTGGCAGAAATATTGCCAGCTTTCCTGTCTCCAAACTTTTGCGCCGTTTGGACAACTCCTTGGCCAGATGCTTGGCTGAGTGTCCCCATGGGCCCATCGTCTCGACCCCAAACGGCGCAAACTCGTAACCTGTACCGAGGCATATTTGCGCAGCTTGAGGTTCTCAGCAGAAACCGCCGCACTTCCCGCGCTTGACAAGGTCGCCTGGATGTGCGATGGAGCTAATGTGTCTATGCTAATATGTACATAAAATACAATAACAATAAATAATAACCTGAAACCTATACATTATTTTCAAATACATATTCGATGATATAGTTCATATATTTCTTTTCCACAATATGGCGTCTAGTTGTCGCCTTATTAAATTTTTATTAATGTCATATATTCATTAACACTCGCATGATTAAACCGAATCGGTTGCCATGAGAATCATTAAAAACGGCCCACGCGTTTGGTCTCCAATGTACCACAAAGGAACAAACACACATAGGCTGATAAACACATATGTACGAGTATGTATGTCTCCTTTGTGTTGTTCAGTCCGGTTAATAAGCATAAGGATGCGTTACTCTTATTCAGAGATGTGTCAAGAATAAAAAGTGATCAAGGAACATTCACCAATAGTTATAATAGATATATTTCTCCTGAGTAATATTGTGCATCCGCGGTCTAGCGGTTAAGTCCGTGGATAAAGGCTCAGTGGCACTTGGTTCGATTTAAGTTATGTTTTTTTTTTTTTTTTTTAAAAGACAGGTAATCGATAAATCATCAATAATATACGCCCTCAGCCTGAAGGGCCAGCGCGGGAGGACACATGCCCTACTCACCGCGAGGCCTTCTAAGGGTCGGGACATTTTATTTATAATTTATTTATAGTTTTTTTTTGTTATTATTTATTGTTATTATATATATATTTTACGGTTAAAATCGATAAATATTTTGCTTACATATTTAAAAACACATGTTCCTCTGATTGTGACTAAACTGATACTGACAGTGTGTCGTCGTAAGCGACCATTTGATAAATTATGAGTAATCGTTAGATTTATCCAAAGACATTAAATGATAACAAGACGGGGCGTGAAGCCAAACGGTGTGAGAATTAAAGTTAGGATAATAATTTCTGAATTAATTAGTCTATTGACGCTGCATTGCTTCGACGTGCACTTTCAAATTACATTTGTTGTTAACCTGCATACTACAGAAGTGTAAAACACGTTCTTCTTTGACATCTTACATGCTAATTACTGACATTTTATATTTTTAGTTATAGTTTGTTCTTATCGTTCGTAGTTGTAGGCTACCTTTGGAATCATCTTTTTTTTTATACTTTCTATCTGCCAGTTAAAATCAGCCAAGCTCCGAATAGACTAAAAAAATCTAATGTAAATAATAACATGCAATATCGAGGTTCGTAATTTTCCATGTTCCTCCGTTTTTTTAGCTTAATTCTTAATCAGACTGTGATTTATCATTACTGTAGTATTTTATGTATATATTATATTGTATTGTTAATATTTTATTTATGTAGGTTATATGTGTGTAATTATTAATAAGTATGTAGTATATGTTACCTGAATTAAAACTCATCAAGTTTTTTTTTTATACCCTAATACTATGCCGGCTTAACTGGCCATGACGGCAATTCGAGCCTGATCCCTATACGTGTGGATACACTTTACTGGGTTTATCGGCACGAGCGGCGTATACTTCCCCGCCCCGACAGACTGGGCAATGAGAAATACACTTTTCCTCCATACATTTGTCATAGCACGTTAAGCCGTCGTCGGTCGGTTCCACTAATACCAACTTGTGGCATCGTTAATGAATTGTCATTAAAATTTGACATCAGATCCTCGCCAACCAGAACGTGGCGAGTGTAGGTCAAATTCTCCAGATATATGTTCGGCCCATCTTCAACAGTGGGCGTCTAGGATGCCGTGTTTTATGGACTGTAACGATGAATGATGATGAATAAATACAGTGATATTTTTCAGCTGACATTTAAGATTCTAGTATATTTATACAGCCAAAAACTAAAATTCATATTAAAATAAAAAAAACATAAAACCTGTTACATACGATAATGGAAATTGTGGCTATTCCTTACCATACTGTATCACCCTATCAGTATGCCTAGTGTGACAGTGAAACTTCGTAAACGCAACTATAGTAGTAGAGTTTTTTTACTGAATTTTCGATGTTCATTGCCTGTTATTATAGCCAAACTTGCAATAACACGCAATGTAAAATAAAAAAACGTAACTACAGCAGTTACGTTTTCCGAAACTTGCATGTTACACTAAGCACACTGGCCAGGTACTTTGTTCACACATTAGTATAAATTTAATCTTATGCGAGTGTTCCGATAGGGTCGTTTGTTCAAATTATTAATATTAAACATTAAATATTAATAATAATAATTTATCGTTATAGGATCCTATCGGAACACTCGGTTGAGTCAAAATTTATACTAACGTGTAAAAAAAATACCTGGCCAGATAGGTATGTATGTATGTAGTTTATTTATAAATTAGACTGTTGCATCCTGCCCATAATCTCTCACCATCCCAAAGGTTAGTTGTCTGAGAATGCCTAACAGGCATTAAACTCGCCTATGTACCTAATTAAAAGTTTTGGTGCCATAAAGAATTTAAAATAAAATAAATTAATTAATAAATAGACAAGAGCAAAATGTAACAAGCTTCTTATTTTTGTAGTACAAAAAAAACATTGCCAGTTCTATCTTATTCGTGATCTCTTTGGATTTATCGCAAAAACTGATAATGGTAATTATATTTTTGTTTTATCTGGATTTGGTGATGTGAAAATCACTTTTGATCATTGACCTAAAATTTATTTATTTAAATCTTTATTGCACAAAGAAAAAGGCGGGCTAATAATGCCGCTAGACATTCTATCCTAGCCAACCATTGGGACAACTTGAGCACTTTATTGAAAGGTAGGTGCAAAATTGTATTAAATTCTACGGTTTACCTATTTTATTATACACTAATACACATATTCATACATACATACTCGTACATATACCCAACATATTATTACATACACTAAATATTAATACCTACTACTTAATAAACTGCCTCCGCGGTCTAGCGATTAAGTCCGTGGGTTTAGATACGGAAGTACCAGGTTCGACTTCGGGTCACAAGTAAAATATGCATAGCTTTGGGTCAATTGACACAATTATACTATTAGATTAAATTATTCCGTGGTCTAGCGGTTAAAAATCCGTGAATTTAGACTCGGAGACACCGGGTTAGATTCCTGGTCGGGACACAAGAAACAAATTTAATTTATTTGTGATATTTCTCGAGTTTGGTACACTATAGACATCAATCTCCCTACTTAATTAGGCTCGGTATGGGGGGCGATATTTTCCGAAAAATTTCTCTGCGCCGTAACTTAAGGTTTTGGAGTTACTGAGTAATTCAAATAAAAACTTAGTTCTTTAATTTTATTCTAGATTAAAATATAAAAATAATTGCGCTTTATTAAATTCCATGCGGTATAAGTCAATGTTCACACGAAATTTCACAATGTGGTAAAATTTTGTAAAAATAATTTCGTTTATAAAATTGTATTTAATTTTTTAGGTTAAATTTAGTTTTTGTTGTAGTATAGTTTATTTAATTTAAGGTTTTGTTTAAAATAATTAAATAATACTTGGTATATTACCAAATATAGGATTAATATATCGCCGGGTTAGAGCGAAAACCAACTAACATTTTTTTTAGTAAATTACCTTTTTTACACCAGTCGTTTAAAATACTTCTGTTTTTTCCAGTGATAAAATTAACTAAGCACTGTGACGCTTAGTTTCGAAGATAGTAAGTGGGTCTTAAAAGCAATTAAACGATCGGTTTTAGCCAAAAACGCAAATTATAAAGTAACTAAATGTGCATAATTGCGTTGTCGCATGGGGGGGTGCCTCCGCGACTATCCTTATTAAGCTGGAGAGGGCTCAGAGATCATACTTGGAAGACCTTTCAGATATCCAACTTCTGCCCTTTACAACGACGCAAAGGTTTTTAGTATAAGAAAGTTATTTGTGCTGAGGGCATCGGTTTTGACACACTCCTCTATTAGATTGGATCAAATTACAAATATGTTAAAAAAGCGTGTCCCTTCAATACCTCACTTGTCTGTCAAAACTGACTTTGCTCGGCGTTTTAGCTCCTTTCTCGGACCATTTATATACAATAAACTTGTTAATAGGTATGGCCTTTTGGGACTATCTGCCAGAGAGGTGAAGTTAAAGTTGTCACGACTACTTCTTACTTGGGACTATAATGAGACAGAGCAATTCATGAGAATCACTATTTGAGGAAATTTATATGTGATAATTGTTATTTTTCCTTAATTTAATTTTTATTTATTTAATAAGCTTAGATCTTAATTTAATTTTAAGTAAATGTAAGTAAAATCGATTTCATTAACCAATACAGGTAATCGAAGAGTCCCACGAGCCAGGCTCATTACCTAGTGTGGGCTCACTATTAATTCACAATTTAATTTAAACTCCTGCAGTGTACTAGAGTCGAAATTGTTCATTAGGTTTATATATGTTTTGTAGAACACTGAAAAAAAAATATTATTGTTATTATATTATTTTGATAAATGGCATAAATGTTCGTGTGGAAAGGAGGTCGACTGTCTTGGAGTTTTTCCAAAAGTGCGGTCAGATTTTCCCGCCACGGCTCCCTTAACGATACTATTAAAAGGGCCCTAGCCACCATCGAGGTTCCAGCCTAGAGCCTATTGGAGTTATCCGTGATGATGGCAAGAGACCCGATGGTATGACGTTGGTCCCCTGGGAACGGGGACGTGCTCTGGTGTGGGATGCCACGTACGTTACACCCTCGCCGCGTCGTATCTCAGGGGGACAGCGCATAAAGCGGGGGCTGCGGCGGAAAATGCGGAGTCCAGCAAGCGGCGCAATTATGTAAGTATATTAAAAGATTAGATATTTGTGGTGTTTGATGTAGAAACTGTAGGCCCATGGAGTCCAAGCGCAAAAAAGTTTTTTAAAGACATAACACCGCGTCTTGTCGTCTCCTCCGGTGACAAGAGGGCTGGCTCTTTCTTCGCCCAAAGAATCAGCATTGCAATTCAGCGGAGAAATGCAGCCAGCGTTCTTGCCACCATTCCACGCGGACGGGACTTATATCCCTATCCTTAGTATTAATATTTATTTATGTAAATATTTTTTTCGAATAAATAACTTAATAAATGGCTAACTTAGTTTATCTTCAAAATGTTTGTAATTCTATTTCCTATATATCTTAAAAGTACACTCCGACTTTAAAATCTTTGTAAATATTGGATTGTGCAAGCGAGGCGGATGCAAAAGCGTTTAAACCTCTCAAGGCAACTACGATAGGATTGTACCTAACTAATATAAACACTTAACATTAATCTGTTAGGTCTACAAATAGCAAAAGATATATTATAATCAGTACGAGTTAAACAGTGTTATCACATTATTAGATATCTGTGATTATTTATTTTGTTATGATGATTATGATAGCACTGAAGAGATTATGACTTAACAAAAAAGATCCACTTAAAAAAATATCCAACTAAAAAAATATTCATAGGGCAAAATTATATATCCCTAACATTTGAACATACTCCCCCTCTTCCCTTATTCCCCCGCTACATACATACAGACAAGATAATTACATCTGAAACTTCCAGGCCGGGGGCTAAGACCAAGTGTGAAGAAGACCAACCTCAGGTCGGGTTCTAAAGATTATATATCGATTATATTCGACCGCCTCCGTGTTCTAGTGGTAACAACAGACAGACAGTGGGGTCGTCCAGGCCCGGATGTCTAATGGGCCTGGGTTGGGGATGGGGACTATCCCCCGTTCTCCCCGGCGGGATCTCAGCGAGTAATCACCCGCTGGTAATTCATGAACCTTTAGTGCTGGCGTTGCCGTGAACTCGGGAGGTCGTGGGTTCGATTCCCACCGGGGGCAAGTTGTACATTGTATAATTTGTCTCGGTCTGGGTGTTTATATGTATAATATGTATATATTTACAAAAAAAAAAAAAAAAAAGTATAATATGTAGTTTATTAACCATCTAGTTTCTGTAACACAAGCCTCGTAGCTTACCACGGAAATTAGATGGCGCTGTGTGACCTGTCTGGAAATATTAAAAAAATATTATATTATATTATATCACAGGGGCCATATCCATTTTGTCGCCTAACCCCGGTCGCTTCCAGGCCAAAATTGGCATACCTATTTATATTATATATCATGTATTCACTGCGGAAGGGAAGTATGATAGGGATGTTGAAAAATTGAGCGCGGGAAATAGTGTTAACGATGCCCTGGGTTCACTGCTCGCCAGTCAAAATGTCAGTGACAAAGCTTGACTCGTCATACACAATGCCATAAAGACGTGGATATGTCAGAATACAGTAGAAATAAGGTCATTGCATCGGATATGCGTCACTTTGACGGACCGCATACGTAATGCACTGACAAGGCCCTTTTACAGCCGCAACAATTTGACATTATCTTTAGAATAATATAATTATTTAATATTTTCAAGGCGTTGTTAAAACAGCTCATCAACACCTCGGGGGACAAAAGGGCTGGGCAATATTTGGGCCAAAGGATCAGCATTGCCATTCAACGTGGCAATGCTGCCAGTATCCTTGGCACTCTGCCCATTGGCAGCGATTTGGAGCAAATTTTTTATTTATAATATTTTTTATTAAGTTTTTTTCTTTATTTTAGTTTTTAGTTGTATTTTTATTTATTAAGTAGGTTTATTTTTATTAATAATAATTTATGTTTTAAACTTAAGTTTTTAGTTTAATTAATAATTTAGTTTTTTTTTAATCATTGTACCTTACTTCCTTCGAATAAAACTTTAATCCTTAAAAAAAAAAAAAAAAAAATGTTTGACATTTATGACAAAGCCTTTTTACAGCCGCGTCTTAGCTAGAAAATAATTTTATTCTAACTAATCTTATTAAAGTTATTTTTAGGTACCTATTCTAATGCGCCGTGTGGTGGCGGCTGGAGAATACCACCACTCCCGTAAGCCCAAAATCCAGGGATACTGTAAGAGTCAGGAAATGGATTCTGCCAATGGCAGTGGGCCAGCTCCGATGCCGTTGATAGTTCGGGCGAATGAGCTCCCCGGCGTCTGCTTGGTGGACTCTAGTCCAAGGGGCGTCGGGAGTCTTCGGCGGCCTAGTCCCAGTCTGGCTGCCGAAGAGAGGGGAGTGCCGACCGCCCGATTATTTACATAATAAGGGCCGTCGGTACACGAGGAGGAGCACATCGCCAACTAAGTTGCACCCAGGCAACTCGCGGTGTGCGAGAGGAGACCCGGGGTCCTAGGCCACGTGCCAGAGGGACGGTCGGGAGCCCTGATAGCCACTGGGATTTGGCTGCAGGGCAGGTAGGAGCACCGCGAGTCTTGCACCCAGGCAGCTCGCGTTGTGCGTAGAGCCTCGCTCCGATGCCTAGGGTTGATTATGGGCGGAGGAGCGCCCTCACAGGAGGAGGGACCTCGGTCCCCCGACCTTGCTCCACACAGGGTCGAGGGACTGAGGAGGCGAGGAGGAGGAGAAGGAGGAGATCCCCTGTGCCATTCGTATAATGGCTCTGCGTTTGGCCGGGGGGCCCGGCAGTCACTGGGTTTGGCTGTCGGGAAGCTGGAAGCACCGTCGGCTGGTTCCCAGCCCAGACCGGCGGTTCTGGTGGAGGAGATAGGAGGAGATCCCCTGCGCCATTCGTATAATGGCTCTGCGTTTGGCCGGGGGGCCCGGCAGTCACTGGGTTTGGCTGTCGGGAAGCTGGAAGCACCGTCGGCTGGGTCCCAGCCCAGACCGGCGGTTCTGGTGGAGGAGTAAGGAGGAGATCCCCTGGTGTGTCGTTCGTGCTAGGGGGCCCCGACACAGTCACTGGGAGATGAAAAGTCGGGGGAGATAGGGACACCGTCGGCCTGCCCCAGCTAACCAGTAAGACGGAACGACGATGGAACCCTCACCCCGCCATTGTCGGATGGATGGGGGACCCTGAAATGGCTACTGGGACCTGGCCGTCAGGGAGTGGAGGGGCCGACGACCGCACCCAACGTAACCGGTAATGCGGGCGTGGGGGCAGGCGGTCGGAGGTGACGACGGAGTCGGCCTCTGACCCAGCCCACCAGACGGGTGGTGGTGGTCGGAGGTCGACTCGCGACTCTTGAAGTCGCGAAGGAGCGGTGGTCTCCGCGGTTACGTGCTCACAGCCGGCCGCGTCGAGACCACTCTAGGGAGGCAAGTCGTGCACTCCTTGCCGTAAACTTCTTTACGGTTAGCGAGTGCACGCACGCCCGAGTCAGGTCATGGAGTGTGACCTACTCGCGAGGGCGAGAGATGGCGCACGTGGTGTTCCCGTGTTCCATCTCCTCCTGCTCACTGGAGGGTCTGCCTAGGCGGACAGCGCCGGCGGTTAGCGGACGTGTCCTAACGGACTCCCGCGAAGCCGCCACTCAGGCGCCATGGAGGAACGCCGTCAGGTTTTAGTCGGTGCGAGTCCGACATAACCTTTCCCTGCTGCCTCCACAGCGGGGATTGGTATCCGTAGGGATTTCCTGACGAAAAAAAAAAAAAAAAAAGGTACCTATTCTAATAAATTTTAACAAGGTCCCTTTACAGCATTTAAGTTATTTTTAGGTGTCTTCATCATAAGGTACTTACTGCCAGATCTGTTCTTTGCTCGAATATAACACTTTCCAGACACGATAGATATATGTAGTAAGTAAATTATATAACATAACAATCGTACCTAATAAAATTATGTACTTAATCATAGACTTAACCAAATTCCGGTGGAAGTGTACGGTGACAAAATAAAGAATAAAAAAATAAACAAAAATAAGGAAAGGCATAATCTGATCGTTCCGGCATGTCGAAAAGATGAGTGAAGAGAGATTGACGAACCAGATATATAATGCGAAAGTTGTGGGTAAATAAGTAGAGCCTTAAATAATACAGTAGCTGCAGGTCCATTAAAACGCCATCGAAACAAAAGGGCATATATGAAGAGGTTGATAGGGTGTCGAAGAAGCGTAAGAGGTATGTCGTGATCGTGACAAGTTGTATTGTGTTTTTATTTTGGCTACTCACAGCCCCAATTAATGGATACTGTAATAGCATGTGGTGGTTGCCTGTAATTTGTGCAGCATTTGGTTTCTGTCTTAGATGTAATTGAAAATCCATGTACTTTTTAAATAAAGAAAATAATTTGTCATGATAACTACAAGTACTTTAATTAAGACATTATAATTTTTATTTACTTTCTTAACATATTATCGTAAATGATTGTACCTATGTAATATAATACGAGAATCTATCTATTAGCTGTGTTTATATATTCATACATAATATATATTTATGTTTATTATTTTAATTATATATCATGTAAGTATTTATTTATTTATTTATTTAAAAACTTTATTGCACAAAGTACAAAGGCGGACTTAATGCCCGTAGACATTCTCTGACAGCCAAACCTTAGGGACAAATTTGAACAAATAAAGGTGCAATGAAAGTGAAAGTAACAATAATATAATTATAGGATAATTTAAAAATATTATATAACATACTTATATACCTTCATATATATTATAATATCAATAAACAATAATAAATGCAAAAATTTACACAATATTATACATAAACATACATATATAAAACTTACTACCGTGGTTTAGAGCTATCTATAAAATGCGAATACACTAGTTTTTTAAAAGACGACCTGGTGTTAGCTTGCCTTATGTTGGTCGGGAGATTGTTCCAAAGGTTTGTTGCAGCGACTACGAAGGAGCTGGAAACAAATCCAGTATGGTGTGAGGGGACAGAAAGAAGCGAGTTGTGAGAGGAGCGAAGCGTGTGAAGCGAGCGATGTAATAGTATTTAATTATTCTTAAGTAATTGTATGTATCTTAAAGCACCCGCAATCCTCTGCCACACTCCCAAAGGTTAGCTGTTATAAAATGCCGGAAGGCATTAAGTTCGCCCTTGTACACCACTTTTTAAGGTATTTTGTGCAATAAAGAGTTTATAAATAAAATTAATAAATATGTATTGTTGCCGACACTGTTGGCGACTGGGTTCCCTACCCCACAAGGGATTTAGCGTATGTATTGAACCTATCCGAAATAGTCCCCTCCCTTGTCAACACATCAAGACAGGGGAAAATATGCTGCGGCCAGTCGCGTCGCGTCGCCCGCTGAGTCAAACGCCAACCGTACGGGGACAAGACCCCGCCGCAAAGGTTTTTTTTTAAGAGTTTTAAAGGATTATAATAAACACAATCCCGCTGTTGATCTTGTTAGGCAAAATAATTTGCTACGAAAACTTATTAATGTTATATAAAAGAATTTAGACTATATTAAAATCTCGAAAATATGTTAGTAGGTAAAAAAAATATATATAAAAGAACACCGCACGAGCTATGTAAAGTAAATTAAGACATTTTTTCTCCATAAAATAATCTGGGTTATTCGCAAAAAAGTTAACTCTATACTATACAAGGCGCGTTGAGGAAAAACTTTTGTGCCAACTTTAAACCTTTATGCCCATAGATGTAATAATTACGGACGAACCCAACCTAGGGGAAGTGTACCGAATATGAAATACACATAATTAAACAAAACTCATCACGACCGTTGCCCTTTCGGGGTGGTAAGAAACCACGCTTATAAATAAGCGGATTCACATTTAGCCAACTTTACTATAGGCCAATCATGACAAGTGGCAAGCTCGTCGATGTCTCCAGCATACCAAACCGAGATATATCACAAATAAATTAAATATTAATTACATGTATTTATTTACATTAATAAATATTTTTTTTGTGTCCCGACAAGGAATCGAACCCGGTACCTCCAGTCTAAATCCACGGACTTAACCGCTAGACCACGGAGGCAGTTCAAATAGTTCATTTTTTTTTTTTGTTTTTTTTTAAACAAAACTCAACTGTATTTAACTGCCTCCGTGGTCCAGCGGTTAAGTCCGTAGATTTAGACGCGGAGGTACCGGATTCGATTACTAGTCGGAACATAGATATTTAAAAAAAAAAAGTGATATTTCTCGAGTTTGGTACCCTAGAGACATCGACGAGATTGCCACTTTTGTTGGCATGTCATGATGGGTCTATAGTAAAGTTGGTTAAATATTAATTCGCTAATTTAAAAAGTATGGTGTTTTTTATTACGCCGTAAGGGATACGGTCGAGATGATACTTTACATAATTAAAAAAAAAAAACTAAAAAAAAGGGTTTTGGTTTCAAAGAGAAAGGGCCATTTCCAATCTTTTCATGTGGCCAAAGACATTAAATATATAATAAGACGGGGCAAAACGCCATACGGTATGAGAATCAAAGCACCAATCATCTCAGAATGAATTATCTATAATAATAACAATCGTTTATTTCCAATAAAATCCTATGTACATGTTTTTCTATTGGAGACCCACACTAGGAAGGCCGGTATTGTGGGGTCTCAATTACACTAAATCTATAATTTACATAACTTTAAATTTAATTAAAAAATTATTCTAAAAATTAAATTAAAATTAAATTCTAAATCCAATAATTCAAGAAAAAAAAAACATTGAAGAAATTAATGAAAGGTTAATATAAATACACTATATATATAATATAAAGAATAACTATAGTAAATAAATAAATAATTAATATATAATAATAATAATCTATGATTGCATCGCCGGCTGTGGTCGAGTGCATTTCATATAATTAATTTATTATTTGTTTTAACTCTAAACACGTAAGTATATAGTAGTATCGTAACGAATTCCATTTGACACTTTTAGCACGAGTTTCGCCGATCATAGCTGAGCTCACATCAACATATTTTTTATCACTAGTTCAAAATCATTGGGAAAACGTAAAAAATATATAAACTGCGGCAGGTTTAAAATAATTTGCATTACATTTTTATTTATTAAAATAAGATTATATATTTGCATTAAACATAGTTTTATGATACATAATAATTAATAGAGAATTTTCAAATGAGCGCATGCGAAACTTTATTATTTTTTTTACATTACACTGACAGTCATTTAAAATATTCCATTAATTAACAGAATATACTTCCTGCAGCCCTATTCTGTTACTTAAGCGCAAACGTTATATAATGGAATCCGTTAACTATATATAAATATGTCACGCTAATAAAGTTGATATTTGCACGGTCGTTGTCAAGGTCGAGCGCTTATAGAGTTGAGAATTGAACAATATTTTGTAATTATGACGCAACCTCTGACGTAAATAATGAAATCCACCAATAACGTTTGCGACTAAGTAACAGATACTGCTGGATACCTTAGCCGTTGTAACTACATTAAAACGTTTTGAGGTATCTGTCCCTAACTTTTGGAAATGTGATGTGAATTCCAAAAAGAATTGCCAAAAACGTACGTACCTATATTCGCGAATAAAATGGGCAATTTTCTTTTTTATGTTAGTTTTTTTTTGTGTAATTTACTAATCCTTTTGTTATATAAATTATTTTTAATATACACAAAAAATACTCACCTACCACGATCAAATAAATAAAACAATAGCCCAAGGTGCAATACAAAGCCATCGAAACAAAAGGGCAAGTATGAAGAGGGTGATGAGTGTCGAGAAGCGAAAGAGGTATGTCGAGATCGTGACAAGTGGCGCTCAATTGTCTCTGCCTATCCCGCAAGAGATTTGGCGTGAAGATATGTATGTATGTACAAAAAAATATTTTTTATGTCAATCTTATTTCTTTTAAAGAGCAAAATAAATTGCCCGGGACAACTGAAGCTCTAAGACTTAGGCTGCGTTCCCAGAAGGCAAACTTCGCCGCCAACTGAGTTAGTTTGCTAGTACAGAAAAACCGGTTCCAGTCGGCGGCGAAATAGTTTTAGTTCGCAAACCATTCCCTTCGTACAACAAAAAGTAAACTGAAGATTCAGTCGGCAGCGGCAGCCCAGAACAGTTTGCTTCCGACGCCGCCGGAAAATTGGTCTGAGTTTGCTGCTGACTCGAATTTCAGTTCGGTGCAAAAGAGATTGCCCAAACCCTGGCCTCAACTATTTTGCAGCGTGCCTCAACAAAATACGATTGAATAATCATAACAATTAATTGTGTTTTTTTTAATTTAATTACAACATCTCTTTTACCCCAGCATTAAATTATTATTTAATTAAATAGTCAATTGATTAAGATTTATGTATGAAATAGTTACAAATCACTATTTATACGGTTAGGTTCTTTATTATGATCAGGTACTTTATTACAGATAAAACACTGAATTTCAAATTGGCGGGATAAAAAGTAATTAATTAGTAAAAAATATTTTGTCAATTGTCGTTATGCTAGGGTAAAAGAAATAAAACTAATTACAGATTATGAAATCACAATATATTAACTATGAAATAAAAAAGAAATCATTATAATCCGAAAACATTTTATTGGGCCCATTTCTATAAGAAAAATGGGCATTCTCATTTGCGGCTCACTCAGTCGACGGCGAACAGTTTGTCTCCTGGGAACGTAGCCTTAAATCCAATTTTTAGTTCCGTTACGTCGCATCTTGCACTGTCTAAAATCATCATTACTATGTCGATTCAAGGGTTTTAAAATATCTTATTACGTCTATGGTATTTCTCGTTTCATAAAGCCGACAACTGCGACCTTATCTGCCATGTTTTCTCAAAAAAAGCCTCAAATACGATAATTAATATTTTCATAAAAGATTTATATTATTAACCTTATATTCAAGAAAGCTCTATTCACGGAAAGAAACATAATATAACAATAATTAGGAAGGTAATATTATAATAAAAAAATACGTGTGGCAAAGCTATTGCATAGAATTTTTTATCAACTTATGCAATTATAATTATTTATTTATTCAGTATTTTTATTTCTTTGATATTAATTCAAGTTTTTTATATTACTCGTGGACGTGGCCAAAAAGCACGCTGTCTCACCTAGCATTGTGTCTAAAACTAAACTAGAATCATTTATGAGCAGTTAGCAGCTAGTCTACACGCATACGTCTAGTCGCACGCACACATACACCGTGCCGAAGTCTGCCGAACTGAAACGACGTTAGACGATGCACGGCTTTCAACGCCGCACCGCTGCTGTGCCGGTCGGAGTGGGGAGTGTTAGGTTTATTTTCGTTACGGAATTTTTTGATTCGGTCGCCGCGCTCAAAGGCCGCGATAAAAGCTATGCAATAGCTTAAAAATAAAAATGAATTATCCTAAATAGGGTGTTTTCTCTTTATAGTGTTTCTTTCCTTTGGCTCTCTCTCGACTGTGAGCAATGCGCTGCTTATTTAATTTATATTAACCAAATAATATACTTACTAGATATTGTCACCCCCTAAGCTTGGGGTTTTTTATGTCTGGACTTTAGAGCTTGAGAAGATAACCCCGCTACCCTGGATCCCCGTGACGCCTCGTTGTCTGCTTGGCATCGGCAGCGGTCTCCGGATCCTCGTCTTCAGGCTCTGCGAGGAAAGGTACCCCTACGTTCGGTCAACGGAAGCATAAAGAGTGATAGGGCTACATTATGGTTTACAACCCTCTCTTGTATAATTGTAAACTCATTAACTTTTTTTTAAAATATACTTAACGTCCATTGCCTAATATCTTCTAGTTCTGTTTCAATGTCATGCCCAACGTCTTCCCGTGCATGCACAGCATCATGGACGCTAGTGTTGTTGGTGGAGCGGATTTGGTCGGACCACCGGCCTCTAGGTCTCTTCCCTTCCACCTTTTTCTAGGTTATCTCCTCCCTTTCTAGCAATGTTTCCGAAATATTGGAGTATCCTAAGAAGACATATGGTGGATAGCCTAGTAAAGAATAGTCATTAAGAATTTACATAAGACACTCGCCAACCTAGCTGGCCAAATTCTTCAGAAATTTCTGGAAGTTCCATTTCCAACAGTGGAGGTCTAGGACTCTGTGTTAAGTTACCTTCTGGTGACTATAAACTCGCATAAAGATGATAATGTATAAAATTATAAAAGAATTCGTTTATAGATATAACAACAAAATACAATAAGACAAATGGCAAAACCTTTAATGGACGCTTTGTTCTCAGATCTAAGAAACTGAATAGAGGAGTCACGATTATTTAAGTTTTGCGTAAAAACAGTTTTTAATATAGGTAGTTTATTTACCTTAAATTTTTCATTTTTTCTTTACAGTTAATTAATAAATATTTCATTGGATCAACAATGTAAGCACTTGTTATATCTTTATATTCTCTATACTTTTTTCACAATAATGGTAATGCAGTGACGTTTTCTTCTATTGCTCTTTATTGCTTCACTTTAAATTTATATGTGAAAATCTTTAATAGTTCTTAGTGAATTTACTGTAATATTTATTATAATATTGTCAACTGTTGGTTTTCCAAAAAGAATAAAAATATATATATTTATGAAAAAAATCACATGCTCCTAACATTACAGCCAAGGCCAATGCGTTTGAAGGCGTCTTACAAATATATATACATGTCCATTACTAAACTAAACTAATAGGTGGTAGGCGGACTGATGGTAGTTTTTTTTTTATTTATTTTTTTATATACTGAGCACGACATGTGACACCGCGCCCACCTGATGGTAAGCGGTACGCGAGGTCCAACAATGGGAGCAACTGACGCCAGCCTCAGACGACCGACATTAGTCCCTACCACGCCTAGTGCCTACCACCATGCCGGCCTATAAAGATGCTTTTTCACACTTCGTTTGAAGGACTTCAGGTTATAGGAGTGGGGAAACACACTGGCTGGGAGAGCATTCCACATCTTCAGCGTGCGATAGATGTAAGAGTCTCCAAATTTGTATGTACGCGTAGGGATAGTGGCTACGGTAGTAATTTTCTCAGTCTGCCGTGTTCGTGCCGATAAACACAGTAATGTGAATCCACACGTTTCGGGATCAGGCTCGAATTAGCTATCGCCGCTAGACATTCTATGACGGTCTTCGAGTTATTACCGTGCCTTAAAAGTACGCTGAGGCTTAAATATTAGATTGTGCGAGCGGGATGCAAAACCTTTAAATAGATTCTAAGTGCCATGCCAGTTCTACTCTATTCTTAATTGTATGGTTTTGTTATTATGCTGACAGTATAAAGGCCCCAATACACTTAGCGATAGATCGTGACTTGGCATACTAATTGTGGACCAGAACGGACTAAGATCCCTGTTTTAAAAGCTCTCAACAACTAAGGTGTATTTAAAAGGCGTACCTTTGGTTCGTTTTTTAAATTCATTCGTGTTTTGTTTTGGTTTTCCGGTTTTTTATATTTTATAAAATAAAATAAATATCAAGGATAGGGATATAAGTCCCGTCCGCGTGGAATGGTGGCGAAAACGCTGGCTGCATTTCCCCGCTGAATTGCAATACTGATTCTCTGGGCGAAGAAAGAGCCAGCCCTCTTGTCACCGGAGGAGATGACAAGACGCGGTGTTTAAAAAAAAACTTTTTAAAACTTTTTTGCGCTTGGACGCCATGGGCCCCGAGTTTCTACAGCAAACGGCACAAATATGTAATCGTTTCAAATATGTAATACTTTCATATATGCGCCGCTTGCTGGTCTCCGCATTTTCCGCCGCAGCTCCCGCTTTATGCGCTGTCCCCCTAAGATACGACGCGGCGAGCGTGTCGACGCACGTGGCGTCCCACACCAGAGCACGTTTATACTTAGATTTTTATAGTATAATAATTACTTAGATAAAAATTACACTAATAAGGCAATTACTATAAGTTTAATTTACTATTATACAACTTGACACTTGTGTAATAGCATAGCATTATAGGTAAGATATTTTCAGGTTTTTTTTTCTTTTAAATAAACACAACAAACCAGCCACGTACTGACTACACTTCGCATACAATAACACGCACGCACAGAAGATATATCTCTCTTTTTCCAACTTTCTCTCTCTTGAATCAAATCTATAGATAGATGACATATTATAACGACAAAGTGGTATTACGTCTCCTCTAACATCATTACATTTATTGAGAAATAAAGGCTATACACTAAGAAACAGACAGCGATAACTAAAAAGATTTAAAATAAAAAATAAAAAAACAAATAAAACCGACTGCGTAAAATTTAAAATATAAATTGAAATACGTAAATTTATTTCAATGGTGAAGTTCAGTAGTGTCAGAGTGTGGACGCTAAATACAGAGGGCCTACCACCTAAGTCCAAGCTCTGAGCAAATATATAAACCTATCAGTCACTCATCATCATTCATTACAGCCCCTAGAACACAGCGTCCCAGACATCCACTGCTGGAGATGGGCCTTCCAGAACATATATCTGGAGAATTTGGCCTACACTCGCCACGCTGGCCAGACCGCTTAGCGAGGATATGATGTCAATTTTTAAAAACAATTTATTAACGATTCCACAAGTTGGTATTAGTGGAACCGGGACTATTTTATTTTATTTTAAGTATTTTGTAAGTAGGCATAGGACAATAAATATAATGTATTCTGCGCTTTTACATATCAAAAAAATTTATCAATATAACGAAAAGCTTATTTTCTGGGAAATAGCTTATATTTGGAGCAGCACATTACAACCCAAATTTACATAATTATAATCTTAAAATTATAGCTGCTGTAAATAGGCATTGTCATATTATAAACTAAGACATACAATTATAAAATAAATACACCAAGGATTATAGCTCCTGTAAAGTGGCATTGTCATACTATAAGCTAAAACATTATTAAAATGTCACATAAATTATAGCTGCTGTAAAAACTGACTGACGGCTTAACGTGCTTTCCGAGGCACGGGAACGGTGGTTTTGTAAATCTATGACAAATGTACGTAAGAAAAGTGTATTTCTCATTGGTACATGCCGAGTAGGTTTAAACCGACCTTTGTAGGATTTAAGGAACGCGTTCTTACAACCGAGCCACCACCGCGCGTTATTTAAACCTAACAATATATAAATTATAGTGGTAGTGTAAAGATAGAAGTCTTACTGCCGGTGAAATATCCTAAGGCAGCGAGGGAATTGGGAAGATGGTATTCACGTCCAGGCGCGTAGGCTCACGCGACTGTGCCTAGAGAAGGCAGGCGGCTAGGTGTCTTAAATAACGTGATGGATCCTAACAGAGGTCGGGCAGGGATTCAAGGTGGTGGATACACGTTCGATCGAGCAGGCTCACAAGATCGTACCTAGAAGAGGTAGCACGCAAAAGTGTCTTGGGCAACGTGTAGGAAATAAGACTTACAACGTAATTTGTTTTGTAGGTAGGTAAGTATTGGCGTTTAATGGAATCTACCTATACAGAATTAAAATTAAATATTTATGGATTAATCCAAATTACCTATTATGTGATTATAATAAATTAATTATTACGTAAAGTTGGCTAAATAATATCAATGCGCTCCTTTGAAAGCGTGCTTTTTGACCACCCCGTAATAAAAACGGTCGTGATGACGTTTTAAGTTGGTCCCCTTTCCATACAATTAGAATAAAAACATAGTACAAAATAATGTACTCGTACCAATACTTATTCATTTAATTAATTAATCATGTCAACAACATCTTATACAATAAATAAAAAAGTAATACAGGGAACTGATATTACTAAATTCATAATCATGCAAGATTTTTGAGCAATTATAAGTACAGTCTATAAATTTGAGTTGAGAGTTTTGTAGAGTGAATAAAACATTATTTTGTGCGGGTCCCCGTGCTGCCATCTTTTGGTGCGAATCGCTCATAAATCCTAATGTTTCGCGTCGAAAAATAACTTTATGACATACATTTTAACATAAAGTTACTACATGATAAAGTTTGCCGCAATACCGGGAATATTATATGATAAATAAACTGTCATTTTGTTTCGTAACATTACTCTGTAAGGAAGGAAAGTGTCTATAAATTGGAACAACTTACTATATAATAGTAAACTACCCACAAGTAATAAAATATTATATATATATATATATATTCTTATTTAGTGTTCATGACGATGCCCTTGAGGCAGATTTCTATGTTTAATAATATTAGTTATTTAATATATTGTTTATATTATAGTAGTACTTGATATTTAACTTGAAAAAAGTTATTCTATCGGGAATCAAATATTCCAAAAGACCACAAAATGTAGTCGAACAAATATTATAACCTCACAGAAGAAATGATCAGGAACGGGTTCAAGAGTCAGTTTAACGCAGTGGAAATTGGTGCGAGAGGTGTTTCAACAAAATATTTGCACCACTTACTGAAAGAATTGGGCCTAAGCAGATCTGCCGTCAATTTATGAAAAGAGGTTCGAAGACAGCATTAACGGAATCATACAGTATTTGGTTGGGTAGGGAGAGGAGTAGAATGGTGGATAAAGTAAAGAAGGATGCCTCCTTTTGGTCACAAGGCCGAGACACCATTCTTCTCATCTCTTACCCACACATGATGGACCTGGCACCCGCACGATGAATCCATGGAATACTTAGAAATTTTTCTTCACTTCAATGTGCCTCGGAAAGCACGTTAAGACGTCTGCGTCGGTCCCGGTTCCGCTAATAACAACTTGTGGAATCGTAAAAAAATAGTAAAATAAAACTGCAACATCTGGAATTTGATGATAACCTCATTTAAATAAATAATCTAAACTTCGAAATTCGGGCGTTCAGGAAAGTAAACCGAGTAAAACTTAAACTTGGTTAGACGCATTCTCGGTTTAGCTACAACTGATCGCGTTTAGTGTGAATGGTGAAATTGTTCTAAAAGAAACAAATTAGTTACACGTGTCTTAGAATGTGATGTAGTTACACCCAGTAACTGCTCTCACAAAGTCGTCAATATTCTACCGGCGCAGCACGTCACGTCACGTCGTGATAAGCCAAGGGAAGCAAACGGAGATGATATTGTACATTTTTCGCTAACATAATTGACTTATATGTAAGGTCCAGATCAAAAATATTTTTGTATATTTGTTTGACAGTGGGTCTGGTCCACAAGTTTAAAGTCACTCAGTGAGCTATGCTCGGTATTTCTTTAATGGATAAAGTCCGAAACGTGGACAACCGTCAGAGAACCAAAGTTACCGACATAGCCTTCAAAGTTAGTAAGCTGAAGTGGCAGTGGGCCGGACACGTCTGTCGCAGAACCGCTGACCGTTGGAGTAGACGGATTCTGGAATGGAGACCACGTAAGGGAAGACGCAAAGTGGGACGACCCACCAGATGGACGGATGACCTAAAAAAAGTCGCTGGTGGGGGCTGGAGGAGGGTGGCGGAAGATCGTGTGAAATGACGAGCCTTGGGGGAGGCCTATATCCAGCAGTGGAGAGACATAGGCTGATAATGATATATATAAATATACCTAAGTAATAAAAGTAAAAAAATAAATATAAATAAAGTTATTTTTATTATTAATTATTAAAAAATATATACTATTTTAATAATAATATAGATAAATTATTAATGCACAAATGCATAATTAATACCAAAACTACTATGCCCCGCGGCATAAAGCTCGCCTGTGCACATTAATTTTTAAGTTATTTTATTTTTTGTGCAATAAAGCATTTTTATTATTATTATTATTTTGGTTTATATTACAAACTCTCGGTCGGATTTTAATAGTGCTCGCTTAGCCGAGGGAGCATTATTTATGGAAGTTAGTAAATAATTTTAATGATGATATGGTTCTGTTTGTAGGAATTTCCTGACGATTCTGTATGATTTTATTTACGTTCCATGAATATTCCCTTTTGTCATAAATTTATAATACCACCTTTCCTGACTTGTGATGCCATCGTTAAGAAAATGACAAAAAAAATGGCATCAGACTCTCCCGACAAAGTTTCAGCCAGCGAAGGCCTTACTTACTACCTACAAATTTAAATGTCCGCAATTAAATTACTTTTGCCCAGTACTTACAAAGGTGTGAGTTCAACAGATTTTTCCCTTCAGCAAATATGCCACGTCACCTGATTAAGTTGGTTAATGGTCTGGAATGTGATGGATGGAACCCTTCTTCTCGCACTATCGATCTTTTAATTATTTATTGGCGGGGTTCTCACATCTTTGAACCTTTTAATCGGTTATCGATTATCGAATGACTGGAAAAGTTTATCGACCGTAACGTTTAGAATGATTTCTGGCCGCATAAATTCTTAATAATTTTGATGAGTTCTTGTGCGATACGCACAACCTCCCTCTTCGTTCTGCTTTCAACAATCAACTCAAAATCCCATCCCACTCCTCTAGCAGATATTCAGATTCCTTCACTGTATCATCTGCATCCCGCCAGTGGAACAAACTACCACTGGCCATTAGACGGGCACCATCTGTCAATGTTTTTAAACAATTAGTCACTAACTTGTTTCTTGATAAGCAGGAGCACACTGCATCTAGTACACTTTAAATATTTGGCACGCAATATGTTTGTGTATGTTTATTTGTATATGTATGTATATGTTTATAATACTTGCATGTAGTTTATGTAATTTCTTGGTATGTAGTGTATTTATAAATTAGACTATTATTATTAGATTGTTCCACCCTGCAAAAGGTAAAAATAGTAAATGCAAAAAGTAGCCTCACCGCTCGTTTTATTTAAGAAATGTTAACATTGTTAAAAAAAGTGGTATTTCTTAACAAAAACGACATTTCGCGCTGGTTTATGAAGTTCCTACGAGATGTTGGAAATGCTATAAAACGAACGCGGGGTTATTCGGTGTAATTGTATTTCTTGTGTGGGTTGTGTGTGAGTGGGTGAAGCATGTAGCGTGCGTGTATATATAAAAAAGTAATGACATCGAATACATAATACATTGATTAAAAACGATTTAACTATGCATGCATATATTTCTTGTGTAGGATATTGTGTGTGGGTGTGTGTGTAGCATGTAGTGTTCAACATTAAAAACGAATTTGTGCGACCGAACCCGAATACAAGTCCGTCGAATAAAAATTGTCTGTACTTATGGACACGAGCCTTTTTTTCTTGATTTCTCAAAACAAAATAACCAATAATGAAAATAAAAAAATGTAAAAAATAAGACGCCCCCGGGTGGGCTCGAACCACCAACCTTTCGGTTAACAGCCGAACGCGCTAGCCAATTGCGCCACGGAGGCACAAGTGACCGTTGCCAAAATTTTAAGCAGATTTTTTTTTAATCGCGCATTTGGCATTGCGCCTGATCATTTATAACTTTTGTTTGATAATAATAGATAATTAAACAATAGTCATTAATGATGATGTTAATACGTGTGATTAGTGATTGTAAGAAAAAGTATATACGCGTAAATCAATAATATAGACTTTTAAAATACTTTCATTATTTTTAAATATTTTGATGGCGCGACGCGGCGCAGTTCGAACCTACTGTTAAAACCATTGTAGAAACCATTAAGACTGACTGTATCAAATCTTCCCAGAGGTGATAGGGAAGGCAAAGGGTCTAGCCCATACAGCCAAGTCTGACGTAATATATCTTTCTGTCATGTGAGTTATGAACAAATTCTAAATATTGCAGAATTTGATGCTTTTCTTGGAGTCACTAGCACATTATAGCCCAAACACGTCGGGTAAAATATGTGAGTTTACAGCGCGGGAAAACCGCAAAGAATAAACTGGAACTTGTGCCCTATATTTAAAGTCCAATATATCGTTTTCCATAATTATTCACATTGTAGCACATTATTTAAAAAAACAACACCACTTTTGATCAACAATATCCACAGTAAATTAATTTGCAAAACAAAAACTTGCACTTGACATTTCCGCGCAAAATGGCGCGTATAATTCTTTTTTATTTTATTTGAATGGATCAGAAAAATATTTCAAGGGTTTAGTTCAGCGGTTCTCAAACGTTTTCGCGACGGAATCATTGGGCGTATTATTATCTTTTTAGTTTGTATTTATAGATAATTTTTACTCAGTTTGGTTTATTGAATTTTATTTATTTATTTTCAGTTTTTAATTAAAATATTACTTATGTTTCATTTGATGCGTTCTTTCGAGTTACTCGCGGCATTATCGCCAAAACACCACGGGTGTAATAATGTGTATAGTACACAGCGCGGAAACACCGTAAAAAATAAACTGCAATTTATGCCCCATATATAAAGTATGTACTTACAATTTATTGTTTTCCATAATCCAAATTCCATTGTAGCACTTTATTAAACAAAACAACACCACTTTTGACTAACAATATCCGCAGTAAAGTGATTTACAAAACAAAAACTTGCACTTGACATGTTTGTGAAAAATAGCGGGAAGATCATATAAAGTTTTTTTAAATCCACGCGCTGCATATGCGAGTAACCGCCCGTTCCGCCTATATCCGTCCCGAACAATAAGGATATGTCAAAAGTAAATTAACGAATGGAAATAATATAGATATAATGACAACAAACATTCACGCTTCCTAAGTAGGTAACGTAACTTTTAGATTATATTATACCTAACTAGGTTTTCGTTTGTGCTCTGTGATGTTGGAATTTTCTATTGATTTAAAATGCTACTGGGCATTACATGTAACCTTACCTAACCTTCGTCGATTCGGCGCACACTCTATATTAAATATTGTACCTGTTTTATTAAAAACTTCACTATTATTAAATGAACCTAATTCACCCAAGTATCTTAAAGATAATTTCAGTTTTCTAAGCTCTTTTCATAATAGAATTATTCGCTCCTCCTTCAACTCCACAAATTCTATACCTTCTCACCACACTTCCTACGTTTCGAACTCATTAGCTATTGTCGCTGCGAATCTTTGGAATAACTTACCATTAGATATCAGAGAAGCCCCCAATCGTGCAATTTTTTTTTTTTTTTTAATTGCTCCTACCACCTATTCTGTCTAAATGTCCTAAAGTTTTGGCTGTCAGAGAATGCCTAGCGGCATTAAGTCCGCCTTTGTACATAGTGAAATAAAGTTTAAAAAAAAAAATTTACAAATTAAATAACTTGTTAAATATTAACAAGAAACCAAAGAATTAAAGCTAGTACAATAGACTCAATATACTTTAGATTAGATCTATCTACCTCTAGGTTAATAGGGGTCGACAGTGCGGTGGTGACTCGGTTGTAAGAACTCCTTAAAATCCTACAAACGGTTCAAAACCCCCCGGCATGTACCAATGAGAATTCACTTTTCTTGCGTACATTTGTCATAGATTAAATTTTATGAAGTCAAATAAATATTATGATCTCACAGAAGAAATGATAAGGAACGGGTTGAAGACTCAGCTTTACGCAGTAGAAGTTGGTGCGAGAGGAGTTCCAGCAAAATAGTTGCATAACTGAAAGAATTGCGCCTAAGCAGGTCTGCCGTCAATACATTTATGGAACGAGCTTCCAAGACGGCATTATCGGAATCATACAGTAAGTATTTGGTTGGGTGGGGAGAGGAGTAGAATGGTAGATGGTGAGATCAGCCTATTGTCGGTCGCAAGCCCGAGACACCATTCATCTCATCTCTTACCCACACACGATGGACCCGGCACTCTCACGGTGAATTCATGGAATGCTTAGAAATTTGTCTTCTCTCTGTCTTCTTACCACCGTCCCCGTGCCTCGGAGAGCACGTTAAGCCGTCGGCCCCGATTCCACTCGCACCAACTTGTGGAATCGTTGATGAATTGTCATTAATAATTGACATCAGATGCCAGCTAACCCGTCTGGCCAGAGCGAGGCGAGTGTAGGGAGTGTATTCTCCAGATATATGTTTTGGAAAGCCCATCTCCAACAGTGAAGGTCTAGGTTGCTGTGTTATAGCGGATGTAATGAATGAATGAATGACAGTTCATTGCCAATTATGGTCGTGTAAGACGTGTATTTTGTTATATTTTTGTTTTGGCGATCGGCTAATAAACAACCAAAAGGCTTGAAAGATCATGACGCGGTGTCATAAAACAGGAAAAAACAATGGGCTTAAATTACTTGTCATTTTGATCACTTTTGGTGGCGCCTCAAAATAAGTATCTTTAAGGTGTAAAACACGTTCTTCTTCGACAAATTTTATTTTTTTACATGACATCAACAATCTTATCCATCTCTCTCTCTCTCTCTCTTTGATGTTATCAAATTTAAAATGATAACCCGGTCCAATTATATTCATATATTCGGTCAATGGAATTTTCACTATCACCATGTTACTGGTAACCAGACACGGTAATGAGGCTGAATGTGTTTCCCTCTAATTACCTCGTGCCTTTAAAACGAGTTTTAATCCCGATTCTATCAAGTATTTCGTCCCAAGAGCCCGTGTGTCCTTTTTGAATTTAACCCGAAGCCTAGAATACACAATTAAAAATGTAGACGTGCACATGCACTTTTATGGCAGACTCTGCCAGTTGCAGCAAGGCTGATTATCTTTTGACATGCATATGAGATACGTTATTCGACACTGAAATAATCAAAGTGACAAGCTAACTACCAATCACATGGTGTATATGAAAATATCTATCATGGATTATTTTAATCATCCTTTCTGCAACTGGCCGTCATTACTCTATCAGTGTGACATCTTCTTCGAGTGTTACACAATACATTTTTGTTTAAAATGTATCCTTTTTTTGTTTCACTTTTCCCAAAGTACGATTATTGAGACGATAGGGAAGGCAAAGGGTCTAGCCCATTCAGCCATGTCTGTCGAAATATATTCCTTCTTTATATTAGTTAATGAGGTTATAATCAAATTACAGATGTTGGAGAATTTAATCATTTTCTTGGAAATACTATCGGCGTTATAGCTTAAACACGTCGGCTTTATGGGCGTAGGATAACTGCAAAAAATAAACTGCAATTTGTTTTATAATTATTTGTACAGCGCCCCAATATAATTAAAACTATAATAATAAATAGGCAATAGGACTGGACTGTGTATTAGAGAAATTAGATATTATTTGGATTAATGGTTCATTTGACATAATATTTAAAAAAGTTACTTAAACAAATATAAAACCCGCCTGCGTAAAAAATGATCTTGTATTAAAAACTGAGAAGAAATAAAAAAGAACTAAAAAAAATGAATATATAAAATAATTTCATTGATGTAGTTAAGCGTGTATCGAACTTTTTGGCGACGGGCTTGTTTTTTTTATTTTAAGTTTTTATTTATATCTTCTCATTGTTTAATTCAAGGTAATTTTTAACGTAGGCGGATTTTTTATTTTTTGTTTACTTTTTTAAAATCTTTTAAGTTATCACTGTCTAATACATATAATAAGGTACCTATATAATGTTTTTGAACACTTTGAAAGGGATACCGTCGTGATGATACTATTTTTTACATTTTTATATGAACTTTATCTTTATTTTAGGTAGGTAGGTGAAGATACGACTTACATTAAAATTTTAAATGATAATGGTTGCTAACCATGTTTAAATCGTTATAGATTCTAAATAGTCACTCTAAATAAAAAATGATAATAGAAATCTCAACATGATTTTCAAATACCTATTCGATGATACCCCATTTATTATAGTTCGTCGACTTTATTTTTTTATTTTTCACAATATGGCGTTTGGTTGTCGCTTTAATCGATTGACATAAGAATCATAAAAATCGGCAAAAAAACGCGTTTGGTCTCCAGTGGGCCACAAAGGAACAAACATACATACATAGATAGGCTGATAAACACATAACCCTTCTTTGCGTCACGCAGAATGGGAAAAAATATAAATTAAAAAAAGGACGTACGGGCACAAACGGGTCATGACTTTGGGCACAAATGGGATTCAAGAGCGATGGGGACTCTAAATGATGCTGTCACTATATTATTTAACGCGTAATATCAAGAGTGAACTTAGAAATAATTTTCATGCTGGTACCTACGAGTCTTACTTATTGGTTCCACGAAAATAACTTATGACAGCAATTAACTAATATATTTCTTAGAAAACTCCTATTTCATTTAAACGTTTAGTAATATACCTATTCATGTTTTTATTAAAAAGGATTTAACGCTTTTACATCCCTCCCGCTCGCACAATTCAACAATTTAAAAGATTTTTTTAAGTCCAAGTGTAGGTTGTGAAATGTCTATCTGTCTTTCTAGGAAATAAAATTACAGGCCATTTTGACATATTTTCACATTCATATACCTAATTTAGCGGTGGTGGCTCGGTTGTAAGAACGCGTTCCTTAAATCCTACAAAGGTCGGTTCAAATCTACCCGGCATGTACCAATGAGAAATACTTTTTTTTTTATGCCGGCTTGACTAGATGCTTTTTCACACCTTGCTTGAAGGACTCCAAGTTATAGAAAAGTGGAAACACAGAGGCTGGAAGAGCTTTCCACATCTTTATCGTACGACAGATGTATGAGTCCCCAAATTTATACGTACGCGAAGGGATGGTAATACGGGATGTGGGTGCATATTCTGACCTGTGCGTGTGGTTCGGTTGCGGAATGGAGAGGGAGGGATTAGGTTATAGAGTTCTTCGGAGCACTCACCATAATATAGCCGGTAGAACACGCTCAGAGAAGCCACATCTCGGAGAAGCTGCAGGGATTCGAGAGTTCCAGATATAGTGGCATCGTCCACAATTCGAACAGCTCGCCTCTGCAAACACACACTTTTCTTACATACATTTGTCATAGATTTACAACACCACCGTTCCCGTGCCTCAGAGAGCACGTTACGCTGTCGGTCCTGGTTTCACTAATACCAACTTGTGGAATCGTTAATAAATTGTCATAAAAAATTGACATCATATCCTCGCCCAGCCGTCTGGCCAGCGTGGCGAGTGTAGTCCAAATTCTGCAGATATATGTTCTGGAAGGCCTATCTCCAGCAGTCTAGGACGCTGTGTTCTAGGGGCTGTAATGAATGAAAAAAAATAGCTAATTTAAGACAGAAAAAAATGCAAAAACATTTATAACGATATTTTATTTTACTGAAATAAAATATCATATATAAGTATGGATATAGATACGTGAGTTCTTTGTTCAGGTTTTCATATGAACAGCCGTGAGATGTCAGTGTAAAGTCGAAGTGATGGGGCCACTGGGAGGTAAAGACATATATTTATGAAGACAGCTTTTGTACACCACGCTCTCAGTTATTCTTATACGAAAAATGGTAAAAAGTGCGACGTAAAACCATACAATTTAATACACAGATTGCCGTAGTAATAACTTGTGGTTTCAAACAGTTTTATATGTTGTTACCGTCTCCTTACAGTAACAACATATAAAACTGTTGTTGTCCTCGTTACAGTCTAGCAGTTAAATACGTGGATTAAGACTCGGAGGTACCGGGTCCGATTCCGGGTCGGGACACAATAATTTATTTGTGATATTTCTCGAGTTTGGTACGTTAGAGACAAGCTTGCCACTTGTCATGATGAGCCTATAGAAAAATTGTTTTTTTTTTAAAAAGAATGCGTGGTTTCAGACCACACCGGTGTGATGATACTATACTATATATATTATACTCTTTACCTCTAATATCCCAGCTGTCAAATGACGTTATAATAGAACCTCAATATGCACTAGCGGTGGTGGCTGGATTGTAAGAAATCTTTCCTTAAAATCATAAAATATATTCATGTATTGTATAATAAGCGGATTCACATTTAGCCAACTTTACTATAGGCCAATCATAACAAGTGACAAGCTCGTCGATGTCTCTAGCGTACCAAACTCAAGAAATATCACAAATAAATTAAATATTAAATAAATGTATTTATTTACATTAATAAATATTTTGTGTCCCGACCAAGAATCGAACACGGAGTCAGTTTTACTAAAAACAAATCTATGATTAATATATCTCTAAAAGACTACATTTCTGGAAAGTACACTCAGACGTGAATAATTATTAAAAATGCTCTTAGGCAACTGCAGGAATCGAACCTTTATCTTAGAGTTTGATCCCGGGCTAGAAATTCACTTTTTTCAAAATTCTTATTATTAAGAAACGCAAGAAGAGTGAACGCGGGAAATAGTGTTAACGGTGCCCTGTGGTCACTGATCGGCAGTCAAAATGTCAGTGACAAAGCTCGGCTCGCCATACACAATGCCATGTTGGTACCAACACTGATGTATGGAAGCGAGACGTGGATACGTCAGAATACGCATGAGAGTAGGGTTAATGCAGTAGAAATGCGGTCGTTGCGGCGGATATGTGGCGTCACTTTGGCGGACCGCATACGTAACGTCGAAATACGGAAAAGGGTTGGTATGAAGGAAAGCATAGGGACAAAAATAAGGAAAGGCATGCTACGATGGTTCGGGCATGTTGAAAGGATGAGCGATGAAAGATTGACGAACCAGATATATAATGCGAAAGTTATAGGTAAAAGAGGCCCTGGCAGACCGAGACTCACATATCACGATCAAATAAATAAAACACTGACTGAAGGTGCATTAATAAGTCTTCGTAACCAAAGGGCATGTATGAAGAGGTTAATGAATGTCGACGAAGCGAAAGAAGTATGTCGTGATCGTGTCAAATGGCGCTCAATTGTCTCTGCCTACCCCGCAAGGGATCTGGCGTGAAGATATGTATGTATGTTATTATTAAATTTTAATTCTTAAAAAAAATCGGCCCGCAAAATTCACCCTGCGTTGACAATATTTCGTCAGGCAACCCATCACTATTGCTTTTGTTAATTATTACTTATTATATAAAAAGTGGATTTCATTAAGAATAAAGATCGGTGAAGATCGCTTTTCTATGTATTTATTATACTATACAGCATGTAATTGTCAAAAGACCAAATAATTAATTAATAATATTAACCTCTATTTGAAATAAAAACGTCACTTTTTTTTAAAGATAAAAATCATTATCTATCTGAAAAACAAAACACTACTGCATGGTGAATAGAAAATCGCGATATCCTTCGTGATAAATACCTATAGGTTGGGGAGTGTTGTTAATAATTAATTTCGCCCACAGCTTAGAGACGAAAGAGAAAGAGAGATTACGCAAGTCAATGTTCGCGCGATCGTCGACCTCTCGCTACCTACTTAATTAGGCTCAGTATGAGTGGCGATATTTTTAGGAAAACTTCTCTGCATCGTAACTTAAGATTTTATTACAGAATACTTAAAATAAAAAATACGAAGTTCTTTATTTTTATTCTACTTTATAATATAAAAATAATTGCTCTTTAATGCATTCCAAGCAGTATGTTTAAAAGTATCACATGGTGCAACCCGCTCCATGACTTGTCCGAACTTATTTTAACTTATCTCAAAGTTATGTTACCGTTGCTCCCCATTTTAAACTTTTTCGATGCAATTTACACTTTCCTTTAGTTAAGTTTTAACTTGCTGTAAGGTCCATGACTTTTATAGCATTAAAACTACGACCTTAAGAAATAAGATACATTATTGTAAAATAAAAAAGAGAGATCGTAAGAACACTTTCCTGAATATCCTAAAAAGGTAGGTTCGAAACCCGTCAATGTTTTTGTATTTTTTTGTATATGAAGTATCATCACGACCGTTTTCCCTTTCGGGGTGGTCAGAACCCACGCTTATAAGTAAGCGGATTTACATATATATTACACATATATATTTATATATCTACGAGCTAATATGTAATATACTTATATAATTATAATTATCATACATATACCTTCATACACATACTATATAATAAATACATAATAAACTGCCTCCGAGGTCTAGCGGTTAAGTCCGTGGATTTAGAGATTTAGGAGATACTGGGTTCGATTCCTGGTCGGGACACAACAATATTTATTAATGTAAATAAATACATTTAATTAATTTGTGATATTTCTCGAGTTTGGTACGCTGGAGACATCGACGAGCTTGCCACTTGTCATGATTGGCCTATAGTAAAGTTGGCTAAATGTGAATCTGCTTATTTATAAGCGTGGTTTCTGACCACCCTAAAAGGGAAACAGTCGTGATGATACTTTACTTTTAACTTTACATACTAATAAAAAAATCATACACAATGCCATGCTGGTACACTGATAGAAAGCATAGGTACAAAAATAAGAAAAGGCATGCTACGATGGTTCGGGCATGTTGTGAGGATAAGCGAATAAAGATTGACGAACTAGGTATATATAATGCGAAAGTTGTAGGGAAAAGAGGCCCTGGGAGACCAACACTCACATATCACGATCATAACTTTTTTTTTAAAATATAAATAATACACTGGTCAAAGGTGCATTAAAAATACTTCGTAACAAAAGGGCATGTATGAAGAGGTCGACGAAGCGAAAAAGGTATGTCATCGTGTTAGATGGTGCTCAATTGTCTCTGCCTACCCCGCAAGGGATCTGGCGTGAATATATCATCATCACACAAGCTTATCTCTTCACTGCTGGATCTATGCCTCCCCCAAAGCTCCGCCACCCTCATCCAACCCCCGCCAGCGGTGACTCAGCGACTCTGCGTCGTCCCGTATGTGGTCTCCACTCTGGAACCCGTCTACTCCATCGTTCATCGGTTCTGCGACAGACATGTCCAGCTAATTGCCACTTCTGCTTACTAACTTTGAAGACTTTATCTTTGGTTCTCCGACGGATTTACTCGTTTCTGACTTTATCTATCAGAGAAATACCGAGCATAGCTCTCTCCATATCCCGCTGAGCAACATTCTCACGTTTCTGGTTCGTACGACAGCACTGGAAGAACGCATTGGTTGAAAACTATCGTATTCTAACACTGCGGTATGTTTGATAAGAAGATGTGGCGCGCCCATCCCACCTGAATGCGTCTATAGACTTCCTTGCTGAAGTTACGCCTAATTGAATAGCGCAAGGTAGACGTATTTTAGCACAACTTCAAGAGTGGCATTACCCACTCAGATTGATATCGGTTCGACATGGTCGTTATACTCTTGTCTTGTCCAAGTTCATTCCGAGTTCAACCTGCTGGGACGCCACGTTTAAACTGTTTAGCATTCCGCTAAGATCCTCCAGCGAGCTAGCTATTATGACTATGTCATCTGCAAAACGTAGGTGTGAGATGTATTCTCCGTTCATATATGTACCTATGTAATAAATAAAAAATACACAATATTATAAATACGATAGAATAAGTACATAAAATTTAATGGAGGCCTTATAAACTTGCCTCTTGACGGCAAGTCTGTTGTGGCCGCGTTGCTCTAAGGTTTGTGGTATCTCGGATGGAAATTAAATAATAATAATAATAATGTTTTTTTATTAACCATAATAAAGAGTACAATATAAAAAAACCTTAAATCCAAGTACAAATAAATATACTGTAAATATGGGGTTCCCTCGTCTCCATAAAAAGTTAACTTGCGTAATGGAGACCAGTTGATTCCCTACAATTTGTGAAAATACACACATCAAAAAAGTCTAGGGATCAAGCATGTTTATGCGAATTTCTTGTGATTGAGATGTGGCTTTGTAATAAATTTATGATTTTATAAATTTATATGGATCCTTTTTGGTGCATTTCATAATTTAAAACAGGAACTGTCAATCAAATTCGAGTAAAAGATGAAAATCAGCTGTCAATATTTTCCCTATAAAAACATAAGACGCATTGAAGACATTATTAGTGCTACTGTTTCCCTACTACTGATTAAAACCAACGTTATTATGGAGCGGTGACGTCATTTAAGCAGGGAAGAAATGATCAGAGCCGTGGGAATGATAGAAGCTGGTTCCCGGCAACGTACTGTGGCTTTAGCTCTGAATACAAGTCAGAGTGTTATCAGTCGACTTTGGACACGTTACCGAACCACTGGTACCGTGGCTGAGCGCCATGGAGGACGGTATCGCTGCACCACACGGAGACAAGACCGATACATTCAAATCACAGCTCGAAGAACTCCAACAATAACCGCCATGATGTTAGCCGTGAGCCTTCATCGCTCTTCAGGGAACTTAATTAGCGACCAAACAGTCAGAAACCGCTTGCATGAAGTTAACCTTCATTCCCGAAGACCGCTACGGGTACCACCTATAGCAATGCACAATCGTAGGACTCGATATCAATGGGCTCTTGAACACAGAAATTGGACAGAAGAACAATGGCGTTTCGTGTGCTTTTCTGATGAGTCTCGTTTTGGTATGAGGCCGGATACAAGACGTATACGACACTGGAGAACCCCTGGACGCCAACAGCGATTAAAATCCTGCCAGGAAGTCCATCCTTATAGTGGTGGAACCATCATGGTATGGGCGGGTATTTCGATCGGCGGAAGAACTGAGTTGATTTGGATCAGAGGCAACCTCAACGCTCAAATTTATGCTGAGACGGTTGTATCAGACGTCATCGTTCCTCTACAAGTGCATATCGGTCCCTTATTTCAGTTAATGCATGATAATGCACGACCGCACACCGCAAGAGTTGTAAGACAGACTCTCGCCGCAGCTAACATCAATGTCCTGCCCTGGCCTGCTCAGTCGCCAGACTTGAACCCGATTGAGCATGCATGGGATATTCTTCAGAGAAGAGCTCTGCCGAATATGGAGGGTATCCAGTCGCAAGAAGACCTTTTTTTGTTGTTGCAACGAACATGGGCGGCCATTCCACAGCGTGATTTGGATGAACTCATTTTGAGTATGCCAAACCGATGTATTTGTGTTGTTAGTGTTCGCGGTAGAAACACGGATTATTAATTGTTTAAGTTACCCAATAAAATTAAAAAAATACTGTTATTTCAGTCTTTTTTTCGAACTTTAATGTTAGTGGTTCAAATGTCAAAAATCCCTTTATTAGGAAAATGGCAATTTTTTTTACTAATGCAAAGGTGACTTGGTTTATCGTTACTGTAGACAAACGAAAACATTTTATTTGATCAATCCTTAAAGAAAATTTTAATGAATATCAATCAGGAGAAAAGTTATTGCAAAAATATATGTTGATCCCTAGACACTTTTGATGTGTGTAGTATATAAATAAAATTGTGTGGGCACTCAACGTATAAATACTATTAAAGCATATTTTAAAGAATCATGTACTTGTATATGTAAATATGAAACAATAGAGTCCGATCAGAGAGTCGTTGTTAGCGGCGATTTATCAAACTGACATTCGAGAAAATTGTACATACGTGACTGGAATGAAATACCGATTGTCTATTCGTGAAATCGCCGTTACCTATCCATACAAAATGTATGAGATTTTATTATAGTTTGTTATAAGTTATTTAACACGTTATTGCACAAAGACAAAAGCGAGGTTTAATGCACAAGACTATTTATCCTAGCCAACTTAACAAGTTGTCCCATTATATTAAATAATATTATGCCTATTGATAACTGTGTAAAAATTTCTAAAAGTGAATTTAAAGGAAAATAAAAGTTGCTGCTAAGTAAATACTAACTACTAACAGCAATGTGATTTAAATAGTATTTAAATAGTATTTAAATTAGTATTTAAAAAGTATTAAAATTTTATTTTCTGTATTTGACTATATGGCATTCAATATGGCTCTTCCATAATTGTATTGATAGTTTGGGCTGTTTCTGGTCTCTGTCGTGTGGTTTCGTATTAAGCTGTCTGACCATGATTGTGTTATCTCGTTTCCTGTAGGTAACTTATATTAGTTACAGAGTATTATAAATTGACTTAACCAAGTGTTCCAGACGGTCCCTACGGTGATAAATAAATGAAATGAAAAAAAAAATGAAATGATTTAATGTTTAATAACTTTGTGTTTTGACAAATATAGTGTAAAAAAATACTGTAAAAAAAAGCTACGCAGTTTGGCGTATAATTTTAAAAATGTAAATAGTTTAAGTTGCTAGTGTATTGGGCACCATGCCACAAGACAGCGATTTGAAGGAGCTATTTTTTTTGTAAGTATTTACCAATTTTTTTTTTCTATGTATTATTATTATAGGTAAAATTTTGATTTTGTTGTAATATAGTTAGTATAAAATAAAATAATAATAAAAAATAAAATAAAGTAATAAATGTTCTGTTAGCCGTTGGTACAACTCCTTGGCCAAACGTTTCGTTGGCCTGTCGTCTCGACCGCAAACGGCGCAAATTTGTACCTGTACTAAGGTTGGTTTTTGTGTAGTAAGCTTTTTCTATTAAAGTATGATCTCTGCACGCGCAATCCTCTGTCACACTCCCAAAGGTTAGCTGTTATAAAATGCGGGCATTAAGTTCGCCCTTGTACACTACTATTGAAGTTATTTTGTGAAGTAAAGAGTTTATAAATAAATAAAATAAATAAATCTCTCAATTTCAGTTAAAATGAATTAATATTCGGTTTTTATCATTTATTTCCTATGACAATAAGGTTGAAACGATGGCAATTCGTTTGGAGACTTACAAGATAAATACTCTATGAAAGTTTCGTAAATCTTTCACCCGGTGCCGTATACAACGTCGTGATTTCATTCTGTACAGCTTAACGACAAAGTCGTTACAAATTTTTCTATAGCCTTTTCAATTCAAATCAATAGTATTAATTTTATAATAAACCACACTGATTGTTGATTTCTTATACTACTAAATATATTCAAAAAACTAATATCAAACCAAACCAAACCAAGCCAAGCCAAACCAAACCAAACCTAACCTAATCTAACCTAACTTAACCTAACCTAACGTAACGAAAAAAAAAGTGTAATAAACAACATTGCATAAATCATAAACATATATTAAAAAAAAAAAAAAAAAAAAAACCTATATTACTAAGTTCTAAAACATTATATGGATAGGTAGTAATAAATAAAACAGGTTTATGAATATAATAAGTAGATATATTTAACAAAATACTTTACAACTTAAATCAAAGCGCAAAACGGGCATAAAGTGACAGCCGTCGTAGTGACGTTCCCAAACCTCAACGAGTAGCGTTGTAGTCTCAAATCAATTGAATGACCATTATCGATGATTTCGCAAATAATATTCTAACAGTAGGCATATTCGGTTAAGAGTCAAATAAATAAAGTACCTACACAGCTCTTATTATAAGCTGGCCTGAAAAAATTCTAATAAAGTATAAAAATCAAAACAAAGACCAACAATAGTCTCTGACTATTTTAAACGTCAGAGGATTTAATAAAAAAAAAACCTAACGAAACGAAACTAAACTAAACCAAATCATTTATTTGCTTTGGTTAGCACAACACTTGGATATTGTCAACACATATTTTAATATTAAGTTTACAATTTATTAGATTATAAGATAACTATAAAATATCCAGCAAACTACTATGGGTGGACCCATCATATCAGCTATACCATAATCATTCCGACTCTCAACGACATCATCCGAAGGATCTTATCACTGCAGTACGAGTACCCGTAAATCGACGGATTTACTGTTGGGCCGTGGAAAAGATTTCTTTATTCAATAGGCTCAATCCATGATCGAACTCTTCGCTCTTCTTCTAACTCCGCCCTTTCCCTCCCTTCCCATTACACCTCTTTTGTCTCTAATTCGTTTGCTGTTGTAGCTGCAAATCTACCTTTAGGTATTAGGCAAGCTCCAAATCGAGTCATCTTCAAAAATATGGTTTACAAACACTTTCTTTCTAACTAGATTGTCCCAAATTTATGTCTCTTCTTAATGTCCTTACTATCCTCAATTGCAGCAACATCATATTTCACTTCCCTCATCATGTAAGTAGTTTTATTTTTATATTATTGTTTATTTATGATGTAATCTATGTATTTGTATATGTATTAGTATGTAATATTGTTATGTATGTATTAATACTGTTAAGAATAACTTTATTAATGATTGCACCTACCATCTATACTGTCTAAATGTCCTAAAGGTTTGGCTGTCTGAGAATGCCTAGCGGCATTAAGTCCGCCTTTGTACATAGTACAAAATATTTTTAAATAAATTAAATAACAATACTGTCACTTTTAATGTGAGTTTTGGCTTATATCAAAATTACTATTTGTGGTAACTTTTAATTGACCTTTTATGCTTCCATTTTTTTTTGTCTTTATGTGTTTATTAGTCGTTAGTTATCCTGTAATAAATAAATAAATAAATACAATAGCGATTCACATTGACAGTTTCAAATTCAAGAATTCAGTTTATAAAATTATTCCGGATAAAGAAATAGGATCTTGCTGCGGGATAATGTAACAAACATTTTCGCTTTTTATAAAACCGTGGTTTCTGACGACGTCGTGATGATTACACTAGTACAATAATTTTGTATGAAAATGACAACCATGCTGCTTTTATAATTGAACTCATTTATTATTGATTTAAAACTTTTTGCTCTATGTACAAAGGCGGACCTAATGTCGCTTAACATTCTTGCTCGGTCATAGCATTACGATCATTCTATGATGGTAGGTGCGAATATTGAAACAGGAAAAATAAAAGATAATAAAAAATATACTAAAACAAATCTAATACTAATATAGTATCATCACGACCGTTTCCCTTTCGGGGTAGTAAGAAACCACGCTTATAAATAAGCGGATTCCTTCATTTCAACTTTACTATAGGCCAATCATGACAAGTGGCAAGCTCGTCGATGTAACTGCCTCCGTGTTCTAGCGGTTAAGTCCGTGGATTTTGACTCGAAGGTGCCGGGTTCGATTCCTGGTCGGTACACAAAAATATTTATTATTGTAAATAAATACATTTAATTAATATTTAATTTATTTGTGATATTTCTCGAGTTTGGTACGCTGGAGACATCGACGAGCTTGCCACTTGTCATGATTGGCCTACCGTAAAGTTGGCTAAATGTGAATCCGCTTATTTATAAGCGTGGGTTCTGACCACCCCGAAAGGAAAACGGTCGTGATGATACTTTAAACATATATAATAAGACAAATTTAAATAATAATGTATCGCAATATAGTAGCTAATGCAGGTATTTAATTTAATTTATTTGTGATATTTCTCGAGTTTTGTACGTGGAGACATCGACGAGCTTACCACTTGTCATGATTGGCCTACAGTAAAGTTGGCTAAATGTGAATTCGCTTATTTATAAGCGTGGGTTCTGACCACCCCGAAAGGGAAACGGTCGTGATGATACTTCAAACATATATAATAAAACAAATTTAAATAATAATATATCGCAATATAGTAGCTAATGCAGGTTGGTAGAGACGTTGAGTGGCGATAATTAAATTTCGTACGCGTTATCTTGTAGAGAATATTGTCCCTGGCCAATATTAACAGCGACATAATAAATGAGTAGGCTTGGGTCTTAAGTCAGAGATTTTCATTTAACTAAGGCAATTCAATTTCACAGCGACTGAGTATAAATGGATGCAATAACGAACCTCCTGGCATGCTCCGCTTAAATTAACTCCTGTTTTGTTGGTAAAGTATTTCTAAGTTGGTAGGTAGATTAATGTTACGAAGCGAAAGAAATGTGTGGTAACCGTGACAAACGGCGCTCAATTTTCTCTGCCTACCTGCAAGGGAGCTGGATTGAAGATATACATATGAGTTCTCTTGATACAACAAGGTCAAATACTATACCACCCAACGTCCACTAGCAAAAGTAGTAACTTTTATAGACCACAGTTTTTAAAAAAACCTAGCAAAACTTAACTAAAATAAAAGGGCGACGGGTGACCCTTTGAGTAGAGAATATCTTGTGTAAAGGGTCAGCCTCGCTGTTCAACGGGGAAACGCAGCGAGTGTCCTCGGCACACTGCGCCCATCGAATAGTCGTAATTTTATTTATTAATTTTTAGTTTTTTTTTTAAATAGTTTTTATATTTTAGTTCTTAATTTATTTTATTTTTTGTTCTTTGTACTTTACTCATAATATAGATACTAAATACTAAAATATATTATTATAATAAATTATTAAAGCGTAGAGTATATAACTACATAACAATCACTCAAACAAACAAATAAATAATATCGGTGAAATAATAAATAAACAACATTTATAAACGACGAAACTGATTAAATACGCAGAAATATTATTCTTGACCTTCAAAAAAAAGAATTGATGGCAACCCTTGATATTTCCCAATGCGGAAACAAGTGCAATGTATGGAAGTGATGGCGCTTATTTTAAAGACATACTAGTATAGGTCCTATTGCGTTAGTATCTGGATAACGATATGAATTCATTATACGTAATGAAATAAATAAACTGTAAAACGTGTGGTAACCCTTGCGAGTATCTGTCAAAACTATTATCTGACATTCTGCCGCGTTCACAGGCGGCGCTGGAGGGCTATAGTTGTAATATTTTCATTTGTTGTTGCTTTTGTTTGTTGTATTGTGTGTTTGTGAAATCAATTGGGAAAATAACTTATACCTTTCTATTCGGATATTTTACGTATTCTTTTTCTTAGTTTAGGGAGAGAGAGAGAGTGGTAGGGAGAGAAGTAGAATGGTGGATGGTGAGCGTATTATCGCGCAATAGAAAAAAAAAGGAGGCCTCCTTTTTCTTAAACCAGCCTATTGTCGGTCACAAGCCCGAGACACCATTCTTCTCATCTCTTACCCACACACGATGGACCCGGCACCCGCACGGTGAATCCATGGAATGCTTAGAAATTTGTCTTCTCTCCTCGTCTTCTATTTTGTTTTCAATGAAGTTTGTATATAAGATACTTTTATCATTTAACTCTGTAACTGTAAGTATTACTTTTAGTCATAGTTCTCACTATTTTTAGTTTTTAAATATTGTTATTATTAATATTTAAATTTCTTAAACATATAATGTATCATAATTGAATGTAGTTGTCACATGTTGTGGTCACCTGTTACTGGGGTACCATTCACTAATGTTTTTTTTTTACTGTTTGCTTCTATTGATAGAATTGGATTCAATGTGTACTCTGTTGGTGATCCTAATTAAATAAATAAATGAGAGAATAAGAACGAGTTTGCGACTGACAATGGGCTGGTATAAAAAGGAATTCATACCAACTAGAATAATTTACAAATTAAATCGCAAAACCATTAAATCAAAGAATAAAACGAAATAAAATTAACAATATACAGGTTGTATAAATAAATGGAAAGCATTTAAAAATTCATCCAAAAGTCAATCCAATAAAATATATGTAATTGAAATAGACTTTACCAGAATAGATTTGTGTCTGTTAACTAAAGTATTGATTGGTCATAAGCCATTTTGTCACAGTTAAGGCGGCCGCATTACAGCCCCTAGAGCACGGAGTCCTAGACCTGGAGAATTTGGCCTACACTCACCACGCTGGCCAGACTGCTTGGCGAGGATATGATGTCAATTTTTAATGACAATTTATTAACGATTGTTGGTACTAGTGGAACCGGGACCGACGGCTTAACGTGCTCTCCGAGGCAAGGGAATGGTGATGTTGTAAATCTATGAAAAATGTACGTAAGAAAAGTGTATTTCTCATTGGTACATGCCGGGTGGGTTTGAACCGACCTTTGTAGGATTTAGGGAACGTTTTCTTACAACCGAGCCACCACCTAATTGTTGCTTAGTCATTGTTAATTGTGTTTAGGTAGGGTTTGGGTGTTATTGTTATTTTAGGATTTACTTTTTATTTTTCTATACTTTTAGTTTTTAGGTCTTATTAGGTTTAACTTAATTTACGTTTTTTTTTTTCTATAGTTTTAATGTAGGTATATTAAAAGACGTTATGATTAATGCACGTCTATAATGAAAAGGGCAATAACCATGTGTTAGTTCTAGTAATATTAAATATGATTGTACATTTTGTTGACAGTTCATTAAATAAATAAATAATGACCAAATAAAAACAACCCAAAAAGTTGACCGCATTCACACATTTGAATTGTCCATGCAAACAATTCAATTCATTTCAATTAAAAGCGTTATCCAATATTAATAAAGCTTAAATTCCAAAACTGTATAAGAGGGGATATTATTAAATGGATTGATAAAATGGTTTATGCTTTTAAGTACCTACCGAAATGAAGTATTCTCGCGACCGTAATCGCCAACAAGTTGTGGTTAAAAACAAGCTTTTTCAATTATTATTAACTAGCTGTTTGATCCAGCGTTGCCCGTGTAATAGTAAGTCTTGTTTCAAGCACTGTTTTTTTATACAAATATCACCATGGTAAGCTTACGCTTGGTATAATACTTGCATGTAGTTTATGTAATTGATTGGTATGTAGTGTATTTATAAATTAGACTATTATGATTAGATTGTTGCACCATTCCAAAGGTTAGTTGTCAGAGAATGCCTAACAGGCATTAAACTCGCCTATGTACCTAATTTTGGTGCAATAAAGAATTTAAAATAAAAATAAAAAAATATAACGCGCTTCAGGAAACAGAATCTCGCTGCTGCCTTAGCTGGAGCATTCATGGGAAATAGCAGGTGTACTCATTGATTAAGATACAAATAGATTAAAAGGTGACAGATAAAAAACGGCCCGATAAATAACAGCACAAAATATTAGTTTGCTGTTATATCTCACAGTAGACACAGTGTGCCTTTAAAGGCTGTAAAAATGTAAACCAGGGTCAGTAAAGTGTAGTTTACGAGAATGTATATTGGTTTTCCACACGTTTCGGGTTTAAACTCAAATTGCCGGCATGCCTAGACTCAAGTTTGGTACGCTACAGACATCAACATAGAACAAGCTAGAAACGCCTTTGTTAAAATGAGCCACCTTCTCTGCAATCGCAATCTTAAACTTCCTACAAGATGCCGACTCGTCCGATGCTACATATTTTCTATTCTCCTGTATGGTGTCGAATCATGGACCCTGACAAACACAATGTCGAAGAAGTTAGAAGCTTTTGAAATGTGGATATACAGGAGAATGTTGAAGATATCATGGAAGGACAGAGTAAGAAACGAAACTGTCTTGCAGAGAATGAACAAAGGCGTTGAACTATTGAAAATGGTAAAGCGAAGGAAGTTGGAGTATTTGGGACACATCATGCGCAATAAAAAGTATAGCTTGCTGCAGCTCGTCATGCAAGGCAAGATACAAGGCTTCAGAAGACCGGGGAGAAGACGCACTTCCTGGCTCAAGAACCTCAGGGAGTGGTTCGGGATGAGCACCAGATCCTTGTTCCGGACAGCGGCCAACAAAATCAAAATCGCCTTAATGATAGCCGACCTCCGATAGGAGATGGCACCGTAAGAAGAAGAAGAAGAAGACATCAACGACCTTGACACTCGTCACGATGGGCCTAGACTAAAGTTAGCTAAATGTGGATCCGCTTCCTTATATTTTACCATTTATCTAGTGTATTCTTGATCGAAGGGTTGTACTATGATTAACATAATGTGTAAATGAGGTTGTTTTGAAGTAATGTTAGTTAATAATAACAACAGGTTATTTGATTCACAGTAATATTATTTCAGTTGCATTCAACATAATAAATAAACCATTTTTGTCTACAATGTTTGGTGAAGCAAATTTTGTATGTGCCACTCGTACCAGGACGTAGGTTAGCGATTAAATAGAAGCATAAAAATGGAGCTTAAACTTTATTGTTTGATCAATAAACTTGAAGAATCTTACCGTTTTATTCTTACAAAACCACACATCTAATTATACACAAATTCATTGAGAGATTTAGTATTTAGCATAGTTCAAATAAAGTCTATTTTGTTATTTTGAGTGGTAATTGTTTATAGCTTAAACTGTGGTTACACTAACGTACGTTTTCTTCATAAATCAGTGCAGATTTAAGAGCGAATTCTAAACTAAAGAGAAAATCTGGGATAAGAGCAGAACTTAAAGTTACCTGTGTCGCTACTCTGTTTTCTTAAGCGTAACTCTTTAAATATCCGTCAGTTTAATCGTTAGAAATACAATCGAGACGTTCAGCGTCAAGCGAATGCACCGGAGTGGAAACTTTAGAAAGTGATGCCTATTCGACGATAGACCCCCGTTCCGAATCAAGCTCAGAGCGCCGAATCAAATATTTATATTTGGATGCTCAGAGCGTGATATCAATTCGGAACGGTCTAAATCACATTTTCATTCATAAAATACAAGTTTTTTTTTTTAATGTATGGAAGATAAATTGCGGATTCCACATCTTTGAGTATGAATAGGTACTAACAAACATAACATCTTTATATGTGTAAAGTTTAATATTATTAACTTATTTCGGTCTTTTAAAATAACTTGCCGTGTTACAGACTTTTTTTTCACTTCCTACTTAAATATTAATTATAGATTTGTTTTAGAAGTAATATACAAACAGTATAAACGAATTACAATATTAAATAATTTAAAAGGATGACCCCACAGATGGCCGTAGAGTCACATCATATTTCATGTCCCAACTCTAGTTTGTGGTATTCTGTCAATAATGTTTGTTTTTAAAGTAATAGAATGCCGCTGTAGGCCACTCCACACGGCCTGGCCGCCGTAATTATGTCAAGTGGTAAGGCGTGTCATTACCGTGTCATACCGGGCACTGACGTATGTACCTACCTCCAATATCATTATTGTTTAATCGAATTAGCTGAGGTCGTGAAACTTCGTAATTGGAATGGACTTTAGTCACAATTGCCAAGCTACTGGTCTTCTGCTAACAGCTTATTCTTTGGATTATTTTGCGGCTTAGTCTTCCACTAGCAGGAGTGAATCATTCAAAATAAAGAAGTGCCACAAATGCCTGTAATAGGTTTACGTGAATAAATAAATTTCGATTTACTATGAATTTCAGTACAAACACCAGACATTTAATATATAAAAAGACAGGGCAAAAAGCCAAACGATAAATTCAAATTGATTATTTTGTTAGTTAACGGACAATATGCCGATCTGCATGCTACAAAGGGTAAAACACGCTCTACTTCGACAATAGAAAATTGTGTCAGTTTCTTTTCGTAAGTTCTTTTCACAAGGCATCTCACATAGGAGTTCTTATGCTCAAAAAATAAACTGCACACAGCTTCTTGAACAAATCAAACTCAGTGTACCAACAAGATTCACTACATATAGCATTCAGAACATATAGCATGAACGGATTATATACAATTTAAGCTACTTAAAAAATAAACAGCGATGGCAAAAGACCCGACGGCATGACTGTTGGGTCGTGGAAACTTGGCAGGTCCCTGGTGTGGAATGCGACATGTGTAGACACATTAGCTCCATCACACATCCAGGCGACCTCGTCAAGCGCGGGAAGTGCGGCGCTTTCTGCTGAGAACCTCAAACTGCGCAAATACGCCAACCTCAGTACAGGTTACGAATTTGCGCCGTTTGGGGTCGAGACGATGGGCCCATGGGGACACTCAGCCAAGCGTCTGGCCAAGGAGTTGTCCAAAAGGCTAAAGGAGAAGTCTGGAGACAGGAAGGCTGGCAATTATTTCTGCCAACGTATTAGCTTAGCTAAAAGCTAAAGTGGCAATGGGCCGGACACATCTGCCGCAGAACCGACGACCGATGGGGCAAACGGGTTCTGGAGTGGAGACCACGTACGGGACGACGCAGAGTGGGACGACCCCCCGCCAGATGGACGGATGACCTAAAGAGGGTCGCTGGTGGGGGTTGGATGAGGGTTGCAAAAGACCGCGTGCAGTGGCGAGCCTTGGGGGAGGCCTATATCCAGCAGTGGAGAGACACAGGCTGATGATGATTAGCTTAGCTATACAGAGGGGAAATGTTGCCAGTCTTCTTGGGACTATCACTGAAGGGTCGTCTCTAGAGGACATTTTTTACTTATAGTTTATTTTTTATTAGGTTTAGTTTATATTTATTTTAATTTTTACTTTTAAGTAGTTTTAATTTATATTGTAATTATTTTATACTGTTTTGTATATTACTTCAAAAATAAACATAAAAATAAAGAGACAATAATAAAAATTTCCATCTACGCATCATTATGTTAAGAATATATGTGTATTGAGTACGTATAAAACCTACGTATAAAGTTGTAATATGTAGGTAAGTGTGAATGAGTGTAAATGTTTAGATTTCATTGCATTGTGCATATCTAATGTATTTTTAAAAACTATTATTGTAAAATTAAAAGTGTAACATTGATATGTTTTGCTAGTGGATGTTGAGTGGTGTAAAAAATAATGTAATTTTTTGTATGAAACTGTCACAAATGCCCGCTCTATTTAATATTTGAACTCGTTGACAAACATTATGTTACGCGTATTTTAGTTCGAAAATAATAACATTTCACACTACTGGGCATAAAAACTCCATTAAAAATAAAACTGCGAACTTTGCCTACCATAATTATTGTAACGGGAAAAAGTACAAGACATTGACTTCTATTTTAAAGACTTGGCATTTGGGGACCAAAAGAGAAGAGAAATTTAGGTATAGAATATTGTCTCGGGCTTGTGGCCGAACAAGTTGGGTTTCATTGCGCAATAACACCACTATTATCTAGAAGTAAAGTAAAGTATCATCACGACCCTTTCCCTTTCGGGGTGGTCACAAACATTCACATTTAGTCAACTTAACTATAGGCCAATCATGACAAGTGGCAATCTCGTCGATGTCTCCAGCGTACCAAATACGAGAAATATCACAAATAAATTAAATATTATTTAAATGCTTGCTTTAAAATAATTATTTTATTGTCCCGACCAGGAATCGAACCCGGTACCTCCGAGTCTACCTAAGCAAGTACAGTATAATTCTGCTAAAGCCGTCTAGAAAGCTCGCTACAAAAAACGCCTAATAGAATGCCAGGAGACCCGTTACGTTTCTGCAGAGCTCTGGAATAGTCCTTGCACTCTGGAGGAACTTTAGCCTGGGTGCACCTATATTTATTTATTTAAGGACAACCAGTGGTCGGTTACATTATTACTTACTTAAAAACTAGGACATTGATTCGACGATATATGTACCACCTTTAGGTGCCATAACATGCACAAAATACAAGTGGTAGGTAATAATTGATAATTAAAATTAAAATAAAATCAATCATAGCTCTTTTGCCATGGATACTCTTAACAGTGGGCTATTTGTAATATACACGAGTATTTAAGGTACAGTGTCCCATCACAAGGCTCAAGACACGCTGTATAAGGCATATCTCAAAAAAATTCAAGTAAGTGATACCAGTAGTTCTCTAGTCCCATGTTTTACGAGTATAACTATAATAAGAAACAAATATTTATTTATTTAGAAATTCTTACAGCTAATTTATACATATATAGGAGAAAATAATACAATAAAGCCAATAATAAGAGTTCGCTGACAGATACAATAGAAGTAAGCAAAGAAATCAAAGAAAATAAATTTAAAAATAAGAATGAAGACAAGAGTACAAGAATTACGAAGGAATAAGCATTACATCAATACAACAAAATAACTACAACAGAAATAAACATACATATATACACACACACATACATAACATACATAAACTTGAAAACTTAAAACTGTTCTAATGCCTCGAAGTACTCACCTGCCATCACTCGTCTAATCATCACCGTAGTATTGAAGAGATCGATATCGACACTGAGCTCATTAAACATTTCACCTGCCCTATTGAAAAATGAATTGCGTCTATAATTGCATATATAATATAACACGCTCAGAGAAGTTCCATCTCGGCGAAGCTGCAGGGATTCAAGAGTTCCAGATATAGTGGCATCGTCCATAATTCGAACAGCTCGACTCTGTCCTATTGAGAGCATCTGTAAGGTACTTGGCGGAACCATCCTAAAGGTGAGAACAGTATTCCACGAATGTTCTGATCTGTGTTTTGTACAGCAACAGTGTGATTGATGGCAGGAAAACCCGCTTCACCTTGTTCAGTACACTACGAGTACATGACAGTAACCTACACTTATCGCAACAATTACAATGGTTGCAAAAAAAAAATCCGCTAGGAATAAATCTAAATGTATAAATGTAAGCCTATTTTATATACCGAAACATACATACAGATGTGGCGATAAATGGGTGGTCAGCTCAGCATATGCTACAGCCGAGGTTGCAGCGCTGATTCTCAGCTGATGCCTTATGTTGGGTGAGTCACGGGTCGCAGAGATGTACAGTACCTACTAAATCGGAAGGAGCACTAAATGTACAGTTTACATATATGTTTAACAAATGAGAATAGAATAAATAAATAATATTATGATAAATAATATAAGTCATAGTCAAGAAAAAACAGTATATAGATAAGCTGTCAGTTATGTTTTCTATGCAAACAAAAATTGTCCGGGTCTTTATGTATGTATGTAAGTGCACGTTGCAAGCTTTTTAAAATTTACAATGAGTTAAATTTACATTTCCATTTAGATCCTCTCTGGGGGTCTGAGTGCACTAATAACTAAAGTTAACCAGAATATGGAGTTACTCGCTCTCAACAGAAAGTTCACACATTGTAAACAAACTAGACTATAATCAAACTGAAGATTTAATTAAATTTTAGTTCTGCGTGTCAATTCTAAAATTTTAAGTAAAAACAACTGATTTGATTCTTAAAATTTCTAAAAATACTATGGTTATTTAGTGGCTTCGTTCACTTAAGTGTGCGTTGAATCGGCCATTTGGCATCCATGCACGCTTAAAAAATTCACCCTGTATTGATGTTTTTTTACACTTTAATTTATATTATATTATGTACAGTGAGCCCAAACATAGACTGGCACAAATTTGTCAAAAACTAGTATGGTATGTGACCGGACAGCCATATATTTGTCTACTTATTAAATTCGCTCTTACGCCTTTGTTACTGAACTGATTTTAATGTAATTTTTCGGAAATGTTCCTTGGAACTCAAGGTTGAACATGACGTCAACATCTAACAAGACATGTGACTATATGGCCACCAGAACTATATAACACGGGCTAATAAAAAAAATATAAAACTCGTGTCCATGGTAGATATCGACAAGCTTGCCACTTGTCATGATGGGCATATAGTAAAGTTGGCTAAGGCGTCTAATCATATTTCAGCAGCAGTGCGGTGGTGTCCTAGTTGTAAGAACGCTTTTCGTAAAATCTAACAAGATCGCGGTTTGAATGCTAGCATGGACCAATGAGAAATACAACACATTTTCCCGTGGCCGGTTAAGTTAGGATAAGCCGGTCCCGACAATACAAACTTGTGGAATCGTTTACAAATTCACATCAAAAATGATATACATCATTACCTCAGCAACCCCTTTGGCCAGACAGCGTGACGAGTGTAAACATAATTCTTTAGAAATACATATTTTCTCGTAAGAACATCTCCAGTTGTGAAGGTCTAAACATTAACTCCAAAATTAGACATAACTAATCACCCTCTTACTAATTATTACAAGACACTAATAGAAATCCCCGACGGTTTTACCTAAAAGCATTTATGTGTCTACTTCAAATGACTTTTCTTTAATGAATTCAAATGTCAAATACTATATTGACCTAATCAAAATGACTAGGAATTTAATACAAATTATTAGCCCCAAAAGAGGGTGAATTTTCGAACGTAGCAGGGCCCCGATTTTGCGCGTTCAAATGAAACTCAAAGTTTTCTATGGAGATCTGTCACTTTTCACACGAATATATCGAACCAACAAGTAAGTCCAAAGCGCCAGAATTTGGGCCCAGATCCCAGTCTCGCGCTTTCGACATGCATGTCGACTCTATTTTGGTCGAATAAAACTGACATTTTCTACATATCAACTCGCAAAGGGATCATCACCGTATCAACTCGAGCCGTTTAGTATTTGTATCCCTACTTCAACGCATACTGACCGGAACCGTAACGCAATCGTCTTGCCTCAGGAGAAGCCTGAAGCTTAATACGGTGCGTGAAGTTGCAGTTCCCGCGTTTACGGTTCGTCGTCTCACGTTCAGTCTTTGTCTTCGAGCCATAAGCGCGGCATGGCTGTAGGCGAGTTGACGTACGTGAGCTGCTGATCCGCTGTTGGTTGACGGCGAAGCCAAAGGCGATACGGTGACGACCCCTTTCCGAGTTGTTTTCGAGTGTGTGCTGTGACTTTTAGCGCCGATTCTCACGACTTCAAATGCAATATTTCTCGGAAAAAGCTATTATTCAAAATATATCGCTTTCGGTTACGGGGCTCTGTAGCCTTTTATTAGTATTCTACTAATAGTTTATATCCATTCTATATTATTTTTACGTTAAATGCTGTCAAAAAATGTTTTGGTTTTCATATTATTTCATAAATTAATAATAATAATGCATCTAACTGAGCCTAATATTTAAAGTTAAATTATTTATTTTTATATTTATTCTTAAGTTAACACGGCCCTTTTACAGCCACGAATATTAATTAACATTAATGCTATTAGAATATAAGATGACACAGCCCTTTAACAGCTATGAATTTATGTTTAATTGACATATCATTATTATTATTTAGATTATAAATAATACGTCTTTTTTAAAATTATTTTATTAATTATCTGACATAAATTTTCTGACATATGTATATAATTTCTGTAAATTATAATTATTAAGTATTTAGAATGTAAACTTACACGGCCTCTTTACAGCCACGATCTTATTTAAGTAGTTTCTAAGTTAGTTAGTTTTACTTGCCTAGTTATTTAGTTTAATATTTATTCTCTCCTTCTAACTCTGCACCCCACAATTTCTTATGCCGTTATCCCAAAGGTTAGCTGTTAGAGAATACCTACAAGGTATTAAGTTCGCCTCTGTAGTTCATTTTATTTTGTATATTTTAATGTGCAATAAAGAATTTCATTATTATTATTATAGCAGTAATGTTGTGCCTAACATATATAAATATGTTATATATTGCTTGTAGAAAAGAACGTAACTTAAGTTTAATAGACGCAAATACAGTAGAATGGGGCTGCTGTACGTACACACTGTCACAACAATGTATTCAAATTCAAATTCAAATTATTTATTTCCATTTGGTTCACAGGTAACACTCGGATATTGTCAATTTTTACAAATAAAATACAATATTATTTAAATTAATTAAAAATTAAATTATGGATGGACCGAAATAAGTAAGTGACATTGGTGCCATAAACAAGTACTGCAGCTTAACCTAAATTTGTGGCTTTGTAAAGGCCGTGTTAACTTATAATCTAAATAATGATAATTTTATGTCAAATTATATTTAAAAAAATACAATGACAATTTCGTGGCTGTATAGAGGCCGTTTCAACTTATAATCTAAAATAAAATAGATGAGTATAAATTGTTTTGTGACCGGTCACTAAAATATATGTATAAGTCAATTATTAATACTGAATAATTAAACCCAATTAGCTAAACAGTGATTAAAAGACGTCTAAAATAAACTATGTTGCAAAATCAAGTAATGTTATTTAGTTACATTCATTTAATGAGTTTTTGTTGAAAATTAACCAAAAACGAGATGGATCCATTAATTTATGTAGGTTTAGGCGCCTTTCGCAAATACTAATTTAAAATGGAAAGTATCAACACGACCGTAACTCCTTGTGGGTTGGGCAGAAACAACTCTTATTTTAAGATGCTGGTCCACATTTACCCAACTTTACTATAGGCGCAAATTTTATTGTATGTTGCAGAGTGGACCTTACGCGGAACAGAAATAAAATGTGTTTATTATATATATTATTTTAATCATATATCATATAATGTATTTATGTAATAGTATTTAATTATTAGGCGCAGTGGTGGCTCGGTTGTAAATCCTACAAAGGTCGGTTCAAACCCACCCGGCATGTACCAATGAGAAATACACTTTTCTTACGTACATTTGTCATAGATTTACAACACCACCGTTCCCGTGCCTCGGAGAGCACGTTAAGCCGTCGGTCCCGGTTTCACTAATACCAACTTGTGGAATCGTTAATAAATTGTCATTAAATTGACATCATATCCTCGCCAAGCCGTCTGGCCAGCGTGGCGAGTGTAGGCCAAATTCTCCAGATATATGTTCTGGAAGGCCCATCTCCAGCAGTGGAGGTTTAGGACGCTGTGTTCTAGGGGCTGTAATGATGAAAAATGATGATGACTTAATTATTCTTAAATAATTATATAAGTATATCTTAATGCACCCGCAATCCTCTACCACACTCCCAAATGTTAGCTGTACACTACTTTTTAAGTTATTTTGTGCAATAAAGAGTTTATAAATAAATCGCGCCCACCTAATGGTAAGCGGTACGCGAGTTCCAAGAATAACAGTTGCTCTTGCCAGTCACTAACAACCGGCATCAGTCTCTACCGCTATGCCGGCCTCAAATATATTTTTTCACACTTTGGTTGAAGGACTCGAGAAAGAGATCAGATCAGAGATCAGAGAGCATTCTTCATCTTCAGCGTGCGACAGATAAAAGTCTTCAAATTTATGAGTACGCAGTAGTGGGTATGTAGATGTATATTTTGGCATTTGCGTGTGGTTCGATTGCGGAATAGAGGAGAATGGATAAGGTTCTTTAAAATGAAATGAAATGAAATCGTTTATTTGCTAGGATACATGGTACATAGTATGTTATATAAATAAAATCAAAATAGTTTCTCATGGTCTACCAGAATATGGCATGCAAATGTTTAAGGATAATAATAATAATAGCATTACTACAATTTGTCATTTTTTAAATAATGTCAACATTTGTATTCACATAATTCCTTAAGACTATAGAAACATTTAGCAGACAGCCAGCAAGATAAAGTTTTTTTTTAATATTACAGACAATAATTTAATGTCCGAAGGTATATGATTATAAACTTTTATAGCCATACAATAGCAATTAGAACTACACAGTGAACTCTTTGGAACACTCACCGTGGTAGAGCTTGTAGAATACGCTCAGATAGCTAGCAGATAGATAGGGGTAGCTGTGTGGGCTTAGGCGGAAATGCGGGGCTACGCGTACTGCTTACAACGGACGAGCGTCATATTTTGTGCTTAGTGTAAATATAAAAAAAAACCTTAGCCAAAGAGTGTAACTAATTGAGAAAACAGTGGCAACAAAAGTGTGCCCTTGTGTCATCCACACACTAGCGACGACAGGTAGATGGTAGGATCCTAAAAGTGCCATACATACGAGAAGAAGAAAAAAAAAAATCTAAGCATTCCATGGATTCACCGTGCGTGTGCCGCGTCCATCGTGTGTGGGTAAGAGATGAGAAGAATGGTGTCTCGGGCTTGCGACCGACAATAGGCTGGTTTAAGAAAAGGAGGCCTCCCTTTTTTATTTTATTGCGCGGTAATACGCTCACCATCCACAATTCTACTTCTCTCCCTACCCAACCAAATACTGTATGATTCCGTTAATGCCGTCTTGGAAGTTCGTTCCATAAATGTATTGACGGCAGACCTGCTTAAGCCCAATTCTTTCAGTAAGTGATGCAAAGATTTTGCTGGAACTCCTCTCGCACCAACTTCCACTGCGTAAAGCTGAGTCTTGAACCCGTTCCTGATCATTTCTTCTGTGAGATCATAATATTTATTAGACTTCATGTTGTGGTCCTTTGGAATATTTGATTCCCACAGATATATAAATACTACATATAGGTATAGTATTTTATGCGGGTTCTAACTATTTTACCATACACTATTGTAGGTACTAAGAACTAACACCATAATTAATATTTTTTTTAGGTTCTTCTATTGAAAACTACAATGGCCGACTTGTTGAATAAATTATTTGAATGTATTTGTATATGAATGAATGATTATTATTTTTTTGATTCTTTATATATATCTTTATATGATAGGGAAGGCAAAGGGTCTAGCCCATACAGCCAAGTCTGACGTAATATATCTTTGTTTTTCATGAATTAATGAGGTCATCATCAAATTCCAGATGCTGCAGAATTTGATGCTTTACTTGGAGTCACTCGCGGAACCATCCACTGCTCGAACACGTCGGGTAAAATATGGGAGTTGACAGCGCGGGAAAACTGCAACTTGTGCCCCATATTTAAAGTCCAATTTATCGTTTTCCATAATTATTCACATTATAGCACATTATTAAACAAAACAACACCACTTTTGACCAATAATATCCACAGTAAATTAATTTACAAAACAAAAACTTGCACTTGATATGTCCGCGCAAAATAGCGCGAAGGACCATATGAATGAATGAATTGGATGAATGACAACTTCATTATGTTTAAACCACAGAATAAAAGTTCCCCCTGCCTGCTACTAGGCGACACTTTCCATATAAAACAATATTACTAAGTTTCCAGCCCCTTAGCAGTATTTCAAACTCACAAAACATAAACCTCAACTACATAAAGAATGTTTTTTATTTATCAAAACGGTAGCGAGTACAAAGAGAAGGACCTAGAGCTAAAAACTGGAGCAGAAAGGAACACGGACGTGTAAATAGGTGGCGAACTGGAGAAGAAACATTTCTCAAACCAACCACGAATAATTCACAGCGGGTTCCGTCATGACTGATATCGTTTTATAGGTAATTTATTTTTATTTATTTTCAAAAAGATACAGATGATAAAGATGTCCGGTATTTATTTATTATTCAGGAAACAAACAGTTATTCTTACACCTAGTAGCAACATATTTTTTATAATTTGACATTAAATTATAATTATTTAGATTGTAAGTTGACACGGCCTTTATACAGCCACGAAAATATTTTGTTATTTTTTTTTAAATTTGACTTTAAATTATAATTATTTAGATTGTAAGTTGACACGGCCTTTATACAGCCACGAAATTAATTTAAATTTATTATAATTATACATTATGTTATAATTATTTAGATTATAAGTTGACACGGCTATAATGCCTCGAATTTAGGTTAAGCTACAGTACTTGCTTATGGCAGCAATGTCACTTACTTATTTCGGTGTATCCATAATTTAATTTAATCTTTTTATTTATTATTTTAATAATATTGTAAAAAATTGTCAATATCCGAGTGTTAGGTACATGTGAACCATATGGAAATAAATATTTTGAATTTGAATACATAACTAAAGTTGCTTCTACTTAAAAATATAAGTAGTTCTTTATTAGATACAAAAATATTAAAATAAAATAGATTAAAAACTAATTATAAATAAAACTAAACTAAAAATACCTATGAAATTAAAACTATTCTACAAAATAAACTAAGGGCTTACCACCAGGGAGGGTACCTAAAACGCTCGCCGCATTTCCTCGTTGAATTATAATCGAAATATTCTGTTTTAGGTAGTTATGGCATTTGGGATCGGCACACTCTTGAAAAATTCGTTTACCCAGCTCTTTTATGAATTTGTGGGTATCAAGAGAATATACCCCCTTTGTTTCAACCCCAAATGCCACAAAGTTATAATTTTGTTTAATGCTATTATATTTGATGTGCTTTTTATTATAACGAATATACAGAAAAAAAAAGATAATACAAGCTACGGAAAAGAACTGTAGATTGTGTGGTGCTGCCATAGGAACTGCTAGACACACACTTGTAGGGTGCGTTACTCTTCTAGAAAAGGGCTATTACTCACGCCGACATGACAAAGTCCTAGGTGTTATCCGTGAAGCAGTAAGTCTTTCTATTGCAAGAGCCAGAAAGGGACTGACTACAAATAAAACTTTGACCACATATGTAAAGGAAGGGCAAAGCACGAAAACTAAATGCAAGCCCACCTCGATCCTTGGCGCCGCATCAGACTGGAAAATTCTCATGGATACATTTGAACACCATTATAGGATCCCAGATGAACTAGCTGTATCAGCCTTTAGGCCAGACATCTTAGTGTTTTCTCGGAACTTGAAAAAAGTTATCCTTATTGAACTTACCGTTCCGTGGGAATCAAATATTCCAAAAGACCACAACATGAAGTCGAATAAATATTATGATCTCAAAGAAGAAATGATCAGGAACGGGTTCAAGACTCAGCTTTACGCAGTGGAAGTTGGTGCAAGAGGAGTTCCAGCAAAATCTTTGCATCACTTACTGAAAGAATTGGGCCTAAGCAGGTCTGCCGTCAATACATTTATGGAACGAGCTTCCAAGACGGCATTAACGGAATCATCAGTATTTGGTTGGGTAGGGAGAGAAGTAGAATGGTGGATGGTGAGCGTATTATCGCGAAATAGAATAAAAAGAGGCCTCCTTTTCTTAAACCAGCCTATTGTCGGTCGCAAGCCCGAGACACCATTCTTCTTATCTCTTACCCACACACGATGGACCCGGCACCCGCACGGTGAATCCATGGAATGCTTAGAAATTTGTCTTCTTTCTTTTAATTAAATAAAAAAAAGGAAAAAACAAAAACTGATTTAAATAATTGCATGCATAAAAAAGCATATAACAAGAAAAGAAAGCATAATACTCATTTGACAGCACAGTATCACTCATCTAATTATTGTACACATTCTAATAACAGTATACAAAGTTAATGACAAGCTAAAGGTTTTTGCTCACCACTTAAACAATCTATACTAAGTACTAAGCTTGGCAATCCAGAAGAACACGTTTAATAAAACCGCTTCTTTATTTTGTCGCATGACATCATAAAATATTAAGATTGTCATTTTACTTTTGTGAAACCGACCCATTATAATGTAAATGTAAGTCCTAGGTCCCGCGAGTTCGGTGCTCCGACATTAAGGCAAGATTAATCTTCAGTGAAATTTGGCAAAAGATAAAGATATAGTACTTTATTAAAAACCTAACAGGTTTTATTGTAACATAATAATCTATGATATAAAGTATATAATAGAAATGTCAGTGACAAAGCTCGACTCGCCATACACAATGCCATGCTGGTACCAACACTTATGTATGGAAGCAAAACGTGGATATGTCAGAATACGCATGAGAGTAGAGTTAACGCTAAAGTGTAAGTAATGAGGTCGTTGCGTCGGATATGCGGCGTCACTTTGACGGGCCGAAAGCATAGGGACAAAATAAGGAAAGGTATGCTTCGATGGTTCGGACATGTTGAAAGAATGAGTGAAGAGAGATTGACGAACCAGATATATAATGCGAAAGTTGTGGGTAAAGAGGCCCCGGCAGACCGAGACTTACCTATCACGATCAAATAAATAAAACAATAGCTGAAGGTGCATTAAAAAGCCATCAAAATAAAAGGGCATGTATGAAGAGGTTGATGAATTTCGAAGAACCGAAAGAGGTCGTGATCGTGTCAAGTGGCGCTCAATTGTCTCTACCTACCCCGCAAGGGATTTGGCGTGAAGGTATGTATAATAGTCTATGTTGAATCATCAAAAACCATCAATTCTAGGGTCAGTTCCATCCCAAAAACTAAAACTCGTGCGTCATTAAACTAGGTTTTTATTTTTATTTTATATACTTGCATGACATGTGACCTTGCGCCCACCTGACGGTAAGTGGCGCGCAAGGTCCATGAATGTTAGCAACTGGAATCAGACTGACATCAGTCCCTAACACTATGCCGGCTTGACTAGATGCCTTCTTATACTTCGAAGAAGGACTCCAGGTTATAGGAAAGTGGAAACACAGAGCCTGGAAGAGCATTCCACATCTTTATTGTGCGGCAGATGTATGAGTCACCAAATTTATAGGTATGCGAAGGAATGGCGACTACGGTATGTGCGTGCATATTCTGACCTGTGCGTGTGGTTCGGTTGTGTCTTTTTTAAGGTTTTAGAGGTAATAATGACCCTCATGTTTACTTGAAATATCTCCAAAGCTAAAACGAAGAAAGAATTCCTGTGATAGCATCAAACAAAATAGGTATGAAGCCAAATGCAATTTTTGAAACTCTCCATCCGCTTCGTATTAGTCACATGTTTGTGTACGGGGCTGTACAAGGAGCAACTAACGCCAGCCTCAGACGACCGACATCAGTTCTACCACTGTAAAATCAAAATCAAAATCAAATCAAAATCAAAATAATTTATTTCCATTGGTTCTCTCGAAACAACTTGGATAAAGTCAGAACTAATAAAATCAATACATTTTTTACAACATATGTACTAATCAAAGTGGTAATAATGGTTGGACCGTAAACAGGCAATAATCCATATTTATTTATGTTATGCACAACATTATTGCTATAAGCAAGTAAAACTAACTAACTTAGAAACTACTTAAATAAGATCGTGGCTGTAAAGAGGCCGTGTCACCTTACAATCTAAATAAAACATTCTATGTCAAGTAAACTTAAATTTAAATTCGTGGCTGTAAAAGGGCCGTGTCAATTAAAAATAAATATAAAATTAAATAATTTAAATATTAAGATTTATTATTAATTTAATAATTATGATGTATAGAAATTATATACATATGTCAGATAGTTTATAAATGTATAGAACAAAAAATAATAATAATAAATATAAAATAAAAAAGACGTCGTCTTATAATCTAAATACTAATAATGATATGTCAATTAAACATAAATTCATAGCTGTAAATGGGCCGTGTCATCTTATATTCTAATAGCATTAATGTTAATAATATTCGTGGCTGTAAAATGGCCGTGTCACCTTACTACTAAGACAGACATAAGGTCTGATTCCAGTTGCTAACATTCACGGACCATGCGCGCCACTTACCATCAGGTATGCGCAAGGTCACATGTTGTGCTAATAAATAAAAAAAAGGACACTTTAAAATCTCAAGCCCAAAAATATATGACCATTAATTAGCTAAATTAGGAAAAAATGTCTGAGCAAGAGATATGCGTGACTCTAGCGTAAGACCAAGACTAGGGTGAATATTCGTATTGGTCTTGATTACATATCGGTGGTATTGGTCTTGCAAGACAACAACAAGACCAAGATTGGGCAAAACTAATTATATATGTACATCAAATAAATCGTAACGTTATACGGAACCCTAACTACCAGAGGCCTGAATGTGGGATAACGTGAAGTAAGAACGTTAACTAGGGACACAGATGTCTATGTTAGTTAGGACCGGTATCTCTAATCAGATAACTCTAAGTTAAGTTGAATCGTCTCAGAATTAATTAGTCTATGACAGTGGTTGGTTATGGTCGTGTTAAATATGCCGAACTGCATACTACGAAATTGGAAAACACGGTTTGCCTCAGAGAAATACTTCCCCCGACGACGTTTCGGCTGCGACACACAATACTCACAATAGCCTTGGCGACATCGGGCGGTTTAGCCTGGCGTCGAAATCAATCGATTTCTATTCCACGTTGATGATAGTTTATAACCCCCTCCCCACTTAATTATTTTTTTTGTTTCTTTATTTAATATGCTTCACGTACTATTCTCGCGATCGGTGGAGAGTATCTTCGAGTCGTGCACCTCAATCCAATGGTACCACTATCTATTAGTTATTATTTTGTTGACTTATGTGAAGGCATAACATTAAACGGTGCACTTGAACACACGTGGTTCCATCCACACTCATATGGCGACCGAGACAGCTAATATGTAGTCAGCTCAAATCCGAGCGGCCGGTCCGCGCTGCTCGATGTACGCACTACGTTGTTTTAAAGTTGTAAAATGGGACAAGGTAAAACAGCACATTTAAATGTCGTCAAGCTTACATAAGATATATGTTAGTACCACTTGAAAATTTTAATCGGTGTAAATATTTTTATATACACACATCAAAAAAGTCTAGGGATCAAGCATGTTTATGCGGATTTCTTGTGATTGAGATGTGGCTTTGTAATAAATTTATGATTTTATAAATTTATATGGATCCTTTTTGGTGCATTTCATAATTTAAAACAGGAACTGTCAATCAAATTCGAGTAAAAGATGAAAATCAGCTGTCAATATTTTCCCTATAAAAACATAAGACGCATTGAAGACATTATTAGTGCTACTGTTTCCCTACTACTGATTAAAACCAACGTTATTATGGAGCGGCGACGTCATTTAAGCAGGGAAGAAATGATCAGAGCCGTGGGAATGATAGAAGCTGGTTCCCGGCAACGTACTGTGGCTTTAGCTCTGAATACAAGTCAGAGTGTTATCAGTCGACTTTGGACACGTTACCGAACCACTGGTACCGTGGCTGAGCGCCATGGAGGACGGTATCGCTGCACCACACGGAGACAAGACCGATACATTCAAATCACAGCTCGAAGAACTCCAACAATAACCGCCATGATGTTAGCCGTGAGCCTTCATCGCTCTTCAGGGAACTTAATTAGCGACCAAACAGTCAGAAACCGCTTGCATGAAGTGAACCTTCATTCCCGAAGACCGCTACGGGTACCACCTATAGCAATGCACAATCGTAGGACTCGATATCAATGGGCTCTTGAACACAGAAATTGGACAGAAGAACAATGGCGTTTCGTGTGCTTTTCTGATGAGTCTCGTTTTGGTATGAGGCCGGATACAAGACGTATACGACACTGGAGAACCCCTGGACGCCAACAGCGATTAAAATCCTGCCAGGAAGTCCATCCTTATAGTGGTGGAACCATCATGGTATGGGCGGGTATTTCGATCGGCGGAAGAACTGAGTTGATTTGGATCAGAGGCAACCTCAACGCTCAAATTTATGCTGAGACGGTTGTATCAGACGTCATCGTTCCTCTACAAGTGCATATCGGTCCCTTATTTCAGTTAATGCATGATAATGCACGACCGCACACCGCAAGAGTTGTAAGACAGACTCTCGCCGCAGCTAACATCAATGTCCTGCCCTGGCCTGCTCAGTCGCCAGACTTGAACCCGATTGAGCATGCATGGGATATTCTTCAGAGAAGAGCTCTGCCGAATATGGAGGGTATCCAGTCGCAAGAAGACCTTTTTTTGTTGTTGCAACGAACATGGGCGGCCATTCCACAGCGTGATTTGGATGAACTCATTTTGAGTATGCCAAACCGATGTTCTTGTGTTGTTAGTGTTCGCGGTAGAAACACGGATTATTAATTGTTTAAGTTACCCAATAAAGTTAAAAAAAAAACTGTTATTTCAGTCTTTTTTTCGAACTTTAATGTTAGTGGTTCAAATGTCAAAAATCCCTTTATTAGGAAAATGGCAATTTTTTTTACTAATGCAAAGGTGACTTGGTTTATCGTTACTGTAGACAAACGAAAACATTTTATTTGATCAATCCTTAAAGAAAATTTTAATGAATATCAATCAGGAGAAAAGTTATTGCAAAAATATATGTTGATCCCTAGACACTTTTGATGTGTTTATTTTTTTTTAAATAGGGGGATTATGTGATGGTGTAGCATGTAAGCTTTGGTCGAAATTAAACGGTGCACCTGAACACACGCGTTTTGTTAAATACGTCCATCCTCTTACTTGTTTATTTGTAATTTTTTTTACAGCTGCGGTATGTTCCTTGACTTCTATTTGGGCCATAATTAACTGTAACGTTAACGTTGTGAAACTACCGGCCTTAAGAGGTGCTTGTGTCGTCAACGCCTGTCGTCAGTTTTCCGACCGACTTTCTTTTGAAGACTAGTTTGTGACATTAGTTCTTTAAAAAGTATTCATTAGGCTTAAGTATGCGCTTTGTTAGTGAGCGGTGGTGGCTCGGTTGAAAGAACGCTTTCCTTAAAAATAAAATAAAATAATAACGTCGGTTCGAACCCTGGCATGTACCAATAAGAAATACACTTTTCTTACGTTAATTTCTCTGTCTCCATTGATCTCTTACGGCGAATAGTTAGACAAGCAATGACGAGTGAGTACTTTGGGGCATTAGAATAATTTTATGTTTTCATGTTTCCATACCTACCTAATCAGTTATATATATATAAATATAGAAAAAGTAAAGTATCATCACGACCGTTTCCTTTCGGGGTGGTCAGAAACCACGTTTATAAATAAGCGGATTCACATTTAGCCAACTTTACTACAGGCCAATCATGACAAGTGGCAAGCTCGTCGATGTCTACAGCGTACCAAACTCGAGAAATATAACAAATAAATTAAACATTAATTAAATGTATTTATTTACATATTTTTTTTGTGTCCCAACCAGGAATCGAACCCGGTACCTCAGAGTCTAAATCCACGGACTTAACCGTTAGACCACGGAGGCAGTCAGTCAGTGTATGTATGTATGTATATTTCTATTGTACTTATTCTGTTGTTTTGACGTAATGCTTCATCATCATTCATCATTACATCTCCTAAAACACTATCTCTTAAAGGTTTCTTCCGGGCCAAAGGTGTTTGTTTATTTCGCCTTATTGCGAATCTCTACGACTATCCGGAAAAAATCGCGCAAAAAAGCAAATTATACAATTCAGCTTTATAAATAAAAAAAGTATTTAAATAAATCTACACATAAAATAAGCTATATTTATCTTTAAATCCGAAACAAAACGAAGATATATCCTCTGAAATAAAAGGGAATTACTATGAAATAAAGGATATTCGCCAGGACAATGATAATGGCAGAATAGGGACACACCCTCGAATAGGTAATTTTTGACCTGTTGCTGGCGATTTGTCATTTATGTCATGCCACACGTTTTTTGAATTTTATTTTTTCATATGCCTCGCGTTCCGTTTATAGAAAATTGTTAACTGTTCCATTACCAAATAAAACTTACATATTATGTTAACAATAAAGGAATTGTTAAAAAAAAAATTAACAGTGCTACAGGACTTGTGATGGGCAGATGTTTAATCTAAACTTCGCAATTTGGTTGTATTGTATTAGGTTGTCAATGTAAAAAATATCAATTTGTATTAATCGACGCTAACAGAGCTAAAAAAAAGTAACACAACTCAAACAAAAAACTTGTGGTGCTCCTTATGTTAGCATGTGATGTTAGCGCGGATTAACATACAATAAATGGAAAGCAGGGATGATTATGACTTTTGTATGACGTATTGTTTTAAACATAGAATCTGAACATATAGAAACTGAAGAAACATAGAATCGTGTATTTTCATTAAATATAACCGACATGTTGATCGGTTACTCTGACCGATAACCAAGCCTTTTAATTGTCAAATTCAAATATAATCAATTTGTTTATTTAATCAAGTCAACCTAATAAAATATATTCATTAACTACGAAAAGTAAAAAAATAATTAAATTTATTTTAGATGATGATCGATCATCATATCATATCATCAGATTCAAGAAATACCACAAATAAATTATTGTGTCCCGACCAGGAATTATACCCGGTCGGTACCCCGCGTCTAAATACATGGACATTGTCACTCTAGTTTATCGATCTCACCTTTATTGCATTCACAGTTATAGAAAAAAAAGGTCCAATGGAACCCGACGGTCAAACTATTGCAGGTCAAACAGGTACACGACCTAGCACATAAAGGTGGATCTGTTAGTAGGTAATCAGAAGGAATGGGACGCAACACGTGTGCTGGCCCCGTAACAAATTACCATCGTCAATGGATACTGTTTATTCTACAAAATAATTATTACCTAGCAATTCTGTTCTTTCTCGACAATTATTTATCTTGCCTATTAGAGAGGAAGCTATATATCAATTCACTAAAGTGATATGTAAAAAGAATGTCACACAATGACTACAGTCTCTTGACTATAATATAACGGAGGAACTGTCAATAGTAAAATAGGAATGCGATAATAACAAAGTATGTAAAGTTTATACACCCTCTCACACACTTACATCATACATAAAAAGAGGATTTCAACCACACAATTTTATTTTTCTTTTTGTGTACATTTTGTTTCTTTTTATTTTGTAATAAAAAGTAATAATATATTCAAAAGGGTGTCTGGGCGTTGACTGCCGACGGACAGACCTATACATAGGTATAGGCTTAGTTCGGCTGCAAATGTCTGTTTTTCTGTACCATAATGCATAATGAAATATGTTATTGTTTTTCATAATTCATAATTCATTTATTTCTTATAAACAATAGGTTTTATATTTCTGTGATGTTATACAGTGTAGTTAGTGTTGTACTCTATGTTTTGCCGGAGGGCGTATAAGTAACAAGTACAACCGTCTATCAATACGGTACAATATAATAATAATAATTATATTAATATCTATGTACATAATTTTTTAAATACTAACTTACATATACAATAATATTAATGTCAAATTTGGAAATTATAATTTAAAGAATTTGTTATAGGAAGCGATTTATCTTCTAGAAAGTCCCGCACTGAATAGTAGCACTTGTCTATCAGCATGTCAGTGAGTTGTTTTTTAAATTTATGATTTGGAAGTAATTTAATGTCATCACTTATTTTGTTATATATTTTTGGAGCCATACAATATACACTTTTCTGCATGTGTGTTGTTTTGGCTATCGGTATTATTAACTTATTTTGGTAACGCAGTGTGCGTTTGCGATTTTCATATCTTGTAACTTTTACTGAATAAAGATATTATTATTATTATATTTTATATGATTCATCTTTTAATATAGTCTCCCATAAATGCAAACCTTACAAGCCCTTCTTCCACAGGTTAGTAAGGTAAGTCAGAGAAAATGACCGTTATTGACATATTGTAAATGTTGGTCTAATCTAATTTAAATGGCCTATAACTTAATGTGGATTGGATCCTTTTTGCATAACTATGTCCAGTTGTCCTACATTTCCTGACGACAAAGACAGATTTCCAGTGCCATCCTTCATATTGGGGGAAAAGAAAAAATTGCGTAAAAATAACAAAATAAAACCCCAAAACAACAAAGAAAAATCATTATTACCGCATGGGGGTAGATAATTTAAAAGAAAGAACGACATAGTCCGAGAGCTAGATTATTTTTTCACAATCTATTTTTATCTAAGTTAATAACACATTTAAGGCGCAGAGGTGGCTCGGTTGTAAGAACGCGTTTCTTAAATCCTACAAAGTTCAAACCCACCCGACACGTACCAATGAGAAATACACTTTTCTTACGTACATTTGTCATAGATTTACAACACCACCGTTCCCGTGCCTCGAAGAGCACGTTAAGCCGTCTGTCCCGGTTTCACAAATACTTGTGGAATTGTTAATAATAAATTTGTTGGCAAAGATGATATTTACTTTTTATATCAGTGTAAAAAAGTGCTCAGGCACGACTGTGTAATCTCGCCAAACTGGTGGTAAGCGGTATGCGAGGTTCAAGAATGGGAGCAACTGACGCCAGCCACTGACGACCGATATCAGTCCCTACCTATCATTCCTACCATCATGCCGGCCTAACATGATTTTTCACACTTCGTTTGAAAAACTCAAGGTTATTGAAATGGGGAAATTTGGGAGAGCTTTCCACATATTCAGTGTTATTAGTACCGATAGTAGGCTTTTTTTAATGACTACTTTTCGTCAAATATTTGCATTAAATCTAATTTCACAAAGACAGAGTCCTGCAAAGATCTTCCCGCCCCTTACTTAATAAATCTCAGCCTGAATATAATCGTCAGCTCTCGGTCTAGAATGTGGGAGAACAATAATGTGGCAAAAACGTGTGTCGTCCCACTCGTCCCAGTAATCAGGACAAACGACACGGTGTTGGTATCATATCGTACTCCGAATTACCCACATGAATGAGGTAGCTATTTTTTTCAGAGAAACCCCACTAGACCAATAGATATTCGACCCATGAGATGAATGTTTTAATTCTAGCTAAATTAATAAAATCGTTATACTTTTAATTTATTTAAATCTTTATTGCACAAAGTATCTTTTGGAACCGAGAGTAGCGAATTTTCCAATATAATTCAATTCACTGTAACATACTTCCATCCCATTCTTAGGTTGAATTAAAGCTAGCACAATCGTCTCAGAATTAATTAGTCTATGCTGGTTACGGTTCTTTTCTACGTGGATTTTAAATGGATTGTTTAACTGACAATATTCATTCGACAAGAGAAAAAATGTGAATGGCGCAAAAAAAATATTTTTAAATGAATTTAACAACCAATGTCTGCTCTATTATTTTTAATCTTTTTGACAGTATAGATACATTCTATACATACATAGATATGATAAGTTACTGTAAGATATAGATATATAACAGATATGTAATTGAATCTTATTTTTAATCATTTTGACAGTAAAGCTTAATTCTATGTTACATAGTTATGATAATTTACTGTAAGGGATAAAATAAGAGTCTTGCGGCTAACGTTTTAAAGTGTTCATCAATTCGCCACATGGGCCGAATATATTTGCAGTGAAACGGTAAAATTTATTTTTTACAGAGCTAAATTTTTTCCCGCATTTGTGCGCTCAGAAAACCGGAAAAATCCTCCTGAGTGTTGATTATGAGCGATGTTTGTGCTTTTTTATGGAACTATGCGACTTCACTGTTTGAGGGTAGGTTTATTTTTGCGCTAAAGAAACAAAATAAGGCCTACATAAACACTGTTTTTAAATTCTTACAAATTGACCAAATGTCGTCGAATAACTTGTAACTAAGTCCGTACCAGGGTTCCAAGAAACATATCGCCTCACACGTTATTGACAAGGTCCCTTTACAGCTGCTATTTAATTAAGTACATACTGTCCACCCGCACCAGTGTCGATGCGGAGAACCAGTCGATCATCTCGGACACCGCGGGCTTTGAAGAAGAAGAAGACAAATTTCTAAGCATTCCATGGATTCACCGTGCGGGTGCCGGGTCCATCGTGTGTGGGTAAGAGATGAGAAGGATGGTGTCTCGGGCTTTACATGCCACTGCGCCGAATTTTGAAGGTTGAAAAGATATTGCCCAAAACCAGGCCCCAACTTTTTTGCAGCGTGCCTCAACTAAATACAATTCAATAATCATAACAATTAATTGTGTTTTATTTTAAAATTTAATTACAACATCTCTATTACCCCAGCATTAAAATATAATTTAATTAAATAGTCAATTGGTTGAAATTGAATGTATGAAATAGTTACAAAGCACTATTTATACGATTAGGTTCTTTATTATGACCAGGTACTTTATTATAGATAAAACATTGGATTTCAAATCGTCGAGATCGAAACTATGTAATTATTAACGTAAAAAAAGTTGTTGTCTATTGCTATGCTAGGGTAAAATAAATAAAATTAATTACAGATTATAAAAACACAATATGTTAACTTTCAAATAAAAAATAAATCTGTAAAATTTTGGCACGAGAACATTTTATTGGGCCCATTTCTCTAAGGAAAATAGGCATTCTCATTTATAGTTTGTAATTAAATATTACTTCACATATTTTTATTTTATCAATATTCAAAAGAATTTATTCGAAAAAAATATTTACAAAATATAAAATAAAATTAATACTAAGGATAGGGATATAAGTCCCGTCCGCGTGGAATGGTGGCAAGAACGCTGGCTGCATTTCCCCGCTGAATTGCAATACTGATTCTTTGGGCGAAGAAAGAGCCAGCCCTCTTGTCACCGGAGGAGACGACAAGACGCGGTGTTATGTCTTTTAAAAACTTTTTTGCACTTGGACTCCATGGGCCCAGAGTTTCTACAGCAAACGGCATAAATATGTAATCTTTTAATATACTTACATATTCGCGCCGCTTGCTTGGCTCCGCATTTTCCGCCGCGGCTCCCGCTTTATGCGCTGTCCCCCTAAGATGCGACGCGGCGAGGGTGTCGACGCACGTCAAATATATTCTATAATATATTCTATATACGATTATGCCTATAAAAATATCCTTTTTTGCATAGTAGGACTAGCCTTGACATCCACTAGTGCATGCAAATGCAAAAGTTTTTACAATATTTGAACACGAATTAGTGTTGATGTGTGCGTAATTAGTCATTTTCTTATCGCTAATTGACAGTATATTATAGGTGCGTAAAAAAAATCAGACTTTGTATTTGATATTAAATATATCATTGTGAGGGATCAGCTGAAAATCAGCGCTGTGACAGAGTGTTGCAGCTTATTGCTGAGCTGATTCCCTATTTGTCACCACACTATCTTGTTTGTTGTATTATTATTTTTTTTATATTTTTTTAGTGACAATTAAACTTTTTCTTTCTTTCTTTTTTTCGTTATGGCGCTGGCGTCTCCACCAGTGGTAGCGATGCTCTAAAATAACTTTAAAGTAAAAATAAATAATTAATAATATGATATTATTCGGTGAAATTGGCGTCTCCAATTCTTTCCAAACCCACCTTAAAAGATTTATTCATACATTATCGTTATTATATACATTCACGTATATTATTCGTAAAGACTCTAGACGCGTCGCGACAGCTCAAAATTCTTGTTTGAAATTCAACACGGTTTCGTGTCGAGACATGCCGCGAGGATTACATTTAATCCTGTGACGTCACCGCCCTGTGGCTTAGACGAAGCCCTGGGTTTATTTTCGCGCCTTTTTTACGCTACGGTTAGGTTAAGCAAAGGACGAAAATTAAATGCAAACACACCTCGATCCTTGGCGCGCTGCATCAGACTGGAAAACTCTCATGGATACATTTGAACATCATTATAAAGTAAAGTATCATCACGACCGTTTCCCTTTCGGGGTGGTCAGAAACCACGCTTATAAATAAGCGGATTCACATTTAGCTAACTTTACTGTAGTACAATCATGACAAGCGGCAAGCTCGTCGATGTCTCCAGCGTACCAAACTCAAGAAATATCACAAATAAATTGAATATTAATTAAATATTTAAATGTTTCCAGACAGGTCACACAGCGCCATCTAGTTTCCGTGGTAAGCTACGAGGCTTGTGTTACGGAAACTAGTGGGTTGATAAACAACATATTATACTTTTTTTTTGTAAATATATACATATTATACATATAAACACCCAGACCGAGACAAATTATACAATGTACAACTTGCCCCCGGTGGGAATCGAACCCACGACCTTCCGAGTTCACGGCAACGTTTGTTACTTTGTATTTATTGTATTTATTTATATTAATAAATATTTTTGTGTCCCGACCAGGAATTGAATCCGGTACCTCCGAGTCTAAATTCACGGACTTAACCGCTAGACCACGGAGGCAGTTATTAACATCATTATAGGATCCCAGTATAGGCCAGACATCTTAGTATTTTCTCGGAACATGAAAAAATTCATTCTTATTAAACTTACCGTTCCGTGAAAATCAAAAAAGACCACAACATGAATTAGGACAAATATTATGATCTCACAGAAGAAATGATGAGGAACGGGTTCAAGACTCAGCTTTACGCAGTGGAAGTTGGTGCAAGAGGAGTTCCAGCAAAATCGTTGCATCACTTACTGAAAGAATTAGGCCTAAGCAGGTCTGCCGTCAATACATTTATGGAACGAGCTTCCAAGACGGCATTAACGGAATCATACAGTATTTGGTTGGGTAGGGAGAGAAGTAGAATGGTGGATGGTGAACGTCTTGTTGCGCAATAAAATAAAAAACTAAAAGAAAGCTTCTTTTCCGTTCGCAAGCCCGAGACACCATTCTTCATCTCATCTCTTACCCACACACGAGTTTATAGTTTATAGTATGACAATGCATCTTTACAGCAGCTATAATTCAAGTGACACCTTAAACTGTTTTTGTTTTAGCTAAAATATGACAATGCCTTTTTACAGCAGCTATAATGTATGTGACATTTTAATAATGTTTTAGCTTATAGTATGACAATACCACTTTACAGCAGCTATAATCTTAGTGACATCCTCATAATTGTTTTCGTCTTAGTATGACAATGCCTCATTACAGTAGCTATAACCCTTGGTGTATTTATTTTATAATTGTGTGTGTCTTAGTTTATAATATGACACGCCTATTTACAGCAGCTATAATTTTAAGATTTTTAATTATGTATATTTCGGTTGTAATGTGCTGCTCCAAATACAAGCTATTTCCCAAAAAATAAGCTTTTCGTTATATTAATATTTTTTTTGACATGTAAAAGCGCAGAATACATTATATTTATTGTCATATGCCTACTTACAAAATAAATAAATAAATAAATTTACCCGGCACCCGCATGGTAAATCCATGGAATGCTTAGAAATTTGTCTTCCTCTTGTCATCTACATCAAGACGGGGCAAGAAGGCTAACGATTATGAGTTAAAGCTAGGACAATAGTCTCAAAAATCTTAACAAAGTGAAATGGTTTTTTCCGCCGTCACTCAGACTCATACATACATATCTTTACGCCAGATCCCTTACGGGGTAGCAAGAGACATTTGGGCGCCATTTGACACGATCACGACATACTTCTTTCGCTTCGTCGACATTCATTAATCTCTTCATACATGCCCTTTGGTTATGAAGACTTTTTAATGCACCTCAGTCAGTGTTTTATTTATTTGATCGTAATATGTGAGTCCCGATCTGCCAGGGCCTCTTTTAGTCACAACTTTCGCATTATATATCTGGTTTATATAAAGCACAAATAAGTTTATGCGTGGAATACTGTTCTCACCTCTGGGATGGTTCCGCTAAGCACCTTACAGATGCTCTCAATACAGAGAGGTCTACAGAGACGTGCGATTCCGAGAGTGGACGACACCATAGTGTCTAAAACTCTCGAACCATTGCAATTTTTGCAATTGCAACATTAGCCAAAACGTTGCCACTCTGAGCGTGTTCCACAAGCTAACAAAAGTAAATGGTCTTGGGAGCTACATAACGACTTTTAAATAGATTTTGTTGTTTCATAGATGTGTGAGAAGAGAAGAAAATCAATATGTATTTTGAAATATTAGAATGGATGGGGAAACACAGACCGATGATGATTCATCATTATTTGAACTGGTCGATGTACATAAGTCTTTAGCCCAACCCCACAACTCATAACTTCAAACATCTCCGTATAGCCAAAAGTTTTGCCATTTTCTGACTGACATTCCGGCGTATTTTCATAGCAATACGTTTTTTTATTATATTTACTTTTTGCTTTTTACCCCACCTTGATTTCCCGTGGCGTTTTCTTGTGTTACAAAGTGAAGTATCATTACGACCGTTGTCAGAAACATTTTAATAATAATAATATATTAAATTGTTTATTATCAGGCAACAGATGGCCCATAGATAAATACCTTACAACGAAAATACATATAAAAATATCATATATATATATGCTATTGAACTTTTATATTTTATAGTTTTTTATAGAATTTTCTATAGAAGTTTATAGTTTTTTATGAATAAGACCGTAAATACTGCAAAAATCCAAACGGTAGGAGTCATCATCATCATTACATCCCCTAGAACACAGCGTCCTAGACCTCCACTGCTGGAGATGGGCCTACACTTGCCACGCTGGCCAGACAGCTTGGCGAGGATATGATGTCAATATTTAATGACAATTTATTAATGATTCCACAAGTTGATATTAGTAGACCCGGACCGACGGCTTAACGTGCTCTTCAAAGCACGGGAATTTTTATTTATTTATTTATTTAAAACTTTATTGCACATAAATTACAAAGGCGTGACATAATGTCGCTTGACATTCTCTGCCTGTCAGACCTTCGGGACAACGAGAACATTTATGTGAGGTAGGTGCAATATATCAATTAAAATTAAATATATTAAAAATATACGTCTATAAACTAATAAAATTACATACGAATTCATACACACATACATATATAAACTACATAAATAAGTTATACTATTTATATACTACATAAACATAAATTAGGTACTACGTACTTAATGATAACCGATGATGTAGGACAATAATAAGCAACAATCAATGAAAATTTTATGAAAATTATGAACCCAAAAAGTGTATGGGAATGAAGGGAATGGTGGTGTTGTAAATCTATGACGAATGTACGTAAGAAAAGTGTATTTCTCATTGGTACATGCCGGGTGGGTTTGAACCGGCCTTTGTAGGATTTAAGGAACGCGTTCTTACAACTGAGCCACCCGTGCCGAACGGTATGAACATTATATAACGTTATAATATAACGGTATGGATAATCGCAAATCAAATTAATTAGTCTATATGGTACCAATAGGCATATTGTTCATACATACATAAAGAAACAATACTAGAAAACAACATAATAGTCGAAAACCTGGCCAGATAGATAGTAATGACATCATAAAGTAAAATTAAGGTTTGGCTGAATTAGCTGTAAATGGGCCTTGTCATTTCTGGCATAAAGTTAAATACTTTCAGTTACAGTTTCGCCTCCGTGGTCTAGCGGTTAAGTCCGTGGGTTTAGACTCGGAGGTACCGGGTTCGATTCCTGGTCGGGACACAAAAATATTTATTAATGTAAATAAATACATTCAATTAATATATACATAGAGTTGGCAAATCGTTACTATTTTGTGCCGTTTGCCGTAGAGACGATGGGCCCTTGGTCTGAGGACGCTAAATCGTTAATACGCGACATAAGCGTTGCCATCCGAGCGTCAACAGGTGATCCTCTGAGTAGGGAATATCTTATTCAAAGGATCAGTGTTGCCATCCAACGAGGCAACGTCGCCGGAGTCCTCGGAACATTGGGTTCATCTTCTCCTGGATTCGATGACATGTAGATTATAATCAAGATTATTGTAAGTATTTAGTTTTTATATTAATTAGGTTTATCTTTTAGTTTATTTAATTAATATATAATTTTTTGTGATATTTCTCGAGTTTGGTACGCTGGAGACATCGACGAGCTTGCCACTTGTCATGATTGGCCTATAGTAAAGTTGGCTAAATGTGAATCCGCTTATTTATAAGCGTGGTTTCTGACCACCCCGAAAGGGAAACGGTCGTGAAGATACTTTACTAGTTACAGTTTCGACTGCATAACTTGTAGACCACAAATTGATAATTTCCTCCGAGGAACTAACTACTTACCTAAGAGTTAAATATAATTAAACTTTATTCATTTCAATACACTATCGCGAAATAAAAGGATCCTATTTCAAGTTTGATATCTCGTCTGAGAACTTTATTACAGTGTCCGACACCGTTGCCTTATATTTAATAACCGTTTGACCGTGACCCAGCGTTTTTCTCATGTAATTTTTAAAAAAAGTTTTTCACCCATATCATTTTTTTTTTTATGGTAAGTGGCTCGCGAAGTCCATGAATGTTGGCAACTGGAATCAGACACTCATGACCGACATCAGTCCCTAACACTATGCCGGCTTGACTGGGCATGACGGCAATTCGAGTCTGATCCCGAAACGTGTGGATATACTTTACTGGGTTTATCGTTACGAACGGTGTATACTTTCCTGCCCCGGCAGACTGGGCTTACCACCACCAGTATTCGACTTTACCGAGTCAAACTCTCGAAGGGAATCGAGCAGAACACCCATGCCACTCCCAAGCGCCAGAATCAATTCAAGTTTATTTACGGCTTGGGCTCTGCTGAACAGACAGCCAATGTGAGAGTATTTTAATGAGGATCCCATCGCAAAACGCTCTCAGAATAAATATACGGCGGAAAAAGCGTGATCACTGTTGGGTGCCTGTCCACCAGCTTCTTCAAAGCTTAACCTTGAATTAGCTGGTTTATCCCCACTTTTCAAAACACTGGTTGAAGGTTCATTAAAACACGTAACAAAAGGGGTGATGAAGACGATGAATATAAAGAGATTGATGAATGTCGACGAAACGAAAGAGGTATGTCGTGATCGTGCAAGGGTTCTGGCGTGAAGATATGTATTTATATGCCAACCCGTCTGATTAGCGTGGCTAGTATAGGCCAGATTCTCCAGAAATTCTAGAGTATAATGATTTGATTTATGTGTATGTCGCTTTAAATTGCCGAGACATACATACGAATTACACTCAGATATAATACACTATTGCCAGCATTTTTTCTGATCTTTAGAGCACTTTAAAAAAACATTTTTGTAATGTTTTGGCAAGAAAAAAGTCACAGGGGCCAGGTCTGGGTAATACGGTGGCTGCGGCACTCTTACTGTGTTGTTTTTGGCCAAATACTCGCGCATAAGCAATGTGTAAGCAGGGACAAAAGGCAATTTTTGTTCTTCTACAAACCCGGACGTTACTGGCGGATTGCTTTGCGCAGGTAATTTTCTTTATTGACCGTAGAACTCATGATGCACGACGCCCTTGCAATCAAAGAAAACTGTGAGCTCGAGCATCCGGCACGCTCTTCGTCGTTCATATCTTCGCGGTCCTCTGCGAACATTTTGTACCACCGAAATGTTGCTTTTGTCCAAGGTACGAGGGGCGTTCAAAATATTCTCGGTATGTGGATAAAAACAAACAAGTACGAAAAGTTTGATATTTTTATTTTTCAATATACTCCCCCCCTATGTTCATACACTTATAAGATCGATCAATTATTTTTTTTAATCCCTCATAAAAATATTTTTTATCTTTGGTGTAAAAATGCTCCTCCACGGCCGTCTTCAACGCTTCATCGTCAGAAAATTTATTTCCACGCAGATCCTTTTTAAGATTGGGAAACAAAAAGAAGTCGCTTGGGGCTAAGTCCGGACTATGAGTAACAGTTTCAAACCCACATTCAACAATAGCTGCCTTGGCAATATGAGCAGTATGGACAGGGGCGTTGTCATGCAGAAGCAGAACACCTTTGGTTAACTTTCCTCGCCTCTTTTCTTTGATCGCATCTCTTAATTGACGTATAACGTTAGCGTAGTACTGCCCTGTGATATTTACACCTTTTTCTTTATAATCGATAAGCAAAACTCCTTCACAATCCCAAAATATTGTGGCCATGACCTTGCCAGCTGACGGGATTACCTTGAACTTCTTGGGATGAGCTGAACCCTTAATGTGCCACTGCATGGACTCCTGTTTGCTCTCTGGGTCATAATGATGAACCCAGGTTTCATCTCCAGTAACTATTTTTTGCAGCACCTCATCGGGATTTTCACCACACAGGTCGATAAAATCTGAACAGCAAGCCACACGCATATCCTTTTGAAGAAGCGTCAGCATTCGCGGAACTCATCTTGCACTTACTTTTGACATATTAAGATGGTCATGTATAATGTCATGTACGGTACCAATAGAGAGATTGGTTACTTGAGCTATAGATTTTACCTTCACTCGGCCGTCTTCCAATATAAGTTTTTCCACTTTATCAATATTTTCTTGTGAGGTAGCCACTACAGGCCGGCCAGGTCTAGGGTCATCTTCAATACTCTCCCTTCCACGCTTAAATTCGCTTGACCATTTTTGAATAGTAGATAAAGAAGGAGCAGACTCACGGTAAACACAATCCATTTCCTCTTTTATGGTTTTTTGATTTTTACCCTGTTTTGTCAAAAATTTTATGACGGATCGAATTTCGTTAAAATTGTTAATTCGCTCATGGTGTTCATGTTTGTTCGGCAATTGCAGAAAAACAAAAGAACATCTCGGTTCCAATTTTACTTTTTTTTAATGTCAATGGATGAATCTTAGCGGCCAGTAACAAATATATATATAAAAGAGGTTGTAACGTATCAATACCGAGAATATTTTGAACGCCCCTCGTAGCTTTTGTCCACAATCAACATTCGGAATGTGTCCGCGCACATAATTTTGTTTTTCACACAAAATTAAGTATTGTCGTCTCCTCCGGTGACAAGAGAGCTGGCTCTTTCTTCGCCCAAAGAATCAGTATTGCAATTCAGCGGGGAAATGCAGCCAGCGTTCTTGCCACCATTCCACGCGGACGGGACGTATATCCCTATACTTAGTATTAATATTAATTTTATTTTATATTTTATAAATATTAAAAAAAAAAAAAAACAGATTCTTTGATCCATTTTTTGGAATAGGCAAAAATCGAAGACGAACCTCCTCCTCCGTCCATACGTCCTATCAAAACAGCTGTTAATATAAGTAAGGGAAATGAGTATCAACATAACGCAACAAAAAAAAATCAAAAATCAAATACACGTAGCCCACGAAAATTCAAATTCGCGATACTTTTTGAACAGACCTCGTATTAGTCAATGATAACATCTTTGTGCTCGTCAAGTTAAATAAGAGAACTCAATGCGATGAGATTCCAGCTATTGACGTATTATTTAATTCTTGCTGGTTTTTTGTTATCGTATTTTTATTTTGGAAAAATTTGCTACATAAATGTTTTGTTTGTCCGTCCTTTACACAGAGTTCCAGACTTCCACTGTTGGAGATGGGCCTTTCAGAAATATCTGGAGAATTTGGCCTACACTCGCCACGCTGGGTAATGACTATTTATTAAAGAAAGAAAGAAAGAAAATACTTTATTTATCGGAACAATTACAATGGTTACAAAAATATATATGCTAGGAATAAATCTAAATGTTGTCACGTTAAGCGGGACATTAAAATAAAACAAAGGAAGTTAATATATTAAAAGTAAAGTGAAGTTAACAGAACAATAGAATCTACAATTATATAAGGGAGGATCGTAAGCCAAAACTTGAATTAAAATAGTAATTATTGACCAAAACTGCTGACCTCTATTTGTTTTAAGCACTTTTTATTCTTCTTCTTAGTCGCTACACTCTTGGCAGAGTGGTCGTGGTCGCCATTGGAGTGCTAGTGGCACGCTTAACAAGCCGTCGCCACTCCTCTCGGACCCCGGCTTTCCTAGTTCACTCATGTAGGGGATGATCCATTGCAACCTTCACCTGATCGGTCCATCTCATCGGAGACCTACCACGCATCCTCTTGCCATCGACTTTCCCTTGGACTACCAAGCGCTCGATTGATGTTTCTCCACGCCGTGACACGTGTCCGAAGAAAGTGTGAATGCGTGAATCGAGGAAAGGCGTTGTCTGATTCTCAGTTCCTCCAGTATGGATTTGTTGGTTTGGAACTCCGTCCATGATATAAGCCAAATCTCTAGTTTTTTTCTGTTGCGCGTAGGGTTCACGTCTCTGCAGCATACAGAAAAATAGGGAACACAAGAGCTCTAACCAGCCGGATTTTAGTGGCTTTGGTAACGTTTCGGTTCCTCCATATCTTCTTCAGCTTGTCCATAGCAGATCTTGTAACTGCCATTCGACGCTTGATTTCATCTTCGCATCCACCGTTATTAAATATTAGTGCTCCCAGATAAATGTAAGATCAGAAGCACTTTTTATAGTTACGAGTATATGTTGGCTTGATAAAAAAACGTCAAAGTCATGAAACCTGTGTAGGAAGTTGTACTGCCTGATCATTCGATTCAACGCGAACGGTGAGAAATAGCGCAGATTTGATTTAGACGTTGACAGTCTAAACGGATCATACGTAGATACCCTGAGTGTCCTGTTACTAGCGCAAATGCTACTTAAATTATTAATTCTTAATTATGTTAATTTGCATGCTTAAATTCTATGTATACTCGTATTATTTGTTTAATAAATTTTGTTATATTGTACCCCTGGAAGACCCTGAATCCCGTAACGCAGGTGTTTTTTATAAAACATCTTACTCGGGATTCAGAGCGCCATAAAATGCATGTTATGTTATTTTTTACTTCGAATAAATTTATTATTATTATTATTAAAAATTAAATAAAAATTCAGGTTACAATCTTTGACAGCAGGTAAGCACCTACCTCATAATCAAAATTCTCGGCATAGTCCCAAACGTTGGCCGCTTGTACATAATTAAGTTTTAAATAAAAAAAAGAACATTGACACGAAACAAAAGTGACAAAATCCATGTTTAGATCAATATAAGTTAAGAGAAATGCTCTGAATAATGTTTTTTAAACGATCGTAAAAAATAACAAGATGTAGGGTAGTTGTTAAAATATGTATAATTAAAATTGTAGTCAACTTTTTGATATCGCATTAAAACAAAAACCTACCCGCAACACTAATTAAAATCCTTACAATTCGCGCTGAAACTTCGTCTAGCGTGAGCGTAAAAGTCTAGTTTAAGGCTGTTCATTTTTAATACTAAATATTATATTCAACAACATTTTTTTTAAATTTTATTAATTTGATTTGATCTATTAAAGAGGTAATTAAAAAAAATAGTACATTATTTATTTCAAAACTTTATTGCACTATGTACAAGAGGCGGGCTTAAAATGCCGCTCAAGGACAATGAAACCATTTGTGTTAAATATTATATCTATATAGACAAATACATACTAATATGTACACAATACTACATATACTACATTCGGTCACTAAAATATATTTTGTTGGCGTTTGCGATATACTCGTAGTTTCGTCAAGACATTGTTTGCATAATCGAGACTACTTTTCTGTATTTTTAGCCTAAATAGTCAAAATCAATTTCCTTGTCTTTTTTTTCTTGTTTCTTGTCCAAGAAAGCAATGTTATAATCATACATACATATATCGGTCGTGCTATGATCGTTACCATAATAGACCTTTTACTTCCCACAATTACCCATATAATTAACTACTCGCTCAGTTCTAGTCAGTTTCCCTCCTCGTGGCGAGAAGCGTACATTATACCACTTCCTAAAAAACCCTCACCTTCACTTCCTAATCACTATCGTCCTATTTCAATTTTACCTTTCCTTTCTAAAGTACTAGAGCACATTGTCTATAAGCAACTTTCCAGTTTTCTTTTTATACATGATTTACTCAATCCACATCAATCTGGTTTTCGCCCCGGTCATAGCACAACTTCAGCTTTGCTTAAGGTAACTGAAGATATCAGAAATGGCATGGATGAATCAAAAGTTACTATATTGGTATTAATTGATTTCACGAATGCCTTTAACACAGTTGATCCTGATCTGCTCATAGCTATGCTTTCTCGTCTAAGATTATCATCAGAGTCATTGGACTGGTTTTCACAGTATCTTATTGGTCGCCGGCAAAAGGTCCGTGTGGGTCAGGATATGTCTGCATGGTGTGACCTGTTCACAGGGGTACCACAGGGTGGCATTCTTTCTCCTCTTTTATTTTCTTTATTTATAAATGCAATCACCTTTTCTCTCCATTGCCAATATCATCTTTACGCCGATGACTTGCAACTCTATATACAAACTGATATTAATACCGTAAATAGTGCTATAGCTTGGTTGAATACGGACCTGTCTCACATTAATTCCTGGTCTAAACGATTTGGGGTGGTGGTCAATCCGAGCAAGTGTCAGGCCATAGTGATTGGGAGTTCCAGACTCATATCTAAAATTGTAGCGACGTAAAGGACCTAGGTGTATTTATCGACTCTGATCTTGGATGGACTACACAGCTCACAAATACGAAGCGTAAAGTTTTTGCCTCACTTCACTCGTTAAATAAACTAAAACATTTCTTGCCAGTAAAAGCAAAAATATCGCTAGCCCAGAGTCTTCTATTGCCACTTATTGACTACGGGGATGTGTGCTGTGTGAACATGACAGAGGATCAACTTAATGGGATGGATCGTCTCCTTAATACGTGTATCAGGTTTATTTTCTCGCTACGCAAATTTGACCATATTTCTGAATATCGTGCAAAACTTAAATGGCTGCCAATCCGTTTACGAAGAAATATGAGATCACTATGTCTTTTATTCTCTGTGCTAAGTGAACCTGATACACCGAAATATTTAAAGGATATGTTTTTTTACCTCAGCTCCTTTCACAATAAAACTCTTCGCTCCTCACATAACTCTCTCCTTTCTATCCCTTCCCATCACACAAACTTCGTTAGCAAATCTTTTGTTGTATCCGCTTCATCCCTCTGGAACAAACTTCCTGTTGAGATCAGACAGGCACCCAGCAGAGCAATATTCAAAAGAAGAGTGTATACTTATTTCTATGAGTCCATAGCCTAATTTTTTAATTATTTTTTATTTGTTTAACTTTTTTTGTTTAAATTTTTTTTTTTTTTGTAATGTAACCGGTTCATGGGAACGTGGTAGTTGTTTTTGAAGGTATCATTATTATTAATGTATTATGTTATAAGTAATTAAATTATACTCTTATTATGTATATATATATATATATAGTTTATGTAATATTAGTATGTACGTGTATGTACCTATATTATTATATGTATGTGTATTGCCATATATATATATATATATATTTCAGTTTTTAAATATTATTACGATTGATTATTCTATTTATTTGCACCGTACTCAATATTAAATGATCTCAATGTCCCAAAGGTTAACGGGCAGAGAATGCCTAGCGGCATTACGTTCGCCTTTTGTATTTTTTTTACAATAAAGTTTTAAAATAAAATAAATAAATAATACATATATCACGCCAAATCCCTTGCGGGGTAGGTTTGCCTCTTTCGCTTTTTTTTCATCAACCTCTTTATACATACCCTTTTGTTTCAATGGCTTTTTAATGCACCTTCAGCTATTGTTCTATTTATTTGGTCGTGATAGGTGAGTCTTGGTCTGCTCTTTTACCCACAACTTTTGCATTATATATCTAGTTCGTCAATCTTTCTTCGCTCATTCTTACAACATGCCTGAACCATTGGAGCCTTTTCGTATTTTTGTCCCTATGCATTCTTGTATACTTCGTCATTACGTATGCGGTAATGTGATACTCAAAACCTTTATATTTATATTCTTCCGTCTAAAAGGAACAATTTGGTATAAAAAATGAACGACCTTAAGTGGAACTACCCGCGGAACTCGGCTGGAAATAAAATGACCATAAAATTGTTGGAATTCGTAGAAAATGTTTCTGACACCTGCTAATTGGTGGGCAAGTTTTAATTGGTCGCACATAAACTTTGGCTGAGCAACTACATTAAACAGTATACTATTGGGACTGATGGTTGTTTACACTTTTCATCTTGTGGTATTACGGACGTTTTTAAATAAAAACTTTACGCAGTGGAAGTTGGTGTGAGAAGAATTTCATTCTACTTACTGAAAGAATTGGGCCTAAACCGGTCTGCCGTCAATACATTTATGGAATGAGCTTCCAAGAGTTTGATTTAATGATTTAATGTTATTTATGTTTTCCATGATGCGCTAGGTGATGATGATATTTTTCTAAAAAATAAATACAAAACTGTATAGTGCATTACCTTTACCATTTATGACAAAGACATTCAGTCACAGTCACTGATGACGCCGCTCCAAAGAGAGGCGAAATATTTGGCAATAAAATTTTATAGCTTCAATTTATATATTTTACCAAGTAAGAAACACATCTAACACACTTTATTTGTTGCAGTTAATGTTATTTAGAATACTTATTATTACTACTATTATATTATTATTGTTTTTGGGTTTATATAAATATATATGATTTTAGTTATATATAAGATATAATAATAAATAATAATAATAAATATTTCCAGATAGGTCACACAGCGCCATCTAGTTTCCGTGGTAAGCTACAAGGCCTGTGTTAGGGAAACTAGATGGTTGATAAACTACATATTATACTTTTTTTTTTTGTAAATATATACATATTATACATATAAACACCCAGACCGAGACAAATTAGACAATGTACAACTCGCCCCCGGTGGGAATCGAACCCACGACCTCCCGAGTTCACGGTAACGTTTGTTACCACTAGACCACGGAGGTATGTATACTAAATTGTTATTTTTATGTTTAAATTTAGATATTAATGTCTTTCTGTATTTCATTCTTGATATTGTTTCCTGCATGCTGTGTACAAATGTTAGGTTGGCAAACTTACTACTTATTTATATCACTATATTTTGTTAAATGTTTTGTCTGTTAATTGTTTCTTGTACCTTAATAAATAATAAAAAAACGGCATTAACGGAATCATACAGTATTTGGTTGGGTAGGGAGAGGAGCAGAATGGTGGATGGTGAGTGTCTTGTTGCGAAATAAAATAAAAAGGAGGCCTCCTTTGTAAGGCTGATCGGTGGCAAACCCGAAAACTATTCTTCTCGTCAATCTTTTCCACACGTAAAAATATTATACCGGGGTATTCTCTACCAGCTGACCTTTGGAAGAGTGAGAAATGATTATAAGTGCAGAGTAAAAAAAACTAGTTTAATAGTAGTTTTTAATAGCTTAATCACAAGACCGTTTGGAGATGTGTTTGACTTGTGGCTTTAAGCGCTTTATTGCGCTTTGAAAGTCTTTTGACTTGGCGTTGCTGCAAAATGGTTTTCATTTGTATATTTCACCTATATAACAATCGTTATATTTTGGTATGTTAGGAAACAAATTTTAAAATAATAACAATAATAATAATAATAATAAAATAATAAAATCCTTTATTGCACACAAAATATAAAATATAAAAAGATGTACATAGGCGAGCTTAATACCATAAAGGTATTCTCTACCAGCTAACCTTTGGGAGAGTGATAGAATGAATATTATGGGTGCAGAGTCAGAAAAATAAAATGATATATAAAAAAAATAAAAATAAGAGAAAAATAATAATAAAATAATTAATAAACTATGGGATAAATAGGATCATAATGAACTTATGTAATAAATACGAATAATAAATACAATAAAATACACATACAAACAATAATTCTATTAACACCATGCATCGTAGACAAAGGAGCATTAGGAACACAATACAGTAGAAGGCATAAGACCACAAAACTATACAACTATTTAAACGAATTTTCCGTCAAAGGTATGTCAATAAATTCTGACAGGTTATAAAAAGCATTATTTTGGAAAAAGAGTTTCAATTTTGTTTTAATTTCACTTGGTTGAAGTCTAGTTATAATCTCAGGTAGTTTATTGTATAATGTAATTTTCAACCTTCGCTTTAAGCAAAATTCGGTAACAAAAAGCGAGCTTTGGTTTGTTTCAAGTTGGACACAGGAGACGTATATCACAATCATAATCATAAATTATATTGTCTTATGACTTACCATAGTTTCTGTACTCAATATTTCATCGCAAAAAGTTATGGATTGTCATTTTCCTGTAACTATAATGGTTAAGGTTACCGACTTACCGACCCGACTCGAAAATTCCTCCATAATGGGGTGTATCACTAACTTTTTATCACGATAGATGGCGCATGATAGACGGTACCTAATATAACTGTCAGTTGCATAGAAAATTTGTATTTTTATTACGAAATTTATTATTTTCTGGATATTATGCCGAAGTGAGCAGTTTTTTTAGTGTACTAATCGAGATTTCTAAGCGAAATCAAAGATATGGTGATCTCAAAATTGCCGTTCTATTAATTAAAACTTTTTTCTTTTTAAAGACGGTGTGCGCTGTCTTAATTCGTCTTTTAATGTAGGTAACGTTAATTTAAAATACATTTTTCTGTTATAAAAATAAAAAAACTACAAAAACATTTAAAAAATGATGCGATATAGGTGTACACAACAAGGTACCATTGCCGCTAGCGACATCTACAAAGAAAGAGATTTGCCTGATACACCCCATTATCTGTAATTGTGTATTTTATTTTTTGAGACAGTAAGTAGGTAATAAATAAATGTTTGCATATGATATAATGTCTCTGGGTACAACATAATGACATCATATTCGAAAGAATTCATTCTGCAATATTCACGAAAACTCGACCTGAACTTGACGGTTGCATTTCAAAAATGGAATACAAGTGAAACGCTAATGAAAACGGAACGTCACGTTGACTGGTATGGAAGTACCGGGACCACAGAAACTTCACACTCGTGCAACTTATGATCCTAACTCAATAAATGTGTTTAATAATCTACTTATTGCTTACTTTTAAAATAAACAAAATAATTTGTCATGATAACTAACTCGTACCTATCCATTAGTTGTGTTTATGCATTCATCATAATATATACGAGTGTTTGTGTTTATTATATATATACCGCGGTGGTGGCTCGGTTGAAAGAACGCGTTCCTTAAATCCTACAAAGGTCGGTTCAAACCCCCCCGGCATGTACCAATGAGAAATACACTTTACTTAAGTACATTTGTCATAGATTTACAACACCACCGTTCCCGTGCTTTGGAGAGCACGTTAAGCCGTCGGTCCCAGTTCCACTAATACCAACTTGTGGAATTGATAATAAATTGTCATAAAAATTGACATCAAATCCTCGCCAAGCCGTCTGGCCAGCGTGGCGAGTGTAGGCCAAGTTCTCCAGATATATGTTCTGGAAGGCCCATCTCCAGCAGTGGAGATCTAGGACGCTGTGTTCTAGGGGCTGTAATGATGATGATGATATATATTATTTTAATGAAAAAATAAATTCCTTATAATTCAATTATTTATGTATTAAGTTTATATAAAATAGATTAAAAAACTAATTATAAATAAAACTAAACTAAAAATACCTATGACTAAAACGCTCGTTGAATTATAGGGGAAATATACTGTTTTAGGTAGTTATGGCATTTGGGGTCGTCACACTCTTGAAAAAATCGTTTACCCAGCTCTTTTATGAATTTGTGGGTATCAAGAGAATATACCCCCATTGTTTCAACCCCAAATGCCACAAAGTTATAACTTTGTTTAATGCTATTATGTTTTATTTGCTTTTTGAATTTGAACCGTCTTTTTTTGATGTAGAGGAAATGTGGCAAGCAGGTGGCATCCCAAACAAGACATCTTCCCTTACTCCATGGTACAAGAGACATACCATACGGCCTTTTACCATAGACCTGATGGTTCAAGGACGGACGGGATTTTAGCAGACCATAAACTTCTCTTTATAAAATCATTTAAGGCTTGGTATATAGAGAATCTATATATAAAATAATTATATATCGTGTAAGTATTTATGTAATAGTATTAAATTATCTATAAGTACTAATTGTATTTATCTTAATGCACCCGCAATCCTCTGCCACACTCCCAAAGTTTAGCTGTTATAAAAAATAATTGGTTGCCTGTAAAGTCGGTATACGGGCGAAAGTTTTACGTGACAACGACTTTGAGTGGTAAAATAATTTTAATGTGAATATTCATTCGTATAGTAGGAAGAAGGATGAAATAATAGTAACAATTTAAAACATTTATTTATACAAAGAATTATATTTAAAACATTAATTTATACAAAGAATCTCGCACTGAATTTCATATTAACAAAATTTTATTTTTACCTTTACACATACATACGTATTTATATACAAATATACATACAATAACTTGCAATACATTTGCGTACAATGAAACAGCGTTTACTACAACTTAACTTGTTCCTATCTGAGTGATTTTGTTGAGGATAGGGCGATGATAGGAGAAATATGAAATGAAAGGAAGTGTTTCTGCTGTAATGTGCCTAGAAAATGTCAAGTCAATGTCTTTCACTTTTTATGTCTGTCTCTCTCGCTCTTAGGCGGGCTAACCATGCCCGAGTGGAAGGGACGCGTGCCTCTCACTCGCTCTCATTGTGAGCGCATAACGTGAGCGGAGCGTAACGCAGTTTCTTGAAGTGTCACCCGGCAAACCAATTTATAAGACGTTGTCACGTCAAAATGCCGGTGCATTAAGTAAGATCTTGTACATTACTTTTTAAGTTTTTTGTACAATAAAGTGTTTATATATATATGGTAATGGTATATATATATATATATATATAATATACTTTAGTTTTTCTACAAGAGTGCCTCCCTAGGCAGTGGCCTCTCCTCCGAGGGCCGTGCGAAAGTAGGAGCGATATATATATATTTAAACAAGCATCTTCAGGATATAGGATATATATAGTTTTTTTGTGCAATAAAGAGTTTAATTATATACATATATTGTAATATTACAATATTAACAAAAAAACTAAAAAAAGCAATGTTACTAACATTAATGGACCTCATGCGCCACTAACCAATGTCGTACTAGTATATAAAAAAAAAAAAAAAAAAAATTGACTATAAAACCGATCAGTCATACCTAAGTCAATGGAAAGTCATGACTTTTTCATTTTACAACCGTGTTAGAAATGAAAATGAAACCATTATTTCTGGCGGTCCAATATGTGCTGTCCGCTGCGCAGCTGTCGCGCTAAATCAGACATAAAATTTGCAACAGCTGCATAGGGACACCAGATTCGAATTGAGGACCAGCTCCAATGTTTAGAATAATATTTATTTGGTTTTTTAAAGCTAGGAAAACGTACAGATAAAAAGTAAAGTATCATCACGACCGTTTCCCTTCCGGGGTAGGCAGAAACCACGCTTATAAAGAAGCAATTTTACATTCACATTTAGCCAACTTTACTATAGGCTTATCATGGATAACGTCGGAACACACACAATAATATTTAATTTATTTGTCATATTTCTTGAGTTTGGTACGCTGGAGACATCGACGAGCTTGCCACTTGTCATGATTGGCCTATAGTAGGTAAAGTTGGCTAAATGTGAATCCGCTTATTTATAAGCGTGGTTTCTGACCACCACGAAAGGGAAACGGTCGTGATGATACTTTACTTTTACCTTTTTACTAAAATTAATACAGGTAATAATATATTATAAATCCATAATTTCTGTAATATATTTTCTAGATAGTTGACTACATACTACAGCTAGTTTAATAATGTATTATTGTGTGTTTATTCGATCTAAATAACTATTTTTCATGCTTAACTCAAGAATACGTGATAGTGTAGTGTAGCGTTAAAAAAATATGATATTCTAACCGGGGGTCGTGGTTATAAAAAGAGGTGGTCAGTACAAGAGCTTTCCGCCATGCCACGGAGCGGTACTCTCCTGGCCAGCTCGCTGTGCCGCGCCGAAGTGAGGATCTGGGCGTAGTGCAAGCGGGGGCTGGTCGTAGTGCAGGTGGAGAGACCGCTCTGGATCCAGGCGCGTAGTACAGTTTGTAAAGTATGTTGAAAATGGAACGCTGAACGTTGAACCCCAAATAGAGGGGGGTACAACTTCAATTGACTAAGACTATTATTATTTTTTAATAATTTTTAATATTGTGATGGCGGACGTACAGCAGTGCCGGCATCAGCAGTGTGGAGTAGGGCGCGGCTGTCTTCGGGAACGATCTGCCGATCAATCACGTGAATGACGTAAACAAGTAATAGATTTTTATAATTTTAACGGGTCTTTACGCGATTTACCTTAGAGACATATTTCTCCCGACGTTTCGTGTGTCGTGTGTCGTGATTTCTAAAAACTTTTAAAAGTGATAAGTGGGTAGGTTTACATCTGCCGCCCAGTATGTACGAGACTACACCGCATAGCTTCAGTCGACCCGTGACCACGGCCAATGCAACTTGGCTGAAACGTCGGGAGAAATATGTCTCTAAGTTAAATCGCGTAAAGACCCGTTAAAATTATAAAAATCTATTATGAATGTGCGCGTAGGTTTAAAAAGTTTAAGTGAGCAAGTAAGTCGCTTCGGTCACAAACTCGTGCGCAGCCATTCAATATTTTGACCGAGACCGAATGAAATGTAGCATTTAAGTGAAGTGCAACACATTTGTCGATTGTTGTTTTTGTTTTTTTAACGCTACAGTAGATGTTCCGGTAATGCTACGACCGTCGATACGGCTCCAAGCTATATACCTTGGAGCTGTCCAAAATGATTGTTGACAAATTTTATTTTATTTGGAATAATTAATAATTGTCAAAAAGGTACGAAATTGCATCTGGATGGAGCAACCCTAACCTAACCTAACCCGAATTGCTTTCTGTAGTAGATTTACAAGACCACCGTTCCCGTGCCTCGGAGAGAACGTTAAGCCGTCGGTCCCGGTTCCACTAATACCAACTTATGGAATCGTTAATATATACCCTCCGTTCCGAGACGCGATAATAGTAACCTAAGCACGCTTAAAGGTGTTCCGAGACGCGCTTAAAATGTTTTGCCAAAGCTGTGTGACGTCACAAATGACATCATTTCTCGCGCTTAGACTGCTCACGATATCGAGGTAGATCGCTCTGAGCGCTGTCAGTTTTTGTCATTATGTCGCGCGCCATTTTCAAGTTTATTTAAATTAGGTGTTCTTTTAAATCATTTAATATTGTAATTCGTTTATACTGTTTGTATATTACTTCTAAAATAAATCTATAATTAATATTTAAGTTGGAAGTGAAAAAAAATTTCTGTAACACGGCAAGTTATTTTAAAAGACCAAAATAAGTTAATAATATTAAACTTTACACATATAAAGATGAATAAACCGAGAGTACATTTGTTAGTATTCATACTCAAAGATGTGGAACCCGAAATTTATCGTCCATACATTTAAAAAAAAACTAACATTTTATGAATGAAAATGTAATTTAGACCGTTCCGAATTGATATCACGCTCTGAGCATCCAAATCGCGATATTTGATTCGGAACGACGGTCAGTGTCATATTCGTTCTAAGCGCTCTGAGCGCGATTCGGAATGAGGAATCATAAAAAATTGACATCATAACCTCGCCAAGCCGTCTGGCGAGTGTAAGCAAAACTCTCCAAATATATGTTCTGGAAGGCCCATCTCCAGCAGTGGAGGTTTAAGACGCTGTGTCCTAGGGGCTGTAATGAATGAAATATAATTTTAGAGAAAAAAATAGTAAAATAAGAAGTCAATATCAAGGAATTAAACAAGATAATTAGGATTTAATAATTTATTAATTAACAATATACATATAAAGACTTTACAAATATGAAAATGATATGTTTGTTAATAAATCCTACATTAATTAATATACGTGTACTTATTGTATATAATATTATTGTAATATCACATTAAATATTATATATCTACCGATTTAAAGCACTGGACTTTATAAATATATTATTGTCAATTTGACATATAAATGTGTTCATAATTTTTTTTTAATGTGGATTTGAGGTTTCAAAATAAAATGTTGATATAAGTTTAAAAAATACATTTGGATTCGATTGAGGTTTTAAATAATGATTATTTTAAGTTTATAAATAAATATTGTTTTGAGTTTAAAAAATAATATTGCCTTAATGTAAAATAAATGTTGATTTTATTGGTTTTCTATATATATAAACATTCTTCATAGGTTTTCTTTGACTTATAATATAACATAAATCATACATAACAAATGTTGTATTTTAGTTCTATACTTACCATGTCATGTAGCCAAGAAAATAGATATACTCGAACCGAATATATTCGGCAACAAAACCGAATAATTCGGCAGAATATAAATAGTGGAAAAGATGCCGAATACCGAATATCAAACGAATATTCGGCGCATCTCTATTTATTAGTGGAACAAGGCCATGGAAAAATAAATATTTCATTTTTTTCAAAATGTTCCACTAATGAATTCGATAATCGATATATGTATGTCCATAAAGTCTATAATTTCAGTGATTCACTTCTTCCAACCTAGCTATCCAACCCAGGTTGGATATTGGGAACTCACAGTGCCATCTTCCAACTTACCTCGAGTTGCATAGATAGTTGGTTAGATAGTTGGTTAGATGGTTGGTTAGATAGTTGGTTAGATAGTTAGTTAGATAGTTGGGTAGATAGTTGGTTAGATAGTTGGTTAGATAGTTGGTTAGATAGTTGAACATAGTTAATTAATAATTTTCCCGTCCCGGTTCCATTATTTGGTTATATCGAAGTAGGTATAACTTGTGGAATCGTTAATAAGTTGTTATTAAAAAATTACATCGGACCCTAGCCAACCCGTCTGGCCAGCGTGGCGAGTGTGGGCTAAATTCTTCAGAACTTTCTAAAAGGCCCATTCCAGTGGATGTCTAGAATATTTCTGTGATGATGATGGATTAGGCACGTCATTGGTGGTTTTGAAACGGATTTACCCAATCATTTATGATTAATTTACTTTAATCATAAATATGTTTTTTTTTTTCTATTGAACTCGAATTGTATCTGCATTGGACAAGGTATCTGGGAACAAAAAAATATATCTCAAAATTGTAATTTTACATAAAATTAATGAATGTCGCCTCCTCGCCAAGCCGTCTGGCCAGCGTGGCGAGTGTAGGCCAAATTCTCCAGATATATATTCTGGAAGGCCCATCTCCAGCAGTGGAGGTCTAGGACGCTGTGTTCTAGGGGCTGTAATGATGATGAAATGAATGTCGACTATAATGGCCGCAGATAGAGCAAGAATTGATGCGTCTGAGATGTGGTGCTGGCAAACTAAACTTGCCAAGGGACAAAGACTTTCTTCCGTCTGCTTTACCCGAATTCTGCAATATTTTGGCCACATTGCTAGAAGAGGTGCCGACAATCTGGAAGAACTCCTAGTAACGGGAAACGGAGACAGTAAAAAAAAAAAAAAGGAGTTCTTCGCGGCATTTGCGTGGACATGTCAAGTGCAAGTTTTTGTTTTGTAAATTTATTGTAATTTTTGTTTAATAATGTTCTACAATGTGAATTAGTTATGAAAAACGATAAATTGGCCTTTGATTATGGGGCACAAGTTGCAGTTCATTTTTTGCGGTTTTCCCGCGCTGTGGACTCCCAAATTTTACCCGACGTGTTTGGGCTATAATGCCGCGAGTGACTCCAAGAAAAGCATCAAATTCTGCAGCATCTGGAATTTGATGATGACCTCATTAACTCATAAAAACGAAAGATATATTACATCAGACTTGGCTGTATGGGCTAGACCCTTTGCCTTCCCTATCACCTCATTCATCATCCATCGGGAGAAGAGAACAAACAAAAAAAAGGGGGGAAGAATCCCCAAACGATGGTGACCTCCTGAACATCCCAGTACACCAAACCATCCACTGCGCCGAAGACCACAGCCACTGGAAACGGCAAGTGGATGGACTGGATCCCCAAGTGGGGTAACAACTAAGGAGGAGGAGCAATGTCGACAAAGCTAAAGAGGTATGGTCAAAGTAAAGTATCATCACGACCGTATCCCTTGCGGGGTGGTCAGAAACCACGCTTATAAAGAATCGGATTCACGGTCGTGATGATACATTACATTTATGATTAATCTATTATGGAATACATACCAGTGATAAAATCATCAATATTGGTGACATCTGTAAATTTATCAGTGACGTTACTGTCAAGATCTTGGAGCATACTTTTGACAGGACAAGTGAAGCACCAGAATAATATTGTGTGGCCATTTTTCTCCAAATCTGATGACACGCCAACGAGATTCTAGAATAGAGAATTCATATTATAATTGACAGTCATTCGTCGTCATTATTTGTTCGGTACCTAGATTTAGTTAATCATTTTTCGATAGGGAATTAGCAATTATCTACTGGCTAATAAAATTGGCCATGAATGGATGGGCCTGGGTTGGGGGATCTCACCCGCCGGTTACTCAATACACCCTTGGTGCGCCGCTATTAGAGTAACAGTGCCCGTGTGTAGTGTTGCCCAATCTTGGTATTCGTCTTGCAAGAATAAGACTACTGATATGGTTGCAAGACCAAGAGTCTCACAAGACTCTTGCACATAATTTTAGTCCTAATTTTGCTAGTGTTTACTTTTTTTGGGGCTAATTGCGTCGTGTCTGTAATATATATATTTTTTTGTTCTAACGAAAAAAAATAACGTTTAGGTATTTGGAACTTGGGAGAGCTCGTTTGCAAATAATTTCATTTTAGTATACCTAAATCCTAGCTATACCTAATGCCTCCGAGGTCTAGCGGTTAATTCCGTGGATTTGGACTCTTGCGCAAGAGTAAGACCAATATTAGGAGTGCAAGACCAAGACTCACATATCACGATCAAATAAATAATACACTGGTTGAAGGTGCATTAAAAAGCTAAAAAATGGCATGTATGAAGATGTTGATGAATGTCGACGAAGCGAAAGATGTAGGTATTATTATTTTTAATACTACAATAAATTATATTTCGTGACCATTTTATAATAGTTTGTTGTACCCAAGAAATATAAATGTAAGAAAAAAACTTATGTCGTTAATTTAAAAAATTAAAAGGTATGTCGTGATCGTGACAAGTGGCGCTCTACCTACCCCGTAAAAGAAGAAATAAGTCTGTATGTAGTCTATCAATGTACTTGGGAATAAAATTACGGATTTTGTAGAAATAATTTCAACCGACGGAATGATCATGGTATCATTTTTGGTGTTTTTAATATTTACCTCAGCAACACCGACGTCAATAGACTGCAGGTGTCTTCCGTCTAAAATTAGAAACGCTTTGTTCCCGGTCACGTGACCTCTGATGGCGTCAGTGAAGTATTCAGTGCAACAATACGAAAGGTTGCCTTGGAGTAACACGAAAACGCAGTTGTTTTCGCCGATCTGTAAAATACATAGATAGTTTTAGGAGGGCTTTATGATTTTTCATACCTCTCGCTCGCACGATCCAATACTTTTGAAGATTTTTTCAGTTCTGAGTGTACTTTTTAAAAAGTCTGGAACGCTTTCCATCTGCTGTGCAACCTTTGCTGGCAGGAGTGAAGAGTACCGGAGGACTGGCAGCAATCAGTCATCGTTCCTTTATACAAAGGTAAAGGATCTAGATTGGACTGTGCCAACTACCGAGCGATTAGTTTGATCAGTTTGGCGAGCAAGATGTATGGCAAGATTCTCACGAAACGACTGCAAGAGAAGACTGAAGATCTTTTATGGGAGGCACAAGGAGGCTTTAGACCTGGAAGAGGATGTATTGATCAAGTCTTCTCGCTCCGCAATATCACAGAGAAGTTTTTGGCCTTAAACCAGAAGGTTTTCTGTGCTTTTGTGGATTTGGAGAAGGCTTTTGATAGAGTTGTAAGAAAGAAGCTTTGGGACATATTGCCGGAGTATGGAGTGGAGGACAAACTGCTACAGGCTATACAATCCCTGTACAAGGGCTGTAAAGCTTGTGTGCGGGTGGAAGGAGGTATGTCGCCTTGCTTTGAATCCCAAATGGGCGTCAAACAGGGCTGTGTGCTTTCGGCCAGATTATTCACTCTATATCTCGACACATGCCTAAAAAGAGTGAGAGAGAGTGACTGTGGGATAAAGATGAGTGATCTAGTGATGAACTGCCTGCTTTATGCAGATGATGCTGTTCTAATGGCATCGTCCGAACAACAACTGCAATCACTAGTCACGGAAATGAAAGAGGGATGTGCAGAAAAAGGACTCCGTTTGAATGCGAGAAAAACCAAGGTACTAGTGTTTGAAAGAAGAAGGACGACAACCGTGACGATAAAGATTGATGATGAAACTCTAGAACAAGTAAATGAAATTATATATCTGGGCAGTGTTTTCACTGCGGATGGGAAGTATGATAGGGATGTTGAAAGAAGAGTGAACGCGGGAAATAGTGTTAACGGTGCCCTGGGGTCACTGATCGCCAGTCGAAATGTCAGTGACAAAGCCCGACTCGCCATACACAATGCCATGCTGGTACCAACACTTATGTATGGAAGTGAGACGTGGATATGTCAGAGCACGCATGAGAGTAGAGTTAATGCAGTGGAAATGAGGTCGTTGCGTCGGATATGCGGTGTTACTTTAACGGACCGCATACGTAATGACGAAATACGCAAAAAGGTGGGTATGAAAGAAAGCATAGGGACAAAAATAAGGAAAGGCATGCTCCGATGGTTCGGGCATGTTGAAAGGATGACTGAAGAGAGATTGACGAACCAGATATATAATGCGAAAGTTGTGGGTGAAAGAGGCCCTGGCAGACCAAGACTCACTTATCACGATCAAATAAAACAATAGCTGCCGGTGCAATAAAAAGCCATCGAAACAAAAGGGCATGTATGAAGAGGTTGATAAATGTCGAAGAAGCGAAAGAGGTATGTCGAGATCGTGACAAATGGCGCTCAATTGTCTCTGCCTACCCCGCAAGGGACCTGGCGTGAAGATATGTATGTATGTATGTATGTATGTCTATTAACTTTCTAGGAAATAAAATTACGGACATATTTCAATCATATAATTGTTTTAGTTAAATAGAGGAGAATCGTTGTAAATGTTTTTAACGCCCCTCAAGAATTGTATACATGACCCTAAAATGTTTGTTGAGTTTTATGTAAGCCTTTCTACTCTTCACTAATGTTAGAAGCGAGCAAGGGCTACCGACTTCCATACATTGCACTGGTTTCCGCATTGGGAAATATCGAGGGTTGCCATTAATCCTTTTTTTTTTGATGGAGCTTATGTGTAAAAAGTGTTACAATTTTAATAAATCACGAATTTTCAGAATAATAGGTATGTGAAAGTCGTCAGAGAGAACTCCAAGAAATAAATAAATTCAAAATATTATTTGTGTTTATTTTAGTTACGTATGTATTCCGCCATGTATAATAATTGTTCTACTATTAATTTTGTTTTTCATGGTAACTATCGAAATTAAAAATTGATCAATTATTAATTTTTTAAAAGTACAAAAAAATATCAAATAAATAATTTTAAAATTTGCCGCCAATTCTAGTTCGGTGGGAACCCGTAGTGGCGCTACTAAAACTGGAACACTTTTCTTGTATTGAGTTACGCTTCTTCTTGTATTATGTTCCTTGGAAGCGAGCATACCTCTTGTGCCCATCACATGGATATGTATATGTTAAAGTTTTTTTTCTCTTTTTTTTACTGATGTGGAAATGAACTTTTTTTCTTATAATTTCAAAATTAAAATTCAATATTCTTTATTGTATAGGTTGCTTATTCTAATTACAGTTGTATGTACATGTCATGATGATGCAATCTGCCCATATTATGGGCATACAATATGCTTATGACAATAGATTTTTTTTTACAATATTTATTTATATATAGTTAACATTTAATATTGTTCTTGTTAATTTATTGGAATACAATGTTAATGTCAAAATTTGCATGCTAAAAATTATTTTATTGAGTAAAAACAGTTGTCAATAAGAATTTTCTTCAACTCAATAGTAAAACGTTTTATAGGTAACTCTCATATCTCTCTAGGAATTTTATTATATACCCTAATGCACATTATGTGGAAGTTTCTGCTGTAATATTCACTTACACATCTTGGGTAGATTAGTCGGGTATAATCTCTAGGTACAAATTTGTTACAAGTATTATATTTTTTAAAGAGATTATTATGTTTATTAACAAATATTCCTATTTCAATACATTTGAAACCTTTTCATTCCACGAACTTTTGGACCAGGGCCAGTGTTACAACGTATTTAAGATATCTATCTTCAATTTTACCTGTACAACGTGTGAGGGTAGTTTAGGTTTGGCGGCCGCATACATGAGTCGAAGGAGGTCAGTAATGGCGCCGGCCACGATTCCGTACTCCAACCCTGCGCAGGCGCCGGTCAGAGCTGTCACCGTAAATACCAACAATTCGCTCTCTAAAACGACAAAAACTTATTTTATCTGAACTGGTTGACGCATTAATATAGTGGCATCTTATTGAAAATTATGTAGTAAACAAATAAAAAATACCCTAAAATTAAACATGGACCGTATCACTCCCCAAGAATGTGGAATAATTGTGTCAATGTTTTTACGGAATAATTCATGGGTGATAAGTAAGGTAAGGTGACACGGCCATTTTACAGCCACGAATATAAATTAATATTAATGTTATTTAGAATATAAGATTTTACAGCCACGAATATGTTTAATTGACATGTTATTATTATTTACATTATAAGGTGACACGGCCCGTAAAAGTAAAGTATCATCACGACCGTTTCCCTTTCGGGATGGTCAGAAACCACGCTTGTAAATAAGCGGATTCACATTTAGCCAACTTTACTACAGGCCAATCATGACAAGTGGCAAGCTCGTCGATGTCTCCAGCGTACCAAACTCGAGAAATGTGACAAATAAATTAAATATTATTTCAATGTATTTATTTACATTAATTATTTTTGTGTCCCGACCAGGAATCGAACCCGAACCTCCGAGTCTAAATCCACGGACTTAACCGCTAGACCACGGCCCTACTACTATAATACTAGGTTATGATTTTATTACTTTTATGTCGACATTATTATTGTTATAAGCTGACACGGCCCTTTTACAGCCACGAATATGTTTAATTGACATGTTATTATTATTTACATTATAAGTTGACACGGCCCGTAATACTAAATTAATGTTTTCTTACATTTAAGTTGCAATTATTATTGTTAGATTATAATCTGACACGGCCCTTTTACAGCCACGAATATTTTTAGTTGACATGTTATTATTATTTACATTATAAGGTGACACGGCCCGTAATACTAGGTTATTATTTTATTACATTTGAGTTGACATTATTATTGTCAGATTATAAGCTGAGACGGCCCTTTTACAGCCACGAATATGCTTAATTGACATGTTATTATTATTTACATTATAAGGTGACACGGCCTGTAATACCAAATTAATATTTTCTTACATTTGAGTTGACATTATTATTGTTAGATTATAAGCTGACACGGCCCTTTTACAGCCACGAATATGTTTAATTGACATGTTATTATTATTATTTACATTATAAGGTGACACGGCCCGTAATACTAAATTTATTTTTTATTACATTTGAGTTGACATTATTATTGTTAGATTATAATCTGAAACGGCCCTTTTACAGCCACGAATTTATATTTAGATGACACGGCCTATTTACAACCACGATCTTTTATTACAAAATTTTGGCAATTTCAACATGCCCCATGTGTGTTTTTATACTTACTAGAATGTTTCCATAACATTGGAATAACCTCCACACTGACTATAGACAACATGGCCACTATAATGACGGCCGCGAGAGTAGCGCGGGGTATCCATGCAAATGTCGGTGCTAGGAATGTCACTGATAGCAATACTAGAAGACCTAAAACCATTAATAATACTTCAATTAACAGAGTAGAAACACAAAATTTAATTCGTTTACGTTCAAAATAGTATATGAATGATAAAAGTCAAAATTATGGACAATGTAATTCATGTTTCAAGCGGTGTTATTTTACTTACCATATTAGTTCTCGTTGAAAGTAAAAATTGGCATTTGACAAATGGCACATACTGTCAACGGGAACAACAAATAGTTGGTAGGCGGACTGATGGTAGTAATTTGCCCAGTCTGCCGAAGCGGGGAAGTATCCACTGACGATAAACCCAGTAAAGTGTATCCACACGTTTCGAGCTCAGACTCGATTTGCCGTCATGCCCAGTCAAGCCGGCATAGTATTAGAGACTGATGTCAGTCATGAGTGTCTGATTCCAGTTGCTAACAATCATGGAACTTGAGCGCCACTTATCATCAGGTGGGCGTAATGTCACAGTCGTGCTTTTTGGAAGTAAAAAGTATCTTCATCATCATCACAGTTGTATCCCTTTCGGCGTGGTCAGAAACAACGCTTTCAAAGATGCGGAGTCACATTTAGCCAACTTTACTATAGGCCGATCATAACGCCCCCTTGTGGACGCCTAGAGGGGGGCGGTAAGGGGCCCAGAAAATAATTGGCGGCGTTGGCATGGTTTAGGGGGGCAACTTTATATTTTATAATTTACTAAAATTAAATCCTACCTATTACATCTATTATTTTGATATATTCGATCCAAGTGAGCGGTAGACGAATTAAGTTTGAGAATCTCTGGTATACTCGTAGATGAATAAAACATCATGCAAAACGTTATACATGTATACAGTTTTTGTTACATACTTACAGTAATAATAAATCCTTTTTTTTTTTTCATTTCAAATAGATTTATTTATTTCATACAAAACCTTAAATTAAATGAACATATTACAACAAAATCTAAATTTAACCTAAAAAAAATTACAAAGAAAATAAAAATTAAATACTTACAAAAAAAATAGCTAGCAGCATTTCCGCTTTGAATTATGATACTTAATTTTTGTGAGAAAAAACTGCCAGCCCTATTGTCACCAGAGACGTCAATGAGCCTTGGAACAATTTCTTTATAAAATGCTTTAAGTTCCGATCCCCACGGGCCCATCGTTTCTACAGCAAACGTCAAAAAAAAGTAACTATTGCAAATCGAAGTTTCTTAAAGGTGGGAAGGGGCTAGGGAACCCCAACAGGTAAAATCCCATACCAGGGATCGACCCAATCTCCTAGGAACTAATATCATTCCGTCTGGACGCTTGCCATCGTCTCGACTCAGACCGGTTCGTTCTAAAATAGATGGGATCGAGACAACTGCAAGCGTCCTACGAATGAGGTCGTTAATGGAGGACCCGCACTTTTGAAGACAGCCCGTGGTGACTAAGCTCATCGACATCTTTGCCACATAGACAACGATGTGGTTCACACACTTTTATGCCCAGTCGTAGGCAGTAATAATAATAATTTCCGGACAAGCACTAGAGACTTGCCAAGTTTTGGTCTTGCTTTTGGCAACACTAGTAATATTCACCTTTAAAAAGTCCTCCACCTGGTGTAGCCACGTCACTATGATGATTTATCGCAGTTCGTGTAAAAGACCCAGTGACCGGCATACTTGGACAAAACGAACATATTATGTTACAAGCGCCAACTGCTACCATTTCTTGGGAAGCATCTACTGAGGCACTGCCAGCTGTAAAGAAAAAAAACCAAGAAATGATGATGAACTTTGAAGATGATGATGTATTTAGAAGAGCAGAAAGAGAAGTGTAAATAAATATAATAAATATTTCCAGACAGGTCACACAGCGCCATCTAATTTCCGTGCTAAGCTACGAGGCTTGTGTTACGGAAACTAGATGGTTGATAAACTACATATTATACTTTTTTTTTTTTGTAAATATATACATATTATACATATAAACACCCAGACCGAGACAAATTATACAATGTACAACTTGCCCCCGGTGGGAATCGAACCCACGACCTCCCGAGTTCACGGCAACGTTTGTTACCACTAGACCACGGAGGCGGTCATGTGGAAATATTTATTTAAAACTTTATTGTTTAATACAAAAGGCGCATGTAATGCCGCTTGGCATTTTCTTACCATCAACCTTCGGGACAAGAAATCGAAGTTTTGTTTAATTTGGAAAAATAAAAACACAAAAAATAAAATTAATAATTAAATTACCTATTAATACTAGTTAAATTAAATATACGATAAATATAACATATACATATATATTTTAATAATATTTAATGTTGATTTATTTATATATTAATATAATTCTAATTATTAATTAAGGTAATAATTTTAGTTTTATTATTTTTAGTTTTATTTGTAAGTGTAGTTTTTTATTTTATTTTATTAAATGTTAGGTTTTCTTTGTAATCATTAAATATTGTAAAATTTTAAAAATAAAAGGCAAGTATCATCACGACCGTTTCCCTTTCGGGGTGGTCAGAAACCACGCTTATAAATAAGCGGATTCACATTTAGCCAACTTTACTATAGGCCAATCATGACAAGTGGCAAGCTCGTCGATGTCTCCAGCGTACCAAACTCGAGAAATATCACAAATAAATTAAATAATATGTAAATAAATACATTTACATTAATAAATATTTTTGAGTCCCGACCAGGAATCGAACCCGTTACCTCCGGGTCCGGTTAATTAGGATAATTGTATTTATATGTATATAGACTTATTTATTATTATTATTATTATTATATTTACCATAAGTGGATTTAGACTCGGAGGTATCGAGATCGATATCTGGTCGGGATACAAAAATATTAATTAATTTAAATATATACATTTAATTAATATTTAATTTATTTGTGATATTTCTCGAGTTTGGTACGCTGGAGACATCGACGAGCTTGCCACTTGTCATGATTGGCCTATAGTAAAGTTGGCTAAATGTGAATCCGCTTATTTATAAGCGTGGTTTCTGACCACCCCGACAGGGAAACGCTTGTGATGATACTTTACTTTTTACCATAAGTTGGTACAAAATATTTAGTAAGGTAGGTGACCTTACATTTGAAATGGTCCCCATTGTCCCGAAGGTTGGCTGTCAGATAATGTCTAGCGGCATTAAGTCCGCCCCTTGTATAACGTGCAATAAAGTTTTAAAGAAATAAATAAAATAACGCGTTTTAAAATTGCAATTATCCCCAAGAGTTTTAAAAAGTTCCGGGTTACTTTTTACAAATAATCAGCATTCGAGTATATAGATAGAAGGAACAGTCAGTAATGGAAGCTGTGATGGTGGTGATGATGATGATGATGAAATTAACTTACCAAAAGCCTTAGCAATAGCAATACTTTCAAGTATGGCGACCAGGGGCATCACTAAACCTTCTGCTCCAAAAGTTGATAACATATCAGTGAAGTTATAGGTTTGATTGTTTACTGTAGTACTGAATGGGGGTAGCTTGAACTCTGGCAAACCACCCTCAATTTTACCTTTAAAAAAAACATTTAATATTTGTATTCCGAAAGACCACAACATTAAGTCGAACAAATATTATGATCTAATAGAAGAAATAATCAGAAATGGATTCAAGACTCAGCTTAAAAAAACTTGATTTACTCATAGAAAAAGTAAACAATGATTCTTTTTGACAGTGACAGCTCTTGAATGACATTTAAGAGCTTAACATAACTTAATTACTTATAGGAAAAGTAAATTATGTTTCGCTTTTTGACAGTGACAGCTCTTGAATGACATTTAAGAGCATAAAAAAATGTTTTCTTATAAGAAAAGTAAATAATGATTCGCTCTTTGATCGACTTGAGCTCAACCACTTTCTTAAGAGGCTTTGACGGTTTTGCATCCCTCTCGCATCATAGTTATGATTGGCCGGCAAAGTAAATGTCATATTGGTCCGCATGGCGGAAATCGCACAGTTTACGTTCCCCTTGTTCCGAGACACGATAATAGTAACCTAAGCACGCTTAAAGGTGGTTCGAGAGTAGATCGCTCTGAGCGCTGTCAGTTGTTTGTCATAATGTCCCGTGCCATTTTCAAGTTAATTTATTATTAGGTTTTCTTTTAAATTATTTAATATTGTAATTCGTTTATACTGTTTCTATATTACTTCTTAAACAAATCTATAATTAATATTTAAGTAGGAAGTGAAAAAAAAAATGTCTGTAACACGGCAAGTTATTTTAAAAGACCAAAATAAGTTAATAATATTAATCTTTACACATATAAAGATGAATAAACCGAGAGATGTATGTTTGTTAGTATTTATACTCAAAGATGTGGAATCCGCAATTTATCTTCCATACATTAAAAAAAAAACTATCATGTTATGAATGAAAATGTGATTTAGACAGTTCCGAATTGATATCACACTCTGAGCACCCAAATCGCGATATTTGATTCGGAACGACTGTTAGTATCATATTCATTCTAAGCGCTCTAAGCTTGATTCGGAACGAGGTGGTTGTGGTTTGATTTCTATCAATTTATCGGTTTCAGACCTCTGCCTCATTAGCAAGACTTTTGTGTCAGCCATTTTGTCATTTAAAGATCAGCAGAATGCGTCATATATATATATATATATATATATATATATATATATATATATATATATATATATATATAGAAAATAATGTTACTTACCAGTCAAAGCAAAAGGTTGTACGTTGGTACATAAATGTATGCAGTAAGCCAAACTAACTCCAAAAGCCACCACCAAGGCATTTCTGGCGCGAACTGTGTGCTTCCATACGCGACCAATAGAGGGCGCACATCTACTTGAAGATGTCGAAAATCTCTAAAATTATAATTAATTTGACAATTAAGGGTTTTTTTTTAATCATACAATTATTATTTTTTTAAATTGCAAAATTAGGAAAACAACGTCTGAGCAAGAATGATGTGAGACTTTGACACAATACCAACACCAACACTAGGGTTAGTCTTGGTAAGGTGACACGGCCATTTTACAGCCACGAATATTAATAAACATTAATGCTATTAGAATATAAGATGACACGGCCCATTTACAGCTATGAATTTATGTTTAATTGACATATCAGTATTATTATTTAGATTATAAGATGACATGTCTTTTTTTATTCATATTATTATTATTTTTTTGTTTTATAAATTTATAAATTATCTGACATATGTGTATAATTTCTGTTCATCATAATTATTGTGTATTTAGAATGTAAACTGACACGGCCTCTTTACAGCCACAATCTTATTTAAGTAGTTTCTAAGTTAGTTAGTTTTACTTGCTTGTAGCAATAATGTTGTGCATAACATATATAAATATGGATTATTGCCCGTTTACGGTCCAACCATTATCACCACTTTGATTAGTACATATGTTTTGATAATTGTATTGATTTTATTAGTTCTGACTGTATCCAAGTTGTTTTGAGAGAACCAATGGAAATAAATTATGTCGTCGGATATGCGGCGTCACTTTGGCGGACCGCATACGTAACGTCGAAATACGAAAAATGGTTGGTATAAAGGAAAGTATAGGGACAAAAATAAGGAAAGGCATGCTACGATGGTTCGGGCATGTTGAAAGGATGAGCGAAGAAAAATTGACGAACCAGATAAATAATGCGAAAGTTGTGGGCGAAAGAGGCCCTGGCAGACTCACATATCAAATAAATAAAACACTGACTGAAGGTGAATTAAAAAGCCTTCGTAACAAAAGGGCATGTATGAAGAGATTAATGAATGTCGACGAAGCGAAAGAGGTATGTCGTAATCGTGTCAAATGACGCTCAATTGACTCTGCCTACCCCGCAAGGGATTTGGCGTGAATATATGTATGTATGAAGAGGTTAATGAATGTCGACGAAGCGAAAGAGGTATGTCGTGATCGTGTCAAATGGCGCTCAATTGTCTCTGCCTACCCCGTAAGGGACCTGGCGTGAATATATGTATGTATGTATGTATTACCTACTATTAAATAATTACCTTAAAAAGTACTAATAATCCAATGGTGGTAAATCCCAATATAGGATCCCATAACTTCACAGATTTTATATTTTTAATGAAATGTACGACAGCGTCTATAAACGTACTCCCAGATGACCCTAAAGTAGAAAGAAATAAATTAAAACTAAAAAATATATATGACTTCCAGAACAACTTTCTTGTAAAACGCCGGGAATTCGCCGACGTGTCATATCTTATGGGTGTCATAAGAGGAAAGGTCGACTGTCCAGATATTCTAGGAAATATACCTTTTAGTACACCCTGTAAAACACGTCACAGGGATACCTTTTACATCCCATTTGTATGTGATAATTATATACAGAATGCTTTTATCTGGGGAACATCTGACTATTTTAATAAACATTGCTCTCATATTGACATATCATGTAGTACCCCAGCCGCTGCCCGGCGTGGCTTGACTCAGGACTACTTTACAAATGCCTTAAACCGATCTGTATAAGTGTTGAATTTCTATTGTTATTTTGTCTAATTCTGCCTCATATCATCTCATTCTTTTTGTAATAGTCTACTCGATGTTTTATCTATGTTTCCATATCTATATCTGTGAAAACTTGTTATTAGCCCTTTCTTACTTTATCTTTTTTCTTTATATTTAAGTATTGTTTAGCTGTAAGTTATCCTAATTGTATTAAAAAAAAAAAACATATTTTTGGAGAATGTTTTGGGTTTAGGTAAAGCGTTCTTACAACCGGGCCACCACCGCTTATTGTTCTCATTTAATGGTTTACAAATACGGTGTAAACTCCATGTAACGTCACTCGATTTAACGACAAACTCCCTAAAGCATCGAAATCAATTGGCTTTGGTTGGTTTAGCTTGTCTTCCAATTCTGATTTTACTTCTCTCCATTTAACGAAATTTTCTATAACGGCATAAAATGCACAGTCCCTTCAGTGTCGTTATATAGAGTTAACACTGTAGTTATTATTATTATTATTTTTTTATAAATAATTCAAAATGCGTACTAGGGCAAACTGACATGTACATAATTAACCTTGATTATAAAACTATTTATTATTTATCTATCGCAATGATATATATGTCTATGGAACAAAATAAAAAAGTGTACAGTAAATCTGTTAATGTACAGTTACTAGTAATTTGTAAACGTGTAGTAACTGTATTATGCAGTAAATCTGTAAACGTACAGTAAATCTATAAACATATTGGACTATAAATAATTATTATTATAATGATAATAAAACTGCCTCCGTGGTCTAGCGGTTAAGTCCGTGGATTTAGACTCGGAGGTACCGGGTTCGATTCCTGGTCGGGATATTTAACAAAAAAAGTTTGAATTCATATTTAATAATATTTATCATTATTTATCATTTATTAATTTTTTTTCACTTTGCCTGTAATTGGTTATATCTTACAAAGGTTAGCTGGTAAGGCATAAAGCTCGCCTGTGCGCTTAGTTTTAAGTTATTTAACTCTGTGCAATATAAATATCTTTTATTACTATTATTATTTATCTAGTACCTGTTAATCTGAAGAGAGATTTGAGCTGTGATGCCGCTATTTGTAACGCTGCTGCCGTCGTAAATCCACCAATCGCTGGCTTTGAAATAAAATCTAATACAAAACCTGAAATATGAAAAAAACCATAGAAATTAGGTTTTAGAAATAATTTACAAATACGGAGACCTTGCAATAGAGCTTAAATATACGCGGCGAACAAGTGCCTTCACTCCGTAGCCACGACTCAGACTTAGCACTTAGTTAAGGCACGCAGGGCCAACAGTTGAAAGAGAGACGGAGGGTTTTAGTCCGTAGGCGCCTTGAGGTCTCCTTATAAGGTCTACGTCGAAACGGGCCTCCCGCTGTGGCCCTTCAGACGGGGTCGTATCGTCAGGATTTTACGATCTCCGTCCTCAAAAAAAAAAAAAAAAAAGAGGCTGACGGAGAAATCTAGAGGCTGGCAATTATTTTAGCCAATATATTAGCCTCGACTATCTCTAATGGGACGTCTCTTGAGGACATTTTTTATATATATATATATATATATATATTATAGTTATTTAATTTTATTATTTTCATTTAAGTTGTAATTTTTATTTTATATTTAGTCTAATTTTGAAATAAATTTGAATTTGGAATTCCTAGCCAAACGCCAGATATTTGAGATCAAAGTGACCAATTCGACAAAACGTCAATTTCATATGTAAGGACCCTATAATAACATACATACCTAAATTAAGTAATCCGAGCAAACAAATAATGCATCCAGAGAGAAATGAAGCCAGTATTGCAAAATCTACGTTAAAGGCCACATATTTAGACACCAAAACTGCTAGAATGGCTGTGGGTCCCACTACCACTTCTTTACAAGATCCCAATACCATATACACGACACCAGGAAACATACTTGAGTATAAACCCCACTAAAATGAAAAAAAAAAGCATGAACTTATAATAATAATACATATATATTAATCCATCGCCAAACCGTCTGGCCAGCGTGGCGAGTGTAGGCCAAATTGTTGCCCTTTAGGTCAATTGTTTAAAATGTTAATAGATAGATAGATAAATTCTTTATTGCACAATAAACAAAAACACATTTAAATGTACATAGGCGAACTTAATGTCTAGTGACATTTTCTACCAGAATGTTAATAATAATAATAAAATAACTTTATTCGAAGTCAAAGAGTTCAAGTTTACATTTTATAAGTAAGTAGGTATAAAACAGATATTTAACGCAGATCATAGAGTGACGTAAACTATCCACCAGTATTTGTAAAACCTTGCAACCCGAACGAAGAGTACCTGTGTTCCGGGAAGCAGTATTCATTGTGTGTGGAATGAGTATGATTCCATATATGTACGTGAGAGGATGTTGGCATAGCAACAGCGTTAGTATTGCATCACATTACATGTAATGCGCAGCTGACTGATGCTGAGCCAAGACCCTTGCCACATCATGTCAACTTAAATTGTTAATTATTATTATTTTCTCTGATTGTACGTGGTAGGCGGACTAATGGTGGTTATTTGCCCAGTGACGAGAAGAGCATCAGCCGTTCAATAAAACCAACTTATATGCGATAATTAGTGGCTTTAATCACATAAAACGAATTTAGAAATAAAATATAAACACCATTCTTACAAAATTATAATTGACAGTCAAATGTCATTATTGACATTTTCTAATGTTTTTTAATATGAAGCAAATTATAAAGAAATAAAAAATAACATAAAACTCTTTCAATACATTTCCAACATCCTCCCCACCTTTTAGCTGTAATAAAATAAAGCTAAAAGCACATTACACACAGTATTATGTATAACAGTGAGGTAATTTTACAATCCTACTACTTCTAGTGAGTGTAGGTATTCTAGAGTACAATGGTTAAAATTTGTTTTATAATTCTTAGTTTTCCATTTTTAACCACTGTATTTTTGTCTTTCTTAAAATAACAATTATCTTTGCCTTGTAACATTTCTACAATTAAAGGCCAAAATTGCTTTTTGTAATAAGATATTAGTTACACATTTTAAATGGCTTTTGTGTACAAGACTCGATAAGTACTCATTAGGAAACCTTATCCTAAAATCTGATCTTAATATATTTAAATGATCACTATCGTGAATTATTTTAAATGACACTTTCTCAGCTAAACTAACTTTAGCATAAATTAATTCATTAGTTCGCCTATTTAAATTATGCTTACAATTGTGAATAATTCTAGCCATCCAACCTAACATCCTTAATAGTTTTGGTGTAACTTGAAAAATAATTAAAATTATGAGTATATTTAGTAATAGTTTCATTTGTATCTAACATTACAACATCTTTCCAACATAATTTCCTTTTCTTCACATTCATCCACCATAGAATCTGTAAATATTTCCTATCTCCTGGAGTGACCGATATTTGGAGAAAAGCCTTCTTAATATCTGCTGATATGCCAATCTCGTGCATCCGGAACTGAGTTAATAAACGCGGTATAATTTCTAAAAAATTAATACCCTTCTCAATAAAAGAATTAAATGAGAACCCATTCCTATCATTTGCTGATGCGTCACTCACAGGTCTTATTTTTGTAGTATTACTGGATTCCTTAATTATAGCGTGGTGTGGTAAATAATGTCCACTATCATCTGCTTGTGCCACTTCAATCACACCTTCTTTCAGCCATTCCATAAACACTTCATTATAATCATCTATCTTTCCTAATTTCTCCAGTCGCTTTTTAGTTGAATACAGACGTCTTACCGCTATATCTTTATTATTCTGCAAAACTTCTCGTCCCGCTTTCCAAGGAATATGAACTTCATAACGTCCAACCTCATTTAAACTAACTGTATTTCTGAAAAAAGTCATAATTTCATCTTGTTTCTTAGCTTCTGTTTCTATTTCAATTGAGTCCCTGATCCCTAAACTTTCTAAATCCCATATTTCAGGTAAAGCAACATTAACTAGATAAGAACCATTAAAATTATTGTGAGTACTTATTGGGCCTTGTACTGTCCACCCTAACTTAGTTTCTATAGCCACTAGACTATTTTTTAGATGAACAATACTACCGGTTAATAAATAACCAATAAAATCTGTGCCTACCAATAAGCTCACTTTCGTGGGCTCACTACCTACATCACTTAGCTCAATGTTTAGGTTTCTCAGCTTTGTTAATATGTCCCTATTATTTATTCTTGGTAAGGACCACTAATCTTTAGTTTATCCAAAGCTGACATTTTGACTTTATATTGGCCATCTAAACTCTCTACTACAAAATCAAAAACATTATGAATATTTTTAGAGCTTTCGATGCCACCAAACACACAATGACTTAACAATAACTTATCTACAGGTTTCATATTTAACATAGTTGTAACATCCGTCTTAATATAAGATTTTTGCGCACCACTGTCCAACAATGCTCTAACTACCATCTTTTTACCACCACTTACTACTTTCACCATAATAGTTTGCAAAAATGTTGTAGTGTCCGTGCACAATAATGTTGATGTACACTGTTGTTCTTCTATTTCCTGTTCCTTTTTGTCAAGTCCTGGACACATAATAATTGTGTGACGCTTTTTACATGACAAACATTTCGGATAATTTCTGCACTTCTTTGCACTATGGCCAACTATCAAGCAAATAAAACAAGCATTCTTTTTTCTTAACTTTTCTTGTTTTTCTTCTAAACTTAGCTTGGATAGAGAATAGCATTCCATACTTCCATGTGTCGTTTTATCACACCAAACGCATGTCCATGTTTTAAATTTATTATTGCTAGCTATAATACATGAGGTAGTAGGTTCATTAACAGTCTTATTATTTATATCCATACCTGCAAAATTCTGTACCAACGCTATCCTTTCTTCACTCTCCACTTCCTTCTTGAGAAAATTAAGTAAACTTGACAACTGGTTATCATCCTTCTTTTCAGACGATCTCTCCCAGGCCACTAAAATCTCGATAGGCACTGCGGATTCAATCATTGGGAATAACATTGAGGCATATTTATCTGTTGTGACATTTAGTGTTTCTAAAGCCTGCAACTGTGTCACTAATTGGTCATATAAATTTCTGAGAGAAGTATTTCTCATATTTGTCTTATCTAAAACTAATTTTAAAAGATTTCTGACATAGTACTCTATTAGCATCTCATCCCTGGCAAACCTTGACTTGAGCTGTTCTATAGCCTTATGATAATTCTCACCTGATGGTGGATAGCTTTCCACGAGCTGTCGCGCCTTTGAACCCTCCTCCGTGCCTTGAATCAAAAAGTGAAACTTATCATCATTGTCTATATCATCATCATTATGAATCTTCTTAAACTGTCCCCAGAAATTTACCCAACTCTTAATATCTCCATTAAATTTACGTAATTCTATTTTAGGAAGTTGTAATCTCCTCTTGCCTGAATTTTGCTTAAGATCTGTTTTATTACTATTTCTACTACTTACACTCATGTCATCATCTTCAATTTTTATAGCATTCTGGTACTTAACCTTTACGTGGATCCAGCGCTTCCGATAAGATTCAGCACCTTCAATATCTTCACACATCTCTGCTTCATCTATAAATTCATCAGCTAACCACGTATCCTTAATGCTATCTTCGATTTTGAATAATGACTCTGCTTTTTGTCTAGCATATTCATATGCAGATAATACCTCAACTTGTAGGTTTCCGGACTCTTCAGCTAGTAAAACTGCTTCCAAATCTTTTTCTGCTAAAGTGTACTGCCTTCTAAGTATGGTGCGCTCTCTTTTTAGTCGTTCCATGTTGATTTTACAATATTACCCAGTTTCCACAAAGGTTCCGTGATGAAAACCGGGTCGGGCTAAATGCGTCTAAAATTTCTCAATTTTTCTTTTTTCACGGTCGCCATATGACGAGAAGAGCATCAGCCGTTTAATAAAACCAACTTGTATGTGATAATTAGTGGCTTTAATCACATAAAACTAATTTAGATAAAAAATATAAACACCATTCTTACAAAATTATAATTGACAGTCAAATGTCATTATTGACATTTTCTAATGTTTTTTAATATGAAGCAAATTATAAAGAAATAAAAAATAACATAAAACTCTTTCAATACATTTCCAACACCCAGTCTGTCGGGGCGAGGAAGTATCCACCGTTCGCGTCGAAAACCAAAGTAAAAAGATAAACACGTTTCTGGATCAGGCTCCAATTGTCGTCATGCCCAGTCAAGCTGGCATAGTGTTAGAGACTGATGTTAGTCATGAGTGTCTGATTTCAGACCTTCAGACCTCGCGCGCGACTTACCATCAGGAGGGCGCAAGGTCACATGAGCCTGAAGTGGATTTTTGAGATTGTTCAACGGAATTTTATAATAATGTCAATACTATACCGTCAAAGCAAACCAAACACAAGACAGAGATATTATTTGAAATTTTTAATATTGATATTAATTTATATAAAATACTCACTTGTGGAGGCAATCCTGCTATAATAGCATACGCAATCCCTTGCGGAATAGATGTGAGACCAACTGTAGTGCCTGTAAAAACCAACAATAAAGCGTATATTTATTTATTTATTTAAAACTTTATTGCACTATGCACAAGGGGCGAGCTTAATGCCGCTAAACATTCTCTGACAGCCAACCTTAGCGACAGATAAAGCATTTAAAGTGAACGGTGGGTGAAAGTAAAAAATTTATATATTATAACTAAACGATCACATTGTAAGCAATAAACAATATATAAATTATATACACACATAAACACATACATACATACACACAATACAATACAATATATATACATAAACATACATACAATGCATACACATACATATATACAAACACTAAATAGGTATCTTGTTAGGAGCCATTTAAGAAATGCAAATAGACCATCTTTTGAAATTGAGCTCGATTTGATGCTTATTTCTTTGAACTGCCCTTAAATATAAGACAAGCATCAAATTCAAGTTCCACAAATTCGCAGCAACAACTGCAAAAGAGTTTGACACAAAGGAAGAATGATGCGAGGTTTATTTAAATAATGCTATGACCATGCAGCCTCAGCGAGCCATGGAAAGAGCTATGCTTGGTATATCTCTAATGGATAGAATTCGAAACGTTGATATTCGTCAGAGAACGAAAGTTACTGACATGGCTTTTAAAATTAGCAAGCTGAAGTGGCAATGGGGCCGGACACATCTGTCGCAGAAACGACGAACGATAGGGCAAACGAGTTCTAGAGTGGAGACCACGTACGACCCTAGATGGATAGATGACCTAAAAAAGGTCGCGGGTGGGGATTGGATGAGTGTAGCGAAAGATCGCGTTAAGTGCCGAGCCTTGGGGGAGGCCTACATCCAGCAGTGGAAAGATACAGGCTGATGATGACCATGCAGTTGAAAAAGAGAAATATTTTTTTATACCAGCACGAAATTAATGTTAGCAACTGGAATCAGTCTCTTGACTGACATCAGTCCCTAACACTATGCTGGCTTGACAGGGCATGACGGCAATTCAAGCCTAATCCCGAAACGTGTGGATACACTACTGGATTTATCGGGACGAACGGTAGATACTTCCCCGCCCCAGCAGACTGGGCAAATTATCACCATCAGTCCGTCTACCCCCTATTTAGCACCTTGGGGAGCATCCTAACCTTGTAGTCTAGAAAAACATTTCTTTAACTAACCTATATTATAAGACAAGGCCCTTATACAGCGCTACAACTAGTATAGATTATGACATCATAATAATTATTAATATATATTTTGACAAGGCCATTTTACAGCTGCTTAATTTAATTTGAACATTTATATATATTATTTATACATTTAGAATATAATTAATTAATTTTAAGTTTTACAAGGCCCTTGTACAGCTGCAACTAGTATTTAATTCTATGTATAATAATTTAAGAATTTGTATTTAGTTTTGTGTTGGTATATCAACTCAAATGCTACATTAACCTCCAGTTCTGTTCCTTGCCTATAGTTCCATAACACTATCCAGGCAGGACAACTCAATGTATATTTCAATGTGTAAATTGTGCACAACAATAACTAATAACTATTGACTTAACCGAATTCCGGTGGGAGTGTATGGTTGTAACAAAAAAAATAATCAATAAACAAAAACCTGCAATAGCATCTCTCAATAGATAGGAGAAGCTGTAAGAATGTAGCCACTTGAGTAAAGGTATTCGCCTCTTCCAAGAGTCCAGATTACAAATGCAGGTTGCATTGCTGCGTATGAACCGAAGACACCTAGACTCTGTCTGTGTAGACTCGTAATGATTATTTCCTGAAATAATATAGGGTAAGATCAGAGCCGTTTGTAGGTAGTGGTTCCCAAAGCAAGAACAAGACTTGGCTAGTCTTGGTCTATATAAATATAAATAAATAAATATTTCCAGACAGGTCACACAGCGCCATCTAGTTTCCGTGGTAAGCTACGAGGCTTGTGTTACGGAAACTAGATGGTTGATAAACTACATATTATACTTTTTTTTTGTAAATATATACATATTATACATATAAACACCCAGACCGAGACAAATTATACAATGTACAACTTGCCCCCGGTGGGAATCGAACCCACGACCTCCCGATTTCACGACAACGTTTGTTACCACTAGACCACGGAGGCGGTCGTATATGACTGTAATGACTATATATATATATATATATGTACGAGTATATATTCGTTCTTACAACCGAGCCACCACCGCGCCTATACAGACATATACTCGTACTAGTCTCAATAGGTAATATATATTATATGTTTCTAATTATACCTATGGAACTAGTACGAGTATATGTCTGTATAGGTCGGTTCAAACCCCCCCAGCATATACCAATGAGAAATAAAATTTTCTTACGTACATTTGTCATAGATTTATTTCTTTATTAAGAAAATCCAAAACAGCAATACATTTTAAAAAGCAACACAATTAAAAATTTACATGCCAAACCAAAGGATTTCACCGTTTAAGATACATTTATAATCTGATCTACAAGTAAATTTTACAAGATCACTGTTCCCGTGCCTCGGAGAGCACGTTAAGCCGTCGGTACCGGTACCACTAATACCAAATGATATAGGTCCTCGGCAACCCGTCTGGTCAGCGTGGCGAGTGTAGGCCAAATTCTCCAGATATATACTCTGGGAGGCCCATCTCCAACAGTGGAGGTCTAGGACGCCGTGTTCTAGGGGCTATAATGTTAATAAAATATAATATAATAATATAATATAATGTTAATTATTAAATATTCATGTCTGAAAAATTCTATCTCAAGAAATACTGTTCTGATTTACTTAAAATTAGGAATGGATATAGATCTCATAGACCAACATATAACGTATAACTCTTTAATAGTAGTTTTATTCATTAATACGAACAACAAAAACAGTTTTTTAGTTCTGTTATATATTTCAGAAGACATGAAAATAACCCAATCTTAAAAAACAAATATAAACATTTTTAGTAAAATTTGGGAATAAACTCTTGCGCTAGACCAATACCAACACTGATGTTAGTCATGTAATAGAAATAAATCGCGTGCGTTGCCAACCTCTTTTGACAAACTCTAACCTCCTTTTTGACTATCAATATTGAAGGAATATTTTATGGAGTTCTTCGCGCCATTTTGCGTGGACATGTCAAGTGCAAGTTCTTGTTTTGTAAATTAATTTACTGTGGATATTATTGGTCAAAAGTGGTGTTGTTTTGTTTATTAATGTGCTACAATGTAAATAATTATGAAAAACGATAAATTGGACTTTAAATATGGGGCACAAGTTGCAGTTTATTTTTTGCGGTTTTCCCGCGCTCACAACTACCATATTTTACCCGACGTGTTTGAGCTATGGTGCGGCGAGTGACTCCAAGAAAAGCATCAAATTCTGCAGCATCTGGAATTTGATTATGACTTCATTAACTCATGAAAAAGAAATATATATTACGTCAGACTTGGCTGTATGGGCTAGACCCTTTGCCTTCCCTATCATCTCATTCATCATCCAAAGAAACCAAAAAAAAAAGGAATATTTTATTTGACAGATTGTTAGAAGATGACATCGACAGACGACTTTTTACTCGGACTTGATCAATATTAATATTTTTACTCTGTTATTTACACTGAAGTCGACAAATCTATTATGTACCAGACAGACGATATATAAAGTGGGATATATTGTGTGGTCCTTCGAGCCGGGTGTGAAAAGAAGTCCGAGTCCAAAACAAAATACAATCCATTTATTTCAATAAAATATTCTAATTCAAAAGTCGCCCTAATATTCAAAAAGGAGGTCGAAAGTCTTAAAATAATAAATACAGCGCCTCGACAGCGTGTAAGGCCAAAAAAAAATTTGTTTATGTATTGTAAACACATAATATAATATTTAAATAAATTAAAATCTTACCATTCGGTACCGTCATAATATCCATAAACTGAATTGAAATTGAATAAAAAATAAGACAATAAAATTGTCACATTGGAGATAGTCCCAACATTATAACTAACCTAAACACAACAGGCGCACAATAATGATAAAAACTATTAACTCTTAATTAATTGCAGTAGCCATGAGCAAAAACGGGTATGTCACCAATACAAATTTTATCTTGAAAAAATACTTTTATAAGAATAAAAAAAATATTAGACAATAGAATGAGGCAGTACCAACAATATGCCAAAGGTCATATGAGATAGAGTGGACTGTCCAATATAGTGTCACTTTATTAAGCTTCACTGTAACCGGCAAATTGATACGCGTACATATAAATAAGGGGCTGACATAAAATTTTAGTCTACTAACTTTAATGTAAGCCATTGTTACTAACATTTTTTTTATTCATTACAGCCCCTAACACAGAACATATATCAGTAGAATTTACAGACAACAGACGGCTTGGCGAGGATATGATGTAATTTTTTTATGACAATTCATTATTGATTCCACAAGTTGATATTAATGGAACGGGACCGACGGCTTAACGTGCTCTCAAAGGCACGGGAACGGTGGTGTTGTAAAATTTATGACAAATGTACGTAAGAAAAGTGTATTTCTCATTGGTACATGCCGGGTAGGTTTGAACCGACCTTTGTAGGATTTAAGGAACGCGTTCTTACAAACCGAGCCACCACCGCGCCTTACTACTTACTGTTACTAACATAGTGTTAGGTATACTAATAAAAACAGATTGTAATTATCTTATAAATTGAATATTGTATTATCCTATATACCTGACCAAGGTATACATAGTACTAACGTATTTATAAATACAAATGGTGCACTATTGTTGACAGGGGGAAATATTTTGGTGGCGGGTATAATTCTAATAACTCCTATTGTATCGTTTCTTAATTGTTCTTATACTTCCTGTTTCTGTTTTTCTCATCAAATAAATATTATATTATTATTATTAAAGTTGCAACTGCCTCCGTGGTTTAGTGGTTACGACCGCAGTTTAGCCTGGGTTGTAGCAAAATTATTACAGTGATTAATTGTAACAATTAAAGTCGATATGGCGTCCAAGGTACCAGTTGACAAAAATATCTGAGAATCAACCTATTGCATGGGCCTTTAGTAAGTTTAGCTAAATGTGAATCAACTTTTTTAAAAGCATGGTTTGCATAAAGTGGCAAGCTCGTCGATGTCTCTAGCGTACCAGCTTCAATAAATGTCAAACAAACACCGCGTTTAAATCTGTTGTAACCACTAGACCACGGAGTCAGCCAGGAATAAGTACAAGTGCCAATAAAATAACATTAATCAAAATAAAAAAATATATACAATACAAACTTATCCGTTTTTGCTACTAAGCACCAATAAGCAATATTTACTGATTCCGAAAATGTCTTATTAAAAATACATGTTACTATAATTATCTAATGAGTAGACCGTTTTTTAGACATGGCAGCGCTTGCTTAATTAGCAGATGGCTCTTATTGGTTGTTTTTTTAATCAGTCTGCACTTGACATTAAGGTCTCGTTTCGGTACTTAAAATAATAATCCTGTAAGAACTATTATTCGCCTTAGCACTTTGGACATTCATAAGTCTGTCTCTTTCTTGCAATATCTATTCGTAATTTTAGGAATATAAATTATAGTTTTGGAATGTAATGTTAATCATATACGACTGTAGGCATTAAACAAAAACATACTAGGTTCAAATTTAAGCAAAACTGTTATTGCGCATGTCTTGTGACATTGTAATTATGCTTATTTGCAATGGGGTGTATCAGGCAAAGCTTTTTGTAGGTGTCGCTAGCGGCAATGGTACCTTGTTTTACACCTATGACGCATCATTTTTTAAATGTTTTTGTAGACCTTTATTTAAATAACAGAAAAATGTATTTTAAATTAACGTTACCTACCTTAAACGATTAATTAAGAAAGCGCACACCGTCTATAAAAAGAAAAATCCTATCAGGTATATAATACGAAAATTGTGGCTAAAAGATGCCCCGGAAGACCCAAAATTGCCTCTGGCTACCATTCAAGCGAGCTGGCGTGAACATATGATTACAAAAAAATCTATTGAATCATCATAAAACATTTTTTTTATTGAATTGCAAGCATTATCACCATAATAGTCTCTACAACACAGAACCTAAAAGAGATGGCCCTTCCAGAAGTTTTATAATTGAAAAGATGGGTTGTGGAACCTGGTGGTGTTGTAAATCTATGACAAATGTATGTAAGAAAGAAGAGGAAGACAAATTTCTAAGCTTTCCCATGGATTCACCGTGCAGGTGCCGGGTCCATCGTGTGATGAGAAGAATGGTGTCTCAGGCTTGCGACCGACAATAAGGTGGTTTACAAAGGTGGCCTCCTTTTTTATTTTATTGTGCAACAAGACGCATACCATCCACCATTCTACTCCTCTCTTTAATGTCGTCTTGGAAACTATTTCCATAAATGTATTGATGGCAAACCTGCTGGCCCAATACTTTCAGTTAGTGGTGCAAAGATTTTGCTGGATCTCCTCTCACTCCAACTTCCAATGTGAAAATTTGTCATCAAATCATTCCTGTAAGATCACAATATTTATTCAACTTCATGTTGTGGTCTTTTGGAATATTCTGTATGATTCCATTAATGCTGTATTTCTCATTGGTACATGCCGGAGTTTGAACAGAACTTCTTAGGATTTTAAGGAAAGCATTCTATAATCGGCCCCAAATAAAATTAATACTTAACTTAAAAAACATTAAAATAAGGAAAGTTAATAATATCTAAATAGATCAACGACCCTAAATAACTTGTATGCATTTAGATATTTTTTATTATCAGACATATTAAATTTAATGTATTGCATGTCACATGATAGTATAATAATAGACAAAGAGATTGCATTTTAGGGCTGCCATCTACTCAATTTGTTTTTTTTTTAATAGTCAGTCATTAGTGGATTTGGCCTTATGTTTTGATTGTTGAAAGATGTATACTATGCTGTATGTCACAGCTTTGCCTGAGTTGCTGCTGTGATATTAAAGAAGAAGACTTAAGAGATAACTGCCTCTGTGGTCTAGTGGTTAAGTCCATGGATTTAGACTCGGAGGTACCGGGTTCGAGTCCTGGTCGGGACACAAAAATATTTATTCATGTAAATAAATACATTTAATTTATTTGTGATTATTCTTGAGTTTGGTACGCTAGAGATATCAACGAGTTTGCCACTTGTCATGATTGGCCTATAGTAAAGTTGGCTAAATGTGAATCCGCGTATTTATAAGCATGGTTCTAACCACCCCGAAAGGGAAAACGGTTGTGATGATACTTTATACTAAAGAGATTGCCCAAATCCAGGTCCTAACTTTGTTGCAGCGCAATATTATTCAATAATCATATGTATTTTTAGTGGTTATTTTTTATTTAGTACCAACTTCTCTTTTACTCCATCAATAAAATATAATTTAATTAAATAATATATTTTTTATACAATAATGCAAAATTCAGTAAATAAATTGTTGGGAAGATTTCCTTTGCTTTCAAGTCATACACAGCAGTAGTTATTAAATAGTTCTTGTTTGACTTGTCGCTTTAAGATCTTTTTTATTACTTTATTACGCTTTGAAAGTCATTTGACTTGGCGTTGCTCTATGGTTTTCATACAATTTATGCAAAATTCAGTAAAAAAGCGAGCTTTGCTTTGCTTTCAAGTCGAACATAGCATTAGTTACTATACTCTTTAACACAAAGCACTATTTATATGATTAGGTACTTTATTTTAAATAATTCTCTTATTATATTGGCGGGATAGAGGCTATATTAATATTAATGTAAAAATGTTTTTGTCAATTGTTAAGCTATAAAATAAATAAAATTAATTACAGATTAATTATAGCACAAGAACATTTTTTTTGGTCTCTTTCTCTAATAAAAATAGGCTTTCTCATTTCTAAGCATTACATGAATTCACCGTGTCTCAACATGGTAATGCTGACTGTGCCCGACAAGCCGATTTAGATACCATTAAAATAGTAGCAATGTCTAGTATGACAGATGTTTTTGATACGAAAGTCACAATTCAGGCAATAAACAAATAAGAAGGAAATTGTGCTTCATTACATAAAAACCAGATTCATACAGTTCTACAGGCAACACTCACAGTATCCTTGGCACTTTGGTAGCAAATGAAGGAAAGTTTTTTATATATACTTTTTTCATTTTATTTTGTATTTTCTTGCTATTTAATATTATTGTAGAAAAGAATAGACAAACTTGATGATAGTGCTGCACAAAAAGCTACACTTGAATGATAAATGTGCTAAAATTCATTTGTTTTTCTGGGTCCGTGTCTACTTCTATAGTGGCTGGAAATTACACAGAAACCAATTATTCCACATTCTTGGCCCTTAAAAAGTAGTGTTTCATGCCCTTGTTTTAAACTTTTGTTATTTTCCAAAACATGATTATAGATAGAAATGTTAGAATAAAAAGTAAATTGTTCATGAAAAATATTTCGCTCTAGTTTTTTATTTGTTACTTTTGTCCATGACCACCGATGCACCTATTTGCTCCGCCCATAGTTATCCAGTGCTTTTTTATATGCCGTTGACTATACATACATGTAACTTTAAATTAAATCCTTACTCTACCTTCAAATTAAAACAATTATATTTAAGTTTCTTACCAAGTAAAGGAATACGGGGATTGTTGCTGTATGCTTCCATTTCCAACTTTATTATAGTTTAAACATATAATTAACTCTAACTACATGGTAATTATTATTTGAAAAAACTGAAAAGTAAATACACAGAAGCAGCAATCGCACCACAAAAGTAAATAAACAAAAACTTTGTTTTGATATTACTCGAGCGTATAAATTGGATACAATCGTAGAACATTCGTACATTGAATATTTAGTTAGGATTTTGTTTATTGAGTTTAACAAAAACATACAATGAACATTTTTATAAAAAAGTATATTGAAAATCAGAACACGCAAATTGTTGAAACTCTGCTGACATTAGTATAGCGTTTATAAAGCATTTAATTAAATAAAAAGATAAGTTTTTCTGTGAGGTGCCCCCAATATTATTTTTTGCCATGTTTAACCATGGAGCAACGCGCTCACGTTTATTGTAAGTAAGGCACGTCTTTGACTAAAATATTGAAAGTGTCAAGCTCGTCGCGTATATCAAAATGTTGATCATAAATTATTTTAATCACTCCTTTCTGCATTCAGCGCTTAGAATGTCTTTATAAATGCCAGCTGTCGGTTGGTATTCCGTTTCCGGTTTGGTGTCCCACCAATTCCTTAACTAACGTCAAGCTCAAATCGTTAGAAACAGAATGTAGAATAGAGAATATTTTCAGCATGTAGGTAATTAACCTTAGAGACATATTTCTCCCGACGTTTCAGCCAAGTTGCATTGGCCGTGTGGTCACGAGTCGACTGGAACGTGCGATGTAGTCTCGTACACACTGGGCGGTAGATGTAAGCCTACCTACTTATCACTTTTAAAAGTTTTTGGAAATCACGACACACGACACTTACAATGTCCTTGCGACACCGGGCGATTTTTCCCGGCGTCGAATACTATTGATTACTGGATTCCACGATGAAGATGAAGATAGCTAACCCTCTCGATTTAAATTTTTGTGTTTCTTTATTTGCAACTTGGCTGAAACGCCGGGAGAAATATGTCTCTAAGGTAAATCGCGTAAAGACCCGTTAAAATTATAAAAACCATTATGAATGTGCGCGAAAGTTTAAATGTAGTTTAAAACCTGCCTAAACTTAATCTGACCAGTTTGAGTGTGTCCAAGAATAGATTTTTTTTACTTATTAGTACTTGGCTGTCCTTGCTACATACCTACTAATTTGAATTGAAAGCATATAAAGCAAAGCTTGTTTTTTTTAACGAAGTTTGTATGAAAACCATTGACAAACGCCAAGTCGAACGACTTTGAAGAGAAAAAAAAGCGCTAAAGCGACAAATCGAGCATAGGGTCAATAGGGTGCAAACTGCAAGGTTAAGTATGCTTTTTGCCGCGCGTTCGTAATAATCCTTTTTATTTTTTCATTGTCAATACGAGTAAAACGCATTTTGAAAGACTTTCAAAGCGAAAAAAAATTATAAAAGCGCTTAAAGAGACAAGTCGAACGCGGGAATAGGGTTTTTTTTAATGACTGTCGCAAAATCGCCTGACGATACGACCCCAACCTGAAGGGCCACCGCGGGAGGTCGCGTGCCTGAATCACCGTGAGGCCTCCTAAGGAGACCCCAAGGCGCCCTATAAACCGTCTCTCTTTCACTGTTGGCCCTGCGTGCCTTAACAACTAAGTCTGAGTCGTAGCTGCGGAATGAAGGCACTGGGATAGGGCAACAATTTATTGATAATTATTATGTGTTGCCAGGTATTAGGTGACTATAATAGCAGTACAACTATTTAGGAATATTTATTTACAATTTATTTATGATTGGCTATCTTATCTTACCTACCGATATTCTGTGTCCTTATTTTTTACTTTTATTTGAATTTTACTATAATAAGAAAAAATACATTCTATTCTCCATTTGCGTAAGAGGCGTTGTTTTCTCAAAGATGTTTGTCGAGTTCGATTGTAAATAATATCAATAAATCGATTTAAAATTAGGTCGCGTCGAAGCCCGCATAAACTGTCATTGTCTTGGCCACATATGAAACTATTCTTACGATTATGCCATTCTATTAGGACACCATTTCGTATAAAAAATGGTTAGCCTGAAATGTGGCTGAGTTAGAAAGGATAATGTTTTGATAACCCCCGTTATTGAGTCAGATATAACTGGATCACGCTGGTTATAAATCAAAATTCGACAATTTGCCTATTATGTATTTAGAATGGTTTCTTATCCATAGAGTTGCCATAACTTCTAGGAACCAAATACGGAATGTTTTCATCTTCCGATATCCAAAAAAAACTCATAACACATTCAACTCCGAAACGCGACTTGGCACTTCTTTTACGTAATTTCGCTTTGATCTTTCGGTCGACGAGCTTTTCCAAACGCTTTGAATTTTTGATGACGTCGAATAACCAAGACAAGGACACGGGTTTCACAGCGAATGACGTCACCGATTTTACTGCGACTGCTTTTATTACGGCAAATTGTTTCGTGTTCAAAATTGTTGTCTTAGAGAAATAATAATCTGTAATTCATTTTATTTATTTTACCCTAGCATAACAACAATTGACAAAAACTTTTTTTTACATTAGTTATTACATAGTTTCGATCCCGCCAAGTTGAAATCCAGTGTTTTATCTATAATAAAGTACCTGATCATAATAAAGAACCTAATCGTATAAATAGTGCTTTGAAACTATTTCATACATAAATTTTAACCAATTGACTATTTAATTAAATTATATTTTAATGTTGGGGTAACAGAGATGTTGTAATTAATTTAAAAAAAAACACTATTATTTGTTATGATTATTGAATTGTATTTAGTTGAGGCACGCTGCAAAAAAGTTGGGGCCTGGTTTTGGGCAATCTCTTTTGTTATTATTTTTTATATCGTATATTTTATTTGTTATATTTAATAAATTTTTGGGTTTTTCAAATTTTTATTACCTTCGTCATTATTAGTTTTGTTTTGTTGATGATATCACAGACACAGAGAAGAAAGACGAAATATCGTTCTCATTGGTTTAAACGTTGTAATCCCTTTTCTTCCCTTTGCTTTGCTTTATCCAAGTCAAAAGATTATTTCGATTGGCTTAAAGCATCAGCGCTTTGAAGTAACACATTTCCAAGTCAATCAATCGAGCCATTAAGCAGGTCCATTTGTTTATTTATTTAAAATTTGATTGCACAAAAACTTAAAATTAGTGTACATAGGCGAGGTTAATGCCGGGTTGGTTAGGTAAACGTACATCAGCGATTCTACGTCTGGATTTAAGCTGGAGTATATGAAATATGTAAAATATGAAGTATGTAAATTTTGTAAATAATTAATTAATTATTTATAAGTAAAAATATTTGGATTTATTTATTATTGTTATTTTTGTATTAATTTATCATGATGTAGAATTGATTTATTTATTTATATACCTACTTACTTACTTTTAATTCAAATTTTTATTGTCTTGTATTAACTTTATTATTATTTCATTGATTTTATTAGTGTTGAATTTTGATTTATTTTATTATTATTATTTGTCTTTTCTTTCTTTTTATATTAATTTTATACTATATATAATATTAATATTTGTATATTAAATTTAAAAAAAACATAGGTATATTGACAATCTATTTTTAATTAAAATGTATGTATTAATTATAAGATTGACTGCATGGTAAATTGGGCTTTACTGTTAAGCCATGTAATGTTGTATTAATAAATAAATAAATGATGTCTTCTACAGCGCTCAACGTTGCGGCGAACGAGTGCCTTCACTCCGTAGCCACGACTTAGACTAAGCTGTTAAGGCACGCAGGGCCAACAGTGAGAGAGAAGCCCTGGGGACTCCTTAGGAGGCCTCACAATGAGTCGGGCATGCGACCCTCACCCGCGTTGGCCCTTCAGGCAGGGGGCGTATCATTGATGATTTATCGATTAACCGTCATAAAAAAAAAATGCGCTCAACGTCACCTACGTTCTTCTCTTCTTTTAAGAGTCTTTTAATTATCCTGTATTATCGTAATGAAACCGCGTGCTACGCCTGCCAAAGAAAAAACTTGCTGGTACTATTTATGATGTCGTCTTGGATTTAGGTCATAATTTGCGTAATAAGTTTCTTATCACATCTCGTACTTATTATTTTATTAAAACAAAATAAATATTTATTTATTTATTTTACTTTATCACTGCATTAGAATTGGCATTAGGCAATAAAATTAGATTTTGTGTCGCTCAATTGGACGGAGTTCCAGAACATACATATATCTGGAGAATTTGGCCCACACTTGCCACGCTGGCCAGACGGGTTGGCGAGGATATATATATGTATATCTATTATCTTTAATAAAATGGTGCCCTGGTCCTTCGAATTAGGTCAATGTGTCACAACTTTATTTAGGCCAATACGAGTATTTGTCTTGATGTAATTAACAAAATAATACGCAATAGCTTAATTAGCAGTGATTATTTATAGGAATTTTATAATCGATATCCTTGTCATTCATGAATTAGGAAGACGAAAAAGACGGGTCAAAGGTAAGTGTCCACTTGTCGGTATCGTAAGCATGACGTCATACGGAATGCCGATCAGTGGACGCACCTGTTCCGATCTCTTCTTGAATATGTTGTGTATCCAAACATAGTAATGTTTCCTTTTTTTAGATTTATTTTTTCAATTCTTCCTCTTCTGCTAACAAACAAGCTACAACAAATTGTTCTTCATTGCTTTCCTCCATTCTCATAAACTTCACACGTACGCTAACTACGAAAATCTGAATGAACTGGCATCGTCAATCTGTATGCTGGTACTCACCATCGGTAATCCGTACGCTGCCGATACAGTGGACGTACTGTGAAAAATTTATCCATTTGATGCGATGCGTCCATTGCGTACGATACCGACATGTGGACGCTTAGCTCAAACCAGATGCGTGTGCATCACAACACAGCACGTTGCAGCGCAGCGCGTTGCGTAGCAATATCACACCGGCCAGTCTTTGCACTGTAACGTTCTGGACCTATCAATATCGTTTGAGAAATGGAAGACAGTGAGCACAGTGTAAGCATTTAGGAGTTTTCTGACGAAGTATGGTTAGATAGTATATGATGAAGAACTGCTGCTTCTCACGATCCATCAGACCGGGAGAAAAAAAGTGCATGACATATATTTAGATTTGTGACCTTGCGCTGATGGTAAGTGGCGCGCAAGGTCCATGAATATTAGGAACTGGAATCAGATACTGACATCAATCCCTAACACACTTTTTTTGAGCGTCGCCGCACGCCGCAGTACCGAGCTACTGAGCACCTGCTACCAATCACGGAGTCGTAATCGCGGCCTCTTCTTTCTTCTTAGTCGCTACACTCTATGGTTACCCCATGCCCTGTCCGTAGTTACGGAAAGCTAATGCAACCACTGTAAGAAAGCATATACCTTGGCACAGATTCCCCACTGTGTGAGTAGACCAGTCAGCAGCCCTAACGCGGCGGCTTATCTAGATTCTATTACACACTTCGCTTAAAGGAAAGTGGAAACATAGAAGCTGGATGAGCATTCCACATCTTTATTATGCGACATAATGAGTTCCCAACTTTATACGTACGCGTGACTCGCATTCGTGTGGTTTGATTGTGTAATTGAGAGGAAGGAATTATTTTTTCTTCAGAAATCCTATTCAATAATCCACTTGATTGCATCAACTAATGTGTCCTCAAATAACAGAATCGCTTTGCAAGCGTAATCTTTTAGACTGACGAAACATTCCGACAGTTTGCGTGTCATAAAAATGTCACACATTGTATGTTTAGTCTATATGTTATTAATTTTAATTAGCAATTAGTTTTCTTGTAATTATAATATTTTTTGGCTAAATTAAGGCTGAATCAAAGAATAAAAATAAGCTGAATAAAGGAATTTATTGTCTCTAAAAGCACGTTTTCCAGTCAAGCCGGCATAGTGTTAGGGACTGATGTCAGTCATGAATATAGGATTCCAGTTGCTAACATTCACGAACCTCGGTCGCCACTTACCATTAGGTGGGCGCAAGGTCGTGTCACGCTTTAAAATGCTGGACTGGGGAAATTGCGGCATGAATGTCAATGGAGAATAATACATCTTACGCCTCCGTTTCGCGAATGACATAGTCACAATAGCTAGCTCGCTGGAGCATCTTAGCTGAATGCTAACGTCTTAAAACATGGCATCAGGTTGGCCTCGTTATGAACTTGGACAATCGTCGTACCGAGATCAATCTGCGTGGGTAACGAACGCCACTCTCGAAGTTGTGCCAAAATATGTCTACCGTGCAATTAGGCATAGCCAACCTCAGCAAAGAATCCGACAGATGCATTCAGCTAGGATGTGCGCCACATCTTCTTATCAAACATACTCCAGTGTTTGAATACGAAAGTTTTAAACCAGTGCGTTCTTCCGGTGCTGTCGTGCACGTGCAGACACGTGGACACTGACTGGGTTCATTCATTTCATTTCATTACAGCCCCTAGAACACAGCGTCCTAGACCTCCACTGCTGGAGATGGGCCTTCCAGAACTGGAGAATTTGGCCTACACTCGCCACGCTGGCCAGACGGCTTGGCGAGGTTATGATGTCAATTTTTTATGACAATTTCTTAACGATTCCACAAGTTGGCATTAATGGAACCGGGACCGACGGCTTAACGTGCTCTCCGAGGCACGGGAACGGTGGTGTTGTAAATCTATGACAAATGTACGTAAGAAAAGTGTATTTCTCATTGGTACATGCCGGGTGGGTTTGAACCGACCTTTGTAGGATTGAAGTTACGCGTTCTTACAACCGAGCCATCACCGCTCTTTGGCTGGGTGTGGTCTATAAATTTAAGGTTGCTCAGCGGGCTATGGAGAGAGCTACGAGTATGCTCGGTATTTCTCTGATGGATAATGTTCTGAAACGTAGAAATCCGTCAGAGAACCAAAGTTACCTATATACTCGTAGAGCCTTTAAAATTAAGCTGAAATGACAATGGGCGGGACACGTCTGTCGCAGAACCGATGAACGATGGAGTAGCCTAGTTCTGGAGTGGAGATCTCCGCCAGATGGACGGATGACCTGAAGAAGGTCGTTGGGGGCTGGGCTGGGTTGGCTGAATGAGGGTGGCAGGATATCGTGTGAATTGGAGGCCTATATCCAGTAGTGGAGAGACACAGGCTGCAAATGATGACGTTAATGATGAAAAGCATGCAGATGTAAAATAGGTGAATTATACTCTATTAGTGGTGGATCGAGTCCCATTTTTTTTAAACGAAACGCTACCGTTTCCCGGAGCACGAAATCGTTGCGAAAACGGTTCTCGCTGCAACTGGTATTGAGACAGTGCGGCGGCAGCTGTAAGAAAATAACGTAGTTTGCGGTTTTAAATTATACCTATGTGTTTCAAATAAAATGGCTGCGGGTAATATAGTATAGAATGCGAGAGAAAAAGGTAAAAGCTGTTAACCTAATAGTACGTTAAATTTATATGTAATTTAAGTACCTACTTTATAATTCAGAAATTAACCATTGAGAATAATAATTTTCTTACGTACATTTGTCATAGATTTACAACACCACCGTTCCCGTGCATCGGAGAGCACGTAAAGCCTTCGGTCCCAGTTCCACTAATACCAACTTGTGGAATCGTTAATAAATTGTCATTAAAAAGTCTGTTCAGCCGGGCGAGTGTAGGCCAAATTCTCCAGATATTTGTTCTGGAAAGCCCATCTCCAGCAGTGGGTTACTAGGACGCTGTGTCTTAGGGGCTGTAATGATGATAATGTTGATGATAAAGAACTCTATTTTATTTACAAAAACGGTTACAGATCCGGATCCTTTTTAACTCTGTCCAATTGAGCCGATCTCCAGCAGTGGAGGTCTAGAACCTTCTGTAATGAAAAAAAATAAATATACACAATATACGGTGTGGAATTGATTTAATATCAAATATTTTAATATTATAACTATCTACCCAGAAGGAAGCTGGTGCATGGCTTTACGCCGTCCCATCAGCTCCTCTTGGTACACTCCTGGATAAGGACAGTTTAAGAATAGCAGTTTCATTACGCCTTGGTTCAAAGATATGTCAACCTCACATATGCCGGTGTGGTTCTCAAATTGATGAAATTGGTTTACACGGGCTTAGTTGTCAAAAGAGCGCAGGCAGATCTGGAGAACCAAGCCTTAAATGAGTTTATAAAGAGAAGTTTATGGTCTGCTAAAATCCCGTCCGTCCTTGAACCATCAGGTCTTGCACGTAGTGATGTTAAAAGGCCGGATGGTATGTCTCTTGTACCATGGAGTGAGGGAAGATGTCTTGTTTGGGATACCACCTGCCAAGATACCTTTGCCGCTTGCCACATTTTCTCTACATCAAAAAAGGCCGGTTCGGCTGCTCATACAGCCGAATTTAAAAAGCACATCAAATATAATAGCATTAAACAAAATTATAACTTTGTGGCATTTGGGGTTGAAACAATGGGGTATATTCTCTTGATACCCACAAATTCATAAAAGAGCTGAGTAAACGATTTTTTCAAGAGTGTGGCGATCCCAAATGCCATAACTACCTAAAACAGAATATTTCAATTATAATTCAACGAGGAAATGCGGCGAGCGATTTAGGTACCCTCCCTGGTTGTAAGGCCTTAGTTTTTTTTGTAGAATAGTTTTAATTTCATATGTATTTTTAGTTTAGTTTTATTTATAATTAGTTTTTTAATAAATTTTGACAAGGCCCCTTTACAGCCGCATTTGAGTTATTTTAAGTGTCTTCATCTTAAGGTTCCTACTGCCAGTTCTGTTCTTTATATACGAGTATGTAGTAAGTAAATAATAACATAACTAAAAAAAATAAGTACTTAATCATAGACCTAACCAAATTCCGGTGGGAATGTACGGTGACAAAATAAAGAATAAAGAATCTATTTTAATATTTTTATATCTACTTCGAATAAGTGGCAAAAAAATATTATAACTTAAAATAAAAATACAGAAGTACGTTTTTTTATTTTATTATTCAGTATATTTTATGAACCAATATGGTTCGTTTCAGAAATAATCATAAAAAAGATAATGCCACACCCAACTTAAACAAATTGATTATGCACGCGCGGTGAGTAGGTAGCTTACCCTTTTTTTTATTTGGCTGATGTAACTTTTGATCTACTTGCATTTATAGACGCGCATTTTTAGGCTAACTAAATAATTGCAGATTAGGTAATAATTCAATAATAAAATTTTAAATATTAAGTTTTTTTTTATTCAGTTAAGGTTAGCACCGAGCATGGCCTTTACACGAACCTTGTTTGTATTTAAGTATTTATAAGTTGTTTTATTTATGTATTTTATTTTATATTTATTTTATTTATAATTTTTATCTTTAATATTATATTGTTGTAGTATTGTTAATTTAGTTAAACCTGTACGTGAGCTAGGGTTTTGGCATAAAAACAGCGTCAGTTAGTGCATCACATTATGTGATGTACAGCTGACTAAAGCTGAGCCAAGACCCTTGCCACATCATATAAACTTATCTTAAAATATTGTGTTCTAGTTCTTATATTAATGAATGTGGCAATAAACGTTTTTATTCTTATTCTTCTATATATATTCTTAATAATTAGCAATATTACACGTCAAATTACATACTATTTTTATAAACATAAACCAAGAGATAAATAAAAAGAAATTTGATTGTACACAATATTTTATGTATACTATTTACAAAAATTGAACTACACGTTTAAATTTTGGCAAAACCTCCTAATTAGATCCCATGATATAAACCCTGACTCATCATATCATTTTTTTATTTATTGAAAACTTTATTGTAAGGCCGCGTTCGTTTTAAGAAATGTTAGCATGAAAATACCACTTTTTTTAGCACAAGTCATTCGTTTAATGAAAATTCTAACATTTGATGCTAAATTCGTATGTCAGTACCGTGTTGAAAGGAGGGTTATTGATGTTACTTTTTGACAGATGTCATTTAACATAAGAAATGGTTTGTGTTATATTATATTTGTTTAAAATGTATTTTAAACGATTCTATGTAATAATTTCAAATACCATAATACATTGTCAATTGATTTGTTATTATTTGTTACTTGTCATAATTGTCAAAAAGTAGCCTCACCGCTCGTTTTTTAAGAATTGTTAGCATTGTTAAAAAAAGTGGCATTTCTTAACAAAAACGACATTTCACGCTGGTTTATGAAGTTGCTAAGAAAGGTTGGAAATGCTATAAAACGAACGCGGCCTAAATATATATATATATATATAGGTAACTAAAAGATGAACGTAATGCCGCAGGACATTCTTTTCCCGTTAACCTTTGGGACATAAAAAATTGCGTACTGTGCAAAACCAAGAAGCTGCTTCGATTTGGATTAGCTTAGTTTTTGAGTTATTATTATTATTATTTATTTGTTTGTACTTGGGTAAGCTTTACAATGTTTAAATAAATTGTATAAGCTTGTTATTGTGTCACCTGGGAGTGAACTGACCCCTGTCATTCAGAAATATCTACGACAGGGTTCAGGACATCCAATCTAAATTTAAAGTGTAAAAACATACTTGTTATATAGTGTCAATAAACGATTTTTTATTTTATTTTTTTATTATAGTTCCAAAAATGGGAGAAACTAACCGAAATAATTCCCCACCATTATGTCGGCTATGAACTAGCTGTTTCACACTTCGTTTAAAGGACTCCAGTTATAAGAATGAAACAACACACTGGCAGGGAAAGCATTCCTCATCTTAAACGTGCGAGAGATGTGTCTCCAAAGTTATATGACGCGTAGTATCGGCGTACACGGGGAGTGCAGGGGGGCAGGATTTTGTTTAAGTCTACAAACTATCTTTCGACCGCCTCCGTGGTCTAGTGGTAACAAACGTTGCCGTGAACTCGGGAGGTCGTGGGTTCGATTCCCACTGGGGGCAAGTTGTACATTGTATAATTTGTCTCGGTCTGGGTGTTTATATGTATAATATGTATATATTTACAAAAAAAAAAAGTATAAAATGTAGTTTATCAACCATCTAGATTCCGTAACACAAGCCTCGTAGCTTACCACGGAAACTAGATGGCGCTGTGTGACCTGTCGGGAATTATTTATTTTATTATTATCTACTTTAATCGATAAAGGTTAAGAAAAAATATTTTTTCCATTTGCAAGGAAATCGTGCGGGCTTCCACCTCTCGCTAGCAACGCTGCAAGCAAAAATGCCGCGCTCAGTGTACATACAAAATTTAATACCGCTATGGGAGATTCTTTCACGGATGACGTTATAAACCGTTTTGCTGAAAGTTACTTTTAAAATAGCTAATGTACATATAATTAAAGAATTTATATAAAGCATTAAGTGCCTCCGTGGGCTAGCGGTCAAGTCAGTGGATTTAGACTCGGAGGTACCGGGTTCGATTCCTGGTCGGGACACAAAAATATTTATTAATGTAAGTAAATATATTTAATTATTATTTAATTTATTTGTGATATTTCTCGAGTTTGGTACGCTGGAGACATCGACGAGCTTGCCACTTGTCATGATTGGCCTATAGTAAAGTTGGCTAAATGTGAATCCGCTTATTTATAAGCGTTGCTTCTGACCACCCCGAAAGGGAAACGGTCGTGACGATACTTTACTTATATAAAACATATCTATTTTAATTTATAATTTTTGGATTATAAAAAATCTGATTTGCCCCCCTTGGCCCAGAACCTGGGTACGCCCATGACCCGTATGGATAGTGGCTATAGTATGGGGGTGCGAAGCTATAAAAATCTCAGCCTAGATCTGTTATCGGCTATCAAACTCAACTGACTATGAAAGAGCGAGATAGCACTATGTTTATTTATACCCCGTCTCATTTTAGCCGATAGTGACAGACTGGTTTTCTATCGTAAAAACGCAAGCGTATTTCGTCATTATTTTTTACATGGTGAACTAGGGCAGTATACAACTATATTTATTCAGTGTTACAACTGAGGTTTTTAATTCGAATATTACGTCATAGCGTCTAAGAGATCTGAAGATGTCATTATCAAGGACTTTGTTGAAGTTAAATGCGCGCGTTCATAAATTTAATATCTTCTTTTGAATGATTGGTCTCCTTTTACGTTGCGAAATCGTATGTGATTTGTTTAGACAATTGTTTTGTGTGAATTATTATTATTAATAATGACATTCATTGACTTTCAGACGCGGTACGAAGTTCGCCGGGTCAGCTAATATATAAATATAAAAAACTAAGTTTTTCCTTGCGCCCTTATATTATTATGGGTGCGATATTTCGTTGAAATGTCGTGAGACATTTGCAAAGCATTAAGGTCGAAAATTCAAACAGTGCGTACGATATGTCAAAGTTACGTCGTGCTAGCTAACTCTTATGGTGACTATTTGCTATAGGATATTGAACCTTAGGTTGGTTGGAAATTAAATTCCTTGACTGTACATACCAAGTACGAATATATAGGTAGACCCCTAAATTTAATAAGTAGAACACAATAAACTGACCAATCACTGATTACTAAGTTGTAAACCAGTTTTATCTACTATTGGGAGATAGATGCAGAAATGTGTATTCACAGAACAGAAAAAAATTCAAGCAAAGCTGGACTCGTTATACACAATGCAATGCTGGTACCAACACTTATGTATGGAAGCGAGACGTGGATATGTCAGAATACGCATGAGATTAGAGTTAATGCAGTAGAAATGAGGTCGTTGCGTCGGATATGCGGCGTAATACGTAATGGTGAAATACGCAAAAAGGTAGGTATGAAAGAATGCATAGGAATAAGGCTCCGAGGGTTGGGGCATGTTGAAAGGATGAGCGAAGAGAGATTGACGAACCAGATAATGCGAAAGTTGTGGGTAAAAGAGGCCCTGGTAGACCAAGACTCACCTATCACGATCATATAAATAAAACAATAGCTGAAGGTGCATTAAAAAGCAATCGAAACAAAAGGGCATGTATGAAGAGGTTGAAAAATGTTGAAGAAGCGAAAGAGGTATGTCGTGATCGTGACAAGTGGCGCTTAATTGTCTCTGCCTACCCCGCAAGGGATTTGGCGTGAAGATATGTATGCATGTAGAAAAAAATATAATAAATTATACATATTTATTTTTATTTATGTGTTAGAAAACTTAAGTTTAGGGCCATATATCTGGAGCATTTGGCCTCACTCGCCACGCTGGCCAGACTGGGTTGGCGAGGATCTGATGTCAATTTCAAGTTCGTATTTAGTGGAACCGGGACCAACGGTTTAACGTGCTCTCCGAGGCACAGGAACGATGGTGTTGTCAATCTATGACAAATGTACGTAAGAAAAGTGTATTTCTTATTGGTACATGCCGGGAGCGTTTGAACCGAACTTTCTAGGATTTTAAACGAAAGCGTTCTTACAACCGATCCATCACTGCGCCAAATATGTATATGGTATAATTATGTCCATTAAATGAATATTGTCTACTTGTAAACTTATTAGTGGACAATATTATTTTATACATAGATATACAGAACGGCGTTAACACTTAGCATAAAGTTAATTTTAAGGCTGGGTAAGCAAATTATCTGTGATTGTAACGATAAAGTTAAAAATGGCGTCAATTGTCTGACCTTTAAAATAAAACTGATACATTCGACGCCACACAGATACCTACTTCAATTCGGGGCATCTAAACGACAGCTACTCGTAGTTAAAGTTCCTAAGCGCAAAGTGAAAAATATGCAATACTACGCGAGATGCTACCCAGGTTTCACTTACGATGTCTATCCGCTTTGTCTGTTCTGTGGCATTATCAGACGTCTGTAGGTTAGGAACGTGGCGAAAGACCTAATGACCTGAAAGATATTTAGGTACCGAGCATATATTTCATAATTACGAATTTGGGGGATATACTCTTGCACGTCCTATCGTCATATCGACAAGAGGGCTGGCTCTTTCTTCGCCCAAAGAATCAGTATTGCAATTCAGCGAGGAAATGCAGCCAGCGTTCTTGCCACCATTCCACGCGGACGGGACTTATATCCCTATCCTTAGAAAAAGTAAAAAAAGTAAAGTATCATCACGATCGTTTCCCTTTCGGGGTGGTCAGAAACCACGCTATGAATAAGCGGATTCACATTTAGCCAACTTTACTATAGGCCAATCATGACAAGTGGCAAGCTTGTCGATGTCTCCAGCGTACCAAACTCGAGAAATATCACAAATAAATTAAATATTAATTACTTAAATGTATTTTTATTTACATTAATAAATATTTTTGTGTCCCGACCAGGAATCGAACCCGGTACCTCCACGTCTATATCCACGGACTTAACCGCTAGACCACGGAGGCAATTTATCCTTATAATCCTTAGTATTATTAATATTTATTAAATTTTATATTTTGTAAATATTTTTTTAAACATGTATTTCTTATTAATAATTACAATAAATAAGATAAAATTGCCGTCACCACATTGACGTCAAAATTATATTATAATAAATTTATTTTTATTATTTACTTATTTACTATTATTATTCTTTAATTATATATTTTTAGAATTATACGAAAAAATATTTTATTTTAGTTTCAATGGAAAACTGATTTATTTAGCTTAAGTTACGATGGGGCTGACATGCTCAATTTGGGTAAAAGCCCCTAATAAAATATGATTTAAAAAAAAAAAAATGTCATAACATTAAAAGTATACCGGAGTTCTTCGCGCCATTTTGCGTGGACATGTCAAGTGCAAGTTTTTGTTTTGTAAATTAATTTACTGTGGATATTATTGGTCAAAAGTGGTGTTGTTTTGTTTAATAATGTGCTACAATGTGAATAATTATGGAAAACGATAAATTGGACTTTAAATATGGGGCCGAAGTTGCAGTTTATTTTTTGCGGTTTCCCGCGCTGTCAACTCCCATATTTTACCCGACGTGTTTGAGCTATGGTGCCGCGAGTGACTCCAAGAAAAGCATCAAATTCTGCAGCATCTGGAATTTGATGATGACCTCATTAACTCATTAAAAATTTAATTATTTTATTCGGAGTAAAATACAATCAGTATAAAAGAATTACAATATAAAAGCTACCTAAATAATAAAATTAAAAATAAACTAAACTATAAATAAAAAATGTCCTCTAGAGACGTCCCATCCGAGATAGTCCCAAGGAGACTGGCAACATTTCCCCTCTGTATAGCAAGGCTAATACGTTGGCAGAAATAATTGCCAGCCTTCCTGTCTCCAGACCTTTCTGTCAGCCGCTTTGACAACTCCTTGGCCAAGCGCCTCGCTGACGGTCCCCATGGGCCCATCGTCTCGACCCCAAACGGCGCAAACTCGTAACCGGAACTAAGGTTGGCATATTTGCGCAATTTGAGGTTCTCCGCAGAAAAAGCCGCTCTCCCCGCACCTGACGAGGTCGCCTGGATGTGAGATGGAGCTAATGTGTCTACACACGTCGCATCCCACACCAGAGATCTGCCAAGTTTCCACGGCCCAACAGTCATTCCGTCGGGTCTCTTGCCATCGCTCCGCACAATCCCAGATGGTTCTAAGATTGCGGGTACACCAGCAGTGACAAGAGCCCTTCGGATGATGTCGTTGAGAGCCGCGTGACGAGGAATGCGGCCAGCACTTCTAGCACAAGAAAGCCCGTGGTGTCCGAGATGATCGACTGGTTCTCCGCATCGACACTGGTGCGGGTGGACAGTCCGGGCTCCGAGACGAAGGCACACCGCCATGGTCAGTGTATGTCGGTCAAGGAGTGTGCCAACCGATGCTGAGGGAAAAGCCTGCAACCAAAGACCTGACTCCCTAGTGGAAACGGCCATGAGGCGAGCCCGCTCTTTTATATTACTAGCAGATAAAATATCTTCCTGTACCAGTTTGCAGAGCGGCTCGTCCCATAGTCGTTGGATTTTTGGTGAAATTGGAACCGAAACATTTGGACATGCTACTGACCAGGCATCTCTGGCATCTGACAAGTACGACGGCTCAATGGAACCCAGAGATGGGTTAGTGATTCTCCCGTAGAGCTCGACAGTACTATGTACAGACGACAGAAAAGCTGGCAGTGCTACACTAGAAATTTTGCGGGTTCCCAGGCCTCCGAACCGAATTGGTAGTGAAGCCTGGGCCCAAGTACGGTCATTCATGGGGCAATTTAGAATTTCGGTTAGTGAATTTTGCAATTGTTTGTCTAATAAAACTAGTTCTTCTGAAAATTTCCAAAGTTGAGAGCAACGGAGTACATACATAAATTTGGGAGCGAACAAACAATATCGTATGATAAAAAGTGCCATGTGGGGTTGAATTTTGAATAAGCGTTCTGAAGTTAAGTTAAATTTAGTTAATTGTTCCTGAACATAAATTTGGATGGATTCATCTAGGATTGGTGATCCTAGGAGCCGAAGGGTTTCATTATTTAAAATTTTGATATTGGGCGCTAGACTATTAAATTTGGAAATAATTTCAATTTGTTTGTCATGAGTTAATAAATTTGATAAATAAAGTTCACATTTTGAAAAATTTAATTCTAAACCTATGGTGCCAAAATCATATATAAGTTTTTGAAGGTCATCGAGAACTGTATCTGCATTTCCTCCGATCGTGCCATCATCGAGATACCATATATTAAATTTTGAATTTAGGCTGCTTATGATATTATGTATTGCCAAACTAAAGATGGCAGGACCGAGCGGATCGCCCTGTTGACAACCAACTGCCGAGAGTATAGTGTTGTTTTTATAAATTAATTTTGAAGAGGTGCTATAGCACTGCCAAAGGTAACTAAAAATTTCCGGGGTCTGTTGTTTAACTTGGTCCAACATGACACCTCTATCAACCGAATTAAACGCGTTTTTGACGTCCACCTTTAACATCACATCTCCCCCGTGATGCACTACAAAGCTCCGAGCAGCATGTACAGCAGCTTCGCAGCCACCCTTGGAACCAAACCCCACTTGTAAAGGTTGAAATTTCGAGGTAAGAGTAGGTAATATGATTTTACTACAAATTTTGGATACTATACGGCGCAAAGTGCAGCCGACGGCAATCGGTCTGATACCACCGTCTTTTTTTTAAGTGCGCATATGTTTGCGCCGTATAGTATGTCAGTGATGCTAATAGGTACTTGGCCGGACAACATAATATTCACAAGTGAGGTTAAGGCGACAAGGAGGGGTTCAGCAGCGTCGCCTGCTGTACCGCCGATCAGATCCTTGTAGTGCTGTGGAGTAAGACCATCAAGGCCACCTGCCGATCCATTTTTAAAGGACAAAATGGCATTTTGCACTTCCGAGGATGTTATTTGGAGGCAAGGCTCATTTTGTCCTGGAGGATCGGGGAGCAGAAGTGTTGTTGCTGGTGGAGGGTGTTTGTTTTGGAGGGCAGCCAAAGTTTCTGGAGAGTCAGGAGCGACAACATCATGAGAGAAGAGAAGGTCAGCAGCTCCCTTCAGGTCACCGTCATTAATTTTGTCCTCAATTTTTTTAATGCTGTAGTTTTTGGAGTGGTTTTTGAAAGGGGGTGGGGTGATGATATTTAGTCCGTCTGAAATTTGGTCACAATTGTCTTTGATTTTTTGGGTTAAGGAAACGCTGTGACCCTCTCCTCTCTTGACATATAGAGTCCGGTACGCAAAAGTAAGCAGAAATTCCCAGCTTATTTTTGAATTTTCAGCTACTACTTTATTTATTAATTTTGTTACTCATTAAAAAGAAAGATATATTACGTCAGACTTGGCTGTATGGGCTAGACCCTTTGCCTTCCCTATCATCTCATTCATCATCCATCGGGAGAAGAGAAACAAAAAAAAAAATTAAAAGTATACCATACTAAAAGTAAAGCATACCTACGTATGCAAAAATTATAAACGGGTGCGTGGGTAATTAATATTGTTCGTATTGTAGGCAAAGTCCAAGCATCCATAGACATGTATTTTCGCTCCAAAAATATTTACCATACGCGTAACCGAGGAACTTCCACATAAAAATCCGAGCAGTGTACCGCTGGCGGCATTTCTCGCAATCAAGTCATGCTACAAGCCCGTCTGTTCGTGACGATTCGTTAAAACTTGCGCGAAGTGTATTTTATTTATGTGATTTTATTTTTTAACCTTTGAAGGATTGTTTTGTAATTTTAAGGTGAGTTTTTTAAATATTGATTACATTTTTGTTTAACTATAGTTCGTTTAAACTTTAACACGAAAATATTCATACTTTATATTTACACTACTTAAATGACCTATATATAAATAACAATAATTATTTAAACGAAATAATTAATTGTCATAAATACAATAACATCCTCCGTGGTCTAGCCGTTATGTCCGTGGATTTAGACTGGTAGGTACCGGGTTCGATTCCTGGTCGGGACACAAAACATATTTATTAATGTAAATCAATTCATTTAATTAATTTGTGATATTTCTCTGGAGACATCGACGAGCTTGCCACTTGTCATGATTGGCCTATTGTAAAGTTGGCTAAATGTGAATCCGCTTGTTTATAAGCGTGGTTTCTGACCACGCCGAAAGAGAAAATGGTCGTGATGATACTTTACTATAAATACAATATAAGTATAATAGATTTACGAGATAAATCATATTTAAAATTTGAAAAATCTGTATTATGAATTTATTGTGAGTTTTTTTATGTTTTATTGTTTAGGGTAATTGTAAAAACATACATATACGAGTAAGTAGATCGTTTATAAATGTTTTTTTATTATTATTTATTGTTTGGGAAACCGTTTATTTTCTTTATTTGATTACATATACTATACAATAGGTGGTAGGGGGACTGATAGTGGTAATTTGCCCAGTCTGCTGAGGCCGGGAAGTATCCACCGTTTGTACCGATAAACGGGAATTGCCGCCATGCCCAGTCAATCCAGCTTAGTGTTAGGGACTGATGTCAGTCATGAGTGTCTGATTCCAGTAGCTAACATCCATGGACCTCGCGCACCACTTACCATCAGGTAGGCGCAAGGTCACATATCCAGCTAGTATTTTTTTTAAAAAAGCTATAAAATATGTATTAATTTAGGTTACCTTCGACAAAGTTAGGTTAATTTTTCGATTGAAATTTAATTATTTACTAACTAGCTGTTTCATCCGGCTTTGCCTTTGTAAATGGCGACACGAAATAAATTCCAGAGGAAAAATATTCTTCATGAAATACTGAAGCCAATTAACGTATTTAAAATAATAAGGATTATTACCGTATTTGTGCAAATAGCTTTTCAATTACCGCTATATATTTGCCCATTTTTTTTAATATTAAAATGTATATAGTATGTTATCCTTACAAGATAGACAGATAGATATGACATCATGGACTCATCTGTAGACCTATATAAGATACACAATTCCACCATACTATATTTTGTTATATCTCAAAGGGTTTATACCGTTTTCGTGGAAATATCAGACAGTTAGTCGGGTCGTCCAGGCCCGGATGGCTAATGGGCCTGGGTTGGGGATGGGGACATTCCCCCATTTTCCCCGGCAGGATAATAATAATAATAATAAAAATTATTTATTGCACAAAGTTAATTAACTTAAAACTAAGCGCATAGGCGAGCTTTATGCCTTAAGGCATCTTCTACCAGCTAACCTTTGTGAAATGTAATTACAGGCAGAGTGCCAAAAAATATATAAATGATAGATAATGAGAGATACTATAAAATATTAATTTATACTAATACTATACATACATAATACACACATACAATAGGTACACTACACATAATACTTACTGAAAGGGTAATATTTACATAGAATACATACACTTAAATGTTTTTTTTTTTTTTTCACAATAACGGAATAGGAATGAGGTCAACTACGAATATTTTGTATCGATAAAAAGTGAGAGTATAGATTATTTTTGAAGGAGCCTGCAGTTTGAAGAGTGCGAAGGGAAAGGGGAAGGGAGTTCCAGGATCTCAGCGGGCAACCACCCACCGGTAATTCATGCACTTTTGGTGCTGGGCGCCGTCACTGTATAACAGCGCCCGTGTGGCTCACGAACCCAGGGGGTCTAGGTTCGACTACTTCAGCTCTCCTCCAAGAGCACTTCTCTAGGAAGCGGTCTCCCGTTGGGGGGCCGAGCGCAAGACGGAGCGATATTCTAAAGATGCTTGAAGTGTCCGTTGTCCCAGACAGCTTACTTTTTTCCTGCACCTCTAACAAATATCGTTAGTTTATTGCTTATTGTTTATTAATTATCCGTAGGAACCTTGTTTTTGGGAACATTTGTCAAAGTTTACCATTTTTTATATGCAATGTAATTAATACAATGACACAGAAAAATAGCCGGATACGAGAAAGCAAGGAACAGTCTGCTACTATATAGTGGTACATTGATTATATAAACCAAGGTTGGATGCAGCTGTAAAGGGGCATTGTACTTATCAAAAACATTGTCTTATGTCAAATAATAATAATGATGTATAATAATTATTCAATAATTTAATGTCAAATATAATTATAGCAGGTGTAAATGGGCGTTGTAACTTATGAACTAAAATTAAAACTAAGACTAATTATTATTATATGTCAATTTATATATATATATATATATACTAAATAATATAAAATATATATCTTACTTGGTAAAATATTTGGCAATAAAATTTTTAAGCTTCTATATATTTTACCAAGTAAGAAACACATCTAACACATTTTATTTGTTGCAGATAAAATATATATCTTATTATTTTTGTATAATAAAACATAGTATATTGTCTATAACATTAACATGTTAGTGTATACAAAAACTTAACAATTTATATACTTAAACCTTTCTCGAGAACCACTCTATACATTAGTGAAAACAGACAGACAGACGTGACAGGATAAGAACAGGATTTTGTTTTATAATAATCTATATAGATTTGGAATACATCGCAACGCGGCTTTTAATCTCATTGCAAACAAGTTAAGATGCAATAGTTAATAACACTTGCATAGGGATTGCTTTGCGCATAATATGTTTACCTAATTAGAAATTATCATGTGCAATCGTTTTATTGAACAAAATCGTGCAGTCCGATGAGAATTTTGATGTGTTCGCATCAACGGATGTGGAAAGTAAAAACATTGTCCTAAAGTACTTGAAGCCATATTAATTCGCACATCTAGTCACTCGTGTTTTAATTTTGTTATGAAATATGTATTGTTTAGATGTATAATCTGTTATGTACATTTTCATAGAAATAAATAAATAAATCATAGACTAACACATTATATTCTTAGTCAACCGTTTGGCCAGGCGTGGCAAGTGTTGGTCAAATTCTGTAAGGCCCATCTCTAACAGTGGAGGTCTAGGAGATGTGATAAATAAACATAATATAAATTATGTTTAAATGGGGTGTGGTATCTTGGTTCTAAGAACGCTGTCCTTAATATACAAAGGTCGGTTCAAACCCCGGCATGTACCAATGAGAAATACACTTTTCTTACGTACATTTGTCATAGATTTACAACACTACCGTTTCCGTGCCTCGGACAGCACGTTAAGCCGTCGGTCCCGGTTTCACTAATACCAACTTGTGGAATCGTTATTAAATAATAATAAATTGACAAGGTATCCTTGCCAAGCCGTCTGGCCAGCGTGGCGAGTGTAGGCCAAATTCTCCAGATATATGTTCTGGTAGGCCCATCTCCAGCAGTGGAGGTCTGGGACGCTGTGTTCTATCTTTGTTGAATATTAAGGAAATCGTTCTTACAACCGAGTCACCACTATTATTTTATATTTAGTAAATATATAAGAAAGCATGTAATTAGGAAAGACCTTCAAGTAAATAAAGGTGAATCACCTGTGACGTCATATCACGTCACCTCACCGACCACTACTGGCCACTGTCGCGATATAAAAACAATCGTAAAACATCACTCCACTATTACAGTATAAATTATTTAGACAACAACTTTAGTTCGGCACCTTGACTTTGATACAAACCGGTCATCCAATACATTTTATTAGTCACCAGCGCTTTAAGAGACCGCATAATTTAAATAAAAATAAAAATTACTATACAAATAAAAATAAAAAACTAAAATTATAACCGTCCGATTTGCGTATTCAAATTCAAATTCAAAAATTCTTTATAGAACTAAAAAAATATTGTACATAGGCGGGCTTGACTAAGCATTTTCTAACAACCAATCTTTGGGAGTGTGGAGAGGTAACAACGAAGAGTGCAATTTATTATAATAGACTTACATATACTGAATAAATATATACATAAATACCTACATATCTATATATATTATAATTAAGTTAAATTAGTACACACATGGTTAAAGTAACAGTTGATTTAGAATAATAATAATGATAAGCATAAATTACATAACATAAGTGATTAATATATTGAACTAGGACACACTATTCTGCTTATTTAGCGTAGTGTGCCGAGGACACTCGCTGTGTTCCCCCGTTGAACGGCGAGGCTGACTCTTTGAACAAAATATTATCTACTTAAAGGGTCACCCGTCGCCAAGCGGAGTTTTTCCCTAAGTTCACGAGGGAACGCCAGAACCTTCTCAGACCACGAACTCATCGTTTCGACTGCAAATGGGAGGAAGTAGTGATCAATGATGATCTCCGCGTATTTGTTGCGTTTAAGGCGCGCGGCTGACTCACATGTAACGGACAGAGTGTGTCAATCTATTTGGCATCCCAAACCATCAGACCTATCCTCGATGGTTCGAGGATGCAGGGGATATTAGCAGATGTAAGCGCCCTTGATGGGATGTAATTGATTGCATGATGTCTCGAGATCCTAACAGCACTTAATTATTCAAGAGTGTTGTTTTGAGAAATGGATTTTGGAAAATTTGGGAAAATTATCTTCTCGTCTTCTAAACTAATATGAAAAAGCGTCACAGGCGCGACAACGAATTGGCAACCACTTCAACTTAGCACGATATTCAGAGATGTGATCGTGTTTACGTAAACAGAAGATGAACCGGATACAACCGGAACCGAAACATTCCCTCGCCCAGACGACGCGACGCACGAATATATGCTGTCTATAAAAGTTAGATATTTTGCTAGTGGACGTTTGGTGGCGTAAAATAAATGTAACAATTTGTATTAAATTATTTGATCTCTTTGACTCGATAGATAGATAAATTCTGTATTGCACAGAAAATAAATCATTTACAAAAGGTGAGCTTAATGTCTACAACATTAACTAACAGCTAACCTTTAGGAGAAGTAAGCAGGGATTGTGTGTACATGACCGCTAATGTTTGACAATGTTTTTTTATTGAGAAAATATAACTAAAATAAAGCTATGTAACTTATCTACTGTAATATAATATAAATATAAATAAATAACACATAATTGTACTTAATGCATACTATAAAATAAATAAATAATTTATATATCACACATTCACAACACGATTGTCAATACATATACAATCATTATCATCATCATCATTAAAGCTCCTACTAGAACACAGCATGCTGGAGATGGGCCTTCCAGAACATATCTGGAGAATTTGGCCTACACTCGCCACGCTGGCCAGACGGGTTGGCGAGAATATAATGTCAATTTTTTATGACAATTTATTAACGATTCCACAGATTTGGTATTAGTGGAACCGGGACCGACGGCTTAACGTGCTCTCTGAGGCACGAGAACGAGTATTTGGTGCTTGACGAATACTGACTGGAAGGCTGTACAATAAATTATGTAGTAATTGTCAATGGTTTTCCTTAATAAATAAATATTTTTTTGGAGGAGGAGCGAAGAGAACTAGATTGTTACATATTAGTCAATAGCTTTATGATGTTTAATACTAATGTTTATCGTTCAAACTTTATACCACTTTCGTTTATGAACACCGTTATTTTCATTTTCAAACTAAATATTTAGCTAAACATGAAAAGGAAATGTCAAACAAGATATATGAGTAAGTATTCTTTAGTTATTATCAAAGAAATCAAATATTTGATGGAGCAGGCATTTGCACCATCTTGGTCTTGCAGTTTTGGTCTTGTTACAACGTTACCCACTTTCCGTGCTTGCGAAGCAGACTGGTGCAGCTCCCGTCTAGCTTTCTTGTTTTTTTTTTTTTTGTTTTTTTTTTTATAACTTTGTTTTATATTACTGTTCCGCTAAATTTAAATGTCGGCTATGGTATAATAACAGAGGTTGTTGGAACCTGCTTCAACACCATCTGAACCATAGACCCTTTTGTCATATATCATTGTTTTATTTTGTTAGTTTATTTTATATTTTCATTAACATTTTTATTTTTTATTTTATATTAAATTAATATAAATAAATATTTCCAGACAGGTCACACAGCGCCATCTAATTTCCGTGGTAAGCTACGAAGCTTGTGTTACGGAAACTAGATGGTTGATAAACTACATATTATACTTTTTTTTTTTTTTTTTTTGTAAATATATACATATTATACATATAAACACCCAGACCGAGACAAATTATACAATGTACAACTTGCCCCCGGTGGGAATCGAACCCACGACCTCCCGAGTTCACAGCAACGTTTGTTACCGCTAGACCACGGAGGCGGTATAATATTATTAGATATTATTTATAAACTATTATTATTATTTACCTTTATAGTAGATTTCTGACGAAATAAAGTAGTTTTCTAACATCTCCATGTATTCACGCGTTCATTTATTAACAATCTAGAACAAAAAGTAGTGGTTTATGGTTCGTTTCCTACATAGATATAGAATACGACGCGACGATCCTATGTCTATGGTTTCCTATCAGGAAGGTGACATAAATGAAAATGTATTTAATTTAGTTACTTTCTAGAGTTTTTTTTTAATATTTAATAGCAATACTGGAATTGGTGCAGAGAAGCTGTAGCTTTTTTTTACTTCTGACCCTAAACTGCAATTTTATTATTATTATTACAGCCCCTAGGCCATAGCGTCCTAGACCTCCACTGTTGGAGATGGGCCTTCCAGAACATATATCTGGAGAAATTGGCCTACACTCGCCACGCTGGCCAGACGGCTTGGCGAGGTAGGCAATTAATAACAATTAATAGCAAAAATATTCATTTCCTGTGTTATAGTTTTCGAGATTTTAACTTGTAAATTGTAAAACAAAAGAGATTACCCAAAACCAGGCCCCAACTTTTTTGCAGCGTGCCTCAACTAAATACAATTCAATAATCATAACAATTAATTGTGTTGTTTTAAAATTTAATTACAACATCTCTTTTACCCCAGCATTAAAATATAATTTAAATAAATAGTCAATTGGTTAAAATTTATGTATGAAATAGTTACAAAGCACTTTTTATACGATTAGGTTCTTTATTATGACCAGGTACTTTATTATAGATAAAACATTGGATTTCAAATCGGCGGGATCGAAACTATGTAATTATTAACGTAAAAAAAAAAGTTTTTGTCAATTGTCGTTATGCTAGCGTAAAATAAATAAAATTAATTACAGATTATGAAACACAATATATTAACTATCAAATAAAAAAGAAACCATTATGGTACGAGAACATTTTACTGGGCCTACTTCTCTAAGAAAAATGGGTATTCTCATTTACATCAAATACAGCTTTTTTACTGTATTATGCACAGAAAAATATCCGCGACTTTCTTAATTAGTTAAGTGGGACAATAATGTTGTAACCCCAGCAGAATTCAGCCATCAGAATATCAATCCCATATGTATATTCATTATAACTATTTTTAATTTAATTAAATTGACAAAATTAATTATTTATTGGGTACTCTTAATAATTTACAAACAGTATTACAATTACAATATAAATTAAAACTACTTAAAAGTAAAAATTAAAATAAATATAAACTAAACATAATAAAATTAATAATATTTAGTATTATTTAGTTAAGTACATTGACATATTTTTAATAAATTATTTATTAGGTACTTTTAAATTATTGACAAGGCCTCTTTACAGCTCCTACAATAATTAGTAATAATTAGTTACAAAGCTTTACAGCCGCAATAAATCTATTTATTTAAGTGTTTTGTATATAAATGTTTCAACCTCTAGTTCTGTTATTTGTCATGTACCTATCTATAGTGATAAATGTATTAAAAAATATATATTGAAAATTACGAGTATGACTTAACCGAATTCCGGTAGGAATGTATGGTGTTAAAAAAATACTAAACTAAACTTTATTTTTTATTGATGATAAATATATAATGTTAATATAATACATTCACATACACACTATACACTTTACACACTCATTCATATTATTTCACATAGTACTTGATGTGTTTATGGCAATTTGTTACATTTTGATTATTTATTTGTTTTGTTTCATTATTATTATTATATATTTTTTGGACGTAATTTTTATTTCAGTTTGTGTTTAATAATTTGTTATTTATGTTTGTATTTAATTTAATGTTAAATTCTATTCAAAATTACATGTAGGTAATTTACTTGTAGATCAGATTATAATCCTTTGGTTTGGCATGTAAATTTTTAATTGTATTGCTTTGTAAAATATATTGCTGTTTTGGATTTTCTTAATAAATAAATAAATAATAAATAAACTAAACTATGTCCGTAATTTTATTCCCTAGAAAGTTAGTAGACTACATTACTAAAAAAAAAATTTGAATAATTCTTTTACAATGCTGCCTCTCGATCGCACAGCGACAATGCCAGTTTAATAAAAATATAGGAAATAAGCAACTTATTCTGTAAATCTCCTACCCAGTAAAGGTAATTGTCAGAAACAAGGCTATCAACTTTTCATTGCTTCCTCATGTGTGTCGCTATAAAGACTTAGGCTGATTTGCACCAAATTGAACTAAATTACAGATAATTGTAACGATTTAAATTAATAATTTTATTTAACATAGTATTAGTTTTATTTTGAACATTCATCAACCTCTTCATACATGCCTATTTTAATGCCATGTTTTATTCATTTGATCACGATATGTGAGTCTTAGTCTGCCAGGACCTCTTTTAACCACAACTTTCGCATTATATACCTGGTTCTTCAATATTTCTTCGCTCATCCTTTCAACATGACCGAACCATTTAGCCGCATATCCGACGCAACGACCTCATTTCTACTGCATTAAACCTAGAGTAGGTATGAGTATCCTCGCCAAGCCGTCTTGCCAGCGTGGCGAGTGTAGTCCAAATTCTTCAGATATATGTTCTGGAAGGCCCATCTCCAGCAGTGGAGGTCTAGGACTATATAAACCTCATTGTCTAGGACGCTGTATTCTAGGGGCTGTAGTGATGAAATGATGAGGTATGAGTATTTCGACATATCAACGTCTTGCTTCCATTTATCAGTGTTGGTACCAACATAGCATTGTGTATGGCGAGCTGATCTTTTCGACTGCCCATCAGTAACGCCAGGTTAACCGTTAACACTATTTCCCGCGTTCACTCTTCTTTGAACATACTTCCCATCCGCAGTGACAACACTGCCCAGATATATAATTTCACGTGACGGTTGTTTCTTTTTTTTAAAAACGGAGATCGATAAATCATCAATAATACGACCCCAGCCTGAAGGGCCACCGCGGGAGGTCGCATGCCCGACTCACCGTGAAGCCTCATAGGGAGATTCCAAGGCGCCTACGGACTAAAACCCTATAAACCGTCTGTCTTTCACTGTTGTCCCCGCGTGCCTTAACAGCTAAGTCTGAGTCGTGACTACGGAGTGAAGGCACTCGTTCGCCGTGTAAATCACGGTTGTTGTGTTCTTCTTTCAAACACGCAAGCAGACCAGAGTTCTCAAGATAGTACTTTGCGGACAGACATTACAGTCTCACAAAGTTTCCTTACTAAAATTTGAAACAAACATATATTTCGAATCAGAGCAAGATCCTTGCCAAGGCCAAGGCAATTAAAAAAAAAAATGTATGGGAAAATGTTTTTGCTTTTATTTTATTTTTTCGTAATTTTTCCATTATTATTAATAGTTATTCTTTTATTCGGGACGGAGACAAATCCAACAAATCAAAAACCATGAAAATCTGTCCGGCCGTTCTCGAGTTATAAGTGTTCTAACAAACCCGACTTCGTTTTCTACATAGATATATTAGGATTACTGCAATATAATCATAACCTTCTAACCTTAGCATTGGAATGATAAAAATGGTTGTTTGTACTTTAGTATAACTGCATCTTGTAAATAGCTAAATAAATCTAAAATAAAAAAATATAAAACTCTTACCTCTGAAAAGGGATAGAAAAAATATTTCTGTAAAGTCGATGGTCGTATTTTTTTTTCGTAAGTCATTCACATACGGACATACAACTCTGACTGATATAGAATCTTTCCTAAAATTCATATTTATTTTAAAAAAACATGATGAAATCCAGATAAAAAAAACCTAAGAAAATATACGCTATAATGTAACAAACAGAAGTAAGGAATGGCCTGTATTACAAATTACACTGATAAACAAAATTATCTAACTTATGAATTAAATGAGTATGTATTTAATCTGATTCTGAGCTTATTCATCTCTAACTTTTTGACTGAGCCCCAAAATATCAAATACTGGTTTATATGCTTTTTTGTTAGTTGTGTTTTCTTCTCTATGGATGATGAATGAGGTGATAGGGAAGGTAAAGGGTCTAGCCCATACAGCCAAGTCTGAGGTAATATGTCTTTGTAATGTAATGGGTTAATGAGGTTATCATCAAATTCCAGATGTTGCAGAATATGATGCTTTTCTTGGAGTCACCCTCGCGGCATTATAGCCCAAATACGTCGGGTATAATATGGGAGTTGAAAGCGCGGGAAAACGCAAAAAATAAACTGCAACTTGTGCCCCAATATATATAGTCAAATTTTTCGTTTTCCATAATTATTCACATTGTAGCACATTATAAACAACACCACTTTTGACTAACAATATCCACAGTAAATTACTTAAACAAAAATTGTCTACTCTGGGGACAAGAGGGTTGGTTCTTTTCTCGCCTAGAGAATCAGCATAGCGATTCAGCGAGGAAATGCGGCCAGCGTTCTTGCCACCATGCCGCGCGCGGATACGATTTATATTTAAATTTGATTTTGTATGTAGGTTTTTTTTATTGTTTTAGTTTATTTTTTATACCATAATTAAGTACAAATAAGAGTGTGATGTTAGCACCGTTGGCTACACTTTACAAAACAAAATATATGTATATTATATATAATATATATATTATATATATATAACATAAATATTTAATTTATTAAATTATATATTAGCATGGTCTAGCGGTTAAGTAATAAGAAACTGGGAATCAAATTGGTAGAAGTTTCTAGAGATATATTCTTCAACTATGTATAATTGATTAGCAAAATTATTTGTTTAATGTTTTTCAGAGAACACATATTGTTAAATATAAACTAGAACTAATAAAAAAAATATAAAATACTTCAAGGAGTTGTCCAAACGGCTGACGGCGAAATCTGGAGACAGGAAGACTGGCAATGATTTCTTCCAACGTATTAGCATCGCTATCAGTCATCAGTCAGTCATCAGTACAGCCCCTAGAACACAGCGTCCTAGACCTCCACTGCTGGACATATATCTGGAGAATTTGACCTACACTCGCCACGCTGACCAGACGGCTTGGCGAGGATATTATGTCAATGTTAAAGACAATTTATTAACGATTCCACAAGTTGGTAGGTATTAGTGGAACCGGGACCGACGGCTTAACGTGCTCTCCGAGGCACGGGATAGGTGGTGTTGTAAATCTAAGACAAATGTACGTAAGAAAAGCGTATTTCTCATTGGTACATGCCAGGTGGGTTTGAACCGACCTTTGTAGGATTTAAGGAACGCGTTCTTACAACCGAGCCACCACTGCATCGCTATATAAAGGGGAAATATTGACAGTTTCCTATGGACTATATCTGATGGGCCGTCACTAGGGGACATTTTTTATTTATAGTTTAATGTTTAATTAGGTTTAATTTAATTCGAATAAAGATTACAAATTTATAGTCAATACATATGTATGTACGAAAACAATAGAATTAAAAATAAAACATTAATTGCACGTCCGTAATTTAATTGTTATCGCGGAAACCCTTGTTTTGATTGAAGCAACTAAAATAAAACTCGAATCAACATCGATAAACTACCACTGTTGCCACGGCGATGCAAACGGCCGACTTGTTTTTCTGAAAGGGAAGTAGGTACCATCCTACTAATATAATAAACGCGAATGTTTGTGATGATGTATGGATGTTTGATGCTCTTTTACGCAAAAACTACTAAACGTATTATAATAAAATAAAATTAAAATTACTGACTGTTCCTTCTATCTATAACTTACTATATAACTTGAATGCTGTTTATTTGTAAAAAGCCACCCGGAACTTTTTAAAACTCTTGGGGCTAATTGCAATTTTAAAACGCGTTATCCTAGTAGAATAATTATTCCAGCGCATTAAAGTACTCAATATAGTCGAAATTGTTATGCAATGGCAACAAAGATATTTAATTAGCTTCCAGTTACTATAAGGGAGCTGCCACTAAAACTGTTCAAATTAAGAGTCAAACAAATGCTGGTTAATTAATGTTTTTATTCGACAAAAGAATACCTAGACACTAAGCTCGACAAAGTCATGTGACTAAATAAATATTTGTATGCTAGAAATAGCGAAGCATGTGATATAATTACATTAATAATTTACATCCCTGTAAGTGTCGACCTCTCGGTCCGAGCTCCCCGATCTTCTTTTTTTTCTTTTAAAACAAAAACCCATCAACCCTGTCATTCTCGTATATTGACAATACTATTCTTTCTTAAAATGCAAATAAAACTCTGTAACCTACATGTACTCGTTACATTATCCATGCGCTTCGGTATCAGGCTCGAATTGCCGTCATGCCCAGACAAGACGGCAAATGTCAAAAAAAGAAAGTCACATGTCGTGCTAGTAAGTATATAAAAATATACATTACAGCCCCTGGAACACAGAATCTTAGACCTCCACTGTTGGGTCTTACATACCATATTTCTGGAGAATTAGTCCTTCATTCGCCACGCCGCGCTAGGAGGATTTGTAATGTTGGCGAAGTTTTAAATGTGAATTTATTAGTTAGTATTATTGGTATTCTGTTCACGTTTTTAAGCGCTTGGTCACTGCATTATTTCTAGACAAACAGGAATTCGCATCAGGCTAAAAATATATATTTGGCATATTAATCTTCGCCTTTATATACTTATTTTGTGCAACAAATAATTTAATTATAATTAATAATAAAAATTGTGTCTCGGGCTTGCAACCGACGAAAGGCTCTTACAGAGTTTTAAAATTATATAAATATTGTTTTTTAATACCGCGGCAAATCTGCTTTGATTGCGATCAATTAAGGCTGAGTTGCAACAAATTGAAGGATGTGTAGTTGTTACGCTTAAAGTTAACAATGGCGTCGAAGAGTAAACCATTCGACGCCATTTTCACTTTAATCATTGTACCCCTCATTCCGAATCAAGCTCAGAGCCCTTAGAATGAATATGATACTAACAGTCTTTCCGAATCAAATATCACTATATTAATTCGGAACGGTCTAAATTACATTTTCATTCATAACATGATAGTTTTTTTTTAATGTATTGAAGATAAATTGCGGATTCCACATCTTTGAGTATGAATACTAACAAACATGACATCTCTCGGTTTATTCATCTTTATATGTGTAAAGTTTAATATTATTAACTTATTTTGGTATTTTAAAATAACTTGCCGTGTTACAGACATTTTTTTTTCACTTCCTACTTAAATATGAATTATAGATTTGTTTAAGAAGTAATATCGAAACAGTATAAACGAATTACAATATTAAATAATTTAAAAGAAAACCTAATATTAAATTAACTTGAAAATGGCGCGGGACATTATGACAAACAACTGACAGCCCTCAGAGCGATCTACCTCGATATCGTGAGCAGTCTAAGCGCGAGGAGTAATGTCATTTGTTACGTCACATAGCTTTGGCAAAACAGTTTAAGCGCATCTCGGAACACCTTTAAGCGTGCTTACGTTACTATTATCGTGTCTCGGAACGAGGGACAATGACCCGTCTAAGTCTTTATTTGCCGACGGACGAAGCCGGGTAAAACGGCTATTGGAGAATATACCTACTTATTAAACTTTGCAATCGATTTATTGTTGCAAAATTCATCAGGTCAAAGGTCGACAGAAATTATCTTATTGACACTTTTACACGCGTATAATATATAACTAATCAAGTAGGTCAGATCTTTCGGTTCGTTCATTCATAGATTCAAGCTACTAAACTTCTTTAGTGACTTTGCTTATAATACGCCATATTACATAAAAAATAGTTAATTTAAAAAATATAAAAACTAACGGCAAAAAAAAAAATTAAAAAATGAAAAAAAAAAAAAAAAATACAAGCCCAAGGGTTCCGTGACCAAAAAGTTTGATAACCGCATAAACTACACCATTGATATACTCGTATTTAATACATAGCAACATTAATATTTTTTTACTTTATTAATACTTTTTAAAATATTCTCGCCCTTTTTTCTTTTTAATTTCAGCATCAAAATGTCAGGTTATCGTGTGTGCGTGATAGGAGCCGGTGCAGCTGGACTGTGCGCGGCGAGGCACTTGCTGGTGGAGCCCTGCGTGTCTAAAGTGGATGTCCTTGAACAAGCCAACCAGTGTGGAGGAACCTGGGTCTACACTGAAGAAGTGGGCTACGACTCCTTCGGTCTACCCATCCATACTAGCATGTACAAGAGTTTAAGGTAAGAAATTAACACGTATCTTGAATCAAGATTGGCTAAACACTTGCTGGTGTACCCATGAGTTTCTAAAGTAGATGTCCTAGAACAAGCCAACCAGCGTAAAGGAACCTGGGTCTACACTGAAGAAGTTGGCTACGACTCCTTTAGTCTACCCATTGAAACTAGCATGTACAAGAGTTTAAGGTGAGGATTTAACACATGTCAATATCATGGATCAAGATTGGCTAAACACTTGCTGGTGTATCCCTGAGTCTCTAAAAAAGATGTCCTGGAGCAAGCTAATCAGTGTAGAGGAACCTAAGGTCTTTACTAAAAAAGTAGGCTACGACTCCTTTAGTCTTCCCATTGAAACTAGCATGTACAAGAGTTTAAGGTGAGGATTTAACACATGCCAATATCATGGATCAAGATTGGCTAAACACTTGCTGGTGTACCCCTGAGTCTCTAAAAAAGATGTCCTGGAGCAAGCCAATCAGTGTAGAGGAACCTAAGGTCTTCACTAAAGAAGTAGGCTACGACTCCTTTAGTCTTCCCATTGAAACTAGCATGTACAAGAGTTTAAGGTGAGGATTTAACACATGTCAATATCATGGATCAAGATTGGCTAAACACTTGCTGGTGTACCCATGAGTTTCTTAAGTAGATGTCCTAGAACAAGCCAACCAGCGTAAAGGAACCTCGGTCTATCTGAAGAAGTTGGCTACGACTCCTTTAGTCTACCCATTGAAACTAGCATGTACAAGAGTTTAAGGTGAGGATTTAACACATGTCAATATCATGGATCAAGATTGGCTAAACACTTGCTGGTGTACCCATGAGTTTCTTAAGTAGATGTCCTAGAACAAGCCAACCAGCGTAAAGGAACCTGGGTCTACACTAAAGAAGTCGGCTACGACTCATTCGGTCTACCAATCCATACTATCAGAGTTTAGGGTGAGGATTTAACACATGTCAATATCAAGGATCGTCATTAGGTAAACACTTGCTGGTGTACCCATGAGTTTCTAAAGTAGATGTCCTGGAGCAAGCTAATCAGTGTTATAGTGGAACCTAAGGTCTTCACTAAAGAAGTAGGCTACGACTCATTACGACCAATCCATACTAGCAGAGTTTAGGGTGAGGATTTAACACATGTCAATATCAAGGATCGTCATTGGCTAAACACTTGCTGGTGTACCCATGAGTTTCTAAAGTAGATGTCCTGGAGCAAGCTAATCAGTGTTATAGAGGAACCTAAGGTCTTCACTAAAGAAGTAGGCTACGACTCATTACGACCAATCCATACTAGCAGAGTTCAAGGTGAGGATTTAACAGATGTCAATATCATGGACCAATTTTGACTAAATACTTGCTGGCGGAGCCCTTCGTCTCTAAAGTGGATGTCCTGGAGAAAACCATTCAGTGTAGATTAACCTGGGTCTACAGTGACAAAAGTACAAAGGCCTTATTTCATAGGATTATTTCTACAAACTACATAAAAGAATATTGATAGGCAATCATCATGAATCTTGATATTCATAGTCCTCAGTGGCTGGGTTCAGTTGCTCCCATTTTAATTGGACCTAGCGTACCGGTTATCATTAAGTGGACGCGATGTCTTTTTTTTAAACTACCATATCTCGGGCCCTTGCACCGACCTGATGGTAAGTGGCGCGCAAGGTCCATGAATGTTAGCAACTGAAATCTGACACTCATGACTGAAACCATGACCACCATCAGTCCGCATACCACCTATTAAAATATGGTTAATTTGCCCAGTCTGCCGGGACGAAGAAATTTCCACCGTTTGTCAATAAACCCTGTAAAGTGTATCCATATGTTCAGGCTCGAATTGCCGTCATGCCCAGTCAGCCAGTTAGAATTCAAAGAAAATAATCACCAACAGTTAAAAAAATATATCACCTATTAAAAAACACACATTAAAAAAGTGGGCATAAATTTCCACAAAATGCCACTTACATCTTCTAAAAAAACAAATTGTTATTGAGACAGAAGTTTTCTTTCAACCTTCCTTGAACTTATTTTTTTTTACTTAACGCTTTATCTGTTTTCTGGTTCATAAACAACACGCAAAAACAATATTGCGACAATTTCAATTCAATCCCATACTAAATTACATGTATTTTTTACACCTTTTTATCGCTTTACACAAAAAAAATATTATTATCTAACGTTAGTATATTGTCCATTTTCTACTTTACCTAAAAGTACTTCACATATTTTAGGACCAAGTATTTAGTTTATTTATTTATTCGTAAAAGGAAAAGTATCATCACGACCGTTTCCCTTTCGGGGTGGTTTGAAACCACACTTATAAATAAGCAGATTCACATTTAGCCAACTTTACTATAGGCCAATCATGACAAGTGGCAAGCTCGAGAAATATCACAAATAAATTAAATATTACTTAAATGTATTTATTTACATTAATAAATATTCTGTGTCTCGATCAGGAATCGAAACCGGTACCTCCGAGTCTAAATTCACGGACTTAACCGCTAGATCACGGAGGCAGTCTAAATAAAAATATTCAATTAACATAACTATAAACTAAACCTAATAAAAAAAAACCTATAAATAAAAAATGTCCGCAAGAGACGACCCATCAAAGATAGTCCCAAGTTTTTCCAACGTATTAGTCTCGGGACTTCTTGGGACTATCTCTTATGGGTCGTCTCTTTAGAGTGAATTAATTATTAGAACGATAATCTCCAATCCTAAGATCAAAATCAGTATGCCCAGCGTCGCACAAGTATTCTGGAAAGCTCATCTTCAACAATGAAGACCTAAGTGTTCTAGAAGCAGTAATGATAAAATCCTAACTCTCTTAACTAAATAAATAGACCAACAATTCACAGCAGAAATTCCTTACAAAGTAACAAATGATAAAACAGTGATTACTGATATCGTATCGTTAACAATAATAGTAAACAATTGTAGTAAATAGATTCCTATTTTTGTAGCCAATATATGGTTAGTAACAAAACATTCACTACTAACCGATAAGACTTAGAAGAACGATAAGGATGACGTCCAGAGAGATCTCAGTAATAAATCTGTTGTCAAGCAAGTTGAGTTATCGGGTAAAGATGCTAATTAGGATATTGAAAATTGTCTTCCTGTTGAAGTTATAAGTCAGTTCAATGTTCAGTTAACAAATTTTATGCAATATTTTATTGGCCTATAGATAGTAAAGTTGGCTAAATGTGAATCCGCTTATTTATAAGCGTGGTTTCTGACCACCCCGAAAGGGAAACGGTCGTGATGATACTTTACTTTACTTTACTATTTTATTATGCATACTTTTCAATTAGGCTAGCTTAACAAGAAAAGTTCAGAAACTTTGTGCGTAACGTAGAGGCAAAATAATCCTATATACACATAAGTACATATAGACTGACAAGCCCTTTTCAGATTTTATTTATTTATTTATTATATGATAAACCTTACAGCTATATTCCCAGATCAATAAAAAAAAACAGATTAAAATTGCCTCAGCCAACATAGGTTCCACTATTTACTTGAAAGTTATGTTAATGAATTTAAATTTAAACAAATATTAAGAAAAGAAAATAATAATAATAATAAACTATAACTAACTTAAACATAAAACATAAAAATTGCAATAAAAATAAAAATACTAAACTAGATTTATAATATTAGTATAAATTCCTGCATTGTTTTTTTTATTAATATTTTTTTATACTGAGCACAACATGTGACACTGCGCAAACCTAATGATAAGCGCTACGCGAGGTCCAAGAATGGCAGCAACTAACGCCAGCCTCAGACGACCGACATCAGTCCCTACCACTATACTGGCCTATAAAGATGCTTTTCACACTTCGTTTGAAGGACTCCAGGTTATAGGAGTGGGGAAACACATTGGCTGGGAGAGCATTCCACATCTTCAGCGTGCGACAGATGTAAGAGTCCCCAAATGTATATATATAGTGGCTACGATATGTGGATTGGCCTGTGCGAGTGGTTCGGTTGCGGAATAGAGAAGAAGGGATAAGTTTGTGGGGCTCTCCGGAACATTCACCGTAGTATAGCTTGTAGAACACGCTATATACATTGTACACTTATGAAAGGAATTAGCCCTACGCAGGTCTGCCGTCAATACATTTATGGAATCAGCTTCCAAGACGGCATTAACGGAATTATACAGGTTGAGTAGGGAGAGGCGCAGAATGGTGGTTTGTAAGCGTCTTGTTGCGCAATAAAACGAAGGGAGACCAGTCTATAGACGGTCGTAAGTCCGAGATATCATTCTTTTCCCACACACGGGCCCTTCATGGTAATTTAAAGTAGTATTTCAAGTAAATTTAAAAGTAGTTATTATTACTATTATTATTATTACATGGGTATCCTAAATCACATTGACTATGGGATAAAGACCTACAAAAAAACATTAATCATAACACAAATCTACAAATATCACGGGGACCTTTATGGGTCCACAGCATTACTGTCTATTTACCTAGTTGACGCCTCATTACCAAGTTCATAGGCTATCGATCAATATCAATAAAATACTATAGACATGTTCCAGAAACATCCAGCTCGTCTGTTTTGATAAAAAAGTTTTTTGTGTCGTCATCGTCTCGTATTTATCTTTAATCATGGAAAATATTTGTTCGAATGTTGATAATGCACTCTATAGCTTTTCAGATATCGGGACTAAATATGAATTGCCTTTGTTACACAATTTCTTTGATAACTTCATTATATTCTATTCATTTTTTATTAAGAATATTTATTTATTTTTGAATTTTGCTATACTTTGGCCTCATTGCAAGAAGAGAAGACGATATTCTAGAAAAACTTCTATTCACGGGCAAGGTAGATGGCAAAAGAACAAGAGGAAGAAGCCCCAAGCGATGATCCAGTCAGGTGACTGACCATCTGAACATCCCTGTACACCAGGCCATCCACTACGCCGAGGACCGAAACTATTGGAGACGGCTGGTGGATGAGCTGCGACTGCGACGGAGTCACGATCCCCATCAGTGGGGTACCGACTAAGGAGGAGAGGATTTATTTCACGTGGTAGAAGTGCTGGCCACATTCCTCGTCACGCTTAGGTACGGATTAATAGTCGGTGCTCCGCCAGTGCTTAGCATGAGCCATTGCTTAGAACTGGCAGTTATTAATCTGCTTAGCATTGTCAGAGAAACGACTATTTAATCCGAACCTTCTGGGATTGTACGGAGCGATGGCAAAAGACCCGACGGAATGACTGTTGGGCCGTGGAAAATTGGCAGGTCTCTAGTGTGGGATACGAAACACGCCAACCTTGGTACCGGTTACGAATTTGCACTGTTTGAAGTCGGATTATTTTGTTTATTTAAGAAATGGGCAAGGAAGAGATTTTTAAATATATTTATTGACGGTGCCCATCTTATGACCAGAGGAAGTTTGTTTCACTCACAAGCAGCGGAGACTGTGAAAGAATCTGAATATCTGCTGGAAGTGTGAGAAGGAATCTTAAGTTGATTGTTTACAGTAGAGCGAAGACGAAGATTGTGACCGTCTCCAAAGAACTGGAAACGAGTCTTAAGGTATACGGTATTTTAGGATTGTGGAGAATGCCATAAAGAGTAGTGAGAAAATGTGCGGAACTGCGGAAAGGGATATTTCACGAGTTCTAGGAACTGAATTAAATCTTAATTTCTATATCAATGTATAGTTTTTTTTACTGATTGATCATTAGAGGTAACGATGTGTTGAAGAAAGGTAACAAGGTGGAAAAAATCTAAAATATGAATTTGAATTGTTGTTTAGTTAAATAAAAGCGCCTGGCCAAGGAGTTCTCCAAACGGCTAATAGAAAAGTCTGGAGACATAAAGGCTAGCAAATATATTTGCCGACGATATCTGCTTGCTATACAGAGGAAAAATATTGCCAGTCTCCTTGGATTTTTTATTTATAGTTCAACCATTATTAGTTTTATTTTATATTTAATATTATTATTTAAGTAGTTTTTAATAATTACTAAAATTTAATTTAATAAACATTTAAAGAGCTTTCCTAATATTTATTACACTTTGTTACAGAACCAACCTTCCTAAAGAGATAATGGGTTTTCCAGACTTCCCCATCCCACCGAGCGACAAGTCATACCTTCCTGCCAAAGATATGCTAGCATTCCTGCAGTCTTATGCTGACACACATAATGTAACTGAACATATCAAGGTTAGTAGTAATATCGTAAATTTTGGAAGCAGAAGAAATGGTTCGGGAGAAAAATTGTATCTCAGACTATAAGCTGGTTTACAAAGGAAGACGCTCATCATCCACTGCTCCTCTCCCTACCCAACCAAATACTGTATGATTCCGATAATGCCGTCTTGGAAGCTTGTTCCATTAATATATTCATGGCAGACCTCATCACAGCCCTTAGAACACAAAGCGGAAGACCTCCACTGTTAATTAATTGATTAAAATACTTTATTGTACTTTGCTTAAAAGTATGTACAAAGGCGAACTTAAAGCGATTTGCCTTTATCAACCAGCTAACCTTTGGAGTGAGACAGTATAATATGTGGGATGCAATGAGGCAGATGGGCATTCCAAAATTTTCCTGAGATTTTGGTCTACACTTGGTGAGGACGTGATGTAAATTTTTAATGACAATTTATTAACGATTTCACAAGTTGATATTAGTGGAACCTGGACTAACGGCTTAACGTGCACTCCGAGACACAGGAACGATGGCATTGTAAATAAAAGTGTATTTTTCTGAATACTTTGACTAATTGAGATTTTTTGCTCTTACAGTTTAGGCAGCATGTCCAAATGGTGACACCAAAGGCTGGACAGAAATGGGATGTGAGTTACCGGGACATGTCTACTAATGAAGTCACCACCAATGAATATGATTACGTGATGGTGTGCAATGGACATTACAATACACCATTCATACCGGATATGAAAGGGCTGAAACATTTTGAAGGTAAAATCTTTAAAATTAACATAAGGAATAATAAAATAAAACATTTATTTTAAATGGATTAATAGATAGATAGTGTAAACTTGGTTCATTGTCTATTTGTTCTTATAAATGAAGATACAGAAGGGCTAAATAATGGAGCGTCTATCTTGTATTTTATTTTTTTATAATATTCACATTTTAAATGAATCAAATAAAAGTTACGACTTAAGTAGAAAAAGTTAAGTGGTCATGATAAAACATTTTATAAAATATTCATTGGCAAAATAATATAAATAATAATAATAAAATTCTTTATTTCACATTAAAATATACAAAATAAAATAAAGTACATAGGCGAGTTTAATACCTTGTAGGTATTCTCTAACAGCTAACCTTTGGAAGAACGACATAAGAAATTGTGGGGTGAAGAGTTAGAAGGAGAGAATAAATATTAAACTCAATGCAAAAGTTGCTATACCTTCCAGTGGGTATTTAAAGAAATCTATATTAAAAAGTAATGAAAAAATAAATAAAATCAAAAACTGAAACATTTCAAATTGTTTTTTAACCGGACCACCATTACTGTGACAGCTGTACACTGTAATAATTTATGAGCTGCACGTAAACTATTAAACTAAAATCTTGGTATACCATGATTAAGAAAGTTTTAGGTTCAGTAGTGATACTAGCTGTAGAAAAAATGAATTTAGGACTTGATCATTTGAGCTAATTCTAGTCTTTTTTTTAGGTGACGTAATGCACAGCCACGATTATCGAGTACCAGAAATCTTTACCGGAAAACGTGTAGCTGTGATTGGAGCAGGTCCATCCGGAATGGATATTGCTCTTGAAATCACAGAGGTCACAGAAAAGGTCATCTTAAGTCATCATCTGAAAGAAAAGCCCAGAACTGTGTTTCCTGATAATTTAGTTCAAAAGCCAGATGTAGTGGAACTTAAAGGCAAAACTGCTTACTTCCAAGATGGCACGTGTGAAGAGATTGATGTTATATTCCTATGCACTGGTAAGTTATTTATGGCTAATTACTATTTAGTTTACAAAGACAAGCCTAAACCGTAACTAACAGTGGAAGCAACGCTTTGTTATTAACCATATTTGTTTAATATGGTTTATACAATTGATTGATGAAATAACTGTTTTATATTGTGAAATTAATGGTGATCTCATTGATTAATAATTTGGTTTTCGCTATTTAGTTTACAACGACAAGCCTAAACTTTTAGTGCATTCAAATACATACAATGCAGTTGTTTCCTTTTATACCTGGCCAAGGTGATATTTTACGAATTTTGTATCGTACAAAGAGTGCACTATTGTTCACAGCGAGAAATATTCTGGTGGCGGGTATAGTTTTAATTGCTTCTACTCTGTTGCTATCTTCTATGTTCTTATGTTTCCTGTTTCTGTTCTTTCTCTTCGAATAATTAAATGAATAAACCGTAACTAAAAATGGAATCAAAGCATTGTTATTAACTATGTTTGTTTAATTGGGTTTATACAATTGATTGAAGAAATAACTGTTTTATATTGTGAAGTCAATAGCCATTGATCAATAATTTGGTTTTCTTTCAAACATTATTAATCTTTCCTTAGTAAATTTTAAGAAGTCAGAATCTACGAGCATATTAACTTTCCATTAACTTCTTGTTCAAAAGGCAATAAAGGCTTAATTTAAAGAGAGTTAAGAGTTGGTGGTCGATTGTAATAACGCTTTCTAAGGAAATCAAAGACATAAAAGACGCCGTTCGATACCCAGCATGTATAAATGAGAAACACTTTTCTTACGTACATTTGTCATAAGATTACAGCACCACTGTTCTCATGCCTCGTTAAGCTGCTGTTAATAAAATTTCCATTAGATCCCAACGCTCTGGCTAGCGTGGCTAATTCTCTCGTGGCTAATGTACTAAAAGACCTATATCCAGCAGTGGAGGTGTTCTGTTGGTGACTCTGTGTTCTAGGACCTATGATGATGAAGAGTTGGCCTTAATTCTACTTAAATGCATAGTATCCCAAAAAATATATATAATAAAATATTTTTGTCGGTATTTTAGTATCCACTTTTATCACAATGATTTTAATTTTAATATAATTAAAATAAAAAGTAAAGCTTGTACAGCTAGAGGTTTTCGACATTAATAATAATCGTTTTCTTTTAATTTCAGGCTACCTTTACAACTTCCCATTCCTCCACAAAAGTTGTGAGATTGTGGTCGAGGACAACTGCGTGGAGCCACTTTACAAACATCTCGTGAACATTCACCATCCCTCGATGTGCTTCATCGGAGTCCCGTACTACGTCTGCGCCTTCTCCATGTTTGATTTACAGGTTAGTTTTTAACCGCAACATTAATGATTGTTTAATTTGGATTAACAGCATTAAGTTTATAAATTTAAGAGTTGTTTATTTTGGACTTTGAGCTCCTTTACTTCTTGTCAACATTCATCGTCCCTAGATGTGCTACGTCTACGCCTTCTTTATGTTTGATTGACAGTGTGATTCTACTGAGCAATAGAGCTAATGTCAACGTTATGGCTTGTGTTTAAAGATTATAATTGTGTACGACTCGGAGGTACCGGGTTCGATTCCTGGCCGGGACACAATAATATTTATTAATTTTAATTAATATTTAATTTATTTGTGATATTTCCCGAGTTTCATACGCTAGAGATATCGACGAGCTTGCCACTTGTCATGATTAGCCTATATAGTAAAGTTGTCTAAATGTGAATCCGCTTCTTTATAAGCGTGGTTTCTGACAATCCCCGAAGGGAAAAGGTCGTGATGATACTTTACTTTAACCATAATAGCACCATCTATGATCGACTAGAGGAACTTTTTTGTCTAATGACAACTGGGCATTAATTTGGAGCCTTATGAATAGTGTTTTTAGAATTATAAATGTGTGCATATATAATAACCCCATCTATGATTAAGTAGCGAAACTATTTCTTAATGTCAACTTCTAGAATGATCCGTGTATTTTAATTGAAAACTTAAGAAATATTACATTTACGAAAATAAACTGACACGAGGTTCTTTGTTTTTCACCTCAGTAAGACGCAGGTCAATATAGGTTTTCAGGCAGGTTTCAATATAAACAACAAAATGTTAAATTTAAAACTGCATGTCGAAAACTACCATAACTGATTGATCTAGCTTTGATTCTCATGCCGTTTGGCTTCTTGCCCTATCTTGTCTTGACAATACATCTAACGGCTGCAGGTTCGATACTACGTGCGGTCAATGAACGGAACATTTGAACTACCAACCACCCAGCAAATGAAGGAGGTGTGGGAAGAAGAGAAATTAGAACGGGCGTCCAGAGGTTACACTAAACGACAGGCGCATATGATGGGACCTGACCAGGTATGTTATAAAACTATATACTCGTATATTAGTGGACGGGAGTGTTCTTTTACAAAAAATAGTCAACCAGCTTTCAAGAAATGAAAATATTTATATTTTAGAGATTCCTATTGAAGTTTTCGGCTGAGAAGAACTTGGACGCTAACAGTGGGTCTGATCTAGTGTTGCCAATCTTGGTCCTGGTCATGTTCTTGCTTTTTTTTTTCTTCAAGACTAAACGACTTTCAAGCAAATCAAACCAGTAGTTCTAGAAATACTAGTTTCAGAACAGACACTAAAGTCTCACATAGTTTTCTTACTACAATTAGAAACAGATATATATATATATGCATAAGATCTATAACTATATATATATATATATGTATATTTAGTTAAAGTAAGAGTCTTGCTAGAGTGTTGAGAGACTCTTGGTCATGCTTTGGGCAACAATAGTCTGGTCCACAAATTTAAGGTTGCTCAGCGGGCTATGGAGAGAGCTATGCTCGGTATTTCTCTGATGGATAAAGTCCGAAACGAGAAAATCCGTCAGAGAACCAAAGTTACTGATATAGCCTTCAAAATTAGTAAGCTGAAGTGGCAATGTGCTGGACACGTCCATCGCAGAACTGATGAACGATAGAGTAAACGGGTTCCGGAGTGGAGACCACGTACAGAAAGACGCAGAGTGGGACGATCCCAGATGAACATATAGAATGTCGCTGGTGGGGGCTGGATGAGGATAGCAGGAGAATGTGTGAAGTGGCGAGCCTTGAGGGAGAGAGGGAGAGCAGCCTGATGATCTAGAATATTTTTTACCAAAATTAGTAAAAAAAAAGTATTGGTATTGGTCTTACTAACATTTTTATAATTCAGTTATTAAAAAAAAAAAAAAAAAACGGTTACGGATACGGATATAAGTCCCATCCGCGTGGAATGGTTTCAATAACGCTGGCTGCATTTCCCCGCTGAATTGCAATACTGATTCTTTGGGCGAAGAAAGAGCCAGCCCTCACTGGTCCTTTTTTGCGCTCGGACTCCATGGGCCCAGAATTTCTACAGCAAACGGCACAAATATGTAATCTTTTAATATACTTCCATACTTGCTCCGCCTTTTTCCATTTTCCGTTTATTCAGTTATATTCAGGTTAGTTATGAACCTATTTGTTTAAGGATGGTCACGTAAAGAATCTTCAGTCTGAATATTACAATTCGCTCTCGAAAGAATCTGGGACCACTCGCCTACCATTGGTACTGACAAAGGTCCATAATGACAGCAATGATATGTTCCTGTTACGATGCGAAAGTTTTAGAAACGACTTCTACACCATTCTTGATGATGACAATTTTATTAGGGAAACTATTACGTGACTGGCTATTAAAATATCTAAATTTTATGCAGTTGGTTTTATTGCTCGCGTATTTTTGGAAGATGGAATGACAGGTCTCATAAATCGTGTGTTTTTACGATACGATTAATCATATAGCAAGTGGCTCTAATCGTTATTTTTAGGAAGTACGAACGAACGCATAAACAACGAAATTTTTACCTAATGCCCGTAGACATTCTCTGACAGCCAAACCTTAGGGACAAAGAACAAATACAGATGCAATGAAATTAATGACCAGTTGCAGAAAGACTGACTATCTTTTGACATGTTTAACGTATGTCGTATGAGGCTCGTCATTCGCTGAAATAACAAAAGTGACAAGATAACTATCAATCACGTGGCATTGAATATTGATCAGAGATTATTAAGGATCATTTCTAGTTGCAGAAAGGCCGTAAGAGTAATAATATTGTATTAGGGATAATTTAACAAATTATATATACCTACTCATATACCTTTATACCTATATATAAATAAATAATAAATAAATATTTCCAGACAGGTCACACAGCGCCATCTAGTATTTTGTATATTGGTTGTAATCAGTACCTTCATAAATAATTGATTTTTGTTTTTTAAATTTAAAACCTTCATCGCGAATAAGTTGTCTCAATTATCTAAATGTGTTTTGTTGCATTTTTGGTGAAATATACAGTTAAAAAGTTTAGAAAACCTTAAAGGCAAAATCAGGAATTTTAGGGCTACACAATTAAAAAAACCGATGGTTGTCTAAAAGACGGCTCCTGATTCTCGTGTTATCACACAAATGCAGTGATATATTTCTCCACCGACTCCAATATTACGTAATTGTCGATGATGACAATTTTATTAATAAGACTAGAATTGTCAACTTCTCGTGACTTGCAGCTTAGAGTCAGTATTGTTGTCACATAACTTACTTTAAACTTAACTAAATTACTTTTGAGCCGTTAAATAAGCTAGCAGTTTTAGATGATGAACGCTATGTAACATAGATAGTTTTCAAACTATCTACTGAGCGTCGCAACGATCACTCGTTTTTTTGCAAAATAAAACTATCCACTACTATTCATAACACTACTTAACGATGAACTAACACTACTTAAATGTTCCTTGGAATAGCTGCTATAGTACTATATATGCGAAGTATTCCATTGCATACGAATTTAATAAATATGATAAGATGCACATTCGTCATTCACTTTTCTTCGGCTGAGAAAGTTGTACGGAAGTTACTTATATGACAGTTTGGCGTTTAGTGTTAAAGATGAATCATCCTTTTGTGTATGCATAAGTACGAATACGAATTTTTCAAGAGTGTGGCGATCCCAAATGCCATAACTACCTAAAACAGAATATTTCCATTATAATTCAACGAGGAAATGCGGCGAGCGTTTTAGGTACCCTCCCTGGTGGTAAGACCTTAGTTTATTTTGTAGAATAGTTTTAATTTCATAGGTATTTTTAGTTTAGTTTTATTAATCTATTTTATTTTATATGTTTTCTAATGCAAAAGTAACTTTAACATTTGCAAGTGTAACGAATGAAAATTCAGTCACAATAACTTGTAGTCGTGTTAAGTGGCTATTTATTTCGCAATCACGCGACTTAGTTGAAGTAGACAGTTATTGAAAGTAGATAGTTTTCTCAACGTATGTAAACAGATAACGGTTTCGTTTTGTTATTTTAAAAATCCATAGCGTTACATTACTAATATTTGGTGTTATTAGGCAGAATATTATGCGTCGTTGTCGCACGAGTCGGGCGCTACTCCGCTGCCGCCAGTGTTCACCAAGGTGCATAACGACAGCAGTGATATGTTCCTACACCGACTCGAATGTTACAGGAACGACATCTACATTATCCTCGATGATGACAACTTTATCAGGAAGACTGTTGCTTAAAATAAAAACGAAAAAAAACGTTTGTTTTTTAAACTAAATTACTTCTTGCATATATCGCTGGATAATACTTGAATATCAATATTTTGGATTGTTTTTTGGTTTTATAATTTAACTTAATTCAAAATTTGTAAAATAAGTACTGGGCCAAGGGCTGTTTTTTTAAAAAAATAAAGTATCATCACGACCGTTTCCCTTTCGGGGTGGTCAGAATGGTTTCTATAAATAAGCGGATTCGCATTTAGCCAACATTACATATAGGCCAATCATGACACGTGGCAAGCTTATCGATGTCTCCAGCGTATCAAACTCAATATCACAAATAAATTAAATATTAATTAAATGTATTTATTTACATTAATAAATATTTTTGATTTGACCAGGAATCGAACCCGGTACCTCCGAGTCCAAATCCACGGACTTAGCCGCTAGACCACGGAGGCAGTTTCTATTTACTGTCTAGTTTTATTAAAATAGACAATAAATCATTCAATTGTTATTTTTATTAATTAATATTGTTGTGTAATTCTGTATTTGTTTTATTTTGTGGATCTTAATTTAGATATAGCTGAGTTTTCATTCTCAGTCAGATTAAACATTAACAGGTCACTGGAATGGGCTAAGCTGCTGGTCTTCTGCTAACAGCTTACTTATTCGACCACTTTGCTGCTTAGTCTTCTACTAGCAGGAGACAAATGTCTGTAATAGGTTTACTTAAATAAATAAATATAAATTTAAATATTTCCAGACAGGCCACACAGCGCCATCTAGTTTCCGTGGTAAGCTACGAGGCTTGTGTTACGGAAACTAGATGGTTGATAAACTACATACTATACTTTTTTTTTTGTAAATATATACATATTATACATATAAACACCCAGACAGAGACAAATTATACAATGTACAACTTGCCCCCGGTGGGAATCGAACCCACGACCTCCCGAGTTCACGGCAACGTTTGTTACCACTAGACCACGGAGGCGGTCTTTGACTTAATAATTTATTATTATTTATTATTTTAACTTTATTATTTATTATTATTAAAATAGAAGTAATTTAGTATAGAAAACAAATGGATTATATACATATAAGTATATAGGTATGCTGGCTTATAATTTTAAGTTTAGAAATTTGTTTATCCTTGAAAAATATCCGCGTATTTTAGCATACGTGATTTATGTTTGTATCATATATCTTGCAATATATTTTGCGTAAGTTGTCAAACAAGATCGTGTAAACATATCTGAGAATATAACAAGCTATTAACATTTTTATTAATACTAAATATATAGGCGCGGTTGTAAGAACGCGTTCCTTAAATCCTACAAAGGTCGGTTCAAACCCACCCGGCATGTACCAACGAGAAATACACTTTTCTTACGTACATTTGTCATTCGCAATACCACTGTTCCCGTGCCTCGGAGAGCACGTTAAGCCGTCGGTCCCGGTTTGTGGAATCGTTAATAAATTGTCATAAAAAATTGGCCTCATATCCTCCCCAACTGGCGAGTGTAGGCCAAATTCTCCAGATATATGTTCTGGAAGGCCCATCTCCAGCAGTGGGGGTCTAGGACGCTGTGTTCTAGGGGCTGTAATGAAAATGAATAAATAATGCGATACTATGATAAAACATATATTTTTTTAATATATTTAATATGAATAACATACAATAAAATATATAACTAATAACAATATTTTGTTTAATATTTCACCCCAATATTACAATATTTAATTATATTCAACATATACATATAAAACAAGGTCATGTAAACCGATTTTTTATCGATTGACAACTAACACAAAATAGACCACGCTCACGACAATCCCCACGGTCCACTCGTGGGCCGTGCAGTACGAAACAACTAGTTTAACATATAAAGATATATTAATGAACTTAAATATATTAATATATTAAATTCTTGATAAAATAAATAAATAATGTGTATAGTTTAGAATTTAAACATATCTTCACGCCAGATCCCTTGCGGGGTATATAGGCAGAGACAATTGAGCGCCATTTAATACGATCACGACATACCTCTTTCGCTTCGTCGACATTAATTAACCTCTTCATACACGCCCTTTTGTTACGAAGGCTTTTTAATCCACCTTCAGCCAGTGTTTTATATATTTGATCGTGGTATGTTAGTCTTAAATAGTGTAATTTAAATACATATTTACTCATAAATAACTACATATATGTTATAGTATCTGATAAATTACATTATCTATTACCACAAGTATTTACTTTAGTATGTAAATAACCTTATTAAAATCAATTATGAGATAGATAAAATGGTTGAAGTATGTACTCATACGAGTGATAATTATAAATTATCTCTGTTTAAATATTTATCTATACACGTGTAAAATTGTCTCTAATAAGGTGATAGGGAAGGCAAAGGATCTAAGCCCATACAGCCAAGTCGGACAATAAATATTTTTCTTTTTATGAGTTAATGAGGTTACCACCAAATTCCAGATGTTGCAGAATTTAATGATTTTCATTGAGTCACTCGCGGCATTATAGCCCAAACACGTCGGGTATAATATGGGAGTTCACAGCGCGGGAAAACCTCAAAAATAAACTGCAACTTGTGCCCCATATTATTCCAATAATATTCCAATTAATCGTTTTACATAATTCACATTGTAGCACATTATTAAACAAAACAAGACCACTTTTGACTAACCATATCCACAGTAAATTAATTTACAAAATAAAAACTTGCACTTGACATGTCCGCGCAAAATGGCGCGAAGGACCTCCCAGTGTAAAATTGACATTCGCCATTCATATTTATCGACTGAGGAAGTTTTACGAAAATTACTCCTGTGACAGTTTAGCGTTTAGTTTCGAAGATTAATTGTCCTTTTGTGTATACATAAGTAACATTAAAATTTGTTTTGAGACGACCAAAGAGATGAAATATTATAGAGAGCCGGCAGTGGTTGTTATTTTCAAACAAAATATTTGTTACATTATTTTTTCGCCATCTACTTTTTTTTTCTTTTTTTATACTAGCATAACAGCCTGATGGTAAGTAGCGGTGGATAACGCGTGGATACACTTTACTGGGCTTATCGGCACGAACGGTGGATACTTCCCTGCCCCAGCTGATTGGGCAAATTACCACCATAAGGCCGCCTACCACCTATTCGTTGTTCTCGTTGAAAGTATATGCCATTTGCATGGCATTTGACAAATGCCATTTTTAATGTCAAGGAGAACTAATATTTGTAAGCTTGCCATGCAAATGCCAACAAAATTACTTTATTTACTGTCATAGACTAATTTATTTTGAAACGATTGTCCTATAATGATAGATACAGGCATTTTCTACGTATGATTTTACACAAGGGTCAATGTCCTACCTAAATAATTACCAAAGGAAAACAACCAACAAAAAAAAAATTATTGTTAAAATTAACGCACAAATAAAACAACACCAATAAATACAATTTTATTTAGAAAAAACATAAAAAAAAAAACAAAAATATGTAAATACCAAATGTGAAAAGTACCAGGAGTTCAGAATGTTGCAAGAGTCTTCATCCATACGCGTTCAATATCGAACTGATATTCAAGACTAACAAATCGGTTGAACATTGCTCCCACAATTTTTGCTATACACTTTAATAGGATTGTATTATGAACCTTATGATTGATTTTTTATATCAAAATGCAAGAAAATTGGATTGAAACACAGTAATAATTATACAGTATTTATAAATTGCGGTTGGCCTTATCAATTTACAGCCCCGTTTGCCTTGGTACCTATACTGACGGCTAAATCTATAGTGTGAATCTACATATGTAGCTTTTATGTCTGTACTTAAATAATTATTTTATTGTAAGAGGTCCATAACCATACCGTTACCACTATCCCAATAATACGCTCAAATACGCCAACCTCGGTACAGAGACGATGGGCCCATGGAGACTCAGCCAAGGATTTGTCCAAACGGCTAACGGAAAAGTCTGAAGGCAGGAAAGCTGGAAATTATTTCTGCCAACGTATATTAGCCACAGAGGGGAAATGTTGCCAGTCTTCTTGGAACTATCCCTGAAGAATATCTTTTATTATTATCTAGAGGATATTTTTTACTTATAGTTAATTTTTTATTAGGTTTAGTTTATATGAAATTATTACTTTTTAAGTATATTTTATTATATACAGTTAGTAAAATATAAATGTGTGGGTACTCGCTATAAATGTCAACCCAACGACGAATATTTACGTATTTCCTATCTTTAAATAAAGCGAAGTTGACATTTTAATGAGCTATACTATTATACATATTTCCTTATCTTTAAGTTTACTTTTTATTGTTTGAATAAGATCAATGTACTATTTAATTACTACGCTTAGAAATAGGTCTAAGGTCAATTAATTACGTAGTTTTAAATATAACTGTTTTGTCTTTGACGTTTCTAAAAAAAAAAAAATGTGATGTTTGGACAATCACGGCATATATATATCCCTCAAAATCCCACACCACACCTCCAGCAGATGTTCAGATTCATTCACCATATCGCCCGCACCAGTCGAACAAGCATCCACTGATACAAACATATAATCTGCCTCATTCCAGCCTCTTGAACACAGAGTCGCAAATTCCCAATGAGCGTAGGTAGGCCTAGTGAGGGATGAGTGACAATGATTTTAATACCGCGTCATTAAGCATAGTGGTTCGCGGTGTCGGTTCAGATTGAATTTAGACGATTTTTTTATTCCTCGTCACGCGGCTCTCAACGACATTATCCGAAGAGCTCTTGTCACTGTTGGAGTATCCGCAATCTTAGAACTCTTTGGGTTTGTGCGGAGCGATGGCAAGTGACCCGACGAAAACTCTGTTGGGCCGTGGACTTACGTAAACTTGACAACTCACTGGTGTGGAATGCGACATGTGACATTAGCTCCATCTCACATCCAGGCGACCTCGTCAGGCACGAGAACCTTCAGCAAAGCGCCTGGCGAAGGAGTTGTCACAGTGGCTGACGGAAAGGTCTGGAGACAGAAAGGCTAGCAATTATTTCTGCCAACGTATTTATAACCTCGCTATACAGAGGGGAAATGTTACCAGTCTTCTTGGGACTACCTCGGATGGGACGAATCTTTAGAGAATATTTTTAATTTATATTATAAATGAAACCATAAAACGGGTTCTTGCCAACATTGAGGTTCCAGCAATCCTGGAACCCACTAGATTAAGCCGTATGCCCCTTGTGTCGACACTTTGGCTTGTTCGCCCTTAGGGGAACAGCGCTAAAAGCGGAAGCCGCAGCCGAAAGCGCAGAGTCTGGCAAGCGGCGCAAATACGTATCTATAATCAAAGACTATGTGTTTGTGCCGTTTGCTGTTAGGCCGTGGGGTTCAAGCGTCAAAACATTTTTAATAAACATCACCCCTCGTCTAATTGTCTGCTCTGGGGACAAGAGGGCTGGTTCTTTCATCGCCCAGAGAAACCTTTATAGTTAATTTTATTTTATTATTTAGGTAGATTTTTATTTATAATAATAATATACGTTTATTAAACCAACTAGGCTCACTTGTTAGTTACAAAATCCTTAGTATAAAATTGAAAATAAAAGTAAAAAATATATATGATAATATTAAAATGTATATTAATTTACTTCGAATATTTTGTGGGGTTTTTTTTAACTAGTTCTTCTCGTTTATCTAAACATAACCTTTCATTTTTACAGGAACGCTACTACGCATCCTTAGCGACCGAAGCGAGTACCACCAACCTGCCATCTGTCATCACAAAAATTCGAGAAGAAAGTTCGGATCGTTTCCTCCACAACCTCAAACATTATCGCCTCGACGTCTACAACATTATAGACGACGACACGTACGAAATTATAAGCAATGGCAAACGAGAAATACTTTGTTGATCCTTAATGTAGGTAGTTAAAAAAAGAGCTAATGAATTATGCTTTCGAAGTGAAACACAACGCGGGCATACCTACTCTGAATAAAATTAAATATCCTACAATGTGTCCACAGTTTCAAGTTGCCGCCTGTCACTATGAGAAAAAATATGAAAAATGAAACAAAATAAAAACTAAAAAGTAGATAATTAAATATAAAAAAATATATGTTGACTGCCTCCGTGGTCTAGCGGTTAAGTCCGTGGATTTAGACTCGGAGGTACCGGGTTCGATTCCTGGTGGAGACACAAAAAAAAAAAATGCTAATAAATTTATTTATTTGTTAATTTATTTGTGATATTTCTCGAGTTTGGTACGCTAGAGACATCGACGAGCTTGCCACTTGTCATGATTGGCCTACAGTAAAGTTGGCTAAATGTGAATCCGCTTATTTATAAGCGTGCTTTCTGACCACCCCGAAAGGGAAACGGTCGTGATGATACTTTACTTTACTTTAAAAAAGTATTTTTTGACTGCCTCCGTGGTCTAGTGGTTATTTTTTAATTTATAAGAGATATAACGCTACTTTAAAGTTTTTTCCCGACAATTTTTCATAAATTACGTTATTTACGTTGGAGATTGCGTCATAATTACAAAATATTATTCAATTCTCAACTCTATAAGCGCTCGACCTTGACAGCGGCCGTGCAAATATCAACTGTAATAGCCTGATAAAGTTGTAAAAAGCATTTATTCGAAAAAAAATATTTACAAAATATAAAATAAAATTAATATTAATACTAAGGATAGGGATGATTCCCGTCCGCGTGGAATGGTGGCAAGAACGCTGGCTGCATTTCCCCGCTGAATTGGAATACTGATTCTTTTTATAGCCTGATATATATATAGTTAGCGAATTCCATTATTTAACGTTTGCGCTTAAGTAACAGAATAGGGCTGGTGTGTTTCAAAAATTAAAAATTATGAAAAATTGACGATAAAAAATAAATAATATCTCTTATAAATAAAAAAATAACCGCTAGACCACGGAGGCAGTCAAAAATTACTTTTTTAATATATTTTTTTTATATTTAATTATCTATTATTATATTAATAATTCATAACTCTATAAGCGCTTGGCATTGACAGCGGCCGTGTAAATATAAACTTTAATATCGTGATATACATATAGTTTACGGATTACATTATAGTATGTTTGCGCTTAAGGAACATAATTGGGCTGCTGGACACATTGTACAAGTAGATAGGTAAAAACCAATAAAACCAAAAAAAAAATTGTAATTTTTTTTATTATCATAATTTGACATAAACTAATATAATAATTGATCAGAAATAATTTCCTTTTATTCTAAGTTATATAACGTCTTTAGGGTTAAAAAAAAAAATTGGATGGTTATTATGTATATTAAAACGAATTATAAATTAAATAAGGAAACCTACCGCCAGTCTCCGAAAGGATAATTAAATTAACCCACAGTTAACATTTGCTTAAGAGGTACGTGATTGGCTGCATTGGCGAGACAATTGAGCGCCACTCGTCACTACATGGCTTTTTTAGATGGCTTTTTAATGCATCTTGAGCTATTGTTTTTTTTTAATTTGATCGTAATAGGTCTTGGTCTGCGTTCGTCAATCTCTCTTCACTGTCCTTTCAACATGCCGAAACCATCAGATCATATATTTCTTTTATTTTTGTCTCTATGCTTTCTTTAATACCTGTCCTTTTGCGTATGTAAACAATAAATATTTATTATAAATAATAAATATTATTCTACATAACGTCTTTAACCAGTGCGTTCTCCCGGTAATGTCGTACGGAGCAGAGACGTGGACAATAACAGTGGGTCTGGTCCATAAAATATATATATATATAATATATAAATAATATATTATATGGTCCATAAATTCGAAACGTTGATATTCGTCAGAGAACGAAAAATACTGGCATAGCTTTTAAAATTAGCAAGCTGAAGTGGCAATGGGCCGGACACATCTGTCGTAAAACCTACGAACATGGGGCAAACGGGTTCTAGAGTGGAGACCACGTACGGAAGGACGCAGACTTCCCGCCAAATGGACAGATGACCTAAAGAAGATGAAGGTTGGATGAGTGTAGCGAAAGGTCGAGTTAAGTAGCTAGCCTTGGGGGAGGCCTACATTCAGCAGTCTATGTACCTATATTTAATTTTAATTTATATATTACCTCACATAAATGTTCTCCTTGTCCCGAAGGTCTGACAGGCAGAGAATTTCACGCGACATTATGTCAAACCTTTGTATATTTTTTTCATTTTATTTTATTTTATTTATTTAGAATAACAAACAATTGTACAATAAGGATAGAATACAAATATAGATTACATAGTACACCGTTATCCACAGATAGGATATATAATTATAGAATGTACAAAGTTATAACAAACTAAACATTTTGAAAAAAAAAATTGTGAAAAAAATATAAAAAAATAACGTTTCTTTGACCTTATTCTCCTACATGCAGATAAAGCAAATATGTCTACATTAGAAAATATATCGTTATATGAGCACACAAGTCTTAATGGGCGGGCTGCAGTAGTTACAAATAAGCGATGCTGGCACACGTCGCGCTGCGGGTTCGTGGGAATACGGTAACAGAGTTTACTGTTAAGATCAATACAGTCATATTTATTATTGCATAAACCATGAAGTGTCATGGCATCCAACAGGATGCGTCGATTTGCCAAAGTCATCATAGTATATTTATCCAAAAGCAGTTCATACGAGAGCCGGGAGTGAAAGCTTCTATATTGTACAGTACGAAGAAACTTATGCTGCACTCGCTCAAGTAGGACAGTATATTTATCATAGATCAATTCATCATCATAGATCATTTTGTCAATAAAGTTTTAAATAAATAATACGAAAATGTTAAACATGGATTTATTTAATTATTCTTTCAGGAACTGGTAGTTAATAATGTAAGTAATGACGGTAAGATAGATAGACTAAGTTTAGTTTAGAATAATAATGCTAGCTACTTATGGAATACATTTGACGGGTATATACTTGTTAAGGTAGGTTGTAGTTTTCAAATGCATATTGCACCTCTCTCGCTCGCACAATACAACATTTATTATTTAGAGTGTACTTTAATGAAATGTAGAAATAAAATTTTCTAGGAAATAAAATTGCTGATATTTTGGACTTATCATCATTTTTAAATATCTAATTTTAGATAAAGATAAATTGCAAAAAAATGTCCTAGACCTCCAACTGTTGGAGATGGGCCTTCCAAAATGCATTTCTGGAGGATTTGGCATACACTCGCCACGCTGGACAGACGTTGGCGACGGTCTCGTGTCAATTTTAATGACAATTTATTATCGATTCCACAAGTTGTTATTAGTGGAACCGGGAGCGACGGCTTAACGTGCTCTCCGAGGCACGGGAACGGGAATGGTGGTGTTATAAATCTATGACAAAAACTTAAGAAAAGTGTACTATTTCTCATTGGACATGCCGGGAGGTTTGAACCGGCCTTTGAAGGATTTTAGGGAAAGCGATCTTACAACCGAGCCACCATCGCAATGTAACGATTAATTTTACAGAATGGGGTGTATCGCTAGCTTTTTATCACTATAGATGGCGCATGATAGATGGTACCTAATAGAACTGTCAGTTGCATAGAAAACTTGCATTTTTGATATATTACAGAAGTGAGCAGCTTTTAAGGAAGTGTGACCGAAATAGGCTGGTTTGAAAACGAGGCCTCCTGTTTATCATATTGCGCAAAAAGACGCTCACCATCCACCATTCTACTCTACTAAAATGTCCCTAATTTTATTTCCTAGAAAGTTGATAGACTACATTTTTTAAAGTAAAATCAAATGAGAATGCCAATTTTTCTTAGAGAAATGGACCCAATAAAATGTTCTCATCGCATAATGATTTCTTTTTTATTTCATAGTTAATACATATTATTGTATTTTCATAATCTGTAATTAATTTTATTTATTTTACCCTGGCATAACGACAATTGACAAAAACTTTTTTTTACGTTAATAATTACATAGTTTCGATCCCGCCAATTTTAAATCCAGTGTTTTATCTATAATAAAGTACCTGATCATAATAAAGAACCTAATCGTATAAATAGTGCTTTGTAACTATTTCATACATAAACTTTAACCAATTGACTATTTAATTAAATTATATTTTAATGCTGGGGTAAAACAGATGTTTTTATAATTTTAACGGGTCTTTACGCGATTTACCTTAGAGAGACATATTTCTCCCGACGTTTCAGCCAAGTTGCATTGGCCGTGGTCACGGGTCTGGTTTTCGGCAATTTATTTTGATAAATCTTTGAAAATATTGGGTTGTGCGAGTGAGAGGCGCAAAACCGTTAAACCCGCTTAAAGCCTCATCTATTATAATGTAATTAGACACACAACACTATAGCTTTACCGAGGACGGCATAATGGTAGAGACTCGTCCACAGTCACGCAAAGTCCAAGTAGTAAAAATACCTCGAAGTCCATGAAAGACGTTACATCGCTTCCGTGGCGTAAACAAGGTAGTGGAAACTTAAAACAAGCAAATGTTAAATTTTGATTCATATATAATGTGGCGCCGCCTAGTAGTTGGTAGGGACAACTGAATTCTTGTCTGTGGTATAAACATTGTTTGTCATTCATTTACAAATTAAATCAATTAGTTCCCACAGTGTTTAAAGACAAAAGTCTTTGACACTGACAGTGGGTCTGGTTCACAAATTCAAGGTCGCTCAGCGAGCTATGAAGAGAGCTATGCTTGGTATTTCTCTGATGGATAGAATTCGAAACGTTGAAATTCGTCGGAGAACCAAAGTTACTGACATAGCATTCAAAATTTGCAAGCTGAAGTGGCAATGGGCTGGACACATCTGCCGCAGAACCGACGACCGATGGGGCAAACGGGTTTTGGAGTGGAGACCACGTACGGAACGACGCAGAGTGGGACGACCCCCGCTAGATGGACGGATGACCTAAGGAGGGTCGCTGGTGGGGGTTGGATGAGGTTTACAAAAGCGTGGGGGAGGCCTATATCCAGCAGTGGAGACACAGGCTGATGATGATGATGATGAGTTCAAATCATTCAATATGTCAGTCATTGTTGTCAACAAGCGAACTATACAACCTTGGTAAAAAATAATTTAAAAGTTTTTTTTTTCCTAGTACCTGTCTATGTATCGTATGGTAAAATAGTAAAAAATACACAAAAAAAAAAAAAATTGCGCGCAGTTATTTGGTAGCTGTTTCAAAAATCTAATTGCGGATATAATATAATATTCCCATATAGACTCTCTCTAAACTGGCTCCGTGGTCTAGCGGTTAATTCCGTAGATTTAGACTCGGAGGTACCGGGTTCGATTCCTGGTCGGGACACAAAAATATTTATTAATGTAAGTAAATATATTTAATTAATATTAAATTTATTTGTGATATTTCTCGAGTTTGGTACGCTGAAGACATCGACAAGCTTGCCACTTTGATTGGCCTATAGTAAAGTTGGCTAAATGTGAATCCGCTTATTTATAAGCGTGGTTTCTGACCACCCCAAAAGGGAAACGGTCGTGATGATACTTTATTCCCATATAGAAGCTATACCTAATAACATAATAGATATGTAAGACATATGTATGGCATTTTAAGTTTCCTACCATCCACCTGGCGACGGTAGTGTTCTGGTGACCGAGGGTTTTTTCCCAATTAGTCTTAGCGTAGACGTCTTGACATACTCATCCAGTGTGCACATTTTTATAATGTATGTAAGCTTTATAATAATTTATGATTGAAAATATGTAATGCAATTTGTAATAAGTATTGATTTTATGGAATGTTTTTTTAACAAATAAACGTTTTGCTATATAGATGATTTTTATTTAGTTGCGTATCTACACATTTTAATCAAGTAACCGGGTTCGATTGGTTTCGATTTGCACCTAAATAAAGTCTTTGATAAATATAACGATTTATTCATTCTTCATTACAGCCTGTTAAACACAGCGTCCTAGACATCCACTGTTTGAGATAAGCTTTCCAGAACATATATCTGGAGATTTTGATCTACACTCGCCACGCTGGCCAGACGGGTTGGCGAGGATCTGATATCAACTTTTAATGACAATTCATTAATGATTCCACAAGTTGGTATTAGTGGAAGCGGGACCGACGGCTTAACGTGATCTCTGCTTTTTTATCGTTACATTGCGGTGGTGGCTCGGTTGTAAGAACGCGTTCCCTAAATCCTACAAAGGTCGGTTCAAACCCGGCATGTACTAATGAGAAATGCACTTTTCTTACGTACATTTGTCTTAGATTTACAACACCACCGTTCCCGTGTCTCGGAGAGCACGTTAAGCCGTCGGTCCCGGTTCCACTATTGCCAACTTGTGGAATCGTTAATAAATTGACAATAAAAATTGACATCATATCCTCGCCAAGCCGTCTGTCCAGTGGCGAGTGTAGGCCAAATTCTCCAGATATATGTTCTGGAAGGCCCATCTCCAGCAGTGGAGGTCTAGGACGCTGTGTTCTAGGGGCTGTAATGATTATAATGATATACACACGAATGATAAATCCAATTCTAGTTTAGTATTTTAGGGCCGGTAACTGAATATATGTATAAATATAATATATGCCACTAAGGGAGGATTTAGTTACCGGCCCATATTGTAATTTTTAAGTTTAGGTTAGTTTAACTATACAAGTAGTATTTTATCTAAACCGCTGTTTTTCTCACATGATACTTTTTTGCCGGCAAATAAAACAAAAACATATTTTTGTATTTATAATAATTAATCTATGTTTATAGCCATTATAAAAAAAAAATACACAATGCAATGTTAGTACCAATACTGATGTATGGAAGCCAGACGTGGATATGTCAGAATACGCATGAGAGTAGGGTTAATGCAGTAGAAATGAGGTCGTTGCGTCGGATATGCGGCGTCACTTTGGCGGACCGCATACGTAACGTCGAAATACGGAAAATGGTGGGTATAAAAGAAAGCATAGGGACAAAAATAAGGAAAGGCATGCTACGATGGTTCGGGCATGTCGAGAGGATGAGCGAAGAAAGATTGACGAACCAGATATATAATGCGAAAGTTGTGGGTGAAAGAGGCCCTGGCAGACGGAGACTCACATATCACGATCAAATAAATAAAACACTGGCTGAAGGCACATTAAAAAGCTTTCGTAACAAAAGGGCATGTATGAAGAGGTTGATGAATGTCGACAGCGAAAGAGGTATGTCGTGATCGTGTCAAATGGCGCTCAATTGTCTCTGCCTACCCCGCAAGAGATCTGGCGTAAAGATATGTATGTATGTATAAAAAAAAACTTAATATTTATGGCAATCAAAAGTGCTGGAAAAGTAGCAATTCTTCACAGTATACTTTTTGTATTTTAAGAACGAAGAATACTAAATAATTGGATAACTGTTAACTAATAAAAGCTGTATTCCATTACTTAAGCGCAAACGTTAATGATTACGTTATTTACGTCAGAGATTACGTTTAAAATATTGTACAATTCGTTTAACCTTATCAGTGTCCGAGCAAAATATTAACTTATAATATTCCATTATATAACGTATGCGCTGAATCAAAGGAATGCGGCTGCAGGATCATTACGGGTAATCATTTTTTTGTCAAAAGGGTTCAAATTGAAGGGTTTAAAAATAAAAGACAGAAATTCAGCCAAAAATATGTTTATTTAAGCGTATTTATAATCTTTATATTATTATCAATGCTGATATATTATCTTTACATCTACACTATGAATATGGCTCAAAAACTACAGAACGGTAAGGGGGCGCTCGGCCCAGCAATCTCAGACAACATCAAATTTTGTACTAGACTGTCGCTTCGCTTGACATTTATTCAAAATAAAAGCTTACTTTATTACAAAAATACATACCAATCTATATACTTTTTATCAATAAATTAATATGTAGGACCTGGGCTTTGTATACATTAGCTGTCAAAGGCGCTGGATTAAAACTCTATTATTATCCAAATACGCTTGAAAGTATAATACGTTAAGTAATATACGTTGAATAATTACTTCCTTCCATCAAAATCTTTGCACCACTTACTGAAAGAATTGGGTCTGCCGTCAATACATTTATGGAACGAGCTTCCAAGACTGCATTAACGGAATCATACAGTTGTTTGTCAAAGGCGCTGGATTTAAATTTTATCCAAATACGCTTGAAAGCAATAATGTCTTCCTTTTATCAAAATCCATGCACCACTTACTGAAAGTTTGCCGTCAAAACATTTAAGGAACGACCTTCCAATACGGAATTAACGGAGTCACATATTATTTGGTTGGGTAGGGAGGGGAGCAGAATAGTAGATGGTGAAAGTCTTATTGCTCAATAAAATAAAAAAAGGAGGCACCCTTTGTAATTAAGCCTATAGTCGGTCGCAAGACCGAGACACCATTATTTTCCTCTCTTTCTCACACACGATCGACCCGGTTCCTGCTTGGTGAATACTCCTAACATTTTTTGTTTTATTATTATTATTATTTTTAAAATCTAATTACAAAATAACGCATGAGTTTTTTTAAACTAATAACTAAACTATTTCCAATACATAATTTTATAATATAATATTAAGTATAAACATCGTTAAGAACGTTTTAGTTAAGATTTTTAACGGAAAAAAATATTTACGAGAATTTGTCATATTTTTTATTTTGTAACCCAACAAAAATAAATATTTATTTCATTTATTTTCTTTTATTTCTTATTACCGCCTACTTTGACCGAATACAACAAATAATCGATGTTGTGTCATACTAACGCCCCCGATTTATTTCTGTGCCCCTTACCGCCCATAATCATCCAGCGCTCACAAGGGGGCGTTATCGCCCACTTTGAGAAAGAATAACTTAAACCAAGAAGTGGCAGGTGGCAACCCTAACTATAGCGTGGCACTTTAAGACCAACGCATTGCGACAAACAAGTTCCATCAAAGGCCCAGGTTATACATATAAATCAAGGTTCCCCTCTAATAGTGTTACTTTTCGTCGCGTTAGGTAAACAAGGTTCCATCTTTAAGGATCTTCATTTGCAAATAGAACCTGGTTCAAATAACGCGATGATTTTTATACTCTACAATACGTTAGGGTAACAAGGTTCCATCTGAAGGATCTTCAGTTTCAGATAGAACCTTATTTAACTAACATAACGATTTATGACTTACAATACAATAATATATTTGTCATTTCACGTGATTTTTAAATTCCCATTATAATAATAATTTTGTTCACTTAAACGCATAACTTAGAACTTAAAACTAAATTGCGATAACAATAAAATATAACTTAAAGGTATTTTACTGAAATAATTATTCGTGACTCGAAAATTTTGTATTAAGTAATTTAGTTTTAAAAAACAGTCCATTTTTAGTTTTCCATTATCAATCACGGAGACGCGTGTAATAGATATTGATGGACCGGGATCAATTTCCAATCAAGAATACAACTATGCCTTTAAAATATCCAATTATGTAGATACATACAATACAAGGCATAGTTGTATTCTTCAAAAATTCTTCAAAAAAAATATATTTAAAAATGGAACCAGTCTAAATCTACGGACTGATTTGGGCAATTGGGTCTGTCGTCAATACATTTATGGAACGAGCTTCTAAGACAGCATTAACAGAAGAAACAGAAAGGAAGAAAAGCAGAATTGTGGATGGTGAGCGTTTTGCAGAATAAAAAGAGGACTTCTTTGTAGCCTATAGTCGGTCACAATTCCGAGACAACATTCTTCTCCTCTCTCTTTTCTACGCACGATACAGCACGGTAAATCCATGGAATGCTTTAAAAACTAAATTACAAAATAACTCTACGAGTTTTTTTTTACAACAGGTTATACAACTAATAACTAATCTATTTCAAATACATAAGTTTTATAGTATAATATTAAGTATAAAAGATAGTTAAGATTGTTTTTGGCCGCTTCATACAAAACACAACGATCGAAGTTATAACTGGATTAGCAATGTTAATCTAAAACTTAACTTTAAGCAAAAGCTGTATATAATCAATTGATGCGTTTGATATGTGGTGCTGACATCGTTTGCTCAGAATTCATTGAACCGCACTAACGTTTCAAACTTGCCAAGGGACAGAGACTTTCTGCCGTCAGTTTTACGCTTTACCCGAATTCAGCAATATTTTGGCCACATTCCTAGAAGAGTTGCCGACAATCTGGAAAATCTCTTAGCAACGAAAAACGAACAAGAGAAAGAAGCCCCAAACGATGGTCTGGTCAGGTGACTGACCACCTAAACATCCCAGTACACCAAGCCATCCACTGCGCCGAGGACCGCAGCCATTGGAAAAGGCTAGTGGATGTAGATCCAGTGGGGTTCCGACTAAGAAGGAACAAAACTTACGACACTAACAAATAATTTTGTAAAATGAAAATTTTTTAAGTACTCATATAACTCGCTACACTCAATAATCATTCAGCAGGGAGTCCATTTTAACTACAATGCATTTAGGGTGCTGTTGGGACTAACGCACTCCTGTAAGTGCGGGTATGTTTGCTGATGCTCATGTGGATGGCTTACATGCCATCTCTGGCAACAACTCAACTCTGCAAGTTGTGCTCCAGTACCAACGGCCTGAATGTTGTTGCTGATAGGGTTGACTCCCGCTATGTGCAACATTTTTTGCAGGGATCAAAGTTGCTTATATGTCTGGCAATTATACTGACACTTGCTCGAAGTGGCACACAGACATTTGCCGAGCAGTGGACTTGGTTCTACGAGCTATTATTATTATTTTAGTATTGTTACTAACATGGTCTTAAGTCATTGGAGTGTTACTAACACCATGGACAACTGCCTGGGTAGTCCAGCGATTAATTCCATGGATTAGACTCAGAGGTCGACTGTCGACTTTCGGGTTGCACATGGGCATGTAGTCTATCTTAATTCTGACTTGCCTGGTGGATTACTGCTGTACCAGGTATTGTCATCTCATAGGTACTGATAACTAAATTTAAAAGGTTATTAATTGATCGTTGTGGTGCAGTTCTGTATATGTTTTATTTTGTAAATCTGATATAGCTCAGTTTTCCTTGCAGATTCCTTTCTCAGACAGATTAAACATTAACAGGTCACTGGAATCTGCTAAGCTGCTGGTCTTCTGCAAACAGCTTACTTATTGGACCGCTTTGCTGCTTAGTCTTCTACTAGCAGGAGTAGAATCATTTAAAATAATTAAATTAATGACGTTTCATAAATGCCTGTAATAGATAAAGATATTTTGACTTTTGACTTTTTTTTTGTTTTTGAAGAAAAGGTACCGGGTTCGATTCCTTGTCGGGACACAATAAATTATTTAATTAATTTGTGATATTCTTAAGTTGAGCGTACGATAGAGACATCGACGAACTTGCCACTTGTACCTATTGTAAAGTTGGCTAAATGTGAATCGGCTTCAAATAAAAAAACATGGGTTCTGACTACCCCGGAAGGGATACGGCTAAATCGAAAGACTTAACCGCTAGACCACGAAGGCAGTAAACTATTACTATTTTCGCTTAATGTTCTTTAGAATTGGTAATCCACTTGTAAGTTCAGATCGTTGTGTAACCTACCTACAAACGTTCGATCCTACCTATGTTCCTGTCATTTCAGTCCCTCCGATTTACGATATGATTCCAAAATAAAGGGGTTTATTTAAAATATAGATACAAATTTGAATCTAAATAACAAAAGATAAATAAATAAAAAATAATAAAGACATTTGATATTTTAAAGAAAACTTCAGTCAAGCAATTTTTCACGAATTAGAGGTTTTTTTTTTTTGTGTAAATGTGAAAATATGTCAATATAGTAGACGCTCAATAATCCGGCGCTGACTAATCCGACACGTCCACTAGTCCGGCGTTCCCTCTTATAAACAACATATAAGTAATATACAACTAAAATAAATAGATTTGCCTACGCTTTGTGGCAATTAACTAAAGTTAAAGTCTAACGAAAAAACCGCCCTTCAAGCATACCATGGATATGTTGCGTAAAATATAAGGTACGGCATATTATTGTGGGGCAATGCAGTGGAAATAAATAGAATCTTTATTGGACAAAAACAATGCATTCGTGCTATTTGTAACACACCTCCTATGACGTCCTTTAGTCTCGGTCTGGGTGTTTATATGTATAATATGTATATATTTACAAAAAAAAAAGTATAATATGTAGTTTATCAACCATCCAGTTTCCGTAACACAAGCCTTGTAGCTTACCACGGAAACTAGATGGCGCTGTGTGACCTGTCTGGAAATATTTATTATTATTATTATTATTTATAAAACTAAAATTATTGACTGTTCCTTCTATCTATATACTTGAATGCTGTTTATTTGTAAAAAGTCACCCGGAACTTTTTAAAACTCTTGGGGATAATTGCAATTTTAAAACGCGTTATCCTACTAGAATAAAGAATAAAGGTCAAAGAGTTGTCAAAGTGGCTGACGAAAAGGTCTGGAGACAGGAAGGCTGGCAATTATTTCTGCCAACATATTAGCTTAGCTATACAGAGGGGAAATGTTTCTTGGGACTATCTCTAGAGGACATTTTTTATTTATAGTTTAGTTTATTTTTAATTTTATTATTTAGGTAGCTTTTAATTTATATTTAATGTATATTAATTTACTTCGAATAAATATGTTCTAAAAATGCATATATAACTTTGAGAACAATTTAAACCAAATCCCTATACAAAATTAATGATGTCCTTTATTCCCATTATCTACTACGCCATCTAGGGATGCTTTTCTCAATTAACGGAAAATCGCTCATTGGTGCAACTGGTATTTGACGTCATTACATCCCCTAAAACACTCAGTCCTAGATCTTCTTTGTTGGAGATCTGCCTTCCAGAAATGTATTAACCTGTATATTTACGTTTGCTTGACTAAAAGTTCTCTTATAATAAAAAAAAACAAATACCTTCATTCAAAACATAAATGGCAACATACTGTATAAGACAACACTCATCAAACATCCTTAAGATTTTTTTTGTCAGGTTGGTATTACTGGCTTTGTTAGTACCAGCCAATCACGTCCTAGTAACTGACAGGCAGTGCTACCAACGTTGCAGCAAAAAATATTGTTGTAGATTTTATGCAACTTTTATGGACGTTCGAAATGTAAGATTTTGCGAAAAAATAAACTTATAATCTACCATTATTAATTATTTACAACTTAACCTACAGCAAAAGAAACAAGTTATATAGTTAAGCGTCTAGCACCATTTGGATATGAATGACCAGTTGCACCATAAGTAATATAAATAATTGTCGAAAATCCCATACAAAATGTAATCACATTTTACGATTTCGTAAAAAAACTTACTGTGCAACTGGCCACAAATATACTCATCAATCAATATAAAATTATCAACCAAAAAATAAAAAATCAGCGATAAAACAATGAAAGAACCAACAGTATTATAAAACTTTAAGGAAAAATGTATCTTGATTGGATCGATTATTTTGAAAATTATATTTATATTTTTTAATTAGGTCTTTAATTGATGCAGGTCAATGGATAAACGCACTACCCTCAAAAAATGTAGGTACACTTTTAGAATATTTATTTAGCTTACGACTGGGCATAAAAGTGTGTCAACCACATCGTTTACTATGTGGTAAAGATGTCACCACGGGCGCTCGTGTTCCAAAAGTGCGGATCGCTTTTAACGACCTCATTCGTAGGACGCTTGCAGTAGTCTCGATTCCATCTTTTTTAGAAGCAACCGGTCTGATTCGAGACGATGGCAAGCGTCCAAACGGAATGACATTAGTACCTTGGAGATTGGGCCAATGTATGGTGTGGGATTTTACCTGTTGCGATTTCATAGCTCCTTCCCAACTTCAAGGCACTTTTGTTAAGAGCTGGTGCTGCAGCGGAACAAGCGCAATAATAGTAACTTATTTTCGATGTTTGCTGTAGAAACGATGGGCCCGTGGGGATCAGAACTAAAAGCTTTCTATAAAGAAATTATTCCAAGCCTCATTGACATCTCTGGTGACAATAGGGCTGGTAGTTTTTTCTCTCAAAAATTAAGTATTTTATTTAGAGGGGAAAATGCTGCTAGTGTATTGGACACCATGCCGCAGGACAACGATTTGTTGGAGCTATATTTTTTTTGTAAGTACTAAATGTGGACGGACTGATGGTGGTAATTTGCCCAGTCTGCTGGCGGGGAAGTATCCACCGTTCGTGACAATAAACCCAGTAAAGTGTTTAGACAAGTTTCTGGATCAGGCTGGAATTGCTGGCATGCCCAGTCAAGCCGGCATAGTGTTAGGGACTGATGTCAGTCATGTATCTGATTCCAGTTGCTAACATTTATGGACCTTGCGCGCCACTTACCATCAGGTAGAATAATAAGTTTTTATTATAGTAGTTTTTTTTTATTCAAAGTTAGTTATCTTTTATTCAAATTTTAAAACAAAAGGATTAATGGTTATAATTTTAAATAATTAAGTTTTTTTTCCTCAAAATAATCGCTCCAACCACTAATTAAACATACCAAATATTTTTTTCGCAATGACTAAATTTTAAGCACTGGTTAAATTTTGAATATCATAAGACTAGTAGACATTGCAAATACATAATAATAAACGGAAATAGATAATTCAAAAAAATATATATACATATATAAAATATATATATACACAATGGAACAATGAGATTACAAAAAGTGGGTATAAATTAAATCACAATTCATCACCATAGCTTTTTTTCCAACGTTTACTTAACGTAACCCTATTATCAAACCTTTTAAACTTTGCATCTATTATCAAGGTATTTAAGGCGTTCTCTCTTGAGCTTGAGGAAAAACTCCGCTTGGCGACGGGTGACCCTTTAACTAGAGAATATTTGCTTACAAGGGTCAGCCTGGCCGTTCAACGGGGGACGCAGCGAGCGTCCTCGGCACACTAAGCCCATCGGACGACTAGAATTTTAATTTTTTAGTTTTATTTTTAATTTAGTTTTTTATTTTTTGTTTATTTAATGTTAGGTTTGCATTTTATTTATTTATTATTGTAGTTCTTTTATACTGTTTGTATATTACTTCGATTTTTTTTTTATTCATTAATTATTTATCATTCATTCATTACAGCCTCCAAAACATAAGAGTCCTAGACCTCGACAACTGAAGTTGGACCTTCCAGAACAAATGCATATCTGAAGAATTTGGCCTACACTCGCCACGCTGGCCAGACGGGTTGCCGACGATCTGTCGTAATTTTTTTATGACAATCTATTAACGAATACTTAACGTGCTTTGACGTGAAAGAGAATCAAACAGACTGACAGATATATGGCCGTTGGGCCATAAAGACTATATGTTAATCTGGTTTACAGGCTATATTACTGTACAGTTTCATCAAAATCAGGTCAGTATTTTATGCTTGAAAGAGCAACAAACATCCAAACATCATAAACTTTTTCATTTAAAAAATTACAGCCCCTAAAACACAGAGACCTAGACTACTATTGGAGATGGGCTTTCCAGAAGATATACTCGTATCAGGAGAATTTGGCCTACACTCGCCACGCCTGGCCAGACATTGGCATATAATGATTTACTTTTTGTCAGACCACGGGTCAACATTTGTGTTACCAAAATGGGTCTATACTAGAGGGTTAACGTATCATCATCATCATCATCAGCCTGTATCTCTCCACTGCTGGATGTAGGCCTCCCCTAAGGCTCGCCACTTAACGCGATCTTTCGCTACCCTCATCCAACCCCCACCAGCGACCTTCTTTAGGTCATCTGTCCATCTGGCGGGGGGTCGTCCCACTCTGCGTCCTCCCGTACGTGGTCTCCACTCTAGAACCCGTTTGCCCCATCGATCGTCGGTTCTGCGGCAGATGTGTCCGGCCCATTGCCACTTCAGCTTGCTAATTTTAAAAGCTATGTCTGTAACTTTCGTTCTCTGACGAATATCAACGTTTCGAATTCTATCCACCAGAGATACACCAAGCATAGCTCTCTCCATGGCTCGCTGAGCGACCTTGAATTTATGGACCAGACCCACTGTTAGTGTCCACGTCTCTGCTCCGTACGACATTACCGGGAGGACGCACTGGTTAAAGACCTTAGTCTTTAAACATTGTGGTATAGACGATGAGAGGATGTGCCGGAGTTTCCCGAATGCCGCCCATCCTAGCTGAATGCGTCTGTCGGCTTCTTTGCTGAAGTTGGCTGCTCCTAATTGGATAGTCTGCCCGAGGTATACGTAATTTTGCACAACTTCGAGAGTGTCGTTTCCTATGCAGATTGGCCTCGGCTTGACATGATCATTGAACATGACTTTCGTCTTGTCTAAGTTCATTTCGAGACCAACCCGCTGGGATGCTACGTTTAAGCCGTTCAGCATTCCGCTAAGATCCTTGAGTGAACTGGCCATAATGACTATGTCATCCGCAAATCGGAGGTGTGAGATGGTTAACGTATATTTTAAAAAATACCTCGGTAATAGATGCCAATTTTGAGGGCGCAATAATAGGTGCCGTTACGTTACTCTTTCATCGATTCGCCCCCTTTCAATATCCAACTCGGCCCATAATAATAATGAATTATTATTACAACTGTTTTTAATTCACTCTAAAATACTTATTTAGTCGTATTATTCCTGATTCTATTGATAGACATACAACTTTTTCTAAGAACATGGTTGGTTTAACGACATATGTTTTTTAGAAAAAGCTATTTTTTCTATCAATAGAACCACAATTAGTCAAACGTAAGACCATACAAAGTCACACAGTATGTGTTTAGTTATTTGTGTATTTACGACAGTTTTTTTTATTTTATTTAGCACTAAATAAGACTTTTAGGGTACTTATCGTAAGTATAAAGGTAACTTCACTACATTTCACTAAGAAATTTGCAGAATTTTGTTAGAAAAAAGAGAGCCTCAAAAAACTACACACAATTTTTATCAAATATTTAAAAAATGTAAACTTTTAATAACAGTTAAATGTGTATTATAAATATCCAAGTGATTTTTTACTATTGGAAACACTAATTTGTATTTAAGTAAATGTCAAAACTAATTTGTTGGCAACACTAACTTGTTTTTTTTTTTCAAATCTTAGTGTACTTTTGAATTATGTAGTCAATCAGCTTTTTAGGAAATAAAATAACGGAATTCTTCGCGCCATTTATCACGGATATGTCAAGTGCAAGTTTTTGTTTTGTGAATTACTTTCCTGTGGATATTATTAGTCAAAAGTGACGTTGTTTTGTTTAATAATGCGAATAATTATGGAAAACGATAAATCGAAATTTAAATATGGAGTGGAGCAAATTTTGTTTTTCGATTTTCCCGCGCTGTGAACTCCCATATTATACCCGATGTGTTTGGGCTATAATGACGCGAGTGACTACAAGAAAACCATCTAATTTTGCAACATCTGGAATTTGATGATAACCTCATGAACTCATAAAAAAGAAAGATATATTATGTTAGACTTGGCTGTGTGGGCTAGACCCTTTGCCTTCCCTGTCACTACTTTCATATACCTAATTTTATAAAGAGAAAAATAGCAGCGAGGACCATTTTACCAAAACAAATCTATCATTAATAAGACTCTAAAATGTCCGTAATTTTATTACCTAGAAAGTTGATGAACTATTACTCAAAAGTACAGTCTTAAAAAAACAAAAAAAATGTTGGGCTGTTAATAACCTTCTTAATTAGGTACCTTATTCACCAGATAGGCTTTTTAACTTGAGTTTAACCGAGTTCTGTATTTTTATGTGTTTTTATAGCATATTTTAGTTTTGTATATTTAAAATATACACTACACTGGATACTCGTAGTGTTGATTAAGAACGCATTTATTGATAAACATTAAACGTGTTAAGAATAACTACGAGTATATTATGTCCCAAAATTAATTAACCGACCACGGAGAAAAGTCACTCCAGTACATTATTTCAGTAAGAAATTACAGCACATTCATATGAGGGTTTAATGCATTTGCATACCTCTCGCTCGCACAATCCAATATTTTTTAAGATTTCTGAAGTCTAAGTATACTTTGGAGAAACATGTTTTTTTTTTTAATATCGATTGTGAGAGCGAGAGGGATGCAAAACAAAGTAACAGCATGGTCCTTCGAGCCGGATCATACTGGATATCAAAAGTGATACATTTCTTTGCACATATCTGATGGATAAGCAACCTAACCAGCCTTAGTATCATTACCAACATTAAAATAAAAACATATTGCCAACAATAAACAGAATAAATTAGTAATAAGTATGTAATAAGTACCAGGCGTTCATACATTTTAAGAGCTAGCTTTAAATGGTATCTCTGGTTCCGTCTTTATAGGTCGTAGTGGCCTGCCAAATAGTATACGTTATTGTTGTCATAAACAGTTACTATATTACACTGGATAGTGTTAATTATGAACTTCCGTATGCTACGAAGATGTGATACTATTATCCTCGTAGCCAGTTATTATTAACATTAAAATAAAAACATATTACCAACAATAAACAAAATAAATTAGTAATAAGTACCAGGCGTTCATAAACCTTAAGAGTTCGCTTTGAATGGTATCTCTGGTTCCATCTTTATAGTCTGTGGCGTCGGGTCGTAGTGGCCCGCCAAATAGTATACATCATTGTTGTCATAAACAGTGCTGTATTTAAGTGGGTCATTACCCATACGATCCTTGTACTGGGCCAATGATAACACTTCACACTTGTGCGATATAGTTTGCACGTCGTTTTCATCAGTATGCGGGGATTCGAAGAGTCCACCCTGGAAAGATGATACAATATTTATTATACAAAAATTAAACATTCAAATGTACGAGCATATAATAAAGACATTAATTGAGAAAACTATAAGTAGACATATAACTAACTAAAAAGAAAGAGAAAAAACAAATTAATGACACAGCAAAACATTTGTAATTCCAAATGTCTTCGATTGACTTCCACATATCCACAAAAACAATTTTTCATTTTTTAAGATGGCAACATTTGAAGGTTTGACCGTCATAAAATGTTTAGCGACATTAGCCTTTGTACATTGATATCAAGCTAACGTTTCCCGCCAAATACTCCCTCGACACAATGTTTGGTTTTAAATTTACTGTACCTTAAACTGTACTTCACAAAAATCTAATTAACAGACCAATTACTTGTTCTCCAAGTATTTCCGACATAGATGTTCAACAACATCAATTGTTTAATTTTAAGTTAAAGGATGTTTGTAAGATGTATTAAGTTAATGACATCTGCAACACCGTCCACCATTTATTATATGTTCTAACCTATGTAACAACTAAAATGTTTTTTTGTTTTTTATATCACTTGACATTTAACTGTTTCCTCGGGATCGTAGAACCACTTTACCCTATCCGCCATGGCTCCCCGAGCTTCCCAAACCACCCGGGAATAACAACGGCTTGTTAGGCAACCAATCTGGCAAGAGCGTAGGAAAGAAGAAATCCTCCTAAAGGGTATCTGCTTTCCCATTCACAGCCGACTGTTTTTTCGGGATGGTAGAACCACTTTAATTTCAATTGTCATGACTTCCCGAGATTCCCAACTCACCTCAAAAGATGCTGCTTAAGCACAGCAATAAATTACATTCTTTAAATCATCTGAAGGTAGACTGACCGTGACCATGAACCATCTCCAGAAGTCCGCAGAGGAATTACAACGGCTCGTTAGGCCACCACTGTGCCAAGAGCTTAGGGTCTATAAAAATCTACTTACAGGGTATCTGAGTTCCCCTTCACAGCCGACAGTTTCCTCTGGGATAGTAGAACCACTTCACTCTCACTCGTCATGACTCCACGAGCTTTCCAGCCCACCTTAAAAGCTTAAGCTCAGCAATAAATCCCATTCTTTAAAACTGATGGTAGACTATGAACCACCCCCAGTAAAGCTGCAGTCAGAGAGTAACAACGTCAGCTTGTTAGGCCACCAACAGCTAAAAGACTAAAAAGAAGAAATCTACTTACAGGGTATCTGAGTTCCCCTTCACAGCCGACTGTTTCCTCGGGATGGTAAAACCACTTCACCCTAACCGCCATGGCACCCCGAGCTTCCCAAAGTGCCACAATCCGACCAATGTATGGCCGATCTGGTCTACCTGTCGATAGAAATACTGCTGCATCTCCCACCTGGAAAGAAGAAATAGTTTTTGCTGTTAATTGTAGGGTAAGATTTTTTACATTACATATTTTTTTCGTATATACCTCTAGTGTTGCTAAGGCGAAAACAAAAGTTGGTAAGTTTTGTTTTTATCGTCATGGCAACACCGAACTGTTATTAAATCATTATATCGTGAAAACCTTTAATCTGTTGTGATGAGAACTTGTGTGCTAGGGTTAAGGCATCGGTACTGCTGGGAGCATTTTATAGTAAATATTGGTTACGTAAAGATACTCCACTCAGTTTTGTTGGAGAGAATTCTTTTACAGGCTAACGTACGCATGTCGGCTACGTCTACTATGTACGTCATCATGTCGCTAGATGGCGCTATGGTCAACAAAGGGGCCATCTTGACCCCACCACGTTGATGGCCGGCATAGTGCTATCATTCTGTGTCGGACATACAGGATAAAGTGGATTTTTTTAATTGTATTCCGAGTTTTAACAATAAGACAAGTCAAAGTCAAAATATATTTATTCACTTAAACCTATTACAGGTATTTATGAAACGTCAATAATTTAATAAGCAGCAAAGAGGTCCAATGAGTAAGATGTTAGCAGAAGACCAGCAGACGAATTGGATGTCCAAAACTGTGATTACCCAACTTAAAAGAAAATGGGGTTACAGCAGACAAAAATTCACATCATCAGAACTTGTCTTCTCCATTTTTAGGTACGGTTCGGAGATATGTACTATAAAAGCCGTAGATAGAGCGAGCATTGAGATGTGGTTCTGGCGTCATTTGCTCAGAATCCTTAACATTTCTGTGCTCGAAGAGCTTAAGCTTACCAGGGAGCCAACTTACTCAACTAGTCTCTATCATCTGCTTTGCCCGAATTCTGCAATACAAGATACATATCTTCACGCCAAACCCCTTGCGGGGTAGGCAGAGACAATCGAGCGCCATTTGACACGATCACGACATACCTCTTTCGCTTCATCGACATTCATCAACCTCTTCATACATTCCCTTTTGATACGAAGGCCTTTTAATTTACCTTCAGCTAGTGTTTTATCCTCGCCAAGCCGTCTGGCCAGCGTGGCGAGTGTAGGCCAAATTCTCCAGATATATGTTCTGGAAGGCCCATCTCCAGCAGTGGAGGTCTAGGACGCTGTGTTGTAGTGTTTTATTTATTTGATCGTGATATGTGAGTCTCGGTCTGCCAGGGCCTCTTTTACCCACAACTTTCGCATTATATACCTGGTTCGTTAATCTTTCTTCGCTCATTCTTTCAACATGCCCGAACCATCGTAGCATGCCTTTCCTTATTTTTTTCCTATGCTTTCTTTTCTACCTACCATTTCTATTATTTCGACGTTACGTATGCGGTCCGCCAAAGTGACGCCGCATATCCAGGATTAATTACTTGCAGCTTACTTATACGCAAGCTAAATTGTTCTGGAAGGTCCATCTTCAACGGTAAAGGGCTAAAACCTTGAAAAGTTTTATAATAAGAAGTATTCTTACCGTCAAAGTCTCTTCAGCCCGCTGAATAGACCTGTAGAATAGTTTCTTGAGCCTAGGCCGAGCTGTGCGACGATATGCCATCCCTTTCCAACTCCAGAGAGCTCCACCAGGAAGGAATGCTGCCATCTTGCTCACTCCACTAGTATTCGGACCACCGTCAGATGATGCTGATACTGTACGTCGCTTCAACTTCTAGAAATAAAGGGAATACGATTTTTTTATTTCGTGACTTAGTAAGTCTTGATGGTAAGTGGCGCGCAAGGTCCATGAATTTTAGCAACTGGAACTAGACACTCATGACTGACATCAATCCCCAACACTATGCCGGCTTGACTGGGCATAACGGCAATTCGAGCTTAATCTCGAAACGTGTGGCTACACTTCGCTGGGATTATCCACACTTCCCCGCCCCGGCAGACTGGGCAAATTACCACCATCAGTCTGCCTACCACCTATTTGTTGTTTTCGTTGAAAAAATGTGCCATTTGCAATGATGACAAATGCCAATTTTTACTTTCAAGTAGAACTATTAGTTGTGTTTATATATTCATACATAATATATAATTATGTTTATTATATATATTATTTTAATTATATATCATGTATCATATAGACTGTCTCCGTGGTCTAGCGGTTAAGTCCGTGGATTTAGACTCGGAGGTACCGGGTTCGATTCCTGGTCGGGACACAATAATATTTATTAATACATTTAATTTATTTGTGATATTTCTCGAGTTTGGTACGCTGGAGACATCGACGAGCTTGCCACTTGTCATGATTGGCCTATAGTAAAGTTGGCTAAATGTGAATCCGCTTATTTTAAGCGTGGTTTCTGAGCACCCCGAAAGGGAAACGGTCGTGATGATACTTTTTTTTATATATTACGTAAGTATTTATGTATATGTATTTATCTTAATGCACCCGCAATCCTCTGCCACACTCCCAAAGGTTAGCTATTATAAAATGCCGGAAGGCATTAAGTTTGCCCTTGTACACTACTTATTAAGTTATTTTGTTATTATATTAAGTTATATTGTAATATTTATATAAAAATAGCACGTGTCGTTTGTTTTCAATATTGCTGACACGGCTTTTACAGCCATCAATTTATATTTATGGACATAATTATTATTAGATTGTAAGCTGACATGGCCTTTTTACAGCCACGAATTAATATTTATATTTATGGATATAATTATTATTAGATTGTAAGCTGACGTGGCTTTTTTACAGCCACGAATTTATATTTATATTTATGGACATAATTATTATTAGATTGTAAGCTGACGTGGCTTTTTTACAGCCACGAATTTATATTTATATTTATGGACATAATTATTATTAGATTGTAAGCTGACGTGGCTTTTTTACAGCCACGAATTTATATTTATATTTATGGACATAATTATTATTAGATTGTAAGCTGACGTGGCTTTTTTACAGCCACGAATTTATATTTATATTTATGGACATAATTATTATTAGATTGTAAGCTGACGTGGCTTTTTTACAGCCACGAATTTATATTTATATTTATGGACATAATTATTATTAGATTGTAAGCTGACGTGGCTTTTTTACAGCCACGAATTTATATTTATATTTATGGACATAATTATTATTAGATTGTAAGCTGACGTGGCTTTTTTACAGCCACGAATTTAATATTAGTATCTAGCTGTAAGTAAAAACAAATTACTCGTTTATGGCAACAATGTTTTAGTTATATTATTGTATTGATGTTGGGTTCGGTCCAGCCATGGCTAATGGTAATATTTTTTATTTGTTTTTTTTTATTTTTATTTATTGGCTTGTATGTATTGACAATATCCAAGTGATACGTGCTAACCATACGGAAATAAATTAATTTGATTTAATTGATATTAATATCTCAAGAAATTGATAAATTGAGTATAATTCCGACTGCAGTAAAAACTAAATTTACCTTTTTAGAAGCTTCACTGCAAGTTGCGGGTTCTCCAACATCCATCCCAATACCGCTGTCTTTCAAATTATCTGACTTCGATTCATCTTTCTTAATGGTAATCTTGCCTAACTTACTGAAGTCCAGTAACGGCATGTTAACTAGCGTCTTCTTGGTCAAAATCGCTTTCTTAATCACCGTCTTCATTTTTTCATCAGGAGATTTCTCACAAGCGACTAAAGTTGACAATCTATCATTCGAATCCATCGATTCGTCGTTGGATTTATTCGAATCTGCACATTCTGATGATGACTTTTGTCTGTAATTGTCGTCACCTGAGGAACTAGATTGTCCTTTGCTATTGTGTCTTTTTCTGTGCTTTCTGTGATGCTTCTTGTGATGTCTACGATGTTTGCAATGATCTTCGCAGCACTTGTGTTTCTTCTTCTTCTTTTTGACATAGTCTGAATTGGGATCGTCTTCGCTCGAATACCGTTTCAACTTATCTTTCCTATGCTTCTTTAGTTTCTTCCTATCTTTGTGTCTCTCTTCAGAATCGGATTTTCGTACTTGGTTTTCCGTTGAAGTTCCAACTGTGGGCGTAGTTTGTTCATTTGTTGTGATGACTCTTTTATCCTCGGTACTATTTGCACTAGCATTGCGTCTTCGCTTTCCAAGTGTAAAGAGTGGGTTTTGGTATTCTGAAAAGATAAAATAAATATGTAAATCATTACGAAATACAACTTATGCCAGGTGTGATTGAACACCAGGATTCCAGATGTAGTCGGACATACACCTTCCTTACTTGACCTACTGCTGACGAGCCATGCTACCGGCTACAATGTTTCAGTTTTAGCCCCTCTCGGTGGTTCGGACCATTGCCTGGTAAGTACGACAGTGCCGCGTGCTCCGCCTCCTCCTCGGATGGGCGTCGAGCGTATCGTGTGGCACTACTTGTCAGCAGACTGGGATGGACTGCGTGAGTACTACGCATCCATCCCATGGAAGCTTCGCTGCTTTAAGGACGATGACCCATCCAGGTCTGCGGCTGCCGTTGCTGATGAGATACTTCTGGGAATGGAATATTACATTCCCTTCTCCAGAGTCATCAGCAGCGGCAAAAGCAGACCTTGGTTTAACAACTATTGTGCCTCGGCTGTAGCAGCCAAAAACACTGCATACCGGGCATGGGTGAGAGGTCAGGCTCACTCTGACCCCAATATTAGTTCCTTAAAGTCAGCTTATAACAAAGCTTCTAAGGTTTGCAGGAAGGTGTTTGTCAGAGCTCAGTCCCAGCGCGTCTCTCAGATTGGCCGAGACCTAGCCGCGCGACCAAGAGGAAGTCGCAGTTTCTGGCAACTGGCCAAATCTGTAGAGACCAACTTCTGTCGCTCCTCATTGCCACCTCTGCGATATCCGGATGGATCACTAGCCCACACCGCTAAAGAGAAAGCCGACTACTTGGGCAAACTCTTTGCGGCTAACTCTCGACTCGACGACGGGAATGCGCAGCCCCCCACACTGCCTTGTTGCGGCACTTCAATGCGCGATTTACGCATTCGGCAGTGTGATGTGCGGGCAGTGCTCCGATCGCTCGATGTTCGCAAGGCTAATGGTCCTGATGGTATCCCAGCAGTAGTTCTTAAGAGGTGTGCACCTGAGTTGACTCCAGCCCTCACGCGCCTTTTCCGTCAGTCATACTCCTCTGGTGTTGTGCCGGAAACATGGAAGGTGGCCAACGTGCAGCCCGTTCCGAAGAAGGGAGATCGTTCAGACCCTTCCAACTACCGCCCCATTGCCGTAACCTCAGTACTGTGTAAAGTAATGGAACGAATAATCAACGCCCAACTCGTTAGATATCTAGAGGATCACTCCGTAATACATGACCGCCAATATGGCTTCCGTCCAAAACGGTCAACGGGTGATCTTCTAGCATTCGTATACCACGTCTGGGGTGAGGCAATGGACAAATATGGTGAATCATTGGCGGTCAGTCTGGACATCTCCAAGGCCTTCGATAGGGTTTGGCACAAGGCTTTACTGTCCAAGTTGCCGGCATATGGTCTGCCCCCACGGCTGGTGGACTGGATAGCTGGCTTCCTACATGAGCGCAGCATTCGTGTCCTTGTAGATGGGAATGCGTCTGATCTCATGTCAGTGAACGCCGGCGTACCGCAGGGCTCTGTGTTGTCACCAACACTCTTCCTTCTGCATATCAATGATATGTTGTCTCTGGGCAACATTCATTGTTATGCAGATGACAGCACGGCTCACGGGCGGTATCTGAGTCCTCGAGCTTTGGTGGGCAACCAACTAGAGGAGTCACGGCGCATCATGACGGCAGAACTGGACGACACCCTCCACAAAATCTATTTGTGGGGTGTTCAAAATCTTGTCCAGTTCAATGCCAACAAGACCCAGGCTTGCGCGTTGACGGCCAAGAAGTCCCCCTTCTCTCCTCCCCCTACTCTTCAGAGCACCACGCTGGACCTACAACCCAGCTTCAACATTCTCGGGGTGGAAATACGCTCAGACCTTAGCCACCGGAACTACATTGAGAGCATCACCAAAACAGCGTCAAGAAAGCTCGGAATACTGAACAAGGTGAAGCGGTTTTTTCCGCCTTCAATTAGACTGTTGCTGTACAAAGCACAGATCAGATCATGTATAGAATACTGTTCTCACCTTTGGGATGGTTCCGCCAAGTACCTCACAGATGCTCTCGATGTCCTGCAGAGGCGAGCTGTACGAATTGTGGACGATGCCACTACATCTGGTACTCTCGAATCCCTGCAGCTTCGCCGAGATGTGGCTTCTCTGAGCGTGTTCTATCGGCTATACTATGGTGAGTGCTCCGAAGAACTCTATAACCTAATCCCTCCCTCTCCATTCCGCAACCGAACCACACGCACAGGTCAGAATATGCACCCACATACCGTAGTCACCATCCCTTCGCGTACATATAAATTTGGGGACTCATACATCTGTCGTACGATAAAGATGTGGAATGCTCTTCCAGCCTCTGTGTTTCCACTTTCCTATAATTTGGAGTCCTTCAAGCGAAGTGTGAAAAAGCATCTAGTCAAGCCGGCATAGTGTTAGGGACTGATGGCAGTTACGAGTATCTGACTTCAGTTGCTAACATTCATGGACCTTGCGCGCCACTTACCATCAGGTGGGCCCAAGGTCACATGTCGTGCTAGTATAAAAAAAAAAAAAAAAAAAAAAACATTGACACACGTACTATTATCAACAAACTATTTTTTTTAAATCTCATTAACAACTATTGTGTTTCGGACTTGTGATCAAATTGTTATTTAAGGGCTTATTAATATTAACACTCCCAATTTTTGCTTCTAGTTCACAATTAATGTATTGAATTCAGAATTGTAGTCTTGCAAGTTCGTTTCACTATTCGTATAATCAACTTCGTGTTCCGTGTATAAAAATATAAGCGTGAAGTCTAAAAAAAAAATAGGACAGTTTAAGCCAAAAAAATCAGCATGAGATTTATGCGTGGATTATAACTGAAACGTGGGGCTAGTCGGGTTGAAGCGAATCGTGAAATAGCATCTTGTCAAGCCGGCATAGTAGTAGGGACTGACATAGTAATCAGTGTCGTCAGTGGATCCTAAGGGGCCTAATGCCGTTAGACATTCTATGATAGTTAGAACCAAGTAGAAAGTTCAAGGTGTAAGGTAGTCAAACATATAATATATGTAGTTAGTTGGATAAAACATATTTTTTTATCTGGTATAAATATTTTGTATATAATACATATTTTTGATATTGAAATTATTAGGTTCTAGATAAAAGAGTACTCGTTAAAAAAAACATATACTGTTCGCGCCGATCGCGGTAATACGACCAATTTTGGATGGTTAGGCGTTATTGTGATTCGTCGGTGCATAAACAGACGTCCTAATTTGTTACCCCTATACAATTGTCCTGTCTCTTTCTCGCCGCTTCCTTTCTATATTACCCATCCCGCTCACAAGTCCAAACGCACATATATTTTTTTTTGACATAGTAAAAATAAAATAAATATTTAACAAGTAAACTCACCAACAACTGGATAATTGGGTTCCAAGAACCGTATATCTTCAATGGCGATGGTTCCAGAGTCCCCATCGTCAAACTCGACTGCGACAAATTTGTCATCATTCTGAAGATCTGGGGATACTTCAGCCACTGTGCCAGGGTAAAGGCATCGGTACTGCTGGGACCAGTACGCACATACTCTGGATCCAGATGATAATTCCTTTACTGACGCTGGGCTTACTTCCAGAATCTGAAATATAAAACAAATTATACATTCCACTCAAAAATGAAACCAAACATAAACTACACTCCAAATAAAACTAAAATTATAACCATCCGATAGGCGTTGTGTGCCGAGGACACTCGCTGCGTTCCCCCGTTGAACGGAAAGGCTTACAATATTCTCTACTAAAATAGTCACATGTCGCCAAGCGCAGTTTTTCCCCAAGCTCACGAGAGAACGCCAGAGCCTCCTCGAACCACGGATCCATCTTTTCGACTGCAAATGGGATGAGGTGGTGTATCATCATCATCACGACCGTTTCCCTTTCGGGGTGGTAAGAAACCACGCTTATAAATAAGCGGATTCACATTTAGCCAACTTTACTATAGGCCAATCATGACAAGTGACAAGCAAGCTCGTCGATGTCTCCAGCGTACCAAACTCGAGAAATAACACAAATAAATTAAATATTAATTAAATGTATTTATATACATTAATAAATATTTTTGTGTCCCGACCAGGAATCGAACCCAGTACCTCCGAGTCTAAATCCACGGATTTAACCGCTAGACCACGGAGGCAGTTGAGGTGGTGATTAACGATAATCTCTGAATACTTGTTGCGTTTAAGGCGCGCGGCTGGTAGTAGACGTAGACGTAGTTCTTTACGCAATAATGATCCAATCCACATTAAGTTTTTTCATTTCATTACAGCCCCTAGAACATGGGCATTCATTCCAGAACATATCTCTGGAGGAGTCCCGGTTTCACTAATACCAACTTGTGGAATCGTTAATAAATTGTCATCAGATCCTCGCCAACCCGTCTGGCCAGCGGCTTAACGTCTCTCCGAGGCACGGGAACGGTGGTGTTGTAAATCTATGACAAATGTACGTAAGAAAAGTGTATTTCTTATTGGTACATGCCGGGGAGGTTTTGAAACGACCTTGTAAGATTTAAGGAAAGCATTCTTACAACCGAGCCACCACACACATTAAGTTAATTTTAAGTTATTGGCCATTAAAGTTGGAATTTATATTAGTCCATCTATCTATACATCGATGGATTATTCATACATTTAAAATGTCATAAACGGTATTTTTATATGGATCGTATTTGGTATGAGATATGTCATCCTCAGGACCTGATTAAAATTCATAATAAAAGTTCTGAAAAATTGTGTTTTTATTTTCCTTTTAGCGTACTATGTCAAATTATCCCACTCAATAATTCCAAAAGTAATAAAAATTTATATTATATATTGATTAATTAACTGTTTAAATTTGATATTTTTACATAAAATATGCATCTCAAACTTTCTAAAAAAACTTCTACTTAATTAGTTTCAGAATTCATATTACATTCATAATAATTTCTATTATATATGTATAGTATTTGAACTCAGAAATCAGTGCAACATCAACTTATTCGGCGATTACTAGGAAAACACATTTTTGTAATTTTGGCGCGAAGTTCTTCCTGTATAGACTCGACATCGTATAAGTAGTTTGTTATGTGATTATTTAAGATACTTACAGCGTCTCGTAAAGTTTCTTCTCTCGACAATATGTGAGGTTTATTTCCACGTTCACCATCCAAAGTAATTGCATATACATCAGGAGCCTGAACTGCACTTAGTTTTCCTGCATAGAACAACCCTCCCATTGCTGTAAGCACTCTGGGGGATTTATCCAAATGACCCTCTGTAAGCGTACATTGAGATACTTTTAAATTTTCCGGTTGTCTAACTTGAGAATCCGTTTGTCTTAATTCTTTAGACTTGACGCTCTTACGTCGTTTTTTAGCACGACGTCGCTCTTTCTCACTATCACTGGAAGCACTACCATGTCTAACAGCAAACTCATGTTCGGGAAAATCATCTCTGGAATGTTTTCTAGCCAACCGATCTGTAATTTCCCGATTCTTCTGTCTTATTTCTTTAAGACTCTCCATTGAAGAACTCGCTGAACGATTCAATCCCCACTCGCCTTCTTCGCCTTCGGAATGAATCTTCAAAATTGGCTCGGCCTTCAATTTAGGGCGAACTTTGCTTGTTCTTTTGGTTTCTTCCCGAGATGGTTCAGTCCGAGAGCACACTATGCCGCCACCTTTAAGTCGACCCTTAGCTAATAGGTAACCAACTAAACTGCTTTTTGATTTTGGCTTCTTAGCTACTATAGTTTCTGTTGAGTCTGGACTAGAAACCTTGCGCGGACGGCCGACCTTGCGTTTTTGAGATGAACTCCTATCTGAATCTGGGGACGGAGCAGGAGTTGAAGGCGTGGGAGGTGTAGATATACTCGGTGTCGCTGGGTCTAAAGCACTTAATTGTGCCCGTTTTTCTACGCACTGCCTTTCGAGTTCTTGTAACCTTTTTCGCATATCTTTTTCAATAGCATTAACGAATGCTTCGGCAGTAGGAACTTTGTTCGTGTGCTTGCATGCAGTTACACCGCAAGAACAAGCTGTCACACGTCGTATACTAGCTTCTATCTCGCCACCGTTCCTATTGTCGTCCCTTACTTTATCACGTTTTTGCCGACGCATTTTTTCCAGCTTATGACGCAAACGTTCTTCTTTATCACGTTTATGTCGTCGTTCACTTGAAGAATCTCCATCTCTGTGTCTATGCTTCTCTTTCTTATCTCGCGAATATGATTCAGATTTACGGGATAAATCTGTTGGGCTTAAAAGTGCCGGGGGTTCACATTTAATTCTTGGCGCTGTTGCTGCAGGACAGTCTTTTACTTCTTCCATGAATCGTTGCTCTGCCAAGGCACACAGTAATCCCAAACCATCGAATGACTGTTTACTTTGTTCTTCCTCGTTTGAAGCGATCGGGAATTGAAATCTTCTATGCGGTTCGGCTATTGTTTGGGGCGGGGATTTCGGAGAACATTTAATTATGACATTGGCAGAATTTCTTGTATCTATTGTTAAAGGTATATCACACTGTGTTGTGGTCATGGCTGTGGAAGTTGGTGTGGTCCGCTCAAACTGTTCAATACTGTTTGATAAAAGTTCTAATCCGCTAAGATCAACCGGAGCCCGCGATGTAGACTGAGGCAGTTGAATCGGTTGCGTTGTTGGTGAATTGTTACCAGTGTCGATCACGAGTTCATTGGAACTTCCACTATTGGAGTTATTGTCAACAATTGACTCGTCGCGTTCGATTGCATCGATTGCTTTTTCAACAGCACCAACTACTGCCGACGACTCTGATGAGGAATCTTCTGCACTGTCTATAATTGAAGGTTGTAAAATTTGACCAGATCCAGTCGCCTGCGATACTTGATCTGAGCTTGGAGAATGAGCGACTCCTATACAAGCGACGTCCCTTTCATCCTCATCAGCTTGATTTGGGGATTCGTCATCGTCATCAACATGATCAGTTTGATTCGATGCATCCCTATGTGCAGGCATTTCTAAAGTCTCAGGTGGTGGAGTGGGTGGTGCAACAGGCGAAGTGGCTTGACTTCTACAAGCCTGATCTGAATAATCTTGTTGGTAATACATATGAGGCATTTGCGGAGGAAGAATGGGATGCGGTGGCGGCAACGGTTCTGGAGCGAATGAAGGATGTGGTTTCTCATGAGGAGTTTCAGCTTCGATTTTAATTAACGTATGAGGCGTTAGAAGAGGTTGCATGATGGGTTTTCTTTTGTCTGTGTGCACTTGATGTTGTTGTGGCGCGGGTGCTAGAGTCACTAGCCTCGTGCTGTGAGTGTGCGTGTGTTGTAGAGTAGCTGTTGACGCTAGAAGGTCTCCCGGGAGGAGTTGTAGATGGTGTGGAGGATGTGGGACTGGTGGGAGGAGGAGAGGTGCTGAAGGGTATCCCACGCCTCCCCAGACGACTGCGTGGGAGAGGTCTGGCTGTGTGGGCAGTAGGAGAAGAGCTCCTGATGTTGGTTCTCGAACGAGTTGGAAGCCCCCGACAGATCCGACGCCGCCGGTCATCGAGTTGATTCCTCCGACGCCAACGCCACCGACCATCATACTTTCCATGGAGACTTGCGCTGAAATGAATGAAGAAATTTGTTTATACTTTTTGCTAGATATGTAAGCTATAGTAATATCATTAGTATCTGATTAATTTTATTCTTAAATGTATTTGGTGGTGGATTCTTTAAAAGTTAATATAAAGGCCTCCAAGACTATCTACAAATTCTCTTCTATTCTTTCATCTCTCTAGACTGCCTCCGTGGTCTAGCGATTAATTCCGTGTGTTTAGACGCGGAAGTACCGGGTTCGATTCCTGTCCCGCACAATAATTTATTTGTATTTTTGAGTTTGATACGCTAAAGACATCGACGATCTTGCCACTTGTCATAATAGGTGTATTTATTAGTAATGTTTAATCCGAATAAAAAAAAAGGTCTCTGTGTTCTAGTATTTGTGATGATGAGATAGGACTAAATAGTAATGGTGGCAAGTCTAAACAGGACGTCTGTGAATAACAATATAAAAGATACCAATCAGGTCAGAAAAACATGTTTAAAATCCCACAGAATTCATTTATAATCCGTAGTATTTCCACATACAAAAGTGAATCACGGCCGGTCAAAGATATTTAAACCATGGATGCCGCGCCTTAGTAACTACATACATACATATCTTTAGCGGGCTTTAATGTCGCAAGACATTTTATCACAGCCAACCATTGGGATAACTTTAAACACTTTACTGAAAAGTAGGTGCAAAATAAATGAAAATTAAAAATCATATTTAATAACTAACTAGATGTAATTGTTTCAATAAACTTTATTATTATTATTATTATGTATAAATATATACTCGTAATATACTACGTACTAATACATACTTATATACTTGTATATTTTTTTATACGCTTTATTAAGATAGGAAATGCGAATAGACCATTTTTTTAAATAGCGATCTGGTGGTTACCTGCCTGATGCTAAGAGGCAAATTGTTCCATAAATTAGTGGCGACAACGACAAAAAGTTTGAAATGAAACTAGAATTATGCGAAGGGATAGAAAGAAGAGAGTATATGAATCTGAATATCTGCTAGAAAAGTAGGTTGGGATTATAAGTTGGTTGTTATGTGAAGAACGAAGTGGAAGGTTGTGAGTATCACATCACACATGTATTCAAAACGGGATTTAAGGTATGAGTAGTAACATATTTTAAATAATTACATTTTAAAACTTTCGCTCAAACCTATAATTGTTTTTTTTATAATTTAACTTGTCTTTAAGCGATTTACCTTAAGACGGGAGAACTAAGTATTTTAGGTAAATCACGTAGACACGTTTCGGGATCAGGCTTGAATTGCCGTCATGCCCAGTCAAGCCGACATAGTGTTAGGGACTGATGTCAGTCATGAGTCTCTGATTCCAGTTGCTAACATTCATGGACCTCGCACGCCACTTACCATCAGGTGGGCGCAAGGTCACATGTCGTACTAGTATAAAAAAATATATATTATTCTAATAATATAATATTATAATTGATACTAAACAAATAGCTCAAAAACCAGATTATTTCCTTAATTCGTTATCATTATTGAACACAATAAAATTAGCATTCGGTATGATTGTAATATTCGCTTATGACATCATCTCCCGTATGGTCTAGTGGCTAGGATACCTGGCTTTCACCCAGGAGGCTCGGGTTCGATTCCCGGTACGGAAATTAACTTTTTTATTTTATTTTTGCATTTTTACTATATGGAATGCCCTTCTAGCCAGTATTGCGTCAGAACGCCAAATTCTCCAAAGATATGTTAAATGTGTTCTAGGGGTCAATGAAAATATGGAATGCAACAGCGTCTGCGTCACGAATGTGATTACAAATGTAGGCCAAGCACTATTTATAGTTTAAGTATGCCGAATACTTTTATATTCGTTATTAATATAATTATTCTAGAATGCAGGTATTTCTTTGTGTCGTATTCGCTAGCTCGAGATCTGGTGATGTGGCCCAGAGTCGCAGCCCCATATGACCTGATTTCCTATTTATCACCACACATCTTGTGTATACTACCAGGCTTTATTTGTTTAAGTTGTGTTTATTGATATGTGGCAAATAAAATATTTTTCTTTCCTTCTTTTCTTCTAGATGCTTACTATTAACTCTCCGTCCTTACTGTCCTCGATAAATATTAATACCGCTCATAGATCCCGCAAACCAGTAACGTTTACTCTCGGCATGTATGCAAATAACACGTCCCACTTTAACCCTATTGTGAGGATGTGTAGATATTACAATGAACTGACAAGCAAACACAACATCGACATTTTTGACAGAAGACTTTCGACACTGAAGTCGAGTTTGAAGGATATAATCTAACACCTGCTTTATTTTTATTATTGAACTGATCTTCATTGATTTCACTTTTGGTCTCTTTTCTTTGTTATTTTTTTGAAATAGTTTAATTCTCTTTCTTTTATTTGTAACACTTATTTACTTGTAACTAAAAAAAAAAAAAACACGTTATACGTGATTGTTTATAACACATGGCTGATATTGTGTACACATGCTTTGAGTTTTAGCAATGTCTATACACTATATCCATTATTTTTAGAAACTGTAATGCTAAAATTTTGTTATGTGTGCCTACTTAATAAATAAATAAATAAATATTGAGGAGTTTTTCGTCGGTCTGTCTAAACGTATGTTTTATTAGTCCGACAATGGACACTTCTAGCATCTCCAGAATATATCTTTATGTTTTGAATGAAGCATCTACGTAATTTAAATATCATTGTAGTCAGTAATCAATTGCATAGCATTACGTATTCAAGAATGTAAACATTGTGCTATCGTTTACTCGGCAGTTGGTATTCTGTGGAGACCCAAGTTTCCGGACCAGTAATAGCCAAGGAATGTTAACTACAACGTGGCGTGGATGCTAAAATAACAATGGGAAATTATTTATTTTTTTAGTTACAGTTTCAACAGCGCTTAAAATTAAACCTAGTCAACAAAATTCAAAACATATACATATAATTGGGCAACACTAAATGCAGTCAGTATCATCACGACCGTTTCCCTTTTGGGGTGGTCAGAAACCACACTTATAAATAAGCGGATTCACATTTAGCCAACTTTACTATGGCCAATCATGACAAGTGGCAAGCTTGTCGATGTCTCCAGCGTACCAAACTCGAGAAATATCACAAATAAATTAAATATTAATTAAATGTATTTATTTACATTAATAAATATTTTTTGTGTCCCGACCAGGAATCGAACCCGGTACCTCCGAGTCTAAATCCACGGACTTAACCGCTAGACCACGGAGGCAGTTCAATATTTAACAAAAACTTACCTATGCGTTTAAAAAAATTACATTTTACGTGCTAAGGTATGATTACGTAGCATTAAGTCATATTACAATTGCTGTAATGTTGACCATAAACGACGAAACCGCATTGTCCTTCGACGGAATGCAACTACTTATCTTGGTAATACAGGTTGAACGTTTCAAGAACGGGTTCAAGACATTACGTAGTGGAAGTTGGTGCGAGAGGAGTTCCAGCAAAATCTTTGTCAATACATTTATGGAAAAAGATTAACGGAATCATTTATTAGTATTTGGCTAAGTTGGGTTCGGTCCAGCCATGGTCAATGGTATTTTTTTTTATTTGTTTTTTTTATTTTTTATTTATTGGCTTGTATGTATTGACAATATTTCCAGACATGTCACACAGCGCCATCTAGTTTCCGTGGTAAGCTACGAGGCTTGTGTTACGGAAACTAGATGGTTGATAAACTACATATTATACTTTTTTTTTGTAAATATGTATATATAAAGTTTACAAATATTATACATATAAACACCCAGACCGAGACAAATTATACAATGTACAACTTGCCCCCGGTGGGAATCGAACCCACGACCTCCCGAGTTCACGGCAACGTTTGTTACTACTAGACCACGGAGGCGGTATAGACAATATTCAAGTGTTACGTGCTAACCATACGGAAGTAAATTATTTTGATTTGATTTGAGTAGAGGAGTGGAATGGTGGATGGTGAGCGTATTATCGCGCAATAAAATAAAAAAGGAGGCCTCCTTTGTTGTTAAGCTTAAATTTAATATGTATCATATTATATATTATACTTATTTGTGTAATGGAACTGGTGCCTGAGATTCAGATTAACTTTGTTTGGGCACCAGTGGCAAATTCAAAAATAATGAACTAGCTTTTTAAGTAAATAAACGATTTTTATTATTATTATATTATTATTATTATTTTATTTGTAAACCAGCCTATTGCTGGTCGCAACCCCGAGATACCATTCCTCTCTCTCAGCTGATGGTAAGTGGCGCGCAAAGTCCATGTTTGCAACTGAAGTCAGACACTTATTAACTGCCATCAGTCCCTAACACTATGCCGGCTTGACTAGATGCTTTTCCACACTTCGCTTGAACGACTCCAAATTATAGGAAAGTGGAAACACAGAGGCTGGAAGAGCATTCCACATCTTTATTGTGCGACAGATGTATGAGTCCCCAAATTTATAAGTACGCGAAGAGATGGTGACTACGGTATTAGATATATGAAAGTGAAAATATGTCATTTATTTCCTAGAAAGATGATAGATGTACCCAAAAGTACAATCAGATTTAAAAAATCTTTGAAAGTATTGGATCCCGTTGATCGTAACTAAAAATTCAAAATTTTCAAAAAATTCAAATTCAATTCTGGTCGAGAACACAAATGAAACTTTTTTTAAAAACTTATGGTCAATGTATACGAAACCTTAAGAGTTAATACAGAGTGCCCTCGAAGAAGGCGACGAAAAAAAACCAAATACTCGTAAAAAAACAATTCATATGCACCACTGGCAGTCAATTTAATAGCCCCTATACAATTGATACAAAAAAAATGAATCGCCTCAAACGAACCGGGCCCAAATTTGAAAACGGGACCAGGGTAACGCTACTGGCTGTGGACACGGCACCAATTATAGACACTTAACCCAAAATTAAATAAATTATATAAGAACATATTTTTTGGTTCCATTTATTTTTATACTAGAGTAAACGATAGTTAGTTATAATCCAATTTGTGCAAAATTTTGAAAAAGAAACCAGCTAAAAGACAGTGCATAAGAAGTAAAATATTTTTAAAAAAAACATTTAAATTGACATTTGTGATGTATTGTTCGCTTACCCGTCTGAGAATCTGCGTGACAATAATAAAAGGCCAACTACTTATAAAAATATGTTTCAAAACATCTCTAACAGATGATCTCTAGAAGTTGTCTAGAAACCTCTACTGTTGTAGATGGGCCTTCCAGAATTTCTGGAGAATTTGGCCTACACTCGCCACGCTGGTGGACGGGTTGGCGAGTAGGTTATGATGAACCCACTTCTGTATCACAAATACTCTTATTAAAATTTACTCTGGCCATCACAGGTACATTTACCCTGAACTTCTTTATCTCTTTCTCATTCATAGGTAATTTATTTGTTGTTTCATTTTAAAATGAAATTGGAAGTGGTAGTGTGTAGTCTTTGACCGACATTAGGGACTGGTCATTAATCATAGATTTGTTTTAATAAAATACAGTAAAATCATATTAATTCCAATTAATTCTGTATCACAAATACTCTTATTAAAATTTACTCTGGCCATCACAGGTACATTTACCCTGAACTTCTTTATCTCTTTCTCATTCATAGGTAATTTATTTGTTGTTTCATTTTAAAATGAAATTGGAAGTGGTAGTGTGTAGTCTTTGACCGACATTAGGGACTGGTCATTAATCATAGATTTGTTTTAATAAAATACAGTAAAATCATATTAATAAAGAGAGTTCTTCGCGCCATTTTGCGTGGACATGTCAAGTGCAAGTTTTTGTTTTGTAAATTAATTTGCTGTGGATATTATTGGTCAAACGTGGTGTTGTATTATTTAATAATGTGCTACAATGTGAATAATTATGGGAAACGATAAATTGGACTTTAAATATGGGGCACAAGTGCAGTTTATTTTTTGCGGCTTTCCCGCGCTGTCAACTCCCATATTTTACCCGACGTGTTTGAGCTATGGTGCCGCGAGTGACTCCAAGAAAAGCATCAAATTCTGCAGCATCTGGAATTTGATGACCTCATTAACTCATGAAAAAGAAAGATATATTATGTCAGACTTGGCTGTATGGGCAAGACCCTTTGCCTTCCCTATCACCTCATTCATCATCCATCAAAAGAACAATAAAAAAAAGCTGGTTTTGAAATATGACACCCGGCATGGTCCTTAAATTAGTTCAACGGAAGTCATGTAATTCAAGTTAACTCATTTCGAAGTGCGTAATATCAGCTGTTAAGACTTGTAATTATTAGGGACGGTTCAAAGACCTATAGACTTGAATAAACAAGGGCCTGGACATTTAAAACACCTCAAATGTTGCTACATTTAGGGCCAAAATCAAACCACAGTCGTGTTTAGCGGCCGTCGATTACTCACGTGATGTTTATTTAGGATTTTTAAACCCCCTCCCTCCCCCTTGGTGATACGTTGTGAAGCTTAAGACTAACCCCATAAAATCACGTGTATTTTTTAGTACCTACAAATAATCCTATTTTTATTGGAATATTACCTTTAGAAATGAGGTCGTAGCGTCGGATATGCGGCGTCACTTTGACGAACCGCATACGTAATGACAAAATACGCAAAAGGGTAGTTATTAAAGAAAGCAAAGGGACAAAAATAAGGAAAGGCATGCTCCGATGGTTCGGACATGTTGAAAGAATGAGGGAAAAGAGATTGACGAATCAGTTATACTCGTATAATGCGAAAAAACTGGGTAAAAGAGGCAAGACTTTTTTAAATAAAACAATAGCTGAAGGTGCATTAAAAAGCCATCAAAACAAAAGGGCATGTATAAAGAGGTTAATGTCGAAGAAGCGAAAGAGGTATGTCGTGATCGTGACAAGTGGCACTCAATTGTCTCTGCCTACCCCAAAAGAGATTTGGCGTGAAGATATGTATGTATGTATTACCTTTAAATACGGATTTAAAGTATATCCAATCCAATATATCTGGTTCGTCAATCTTTAGATGGTAGGTGGTGCAATTATCAAATAAGTTATTATTAACAGTTCCAATACATACAAATCAATTTTCATTCATTCATTCATTCATTCATTACAGCCCCTAGAACAGAGTGTCCTCGACCTCCACTGCTGGAGATGGGCCTTCCAGAACATATATCTGAAGAATTTGACCTACACGCGCCAAGCTGTCCAGACGGCTTGGCGAGGATATGATGTCAATTTATTATGACAATTTATTGACGATTTCACAAGTTGGTATTAGTGAAACCGGAACCGACGGCTTAACGTGCTCTCCGAGGCACGAGAACGATGGTGTTGTAAATCTATGACAAATGTACGTAAGAAAAGTGTATTTCTCATTGGTACATGCCGGGTGAGTTTGAACCGACCTTTATTTATTATAAACTTTATTGCACAAAGTACAAAGGCGGACCTAATGCCGCTAGACATTCTATACTGGTCAAACCTTTGGGACAACTAAAGCAGTTACGACAAGATAAGGCAGGTGCTATCAAAACTAATAGAAAAATATTAGACTTCAATATATACTAGTGAATACCTTTGTAGTATTTAATAATAATAATCAATTAATTCCATAATTATTAGTAACATTCCAACTATGTTAGTTAGTTATACACATTAATTAAAAAGTCAAAAAAGGCAAAAAATAATAATAATAACAATACCTAGTACTTAATTTAATTTAATTAATAATAATTCTAAAATATCTGTGGGGATATTTATACTACGCAAATGCTGTACACACTACATTTAAGGTACAGCATTTGCGTTATTTAAGGTACGCCTTCTTACAACCGAGCCACCACCGCGCCTACATACATACAAAACAATATTACATACTAATACAAATAAATTAAATGTACATTATATCACCTATGACCTAGCGGCATTAAATCTACATAAATGATATGGCTTCGCTTACTTGTATTTCACGCCACTTTTAGACCAGCGCTTTGTCCGGTCATTTTACTTAATTCAACGGACGGTTATTTTTAATTGTTTATTTTCATGCACAATTAGCGTCTTATTAAATGTTTTTGTAAAGATATGGTCATTGTTTGGGCTAACGGTGTTGTATTCTAATTTCTTGTTACGGTGTCGGTTACGGACGTAAATTTTAGCGGCTGAGATTAATCAAGCCTTTTGCATAGAGCACTCGTTTATCAGAGACATTAAATACTTATTTATATTTGGACAAATTGCATTTAGTTTTGACCGCCTCCCCGGGACGTGGGTTCGATTCCCACCGGGGGCAAGTTGTACATTGTATAATTTGTCTCGGTCTGGGTGTTTATATGTATATATTTACAAAAAAAAAGTATAATATGTAGCTTATCAACCATCTAGTTTCCGTAACACAAGCCCCGTAGCTTACCACGGAAATTAGATGGCGCTGTGTGACCTGTCTGGAAAATATTATTTAGTGTATAAATATTATATTATTGTTTGAGTAAATTAATAAATAGAATAAAAATAATTTATCTAAATATTTAATTATATATACTTACATATACTTAATACTAACTAAAATACTAACTTACTAACATACTAACCTTAATAGAATTATATTATTGTTGTTTTTTTAAAATAATTCATAATACTGAAATTTTAAAACGAGTACAAACTCTGCATGACTTACAAACGTCAGCATTTTTGCTCTTGTTAAATGTGCGTGTGGCTCACGAAACCATTGTCGGGGACAGGCCATACAGAATTTCTGGAGAATTTGACCTACACTCTTCACGCTGATGACCAGTCGGGTTAGCGAGGGACTAAGGTCAATTTGACCTACACTCTTCACGCTGATGACCAGTCCTGTTGGCGAGGGACTAAGGTCAATTTGACCTACACTCTTCACGCTGATGACCAGTCGTGTTGGCGAGGGACTAAGGTCAATTTGACCTACACTCTTCACGCTGATGACCAGTCGTGTTGGCGAGGGACTAAGGTCAATTTGACCTACACTCTTCACGCTGACGACCAGTCGTGTTGGCGAGGGACTAATGTCAATTTGACCTACACTCTTCACGCTGATGACCAGTCATGTTGGCGAGGGACTAAGGTCAATTTGACCTACACTCTTCACGCTGACGACCAGTCGTGTTGGCGAGGGACTAAGGTCAATTTGACCTACACTCTTTACGCTGATGACCAGTCGTGTTGGCGAGGGACTAATGTCAATTTGACCTACACTCTTCACGCTGATGACCAGTCATGTTGGCGAGGGACTAAGGTCAATTTGACCTACACTCTTCACGCTGATGACCAGTCGTGTTGGCGAGGGACTAATGTCAATTTGACCTACACTCTTCACGCTGATGACCAGTCGTGTTGGCGAGGGACTAATGTCAATTTGACCTACACTCTTCACGCTGATGACCAGTCGTGTTGGCGAGGGACTATAAGGTCAATTTTAATGACATTGAAACTGAGACCTATAGTTTAACGTGGTCTCCGGGGAACGGGAACTGTGGTGTTGGTAATCTATCTCATAACTCTCTTCTTTCTATCCCTTCGCATAATTCTAGTTTCATTTCAAACTCGTTTGTCGTTGTCGCCACTAATTTGTGGAACAATTTGCCTCTTAGCATCAGGCAGGTAACCACCAGATCGCTATTAAAAAAAATGGTCTATTCGCATTTCCTATCCCAATAAAGCTAGTAAGTATATTATTATGTATATATGTAGGTTTATACGAGTACGTAAGTACGTAGTATATTATATATTTTTTATTATTATTGTTTTCCTTTATTTTTGCACCTACTTTTTAGTAAAGTGTTTAAAGTTATCCCAGTGGTTGGCTATGATTAAATGTTTTGCGGCATTAAAGCCCGCCTTTTTTTTTTTTTTTATACTAGCACGACATGAGACCTTGCGCCCACCTGATGGTAAGTGGCGCGCAGGGTCCATGAATGTTAGCAACTGGAATCAGACCCTTATATCCGACATCAGTCCCTAACACTAATTGTCTTAATGCAATAAAGTATCAAATGAATAAATGCCGGGAATCGAAACGCAAACATTTTTTTTTATTGAAAAGCGTCCTTACTAAGCCACCATCGCTCTTTTAAATAACATTTAGGTGCCAAGATGTTAATATTAGATTTTTTCATATTCGTGAACAACTCTACTAATTTGGTTTTTCTCCTCGTCAGGCCAGAGTGGCTAGTGTAGGCCAAATTCTCCAGATATGTGTTCTGGAAGGCCCATCTCTAACAGTGGAGGTCTAGGGGCTGTACTGATGATAAATGATAAAAAAAGTATCATCAAGACCGTTTCCCTTTCGGGGTGGTCAGAAACCACGCTTATAAATTAAGCGGATTCATATTTAGCCAACTTTACTATAGGCCAATCATGACAAGTGACAAGCTCGTCGATGTCTCCAGCGTACCAAACTCGAGCAATATCACAAATAAATTAAATATTAATTTAATGTATTTTTTATTTACAATAATTATTTTTGTGACCCGACCAGGAATCGAACCCGGTCTAAATCCACGGACTTAACCGCTAGACCAAGACCAAGACCGCTATATTTCTCGAGTTTGGTATACGCTAAAGACATCGACGAGCTTGCCACTTGTCATGATGGGCCGGCAGTAAAGTTGGCTAAATGAAAATCCGCTAAAAAAAAGCGTGATTTTTAACCACCCCGAAAGGATACGGTCGTGATGATATTTTTGTAGTAAAAAAATAATAATTCGCGTGTTCACGTAACGCAGGCCTAATCAAGGCAAACTCGTAAACGCATAAACATATTACCATGCTTTTAAAAAAAAAGCTAATAAAAAATCTGAAGGCGGCGAAGTGGTTACCGCCTTTCTCTGTCATTGGCCAAGACATTAGGGCGGGGTTTTTGAGTAACCTGGTAAGTCTTTGTTTTTTTTTTAATTTTTAAAGCCACGATTTATGGGCTTTAGTGAGGAATTGTTTAAGTGTTGCAAGCAGGTGGCAAATATAATTTTGACATATTTTTTTTTAAGTGAAAGTAACTCGTAAAAACTGCCTCCGTGTTCTAGCGGTCAAGTCTTTGGATTTGGACGCGAAGATACCAGGTTCGATAGACAATAACTTATTTGTGATATCTCTCGGGTTCTGTACGCTAGACACATCAACGAGCTTGCCACTTGTCATGATGGGCTTATAGTAAAGTTGTCTAAATGTGAAAAGCGTGGTTCCTGACCACCCTGAAAGGGATACAGTCGTCATAATACTTGTAAAATAATTATGTTGTGATGCCTATCTTTAGTACTATTACATTATTACTGGTAATTTTAGTGGTCAGCTGAAAATACCCTAAAGGCGACCGTGTCATGTTAAGATGTTGATGTCGTTTTGTAGTATTGTTCCTATCTATTTAGTATGTACAATTGACCTTGAGATAAATATGGTCTGTGACGCCCGCATTCTAAAATGGTTTCCTTAACAGCTCCACCACTTACATTCCTTCCAGCTGTCAAACTTTTATAACCAATGTTACCATTTTAAATATTTCCGGTAAATCAAGTTTTTTTTCTTCTGGCAACATTGCAGATTGCGTTCCCGTATTCTAAATATTCAATTTGTCACGAATTACAACACGCTCAAGAACGTTTGGCATCCGTAAGTGTGTCTTTTTCAATATAAGTATAAATAAATACTCATAGGTTACGAAAATGATTTACTATGGTTCTAGAACGAAATCTGATTTTTAGTAAGTTTAATATTTTTTATTAAACTAATTACTTATAAAATAAAACTTTATTAATTAAAATATTAGCTGAAGATAACTTAAACACACTTCAAGGCGGTTTCAAGATACGTCGCGGTCTACCTTGATTTTCAGTTTTTTTTTTTGTATTTAATGACATTAGTAACAATTTGCCAGTGTCAAAGTTAGAAGTTTCACTGTTCTATTCCTCGAGCGCATTGACATGACAAAGCGTCCCTTCGTTTGACAGCTGGAAAGAATAATTGAGTATAGGAGCCATTGAGGAAACATGGTGTGAGATCTCGCGTCCATAAAAGTGTTACACAAAAGGTATCTATCTATAAATTTTAAAAAATATAACAACAGTGACGTCATCGTGACGAAAGAATGTCATTTATCATTGAGCGGACAAATTGAATTGCAGGCCGAACACCAAAGCAACATGAACGCGAGGATGTATTCCCAAACGAGTCGCGTAGCTGCGGCGTCGTTCATTATCTCGGTGTTTCGAACTTGAGTATAGTATTTTTAAACTACATTGCATGTTATTTTGTACCAAGCTTGTGTTTCGATTTAACCGTAACACGCAATGTATAATGAAAATACAGTGTAGTTAATAGTAGAGTTGAGATATAAGAATGGTTGGAAAAAGCGTCGTTCGTGTCGCGGCATTCCCTCCATCTCGCAATGCAGTTGGCGCGTAGCTACCAGGTTGTCAGAAATGAGAGGAGGTACTCACCGGGGTACTGCCAGAGAGGAGCGGGCGGCGGAGGCGGAGCCGGCCACGCGATGGGCGCGGGCCGGTCGTCGCAGTGCAGCAAGGCTCCGCCCACTCCTGCTACTCCCACCGTCATGGCCGCCTGCGCTCCGTCTGAATGACAACAGAATGACGTGGTGGCGCCTGCAATGCGCAGCACGTCATTAACACTGACACGTTGTTATTTATGTTTGACCGATTACAGTGATCCCTGATACCAGGGCACCATAATCATAAGGAGATATCATTAGCATATTTGAAACAAAGGAACTTATTTTATGGTAGCTATCGACGCTTTACAAAAACTTCGTGATCTGGCTGGTCTAAAGCAGATTGGTGGTAAAAAGCTATTACCTACTATAATATATACAATTGGCAATTATTGACACAATCCAATATTTTACTGTTTATTATTATTATTGAAAACATCCAAAAACTAAGAATACAATTCAGAGAATCCACTTTTTCCTTCGTAATATTTATTTTTAAAAAAATCACAGGTACCTAGTAGATATGACGCTGATGTAGGAAATATTTAGATATTTTTTAATTTTCAATGAAAATAGTGGATTTCGTTTGTTACATAATATCCGCAGCAAATCTTTGGAACAGTTTGACTGTTGAAATTTGCAAACCGCTGTTTAAAAAGCTGGTGTAGGTGGGTACTATCATTACTTTAAGAGCTTCTCACAACGTATATGTAGTATATAGTGTGTAGGATCTATGTGTATTATTGTGTACATATTTGTATGAATGTGTATTTATATTTTAGATTAAATGAATTTAAGTTGCAACGTTTCTTACAATCGTTTGCGCCTGTAGGTAATTGTCCTAAAGGTTGACTGCTAGAGAATTGCCGCATGTAGGTACTGTTAGTTTTAGGGTATGATTAGCCAAGCATAGACGAGGTTCAGACTATACAATTAGGCGTAATCAACAACCAAAGAAGCCGATAGACGCATTCAGCTATATAGGATAGGCAGCATTCGGAAAGTCTTCCACATCTTATCAGACATACAACAGCGTTTGAAGACGAATGTTTTCCACCAGTGCGTGTCAGTAGGTAATGTCGGGTCAGATGCACAAGTTTAACGCGTTCAGCCAGCTATGGATAGTATTTTTTTGAAGGATAAAATTCGACACGTGGACATCCAGTCGAATTACCGACATAACCTTCCAAATTAGTATAGCTAAAGTGGCAATGGATAAGACTGTCGCAGAACCGATTTCAGTTGGAGTAAATGGGTTCTGCAGTGGAGACCACGTACTGGAAGACGCAGAGTGGGAATACCCTCCGCCAGATGGACGGATGACCTAAAAAAGGTCGCTTGCAAGGGGCTGGATGAGGGTGGCTGAATATCAAGCCTTGGACCTATGGGCAGTGGAAAGATACAAATGAGAAATACCACTTTTCTTATTATAGAGTACCTACGTATACTTGTCATAGATTTAGAAGTAGAACAAATATTCTGATCTCACAGAAGAAATGATCAGGAACGGGTTCAAGAGTCAGCTTTACGTATAAATCTTTGAACACTTACTGAAAGAATTGGGTCTATTAAGCAGGTCTGCCGTCAATACATTTATAGAACGAGCTGCCAAGACGACATTAAATGATTCATACAGTATTTGGTTTGGGGGGAGAGGAGCAGAATGGTGGATGGCGTGCGTCTTGTTGCGCAATAAAGAAAACTGCCGCAAGTAGTCTTTTTTTTTAAAGACGGTGAATCGATAAATCATCAATGATACGATACGACCCCTGCAGCCTGCAGGGCCACCGCGGGAGGACGCATGCCCGACTCACCGTGAGGCCTTCTAAGGAGACCCCAAGGCGCCTAAGGACTAAAACAATATAAACCGTCTCTCACTGTTGGCCCTGCGTGCCTTAACAGCTAAGTCTGAGTCGTGGCTACGGAGTGAAGGCATGGCACTCGTTCGCCGCGTATCCGCAAGGCCGTGACACCATTATTCTCTTCTGTGAATTCCACGGCGAATCCATAGAATGCTTAGAAAATAGTCTTCTTGTCCGTACCACCGTTCCCGTGCTTCTAGTTAAGACGTCTTTCCCTATTCCACTAAAACCAACAACTTGTGCAATCGTTGTTAAATTGTAATCAGATCCTCGCTAACCCTCCTGGCCTGGGTGTGGCGAGTGAATGCCAAATTCTTCAGGTAAGGTCTTGTTTCATGCGGTTATTTTTTTATTAAATATCACCATGGCAAGCTTACAATATTAGTTCTTCTTAAAAGTAACAATTGGCATTTGACATCTTTGCAAATGGCACTTTCTACGAGAGAAACAAATAGGTGGTAGACGGTGGTAATTAGCCCAGTTTGCCGGGACGGGGCAGTATCCACCGTTCGTGCCGATAAACCCAGTAAAGTGTATCCACACATTTCGGGATGAGCCTCGAATTCCCGTCATGCCTAGTGAAGCCGGCATAGTGTTAGGGACTGATGTCAGTCATGAGTGTCTGATTCCAATCGCTAACATTCATGGGCCGCGTTCGTTTTATAGCATTTCCAACATTTCGTAGCAACCTTATAGACCAGCGTGAAATGTCGTTTTTGTAAAGAAATTCCACTTTTTTTAACAATGCTAACATTTCTTTAAAAAAAAACGAGCGGTGAGGCTACTTTTTGACAAGTATGACAAGTAATAAATAATAAAAAATCTATTGACAATGTATAACGTGTATATGTCTTTGAATTTATTACATAAAATCGTTTAAAATACATTTTAAACAAATATAATATAAACTATAAAGTATACAACAATGTATAAACAATCCATTTCTTATGTTAAATGACATCTGTTAAAAAGTAACATCAACACGAAATTAGCATCAAATGTTAATCATTAAACGAACGACTTGTGCTAAAAAAAGTGGTATTTTCATGCTAACATTTCTTAAAACGAACGCGGTCATGGACTTTACGCGCCACTTGCTATCAGGTGGGAGCAAGGTCACATGTCGTGCTAGTATAAATAAGATCTCCAGCAGTGAAGATCTAGGAGGTTGTCAAGGTGTTGTGATAATGGTGAATGCCTCATAAAAGACGTTTGTTTCATAAATTATGTTTAATTGCCACATCATATAAATTTATTTTAAAATATTGTGCTCTAGATCTTGTATTAATTGATCTGGTCATAAACGTTTTTATTCTTATTCTATTATGGTCTAATGGTAAAAAACGTTGCCGTGAACTCGGGAGGTCGTGGGTTCGATTCCCACCGGGGGCAAGTTGTACATTGTATAATTTGTCTCGGTCTGGGTGTTTGTATGTATAATATGTATATATTTACAAAAAAAAAGTATAATATGTAGTTTATCAACCATCTAGTTTCCGTAACACAAGCCTCGTAGCTTACCATGGTAATTAGATGGCGCTGGAAATATTTATTATTATTATTATTTATTTATTATTATATTATTATTCTTAAATACTGTTTCACAAACATTGGCATGTGTGTTATCATTAAATCGTAGTGGTATGCTTGACCAAGATTATTCAAGCGATTGTATGTTTGTTAAGATTTGCTTCGCCTCGTCTCAGCCGACATTTGATTTACGGAAACGACATTATCTGATTCGTGAATCAAAAACCTAACTCTGCATTAGGGTTGCCCAATCTTGGTCCTGTTTTTTTGCAAGACCAACACCAAGACCAACCCTAGCCTTGGTATTGCGCAAGAGTCTCGCAAGACTCTTGTTCAGACATTTTTCTAAAAATAGTCTTTTTTTTGCATACTATTTTTTTTTTCAATTGGTAACTCAAATAGGTGTTAGGCGGACTGATAATGGTAATTTGCCCAGTCAGCCGGGGCGGGAAAGTATCCACCGTTCGTGCCGATAAACCCAGTAAAGTGTATCCACACGTTTCGGGATCAGACTCGAATTGCCGTCATGCGCAGTCGCCGGCATAATATTAGGGACTGATGTTAGTCATGAGTCTGATTCCAGTTACTATATAAAATTCATGGAACTTGCGAACTGTTTCGTGTCTGTCTTTTTTAGGGTTCAGAGGTAAAAATATTGAACCCTTAAAGTAGATTTGATATATTTTTTTATTTAACTGCTACCGAATCTATTATAGTTGTATTTTATTTTATTTAATCTTTAATAAACTAAACTGTGCTAATATATCATTATTGTAATGAGAGCTATCTGCCGATAAACTATTTTATAGTTTGGCAGAATAATGTTGTATTTAAATGTTATGATATAAGGAAAAATCAAAATTAAAAAAAAAAAGATGATTTGAAATCTCTCCAAAACTACCTCTGTATATATTTGGATAGATGTTGGTCAACAAGATCGACGTGTAACCATTCCCAATTTCAAGTAAATCACACCAGTAGTTCTCGAGATAGTAGTTTGCGGACATTAAGTGTATGTCTAACAAGGTAACAATTACAAAGAAATATATATTTTCAGCCTGGGACTTGCGAGACTCTAAGGCAAGGCGAAGATTAGGAGTGCAAGAACAAGACCAAGACCAGCTATTGCAAGACTTGGCCAGTATTGGTCTTGGTCTTAACTTGGTCTTAAGTCAAAACTACTTTGCATCGAATTATTTAAAGGTGACTATAGACTTGAACATTTACTTGTAACAAAACATCAAAAATATGCCGCAAGTTTTTTTTTACATATTAAATTTTTCTTAGAGAAATGGGCCCATTAAATGTTCTCGTGTCATAATGTATTCTCTTTTATTTGATGGTTAATATATTGCGTTTTCATAACCTGTAATTAATTTTATTTATTTTACCCTAGCATAACGACAATGGGGTGTATCAGGCAAAGCTTTTTGTAGATGTCGCTAGCGGCACTGGTACCTTGTTTACACCTATGACTGATATTTTTTTAAATTTATTTGTAGTTTTACATTTTCATAACAGAAAAAAATATTTTAACTTAACGTTACCTACCTTAAAAAACGAATTAAGCAAGCGAAAATTTAAAATAAAAAAAAGGTTGAATTAATAGAACGGCAATTTCGAGATCACCATATCTTTGCTTTCGTTAGGAAATCTCGATTTGTACACTTAAAAGCTGCTCACTTCTGCATAATATCCAGAAATTAATAAATTTCCTAATAAAAATACAAGTTTTCTATGCAACTGACAGTTATATTAGGTACCATCTATCATGCGCCATCTATCGTGATAAAAAGTTAGTGACACACCCCATTGACAAAAACTTTTTTTACGTCAATAATTACATAGTTAGACTGGAAAATTCTCATGGATACATTTGAACACCATTATAGGATCCCAGATGAACTAGCTGTATCAGCCTATAGGCCAGACATCTTAGTGTTTTCTCGGAACTTGAAAAAAGTTATCCTTATTGAACTTACCGTTCCGTGGGAATCAAATATTCCAAAAGACCACAACATGAAGTCGAATAAATATTATAATCTCACAGAAGAAATGATCAGGAACGGGTTCAAGACTCAGCTTTACGCAGTGGAAGTTGGTGCAAGAGGAGTTCCAGCAAAATCTTTGCATCACTTACTGAAAGAATTGGGCCTAAGCAGGTCTGCCGTCAATACATTTATGGAACGAGCTTCCAAGACGGCATTAACGGAATCATACAGTATTTGGTTGGGTAGGGAGAGAAGTAGAATGGTGGATGGTGAGCGTATTATCGCGCAATAGAAAAAAAAAGGAGGCCTCCTTTTCTTAAACCAGCCGATTGTCGGTCGCAAGCCCGAGACACCATTCTTCTCATCTCTTACCCACACACGATGGACCCGGCACCCGCACGGTGAATCCATGGAATGCTTAGAAATTTGTCTTCTCTTCCCGTCGATTTGAAATCCAGTGTTTTATCTATAATAAAGTACCTGATCATAATAAAGAACCTAATCGTATAAATAGTGCTTTGTTACTATTTCATACATAAATTTTAACCAATTGACTATTTAATTAAATTATATTTTAATGCTGGAGTGATTAAATAAAAAAAAAACACAATTAATTGTTATGATTAATAAATTGTTTTTAGTTGAGGCACGCTGCAAAAAAGTTGGGGCCTGGTTTTGGGCAATCTCTTTTATTTGTTTTAGATAACAGTGTAAGTCCTACACTATACCTTATTCAAGATAGCAGAAAATATTATGTAAACAAGAAAAACAAGTGGTTCTCAAACTTGTTTTTGTTATATAGGGTGTTTTAATAATAGCATAAGAACTTTTACTTATAACACAAGACAGAAATATTGTTAAAATTATTTTTTTATTATATTTTAAATATGTCTGTTGCGGTTACGAGTTACATAGTCCATTCGCTCAGTCCATTTATTCACTATTTCGGTACGAATCGACATTTCGGCGTCTTCTTTAACACTTTGCGTTTCAGCAGTAAAATTAATGCGAAAACACTGCACAAATTGCTTGCTCACTGGGCCGATTATATTGACCGTAAAATGGACGAAGTGCTCTATGAACTTCGGAATTAGTTTTTTTTTTATAAAGTAAATTCATTCAATTTGGAAGCGTCGTTTTGACGTTAAACGATTAAACTTAAATATATATTTTACACATTCGATTAAAGGCTGGCAATTATTTTTGCCAACGTATTAGCCTCGCTATACATAGAGAAAATGTTGCCAGTCTTCTTGGGACTATCTCTGATGGGTCGTCTCTTGAGGACATTTCTTATTTATAGGATATTTTTTATTTTTTTTATTAGGTTTAGTTTATAATTATTAATTAATATTTCTTTTTTATTTACGTATTTTATATTTGACAGGTTAAAAACCTATTTTACTTTTGACACCTATATATTTGATTACATTTTTTTTTTACTATCATGAATTTAGAGTATCCAACACATACCAAAACTGTGTTACGTAGCTGGAAAACAATATTTAACAACAAGAGGAATCATTGGATAGGTAAATCATAAATTACCTTGCAGTCTTTAACACAAGACTGGATAAGGCAACATTAGCTGTTACGTTGAAACATCAAAAAGTGCACAATTGTTTTATTACCATAACAACTCCCAAATTTTTGGCAAATTTTAGCAAGTGGGCAAGAATTTTACGATACAAAACAAAAATTGACAGCTAACACAAACTTGGCCCAGCGTACTCTTTGCTGACCGTACTGATGAATGTGTTGGCAAAGCACCTGTGAAACTGCCGAACATGGAAAGTGACGCTCAAATTCCACTAAATTATTTCGTAATACACAAATTATGCAAAATAAATCTCGTAAACTCGGTCATTTTAATAAGAATGACAAAATGCAACACTTTTTGTAATGATAATTGACGTAATAAAATTAATTCGCATCGGGTTTTAAAATAAAACTTGTTCGAAACGAATAACCACAATGAGATGAAGTATCGGGGCAGCAGCGGTGCGAGGAGGTAAAAAGATAATTACGGAATGAAAGGAAGCACGTGCTGTTAGTGTTGTCTCTTTCCTGCTCGATGCACTATCTCTTTCTCGAACGTAAGCCGCTCGTGGTATATGCTAACATGTCAGATACAATTTTATATTTAGTGTTTGAGAAAATATTGAAATAATTTAGTTTATTTTATTGTTAATAAAACCTGCATATTATACCATTACATTCATATTTTGTATTTTTTATTTATTTAAAGCAGTAGTATACTAATATATGAAAACAAGAAATCGACAAAGAATATTCTATTATTATTTTTTGGAACACTATAACTATCTGACAGTTTTCTTTCGAAAGGATTTATGATATACCTATTTAACATTTTGGTATACGCCACAGGCCTTGGTAAATTGTTGTTACTGTTATTTTAGCCAGTCACAAGCCTTATAATCTTATGTTAAATGTGTGTAAATTTTATCAACCTTTCGTAAAAAAATATTTTTTTAAAGTTAAAATTCAAATAATGTTTTAATAAAAATCCTAGCATATACTGTATTGTCTATCAGTTGACCTTCAACGCGCTTTATCGCATTCGCTCGCAAACATTCCAGCTATAGCGCTGTCTCATTCTCGCGCGGCACGCCAAGCGTACCTCCTAGTAACTTCTGCTCGCCTGGTATCACGCGCGCTGAAGAAAAGGGTTTATCCGACGTAGAACGACGTATTTGTAAAGTAAATTTTCCGCTAACAAAACACGATAATTTTCCAAGTTTACCTGTTGAAGAAAATGCTAACTTGCTTAGTTCTTTATTTTATTTTAATATTTTTTTAATAAAAATAATTAAAAAAAAACTATTATTAATTATTAAACATACATAGTTATTAAATAGCTAATTGAATCATAATTATGATTGAAACAACTGTTGAAATTCTACTAGGAATGTAGATGAAGTAAAACTAATAAATACTACATAATTAACTACGCCAGCTTTGGTAGCAAAAATAGAACAAGTTCTTGGTGAGTTCGCCTCGCCGACTGCTGAAGCGTACTATTTTCTCGTACGAGTCGTTAAACAAAATTTCAATTCTAATGTTATTTTTTTATAGGAAATGGCAAATGTTGTCATCATTTAAATAAAAACTGTGGTCTAGCAGACTTCTCGTGTAGACGCGATTTTTTTTATTTATTTCATATATCTCGAGCGTACGCTAAAGACATCGACGAGGTTGCCACTTGTCGTCATTCATCATCTATTCTTTCCATCCCGGAAGGGATACGGTCGTGATGATACTTTATTTTACTGTAAAATAGCTTTCTAGTCTACCTTTGGACTCACTGATTTTTTTTATTATTATTACAGCCCATAGCGTCCTAGACCTCCACTGTTCGAGATGGGCCTTCCAGAACATATATCTGGAGAATTTGGCCTACACTCGTCACGCTGGCCAGACGGCTTGGCGAGGATATGATGTAATTTTTTTATGATAATTTATTAACGATTCCAAGTTCTGATTAGTGGAACCGGGACCCGACGACGGCTTAACGTGCTCTCCGAGTCACGGGAATGGTGGTGTTGTAAATCTATGACAAATGTCAATGTACGTAAGAATATTGTATTTCTTATTGGTACATGCCGGGTGGGTTTGAACCGTCCTTTGTAGGATTTAGGGAACACGTTCTTACAACTGAGCCACCACCGTGCCTTACTCAATTGAATAGAAAAGTCAATAAATAATGAGTTAATTAATAAGAAATCCTATATTTAATTTAATGTGATATAAACATGTATAGAAATAACTCAGACAGACAGCGAATTACCGCATGATCAATGGGCCTGGGTTGGGGATGGGGATAATCTAGTGTATAAATGTGTATCTGTCCTTCTTCATACTATACTACTGGACCTATTTTGATGAAAATTGTCAGAAACTTCCTTATTTTATTCTAATCTTTTATTGGCTTCACCTTAAGTCCCGTTAACTGGTGATTAAAAAAAGTCCTGTTGTTTATAGACCTTTATTTAGATTTTTTCACTAAAAATTGCCTCCGAGGTCTAGCGGTTAAGTCCGTTGATTTAGATGCAGAAATGGCGGGTTCGATTCCTGGTTCGGGACACAATAATTTATTTGTGGTATTTCTCGAGTTTGGTACGCTGCTGGAGACATCGACGAGCTTGCCATTTGTCATGATTGGCCTATAGTAAAGTTGGCTAAATGTGAATCCGCTTCTTTATAATATATATGACTACCCCGAAAGGGAAACGGTCGTGATGATACTTTACTTTTTCCTGCTGTTTCGATAGAATCAGTGGAATACTGCACGGATGGTTTCTGAGGACCTTTGGAATGCTTCTATCGTATTACTGATGTTATCCGAAACTTTTTGGTTCTTACAACCATACATCTCTCTTTCCCGCACATCTATTCACCAATACACGTGTCACGCTCTATTATCATTTTTAACAAACCACACGATTGAATATGAACCTTATTCAGCGATGTTCTACGACCTGAATTCGAGTTAAGATTTTCATTTAATAATAATTCAAATACGAAAAAGATTTTGAAGTGAATTTGATCTTTGTATGGAAGTCAGAAGATTGATTTTAGTTTGTTAGTTTTTTTGGCCCGACCTCGTGTTTTGGAGGGTTTCTTTTGCCGCGCTTAAATTAATTGATGTTCGCAGCTAAGCAGTCCTGTGGCCCGATTCTGTTTTTTCAACCGCAACCGTGAAATTGTCAACATAGTGGATTAATTTATTTGTCGTTAGAATAGAATTTTTTATGCGAATCTCAACTTTAATAGTGTATTGACAGCCGCCTCCGTGGTCTAGCGGTTTAGTCCGTGGATTTAGACGCAGGTGTACCCTACTTTGTTCGATTCCTGTTCTTGACATAATAATTTGGAACGCTAGAGACATCGCGAAGCCAAGTTTCCTAACTCTGAACGTCATTCTTTTAAAAAAAAAAGATAGATTTTGATCAACACGGCAATGTAATGCATATTTAGTCAAAATAAATAAATAAGTATACATATATTCAAAATAAACTAACATATTTCTTAACAGTCAATACATATGGCATTTTTTAGTTCAAATATCACAAAAAGGACTTAATTACTTTATCAAAACATAAAGAATGAATCGAAGATTTTTTAGTGGTCAGATATCACGCTTTTTTTTGTTTTTTATTATTATTCTATTTAGTAATATTTTTAAATCATTAAATCTCGCCAAACCATTAAGGTTTGTTGGCGAGAAAGGTCGCTCGTTAGTAACAATTTATGTCTTTAGTGTTTCAGAGGTTATAATTACAATTTTATTTATGTATTACAGGTCAATAAAAAACCTTCATAGGTATTTTTTAACAACTGGCTTAGTCAACACAGGTTTCTCTGCTTTTAATGTAGCGGATTCGCATTTAGCCAACATTACTATAGGCCTATGACAAGTGGCACACTCGTCAAATGCCTCTAGCGTACTAAACTCAAGAAATACCACAAATAAATTATTGTGTCCCGAACCAGGAATCAATCCCGGCATTTCCGCATCTAAATCAAATGACTTAACCGCTAGACCACGGAGGCATTTTTTGTGCATAAATCTAAATATAACATTTGCGTCTGTCTATAAGAACAGAATTGGACTACTGCCTGTTCACATTACTTTCCGCTTTTTTAAGCACCAGTTAGCAGGACTTAAGGTGGAAGCCAATAAAAGATTAGAATAAAATAAGAAAAAGACAAAAGGATGATGAAAAGTAATAATATATTTTTGTAATAAAGAACAAAAAAATGCACATGTTAATTTAATTAAGTGAACGTTTCAATAGTATTAAATGCTTTAAGGACATTACGCTCACCACGTCATCCCAGAACAAGATTCTAGACTTTCCAGAACGTATATCTGGGAAATTTGGCCATGCAGTTTCCAAAATTAGTATTATTGTAGACTCGTGAAATTATCTTATTTGATCATAGGTTACGCGTAAAGTATCAAAATAAAATAGGGGAAGAGCGAAAGAATCGAACTGCCAGTAGACAAATCGGACAGAGATGTCTACGAGTACTAGGGTGGCAGAAATTCTAGGAGCTACGCGTAGACAGTAGGTATTCTCAAACAATTCCACGCATTCGACCCTCGCTAGGGTTCGTCACAGCTTTGCGGGGGAGTGTTCTTAGCGCCCTAAAACAGGGTTGGCAGAATTTAATTTTATGTTGACATTAATAACACGTTATTAGGGCTCCTCTTTTGAAATTATAACGATGAAAAAGCTGGTTAGGTTAGATGTTTGTTTTGTTTGCATTGTCTGTCTATGTGACATTTAACGATGTTATACATATTAAAATATTCACAATAAAAAAGAATACCTACGCAGATAGGCAGTATAGTATACTATTAAGGCTGTGGTCTATTACTGGGTCGTAAAAGATCACATTATATCATAAGAAACAATTTTAATATTATATGTTAATACACATCTCACTCACACATTAGTAATCGAACCAAAGACAACCGCAAATTTAACTAAACATCTAAAAATAACATCCAAAAATAGTCTTCCGAAGGGCATGAGTGGCACCCCTGTTATGGGAAGAACGCCAAATGTTCCTGACGGGGCCGTGCGCCGAAGCGAGCCCAAATTGCTGCTACGTGATTAGAAATACTCGACCGATGCAACTGAGCCAACGCAGGGGGGAAGCAATCTCTTTCGTGTCACAAAATGTCTGTTATCCTGGTACAATTTTGTGACATTCGTTGAATATTGTTAGCGATATACAAAGATAACATTAGCATCGATTTAATTATTACAACGTGCATATGCATGGTCTTACTCAACATTTTCCTCCAGCTGTCAAACAAAAAATCAGTTTCTCTAATAACGATTAAAGTAGCCGATCCAACAGTTTTACTTTGAAGGTCAGCCGTAAGCTAGACGCTATTTTCAATTTAAGACTTAAGATCGACGGTCTTTCCGCAGCATAATTGCAAAAATTTAGCGTTCCTAATAGGTATGTTATCCTGGTACAATTAGTCTTTGTTTTACAAGATTCATTGAAAATAAAAATGTGTAGAAAGGAAAAAGTTTTTAACAATCTATGGATTCACCGTACGCTTGCCGGATCCATAATGTATGGGAGAGAATGAGAGAAGTCTTGCATTGACCTAAAACTTTATTTACGTAACAGTTTTCCAATCACTATTTTAGATCCCATTCTACCCAATTAAATATGTATGATTTACGCGCAATTTAAATCCCATGTGGCTTTTGGCATAACTATTCGATGTCTACAAAACGGGAACTGTTTTTGTGAACCTAGCAGCATTTCTACTCAAATCCAACAACAAAAAAAAATGTATTTTCGTCAAGGCCCCCAATGTTGACCCGCTGTTCGACCATTATCTTACACCTCAAATTATAATGTCACATAACAACATACCTACACGCAACTATCGCCCATAATACAAACGACACAAGCACGAATAAAGCTTGAATAGTTAAAGCAAATACGTCATAATAAAGCATTTACAAATACGGTGCACAAAGTAAATACAAAAATTGTTGAATACGAAAATGTACTGCGTGATTATGAATTAAGGGTGGTATTTGTTTGTGAAGTTGGCATGAAAGTTAATGATGTGTTTATTGGTCTATAGAAAATATCGCGAGGGTCCCGAGTATCCTATCGATTTTTGATTCAATATTAAATTGGTTATAATTATGTGAAATACTTAATAAAAAAAAAATGTTATGTAACACAAAAAAGTAATAAAATCTTGAAGATCTTTGCCATTATTTACACACAATAAGGCTCGCAAGTCCGAAAGTTACACACGATGGACACGTCGATCCATATATATATATTTTATGTGTATTTTTACATTTAATATCAACATCTGTTTTACCCCAGCCAGCATTAAAATTTAATTAAATAGGTAGGATTATGTTTTTTTTTAATTTATTTAAGGATATGGTACAGACTACAGAATTAATAAGTCCTAAACAATTAAGATTCGTGTTATTGTATTAAATAAAACACAGCACTATTAATTTTAGGCGTAAAGGGCCCTAAATATGGCCATTCTCATTTGTCTTCTATTCTTAATTGAGTCAAAAAAAACATTTTTAATTCGATTAATTACTGTAGGCATTTAGTCGGGTAAACCTAAATATTATTTAAAATTATTAATAACTAATATCCTAACTGTAAACAAACTTGATAATAAAATTACGCACACAATTTATTAATATATCCTCAACTCTGCTCTGTGTTCATTAATTTAATGAACAAAACAACAAGTTCACTACTTTAAACTCATGTTACCCTGGTACAAATATAGTTACATAGTTTCAATTTAACTACTCCGCGAGTTGTTTGAATTGTGACAAAACAAGAATAAGTAATTAATGACGCAATATTTAATTAATTATTATTTGAAGGAATACTAGCTTATTATTATTATTGTTCTCTTCTCCCGATGGATGATGAATGAGGTGATAGGGAAGGCAAAGGGGTCTATCTAGCCTATATAGCCAAGTCTGACGTAATATATCTTTCTTTTTTATGAGTTAATGAGGTCATCATCAAATTCCAGATGCTGCAGAATTTAATGCTTTACTTTATTTTAATTGTAAATAATTATTTAATTACTTCAAAGCAAGTACCTTAAAGGCCAATCAACAAAGATATGCAAGTTTTGTGAATTAATTTAAAATAAGTGAATATTGTTAGTCAAAACTTATGGAAAGCGATAAGTTTGTCTTTAAAGAAGTTGCAGTACATTTTTTGCGGTTTTCCCGAGTTGCAAGTAACTCTAAGAAAAGCATAAAATTCTGCAACATCTGATACAAAAGAATAATGATACAAAAGAAGATATTACGTCAGATTTGGCTGTATGTGCTGTATGGGCCTTTGCCTTCCCTATCACCTCATTCATCATCCATCGGGAGAAGAAAACACAAGAGTTCTTCGCGCCATTTTGCGTAAACATGTCAAGTGCAAGATTTTGTTTTGTAAATTAATTTACTGTGGATATTATTGGTCAAAAGTGGTGTTGTTTTGTTTAATAATGTGCTACAATGTGAATAATTATGGAAAACGATAAATTTGACTTTAAATATGGGGCACAAGTTGCAGTTTATTTTTTGCGGTTTTCCCGCGCTGTCAACTCCCATATTTTACCCGACGTGTTTGAGCTATGGTGCCGCGAGTGACTCCATGAAAAGCATCAAATTCTGCAGCATCTGGTATTTGATGATGACCTCATTAACTCATAAAAAAGAAAGATATATTACGTCAGACTTAGCTGTATGGGCTAGACCCTTTGCCTTCCCTATCACCTCATACATCATCCATCGGGAGAAGAGAACCAAAAAAAAAAAGGAAAACACAAAAAAACGGAGTCCTTCGCGCCATTTTGCGCGGAGATCTCAAGTGCAAGTTTTTGTTTTGTACATTAATTTACTGTGAATATTGTTGGTCAAAAGTGGTGTTCTTTTGTTTAATAATGGGCTACAGTGTGAATAATTATGGAAAACGATAAATTGGACTTTGAATATGGGGCACAAGTTCCAGTTATTTTTTTACTGCGCTGTGAACTCCTATATTTTACCCGACGTGTTTGAGCTATAATGCCGCGAATGACTCCAAGAAAAGCATCAAATTCTGCAGCATCTGGAATTTGATGACGACCTCATTAACTTATAAAAAGAAAGATACCTTATATTACGTCAGACTTGGCTGTATGGGCTAGACCTGGTACCTTGTTTTACACCTACATCGCATCATTTTTAAATGTTTTGTAGTTTTTTATTTCTATAACAGTAAAATGTATTTTAAATTAACGTTACCTACCTTAAAAGACGAATTAAGAAAGCGCACACTGTCTTTAAAAAGAAAAAAGGTTTTATTAATAGAACGGCAATTTTGAGATCACCATATTTTTGATTTTGCTTAGAAAACTCGATTTGTACACTTAAAAGCTGCTCACTTCGGCATAATATCCAGACAATAATAAATTTCGTAATAAAAATACAAGTTTTCTATGCAACTGACAGTTCTATTAGGTACCAACTATCATGCGCCATCTATCGTGATAAAAAGTTAGTGATACACCCCATTGAGATCTCTTTTTTGAAGTCGGTTAGAAGGACAGACTTGTATGTATTTATAGGTAGGTTCTATTCAATTACAAACGATTCCAGTATCTGTTAGAAACATATTTGTACGCAACGGGAGCGATAACATCTTCCTTGGAACACGCCCGAAGGCAAAAACTTATCAACTACGAGTACCTACCGTAGAAATATACTTAAGGACCCGCCTAGCAACGACAAAAGTAGGCATCGAACAGACCATAACCGTCAATGACTCATATCAATGTCTTATGTACCAATTAATAATGTTAGGGTTTTTGGACTATAGCACTTTTTACCCGATTGCGCGACGCAAAGAAGGATTATGTATGTATCAGCCTATGTTTGTTCCTTTGTGGCACACTGGAAACCAAACTTGGAGGCTGATTTTGATGATCCAAAAGTTTGTTAATCGTTCGTCACGCAATTCTATTCCATCTATCTCTCTCATCAGTCTAACTCATTCGCAGTAGTGGCCGCAAATCTCTGGAACAGTTTACCTGTTGAAATTCGCCAAGCACCCAGCAAACCGCTGTTTAAAAAACTGGTTTACTTTCATTACCTAAGGAGTATTGTATGTAGTATATGTATTATTGTGTACATATTTGTATGTATGTGTATTTATTTTAATATATATTGTATGTAAGATTAAATAAATTTATTTGACAACGTTTCTTAAAATCGTTTGCACCTAGCCTCATGACTGTAATGCTCTGTATTGTCCCAAAGGTTGGCTGCTAGAGAATGTCTAGCAGCGTTAAGCCCGCCCTTTGTATGTACATAGTGCAATAAAGTTTTAAATAAATAATTAACTACACCATAATAAATTAATATACATTAAATATAAATTAAAAGCTACCTAAATAAGAAAATTTAAAATAAATCAAACTAAAAATGTCTTCTAGAGACGTCCCATCCGAGATAGTCCCAAGAAGACTGGCAATATTTCCCCTCTGTATAGCGAGGCTAATACGTTGGCAGAAATAATTGCCAGCCTTCCTGGCTCCAGACTTTCTGTCAGCCGCTGTGACAACTCTTTGGCCAAGCGCCTCGCTGACGGTCTCCATGGGCCCATAGTCTCGACCCCAAACGGCGCAAATTCGTAACCGGTACCAAGGTTGGCGTATTTGCGCAATTTTAGATCTCCGCAGAAAACGCCGCTCTTCCCGCGCCTCACGAGGTCGCCTGGATGTGAGATGGAGCTAATGTGTCTTACACACGTCGCATCCCACACCAGAGACCTGCTATGTTTCCACAGCCCAACAGTCATTCCGTCGGGTCTCTTGCCATCGCTCAGCACAATCCCAGATGGTTGTAAGATTGCGGGTACACCAGCAGTGACAAGAGCCCTTCGGATGATGTCGTTGAGAGCCGCGCGACGAGGAATGCGGCCAGCACTTCTACCACAAGAAAGCCCGTGGTGTCCGAGATGATCGACAGGTTCTCCGCATCGACACTGGTGAGGGTGGACAGTCAAATGGTGACTTCACCTTTGAAATATTTTTTTATATTTTAATACATAGGGACTTTAACAGTCGGAACCCACTGTTGGGTAACTTTTTTGCGTAACTAGATTACGGATAAAATGGGATTAGAGTTCCAAGGTAGTGGGTGGCCAGAATTATTTGCTGTCCAGCGTAGTTTCTTCGCGCTTTAGCAGCAACATTGTACTGGTTGGTAATACGTATGTCTGTGATCATGAACCAACCAATTACATGCTAATCAGCGTTTTACAATTATAATGAATTGCACGTCCACCGGACGCCTTTATGGCTTCATGAATTTACGCGTGAATGTAGTTAATATGCAATGAGGTTTTTTTTTTTATGTAAAAGTTTTTATTGTCTTAATTTTTAAAATATATATATATATGTCTTTGTTGGTGAGAAAGGTCGCTTATTAACAATAACAATTTATATTTGGTGTTTTAGATAAACTATCATCCTTCCGGGGTAGTCAGAAACCACGCTTATACCAAGTGTAATAAGTATAAGCCTAAAAAAATATTTGCTCTTTTGACAGTAATTGTAATATAATACTATTGACCGCCTCCGTGGTAACAAACGTTGCCGTGAACTCGGGAGGTCGTGGGTTCGATTTCCACCGGGGGCAAGTTGTACATTGTATAATTTGTCTCGGTCTGGGTGTTTATATGTATATTTACAAAAAAAAAAGTATAATATGTAGTTTATCAACCATCTCGTTTCCGTAACACAAGCCTCGTAGTTTACCACGGAAACTAGATGGCGCTGTGTGACCTGTCTGGAAATATTTATTATTTATTATATTTATTTATTAATAACACGATACTTTAAACTATATTATGTAAGTATTTATAACTATGTTGTTGAATTTATCCTACTATTAATATTTCTTTTATTGCACCTATAAAAGTTCTGATTTGTTCCCAAGGTTTGGCGGTCAGAAAATGTCTATGGGCATTAAGTTCGCCTTTGTACTTTGTGCAAAAAAATTCTAATAAATAAATAAATACTTAACTACAGTAAATGTAGTTAAAGAGGCCCTGGCAGACCGGGATTCACATATCATGATAAAATAAATTAAATACTGATTGAAGTGCATTAAAAGGCCTTCGTTTTTTTTTTTTTTTTTTTTTTTTAATATTAGCACACATGTTACCTTGCGCCCACCTGATGGTAAGTGGGGAGCGAGATCCATGAATGTTAGCAACTGTAATCAGACACTCATGACATGACATCATTCCCTAACACTATGCCCGGCTTGACTGGAAATGACGGCAACTCGAGCCTGATCCCAAAATGTGTGGATACACTTTACTGGGTTTATAGGCACGAACGGTGGACTGGACAAACCACTATCAGTCTGCCTACCACCTATTATTCTTATCAAAAGGGCATGTATGAAGAGGTTGATAAATGTCGACGAAACGAAAGAGGAATCAATTTGCCTCGAGGGATCTGGCGTGAAGATATGTATGTATTATTACAACCAGACTGGTTGGAGAGTTTTTATTACGTTGTGTTAAAATTGGGCCATAGATAAGGTTGATATTATTCACATATTAATAGTATAATTTATTGCTTTTAATTTGTATAGATACATCTAGTTTACGGGCTCTGTGGCCATTGTTTTGTCTATGTAATCTGGGACCCTATCTAGCGACTTCCTCTCTATTGTCTACGCCCTTCCCATGGCGAATATGGACATGATTCCTAAAACATTGTAGTGTTACCATATTAATGCACAACAAAATTTCTCATTGTAACCCGAGTACAGACCCGAGACATATTTCATGACGACCTTCAGTCTTATAAGCGTAAGGTACTGGAGGCTCTTCAAGCCCCTAAGCATCCAGTTTGCTGACGAGTCACTGGCCACAGAATTGTTGCTTAGTCATTGTTAAAGTAAAGTATCATCACGACCGTTTCCCTTTCGGGGTGGTCAGAAACCACGCTTATAAATAAGCGGATTCACATTTAGCCAACTTTATTATAGGCCAATCATGACAAGTGGCAAGCTCGTCGATGTCTCCAGCGTACCAAACTCGAGAAATATCACAAATAAATTAAATATTAATTAAATGTACATATTTATTTACATTAATAAATATCCAGAGTCTAAATCCACGTACTTAACCGCTAGACCACGGTGGCAGATATTTATTAATTTAAATAAATACATTTAATTAATATTTAATTTATTTGTGATATTTCTCGAGTTTGGTAAGCTCGCGCTGGAGACATCGACGAGCTTGCCACTTGTCATGATTGGCCTATAGTAAAACTTTTATTTTATTTTTATTATAGCACGACATGTGACCTTGCCCTCACCTGATGGTATGGATCCACGGAAGTATCCGCTAGACCATTGTTAATTGTGTTTAATTGTGTTTGAATAGGGTTAGTTAATTGTTAATTTATTTTTTATTTTATTTTCCTTTTAGTTTTAGGTATTATTAGGTTAACTTAATTTAATTTTATATATTATTTTTTTCTATAGTTTTAATGTATATTAAAAGACGTTATGATTAATGCACGTCTGTAATGAAAAGGGCAATAACCATGTGTTAGTTCTAGTAATATTATAAATATGATTGTACCTTTTATTGACTGTTCCTTGAATAAATAAATAAATGCCATATTTAAATATAATGTTTCTCCGATAGAGATTAAGTTTGGTATGCTAGAGACATCGACGAGCTTGCCACTTGTCATGATTGGCCTATAGTAAAGTTTGCTAAATGTGAATCCGTTTCTTTATAAGCGTGGTTTCTGACGACCCCTGAAGGGGTTTCATTACTTTTCTGTTGCTGCCACTCGTCAGTGGAACAAACCCTTGGCTAACAGACGCCGCCGTTTGATAGTTAATATATTGTGTTTTCATAATCTGTAATTAATTTTATTTATTTTACCCTGGCATAACGACAATTGAAAAAAACTTTTTTTTACGTTAATCAGATACATAGTTTTTTTTTTTATCAATATGGCATTAGTAACAATTTGCCAGTGTAACATTACATAGTTTTGATCCCGCCGATTTGAAATCCAGTATTTTATCTATAATAAAGTACCTGATCATAATAAAGAACCTAATCGTATAAATAATGCTTTGTAACTATTTCATACTAAAATTTTAACCAATTGACTATTTAATTAAATTATATTTTAATGCTGGGGTTAAAGTGATATAATTAAATAAATAAAAAACAATTAATTGTTTTGATTATTGAATAGTATTTAAGTTGTGGCGCGGTGGTGGCTCGGTTGTAAGAACGCGTACCTTAAATCCTACAAAGGTCGGTTCAAACCCCCCGGCATGTACCAATGAGAAATACACTTTTCTTACGTACATTTATCATACATTTACAACATCACCGTTCCCGTGCCTCGGAGAGCACATTAAGCCGTCGGTCCCGGTTCCACTAATACCAACTTGTGAAATCGTTAATAAATTGTCATCATATTCTCGCCAAGCCGTCTGGCCAGCGTGGCGAGTGAAGGCCAAATTCTCCAGTTCTGGAAGGCCCATCTCCAGTGGAGGTCTAGGACGCTTTGTTCTAGGGGCTGTAATGAACAAAAACAATGTGGCACGCTGCATAAAATTTGGGGCCTGGTTTTGGGTAATCTCTTTGTCTCTTGTTCCACTGGCGAGCAGACGATACGGTAAATGACTCTAAATATGTACGCGATGGGGTAGGATTTTGAGTTGGTTGTTATGAGAAGAACGAAGACGGGATGGATGAGGTTGGCAAAGTATCGCGTGGAATGGTTGATGATGTTGTCTAGGAATGTTGTAGCTTTGATCACGTACAATGACTGTTCAGTATATAATGCTATCAAAGACCATTGATTGGTTTGATATGACTTGCAAAACTTCCGCACAAATATAGGCCGGTAATATAAATTCAATTACGTTTCTTCAATACACATTCTTATTATTATCACGAGAATGTTGTGATTAAACAGGTTCGATTTCCGGTTGTCCTTTCATTTAATATTCTGGTGGCGGGTATAATTTTAATTGCTTCTACTCTGTTGCTATCTTTTATGTTCTTATGTTGCCTGTCTCTGTCCTTTCTCTTTGAATAAATAAATAAATAAATTAATTAATTTTGTAATGTAATCTTAAAAATTTCTAAAATCCGCTATACGACACTTTGGGGGCCGCGAGGAAGTAAGGGTGGTTAAATAGATTTATTCTGAACAGCGATTTTTTAAAGTTTAAATCACATATAGGTACGACATTTATTGAAGTAATATACAAACACTATAAAATAATTCCAATGTAAATTAAAACTACTTAAGAGTAAAAATTAAAATAAATATAAACTAAACCTAATAAAAAATATACTATAAGTAAAAAATGTCCTCTAGAGACGACCCTTCAGTGATAGTCCCAAGAAGACTGGCAACATTTCCCCTCTGTATAGCTAAGCTAATACGTTGGCAGAAATATTTTTTCTTATTATTTTTTATTGTTTGGTGGTGCGGCCTGTCATGACCTTAAAACTTGAATATCAATAAAAACGTCATAACAATTAACACGTCAATAAAAACGGCTTGTTAGCAGGCGGCAGGTGATGCAGGATAATTGACGAATATAGAATGTGGGTATTACTGCAGTTGATAACAAAATAAAAATAACACCTGACCCTTATGGACGACGCGACGCAACATAATCTTTTTAATAATAATAAATTTTATTCGAAGTTAATTATAGTACATTAAATATAAATTAAAAGCTACCTAAATAATAAAATTAAAAATAAACTAAACTATAAATAAAAAATGTCCCCTAGAGACGTCCCATCCGAGATAGTCCCAAGGAGACTGGCAACATTTCCCCTCTGTATAGCGAGGCTAATACGTTGGCAGAAATAATTGCCAGCCTTCCTGTCTCCAGACCTTTCTGTCAGCCGCTTTGACAACTATGGACTATTATTATTTTAATAATGAAGTATGACCTACCAAACAAAACAAGAATCATTAAAATCAATTAATAATTGGCGGAAAGAAAACGCGTAAATTTAAAAAAAAAAAACGATTAAAAAAATATATATAACGTCACTGATTATAGATCTCTTACTTTAGAATAACATATAATTCTATTGATAGAAACAATCAACTTTGCCTTTGTTTTTTAGGCGAAGTTAAGTAAGCAAAATAAATATCTTTGTGTCCCGACCAGGAATCGAACCCGGTACCTCCCGAGTCTAAATCCACGAACTTAACCACTAGACCACGGTGACAGATATTTATTAATGTAAATAAATACATTTAATTAATATAAAATTTATTTGTGATATTTCTCGAGTTTGATACGCTGGAGACATCGACGAGCTTGCCACTTGTCATGATTGGCCTATAGTTAAACTTTTATTTTATTTTTATTATAGCACGACATGTGACCTTGCCCCCACCTGATGGTAAGTGGCGTGCGAGGTCCATAAATGTTAGCAACTGGAATCAGAGACTCATGACTGACATCAGTCCCTAACACTATGCCGGCTTGACTGGGCATGACGGCAATTCAACAGTCGTGATGATACTTTACTTTTTATTTTTTTACATAGGCTGATGCTTACATTATTTTTCTTTGCGTCGAGCAGTCAAATAGGTTTTAAATGATCAAAATTTTTGTGGAATAGACATAAAACGAAATTGGACGGGTTTGGTCACAATATGAACCAACTACCTTAATGTATTCCTCACACGCACCCCCGATACCATCTACGGCTCATTATTTATCTGTAATTACGTACTATTATGCTAAAATGAATATTAAGTATCTATGAATATTTGCAATTACTGGCCGTCTACAAATACTTGCTTGACGAAAAAAACGTGGACCTCAAAGACGGTAATAACAAGACGGGGCAAGACTGCCTCGCGGTTAAGTCCGTGGATTTAGACTCGGAGGTACCGGATTCGATTCCTGGTCGGGACACAAAAATATTAATAATGTAAATAAATACATTTAATTAATTTGTGATATTTCTCGAGTTTGGTACGCTGGAGACATCGACGAGCTTGCCACTTCTCATGATTGGCATATAGTAAAGTTGGCTAAATGTGAATCCGCTTATTTATAAGCGTGGTTTCTGACCACCACGAAAGGGAATAAAATTAAATATTATAGACCAATCCTTGTTTAATTCAATGTTACTACGTGTTAGGGATGTTTTTTTTTATACTGAACACGACATTGATGGTAAGCGGTACGCGAGGTCCAAGAAAGGAAGCAACTGACACCAGTCACTAACGACCGGCATCAGTCTCTACCACTATGCCGGCTTAAGAAGATGCTTTTTCACACTTCACTTGAAGGACTCCAGGTTTGGGAAGTGGGGAAACACACTGGCTGGGAGAGCATTCCACATCCTCAGCGTGCGACAGATGTAAGAGTGGATGCTTTTTTTTTTCAGAACACTGACCGTGGTATAGCTTGTAAAACACGCTCAGAGAGGCAACGTTACGGCGAAGCAGTGATTCGAGAGTTTTAGACACTGTGTCGTCCACAATCCGAATTGCCCGCCTCTGCATTGAGAGCATCTGTCAGAGGTGAGAACAGTATTCCCCACGCATGACCTTATCTGTGCTTTTTTTAGCTTGTTGAATCAAACTTAACTAGGTTCATACCGCAATTATTAAAAAAAAAAGAAAACTATTAATTGATTGTACTTCTCGCAATAAAAAGGATGTACGCCTTTTACCCGGCCATTGTATTGTTAGAAAAGATTTATTGCAAACGCAACACTATTCCACAAAATGCTAATCTGGCGATTGTTTAGTCAATTATTACTGTAGGAGTTTATGAAATAGGTACATAATTTAATTTCGCTATCTTTTTGTTTATTACTACCAGCATAGCTTATAAAATTGCTAATTCATCATGTCGACTGTTAATAAAGCAAAAATAAGGTAATTTAAAAAAGAAATATATAATAGACAATTTTTAAAATGAACGCATCGTAACGTTATTTAATTGGAAGGTTTTTAAAAAATAAATTGACATCTGTATCAGACTCTTGCCAATCCGTCTGGCAAGTTGTAACGGGAGAACGCCAAAATCCCCAAAAATGCGTTCCAGCAGTTTATGCTGCAGCATAAATGTTACGATGTGATCATTTTTTAAAAAAAACCTTATTTTTGCTTTATCTAACGTGTGTTATAAAACTAAGTTTAATGTAAATGTATGATCTCATTTTAATTAATATATATTATGCGCCGCGGACTATATTTATTTTCTAAATTATTTTAAAGTTGCAACCCCATGGGTGATTTTTGAAGTAAGCTCTGCTATGATCGGAAAAACTCGGGCTAAAAGTGACAGTAAATTACAAAATCCACTATTTTGACAAGGAAAGATTATAGCAATAAATCTTGGATTTTTCTGGGAATTTGTTCCACCAATTCGCAATAAAACTTGTCTACTTTATTGCAGATTATAATCGTTTCGGCATCGCGTGATTCCGAACTCTTGCAAATAGTCGATAGCTACCGTGCCGTCTACAGAGAACTTATGATTAAATCAAATGGTTAAAAACTACGCCGTTACAATTAACATTTTAGAAAGTGGAAATAACCTTCATGTAGCCATTAGCTGCACACACATTTTTATTAACACACATTTCGCATGCAAATAGGTAGCTTTAAAATAGAGTTTAATAAACACTGATAATGAAAAAATCTTATCAACATCATTCAAACCTGAATCACAATGTCGAATAATACATAATGGTACCAAGGCAACATAAATGTTTAGGAGGTCACTTACCGATATCGTGCATTCGATGTTGGGCATCTTTTTGTGAAAACGCTGCAAGTAAACTGGCGTTTTCGACACGTTGACGAGCCACAGCAATGCCAACCGGAATCGATCCTAAAATAAAATAAAATGATCATCATCATCACGACCGTATCCCCCTTACGTGGTGGTAAAAACCAGGCTTATAAAGAAACGGATTCACTTTTAGTTAACTTAACTATAGGCCCTTCTTGACAAGTGGCAAGCTCGTCGATGTCGTACAAGACTCGAGTAATAACACAAATTAACTAAATAAATTATTAAGTCCCGACCAGGAATCGAACCCGGTACTTCCGCGTCTCAATCTACGATCTTAGCCGCTAGACCACGGGAGCAGTCATGATAACAATGAAATCCAAACAATAATTAATAAGGTACCATTTGTTTAAAAGTTTCATAAGAGTAATTTTTAAACAATTGACTTTAAAGGAAAAGCAAACAATTAAACCTAGTTCTGTTAATTCGGCATGTTTTGTTAATAAGAGCGAGCAAAACGAACACAACGAACGCCCCAAATTCGGACTAACAAAAAAAATCAGTTACGACATTGTGCAGGTCACAGAGTACTAGGAGACTATAAGTTGCGAGAAGGTTATCGAAACAAACGGGCGGGGCACGGCGGGCGGCGCGGCGCGGCGCGCGTTGTCGAATTTATAATTCCGAAAATCTGAGTTTATCGCGTGCGCTCGAAAACGTACCATTATTCATTGACGTCGGTATTGTTGAGTGTGTGTCGGGTTTGTTTCCAGGTGACGCTTGTTCTAGTTTCACGGCTACCAGCTCGGAGACGTGCATGTGCTGCGGTTCCCGTTTGACCTGCACCTGGAGATTTTGTCCTGCCATCCCGACCCAGGTCACTGGATTAGTTCTACTACAACCACCATCTTGTCCATGTAGCACCTAAATGAAAAACATTATGTTAGGACAATGTATTATGAGATTTCTTTGCGTTGTTGTAAAAATCAAATATTTACTGTACATCAGACCTATTCAGGTAGATAGCTGTTTTTGTTTAAAATGCTTTTTAATATTGAATCGTAGAAGGTCGCTGCTTAATTGCACTTTTGTATAAATAACGCTGGAAATAATCACTAGAAGCAAAAAAATACATGCAGTAATTAGACGAATAGCGGCAAAAGATAAGACAATAACTACATAAAAAAGTGTAAAATATTATTTTTTACCTTTTTAGGTGAAGATGTAACACAAGTATTACAAGATCTTTTCATTTGTTCAGTTTTGATTGTGAGCGGCTGCATGATGCTAGTGACGTTTTCTAGCATCTGTCGCTGAGCCTCGGTACCAGGGCAACAGCTAATGGAGTCGGTTATACAAGGCTTGCCAAGTTTTCCCTCATCCATCTTAAACGACCTTCTGTGGAAAACAAATATCTATTAGAAATGAAAATTATTTTTTGATTTGAAGATATACCCTCCTTAGTCACCGCTAATGTTTTTTTGAAATAAAACTAAATAAACGTGAATTATTCTCGTAGTTGTTATTCTTTGTTTATCTTACTTAGTATCGTCAATTTGACAAAACTTGGCTTTGCAACTAGCTCGAGTATAACTCATGTTTATTACAAGACTTCTTAAATGTATTCAAAATAGTATGTGTTAGTAACGTTTTCACCCAAAGCGCCGAATTGTGTTAGTTACGAAATCGCCGAAAGAAGAAAAGCGAAATTTCGTACGACAAAAAGTACTAGGAATGCAGAACAAGTGAAGAGTATTGCGTAGCAGTCATAACCGAAAGCCAGGAGATTGTTGTTGGCTCACTTTTTATTTATTAGAAGCTGCTGCTGCGAATATGCGACTTCAAGTTGTGAATATGGTGATCCAGGAGGTGGTGTTGGCACGCCGAAGGTAGACAAAGACGAAGAAAGAAGGTGTTCAGTCACTGTTCAAAAAATACAACTTTAGTTAGGATTGGTTCTCTGTGCTTCATTATATTATAATTTTCTTTGAAATGTAGTCGAGTTTTGTTTTAAATACTCGTACACAGGTATAAAAAATAATCTAGTCTTATAATTAACTCGCATTGTTTGACTAAAGCACTATACAAGCTGATGGGCAATGACTGCTGATGGCCACGCTATGATGGCGTAAGCTTTGTCACGTTGCAACCATACCATACAGACAATTTTTCAATAGTCGATTTAACAAAATAAACGAGAAAAACATCAAATTACGTAATGAACAAAATAAATATACCAGGAACTCATAAAAAATAGAAGTAAACACGTATAATATCGATAACGCTCTTGAGTTTATTTCTGAGAAAGCTTAATTAAGCACAGCTAGTTGATGGACGGTATTACCAACTACCTAAAACCACACACTACTCGTATGTAACTTAAATTTCAAACTTAAAGCTAACCACTAAATAATAATACTAGTGACAAAAAACCCACTATATCGATTTATTAACGTAAAATAGCAGTTAAGTATTTAGTATTGTTTCATAATAAATACAATATTTTCCTCATTGGTCTAGCGGTTAAGTCCGTAGACTTAGACGCGGAAATACCGGGTTCAGTTTCTGGTCGGGACACATACATTTATTTATGATATTTCTCGACTGCCTCTGTGGTCTAGCGGCTAAGTTCGTGGATTTAAACTAGGAGGTACCGGGTTCGATTCCTGGTTGGGACACAAAAATATTTATTAATGTATATAAATACATTTAATTAATATTTAATTTATTTGTGATATTTCTCGAGTTTGGTACGCTGGAGACATCGACGAGCTTGAAACCTGTCATGATTGGCCTATAGTAAAGTTGGCTGAATGTGAATCCGCTTATTTATAAGCGTGGTTTTTGACCACCCCGAAAGGGAAACGGTCGTGATGATACTATACTATACTATATTTCTCGAGTTGGTACGCTAGAGACATCGACAAGCTTGCCATTTATTTACTCGAAAAATAATATTTACAAATATAAAATAATAATAATATGTCTTGTTTGGGATGCCACCTGTGTGGATACCTTTGCCGCTTGCCACATTTCCTCTACATCAAAAATGGCCGGTTCGGCTGCTCATACAGCTGAATTTAGAAAGCACATCAAATACAATAGCATTAAACAAAATTATAACTTTGTGGCATTTGGGGTTGAAACAATGGGGGTAAATTCTCTTGATACCCACAAATTCATAAAAGAGCTAGGTAAACGAATTTTCCAAGAGTGTGGCGATCCCAAATGCCATAACTACCTAAAACAGAATATGTCCATAATAATTCAACGAGGAAATGCGGCGAGCGTTTTAGGTACCCTCCCTCGTGGTAAGCCCTTAGTTTATTTTGTAGAATAGCTTTAATTTCATAGGTATTTTTAGTTTTAGTTTTCTTTATAATTAGTTTTTAGTCAATTTTATTATAATATTTTTGTATCGAATTACCTACTTCGAATAAATGTATAAAAATAAATAATAATTACATACTTTAAAAAAAACTTTATAAATAAAAAATAAAAAATGTATATATAAACTAGCTATATTAAACAATAACATTTTACATTTTGACATTTGACACTAAATAATAAAGTTTCATATTAATGGATAATGCACTCATTTAATACAATAATTGATTAAAACTTAGGGTGCCATCGTATTCCGATTGAGACCCAAGTTTTCCCGATATACAAACGAGGTCTGTTCAAAAAGTATCGCGAATTGATACTAAAAAAACCAAAATAATTTTATTAACGCAGAGTGTATTCAAGTTGCCCCGTGTGTATCCCATCACATCTGGCGGGAACCAACGCGAAGATGGCAAGTGACATGAAATAATGTGTCACACCAAAAAACGTCGCAGCATGTGTGAAATTAGTTAAGTGATGATGTAAGTGAACAAAGTAAACAAGCTTCTATATTTGTTCCTTTTCTATGAAAAATACAAGGCATAAATATTGTTGAAATGATTTATTTATTATTATAATCTGGTAGATAGTTTCATGGCATTTATTTTTTAATAATTATATATATAAAATAAATTTAAATATATATTAGTGTATAAATATTATAGCTTTAGTTACTAGTAATAGTTTAAGATAAAGTAAAGTATCATCACGACCGTTTCTCTCTCGGGGTGGTCAGAAACCACGCTTATAAATAAGCGGATTCACATTTAGCCAACTTTACTACAGGCCAATCATGACAAGTGGCAAGCTCGTCGATGTCTCCAGCGTACCAAACTCTAGAAATATCACAAATAAATTAAACATTAATTAAATGTATTTATTTACATTAATAAATATTTTTGTGTCGCGACCAGGAATCGAACCCGTTACCTCCGAGTCTAAATCCACGGACTTAACCGCTAGACCACGGAGGCAGTTACTTAACCGCTAGACCACGGAGGCATAGTTTAAGATATTTTTGTAAATCCCGATTTTAAATTAGTGATTTAATGCACCCACAATCACTGCTCACCATACCAAAGGTCAGCTGGTAGAAAATGTCACTAGACATTAAGTTCGCCTATGTACATTTAAATGTGTTTTTTTTTCATTACAGTTAACCGGGTAAATACCGAGATTCTTTAGGAATACACTTTACATAATAATAATTATTATTTTAATAATAATATTGTTTTATATTTCCTCGCCAAGCCGTCTGGCCAGCGTGGCGAGTGTAGGCAAAATTCTCCAGATATATGTTCTGGAAGGCCCATCTCCAGCAGTGGAGGTCTCGGACGCTGTGTTCTAGGGGCTGTAATGATAAATGTTTTATAACGTGGGTTTGCAGAAATACATTACAAATAAACTAGTTCATCAATGGTATTGATTTTTAAATTTAATAGAATTATTTAAAGGCAGACCCAGAGAGGCCTCGTTTAGCCTAAATTCAAGTTCCAAATCTGTAAATAAAACAGATAATAGATAGCTATTTGTGGCTCGGCTCTGTCTGACTCTGTATTAAGTTTATTTATTCATCATCATTATCAGCCTGTGTCCCTTCACTGCTGGATGTTGGCCTCCTCCAAGGCTGGCCACTGCACGCGGTCTTTTGCAACCCTCATCATTATCCCACCAGCGAGTTAGTTTAGGTCATCCGTCCATCTGGCAGGGGGTCGACCTGTACGTGGTCTCCACTGTAGAACCTAGGTTCTGCTGCAGATTTGTCCGGCCCATTGCCACTTCAGCTCACTAATTTAGAATGCTATGTCATTAACTATGGTTCTCTAACGAATATTAACTGCCTCCTTGGTCTAGCGGTTAAATAAGTTTAGATTTGGAGGTAACGAGTTCGATTTCTGGTCAATTATTGATTTAAATAAAATGAATATTTAATTTAATTGTGATATTTCCCGAGTTTGGTACGCTAGAGGCATCGACGACATTGCCACTCATCATTACATCGGCTAAATGTGAATCCGCTTCTTTATAAGCGTGGTTTCTGTCCGACACGGTTGTGATGATACTTTTTAACGAATATTTTTCGAATTCTATCCATCAGAGAAATACCAAGCATAGCTCTCTCCATAGCTCGCTGAGCGACCTTGAATTTGTGGACCAGACCCACTGCTACGTACGACATTACGGGGAGGACTCACTGGTTAAAGACTTTCTTCGAACATAGTAGTATAGACGATGAGAGAGAGAGAGTTTCCCGAATGCTGCCCATCCTAGCTCAATGCGTGTGTTGGCTTCTTTGCTAAAGTTGGAAGCGTCTAGTTGAATAGTCTTTCCAAGATAGACGTATTTCTGCACAACTACGACTGCGACATTTTCCCAAAGATTGGCCTCGACCTACATGGTCATTGATTATATTTATTATACAGTCAAATTATTTATTTAAAAAAGAAAAAAATATATATGTATAGAGAGTCCTTCGCGCTATTTTGCGTGGAGATGTCTAGTGCGAGTTTTTGTTTTGTAAATTAATTTACTGTGGATATTGTTAGTCAAAATTGGTGTGGATTTCATTGTATAACGTTTGCGACTATAAAAAGGCCTACTGAACTGTTACTGAACTGCCTCCGTGGTCTAGCGGTTAAGTCCGTGGATTTAGATTCGGAGGTACCGGGTTCGATTCCTGGTCGGGACACAAAAATATATATTAATGTAAATACATTTATTTAATATTTAATTTATTTGCGATATTTCTCGAGTTTGGTATTTGGTATTTGAGACATCGACGAGCTTGCCACTTGTCATGATTGGCCTATAGTAAAGTTGGCTAAATGTGAATCCGTTTATTTATAAGTGTGGTTCCTGACCACCTCGAAAGGGAAACGGTCATGATGATACTTACGTACTTACTGCACTGTATCGAGAAAAGGATGGAACGGCCGTGCCGCTTTTTTGCTCGATTGGCGGAGCACGTGCCCCCAGATTTTCATAGCGTTTTACACTGACAGTGACATAATTTAAGGGATTCCATTTTAGAACGTTTGCGCTTAAGTAACAGACGCACGCCGCTGCAACACTTGGCACAGAAATCCAATTTTTATTTAGTGCGTTCAATGAAGTTACGGTACGGACAAAATAACCGGAAAATGGACCGGCTTTAAGGATCGTTTGTAGGTTATTTATTTATTTACGATATTGAGTTATTACAATATTTATTAAAACTAATCTGCGCTTCAATAAAGTAGGTACCAGGTATTCAGAAAATACAAGTGGAAAATTATAGAAATAGTGTAGGTAGGTATTGAAAGTTCAAACAAGTGCCTTTGCCATGAGTAGTCTAGACGGCTACACTCAATGAGCCGTTCTGTAAGCTTCCGCTCGGCCACCCTTCCGGCTTGCTGATAACCTAGTAATAATTCAATTCACTGCGCTTCGTACATAAATTACAAAGAGGAAAAAACTGGTAGATACAGGATACTGGCACGAATTAAGAGCGTTAGTAGTGATATCTACTTGGGAGTTAGCACACGCCAAGAAAACATACATTTTACCAAACTAGGTTACATACTACGGATATGTAAATTTCGCTAAAATATAAATCATGTCAGCCAGCACTCATACAAGGGTCACACTGAAAGTTATTAAAACTGGCCACTTGTAAACAATATAAAAAAAAATAAGTTTAAATTTTAAAGATATAAAATATAAGTAATTGCCAAGTTTTTGTTTTGTAAATTAATTTACTATCCATTATTGATAAAATGTGATGTTTTTTTGTTTAATAATGTGCTACAATGTGAATAGTTATGGAAAACGATAAATTGGACTTTGAATATGGGGCACAAGTTGCAGTTTATTTTATGCGGTTTTCCCGCTCTGTGAACGCCCATATTTTACCCGACGAGTTGAGCTAAAATGCCGCGAGTGACTCCAAGAAAAGCATCAAATTTTGCAGCATCTAGAATTTGATGATGACCTCATTGACTCATAAAAAAGAAAGATATATTACATCAGACTTGGCTGTATGGGCTAGACCCTTTGCCTTCCCCTATCACCTTATTCATCATCCATCGGGAGAAGAGAACCAACAAAACAACAAATAACTCTTTGCCATTTTTGAGTATGCATTTCATTTATTTGTCATTTTTTTTACGATTTGGCGGTAATTGACTATTGTCTGTGTTACGTCAGCATGAATTTAAAGCGAGAAAATCTTCCATTAACATTTAGCGGTCAGGAAGCTTTGTGCCCGGTGGATACCTCATAATTTAAAATGCTTCAGAGATTTAACGGCGGTGACTCAAATGCTGTGATCGATATACTTACGGGTGACGAAAGTTGGATCCGGAAACTAAAACACAGTCTGCTCAGCGAGTGTTTCCTTCCGAGGAGTTGCCAACTAAAGTGAAGAGAGAGAAGTGTGGAAAGAAGATGGTAGAAGACGCGATAATCGTTTTAGCAGAGTGGTAGGTACGCTAACAATTAATTGCCAAGTTCAAAAAGTTCGGGAGAAACGACCTCGCTGTAGGATCCTGTTTCAGCACGACAACGCCTCGTCGCACACCGCCGGGCGAACGATCGACTACTTAGCGACATCAGACTTGGAATTACTGGGTCGTATAGCCCCGACCCTGCAATTTTTATTTGTTACCGAAAATAAAAGAAGACGAGGAAGCAGTGGCTGCGTTTCAAAGGCCGTCAAAGAGACTGCATCATGCAGAGGTCCCATCGAATGCAGCGATGTGTTGATGTGAATGGACTATTTTAAAAAGATATAATAAAACTAATAACTCACTAGTTTTATAATTATAAATTTACTTTACATATGATTATAAAGCTTTATTTCTCAGATCTTTTACAACTGTTTATCACCACGCTCCCACTCAATATCTCCGTCCCTTTCTGTCCAAACCTGTCAGATAGCCGTGCCTACCTTATTTTTAATTCTTAGTTCCGAATACAATTCTATTCGAATGCATAAAATATAATTACTTACTGCATTCTGGTTTAGTAATATAAATTCTTATGTGTTTTTACGAGTGTGTTCTATTTTGATTGACTAAAATAATAATTTAATAATTAAATGTTAACATTTCGAACACAACTAGTATCCATCACACTAGTTTTACTAAGCACTTTCAAAAAAAATTTAAATTTAAATTCATTATTTTTATTGTATAGATTGCTTATTCTAATTATAGTTGTATGTACATGTCATGATGATGCAATCTGCCCATATTATGAGCATACAATATGCTTATGTCAATAGATATTTATTTACAATATTTATTTGTATATATAGTTTATATTTAATATTGTTCTTGTCAATTTATTGGAATACAATGCATGAACAAAATTTGCATGCTAAAAATTCTTTTATTGAGTAAAAACAGTTGTCAATAAGAATTTTCTTTAACTCAATAGTAAAACGTTTTATAGGTTCTCTCGTATCTCTCTAGGAATATTATTATATACTCTCATTTTTTTTCCGATTTAAATATTTCAAACAATATTATTAACACTTGCAATATATTTCCGACATTAGTGAACAAATAAATTTGTAGAACTATAAATACACAGAATTATGAATAACTATTTTGATAACAATTTGAAGATATTAGTTCCCTTATGAAAATAACTTGAAAGTCTTTCGAGTTCTTAGGCCGGATATCCACAAATTCAAAGTTCGTTTGCGGACAAGCTGCGTTCAGCGAACATTACCAATGTAAATATAAAAAAAAATAGAAGTAGTAAAGTATCATCACGATCGTTTCCCTTTCGGGGTGGTCAGAGACCACGCTTGTGAAGAAGCGGATTCACATTTAGCCAACTTTACTATAGGCCAATCATGACAAGTGGCAAGCTCGTCGATGTCTCCAGCGTACCAAACTCGAGAATATCACAAATAAATTAAATATTAATTAAATGTATTTATTTATAATAATAAATATTTTTGTGAGCCGACCAGGAATCAAACTCGGTACCGGTCAAATTAAAACAAAAAAAAAATGGTTTATGCAAACAACAAAATATATTTATTAATACATAATTGAAACCAAATTGAATAATGCTGTTACGAGTAGATGCAACTCATAAACAATATCTGTTAGGGATACAGTGTTGCCATATTAAAAAAAAGCACACCGAACTGAGCTAAAAGTAAAAACAGTGAATAAAATCAAAAATAATCGTATATGTTTTACCAATGTAATCTATTTAGACGAATGACAAGACAACTTAAATTATAATAATGGTAAATTAGGAAAGCTGGATCACGATAAATTACTCGAGAAGAAGACAAGAGAAGAAAAATTTCTAAGCATTTCATGGATTCACCGAGCGGATGCCGGGTCCATCGTGTGTGGGGGTAAGAGATAAAAAGAAGGCCGCCTTTTTATTTTATTGCGCGATAATACGCTCACCATATACCATTTCACTCCTTTCCCTACCCAACCAAATACTGTATGATTCCGTTAATGCCGTCTTGGAAGCTCGTGTCATAAATGTATTGACGGCAGACCTGCTTAGACACATTTATTTCAGTAAGTGGTGCAGATTTTGCTGGAACTCCTCTCGCACAACTTCCACTGCGTAAAGCTGAGCCTTGAATTCAATCAATTATTTCGTGAGATCATAATACAGTGTAAACTCAATGTTACGTCACTCGATTTAACGACAGACTCCCTAAAGCGTCAAAATCAATTGGCTTTGGTTGGTTTAGCTTGTCTTCCATACAATGATTGTTTTGTCGACTTTCGGGTTGCACATAGGCATGTGGTCTACCTTAATTCTGACTTACCTGGTGGGTTACTGCTGTACCAGGTATTGTATTCTCATAGGTACTGATAAATTTAAAAGGTTATTAATTGATCGTTGTGGTGCAGTTCTGTATATGTTTTATTTTGTAAATCTGATATAGCAGAGTTTTCCTTGCAGATTCCTTTCTCAGTCAGATTAAACATTAACAGGTCACTGGAATTTGCTAAGCTGCTGGTCTTCTGCTAACAGCTTACTTATTGTCTTACTTACTTAGTCTTCTACTAGCAGGAGTAGAATCATTCAAAATAATTAAATTAATGACGTTTCATAAATGCCTGTAATAGGTTTACGTGAATAAAGATATTTTGACTTTGACTTACAATGATTCCATCTTCATTTAACGACAACTCTCTATAATGCCATATAATGCACAGTCAGTGTCGTTATATAGAGTTTACACTGTATTTACTCGTCTTCATGTTGTGGTCTTTTGGAAGAGAGAAGACAAATTTCTAAGCATTCCATGGATTCACCGTGCGGGTGCCGGGTCCATCGTGTGTGGGTAAGAGATGAGAAGAATGGTGTCTCGGGCTTGCGACCGACAATAGGCTGGTTTAAGAAAAGGAGGCCTCCTTTTTTTTCTATTGCGCGATAATAATACGCTCACCATCCACCATTCTACTTCTCTCCCTACCCAACCAAATACTGTATGATTCCGTTAATGCCGTCTTGGAAGCTCGTTTCATAAATGTATTGACGGCAGACCTGCTTAGGCCCAATTCTTTCAGTAAGTGATGCAAAGATTTTGCTGGAACTCCTCTCGCACCAACTTGGGTTTGACCTTTGTAGGATTTTAAGTAAAGCGTTCTTACAACCGAGCCATCACCGCACCGTATTGTATACCATTTTTTTTTATTGTCATTCAGCTTTCCCAATTTACCGTTACTATAATTTATTTTAATTATATTTATTTAGAAAAAATACAGATCTTAAAACATAATTACAACAATTAAAAGTTACAATCCAGCAAAGATTCCACATTAAAAAAAAGTTCTCCAAGCATTTCAGTGGGGTGTATCACTAACTTAACACGACAAATGGCGCATGATAGATGGTACCTAATATAACTGTGAGTTGCATAGAAAACTTGTAGTTTTATTACGAAATTTATTATTTTCTGGATATTACGCTGAAGAGAACAACTTTTAGGTGTACAAATCGAGATATCTAAGCGAAATCAAAGATATGGTGATCTTAAAATTGCCGTTCTATTAATAAAAACTTTTTTCTTTTTAAAGACGGTGTGCGCTTTCTTAATTCGTCTTTTAAGGTAGGTAACGTTAATTTAAAATACCTACATTATTCTGTTATAAAAATTAAAACTACAAAAACATTCAAAAAATGATGCTATATAGGTGTAAAATAAGGTACCATTGCCGCTAGCGACATCTACAAAAAGTTTTGCCCGATACACCCCATTAGGATTAATTTAGATAATTTAATGTTAATTTCTTTTTTTAAACTAGCAACACTAACACCCAAAAAATCAATATAACTGAATATTTCATTGTAGTTTAGGCATGATCTTAGCACAAAAGAGTTTTTCAAGTATTTTGTTCCAGCATATCTTACAGTTTATGAGTATTATCTTATACAAGAAATGGATGTCTCTTGCATGCGTCAAATGGTTTGCAACCGGTTCACAAACCTAGTGGATAAACGGTTTTAGACCTCTGGGGATCTACAAAGTTTCTAGACTTAGCACAAGCGTCTTATGAAACTGAACTGCAAACTTTGATGGTTTTCTTCACAACTGGGGACTAAATATTCAACTTAGGTAGGTACCTAATCATGAGTGCAAACATTTGTATGGGTAAGGCGTCCTTCTAAGTTTAGGACCACTTTATACACCACTAACATAATAACGATGACAATAGTTATAATATATAATAACAAAATATCTATGCTGGTGTCGTTTTACAGGTGTGTTGTGTTGGAACCTCTTTTGTACTTTGATTTACGTTGTTTATTTTATTTTATAATACCTTTAGAGCTGGCTATCTGAGGCTATAAGTCAATATGGAACTGACTGACATCCTAGGACACAAGTTATCTTGGTTAGGAGTCAGGGACCATCTTAAAATTGCCTATCCTTGTGGTTTGCATTCAATCAAAAATGTATGTAAATTCAGGGAATATTTTATATATTGTGTGCATATTCTGACCTGTGCGTGTGGTTGTAATGTATGTAATTTTAAGTTTAGGTGCAATAAATAATAGTGTATTAGTACAAACATTTTTATTATGAATTAAAATGAGAACCGCCTGTTTATTTATGTATACAATTTCACAGCATTATTAACTTTGTTTTTTTTTTATTTATTGCAGATGCATCCCAAATGCCATAACTATCTAAAAGAGAATATTTCCATTATACTTTTTAAACTTTCGCGCATATTCATAATAGTTTTTATAATTTTGACGGGTCTTTACGCGATTTACCTTAGAGACATATTTCTCCCGACGTTTATATAGCAGCTGTAAAAAACTGCCAATTAAACAAGTCAGCAATAGCAGAACACCTAATGGATAGTGGCACAAACCATTGGATTGAGCTGCATGACCCAAAGATACTTTTCACCGATCGTCACTATTACCCTAGAATAGTACGTGAAGCGATCGAAATAAAGAAACACAAAAATTTCAATCGAGTGGGGGGTTATAAGCTATCTTCATCGTGGAATCCAGTAATCAATAGGTTTCGACGCCGGGAAAAATTGCCCGGTGTCGCCAAGGATATTGTAAGTGTCGTGTGTCGTGATTTCTAAAAACGTTTAATAAATGATAAGTGGGTAGGTTTACATCTACCGCCCAGTATGTACGAGACTACACCGCATAGCTTCAGTCGACCCGTGACCACGGCCAATGCAACTTGGCTGAAACGTCGGGAGAAATATGTCTCTAAGGCAAATCGCGTAAAGACCCGTCAAAATTATAAAAACTATTTCCATTATAATTCAACGAAGAATTGCGGCGAGCGTTTTAGGTACCTTCCCTGGTGGTAAATCCTTAGTTTATTTTGTAGAATAGTTTTAATTTCATAGGTATTTTTAGTTTAGTTTTATTTATAATTAGTTTTTTAAACTATTTTATTTTTATATTTTTGTATCTACTCAAATACCTACTTCAAATAAATATTTATTAATAGTGTATTGTATACTATTAATTAAAAAGTTTTTATTATTATTATTATTATTTTTTGTTCTATACATTTATAAACTATCTGACATATGTATATAATTTCTATACATCATAATTATTAAATTAATAATAAATCTTAATATTTAAATTTAAATTATTTAATTTTATATTTATTTTTAATTGACACGGCCCTTTTACAGCCACGAATTTAAATTTAAGTTTACTTGACATAGAATGTTTTATTTAGATTGTAAGGTGACACGGCCTCTTTACAGCCACGATCTTATTTAAGTAGTTTCTAAGTTAGTTAGTTTTACTTGCTTATAGCAATAATGTTGTGCATAAATATGGATTATTGCCTGTTTACGGTCCAACCATTATTACCACTTTGATTAGTACATGTTGTGAAAAATGTATTGATTTTATTAGTTCTGACTTTATCCAAGTTGTTTCGAGAGAACCAATGGAAATAAATTATTTTGATTTGATTTGAGTAGAGTAAAATAGGAAATTATATACCTTTGCTAAGGGTTGGTCGATACACCCCCGGACTGGGAAACAGCGAGAACAAAGGATAGCGGCCCACACCTAAAAAAAAAAGAATTCAAAATTATTCTAAAGAACCAAATGACTCTAAAATTCGTACCACGTGGTCAGAAACCACGTTTTAAACAAGCGGATTCACATTAAGCCAACTTTACTATAGGCCCATCATGATAAGTGGCAAGATCGTCGCGTACCAAACTCGAAAAATAACATCACGACCGTTTCCCTGTCGGGGTGGTCAGAAACCACGCTTATAAATAAGTGGATTGACATTTAGCCAACTTTACTATAGGCCAATCATGACAAGTGGCAAGCTCGTCGATGTCTCCAGCGTACCAAACTCGAGTAATCTCAAAAATAAATTAAATATTAATTAAATGTATTTATTCACATTAATACATATTTTTGTGTCCCGACCAGGAATCGAACCCGTTACCTCCGAGTCTAAATCCACGGACTTAACCGGCAGTTGCAGCAGACCAGTACCACAAATAAATTATTGAGTCCCGACCAGGAATCGAACACAGTACCTCCGCGTCTAAATCCACTTAGGCTAGATTGTACCAAAATGTAAATGTAACGATTAAAGTTAAAAATGACGTCGATTGTACCAGCTGGCGGCTGACCTTCAAGTCTGGTATATTCGACGACATTTTAACAATAATCGTTGCGCTCCATCAATTCTCAGAACACAAGAGTCTTTGACCTCCACTGTTGGAGATGGGCCTTCCAGAAATTTGGCCTACACTCGCCACGCTGGCCAGACGGGTTGGCGAGGGTCTGATGTCAATTTTTGACTAGTGAAACTGGGACGGACAGACGAATTAACGTCTCCGAGGCACGTGAACTGTGGTGTTGTAAATCTAGTTTAAACCATAAGGATTTTTAAGGAAAGAGTTTTTATAATTGAACCTACACGAATAGAAAAAAATGTTCTTCCGTGGTCTAGCGGTTAAGCCCGTGGATTTAGACCTGGAGGTACCGGGTTCGATTTCTGGTCGGGACACAATTATATTTAACAATTTAAACAAATATAATATAAATATTTATTTGTGATATTTCCCGAGTTTGGTACGCTAGAGACATCGACGAGATTGCCACTTGTCATAATTGGCCTATAGTAAAGTTGGCTAAATGTGAATCTGCTTCTTTATAAGCGTGATTTCTGACCACCCCGGAAGGGATACGGTCGTGGTGATACTTTACTTTACTAGTTCTTCGTTTCAATTAATAATGCTAAAACAAATGACCTCGCAGGGTTGAAAAAACGAATGAAACAGAATCTGTGTCAAACTAAAACACAAGCTCAAGTGCTTTTCATTACTTAGGATTTTTATTCTGTACAATTGTGACAACAAAAGATGAAAACTATGTTTGTTTATTTTTTTAATTGTTTTTTTTATTATTATTATTTGAAGACGAGAGAGACCAGTGCGTTTTTCCAGTGCTGTCGTACGGAACAGAAACGTGGACACTAACAGTGGGTCTGGTCCACAAATTTAAGGTCGCTCAGCGGGCTATGGAGAGAGCTATGCTCGGTATTTCTCTGATGGATAAAGTCCGAAACGAGGAAATCCGTCGGAGAACCAAAGTTACCGATATAGCCTTCAAAATTAGTAAGCTGATGGGCTGGACATGTCTGTCGTAAAACCGATGAACGATGGAGTAGACGGGTTTCAGAGTGGGTTGACCTCCCGCTAGATGGACGTATAACCTGAGGAAGGTTGCTAGTGGGGGTTGGATGAGGGTGGCAGGAGATCGTTTGAAGTGGCGAGCCTTGGGGAGGCCTATATCCAACAGTGGAGAGACAGGCTGATGATGATGATTATTATTTATTTTGAGGTTACAATTTTTCATACGTTTTTAATTCTTTAAAACAAAAGTAATGCTTTTCTTTCTTAAAGTTAACTATAATAAAGAGCTATTACAATTTTGGAGAATGCTGGGCATATCATGGACGGAGTTCCGAACAAACAAATATATATTGGAGGAACTGGGGATCAGACAACGCCTTTCCTCGACTGTACAATTAATTACTCATTCTCACTTTATTTATTTATTTATTTAATTAGGATCACCAACAGAGTACACATTGAATCCAATTCTATCAATAGAAGCAAACAGTAGAAAAAAACAACATAAGTAAACTACATTCAATTATGATACATTATATGTTTAAGAGATTTAATTAATAATAGTAACAATATTTAAAAAATAAAAATAATGAGAACTATGACTAAAAGTAGTACTTACAGTTACAGAGTTAAATGATAAAAGTATCTTATATACAAACTTCATTAAAAAGCAAAATAAACTAAACTAAGAAAAAGAATACGTAAAATATCCGAATAGAAAGGTATAAGTTATTTTTCCAATTGATTTCACAAACACACAATACAACAAACAAAAGCAACAACAAATGAAAATATTACAACTATAGAAATACAAATGAAAATATAACACTTTCTTCGGACACGTGTCACGGCGTGGAGAAACATCCATCGAGCGCTTGGTAGTCCAGGGGAAAGTCGATGGCAAGAGGATGCGTGGTAGGTGTCCGATGAGATGGACCGATAAGGTGAAGGTTGCAATGGATCATCCCCTACATGAGTGACGAAAGTTTTCAACCAATGCGTGGGACGGATCCCGCGAGATGGACGGATGACCTAAAAAATTTGGTGGGGGCTGGATGAGGGTGGCGAAAGATCGTGTGAAATGGCGATTGACGAAATTATATCTAAAAAAAAAACTTTTATAGGATAGTTTTGTGTCTTAAGTTAAATTAACCCGTATTAATGTATTTTTGTATATGATTAGCTCTGTTTTTTTAGTAAAAGGTTGTGTAGCCCAAGTTATGTGTTTACTCTTGGCTTAGCGTTCGGCTTAGTTGCAGTAACAAGCTACGACTGGAGGCTTAACGTGCTTTCTAAAGCTTAACTTTGATGTCATTTAAATGGTTGTCTTTACAAATTATATCTATTTTTTATTCATAGCAGAACCTTTATTTAAATTTATTCGTAAACCAAGGGTGTGATTTTCTGAGCTATAGAGACAATGTCCAACGTTATGTTTCTTTGACATTCTCTGACAGCCAAACCTTAGGGAAAAAATTGAACAAATATAGGTGCAATGAAAGTAACAGTAATTTACAATCATAGGATAATTCAACAAATATTATATACCTACTTATATATTCTTATATATGTATTATAATATCAATATACTAAATACTAATACATACATAAAATTGTACATAAACATACACAAATACAACTTACTAACGTAGCTATTCATAAAGTGTGAATAGACAAGTTTTTTAAACGACAATCTGATACTGCCTTATGTTTAATGGAATATATCACAAATTATAATTAACCATTTCGAGTTGTCTGCATAAATAATGTCGACCTTCATTGAATAAAAATGTTAAATAACCAAGACACAGTACATTCACCCTATTTCGTAATACCTACATTATGTTAATAAATTATTATGCAACTTGCCTTTTGTTATTTTGCCATTATTTTTGTTTTACCCAGCTTTGCCCGTATAATTTTAACGAGAGCATCAAGACAACTCAACCGCCTAGCTGAGGTCATGGATATTGATATATTATATCATCATTACAGCCCCTAGAACACAGCGTCCTAGACCTCCACTGCTGGAGATGGGCCTTCCAGAACATATATCTGGAGAATTTAGCCTACACTCGCCACGCTGGCCAGACGGCTTGGCGAGGATTTCATGTCAATTTTTATGACAATTTATTAACGATTCCACAAGTTGGTATTAATGGAACCGGGACCAACGGCTTAACGTGCTCTCCGAGGCACGGGAACGGTGGTGTTGTAAATCTTTGACAAATGTAAGAAAAGTGTATTTCTCATTGGTACATGCCGGGTGGGTTTGAACCGACCTTTGTAGGATTTAAGGACGCGTTCTTACAACCGAGCCACCACGCGCCATATTATATTATATAGATATTGGTTAATGTATACGAAAACTTGTCAAATTATATACCAAAACCTTCCCAGAAAAACACTCTGTCCATTGGTGAAAACAGCATGAAAATCGGAGCAGTAGTTTTTGAATTTAACGCGAACAGACAGAGAAACGCGACGGAGGACAAAACAAAGTCTTGTATGTAGTGAGTAGTGATTTTATATTGAAGGTTCAGTTAGTTCATTTCGCAAATAACGCTTAGTATCATCACGACCGTATCCATTACAAGGTAGTCAGAAAACCACGCTTATAAATCGTTTATTTACATTTAGCGAACTTTACTATAGGCCAATCATGACAAGTCTAGCGTACTAAACTCGAGAAATATCACAAATAAATTTAATATAATTTTATTTATTTATTTAAATTAATAAATATGATTGTGTCCCGACCAGGAATCGAATCTTCGAGTCTAAATCCACGGATTTAACCGCTAGACCACGGAGGCAGTTAAATTTAGCTTTGAAATTTGTTCAATTCGCACTTTTTACTAACTCGAACAGCTGATCTGGACCGAAATATACAATTTCCGAACGCACGTCTTGGCCACGGCCCTCTAACGTGAGACTAAATCCAGCGAAGTGCTTTTGGAGGACATCTGAAGTAGTCGAACCAGCAAACGTATTCCACTACTTAGAGCAAACTTTATTAATGGATTCAGTTATTTAGGTCAGAGCTTGCGTCAAAATTATAAAATAGTCCTTTCAGAAATTTCTCGAGAATTTCTTAGTCAAACATATTGAGTATAGTCAATTAATAATTTATAAGACAAAATATTTTTTTTTATATCTTACACTGACTTTTACATTAGCTTATTTTTTATACTGATACCTTTAAAAGTTTGAAGTTTTGGTAGTAAAATAAAAGTAAAAAAGTAAAGTATCATCACGACCGTTTCCCTTTCGGGGTGGTCAGAAACCACGCTTATAAATAAGCGGATTCACATTTAGTCAACTTTACCAATAGGCCAACCATGTCAAGTGGCAAGCTCGTCGATGTCTCTAGCGTACCAAACTCGAGAAATATCACAAATAAATTAAATATTAATTAAATGCACTTATTTACATTGGCGCGGTAGTGGCTCGGTTGAAAGAACGCGTTCCTTAAATCCTACAAAGGTCGGTTCAAACCCACCCGGCATGTACCAATGAGAAATACACTTTTCTTAAGTACATTTGTCATAGATTTACAACACCACCGTTCCCGTGCCTCGGAGAGCACGTTAAGCCGTCGGTCCCGGTTCCACTAATACCAACTTGTGGAATCGTTAATAAATTGTCATAAAAATTGACATCAAATCCTCGCCAAGCCGTCTGGCCAGCGTGGCGAGTGTAGGCCAAGTTCTCCAGATATATGTTCTGGAAGGCTTATCTCCAGCAGTGAAGATCTAGGACGCTGTAATGATGATTTACATTAATAAATATTTTATGTCCCGACCAGGAATCGAACCCGGTACCTCCGAGTCTAAAGCCACGGACTTAACCGCTAGACCACGGAGGCAGTTTTGGTAGTGGTCATAATAAAAAAAAAATGTAACAAGCCCGCTCGGACCCCCAACTATTCCCTAGGGAGAGCCAAAGTAGTCGAACCTATATTGGATACCTATATGGATTGGTGAGCCACCATCAAAAGTGCATAAAACCCGCTGACATCCTGCCGGGAGAAACGGAGGAATATCCCCAGTCCCAACCCAGGGTCTTTAGCCAACCGGGCCTGGACGATTCCACTGTCTGTCTGTTTAATGTATGACAACGTGGTCAATGTCCTCTATATATTCAACCTCATTGATATACCAGTTAGAAATGCTCTTCAGAGATCACGACTAACTCAAACCACTCAATAGTCCTGCTCAATGACGTCACAACTAGTTGTATTTAATCGTGTTAAAAAGACGTTAAACGCGTTGTAAATAACAAGTGAATTAATGATCATTGTGTAGACTCGGCTTAGGTTTGTAAAGGCATGACCTAGTTACGAGCTATTCACTCGAATCGTGTGAACGTCCTTATTTTTTTTACTGACTGCTGAAATGGGTAGCTAGAAAAATGATAAGTGTATTTTTTTTTTCATAATATACTAATCGTGAAATATCACTTTACAGTTTGCACCTGCCTGTTTTTGATTTGATGGTGTTTTAATCGGAACAGTAGTAGACGGCAAGGTACAAAAATAAAATATATTCCAGTGATTCACCGTTATGGTCGTGTTGATCAAATTAATTTTGTTGTTTCACGGACACCTGTCGGCACCTGCGTGCTACGAAAGTGTAAAAACACATTCTTCTTCGACAAGAGAACCTTGTGTCAGTTTATTTTCGTAAGTAAATGTTGATTAGAGAAGACAAATTTCTAAGCATTCCATGGATTCACCGTGCGGGTGCCGGGTCCATAGTGTGTGGGTAAGAGATGAGAAGAATGGTGTCTCGGGCTTGCGACCGACAATAGGCTGGTTTAAGAAAAGGAGGCCTCCTTTTTTTTCTATTGCGCGATAATACGCTCACCATCCACCATTCTATTTCTCTCCCTACCCACTTAAGTCTATTCAAAAACACGGAAAGTTCTAGAAGTTGTCATTAAAAAATAGGTCCGCATCAGATCATAGATGCACACAATTATAGCTTTAAAAACAGTCAATGTAAGGTTCACATTGGCTCCAATTATTGCTTAGTTGACCATTAGACAAAAAAGTTTCTCCAGTTAATCATAGATGGCGCTATTATAGTTATACACAACTATAATCTTAAAAACACTAGCTATAAGGTTGACATTAGCATGGATCATTGCTCTTGAAACAAATTACGATGACAATAATTAAGTTAATATAGCCAGTTAAATATATTTATTCAATAAGTAATTAAATAAAATTAAATACAAAAAATGTCCTCCAGAGACGTCCCAAGAAGACTGTTTCATTTCCCCTCTGTATAGCGAGATTTCGCCGTCAGCCGTTTGGACAACTCCTTGGCCATTGTCTCGACCACAAACGGCGCAAACTCGCAACCTGTACCGAGCTGGCCGTATTTGTGCAGCTTGAGGTTCTCAGCATAAATCGCCGCAATATACATGAATAACTACTTACTAGTTTGAGTATTTTAGTAATTAGGTTAATGTAATTACCTTGCGGGTAGTCAGTGGGCGGGCGGGAGCGGGCGGCCCCCGCAGTCCCGCCCAGCATATCCTCCTGAATTCGACCAGCACCACTCCTAAAACAAAAAAAAAACACATATTTAAATTTTATCAATCGCCTGTTAGAAGAATGCTTTCGTGATAGGTATTCATGCAATTCAGTAGCTCTTTTAATTGCGCAAGATTGCTGTGCTGAATAGCTCAATCCCGAGGGATCCCGCACCCTGATTATAAATTCAAACTATGATCTAACTTTTTTAAAATAAACACGTTTTTACGTCGACGATGTAGAATATTCTATTTGATAAGTACTTCTTAACTAACAGTTGCTCTAAGCTGAAAACACGTGATCTCTGTAACACAATTAATTTATTTTTTTATGAAAATGCACGATTTTTTACATTGCAAGTAATCTCGAATAATAACTATTATTACCGAAGGAGGGAAACGTGGGCGGGTAGAAAAAAAAGACTACAAGAAGAGAAAACAACAGGTAGCGAGGCGGCGCAGTACCAGGCGAGCAGCATCCTACAGGAGTTGTTAAGAATTAACAAAAGACGCTCAACTTATCACGAAACTTTCGCCTTTATTACCAACAACCGAAGGACTATATTAGCATAAGTATCATACCTTGAACATAGGGGAATGCTGGAGGGCGCTTGGTTTATAAGATTTTTATTTTTATTTGTTAGAAGTAAGAAATAAGCTAATGAGTTTTTTGAACATCGCGCTACGATAACTTGGATTTGAATAGAGGTGTTAGCTAATTTAATATCGTACGGAAAATTTACAACTAAATAATTTGATAGCTACGGGTGCTGGCACTACCGTGTGGTTACTTTCCCTAGAAAGAGAAAAAATAGTGTTTCTGGCTTACCTACCTACACCATTCTGCTCTTTCTAGTCAAACAAAAATGCTATATGATCCTGCCAATGCATTCAGTAAGTGGTACAAAGATATTGCTAGAATTCTTCTGGCACCAACAATTTAAAGCAAATTACTTGGTTTAAAAAAATACAAAGTTGCAGTTAATATTAATAATATACTCATACTGGTTTTACATTTACTAGTAAAATAATTATAGTATTTTTATGATAATTAGCTACCAGAGCGCATACATAACAAGGGGTTGTGATAGCCGCGCGTGCAAAAACGTGGGAGTTATCCAAACCATGTTTAATTTAAAAGAATGCACAGCTGCCCGATATTAAACCTAACTCTGTAAAAACATGCTCGCCTAGTAACTTATGCGACAACATAGTACATACTTAAACTAGATTGCCAAATTCTGTAAGAATAAGATAATTAATTACAGAGTAATTAATATAAAAAGTTTCATCACGACCGTTTCCCTTTCGGGGTGGTCAGAAACCACGCTTATAAATAAGCAGATTCACATTTAGCCAACTTTACTATAGGCCAATCATGACAAGTGGCAAGCTCGTCGATGTCTCCAGCGTACCAAATTTGAGAAACATCACAAATAAAATAAATATTAATTAAATGTATTACTGCCTGTATGTATGTAAACTGCCTCCGTGGTCCAGCGGTTAAGTCCGTGGATTTAGACTCGGAGGTAACGGGTTCGATTCCTGGTCGGGACACAAAAATTTTTATTAATGTAAATAAATACATTTAATTTATTTGTGATATTTCTCGAGTTTGGTACGCTGGAGACATCGACGAGCTTGCCACTTGTCATGATTGGACTATAGTAAAGTTGACTAAATGTGAATCCGCTTATTTATAAGCGCGGTTTCTGACCACCCCGAAAGGGAAACGGTCGTGATGATACTAAATGTATTACCTCCCGAGTATAAATCCACGGACTTAACCGCTAGACCACGGAGGCAGTTAAGGAGTAAAATTACAATATTTCTAAAACTAGATATATTACAATAAGACTGGAAAAGAAGCCAAACGGTATGAGAATTAAAGCTAGGACAGTCTTTGAATTAATTAGTTTCTCGGTTATAGTCATGTTCGACGAACACTATATTTATTTATTTGGGATAGATACACAGACAGATTACAATTCCTATGAATATATTTAGGCATAGGCACAACAGGTTTTGGGAAAGTTATTCAACAATAAGGCTACTTGTTAAATAAATTCTTTATATTTGCTAACAGATTCCTGACATGCTACTTTACATTTTTATGGGGTTTAGATCGCCTTAAAAGATACTTTTAAAGCGATTTGTGTATAATTTTCGCTCGAAAACGTTGCAGTTTCAAACGGTTGCCGGATGACGTCACGTATGCTATGTTCGACTTGAAAGCAAATACAGCAAAGCTTGCTTTTTACAGAATTTTGTATGACAACCAAAGTGCACTTTTTTTACTTAACATCGTTTGAGTAAAATTTAGTAAGAAAAAGCGCGATTACCAGCTAAAATGTTACTAAAATCACTCATTCATTACAGCCCCCTAAGAACACAGCATCCTAGACCTCTACTGCTGGAGATGGGCATTCCAGAACATATATCAGACGGCTTGGCGAGGATATGATGTCTATTTTTTAATGACAATTTATTAACGATACCACAAGTTGGTATTAGTGGAACCGGGACGGCTTAACGTGCTGTCCGAGGCACAGCAACGGTGGTGTTGTAAATCTATGACAAATGTACGTAAGAAAAGTGTATTTCTCATTGGTACATGCCAGATGGGTTTTATCCGACCAGGACTTAAGGAACGCGTTCTCTCAACCGAGCCACCAATAATCTACTAAATAATAATTTCAAAATACCAGGATATCATATTTTGCAGTAAGTGTGGCATACATAACGCAACGGAGTAGGTAAATATGTAGGGCAAACAGCAATTTTCGCTTAGGACGTATTTTCATTAGCTAGTCGCCTGATACAGCTAAATGCTTTTAGCGGACTACATGGCTCCATTTTGTGCTAACATTCTACTTTTTCCTAAATAAAATTCTGCATGCGTTCTATTTAATCGCTAAATGCACAGTAGATACTTTTAAGTTTTTTTTTCGCTTTTATCATAAATTTATTTCAACAAAATAACAATACTAACTAAAAAATACAGAAAACTAAATATATAAAATCATCTAACATTTATTCACATTTAATCATTCATTCGTTCCTTCAAACATACCTGCTCCATCCTCACATCCTATCCATCTCACTCGCTTTCTTGTTCCTCTGATCCTTAAGCTTATAGCCCTTATTACAGAAATTTGTATTTTTGTTTTTAGCCAGCCTGCAACTTGTGAGAATGGCTTCTGCCATTTTTCAGAAAGCCGTGAAGGTCTTTTAGACAAAATCCGCGTACTCAGCACCCAATGAGCCATCACATGAGATAACCAACGGCGTAAATGAAGCTCTGAGATCTTCTGCTGCCCTGTCGTATTTACGATGTTTCTCGTGTGAATGGGTTTGGGAGATGCTTCCCCAGGTACGGGTTCCGTACGAGGTTGCGTCAGCATGAACAATGCGAACATCAAAAAACGCTTTCCTCGCTGGTTCCCATACTTCGTGAAGCATTAAGTCTCCCACAAGTGCGGGCTGACTAAAAGTTGCATCTCGCATAATTGGCTCAATTGTTCCAGTTCCCCAAGCAATATCCGCCCAACCCTTCGATTCACGATGATGGTCGTGGCCCTGCTTCACCAGTCCGCCTTTTTTGCAGTTTAATGCATGGTTTAGATCAAAATTATGTTCACCACATCCATCACATTTTTCGGGCATTCTAGTCGGCTCTCGGCCATATCGGATAGCTAAGCCATCTCGAAATTGTGTTGCAGTTAGGTCAGTATTGTCGACTGCTGTGGGCAGAACTGTGAGCCATTGTGACGATCTTGTTTCCATATGGAATTATGTTCAGTACGTCTTGTATCTAGCGGTGTTATTTTTATATAATATATAACCATAGCAAGCTTACAATATTAGTTCTTCTTAAAAGTAAACATTGGCATTTGATATCATTGTAAATAACACATACTTTCAACGAGAACAACAAGTAGGTGGTAGGCGGACTGATGGTGGTAATTTGCACAGTCTGCCGGGGCGGGGAAGTATCCACTGTTCGTAACAAAAAACCCAGTAAAGTGTATCGACACGTTTCGGGATTGTACTCGAACTGCCGTCATGCCCAGTCAAGCCGGCATAGTGTTAGGGACTGATGTCCGTCATGAGTCTGATTGCAGTTGCTAACATTCATGGACATCGCACGCCACTTATGGTAAATAAAAATAGATACAATATATATTTTATTTAGACATCGACGGTCGTGATGATACTTTACTTTTATATTTTTAGTGATGCCAATGCACAACTAATGCAAAACCACTAACAATATCTCGGCACATTTTTTTTTCATTTTGTTAGTAAAGTATCATCACGACCATTTCCCTTTCGGGGTGGTCAGAAACCACGCTTATAAATAAGCGGATTCGCATTTAGCCAACTTTACTATAGGCCAATCATGACAAGTGGCAAGCTCGTCGATGTCTTCCGCGCGTACCAAAATTGAGAAATATCACAAATAAATTAAATGCATTTATTTACATTAATATTTTTTTTTGTGTCCTTACCAGGAATCGAACCCGTTACCTCCGAGTCTAAATCCACGGACTTAACCGCTAGACCACGGAGGCAGTTCATTTTGTTGACCTGTATAATCAGCTGTTTTGCAACAGGCCGTAAATGTACTCTGTAAACAGCTAGGCCACGGAGGAAATCTGATTAGAAAAAAAGATTTCTACATAAAACCGTTCTCATTAGCACAAAAAATACAAGTTAGCCGTGACCTATCCCGATATTTCGGTACTATATAGCGGATAGAGAAAAAAACATAGTAGAAAAAAAGACTTCGCGCCCGCCCGCCTCGGATTCCGAGAAAAGGTTTTTATCGTTGAACCCGCTTTCATAGTTTCCAAATTCATCCAATTTTAATATGTATCATCAAAACCTCCTAGACCTCCACTGTTGGAGATGGGACGAGTTGGCGAGGATCTGATGTGACATTCGAATGATAATAATTTATAAACCATTCCACAAGTTGGTATTAGTGGAACTGGTACCCATGGCTTAACGTGCTCTCCGAGGCATGGGAACGGTGGTGTTGTAAGTCTACGACAGATATACGAGTATGTTAAAAAAGTGTATTTCTCATTGGTACATGCCGGGGGGATTTGAACTGACCTTTGTAGGATTTTAAGGAAAGTGTTTTTACAACTGAACCATCCAACGTAATGCCAAACGTCTGACCAAGGAGTTGTCCAAACGGCTGACGGAAAACTGGAGGAGCTGACTGGAGACAGAAAGGCTGGCATTTATTTCTACCAACGTATTAGCCTCGCTATAGAGAGGGGAAATGCTACCAGCCTCGTTTGGACTAACCCTGATAGGTCGTCTCTAGAGCTCATTTTTAGTTAAAAGTTTATTTTTTATTCGGTTAAATTTATAGGTATTTAATTTTTTTTTACTTTTAAAGAATTTTTAAATAATATTAATAAATAATCAAAGAAGTGTAAAGGTAGTTTTAATTATTTTGTTCAAGTAATCGTCACGACCGTATCCCTTCCGGGGTGGTCAGAAACCACGCTTTAATAAAGCAGAGAATTCACATGTAGCAAACTTTACTACGAGTAATCATGACAAGTGACTAGCTCGTCGGTATTTCTAGCGTATCAAATTCGAAAAATATCACTAATACAAACTAACAAATAAACTATTGTGTCATAAATCAAACCCGGTACCTCGGTATATCGTCAGTGGAAAGGTAAAAAGTCTAAAGAGTTAATATATAATAATACAATAACATACAATTAGACAATTGAATTGAATTTAGAGGGCACCACGCCGCAGGACAGCCATTTTTTTGTAAGTATATAAGTTTTATTTTAAAAGCAATTTTTAGGTTTAATTTAGTTATCAAGTAGTAGGTTTAGTATATTCATTTTAGGTTTTCGAGTTTTCTTAGTTAATGGTTTTAAATTTAAATTATACTCACAGACATAGTTTTTTTTATGCGAACCTTAAAGGATGAGTTGAGAATTTGGGACGTGTTTTTCGGTCAAGTTGGTTACTTCTACCGTCTACGCGCTTGTGAATATTCATGTCGGTCATCGCGTCGGGTCCCGCCGCGCCGAGACGACTAGTAAACACTATACCGCTCCCAATTTACATTTATCAACAAATTTAGATTTTTAAATACATTTCGTATTTAAAACACCATTTTTAATTTAAAAAAAAAGGTGGTTCGTTTGTAAAAACGCTATTCTTAAAATCCTACAATGGTCGGTTTAAACCTCCCGGCATGTACCAATGAGAAATACACTTTTTTTACACACTCGTATATATAGCAACATATATTAGACGTCTAATGACGCTTTATTACGTTGAATCGATCATCGGTAGCAATCCCTAATCAGTGATTTATTTTTCATTATCAACTTACTTATGGTTCTGTTGCTCTTTATTACTTAACTTTAAATTTATATGTGAAAACCTTTAATAGTTCTTAGTGAATTTACTGTATATTATTTACTATAATATTGTCAACTGTTGGTTTTCCAAAATGAATAAATAAATAATATATATATATATATATATATATATCTGTAGTATAATTATAACACAACCGTTCCCATGCCTCGGAGAACACGTTAAGCCGTCGCCGTCGGTACCAGTTCCACTAATACCAACTTGTGGAATGGTTTATAAATTATTATCATTCAAATGTGACATCAGATCCTCGCCAACTCGTCTAGTCAGCAGCGTAGTGAGTGTAGGCCAAATTCTCCACAAATTTCTAGAACGCTCATCTCTAACAGTGGAGGTCTAGGACCCATGCCTCGTAAAGCACGTTAAGCCGTCTCGGTCTCAGTTCCATCAGACCCTCGACAACTCGTCTGGCCAGCGTAGCAAGTATAGCCAAACTCTAGAAATTCAACAGTGGAGGTCTAGGACTCTGTGTTCTAGGAGTTGTGATGATATGTTTAAAAAAGAGTGCTGGTTTTTACAAACAAGCCGTTTATAAAAACGATTTTTGAAAATCCTAAATAGGTACGTGTGAAATACTCTTTTCTTACGTACATTTGTCATAGATTTACAAGCTTGGAATGGGTAACAAATTGTCAATACTAAAAACGACGTAAGACCCTCGCCGACCTGTCTGGCCAGCGTGGCGAGTGTAGGCCCTAATTCTCCAGAAGTAAAGTATCATCACGACAGTATCCCTTTCGAAGTGTTCAGAAACCATGTCCTTTTTTGTTATAGAAGCGGGTCCACATTCAGCGAACTTTACTATAGGCCCATCAGGACAAGTGGCAAGCTCGTCGATGTTTCTAGCGTACCAAACTCGAGAAATATTACATTAATAAATTAGTGTGTCCCGGTCGGGAATCGAACCCGGTACCTCTGAGTCTAAATCCACAAAGTCACTAACTTTAAGAAAAGAATCAAATTCTGTAACATCTGGAATTTGATGATAACCTCATTAAATCGTTAGAAATAAATATATATTACGTTAGACTTGGCTTTATTGGCGTAAGACCCTTTGCCTTCCCTATCACCTCATTCATCATCCATCGGGAGAAGAGAACACAAACAAAAAAAAACTGATGGCTAACTTAACTACGTGCGTTCATTGCACATTAAAAAGAATTGGACAATAAAAAATATAATTGTGACCAAATTCCATTGTTTGAGGCATTAAATGGCTTAATCAGGGGGCGTGGCATCGGATATGCGGGCCGTGGTCAAACTAGAACTATACCTTATTAAAAATATTTAAAAAAATATAAAAACTTGTGGTTCTCAAACTGTTTTTTTATTTTATACATGTATACTAACAATCACATTGAAATACCTTTCCTCAATAGCTCCTCCACTCAGCCATTCCTCCAAACCTCGAAAGGCAATGTTACCATTTTAAATGTTTCCGGTAGTTTTTTATTCTGGCAACATTCAAAAATGTGTTTTCGTATTATAAATATTTATTTTGTCCGAATTACTACCTACCCGCACTAGCACTTTTGACATCCATAAGCTTGTCTCTTACATATTATGAATTTTGAAGTGTCACATAATTGATTTATAATTTTGGAACGAAATTCAAATTTAATTCAAAATATTTATTTCCATATGGTTCACATGTAACACTCGGATATGGTCAATTTTTTACAATATTATTAAAATAATAAATAAAAAGATTAAATTAAATTATGGATAGACCGAAATAAGTAAGTGACATTGCTGCCATAAGCAAGTACTGTAGCTTAACCTAAATTTTTATTTATTTATTTATTTATTAAGTAGGCACACAAAACAAATTTTAGCATTACAGTTTCTAAAAATAATGGATATAGTGTATAGACATTGCTAAAACTCAAAGCATGTGTACACAATATCAGCCATGTATTATAAACAATCACGTATAACGTGTTTTTTTTTTTTTTTTTTTAGTTACAAGTAAATAAGTGTTACAAAGAAAAGAAAGAGAATTAAACTATTTCAAAAAATAACAAAGAAAAGAGACCAAAAGTAAAATCAATGAAGATCAGTTAAAAAAAAAATAAAAATAAAATAAAGCAGGTGTTAGATTAAATCCTTCAAACTCGACTTCAGTGTCGAAAGTCTTCTGTCAAAAATGTCGATGTTGTGTTTGCTTGTCAGTTCATTGTAATATCTGCACATCCTCACAATAGGGTTAAAGTGGGACGTGTTATTTGCATACATGCCGAGAGTAAACGTTACTGGTTTGCGGGATCTATGAGCGGTATTTATATTTATCGAGGACAGTAAGGACGGAGAGTTCAAGGACGAATGAAGAATTCGGTGCAGACATATGATGTGATACCGTTTACGACGAGATTCCAAAGATAAAATACCAAATTTGGCCAATCTTTGTTTGTAGTTTTTTAATTTTCGGTGGAGATTGCTCCTGTAACACAGAACTCTTAAACACCTCCTCTGCACTCTCTCGATTCTATCCACGTGAAGTGCATAGAACGGTGACCAGATAAGGCATCCATATTCCAGAATACTTCTCACGAGGCTTTGATATAAGATAATAAGGCTAGACGGTCTTTTAAAGTCCTTAGTAGTACGCAATACAAAACCCAATAATCTGTTGCATCGGTTGACTATATAATCGTAGTGTGGACGGAAGGAAAGCTGATCATCAATTAGGATACCAAGATCCTTAGCAACATTTTTACGGTCGAGGATTTGATCATCAATAGTATATTTGTTCAACGTTGCAACCTTTTTCTTCGTGAATGATATAATAAAGCACTTTTGGATATTTAGACGCATTTGGTTAATCTTACACCAATGAGATACAGTGTTTAGATCAGACTGTAAAGCTCTACAGTCGTCGACTGTATTTACAGTAGTAAACACCTTCAAGTCATCAGCGTAAAGCAAACATGGACAGGACAAGCGATCTATCAGGTCGTTAATAAAGGCAATGAAAAAAAGAGGCCCAAGGTGAGAACCCTGCGGCACCCCGGATGTAATAGGTACAGGTGAGGATGTATGTCCCTTTACCACGACTAGTTGGCTTCGATTGCACAAATATGACTCAATCCAGCGCAGTAAACTGCCATGTATGCCATAAGAATAGAGTTTACCACATAGAATTGAATGATTAACTGTGTCAAAAGCCTTACTAAAGTCTGTGTAAATAGAATCAACTTGTTTTACGGATGCGAAGGCCCGACACAGGTAATTCTTATATTCTAGAAGATTACTAAGGGTAGACTTGTTTTTAATGAAACCATGTTGTTTATCAGATAAGAATTGCTTTAGATAGTTATAAAGGGGATGGTATACTAGTGACTCGAAAAGTTTGGCAATACACGACAGGATACTAATAGGACGATAGTTCTTACAAAGAGACTTATCTCCAGACTTAAAAATAGGTACAACATGTGCGGATTTCCAAAGGGATGGAAAGATGCCAGATCTCAACGATTTGTTAAATAAAATCGAAAGTGGTAAGTTGAGCTCATTAGCGCAGTTCACCAAAAAAAGTGGTGGTATCCCATCAGGACCGGCACCCTTGTTCCCATCCAGCCCCTTTAATCGTCCCAACAACTCGACCTTACCTATACATATGTCAGATAGCACACTGCTGGAGTTTGTACTAATTGTATTAGAATCGACACGCAAAGAAGATCCAACAAAGACAGAAGCAAAGTAACTTGAAAAAAGTTCACAAATGTCTACACTATTGGATGCAATCTGATTGTCGTGATGCATCGTTTGAGGAATTGATACATTTCCCTTTTTAGAGTTTACAAAGCTCCAAAATGGCCTAATGTTATCGTCTAGGGATTCTTCTATGGAGACCAAGTAGGTGTTGTAGCAAGATTTTGTAAGGTTTTTGCATCTCTTTCGTAATAAGGAAAATGTGTCGTAGTCCCTAGGGTTTCCGTGATCTTTGAAACGTTTATGATACTTATTTTTCTCTCTTAGACACCGTTTTAATGCGGAACTATACCAAATAGGATGGTTGTCGCGTCTTATTCTAGACAAAGGAGTAAACTCTTTTATAATTTTATTTAGTACGAGATAAAAAGTCTCCGTACAGACGTTCACATCATCCGAGGAAAGCACACTACACCAGTCTACAAGTTTTAATTCGGTCCTGACCCTATCGTAATCACATTTCCGAAAATTAAGACGACTAGTCCGGTTCGCCTTCAATGACTTTACTAACATAGGCGCTGCGATATCTACAGAGTAGGCGATATGATGTTTATCTAAGCGACTTATGGGTTCCGTAGTCTGGACAACAATGTTGACTGTCCCTCCGATTACAAGATCGAGAAACCTGTTATTATTGTTAGGAATATTGTTAAACTGGGCCATGTTACAGATACCAATAAATTCAGCTAGCAGAATAGCTTTACTATCCTGTGGATTCTCAGGGATTAATCTGTGTGAGAATTCAGAGCTTGTCCAGGAAATGTTACCAGTGTTAAAGTCACCTATCAAAATGAACTCATTTTTATAATTAGAGTTAAGTATAATCTGTTGACAGTTTAAGTAAAAAGCCGCTATGTCATCAATCGGTAGATCAGGAGGAAGGTAGCAAACACAAACGTTCAACGTCACATGTCTAGGGTCAGTGGGCAGTATACTTAGCCAGACGTCTTCTATACGACTTTCCCAAGAAGTTTGGCGGATTACATTCAACCCTGATTTGGTTGCGACAAGAACTCCGCCTCCCTCAGATTTGGTCACACATGTGTTGATCCTGTCTCTGCGGAAGACATTGTAACGATCGTCAATCAATTCATGATCATATACACCTTCGTTTAAATTTGTTTCAGTCAGGCAGATAATATCGTAATTGTTGTTTAATATATTAAGAAAAATTTCAGTGGTTTTAGATCTGGCTCTATTAACATTTTGGTAAAATGTATTAATCATATTGTGATGTAATAATAAACCAAAAAGAATTAACAAAAATAATAATTAGAAAAACAAAAAAAATCGAGGCATTATAGCCGTGTCAACTTATAATCTAAATAATTATAACATAATGTATAATTATAATTAATTTAAATTAATTTCGTGGCTGTATAAAGGCTGTGTCAACTTACAATCTAAATAATTATAATTTAATGTCAAATTTAAAAAAAATAACAAAATAATTTCGTGGCTGTATAAAGGCCGTGTCAACTTACAATCTAAATAATTATAATTTAATGTCAAATTTAAAAAAAATAACAAAATAATTTCGTGGCTGTATAAAGGCCGTGTCAACTTACAATCTAAATAATTATAATTTAATGTCAAATTTAAAAAAAATAACAAAATAATTTCGTGGCTGTATAAAGGCCGTGTCAACTTACAATCTAAATAATTATAATTTAATGTCAAATTTTAAAAAAATAACAAAATAATTTCGTGTCTGTATAAAGGCCGTGTCAACTTACAATCTAAATAATTATAATTTAATGTCAAATTTTAAAAAAATAACAAAATATTTTCGTGGCTGTATAAAGGCCGTGTCAACTTACAATCTAAATAATTATAATTTAATGTCAAATTTAAAAAAAATAACAAAATAATTTCGTGGCTGTATAAAGGCCGTGTCAACTTACAATCTAAATAATTATAATTTAATGTCAAATTTAAAAAAAATAACAAAATAATTTCGTGGCTGTATAAAGGCCGTGTCAACTTACAATCTAAATAATTATAATTTAATGTCAAATTTTAAAAAAATAACAAAATAATTTCGTGGCTGTATAAAGGCCGTGTCAACTTACAATCTAAATAATTATAATTTAATGTCAAATTTAAAAAAAATAACAAAATAATTTCGTGGCTGTATAAAGGCCGTGTCAACTTACAATCTAAATAATTATAATTTAATGTCAAATTTAAAAAAAATAACTAAATAATTTCGTGGCTGTATAAAGGCCGTGTCAACTTACAATCTAAATAATTATAATTTAATGTCAAATTTAAAAAAAATAACAAAATAATTTCGTGGCTGTATAAAGGCCGTGTCAACTTACAATCTAAATAATTATAATTTAATGTCAAATTTAAAAATAATTTCGTGGCTGTATAAAGGCCGTGTCAACTTACAATCTAAATAATTATAATTTAATGTATATATAATAAATTATAAACAAAAAAAAAAAAGAGATATGAATAAATTTGACAATTTTAAAAATGTGTTCATTAACCATCGATGTAGGTACGAGTATATGCTAGGCCTATTAATAGTTTAAAAGGCACTACAAACGTGTCGCTTGCCGCGTGTATCTACCAACTCTGGGGGCCAATTCTCTCTCATGCAATGATAATGTCACATGCGAAATTTATCGGAAATTCTGTCACAATGCATACAAAAAGACTAGTTTAGCTACATGACTGATTGGTTTTGCGGGAACGTTTGTAAATCAGTGGGGGCCTATCTATAAACATCGATATAAGAAACACATGCTAACTGGCTTTTTTTAGAATTAACAGTTTGTATAGAGAAGCCAAAAAAAATGTCACTTCCGGCATATTGTTTCTTGGGAAAAGAAGATGTAAATATGGCCTTAACTTAGGGAACAGTATCATGCATTACAACCCCTAGAACACAGCGTCGTAGACCTCTACTGCTGGAGATGGAACTGCCAGAACTGGAGAATTTGGCCTACACTCGCCACGCCGCGCCGTCCAGACGGTTTGGCGAGGATATGATGTAATTTTTTTATGACAATTTATTAATGATTCTTAGTGGAACCGGGACCGACGGCTTAACGTGCTCTCCGAGGCACGGAAACGGTGGTGTTGTAAATCTATGACAAATGTACGTAAGAAAAGTGTATTTCTCATTGGTACATGCCGGGTGGGTTCGAACCGACCTTTGTAGGATTTAAGGTACGCGTTCTTACAACCGAGCCACCACCGCGAGAGGGAACAGTTATATAGTTAAAACCCTGACTGCAAGACTAGTTGGGACTGTGTCCTAGTAGTCAGTGCCCTTCCCAGGAACTACAGAAATAAATTCATAACATTGGTGAGTAATATAAACAAAATGTAAACAAAGAGAAAAATAAAATCAGATACATGTATTTTTTTATACTAGCACGACATGTGACCTTGGACCCAACTGATATAAAGTGGCGCGCAAGGTCCATGAATGTTAGAAACTGGAATCACTTGACTGGGCATAACCACAATTCAAGCCTGATCCCGAAACGTGTGCATACACTTTAGGTATTTATCGGCATGAAGGGTGTATACTTCCCCGCTCCGGCAGACTGGGCAAGTTACCACCATCAGTCCGTCTACCACCTATTTGTTGTTCTCGTTGAAAGTATGTGCCATTTGAAATTATGTCAAATGCCAATTGTACTTTCAAGGAAAACTAATATTGTAAATTACAAACTGGTATTGTATTGTGCTTGCCATGTTGATACATACATATCTTCAAGCCAAATCCCTTGCGGGTAGGCAGAGACAACTAAGCGCCACTTGTCACGGTCACGACATACCTCTTTCGCTTCTTCGACATTCATCAACCTCTTCATACATGCCCTTATGTTTCGATGACTTTTTAATGCACCTTCAGCTATTGTTTTATTTATTTGATCGTAATATGTGAGTCTTGGTCTGCTCTTTTACCCACAACTTTTGCATTATATATCTGGTTCGTCAATCTTTCTTCATTCATCCTTTCAACATGCCCGAACCATCGAGCATGCCTTTCCTTATTTTTGTACTTATGCTTATTTATATAAAAATGACACCGCTTGAAACATGACGTACCTACATAAAAACTGAGAGTGATATGCTCAGCCAGTGTGTTTCTCCATTCCTATAACCTGTATGCCTAGTGTGACAGTGAAGTTTCGTAAACGCAACTATAGTAGTAGAGTTTTTTTACTGAATTTTCGATGTTCATTGCCTGTTATTATAGCCAAACTTGCAATAACACGCAATGTAAAATTAAAAAACGTAACTACAGCAGTTACGTTTTCCGAAACTTGCATGTTACACTAAGCACACTGCAGTCCTTCAAGCGAAGTGTAAAAAAGAAACTGGTAGGGACTAATGTCGACAGTCAGGCCGGCTGACGAAAAAGATAAATTAAAATAAGACAAATCCGAACTAGCCCCAACCCTAGGTAAAACGCAGTCAGATGGCACCCCTACCCTTATCATCCCCATCCAAACTAAACACAAAAAAACGTAAACAAACTGGCACCGGAATACCAATATAAAAAAACAAGATAACATTATTTACTCACTTCTTACGCACCGGATTTGAAATCCCGGACGAAAATACAACATTAAAATATTCATTTACTAGCAGAGACATTAACTATATAACACAGGGCAAGAAACCAAACGGTATCGAGAATCAAAGCTAGATCAAAATAAAATTTATATATTTGGTAATAACAATATATAATAGGTATTTTATAGGATGGTGCAATAATAATAATAATAATAAATTCTTTATTGTACAAAACCAAAACAAGTGCAGGTACATAGGCGAGCTTAATGCCGTAAATGCATTTTCTACCAACTAACCTTTGTGACTGAGATATGTAATAAGCGGGTGCAGAATGTAACGAAGAAAATAGATAGTTGAAATTATTTATTACTATATAAAACACAAATCTTTATATATACATTTATTCGAAAAAATATTTACAACATATAAAATAAAATTAATATTAAGGATAGGGATATAAGTCCCGTCCGCGTGGAATGGTGGCAAGAACGCTGGCTGCATTTCCCCGCTGAATTGCAATACTAATTCTCTGGGCGAAGAAAGAGCCAGCCCTCTTGTCACCGGAGGAGACAACAAGACGCGGTGTTATGTCTTTTAAAAACTTTTTTGCGCTTGGACTCCATGGGCCCAGAGTTTCTACAGCAAACGGCACAAATATGTAATCTTTTAATATACTTACATACTTGCGCCGCTTGCTGGACTCCGCATTTTCCGCCGCGGCTCCCGCTTTATGCGCTGTCCCCCTGAGATGCGACGCGGCAAGGGTGTCGACGCACGTGGCGTCCCACACTAGAGCACGTCCCCGTTCCCAGGGGACCAACGTCATACCATCGGGTCTCTTGCCATCATCTCGGATAACTCCAACAGGCTCTAGAAGAGCTGGAACCTCGATGGTGGCTAGAGCCCTTTTTATAGTATCGTTAAGGGAGCCGTGGCGGGAAAATCTGCCCGCACTTTTGGAACAGGAGAGCCCATGAACTCCAAGACAGTCGACCTCCTTTCCACACGGACATCTATGTAGGATACATAATGATACATAAACACAAATTAATTACATACATATAAGAACTATACTTATACATAAATAAATAAATATATACCTATATATAAAATACATATATTCATATATATAATAAGTGAGTTATGGCGAATTATTCTGTTTATGAACTAAGTATTTGTATAACTTAACTTTAAATATTTTAAGAGATGTTGCTTGTCTGATAATTAAAGGAAGTCTGTTCCACTGGCGAGCTACGGATACAGCAAAGGAATCTGAATATCTGCTGGAAGAGTGGGAGGGATTTTATTTATGGGAAGAACGAAGTGAAAGGCTGTGAGAGTCCCATAGGAATTGGAAACGATCTTTTAGGTAAATAATGGTTATAAATTGAGTACACTATCCCTTCGTTCCGATACGAGATAATAGTAACCTAAGCACGCTTAAAGGTGTTCTGATACGCGCTTAAACTGTTTTGCCAAAGCTGTGTGACGTCACAAATGACATCATTTCTCGCGCTTAGACTGCTCACGATATCGAGGTAGATCGCTCTGAGCGCTGTCAGTTGTTTGTCATAATGTCCCGCGCCATTTTAAAGTTAATTTAGTATTAGGTTTTCTTTTAAATTATTTAATATTGTAATTCGTTTATACTGTTTCTACATTACTTCTTAAACAAATCTATCATTAATATTTAAGTAGGAAGTGAAAAAAAAAATGGCTGTAAGAAGGCAAGTTATTCTAAATTACCAAAATAAGTTAATAATATTAAACTTTACACATATAAAGATGAATAAACCGAGAGAGTACGTTTGTTATTATTCATACTCAAAGTGGAATTCGCAATTTATCTTCCATACAATTTAAAAAAAAAAAAAAAAATTATGAATGAAAATGTGATTTAGACCGTTCCGAATTGATATCACGCTCTGAGCATCCAAGTCGGGATATTTGATTAGGAACGACGGTCAGTGTCATATTCGTTCTAAGCGCTCTGAGCGCGATTCGGAATGAGGGGTATGTTTAGCCCATGGGCGTATAAAGATAAAATAATTAAGTATAGTAGACATATAGTAAACTAAAGAAAGGTATAATAATTTAATGATGGTACTTTATTGAAGTAATATACAAACAGTATAAAATAATTACAATATAAATTAAAACTACTTAAAAGTAAAAATTAAAATAAATATAAACTAAACCTAATAAAAAATAAACTATAAGTAAAAAATGTCCTCGAGAGATGACCCTTCAGTGATAGTCCCAAGAAGACTGGCAACATTTCCCCTCTGTATATTTATTTTTATTTATTTATTACTTATTCCACAGCTGTATTTAACAAATAAATATTTACATTCAAATGATTACCGAACACCTAGCCAATTACGGAATAACATTATTTTCACTAAACATATAGCATGAACGGATTATTAACCATTTAAACTATTAAAAAAATTAACATAAGAATAAAAATAAAGAGACAATATTTAAAAAAAAAACCATCTACGCATCATTATGTAAGTGTATGTATATGTGAATCTGTATTGTCAGTGTAGGTTTGTGAAGGTGTAAATTGTAAGTGTGAATGAGTGAAAATGTGTAGATTTCATTGCATTGTGCATATCTAATGTATTATTTACATAGAATATAGTTAAGCTGTATTGGCAGAAATAATTGCCAGCTTTCCTGTCTCCAGACCTTTCCGTTAGCCGTTTGGACAACTCCTTGGCCAGACGCTTGGCTGAGTGTCCCCATGGGCCCATAATTTAATTGAAATGATAAATAGGATTAATTAATTAATGTCAAGGTAAGAAATTAATGTTGTTTATTTAATCTTCTAGAAAATCTTGCACAGAGTTGCATTTGTCAATTAGCATTTTCGTCAGTGTTTTTTTAAAATCATTATAACCCTTTCAGCACGGACAATACCATGCGTGCGTTATTACAATTATCTAGCGGTCGCCCAATTGTGTTTTGCCGTTCCGTAACAGCCTCGAGTGATCTAGCTACTTAGTGATTATCTTTATTAAATTGTTAGGCTAGTCCTTGCTTGCTTGCCTTAGTTTTTTTCTAAGAAAACAGCATACAATAGTGATTTTAATTTTTATCATATTACCCAACGAGTGCGTGCACTAGCATATTAGAAAACAACAACGCACGTATATGCGGCTTAAAATAGGGTCAAATATGGGACTTGGAATTCGCTAGTGGAGGATTTTTTTCACTATTTTTGTTAGATATTTTAGACCGTAAGTATATCAAAGTTATCTTACATCTCCAAAATATGTTTTGTCGTGCTGAAAGGGGTATAGGTAGTAACAGATCAAACGGTACAGAATGATGTGTATGAGAGTCATTGCCGGTTATGGTCGTGTTCAACGTGCGCTTTCCAATGGGGTGTATCACTAACTTTTTATCACGGTAGATGGCGCATGATAGATGGTACCTAAAATACTGCATAAAAAACTTGTATTATTATTACGAAATTTATTATTTTCTAGATATATTACAGAAGTCAGCAGGTTTTAAGTGTACAAATTAGTGTATTAATTAAATATTTTTTCTTTTTAAAGACGGTGTTCGCTTTCCTAATTCGTCTTTTAAGATAGGTAACCTTAAGTTAAAATTCGTATTTCTGTTATAAAAATAAAAAAAAACTACAAAACATTTTAAAAATGACCGACATAGGTGTAAACAAGGTACCAGTGCCGCTAGCGACATCTATAAAAAAGCTTTGCCTGATACACCCCATTGATTGTGTGTTTTACTGACAATATGCCGACCTGTATGCTACGGAATTGTAAAACCCGTTCTTCTCAGAGAAGAGTTCTCTGGTGAGAGTGAGAGCAAGATCAATACGAAGGCTAGGGTTAGTATTCTTGCTGACATACTCGTGGTCTTGATCTCGCAAAAAAGCTAGACCAAGATTGGGCAACAAAAACTACTCGCTTTTAATCTCATACCGTTTGGATTCTATCTTGTTATATGTTTAATATATTTGATTACAATTGATTTTAAGATCATTACAGCGTCCTAAACCTCCACTGTTGGAGATGGACCTTCCAAAACATATATCTAGTGAATTTGGCCTACACTCGCCACGAGCTGGTTTGTTGACAATTTATTAACGACTCCACAAGATGGTATTTGTAGAACCGGGACTGACGGCTTAGCGTGCTCTCCGAGCCACGGGAACGGTGGTGTTGTAAATCTATGACAAATGTACGTAAGAAAAGTGTATTTCTCATTGGTACATGCCGGGTGGGTTTGAACCGACCTTTGTAGGATTTAAGGAACGCGTTCTTACAACCGAACCTATATATAGTTATTTATTATATTGATGCATTATCCCATATAAATCTACCCCGCTTCTATACCTGTGTCTAAACGACCCTCGAGAATGTGTCCCGAAAAATAATAAAGGGCAACTTTGAACAAATGACAGTCCTTTATCGTGTTATGTCGATAATTAAAAGGGGCTTCGGTAGTCTCATATCAAAGTCCAAAGTCAAAGTCAAAATATCTTTATTCACGTAAACCTATTACATACATTTGTGACACGTCATAATTTAAATTATTTAGAATGATACTACTCCTGTTAGTAGTTAGCGAAGTGGTCCAAGGAGTAAGCTGTTAGCAGAAGACTAACAGCTTTGCAAATTCCAGTGACCTGTTAATGTTTAATCTGACTGAGAAAGGAATCTGCAAGGAAAACTCAGCTATAGCAGATTTACAAATGAAACAAAATCTGAATTACACAACAACAATAACTAAATGTATCTTTCTCTATAGAGAAATTTTGTACTGTAAATATAACTTACGAAAAGACTGACAAGAAGTTCTCTTGTCGAAGAAAAACGTGTTTTACACTTCCGTAGCACGTAGGTCGGCATATTATCCGTGACAACAAGGTGATCAAAATTAGACGTCGAACAAATTCATGTTAGCCTATTATAAATAAATAATATTAGTATATAGGTAGACAATTAAGAAAGACATATGTATTTTTATTATTTATTTATGTTTTTTACTTAGATTTTAATTTTTATTTGTATTTTCCTTTTAGTAAACTATTTTTGGTAATTCGACTGCATGGTCCCATGAAAGTGCCTTGTGTGGTTCCACTACTAATCACATTTGAAATTTTGTTGCAGTATACTTACTATTCGATAAATATTTATTTGGAATAAGTGTAGATTGTAATTTGCATACTTATAATGACAATATGATTTAATTTATAATTTGAAAATAATATTTTAAATGAAATACGAAAATCATATTTATGCATGAGTAGGTATTTGTTAAAGCTTAAGTTTAGGTATTAAAGTTACCGCTAATTTCGTTATATATATGTATGTATATATATAGAGAAAAATTATAATTTTAGTTCCCAAATGCCATAACTACCTAAAACAGAATATTTCAATTATAATTCAACGAGGAAATGCGGCGAGCGTTTTAGGTACCCTCCCTGGTGGTAAGCACTTAGTTTATTTTGTAGAATAGTTTTAATTTCATAGGTATTTTTAGTTTAGTATTATTTATAATTAGTTTTTTAATCTATTTTATTTTAATATTTTTGTATCTACTTCGAATAAATATTTAAATAACAAAAAAAAAAAATAGTTTAGTAGTAGACAATATTCTTTTGTTTTGACATAATTATACCATATTTTTATTACCATTGACAACGCCCTTTTTATTTTAGTGTAGGTAACACTTATCTGGTAACGACGATGGCTGTTCTTTGCTGTTATTCATTCGCTATTATAACATGATTAGTAAAATAATTAATTTGTAATCTGACGGAACCGAGTGTACCAAATGGTGAATGAATAAATAAATGAAATACATTTTTATTATATTTAAATTATTTTTATCATTTTAATTTTATTTCTGTAAATACATTTTTATATAATATCTTAGTTTTAAGTACTTTTAAATTGTAGTTTTAATTATTGCACTAAAATAATTATCTGATGGAAATGTCATATGTATATGTTTAGGATCACATTCAGTCTGTCGCCTGAGAACTTTCTTCCTTGTATCATGTTTTAATGTGCATCTGTTGTATACATTGAATAAATAAATAAATAAAATCATAAAAAATAATAGCCTTAAGCTTTAGTATGCCCTCTGAGAGCGTTAGGGTGCTGCTAGGCAACCTTAACCTCAGGCTCTAAGGCCCCCCAAAGGCAATACTAACGTTAGAAAAACCATCGGCGATAGTCTATTTCTATAAACGCAAACGTTATATAAATAATTCATGTAACTAACGATAACTGACGATGTCAAACAAAAAATTTATAATTTTCCATCAGGAAAACTCAGGCCTCAATCGGAATACGCCTGCTAGGGTTAGTATTCTTGCTAACGTGGTCCTGATCTTGCAAAAAAGCTAGACTAAGATTGGGCAACAAATACTACTCGCTTTAATTCTTATTCTGTTTGGCTTCTTGCCCTATCTTGTTACATGTTTAATATATTTGATTACAATTGATTTTAAAATCATTACAGCCCCTAGAACACAGCGTCCTAGACCTCCACTATTGGAGATGGGCCTTCCAGAACATATATCTGGAGAATTTGGCCTACACTGGCCACGTTGGCCAGACGGGTTGGCGAGGATCTAATGTCAATTTTTAATGACAATTTATTAACGATTCCATAAGTTGGTATTAGTGGAACCGGGACCGACGGCTTAACGTGATCTCCGAGGCACAGGAACGGTGGTATTGTAAATCTGTGACAAATGTACGTAAGATGTGAAAATAACTTTAAAAAATCATTAAATTAAAATTAGTAATACGATTTTTCTAAAACTTGCATTATAATAATAATGCGCGTAAAAGTGCCTAATAATATGAAAATTATAAAATATATATATATATATATCTTGGTAGAAAACTTGAGACCGCTAACTTCACACAACGCGCCTCACCAACTTTATTATTTAGTGTCAAATGTGTGCCAAGAACACTCGCAGCATTCCCCTGCTGCACAGCAATGCTGATTTTCTGCGCGAAAAAACTGCCAGCCCTCTGTGTCACATACAGCGTTAACCAGCAGCTTAGCAGTTCTTAAAGAACTTAAGCGTACATCTGTATAGAAGAAGTTTTTTGCGCTTGGACTTTTATTGGTTAAGAATTTTGTAGACTATGAATGTGTAAATTAAAATAAGATTATATTTTTACATGCGAAATATAGTGAAAACCTTTATACTAGAATACTATTTTTTTTAGTTGTTTCAGACAGTTTTCGCTATTTAAAAATTCCATTATAACATTTGCAAACAGAATCGGGCTGCTGTGTATCTTATCACACATAAGTGATCAATGTGTTGTTCTGCTTTTCTTTCATTGCGCGACCTGTACGAAATGTTGTCTTTTTCATCCCCTATGCTATGCCTGCAGGACCACAGCCTCTCCCCATATCAAAATATTCATTAAAATTCGATTAAAGTAATGCAAGTAAAATGCAGAATCTCGTACAAATAGACATATGCTAGACGGCCCGGTCCTACAAAGGTAGGCTCAAACCCACCAGGCATATACCAATGAGAAATACACTTTTCTTACGTACATTTGTCATAGATTTACAACAACATCGTTCCCGTGCCTCGGAGAGCACGTTAAGCCGTCGGTCCCGGTTCCACTAATACCAACTTGTGAAATCGTAAATAAATTGTCATTAAAAATATGACATCATATCCTCGCAAAGCCGTCTGGCCAGCGTGGCGAGTGTAGGCCAAATTCTCCAGATATATGTTCTGGAAGGCCCATCTCCAGCAGTGGAGGTCTAGGATATATAGCTGTAATGATGAATGAATGATGAGACGGCTCAATAAATTTACAGATTGTCCCAAGTCTTTTTCAATTTGGTTAACCTGCATTGTAAACGCAAGCGATGACGGGAGGGGCGCGGGCGGTACACCAATCGCATGCCACGTTCTTGGGAATTTAATCGCCATGGAGCGGAACGTTTGTGTTCGTGAATTTTACAAAAATAATAATTATGCAGTATTCGCGCGGCGAAAATTTCGTCATTTTTATCAATTCCGTCACGTAAACAACTTTTTCCTTACAGCTTACAATATTTTGATGTCTTTAACATTATTATTAACACATGCAGGATGGAGCAACATCTCACGTCGAACGTGTCTATACCAGTTGTTCGTAATTTTTAATGGAAAGTTGATATCCAGACGAGGTGATATAAACTGGCTAGTCCTTCGAATTTCCGCGTTCTTCTACCGAAACACGGATCAAACACATCAAAAAAGGTTCAACAATTTTAGTTAACTACAAAGTTAAAACTCAGTGTAGGTACAATAAAACTGGCAAGACTTGTTAGGCTAAAACCAGTGGGGTACCAGCGAGCTCTTACATTCCAGACCTATTATGATGCTCAGAAACCTTAGATACGGTACGAGAACATTCGGGTAGAACTAGCAAACCAGGACACACTTGAATTAATAGCAAGTTCAAGACAATTTATTAACTATTCCAAAAGTTGGTATTAGTGGAACCGGGAACGACGGCCTTACGTGCTCTCCGAGGCACGGGAAGGGTGGTGTTGTAAATTTATGACAAATGTATGTAAGAAAAGTGTATTTATCATTGGTACAAATATCATTTGACTATTTGGCAAGAAATAAGTATTGAATAGACCAGATCTGATACACGTCCATGTCCGTACATCTTTAGCCGTAGGGTGCGGAGAGCTCAAAGGCCAAGGGACGAAGAGGAGAGGGGGACACACGAGAGGCGAAATCGCAATAATTCGAGACGTGCTCGCCCCACGCGCCCTTTTGATAGCGTCAGCAAAATACTTTCCCAATATTTTTTTATCCTATTTATAAAGTATTTAGTTTCTAGTGATTTTCTTCTACTAAAGCCGCTTTCCAATTTAAAACGTAATAAATGAAGTATTATCTGCAACAAATAAAATGTGTTAGATGTGTTTCTTACTTGGTAAAATATATAAATTGAAGCTTAAAATATTTTTTGCCAAATATTTCGCCTCTCTTTGGAGCGGCGTCATCAGTGACAGTGACTGAAGGTCTTTGTCATAAATTTTGAAAAAAGTAATTTTATAATATTTTAAGCTTCAATTTATATATTTTACCAAGTAAGAAATAAATGAAGTATGTAATATTGTTGTGTATACTGTTATATGTGGAAACATAATAAAACTAAAATGAACCCGTGTTGAAGGTTTTAATTTGTTTTAAGAAAGACAGTGAGTGACATTCAGTAAAGAAACTTTACTCCTCTAAATTTGTAAAGCATGCACCACATTCTCCCCTCCTACGTTTTACTTTCTAATATAATCTTTCTATTAGATCTTCTTATTTCTACATAATCTGAAGTAGACGGCTGTGGCTCGGGGATCTCTTCAGCTCTAGATTCAGGACCACTTGCCTCATAATTATCAATTAATTCAGGTCGTACTAGGTTTTCTTCATTGTCCATAGAATCTTCTTCTACTGGAACGTCAGTAAAATGTCCATTGTCTACGGCAGGGGCAAGATGACGATTTGATACAGTCACCTCTTTGCCATTCGGTAATCTAACATTAGAATAATATGGATTGACATCTAATAAATCGACCTCTTCTACAAGGGGATCATACTTACTCGAACTCACGTTCTTCTTCAAAAAGGCTTTACCAGGTGAGATTAACCGTGAGGGCATAGATTGTCCGTTAGATGATCTTCTTGAATGTATAAACATCCTCTCGTGAGGTGTTGTATTGGTAGAAGTACACAAAAAAGAAAGAATAGAGTGAAGAGTATCTGGTAATACTTGTTCCCAGTGAGTTACAAATTAAATTAAATTTGTAAAGCATGCACCACATATACTATGAAGAATAATGAACTTAATTGATGTATACTGTCTAAATATCCTAAAGGTTTGGCTGCCAGAAAATGCCTAGCGACAATAAGTCCTACTTTGTACATTGTGCAATTAAGTTTTGTCACGTTATGCGGGACATTAAAATAAAACAAAGGAATTTAAGCAAATGAAGTTAATATATTAAGTAAGATGAAGTTAACAGAGCAAGAGAATCTACAATTATATAAAGGGAGGGTCGTAAGCCAAAACTTAGCCCTATCACTCTTTATGCATCCGTTGACCGTACGTAGGGGTACCTTCCCTCGGAGAGCCTGAAAATGGGGACCCGGAGAGCGCTGCCGATCCCAAGCGGACAACGAGGCGTCACGGGGATCCTGGGCAGCGGGGTTATCTTCTTAAGAGAGGTCCCAGCTCTAAAGCCCAGACATAGAACCCTGGAACGCACGGGGAACACGCGTTACGTTCCATCTCCAAATCCACCACCACTTCAGTCTACACCAAGACAAGATACCAGATAGATGGTGAGACTGCAGCGGTGGTGCACAAAATAAATTAAAGTCACTGCACGTGGTCATGAAGTGACCGCGTACTATTTTCTATTCAATACTTACCCAAGCTCAGGGGGTGACAATATCTCGCAGAAGAGAAATGTGATAAATATATTGGTATATAATAAAAGTAATAATTGTATTAATCAAGGCTCGTGCAGCTGTTGTAGCGAGAAAGAAAAAGTGAATCCGTCTGACAGTTGTCTTTTTAAAAATGGTGTGAGGCAAAGGATGTCGTTTGCAGCCGAAAACATTCATCCTTGGTCATTGTCGATAATAATCGCTACAGTTTTTAAATATAAATAAGTATTCGACTTACTATCCGATCTATCATTATAGACAGCGATAGCTAAGTATTGACATTTTATCTGTGAAAGCTGCGTAATAAAAATGTAGCCAAGAATATACACAAAAAAATCCCATAGGTGGGATCATCGTGCTAACAAGTTTCAGGATGTTTTTTTTTATACTAGCACGACATGTGATCTTGCGGAGGTACGCATATATTTTACAATACAAAAAAGATATATACCTTAAAAACTAAAATATACACTACACTACAGCTTTCGCATCTTCATCTTATTGTGGTCAAAGTACCACCATGAAGGTTGACTGCTGCAGTGGTCCTTACTTAGGTGGTTCACAAGGGTTTGGTGCTGCGGTAGGCCTCGTCGCTTTTTCCGTAGTGCATTTTAAAGACTCAAATGAACCTATGTGGTATTTTATATAGTAGGTACCTGATAAAGGTTGTGTTTTGAGGTACGCATATATTTTACAAAACAAAAAAAAAACTATTTTTTTTAAACATTAATTACTTTTCTTAAAAAACAACTAAAATACTAAATAAAATAAAAATACTATAAATCAAAAAAATGCTCCAAATCGCTGTCAATGGGCAAAGTGCCAAGTTGAATGGCAATACTGATCCTTTGGCCCAAATATAGCCCAGCCCTCTTGTCTCCCGAGTTGTTGACGAGCTGTTTTGAAAACGCCTTGAAAATTTAATCAGCACTTGGTGCCCACGGCCCGAGCGTTTCAACTCCAAACAGCTTGTAATGCAGCAGCCCCTGGGTTCTTAGAGGTCAAGAACAAGTGGGAAGGCGCCAGGGTGTCCACACAGGTGACATCCCACACTAAAGGCAAACCCACCCCGATAGAACCAGCGTCATTCCATCGGGCCGCTAGCGATCGGCGCGAGTATTGCCACATCCATAAAAAAAAACAATTATTTTTAGATTTTGCAAGACTGTAGTTCTTTCCTTTAGTTATTTCCACGACACGCTTCTTAGTAAATAATGGGTATTGTATGCATATTTAGTTAGTGTATAGAAATTCCATCCTGTTGGTAACATGTACCTGGTACCTACAATATTATAATTAACGGTCGCTCGCAACCAACAAATCATTGGATTACATTGTTATTCGTTATAAAGGTTATTACGCAATTAAAATTATATGTAACTAACTATACAGGACGTTACTAAACTTAAAAGACAAAGTCAAGTGCATAATATTATAATAAAAATAGTTAATTAAATAAGTCTAAATCACAGGTGATATTAAAGCAATATTGCTGCCTCCGTACTTCGTGGTCTAGCGGCTAAGTCCGTGGATTTAGACTTGGAGGTACCGGGTTCGATTCCTGGACGGGACACAAAATTATTTATTAATGTAAATAAAAATACATTTAATTAAAATTTTATTTATTTGTAATATTTCTCGAGTTTGGTACGCTGGAGACATCGACGAGCTTGCCACTTGTCATGATTGGCTTATAGTAAAGTTGGCTAAATGTCAATCCGCTTATTCATTCAGGAAACGGTCGTGATGATACTTTACTTTACCTATTGCTTATCATATCATAATAGCAAACCACGTCAGAATTAGCGGCAGGCTTCGGTGTAACAAAATAATTTTAATTGACTTGAAACAAATTGGAAAAGTAAAAAAGCTTGAGAAATAGGCACCGCATGAATTGAGCGAAGCACACCAACAAACAAATCGCTTCCACAATTTTTCAGCAATGAAATACCTATGAAATGGCTAAAGTGCATAGATAATAATGGTACTTACTTCGATTGATTAAATATATATTTTCATGTTTTTTTTTTCGTTTTACTTTTTCCATATAAATGACAATTTCATATCTAACATAAGGCACTAACATTAGTCTACTAACTTTAGTGTAAGCCATTGTTATTAACATAGTAATAGGTATACTAACAAAACTGAATTGTAATAATCTGATGAAATTAATATATTTCTTATTATCATCATAATTTCCTAAAATCGACAGCATTTTTTCAACAACCTGTATTTCCGTAAAATACATTGGTTTCCAACAGTGTGGGCCGTAAATTGTGAACTTCCTTGCAGATTTAATATTAACAATAAAACACTGTTATTTATAGATTTAATCTAAAGGTCTTGTGAGTCTCACGACAAAACGTTAGAACACGGTTATAAATCCTTACTAATATTATAAATGTAAAAACAAGCTTTGTCTGACTGTGTGTTTGTCTCTTCCTTTTTGATTGAGGTCGTCAGATGAAATGTACTTTCGGCGGGCAACTAACAGATTGTCATTTAACTGGTCTATTCACATTTTATAAATATCTCTAAACCACGTAAGTAAGTTGTTTTTTATTATTATTATTATTACAGCCCCTAGAACACAGCGTCCTAGACCTGCACTGCTGGAGATGGGCCTTCCAGAACATATATCTGGAGAATTTGGCCTACACTCGCCACGCTGGCCAGACGGCTTGGCGAGGATATGATGTCATTTTTTTATGACAATTTATTAACGATCCCACAAGTTGGTATTAATGGAACCGGAACCGACAGCTAACTCCGAGGCACGGGAACGGTGGTGTTGTAAATCCATGACTGCAGTACGTAAGAAAAGTGTATTTCTCATTGGTACATGCCGGGTGGGTTTCAACCGACCTTTGTAGGATTTAAGGTACGCGTTCTTACAACCGAGCCACCACCGCGATGAAATCAATGTCATAAAGATTCAGTTACGAATTTACAACTGGAGTAGTCCCATTTTCTTGCAGCTGATCGTTAGCTATTTAAAACAATAAATAAACCCAAGTATCAAGTAAGTTTTATCCACATCTTTTATTAAACCATACTATTTTTTTAATTTGCCGCGCTTTTTTTAGTATCTACTTTCATTAGCCAGACTATTATATCAGACGTAAAAATCTCCAAAATATATATTCAAATTTATATTTACGATAAAAATACAAGGATTAATAAAATATTATTGGATTTAATTTCTCAAAATGGCGGTTATTTTTGCATGTTAATTTCCACGCCTGTTTGAGTTGTTTTTGTGTATTGTTTATGTATTTTTATGTGACTTTATTTAGTGCTCAGGTTCATAACCCTGTCAGATTTGCTTTCGTCCAACTCAACGGCCTCTATACTACTTGAAATTAGGTGGCTCGGTTGTAAGATCACGTTCCTTAAATCCTACAAAGGTTGGTTCAAACCCACCCGGCATGTACCAATGAGAAATACACTTTTCTTACGTACATTTGTCTTAGATTTACAACACCATCGTTCCCGTGCCACGGAGAGCACGTTAAGCCGTCGGTCCCGGTTCCACTAATACCAACTCGTGGAATCGTGAATAAATTAAACTTTTGAAACTTTCGCGCATATTCATAATAGTTTTTATAATTTTAACGGGTCTGTCCACTCGTGACCACGCCCATTGCAACTTGGCTGAAACGTCGGGAGAAAAATGTCTCTTAGGTAAATCGCGTAAAGACCTGTTAAAATTATAAAAACCGTTAATAAATTGACATTAAAAATTGACATCATATCCTCGCCAAGCCGTCTGGCCAGCGCGGCGAGTGTGGGCCAAATTCTCCAGATATATGTTCTGGAAGGCCCTTCTCCAGCAGTGGAGGTCTGGGATGCTGTGTTCTAGGGGCTGTAATGAATGAATGAAATTCCTTAAAACTCAGGGTTGGACATAACATGTCATGTGGCCATACGACTACATGACATAACATGTCATGTGGCCATACGACTACATGTAGATTTTCTTGTCGAGTACTAATATAACACGGGCAAAGTCGGGTTAAACGGCTAGTATACTCGTAGAATAAATTTCAATAAATGGGTGCACATTGTTATAACACCGATAATTAAATAATAGTATATTTTATATTATAGAATAATGACATTCCCGGACATTTTTTATTATCAGATTGCACACATTGTGTTTTATTTATTCGATCGTGATATGTGAGTCTCGGTCTGCCAGGGCCTCTTTCACCAACAACTGTCGCATTATATATCTGGTTCGTCAATCTTTCTTTGCTCATTCTTTCAACATGCCCAAACCATCGTAGCATGCCTTTCATTATTTTTGTCCCTATGCTTTTCCGTTAAATATATTTATATTTTGTAGATATATTAATCATAGTATTCGCCAACAAACCTTAATGGTTAGGAGATGTAAAAATATTATTAAATAAGAAGGAAAAGAGAGGAAAAAAAAAAGTTAAATAAAGATTTGAGAAAATAACAGAACTATTTCTTAATTAAAAGGTTTCAGTTCTGATCCCGAGTGATTTGCCCAAAATTGTATTTAATATCATTACAAGGTTTACGATCAAAATAACGTTTATTTTATTATTTTTTTGCTGACCATATCTTTACATCGCTTGTAGTTTTTCGGCGTGAGTAGTGAGAGTAGTACGGAATTATACATAATTGTGTGTTGATTTAGGATTTCCTACACAACAACTATCTAGTACGAAGAATTATGCTGCTAGTCTTCTGCAGATTGCTCGTTGAAGCTCTTTACTGCTTAGTCTTCTACTGTATAATATACGAGTATCATCATTATAGTTCTTAGAACCCATATTTTTTGACAAACAAAAGCATTCCATGGATTCACCGTGCGGGTGCCGGGTCCATCGTGTGTGGGTAAGAGAAGAGAATAATGGTGTATCAGGCTCGCGACCGACAATAGGCTGGTTTAAGAAAAGAAGGCCTCACTTTTTTATTTTATTGTGCGATAATACGCTCACCATCCACCATTCTACTTCTCTCCCTACCCAACCAAATACTGTATGATTCCGTTAATGCCGTCTTGGAAGCTCGTTCCATAAATGTATTGACGGCAGACCTGCTTAGGCCCAATTCTTCCAGTAAGTGATGCAAAGATTTATATACTTTTACAATATTTATTTCTTAGGATTTAGTGTATGTATGTACAGCTTATTAGTATGTACAGCACTACCCTTCATCTCATAGTCTCCCAAAGGTTAGATGTTAGAAAATGTCCTGTAGACATTAATAGCCTTTGTAAAACTTTTTATCGTGCAATTTAAAAATAATAACTCACTGTACTAGACGTCTACTGTTGGAGATGACGCTTTCTTTGTACGTATGAAGAATTTGGCCTACACTCGCCCTGCGCCCCGCCGCGGCCGGTCAGACGAGTTAGCGAGTCAATTTTTAATGACAATTTATTAACGGTTCTCCAAGGCACGGATACGATAGTTAAAACAATAATTTTATATTAACACATGTGACCTAGCACCCACCTGATGGTAAGTGGCGCGCAAGGTCCATGAATGTTAACAACTGGAATCAGAGACTCATGACTGACATCAGTCCCTAACACTATGCCGGCTTGATTCGGCATGACGGCAATTCGAGCCTGATCCCGAAACTTGTGGATACACTTTAAATAAATAAAAATAAAATCAGTTTTTATTTGTCACAAAAATAGTTAATAAAAATGTAAAATATAGTTAAAAAAATAAAACAAAGATATTATGACAAAAGGGTCTATGGTTCAGAAAATGGTGTTGGAAGCAGGTTCCAACAACCTCTGTTATTATACCATAGCCGACATTAAAATTTAGTGGAACAGTAATATAAATAAAAGTTATAAAACAATAATGAAACAAAATTAAAATAAAACAAAAAATAAAAAAATCAAGAACATAAATAAATAAATAAAAAACAGAAACCTAGACGGGAGAAACCTTTACTGGGTTTATCGGCACGAACGGTGGATACTTCCCCGCCCCGGCAGACTGGGCAAGTTACCACCATCAGTCCCGTCTACCACCTATAAAAAGTAAAGTATCATCACGACCGTTTCCCTTTCGCGGTGGTCCGAAACCACGCTTATAAAGAAGCGGATTCACATTTAGCCAACTTTACTATATGACAAGTGGCAAGCTCGTCGATGTCTCCACCAAACTCGGGAAATATCACGAATAAATTAAATATTAATCAAATTTATTTATTTAAATCAACTAATACATTTAATTTAATATTATTAATAAATTTAATTTAATAGCTCCTGATAGCGTTAGTAAGTAGTATATACGTATGTTTATGTATAATAATGAATATTATTAGTATTTGGTATATTGTAATTATGATATACATATATGATGTAAGTATATATTAATCCTATTATAATTTTAGTATTATTATTATTTTTATGATTCCTCCTATAATTTGTCCCTAAGGTTTGGCTGTCGGAGAATGTCTTCAGGCATTAAGTCCGCCTTTGTACTTAGTGCAATAAAGTTTTTTAAATAAATAAATAATTCAAATGTTATGAATATTTTTTCTTTGTCTAAAATTTAAGTATGAAAATAAAAAATATTTAAAAAATTGAGTTTAATTGATAAATGAAATTGTATCTTTTGGACAAAATATCGAACCCGACACGTTCGCGTAAAAAAAACACGAGCGTTATCTCTAGCTTGAAACTTTATAGCGGTTGTGTGGATAATTCCAGGAATCGTCTACCCAACATCCAGGTAGCTTTGCCTTCGTCAAAATAATATTTAAAAAAAAAACAGTCATCTTATTATCTACCTACGCATTTTACAAGGCCTCTTTACAACATTGTATTTAATAATATTAAATTTAATTTATTATTTTTATTGTTTGTTATATATGTATTTATTCGAAAGAACATTACGAACAATATAAATTACTATTAATATAAACTAGGTACTACTTTTTAGTTGTATTTTTATTTATTAAAAAGTAAAGTAAAGTATCATCACGACCGTTTCCCTTTCGGGGTGGTCAGAAACCACGCTTATAAATAAGCGGATTCACATTTACTATAGGCCAATCATGACAAGTGGCAAGCTCGTCGATGTCTCCAGCGTACCAAACTCGAGAAATATCACAAATGAATTAAATATTAATTAACTCTTAATAATTTAAATTAATAAATATTATTGTGTGCCGACCAGGAATCGAACCAGGTACCTCCGAGTCTAAATCCACGGACTTAACCGCTAGACCACGGAGGCAGTCAGTCTGGAAATTCGAATACATACTGATTATTAATTAATTAATTATGTATTATTAAACTGCCACCTAGCGGTTAAGTCCGTAGATTTAGACTCGGAGGTACCGGGTTCGATTTCTGGTCGGGACTCAAAAATATTTATTAATGTAAATAAATACATTAATAATAATAATAATAAAGTTTATTGAAACAATTACATTTTTTTCTTCCTTATAAATATGGACTTAACTTAGGGAACAGTTTTGTAACAAATAGTTAAAACCCTGACTCCAAGACTAGTTGGGCTGTGTCCTATAGAAGTCAGTGCTCTTCCTAGGAACTACAAAAATAAAAAATATGAATACATTTAATTAATATTTAATATATTTGTGATATTTCTCGAGTTTGGTACGCTGGAGACATCGACGAGCTTGTCACTTGTCATGATTAGCCTATAGTAAAGTTGGCTAAATGTGAATCCGCTTCTTTATAAGCCATTTTGAGAAGAACTCAAATACCAAGAGTCAACCGGCGGATTTTTCCAGACTGCAATTACGTACTTTTTAAATTAAATAATTAAATATGTTCCTGTCCCATTCGGTATATAAGTATAAGCCTTGGTGTTAGAAAACTACATGTCCTCAAAGTTGCGTGTAGAGAAATCGATGGCAGCACGCAAATGCATATTTTTTTTAAAGATTACCATCAGCAATTGCGTTTTTTACCCTTAAAAGTAGGTACATACACTCTACTGTAAAATGAGTCAAATTTAATTTGTGCTGTGTTGTTTACTACATACATACATATACATATCTTCACGCCAAATCCCTTGCGGGGTAGGCGCCACTTGTCACGACCTCGACATACCTATTTCGCTTCTTCGACACTCATCACCCTCTTCATACATGCCCTTTTGTTTCGATGACTTTTTTATTGCACCTTCGGCTATTGTTTTATTTATTTGATCGTGGTAGGTGAGTCTTGGTTTGCCAGGGCATCTTTTACCCACAACTTTCGCATTATATATCTGGTTCGTCAATCCCTCTTTACTCATCCTTTCGACATGCCCGAACCATCGGAGCATTCTTTTCTTTATTGTTTAGTTAAGTATCATCACGACCGTTTCCCTTCCGGGGCGGTCAGAAACCACGCTTATAAATAAGCGGATTCACATTTAGCCAACTTTTCTATAGGCCAATCATGAGAAGTGGCAAGCTTGTCGATGTCTCCAGCGTACCAAACTCGAGAAATATCACAAATGAATTAAATGTATTTATTTACATTAATTAATATTTTTGTGTCCCGACCAGGAATCGAACCCGATACCTCCGAGTCTAAATCCACGGACTTAACCGCTGAGTGTTAATCCTAAGAAAGAAATAGACTTAAATTAATGGCGGACGGGTTGTTCGCGCGGGGGGAGAGTGGTTCGTACCCGCGCATCTTTTTTATGTATCTACTATAAATATTTATTATTTAATATTAAGCTTCGAGATAATTGTCTCCGCCAACAAACTGTGGTCACAGTTTGGCGGGCTATTTGATAAGTTATATGTATTGGAAAGTAAATAAATAATTGTTTTTTTTATTTTTATTATTGTTTAGTTTTGTTTACTAAGCGACGATATGTGATACATAAGAGCTATATTGCTATAATTAAATATAATAAATAAATAATAAATATTTCCAGACAGGTCACACAGCGCCATCTAATTTCCGTGGTAAGCTACGAGGCTTGTGTTACGGAAACTAGATGGTTGATAAACTACATATTATACTTTTTTTTTTTTGTAAATATATACATATTATACATATAAACACCCAGACCGAGACAAATTATACAATGTACAACTTCGAACCCACGACCTCCCGAGTTCACAGCAACGGAGGCGGTATAATTGTATCAATTCTCGAGTACAATCCGACAAACAAGGTAAATTAGGCGCATCTACCGTTTGATATCGATCTAATAATCTAATAGACACTCTGTATTTATACCTAATAAATCTGTAAGCTACTGTGGAGTCTCCGATCACACAAGAATATATATCTAAACGATTAGTGTTATATTCATTTATTTTTAAATTATCGGCGCCGAGCTGTGTTCCTAGGCCGCTCCTACCACAGACCAACTAGCAGATGCATCGTACGTAAGCAACCAGAGAAGACAAATTTCTAAGCATTCCATGGAATTCCACCATGCGGGTGCCGGGTCCATCGTGTGTGGGTAAGAGATGAGAACAATGGTGTCTCGGGCTTGCGATCGACAATAGGCTGGAGGCCTCCCTTTTCTATTTTATTGCGCGATAATACGCTCACCATCCACCATTCTACTTCTCTCCCTACCCAACCAAATACTGTATGATTCCGTTAATGCCGTCTTGGAAGCTCGTTCCATAAATGTATTGACGGCAGACCTGAGGCCCAATTCTTTCAGTAAGTGATATACCTACTATTGCATTTACAAATAAGTAAATAGTTTATATATTATAGGTACATGTACATATATACACAATAATACATATAAAATACAACTACTCATGTGATGAAGGAAGTGGGACAAAAAGTAGACGTCGTCGCTTGTTGTGAAAGTGTGAATAAAGAGAGTGACAATACAATGATAGTAAAAACTTAGTTTAAGTTAAAGATAGTGTTGGTAGATTCTTGAATATTGCACGACTAGAAGCTTGTCTAATATCCTTGGGTAATTCATTCCATAGATTTGCGGCGACGACAGCAAACGATTTATAGACCAAAGAGGTGTGATGTCGCTCTCATAGAGTGGAGTTGGTTGGTAAAGCTTGTAGAACACGCTCAGAGAGGCAAATATTACCAGATTATTACTATTAGAACCTGGCTTAATTTATAACACTCGTGTGTGTCGACCCCTAAAGTGCATGCATAATAATATATTCTACGAATAGTAAATAGCATTGACTAATATGTAGGGGCACAAACTTACAGTAAAAGTAACTTGGCATTTGATATGGCAACTATAAATAAATAAAATAGTTTTTTTGTCATTATAATAATAACAATGTAATATTAATCAAGATTGACAGCGCGAACGCAATACGCCTGTCCACAAGTCTATGTAAAAAAAAACAATCGTTTATTTACTTTCCAATACATATATATAACTTGTTAAATAGGCCGCCAAACTGTAACCACAGTTTGTTGGCAGAGACAATTACTCTCGAAGCTTAATATTAAATAATAAATATTTATAGTAGGTACCGGTGCGCGAACCACTCTCCCCCCGCGCGAACCACTCTCCCCCGCGCGAACAACCCGTTCGGTTTTCATCCTGCCCATCACCTTTCGTGATCCCCAAGGTTAGCTGATGAATGCCTTATGGCGTTCTAGCTCGCCTATGTACTGGGTTTTAAGTGCAATAAAGTATTTAAATAAATAAATTAATTAAATTGTACAGACAGACAGACAGCGGAGTCATCCAGGCCCGGATGTTCAATGGGCCTGGGTTGGGGATGGGATAAACTCCCGTTTTCCCCGGCAGGATCTCGGCGGCTAACTACCCGCCGGTGATTCAACGCATCTTTGGTGCTGGGCGCTGTTCCTATCACTTCTCGACTTCTCCAGTTCACACCAGAGGGCGTAGGCATACACCACATGATTTTGCCGTTGCAACGTACGCTCCCGCGTTTACTTAAATTGTAAATTTGGTAATGGTTGTGGAAGGAATCAAAAGGAGAGAATGATAACAAGTTGTCATTTACATCAATAAACCGAACAACGGTGTTACTATGGCTCTAGCTCTTTGTTCATTTGTTCTCAACTCACCTTTAGCAAGCGCTAGGCAAAGTATAACTTTAAGTCAATGGTAAACATTGATTGTTTATGCGGTGTGTAGGTGCGCTTAGGTCATAGTGATGAATCACGTCAAGAGGTTTCAAGTTTCGTCTTATCTGGAATAACGTGAGGAAAGAGCGTTGGCGAGTTTACTAAACCTGATTTTAACGGTTTAAATTTTCTATAGACCACCTTTAGTTTAGGTATCTACATTGACATGGCAAACAGACTGTTTATTTTAACGTAGTATAATTTTTTGAAAACGAAACGTAACGCAACCGTTTTCCGGAGAACGAAACTAGTTGCGGAAACGGTTCTCGTTGAAACTGGTTTGAAAACGGTTCGGCAATGGCGGTAAGAAAATAACGTAGATATTAATTAACATTATTTTATATACATTAACGATATTTGTTGGCGGTGTCGGAAAAAAATAAGCCGTCTGGGAGCTTTAAACGAAAACTCTGCCTAAATCCGTTGAGATATAACAAAATAACATATGGTGGAATTGTGTATCTTATATAGGTCTACAGAAAAGTCCACGATAGCATATGTCTATCTCTTAAGAATAACATACTATAGTCATTTTTATACTTAAAAAAATAGGCATATATAAAGGGTTTATTCGTCGCAGTCAACAAGATCTCATTTACCTGCACAAAATTACACACTCATTGCTTCAATCCTCTACTTTGCTGTCTTCTCTCAGATTTAGTACTTGGCGTAATCCCCGACAAAAGAACCGAACATTTATTATCGGTACCCATAAAATCAACAGCTCTTATAATAACCCTATTATCCGTATGTGTCGACTATTTAATGACCTTTCCAGCGATACTGTGAATCTAGACATTTTCAACCCAAATGTTAGTATATTTAAGAGACAAGTGTTATTGATTGTAAACTAACCTAAAGTGACTTTATACTATTCTTATATTGACTTATACTAATATATAACCTATGATGTAACTTTCAACGTAAATTGACATTAATAATAAATAACATATTTATTCTCGTATATAATAATAATAATATATATTTCCAGACAGGTCACACAGCGCCATCTAGTTTCCGTGGTAAGCTACAAGGCTTGTGTTACGGAAATTAGATGGTTGGACATCTTATACTTCTTTTTTTTTTAATATATACATATTATACAAATAAACACCCAGACCGAGACAAATTATACAATGTATAACTTGCCCCCGGTGGGAATCGAACCCACGACCTCCCGAGTTCACGGCAACGTTTGTTACCACTAGACCACGGAGGCGGTATAGTATTAATATATTGATAATAATGAAATGGATGAAATCTAAAATTTTAAAACTGAAAAACACAGTTGACTCTAATCATCCAAGTAGCTATGTGTAGCATGCCGTGTACACTGCCCTTGGGTTGCAGTTCCGACCTTATGAATTATTGTAAATTTGCGCTTATTTTTTTTTTTCCACCAATTCTTGTGTTAACCATACCCGAGTGAACAAAGCTGTGAATAAATTGAGAACTGACAGTCCTAATAGCATTTTAATTGGAATATAATATTTATCTGCTGGCCATAATCCACCACAATGGCCTAGTGCAGGTTGCTGGTCATCAAACCTCAAAAATTACTCATTTACTTACGATTGTTGACTTATTTAATTCATTTTCAAATTTTGCATCACAAGCGAGATATTATTACCTGAAAATGAAAAAATATATAATTAAAAACATAGATAAGAACAACTGTATGGGTTTAGACCCATTTCTATCCTAAAAGATTCGCCCGAAATTCTTTGAAATGATTTACAACGGATTTTACTTTAGTTGATGTGAGAGAATTTTCAACAAAATGAGCAGAAAAGAGATGAAGACAAATTTCTAAGCATTCCAATAAATTCACCGTGCGGGTGCCGGGTACATTGTAGCTGTAAAGGCACACAGGGCCAGCAGTGAAGTGAGACGGTTATAAGATTTTAGTCCAGTATGAGTAGATCCTAATTTGTTTAAAATATATCATTAAAAACATAGATTAGATTATTATAGTTTTTAAATTTTACATACATACATACATATCATCACGCCAGATCCCTTGCGGGATAGGTAGAGACAATTGAACGTCACTTGACACGATGACGACATACCTCTTTCGCTTCGTCGACATTTATCAACCTCTTCATATATGCCTTTTTGTTACGAAAGCTTTTTAATGTACCTTTTTTAATTTTATAAACTGAATATGGGGTGGTCAGAAACGCTTATAAAGAATAATAATATATTTAGCCAACTTTACTATAGGCAAATGGCAAGTGGCAAGCTCGTCGATGCCTCTAGTATACCCATTTTTTTAATTAATAAATATTATTGTGTCCCGACCAGGAATCGAACCCGGTACCTCCACGCACTTAACCGCTAGACCAACGATACATCTTTAAATATCTTGTTATATTTAGAAAAATATCTCTTTGCTATAATTCGAACGCTCCGTAAATCCGAATGTCATTTTTGTTATTCGGATTATCAAGGTCAATAAGTAGATAGTTTTTGTTCTGATAGAATTATTCACTAAATTTTAAAATCAGTCCCATATCCCTAACGGCATAATGGCTCGTGGCCGCAGATTATATTTCGAGATTTTAGTTTAATGTGGTTTAAATTGCTACAATTCAGTTTTAAGACAAAACCAAGCTACGAGCTCGGGTCCAGTGCCATCGATTGCCGCCGATCAACATTGACAAATGAACCAAGAGCCAAGGGTTTAGGACCATTTCCACCGTAAAAGATTCGCCCGAAATTCTTCTGAATGATTTACAACGAATTCAATACCTTTACGCAGTTGATGCGAGACAAAGCCCCTTGACATCTATCTTACAATTAAAAAAAATATAGATTAGTGCGTACTACAGTTTGCCCATGTTTTTCTATTACCCAGTATCGACCCATGTAAAAAACTACAATGTAATAACAAAAAATAACTGTCAACATTTTATTGCAAATAAATAAATTTTATACTAGCAATATCAATATATATACACATACATAAATTAGTTAGGTAAAAAAAAATACTTAGAGATATGTTTTTTTGGCAATAAAATGTTTATGGAAAAACATTATAATATTTAAAATAGGACACTAATTATATATTTTCTTTTGTGTTTTTTATTTATATGCATTATTTAAATAAAAAATTGGACTGGCATTTAAATAAATATATCTGTATGCCCTTAAGGGTAAAGTATAGCTGAACGAACAAACTATCGAATACCAATTGTAATATGTATGTACCTATACTTAAGGATGAATAAATGATTTGATTTGCAGTTACTATTATTTGTTTTGTTATTACATTGTAGGTTTTACATGAGTCGATACAGGGTAAAAGAAAAACATACTGTAGTCGCATCTAATTTAATTATATATTTTTTAATTGTATCAAAGGACTCAGTGAAAAACAGCGCTGCTACAGAAATGTTGCAGCCTATGCTGATCTGAGTGCCTGTTTGTCGGAGCAGCTCACTCATGTATAAAACTTGACAATTTATTTAGTGACTTTTTTTGCCTCCTTTATGTATTGTATTAGCTGTTGTGTGCAAATATATATTTTCTTTCTTTATTTATGTACAAACCAACACTTACAATATACATAGCAACAACATATATATATATATATAACATGAGCAGAACAAAGAGTTATATCATGAAAGGAGTTAAGAAAAGAAAATTGATCTTTTAAATATGTAGGGTTCATAAAGGAACAGAGTTAAGTAGTCAGAGAAATCAAATAAACCTATGTTCTTTATTAATCGGTATATACATACCCTCATAAATTTACAACCCTTAGCTTATCCCATTAATCAACAATCCATTTTCTCAATGCGGTTGAATTTTAAGCGTTTAAAGTTTAATTTGGTGGGTATTTCTTTGTGCTGTTGTTTAATAATAAAATAAATTGTATTTGCTGTCGACTGGACAAAACGAAATGGTATGCTACGTGGCCACCAGTGCAGATCATTGAGCATATAAAATGTAATAGATTTAAGTTAATTGGGACAATAAACGATTTTTATTATTATTTTATAAATCTGTGGCAGATGAATCTTTCGCGGTTGAATATGGACTCAACCACCGGACGGAAGGGATACCCAATCTGAACCGAGAGTGCTCCCCGAAGACCGGAGCGAAGGAATGATTAATTTCTTACAATATCCCACTGCCCGTGTAAAATAAATGCATGACCTTATTTATCCATTCTCTTTTGTATAAGTAGCTATATTCCGTAACAATAGGAAGCTAAAATTTTTAAAATTCCATGGGTTAATCGTTTTTTATTTATTTATCTGAAACTCCAACATCATTAACAGAAAATACAATTTTATCAAATTTTACACAATACATAAGACCATGAATGGGTTCACAACTTATACATAAAAATATATATCCACTGTGAAGACAATCAATCAAAAAAGTGCATAAAGCCAAGAAAATTTACAAAAGCAAGACAATAAATTACAAAAACATAAAGAAAACAATAACATACAATAAGACGGAAGAAAATATGTAATCATTTCTACCCATCACAGACACCAAAGCTACCTATCGTGCCACTGCATTAAAAACAATAATTTATTTTTTTATTTTATTTTTAGGAAAATTAACAGCCTCTACAATAATACAGGACCAGTCCGTTTCCGTTAAAGAATTGTTTATTGCTGTATAGTCTCCTAAATGATACATAATTTTCTTTCGTGGAAAGCTGTTTAAATTGTGTTGAAAATCAAAGTTACTATGGACGTCCAATGGTTTGTGAAATTGATTTTCAGCAACCAGGGGGTCCAAACAGCTACTCACCTTGACTTCCACATTAGAGAGTACTAAGTCCAGGATCCTATGGTCATTAGTGACATTAGAATACTGAGTAAGGTTACATACATTGATTACATCTACAAATTCTCCACGCGTAAGTGGTCCAGATGTCAACATGGGCACCAGTCCAGAGCTATCATTTGAAGGAGACCACGTTATATCGCTCATATTAAAATCACCTAAGACCAACAAAAAAAAACGCCCTCGCATAGGTTCACACACCCACGCGCATATACACACACGCATACGCACTCATGCGCTCACACATACACGCTAACACACACTTAATTTTACAGTCCTTCAACCAATTTACTTCCGCTTATTAGTATTTTTTATTTATTATCATAATTAGAGCGAGTTAAGTGGCGGACTACCGCCGAGGATATTTGGGTAACAATCCAGATTAACCATAGGAACACGGCGGGCAGATGTAACATTCATGTCTGTAGCTTATACCTCTGCGCACAGCATTTGGGTCTGTCATTCTCTGATCAACTAAATAACTATCTAACTAGTTTAGTTTTAATTTATTTAGTATTATTTAGTAAAGTTGGCTAAATGTGAATCCGCTTATTTATAAGCGTGGTTTCTGACCACCCCGAAAGGGAAACTGTCGTGATTATGATGAGGAAATAAAATTTTAAATAATTGTTATTTATTTTATAGATGGGCCCATGGGGACACTCAGCCAAGCGTCTGGCCAAGAAGTTGTCCAAACGGCTAACGGAAAAGTCTGGATACAGGAAGGCTGGCAATTATTTCTGCCAACGTATTAGCTTAGCTATACAGAGGGGAAATGTTGCCAGTCTTCTTGGGACTATCACTGAAGGGTCGTCTCTAGAGGACATTTTTTACTTATAGTTTATTTTTTATTAGGTTTAGTTTATATTTATTTAAATTTTTACTTTTAAGTAGTTTTAATTTATATTGTAATTATTTTATACTGTTTGTATAATACTTCAATAAAAATTATATTATTAATATTTTTTATAGATACAATAGTTTTTTTTTTTTAATATGAATATATGCATTTTGCTATGATAAACAGTTGGGGACGCCACTGTTCACACCGGAGCAGACAGCAGCCACTTAGACAACCTAACCTTAAACCTAACCCCTCTCGTATAAAAATAATTTACTTAACGGAGGCTGGGGAGGGTAAGTGGGATTTATCTCCCCCGCAAAATATAGCTCCGTCTTAATTTATTGCACATTTACAGGTTAATAGCATTTTTTTTAAATAAGTATCTTTACGACCGTATCCCTTCATCGCAGCTCTAATGGTCAGCAGAAAAGCTTATATAGAAGCGGATTCATATTTAACCAACTTTACTATAGACACATCATGACAAGTGGCAAGCTTGTCGATGTCTCTAGCGTACCAGAGGCATGAACTTATTTGGTTACGGTCGTGGTCATAGTTTGGTGTTTTTTATGTAGTCTTGCATACTTTATAGGCATTGTAAAAGTCTAGATAATATCGCTGATAAATGTTTCAGATGAGCGACGAAAGAGAAGCCGATTTTACGAGCTATCGAGTGGAAACAGCGAGTACATGTGCTTCGGATAAATAAAATTCTATATGGCATTCATCGGGACCTGAGACAAAATGTAAACAAAGAAACCAGTGGCTTTTAAACTTTTATAAACCAAACAAATGTACAGGCACTTCTTTGTCCAGGATCGGCCATTTTTTAAAATAAGATAAGCGTTATATAAACTCACACAAAAACACATTAATTTTAACAAGGAATTTAACAAAATTGTGTGGTGGCTCGGTTGTAAGAACGCGTTCCTTAAATCCTACAAAGGTCGGTTCAAACCCACCCGGCATGTACCAATGAGAAATACACTTTTCTTACGTATATTTGTCATAGATTTACAACACCACCGTTCCCGTGCCTCAGAGAGCACGTGAAGCCGTCGGTCCCGGTTCCACTAATACCAACTTGTATTGTTATTATATTATAATCTAGAATAAAAATAAAGAACTATGTATTTTTATTATATATTAATAGTAGTAGTATTACTTTAGCACGAGATGTGACCTTGCTCCTATCTAATAATAATAATAATAAATATTTCCAGACAGGTCACACAGCGCCATCTAGTATCCGTGGTAAGCTACGGGCTTGTGTTACGGAAACTAGATGGTTGATAAACTACATATTATTATTATTTTGTAAATATGTACATATTATACATATAAACACCCAGACCGAGACAAATTATACAATGTACAACTTGCCCCCTTTGGGAATGGAACCCACGACCTCCCGAGTTCACGGCAACGTTTGTTACCACTAGACCACGGAGGCGAATGGTAAGTGGCGCGCGAGATCCATGAATGTTATTAATGGAATCAGTCGCTGACTGACATTAGTCCCTAACACTATTCCGGCTTGACTGGGCATGACGGTAATTCGAGCCTGATCCCGAAACCTGTAAATACACTTTATCGGCACGAACGGTGTATACTTCCCCGCCCCAGCAGACTGGGCAAATTACCACCTGAGTCCGCCTACCACCTATTTTTTGTTCTCGTTGAAAGTACGTGCCATTTGCAATGATGTCAAATGCCATTTTTTACTTTCAAGAAAACTAATACCTATCTATATACAAAAATAACACCGCTTGAAACAATTCTTACAAGACGTATTTAATAGAACTGCCTCCGTGGCCTAGCGTACCGGGTTCGATTAATGGTCGGGACACAAAAATATTTATTAATGTTATTAAATACATTTAAATAATATTTAATTTATTTGTGATATTTCTCGAGTTTGGTACGCTGGAGACATCGACGAGCTTGCCACTTGTCATGATTGGCCTATAGTAAAGTTGGCTAAATGTGAATCCGCTTATTTATAAGCGTGGTTTCTGACCACCCCGTATTTAAAAGAATGCGTAATTTAACTTTCAAATGTTTTAGATAAACGAAGTAATGTCGTCATTTTTTTCATTACACTTGCTACCCTTGCTTGTATCACCACAACTACCCCCTCAGGAGTCTGCAGTTCCCCACACATGCGCACACCTCACCCTTGTAAGAGATAAGGCCGGGGACACACAAATCAATTCATCGTGTGCATTTCTCTCAACTTATTCTTTTACATTTCGTCGCTTAGCAAACAGTTATTGTTTTATTGCAACTCAGTTTGACTCATTTTACAGAAGATTGAAAAAACTAATTTTAGAATTTAAAAATAATAGTTTGCGACTTTTAAAATAATAGTTTGCGACTTTTAAAAATAATAGTTGGCGACTTTTTAAATTAATAGTTTGCGACTTTTTATTGAGGAACTGAGAAACAAATTAGAAGAAGTTTCTGGAGACAGGCAGTCTAATCATCAATACATTCCCTAGAACACAGCGTCCTAGACCTCCACTGTTGAAGATGGGCGTTCCAGAACATATGTATATCTGGAGAATTTGGCCTACACTCGCCACGCGGCCAGACGGCTTGGCGAGGATATGATGTAAATTTTTAATGACAATATATTAACGATTCCACAAGTTGGTATTAGTAGAACCGGGACCGACGGCTTAACGTGCTCTCCGAGGCACGGGAACGATGGTGTTGTAAGATGTCTAAGATGTACTAATTTCATCCCAATAAACCCTGTATCCACACGTTTCGGGATCAGGGTCGAATTGCCGTCATGCCCAGTCAAGCCGGCATAGTGTTAGGGATTGATGTCAATCATGAGTGCTTCCAATTGCTAACATTCATTGACCTCGCGCGTTACATACCATCAGGTGGGCCCAAGGTCACACAAAAAAAAAAGAAAAAAAAAAGATATTTTAAAGATTTTTTTATTTATCATATATATTATTATCAGGGTATTCTCCTCTGAATTTAATCATTGCAAGTATAGCTAAACTATGTGCGTCCTTCTGTGAGTTTTTTTTATTAATTTATGTTCAAAGCTACACATGTGTAAGCACCCTTATTCCATGGCAGAGCTTTACTTAGCGGAAATTGAATGAATGAAGAGTCTAGCCTACAAGGGATGGTAGCATTGACTTAATATGTAAATACTGGGCCGAAAAATAATTTGTTTTAGCAGATTTCTTCAAAAAAGAAAAACGTTCGAGAATGAATTTCCTTTTTTTTATTTAAATGACTATGACATGACAGCCCAGACTGATGACTATATGGATCTTCACATATTGAAATAGATATTGCCTTTAGCTCTGGCGTATGCATTATAAATATCTACTTGGTAGGTAGGTATTCCTAAACAAGTTGTATAATACATATAAACAAAACTAAATAATAAATATATTGAAAACTACTTAAATAATAAAATACAAAACCTAATGAATATTATTATTATTAAGTAATAACTTACGCCTTTCTATTCAGATTTTTACGTATGCGTTTAGTTTAGTTTATCAAGTATTCCAAAAGACCACAACATGAAGTCGAATAAATATTATGATATCACAGAAGAAATGACCAGGGACGGGTTCAAGACTCAGCTTTACGCAGTGGAAGTTGGTGCGAGAGGAGTTCAAGCAGGTCTGCCGTCAATACATTTATGGAACGAGCTTCCAAGACGCCATTAACGGAATCATAAAGTATTTGGTATAATTTATGAGTACGCGGTGGGATAGTGGCTATAATGCATATGAAGTGATAACGTTATGGAGCTCCTCAAAACACTCACCGTGGTATAGCTTGTAGAAAACGCTCAGAGAGGCAACGTTATGGCGAAGCTGCAGTCATTCGAGAGTTTTAGATAATGTGGTGTCCGTTCACTATCTGAATCTTCCGCCTCTGCAGGACATTAAGAGCATCTGTAAGATACTTAGCGGAACTTATCTGTGCTTTATACAGCGTAAGTCTTAGTGCAAGCGGAAAAACCGCTTCATCATGTTCAGTATCCCAAGTTTTATGGACGCTGTTTTGGTAATATAATAATAAAACGTTTATTTCAAACTAAACTTGTTCATAATTTATTAGTAGTTTGTTAGTAACAATGCATCCATAAAACTATATTAGTATTGTTAGTACCTAATTCTATAATTATTTTATTTTTTAATTCCAATGACTGTCTCCATCCAATGTTTTTGGATGGGACAGTCAAACCTTGCAGCAATAGTTTTCAGAATGCTGCTGTTACTACTTCTCAGGCGCTACAGCAGTGAGGCTGTCTTTTTGCGACGAATCGTGTAGAACTCATCTGTCCGCGCCTCCGCGAACATACCCGACGCACTGCAGCGCCTCGGAGGTCCCAGCAGCATTCTGAAGGCATTGTTGTACTGCACGCGCAGGACGTTGTAGGCCCGGCGCATATACGACACCCACAGTCCGCTCGAGTAGAATAATTGGCAGAAGGCTTTAAAAAGTGTTACCTTGACTGGTTCAGTACATCGAGCAAACCTGCGAGCGAGCATATTGCTCCTAACCGCCAACGCCCTGCGCTCCCTCTCAATGTCCTCATCATCACATAGGTCACTCATAAAGGTAATGCTCTCAGTGTAGTTTCTGTAGTTTAGGTCTGAGCGTATTTTTAATTCAAGTATGGTTTGATGTCACCGGAGCAGACAATCAAACGAAGGGTGATATTTTTAAAATATATTTTATTAAATAATCTCCACGGGACTAGAGTATCTACAGCAAACGGCACAAGCACGTAGTCTTTGATTATGGATACGTATTTGCGCCGCTTGACAGACTGCGATTTCGGCTGCGGCTCCCGCTTTTTCCCCTGTTCCCCTGAGGTGCGTATTATATATATTTTTTAAATGCCTGGTTGTATTTAGTCGTGGATTCATTGTTTTCATTTCCACAGAGTCTGAGGCCAAAACGTTGCCCGGGTTAATATCAGTCAATGATTGGAAGGATTTACAAAACCTACTATCTCCTCTTTCTGCGTATATTTCCTATGAATAAATATTGGTTTAAAAACAACTTAGGCTAGTCGCCCACTGGACGCCTACCGTGTCGTCCATCCATATTCATCCTATTATTATATTATAATTTTAGTGGAACCGAGACCGACGGCGGCTTAACGTACTCTACGAGGCAGACATCTACTGTACACCTATCTTAAGAAAGTACAAATAAAACATAACATTAACATTCTTAGTAAAATCCATTAACGACCTTGATCTGATCTTATAAAAAACCAAGTTACGCCAGTCAAGTGAATTGATTGCCTTCTGACCTTCATAATTTGACCTCCTTTATATTTTCATCCTAAACGATAACTCTTACCACTTGTCATTATGGACTAACAATTTATTAACGTGTTTACAAGTTGGTATCAGTGCAACTGGAACCCACGGCTTTACGTGCTCTCTGAGGCACGGGAACGGTGGTGTTGTAAATCTATGACAAATTGACGTAAGAAAAGTGTATTTCTCATTGGTACATGCCGGGGGGTTTGAACCGACCCTTGTAGAATATTAAGGAAAATTTAAGCCACTGTTATATGTATATATATATATATTTTGGTCAAAGATCTAATAATCTATAATTGTATGAGGCAAGCTAATAACAGGTCGTTTTTTAAAAAAACTGGTTAAATTACATTTCATAAATAGCTCCAAACCACGGTTACATATGTTTATGTATAATATTGTGTACGTATTTGCGGTAAGATCGTTAACGCTTTTAAATTCGCACAATCAAACATTTTCAAAGAATGAAGTCTTATTAGGTGGTAGAACCATCTGTCCGGTGGTAATTTGCCCAGTCTGCCGAGGCATCCAACATTCGTGCCGATAAACCCAGTAAAGTGTTTCCACACGTTTCGGGATCAGGCTCGAATTGCCGTCATGCCCAGTCAAGCCGGCATAGTGTTAGGGACTGATGTCCGTCATGAATCCAGTTGCTAACATTCATAGACCTCGCGCGCCAGTTACACTTCACATGTCGTGCTAGTATAAGCAAAAAAAGAAAAAAAAAAGTCTATCAACTTACTAGGAAATGAAACTACGGATACTTTGGAGATATATTATATATTTGTTTTAGTAAATTAAAGAAACATCGTTACTTTTTGCTATTTTTCTCTGTCTAAAAGATATGAAAGTGACAATACGTCCAATAGACTACATTTCTCAAAAGTACAGTCCAGGTCAAAATCTAACCGCCAATCTAGATTTTACTGATTAAAACTGCGTTATTTCTCAACACTAACTACTTCATCAGTCTTCATTTTGTGATTGTTTTTTTGAGTAACCGATTTGGTTAGTAGGAGCTATGATCGATAGAGGTTCGTGCCAGAGGTTATTATTTGACCTAGTAACATACATTGTTGATTGGAAAAAAAATAACCGTGCAGGCAGTCTGCAGGTATACTAGGTATATTAAAGACAGGGACAGAAGAGACAGGACCTCGATTTTCACAATATCACCACTGTATTTATTTACAAACGTTTCGGTGCTCGAAGAGCTCAAATTTGCCAAGGGACAGACTTTCTGCCGTCTGCTTTACACAAATTTTAATACATATATATATGTTTATATGTATAAATATACTACACTTATTGAAAGAATTAGGCCTAACCAAGTCTGCCGTCAATATATTTATGGAAAGAGCTTCCAAGACGGCATTAACGGAATCAAACAGTATTTGGTTGGGTAGGGAGAGGAGTAGAATGGTGGATGGTGAGCGTATTATCGCGTAATAAAACGGTTGTCATCCTTCTTCTTTCAAACACTAGTACCTTGTTTTTTCGCGCATTTAATCATACTAATATGTATATTTGTTAATTAAAAAGTAAAATTAAAGTATCATCACGACCGTATCAGAAACCACGCTTATAAAGAAGCGGATTCACATTTAGCCAATTTTAATAGGCCAATCATGACAAGTGGCAAGCTCGTCGATGTCTCCAGCGTACCACACCCACAATAAAAATATCACAAATCAATTAAATATTATTTATTTAAATAAATAAATATTATTGTGTCCCGACCAGCGCGGCTCTATTCTGTTAGTTAGTCGCAAACATTATTAGTGGATTTCGTTATTTACGTCAGAGATTGCGTCATAATTACAAAATATTATTCAATTCTAAACTCTATAAGCACTCGACTTTAATAGCGTGATATATATGTATATAGTTAACGGAACTTATATTTAATTTAAATATTTATTTTATAAGTTACAGAATAGGGCCGCAGGAATCGAACCCAGTAACTCCGAGTCTAAGTTTTATTTATTTATTATTTATTTAAAAACTTTATTGCACTATGTACAAAGGGCGGGCTTAATGCCGCTAGGCATTCTCTAGCAGCCAACCTTTGGGACAATACAGAGAATTTTGATTAAGAGGTAGGTGCAAAGGGCTCAAATATGAAACTTAATTTAAAGGAAAAATAAAATAAACTTATTCTATAACATCATAATACATATTAATATACATACAAATATGTACACAATAATACATATACTACATACTATAAATCCACGGACTTAACCGCTAGACCACGGGGGCAGTTTTTTCTTTAATAAGGTTATTAATATTTATAATATTAGTAGGTATGGATGTATCCGACTATTTAATATATTTTGCCTCAGGCGGTAGTTGGAATTGGCTATTAGATCTAGCCCGAATCGTGCGAGCTGGCATGACTATTTTAATTTTTCTTCATAAAGGCGACATTTACTAACCAAGAGGATCTCGATTTTCAACAGAATCGTGCGAGTTGACACGATAGACTATTAAGATTAATAACTTACTGGATTAAATTTATTACGACGTGATAAATGTCTATTAATATTGTACGTTAACCGCAAATGTTTATTAGGGAATTTAACCGCTTTATTAACTTATTGATTTAAAACATCGATTATACACTAATACACTTTATTTATTTATTAAGAAAATCCAAAACAGCAATACAATTAAAAATTTACATGCTAAACCAAAGGATTTCACCATTTAAAATACATTTATAATCTGATCTACAAGTAAATTACATGTAATTTTGAATCGAATTTAACATTAAATTAAATACAAACATAAATAACAAATTATTAAACACAAACTGAAATAAAAATTACGTCCAAAAAATATATAATAATAATAATGAAACAAAACAAATAAATAATTAAAATGTCACAAATTGCCATAAACACATCAAGTACTATGTGAAATAATATGAATGAGTGTGTAAAGTGTGTATGTGTGTGTATGTGAATGTTTATCATTAATAAAAAAAGATTTAATAGGAAATAATAATAAATAAGAAAAAAGGAAAAAAAGAAAGAGGAAGGAATGACACCATTTGCCTTATTCAAGTTCAAGTTCCCTAACTGACCCCCTGTCCTCGCCCCCCAAACAATCTTTAAAGTAAGTTATATAAATATCACCATGGCAAGCTTGCAATATTAGTTCTCCTTGAAAGTAAAAATTGGAATTTGACATCATTGCAAATGGCACATACTTTCAACGAGAACAACAAATAGGTGTTACGAGTAGGCGGACTGATGGTGGTAATTTTCCTTCTGCCGGGCGGGGAATTATAGGCCAATCATGACAAGTGGCAAGCTCGTCGATGTCTTACGGTAAAAGAACAAGAGGAAGAAGCCCCAAGCGATGGTCCAGTCAGGTGACTGACCACTTGAACATCCCTGTACACCAGGCCATTCACTACGCCTTGAGACGGCTGATGGATGAGCTGCGATTGCGACGGAGTCACGTTCCCCATCAGTGGGGTACCGAGTAAGGAGGAGGAGCAGGATAACAGAGGAAAGCGCGCAAGGTCACATGTCGTTTTTATATTAAAAAGTTACCTTAATATAAGTATAATCAATCATAAATCGAAAGAAAACTATTTTCCATATCCTAATTGTATTTCGTATCCGTTCGATAAAAGATTCGATATCATGCTATTGCTATGCAATGGTATTGCCTATGTTACTAACCCCTATGGATACTATTCCGAAATAAACGCATTTTATTTATTTATTTTATTTTATTCACTTAGGTGATAGGCTACGAACGGTATTTCCCGGTTTAAATTTCAACTAAAAGTAGATGGTTTCATAAGAAGAAGTTGACGATGGAACGAAAGTTTCTTGTAAGTTTCTTTAGAATGTGCATTAAATGGAACTCACCCAGAGGACCAAAGTAAAAGCTTCGACTAAGTACTTAAATTTCCATTGAATTTAGCCAAGAAATGCACGCTGGACCAACTAAAATCACTTTTCTGTGCACTACAATCCGGATTAATATCTTGTACGGATTGCAATCCGGCAGCTTTTCTAAAATTATATTTATAGTGCGGGATAGAGCAATACCGCGGGATCCTGCACTCAAAATATACTTCGGTATTCTAAAACGTGTGCTCAACGGCTCCTGAACTTAACCATACCTTCCAGCTGTCAAACGGGATCTCCAAACCTCGGATGGCATAAATGTTACCATTTCAAATATTTCCCTTACGATAAGTTGTTTTTTTTGGCAACAATAAAGATTGCGTTCCTTTATTATGAATATTTATTTATATAATGATTTCATCATTACAGCCCCTAGAACACAGCGTCCTAGACTCCCACTGTTGGAGATGGGCCTTCCAGAACATATATCTGGAGAATTTGGCCTAGACTCGCCACGTTGGCCAGACGGGTTGGCAAGAAATTTTAAATAAGTATAATTTATAATATATTGACGTATATTATTTATTATATATTAGCCGAAAATAGCAAAAACACGCTTCAAGATTTTTTTTATACCAGAACAACATTGCCTACCCCGCAAGGGATTTGGCGTGAAAATATGTATGTGTGTAGAACAACATGACGACGCCCACCTGATTGTAAGTGGCACGCATGGTCCATGAATGTTAGCAACTGGAATCAGACACTCATGACCGATATCAGTCCCTAACACTATGCCGGCTTGACTAGATGCCTTTTCACACTTCGCTTAAAGGCCATTAGAGACAGGATAATTCTGTGTTTCTCCATTCTGTATATTAAACCTAATTACCGTATAACGTTAGTCCAATTAATGATGTAAAAAAGGACTTAAAATAAAATTTATCGTTACTTAAATTTAGTTAATAACCATTAATATAATAATCAAGTAATAAATAAAGTGAATTAATCATTTTATTTTTAAAAATAACATCGCTATAATTAACGGTCTATGTCGAAAAACAAGTTTAGAATCGCATTATACTCGTATATTAAATTAATTCAAACAACTGCAATTTAAATTGATTATTTAAGAAAAACATATATAATAATTACACTAATAATTAGGGATGGGGCGAAGTTTGGTCCAATCTGCCGAATATTCGGTAAAACAGAATATTAAAATGACTGGAGCTGTAGGTAATTAAATCACTAAAATATTATGGACTATTCTTCAAATATTTAGTTGACGCACGCTGCATAAAAGTTTGGGCGTGGTTTTTTGGGCAATCTCTTTTAACTGTTTAACATTTGGTCTCAAAAAAAAGTTTTTTAAAATTGGTATTTTTAAATTTGTCCTTATTTTATGAATATACCTAAGATTTTTGTCTTCCTATTTTATTTATATTGTCTTTTATATTTTGTACATTGGAAAAGGTTATTTTTCTACGAGTATGTACTGCCAAAAGATATTTATTAAATTTTGATCTGATCTGAAATGATGATATTAAACTATAATGATTTTCTGTATTATGTATATCTGTATTTGTATATTTTCAATCAATTTTTTTTTGTCTAAGGAAGTGTAAAATTGAATTGATCATTAAATTTTAAGTAAGTATATAAAATATAAGTCATTATATAAGTGTAGACAGGTGATTTATTTAAAAACATTTCCTGATGTTTAATTAACATTTATTATTTATTATTTTAGTGAGACAAAATTAACTTAAAATACATAGGCGAGCTTAATGCCTTAGGCATTTTTTACCAGTGAGGAGAGTGGCAAAGATATGCGGGTGCACAAATAAACTGTTTAGATATAAATTTGTACATAAATTATATGTGTCCTGTTATTTTGTCGTAAAAAATCGAAGTTCAGTTAAAAGTTTAGATTTGGTGCAGTCCAGTATGAATGTTCGGCCGAAGTTCGGCATAATCGACATTCGGCCCATCACTACTAATAATAAAATAAATAACCATTTTATTTTTATAAAACACCGCTATAATATAACTTTAAAATCGCATTACATTGCTAAATAATTCAAACATTTTTGCCGCTAATAAAAAATGTTACTAAAAAAAATGTTAGTGAGTTTTTCGCGCCATTTTTCACGGACATGACAAGTGCAAGTTTTGGAGAATATTGTTAGTCAAAATTGATGTTGTTTTGTTTAATAATGTGCTACAATGTATATAGTTATAGAAAACCATAAATTGAATCTTTATATATGGGACACAAGTTTTTTTTGGTGGTTTTCCCGCGCTTGAACTCACTCCCACCAGATGTGTTTGGGCTATATTGCCGCGAGTAACAACTCCAAGAAAAGCATCAAATTCTACAACATCTGGAATTGATGATAACCTCATTAACTCAACATATATTACGTCAGACTTGGCTGTATGGGCTTAGACCCTTTGCCTCATTCATCATCCATCGGGAAAAGAGAACACAAAAAAACTATTTTAATCAACAATAAAATCGACAAAACTATTTCAACATTTCTTTCAAAGTACCAGGAGCTCATAAGCGGCGAAGAGATAGCCGAAGTCCGCATTTAGTTTTAAACAGCAACGAGTTCCGGCGAGCGTGAAATAAGCGTTGGTGACCTCAGTACTGTTGTTTTATCTCTTAAGGCGGGTTGCTTTTCGTTGTATGCATAGTATAATATTGAATTTTATATGCGTAAGTTATACAGCTACATGTAAAGCTCGCCCGCCCTCGTGAGATAAACGTCCCGTACTATCGCTTCAGGCTATCTGGACGTGCAGTCATGCATTCTCGCATAGACTATTGTAATTGTCCGTGAAGTAATTGCTGGTGGCAGTTTAATGTCTTCACGACTTAACCTCTTGGAGTCTCGAAGGACTTTGCATTTTTAACTACAAATTAATATATGGAAAAGTCGTTTTAACCTAGTTATTATTATTTTTTTTATAGATATATAACTGCCTCCGTGGTCTAGCGGTTAAGTCTGTGGATTTAGACTCGGAGGTACCGGGTTCGGTTCGAATTAACGCAAACTAATTAATTCAAAGACTGTCCTAGCTTTAATTCTCATACCGTTTGGCTTCTTTTCCAGTCTTGTTGTAATATCTTTAGTTTTAGAAATATTGTAATTGTACTTTTCCTTAACTGTCTCCGTGGTCTAGCGGTTAAGTCCCTGGATTTAGACTCGGAGGTACCGGTTTCGATTCCTGGTCGGAGCACAAAAAATATACCTTCCTTGACAACCACTCTATCCATTGGTGAAAACAGCATAAAAATTGGTGCAGTCGTTTGTGGCAACCTCTTTGGCTCCTTAGCCACAGTAAAACAACATTGTCAAAACTTTCAAATTTAGAATTAAGGAAATCAGATGGATTACAAGATTTACACCAACAACATGTGTTTCTTTTAATTAATTAATATTACCGAAATATTTCGTCAATAATGAGAGATAAAGTATATCTCTAAATTGGTGACCCCGATATGTGTAGGACAAGTGAAAATAATTCGTGAATCGGCTGTTCGACGATCTTTTTCGCGCCATTATTTCCGCGCCAACATTATTCGCGCCTAAGAAATGGCCCGATGACGTCACAGCGGTGATTACCGCGACATCGCCTATGCTTGGCGCGTTCCTGATTTTCCTCGTGCAATCCATCGCTGCGCCGTGCCGTGCGCTATCTACTCGCCCGCTTCACACCGCGCATTGGACAGAATCACACAGGATATCATCGGATCACTCGTCTAGTTGTACCAATATTTGTTTTAGTATTAAGATTTTATTAGTTTTGAATTAAATTTAGTGTTTTCTTTCATAATTAAACAATTTTACATTTTTAATTTTAATAATACTAGATTAATAATTATTTTTTAACATTATTATTAGCCAATCTTAATTTTAGTAATTTTATTTAGTTTATTTTCCATAATGGACGATATCTTGCAATTAGTAAAGGCTTTGCAAGAGCAAAATTCGACTCTGCAGGAACAAATAAATTCATTTTCCACATCTTCAGATTATAAAAATATTGTTAGTCCGGAGGTGTGTAAAGTGTCTGTTAAGTTGCCCCCGTTTTGGGCACAACAGCCGGAGGTGTGGTTCTCTCAGGTAGAGGGACAGTTTGCTATCGCAGGTATCACAGTAGATTCTACAAAATATAACTATGTTATAGGTCAACTAGACGCTCGATATGCAGCTGAGGTGGCTGACATTATCACACACCCCCCTGACCAGGACAAATATGAGCGACTCAAGAATGAGCTCATACGCCGACTGTCTCTATCGGATGAACAACGTGTTCGTCATCTTCTATCAGAGGAAGAACTAGGCGACAGGCGTCCTTCTCAATTTCTCCGTTATCTAAAGTCGTTAGCAGGTAGGGTCGTTAAGGACGATAATATAATTAGACACCTTTGGCTACGTCGGTTGCCCACACATGTGCAAGCTATTATGGCAGCACAATCATACTCATCTCTAGACGACGCAGCCGTAGTAGCCGACAGAATTTATGACACAGTATCTTCAAACATGCAGTTCGTTTGCTCCACATCAACCCAACCAGCTATATTACAAAATTTGTCTAATAAAATGGATGATCTGGACAATCAAGTTGCCGCTCTAAACACTGGTCGTAGTAGACAACGTAAGCCTATGCCCCGACCCACTGAAGGCTCGAGGCTCTGTTGATTTCATCGTCAATACAAAGCCAACGCACGTAAATGTGTTCAGCCTTGCAGTTGGACCCCCACTACGGTCAGAGAGCTAAACTTCCTGGACAGTCAGTAATGGCGACTACTGATTGTCCCACACCAAGTCGCCGTCTATTTATTACTGACCAGACCAGTAAACGTCAGTTTCTTATTGACACTGGTTCCGACCTATGTTGTTTTCCCCGCAGGCTCCTTCGCAATCGTCGCTGCGATGATAATTATCATCTTAGTGCTGCTAATGGAAGTACTATTAAAACATATGGAACCTTACAGCTATTGCTTAACCTGGGCCTTCGTCGAACCTTTCGGTGGAATTTCTTGGTCGCTGACGTAACCACTCCCATCTTAGGTTCAGATTTTTTAGCTTTTTATAACCTATTGCCAGACTGTCGACATAAACGTCTTCTTGACGGCAAGTCAGGTCTATGTTCTTCAGCAATACTAGCTAATACTGACCACGTTAGCGTCAAGGCTGTTACTGCCACGAGCGAATCGCCCTTTAGGGAATTACTTAATGAATTTCCTGACATCATGAGACCACCTGGCATGCCGAGACAAATAAAGCACAGCACCGTGCACTTTATTAAGACCACTGAAGGTCCACCAGTCTCCTGCAGGCCGCGCCGGCTCGCGCCTCCGAGACTCATGGCGGCTAAACGAGAATTTGAGGACATGATTACTTGTGGAACAGCGAGGTCTTCTAAGAGTCCTTGGTCCTCGCCTCTGCATATGGCTCCTAAACGCGACCTCACCTGGCGACCTTGCGGTGACTATCGTGCTCTCAATGCTCGAACAGTTCCAGATCGCTACCCGGTGCGTCATATTGGGGACTTTAGTCATAATATAACTGGTTCCACCATTTTCAGCACCTTCGATTTGGTAAAAGCATTTCAACAGATTCCCGTTCATCCTGATGACGTTTGTAAAACCGCCATTATTACCCCGTTCGGTTTATTCGAGTTCCCCTTTATGACGTTCGGGTTGCGCAATGCTGGACAGACGTTCCAGCGTTTTATCGATGAGGTGGTTCAGGGCCTTGACTTCTGTTACGCATATATCGATGACATTTTGGTATATTCTCGTGACGCTACGCAACATGCCCAACATCTACGCATTCTTTTCCAGCGCCTACATGACTACGGAGTGGTAATAAACCCAGCAAAGTGTGTCATAGGTGCCAACGAAGTCCACTTCTTGGGCTACTGTATTAACGCAGCCGGCACGCGTCCGCCTGTGCAACGAATACAAGCTCTGAAGGATTTCCCCCTCCCCAAAACTGTCCAAAGTTTGCGCCGATTCTTAGGTATGGTAAATTACTATCGTAAATTCCTACCACAAGCTGGCGAACTACAGGCACCTCTTAATAATCTACTGACAGAAGTCAATGGTAAAGGTGCTAAACCGGTTCCATGGACACCTGATCTCGAACAGCGATTTCAGGACATGAAAGAAAGCCTATCGAATGCCACACTCTTGGCCCACCCAGTCTGCGACGCTCCCTTAGGTTTATTCACTGACGCCTCTAGCGCACAGATTGGCTCTTGCCTACAACAGCAGGTTCAAGGTCAATGGCAACCTAATGCTTTCTTTAGTAAAAAGTTAACCCCTCGTCAGACAGAATGGCCTGCGTACTACCGTGAGTTACTTGCGGTGTATGAGAGCGTACAACATTTTCGCCACATTCTGGAAGCAAATCATACAACCATTTACACAGATCATAAGCCATTAATTTTCGCATTCAGACAACGACGTAAAAAACTTCCCCCACCACAGTTAAATCAACTTTCATTCATCTCTCAATTCACAACAGACATCGTTCATATTAAAGGCACTGAGAATATAGTAGCTGATACCATGTCTCGTTCAGACTTAAATGCCATTTCCATACAAACCAACTTTGAAGAATTGGCACAATCGCAAATAGCCGATGAAGAAGTAAAAACATTTCTGACCTCTTCTCTTTCCGGTACTTCATCATTAAATCTAGAAACCGTTCATATTCCTGGCACGAATACTACTCTCATTTGTGATACATCAACTGGTAAACCACGCCCATTTATCACTTCATCTTTTCGTCGCCAGACATTTGATTCGATCCACAACCTTAGTCACCCTGGTGCTCGTGCCACTTTAAGACTAGTCGCAGATCGTTTTGTCTGGCCTGGAATGAATAAAGATTGTCACGCGTGGGTCCGTTCATGCATTCCTTGTCAACGCAGCAAAATAAACAGACACACGGTTACGCCACTTGGCCAATTCCAGCCTCCATCCGGGCGTCTCAATCATGTTCACATTGATATCATAGGTCCTTTGCCGACATGTGAAGGTTTCCAATACTGCCTTACAGCTGTGGATAGATTTACTCGTTGGCCAGAAGTTTGGCCCATGTCCGGTATCACCGCGGACGAGGTGGTTAAAACTTTCTTAAGTGGTTGGATCTCGCGCTTTGGTGTACCTAATATTATAACAACTGACCAAGGTCGTCAGTTTGAATCAAATCTTTTCAACAACTTCTTACAACAATGTGCTACAAAAAGGATTAGAACAACCAGCTACCACCCTTCTGCTAATGGCATGGTGGAACGGTTACATCGCCAGTTAAAAGCTGCTTTAATGTGCCATGGGAATTCATGGGTGGCAGCTCTACCACTCGTCTTGCTCGGAATACGCGCTGCTCTTAAGGAAGACTTGAAGTCTTCATCAGCAGAGCTTCTTTATGGGGAACCTTTACGTCTTCCTGGAGAGTTTCTCGTACCTGATTCGCAACAGGACCGTCCCGCCAACGTCATCGATTTTGTCTCTCAATTTCGAGACAGAATGGCAAAATTACGACCTGTACCAGGTTCACGACATTCTCAACCTGTAACATTTCAGCATAAAGACATACAGACCGCGACTCATGTATTTTTACGCGACGACACCGTAAAGCGACCATTAACGCCACCATACACCGGCCCCTATGAAATCCTGGAGAGACGGCTTAAAACATTAGCTTTAAACATTAAAGGCAAGCGCGTTAATGTCAGCATGGACCGTGTCAAACCGGCTCATGTTGAGATTGACGCGCCCTTGTCCTCGCAGCCTCTCTGCCCTGAGAGCACCACACCACCTACGACAGATCAGCCTTACTTCTCGCGCTTTGGTCGACAAATTCGTCCAAATAGGGCATTTGATTGTTAATATTTCTTATTTTGTTATTATTTTAATTGTAAGTCCTGCCAATGTAAATAACTTTCTATTGTATTTTACATTATTTTTAACATATTAGTTTAAGTTGCAATTTTATTATTTTGTATAACCTTTCCTTCTTCGTAGGGGGGTATTGTGGCAACCTCTTTGGCTCCTTAGCCACAGTAAAACAACATTGTCAAAACTTTCAAATTTAGAATTAAGGAAATCAGATGGATTACAAGATTTACACCAACAACATGTGTTTCTTTTAATTAATTAATATTACCGAAATATTTCGTCAATAATGAGAGATAAAGTATATTTGAGTTTATCGTGAAGTTAAATAATATTTAGATAAGGGAACGCAAAAAAATATTAAATAAATAAATAATATATATTTCCAGACAGGTCACACAGCGCCATCTAGTTTCCGTGGTAAGCTACGAGGCTTGTGTTACGGAAACTAGATGGTTGATAAACAACATAGGTATTATCCTTTTTTTTTGTAAATATATACATATTATACATATAAACACCCAGACCGAGACAAATTATACAATGTACAACTTGCCCCCGGTGGGAATCGAACCCACGACCTCCCGAGTTCACGGCAACGTTTGTTACCACTAGACCACGGAGGCGGTATTAAATATAATGTTGCCAGAAAAAAAAATGTATTACCAGAAATATTAAAATAGTAATATTTCTGCCTTTCGAGGAACCTGTTTGACAGCTGGAAGGAATGGTTGAGTGGAGAAGTCGTTGAGGAAACGTTTAAAAATACGGGTGTTGGTCATTAATCCAGTGCATTTTTATTTTGCAATAAATATTTTTTGAAAAAAAAAAAAAAAAAAAAAAATATATGTCATCGGGAAATTACAACCCTCATGAATAATTAAAATGTTAAGTACCTATCATAATTACATTTACGTTGTAATTGGCTCATTCGTAAACACATGATGCTTTAATATTCCTTTGTATTCTTCACAGCTACTATTAAGTGCTTTATCAATAACAATGTATTCATTTTTAATGCCCATTTTGAAGAAATGTGCATTGAAAAGTACCTACAGTACGGGAATGAGCGAAAAAATATTTAATATTAAGGTTCCTTGGCGCCATTTTGCACGGACATGTGCCCCTTAAAGCACGGGAACGGTGGGGTTGTAAATCCATGACAAATAGGTTTGCTAAGGTTTATTAAACACAATTTTGCACGATTCACGGAATTGCTTGCTGTAGCATGTACGAGTTTGTACAAAATTAAAATGTATAACTCAATCGAGGTTTGATTTTTCATTCGAGAGAAAAGTTATTTTAAGTAGGTACCTGTCAGAGCGTGGACGCTAAATGCAGAGGGCCTAACACCTAAGTCTAAGCTCTGAGCGAATATATAAACCTAACAATATATAAATTATAGTGGTAGTGTAAAGATAGGAGTCTCACTGCTGGTGTAATATCCTAAGGCAGCGAGGGAATGGGGAAGATGGTATTCACGTCCAGACGCGCGGCTCACGCAACTGTGCCTAAAGGAGGCAGGCGGCTAGGTTTCTTGACCAACGTGATGGATCCTAACAGAGATTCAAGGTGGTGGATACACGTTCGATCGATCAGGCTCACAAGATCGTACCTAGAAGAGGTAGCACGCAAAGGTGTCTTGGGCAACGTGTGAAAAATGAGGCAAACAACGTAATGTTGCAATCTGATTTATTATTTACTGTACACATTCTTAAATACTAAATTTTCACTTACACCGACAGCACACAGATACATTAATCTTTACTACATTCAAATATATTTCTTGTAAAATTTGCTCTCTTAACAATTATGATGGTTGCGGCCTAGAAACGAGAACACAAGGCATGTTTGGTCAGCTAAACAGTACCTAACCTAGTTCATTTATACAAAAAACGATTCGCACCGTGAAAATTCTTGATGTACTCGGTAACGGTATATTTAATAAAATGTGGACCATTGGCATGCAAGTACAGCTATACGCATGATGATAAAATAAATTAAATCACGTGTAGTATCGCCAAAAACGTGGATACACACATGGAGGTACAGGGATCGATTCCCGGTCAGGAAACATAATTTATTTCTGATATTTCTCGAGTTTGGTATGCTAGAGGCATCGACGAGCTTGCCACTTGTCATGATGAGCCTATAGTAAAGTTGGCTAAATGTGAATCCGCATTATCGTGGTGATACTTTAATAGTTAGTTAAGTTTCATCACGACCGTTCCGAGGTGGTCAGAAACCAGACTTATAAATACGCGGATTCACATTTAGCCAACTTTACTATAGGCCAATCATGACAAGTGGCAAGCTCGTCGATGTCTCCAGCGTACCAAACTCGAGAAACATCACAAATCAAATTGAATATTAATTAAATGTATTTTTTTTACATTATTAAATAATTTTGTGTCCCGACCTCCTAGTCTAAATCCACGGACTTAACCGCTAGACCACGGAGGCAGTTTAACAGTATCGCCAAAAAACACCTAAGGCATTAAATATAGTTGGCTCAGTCCCGCACTGTACTAAGTATTTCAAAAAGACTAATAATGTGTAATTTATTCGTAACGACAAAGGCATTATCATACAATTCACAATGCCTACTAGACGGTTTTGCACTCATTTAAGCATTTCACTGCGGTAGTGGCTCGGTTGTAAGAACGCTTACCTTAAAATCCAAAAATTAAGCCCAGGCATGTACCAATGCGAAATACACATTTACGTACATTTGATTTACAACGCCACCGTTCATGTGCGTCGGAGAGCACGTTAAGCCGTCCCGGTTCCACTAATATCAACTTGTGGAATCGTTAATAAATTGTCATTAAAAAACCCGTCTGGCAAGGCGTGCGGGTGTAGGCCGAAAACTCCACTTTCTGGAAGACCCATCTCCAACGGTGACGGCTGTGATGTGAAGCATTTCAAGAAGTTAAATTGTATTTTGAACTCGTAATTTGTAAGAGTAAATACGTACTTCTCATAACAATTTATACGACGAAACATTTTTCGAGCATCAAACGTATTCCATTAGTTACGGCGCAAACATTATTAGTGGATTCCATTATTTTTGTCAAAGCTAGCCGCAAAATTACAAAATATTATATAATTCTCAATTCACATATGTATATACACTGCTAAAGTCCAGCGCTATGAGTTGAGAATTAGGCTCGTATATTTTGTAATTTTGCGGCTAGCTCTGACACAAATAACGTTTGCGCCGTAACTAATGGAATAAGTTTGCTACTAGAAAATTGTATCGTCGTATAAATTATTATGAGAAGTACGAGTATGTACAGATTATATAAGGTATGCGTTTAATTAATGGCTGCACCTTCAGCTAGATTCTTGTTCTTTAGCCGCAAACGTTTATTTTTTTAATTTTAAAATAGTTTATTTAAACTTATTTTCGATACATTAAAAAAAAAATGTAGGTTTATTAATCTCAATAAGAATTATTTTAATGATTATTACAACTGTTTCCGTGGTCTATCGGTGAAGTCCGTGGATTTAGACTCGGAGGTAATATAAATAAATAAATTTTATTATTATTTAATTTATTTATGATATTCTCGAGTTTGGTACGCTAGAGACATCGACGATTTTGCACTTGTCATGATTGGCCTATAGTAAAGTTGCCTAAATGTGAATCCGCTTCTTTATAAGCGTGGTTTTTGACCACACTGAAAGAAATACTGTCGTGATGATACTTTTTTACAACTATATTCGTAGCTTAAAGTTGATTGAAGGATCCTCTCTTTTAACATATTTAGTCTATGTCCCCTATCTTCATACAATGGGAGGCTATCGTGAATCGTAGGCGTCCTACGCGCACGCTGACGAATTATAACGAAATTATAAAACCGCAAAGAGAACGCATGCGTCACCACCACTGCAACTGCATTGTTCTACGCGGCGAACGAGTGCCTTCACTCCGTACCCACGACTCAAGACTTAGCTGTTAAGGCACGCAGGGCCAACAGTGAGAGAGAGACGGTTTATAGGGTTTTAGTCTGTAGGCGCCTTGGGGTCTCCCCGGGCATACGTCCCCCCCCCCCGCGTTGGCCCTTAAGACAAGGGGCGTATCATTGATGATTTATCGATTCACCGTCTTTAAAAAAAAAAGCATTGTTCTATCTAATAATGGTCACACATCATCATCATCATCAGCCTGTATCTCTCCACTGCTGGATGTAGGCCTCCCCTAAGGCTCGCCACTTAACGCGATCTTTCGCTACCCTCATCCAACCCCCACCAGCGACCTTCTTTAGGTCATCTGTCCATCTGGCGGGGAGTCGTCCCACTCTGCATCTTCCCGTACGTGGTCTCCACTCTAGAACCCGTTTGCCCTATCAATCGTCGGTTCTGCGGCAGATGTGTCCGGCCCATTGCCACTTCAGCTTGCTAATTTTAAAAGCTATGTCAGTAACTCGTTCTCTGACAAATATCAACGTTTCGAATTCTATCCATCAGAGATACACCAAGCATAGCTCTCTCTATAGCTCGCTGAGCGACCTTGAATTTATGCACTAGACCCACTGTTAGTGTCCACGTCTCTGCTCCGTACGACATTACCGGGAGGACGCACTGGTTAAAGAAAATGGTCACACACGGATAGTCAAAGCTGACAAATGTAAAATAGAATACACGAACTACCTAGCTTTAACCGTCGATATTAATCTGATACTATATCGTGACCAAACAGCGCAATAAACCACTGATAATAATAGTTCAACTAGTCACTGATATTACTTTACGTAGTCACTGTTAACAGTTCAGTGTGCTTAGTGTAAAATGCAAGTTTCGGACAACGTAACTGCTGAAGTTACGTTTTTTTATTTTACATTGCGTGTTATTGCAAGTAACTAACTATAATAACAGGCAATGAACATCGAAAATTCAGTAAAAAAAACTCCACTACTATAGTTGCGTTTAGGAAACTTCACTGTCACTGTTAATAGTTTAGGTAGTCTAGTTACTGTTAACAGTTTAAGTAGTTACTGTTATTAGTTTACGTAGTCGCTTATAACACTTTAGGTAGTCACTGTTATGTAATAATAATAGTTTTAAATATAATGATTTCTATTCTGTTAATGTAATTAGACTATTATTTTAAAGTGTTTTGTTTGGCGTTTGTTAAAAAATTAATTTACAAACTAAATATTAATAACAACAATTTTATGTTTTTTATATTTTAATATAATTTTTCATAATTTTATTATATATATATATTATTTAGTTATATAGGTATTTGTTATATAGCAAGGTATTGTTTTTAAGTTTATTCCTATTATTGAAGTAATATACAAACAGTATAAAATAATTACAATATAAATTAAAACTACTTAAAAGTAAAAATTAAAATAAATATAAACTAAACCTAATAAAAAATAAACTATAAGTAAAAAATGTCCTCTAGAGACGACCCTTCAGTGATAGTCCCCAGAAGACTGGCAACATTTCCCCTCTGTATAGCTAAGCTAATACGTTGGCAGAAATAATTGCCAGCCTTCCTGTCTCCAGACTTTTCCGTTAGCCGTTTGGACAACTCCTTGGCCAGACGCTTGGCTGAGTGTCCCCATGGGCCCATCGTCTCGACCCCAAACGGCGCAAATTCGTAACCTGTACTGAGGTTGGCGTATTTGCGCAGCTTGAGGTTCTCAGCAGAAACCGCCGCACTTCCCGCGCTTGACGAGGTCGCCTGGATGTGTGATGGGGCTAATGTGTCTACACATGTCGCATCCCACACCAGGGACCTGCCAAGTTTCCACGGCCCAACGGTCATGCCGTCGGGTCTTTTGCCATCGCTCCGCGCAATCCCAGAGGGTTCTAGGATCGCGGGTACTCCAGCAGTGACAAAAGCCCTTCGAATGATGTCGTTTAAAGCAGCGTGACGAGGAATGCGGCCTATTATTATGTTTTTTGGATAATCTATAAAAAAGTAGTAAAGTATCATCACGAGGTGGTCAGAAACCACGCTTATAAATAAGCGGATTCACATTTAGCCAACTTTACTATAGGCCAATCATGACAAGTGGCAAGCTCGTCGATGTCTCCAGCGTACCAAACTTGAGAAATATCACAAATAAATTAAATATTAATTAAATGTATTTATTTACATTAATAAATATTTTTGTGTCCCGACCAGGAATCGAACCTCCGAGTCTAAATCCACGGACTTAACCGCTAGGCCACGGAGGCAGTTTATAATTTTATGTTTAATATTTAAGTGAAAACTTTGCTGGATTGTGTAACATTTAGAATTGTTGTAATTATGTTTTAAGATCTGTATGTTTCTTGAATAAATAAAATTAAGTATAAAATATAAGATCAGCATAAAAACAAAACAGAACTCGGCCTAGATAAAGAAGTCAAGTACATAATGGATACAGTTACAAAGACGATAAAAGCCTGAGGCATTAAATTGGGAACGCAAAGACGGCTAGTATGTAAAGGGCAAACAGAATGGCGCGGAAACAATCTGTCACCCCATCCGATTCCACGAATGAGAACCGGCCAAGTTGTTTATGTACCCAACAACTGACACGTTTAAATGACGGAGATATCCTATGAAATAGCAAAGGTTGGCATTGAAGCTATTACATCGATAAATTATTCATAATAACTGTTGTATCCTAAGCCTAAATTTAAAAAGAAAACTGTCAATAATATTTAACGTAGTCGGGAGGTTCTACGAGCCATTTTGCGTGGACATGTCAAGTGCAAGTTTTTGTTTTGTAAATTAATTTACTGTGGATATTATTGGTCAAAAATGGTGTTGTTTTGTTTAATAATGTGCTACAATGTGAATAATTATGGAAAACGATAAATTGGACTTTAAATATGGGGCACAAGTTGCAGTTTATTTTTTGCGGTTTTCCCGCGCTGTCAACTCCCATATTTTACCCGACGTGTTTGAGCTATGGTGCCGCGGGTGACTCCAAGAAAAGCATCAAATTCTGCAGCATCTGGAATTTGATGATAACCATTAACTCATAAAATCGATATATTACGTCAGACTTGGCTGTATGGGCTAGGCCCTTTGCGTTCCCTATCACCTCATTCATCATCCATCGAAACCGAGTTCTCTAACACTGTTTTTTTAAATAGATAGATTACATAGATGGATGTCATTTACATAGATTTTATTGGTAATCACAATAAATATTCTTAAAAAACTAAAATATATGCACCACAACTTTTTGTTGACATTTATGTAACCACCACCAGCCAAGCACGAAATAACATTATTTGACGGGTCTGTCAAAAGTCCACGATATAAGGTTGCCATGTTCGCAAAACAAATGATTTGTGACAAATTTGGCGTATAGACCTACCTATCCCATCATCATGATCACGACCGTATCTAGTATATTTTAAAGAAGTGGATTTACCGGTACATGCACGTCTTTATCCACAAACTTAACCGCTAGATCTCCACACCTACACTCGCCATGCAACTTCATCAGTAAATAATAATAAAAATAGGTATGTAGTACCTACAGTGACATTTTTTTAAACGTTTATTGAATAAATAAATGTTGTTTTAAAAATCCCAATAAGTAATCCAATGTATAAATTTATATGATTGGTTTCTTAATGTTGTATTTTCGTATTTGTTGAGTCTAGCTAACTCCATAACTCTTTGTGTTATTTTTAAACCATATCGTCCTTAAAACGTGAGTCATAATTATAATGAACACAAGTAATGCATTGTTCTTTGGTCTCTGTTTACAAGTTATTATTTTACAAACAAGATATGTTATAACGCTTTATGAGAACGCTGAATTGAAATAATTCTAGTAAAACAATTGTTAAGAATGTGTGAGTCATCTCAGTGTACCTACACATGCCTCAAAACATTTTTAACTTCTTCTTCTTCGCGCCGTTCGCGGTAATTTTGGATGGTTAGGTGATACTGTGATCCGTCCGTGCACAAACATGCATTCCTAATTTGTTACCCTTATTCCTAGTCCTGTCTCTTTTTCGCCGCTTTCTCTCAATATTACCCATCCCGCTTACGCAAGACCAAAGGCGCGGCGCTTGCTCGTTGAAAGAAAACAGCGAATACATAACCGGCCGCGCCAGTCGTTGCTCGAGTTGAAAAATATTCTTTATCCTACAGTCGTCATAGAAGACGCTGAAGAAATAGCCGCGATCGTTGTTTTTTTTTTTATACTAGCTCGACATGACCTTGCGCCCACCTGATGTTAAGTGGCGCGCGATCCATGAATGTTAGCAACTGGAATTAGACACTCATGACTGACATCAGTTCCTAACACTATGCCGGCTTGACTGGGCATGACAGCTATTCGAGCCTGATCCCGAAACGTGTGGATATACTTTACTGGGTTTATCGGCACGAACGGTGGATACTTCCCCGCCCCGGCAGACTGGGCAAATTACCACCATCAGTCCGCCTACCACTAGTACAAAACCTGTGTAACACACCCGTATTCGCAATACTCGCAAATTTGTGATAAAGAACAAAACTCCAAGGTGCCGGGTCAATCATGTGTGGGTAAGAGATGAGAAGAATTGTGTCTCGGGCTTGCGACCGACAATAGGCTGGTTGAAAAGGAGGCCTCATTTTTTATTTTATTGCGCGACAATACGCTCACCATCCACCATTCTACTCCTCTCCCTACCCAACCAGATACCAAATACTGAATGATTCCGTTAATGCCGTCTTGGAAGCTCTTTCCATAAATGTATTGACAATTCTTTCAGTAAGTGGTACAAAGATTTTGCTGGAACTCCTCTCGCACTAACTTCCACTGCGCAAAGCTGTCTTGACCCATTCCTGATCATTTCTTCTGTAAGATCATAATATTTATTCGACTTCATGTTGTGGTCTTTTGAAATATTTGATTCCCACGATAAGAACGGTAAGTTAAATAAGAATAACATAAAATAAAAAAACACCAAGATGTTTGGCCTATAGGCTGATACAGCTAGTTCATCTGGGGTTCTAAAATGATGTTCAAATGTATCCATGAGAATTTTCCAGTCTGATGCGGTGTTAAGGATCGAGGTGCGGTTGCATTTAGTTTTCGTACATTTACAAATGTGGTCAAAATATTATTTGTAGTCAGTACCTTTCTGGCTCTTGCAATAGAAAGACTTACTGCTTCACGGATAACACCAAGGACTTGGTCATGTCGGCGCGAGTAATAGCCCTTTTCCAGAAGAGTAACTAACCATACAAGTGTGTGTCTAGCAGTTCCTATGGCAGGAGCACAGAAGACAAATTTCTAAGCATTCCATGAATTCACCGTGCGGGTGCCGGGTCCATCGTGTGTGGGTAAGGGATGAGAAGAATGGTCTCCTTTTTTTTTTTATTGCGCGATAATACGCTCACCATCCACCATTCTACTCCTCTCCCTACCCAACCAAATACTGTATGATTCCGTTAATGCCGTCTTGGAAGCTCGTTCCATAAATGTATTGACGGCAGACCTGCTTAGGCCCAATTCTTTCAGTAAGTGATGCAAAGATTTTGCTGGAACTTTTGTACAAATTGTATATGTACGTATAAAGTATACTATGGACGAAGTCTCACGATGCAGATGGTCGTGATCTCGCGATATGGCCAGATGTTATCAGTGGCGACAGAGGCGTGATCCTCGCTCGCATATGGTGCCCGACTTTTATTTTTTCTTTTTTGTTCCTAATTACGCATCGCCAGTCTTGCGGTTAACTATTTAGCCGTTACAAAGCTTTGGATAACAACATTTTCTATCGTAATAAGGTTGCTTTTAAAATCTTATATTTCAACTTTGTACGATGAGGTAACTCTATATTTCAACTATCATATTTAATTATAATAATTTAAATAATAATTACAAACTACATACAATTTTAAAACCTATGAACTAAACCTAATAAAAAAATAACTATCTATAAACAAAAAAATGTCCTCCAGAGACAGTCCCGAGAAGGCTGGCAACCTTTTCCCTCTGTATAGCAAGGCTTTCTGCCTCCAGAGTTCTCCGTCAGGCGCTTAGATAACTCCTTGGCCAGACGCTTGGTTGGATTCCTATGGTCCCATCGTCTCGACCTTAAACGGCGCAAATTCGTAATCTGTACCGGGGTTGGCGTATTGTAGCTGAGGTTCTCAGCAGAATCCGCCACACTCCCCGCGCTTGACGAGGTTGCCTGGACATGAACAAATATCCCCACATTCTCCCCTCCTATACATTTTAGTTTCTAATATATTTTTTTGTTATGTGTTATCGTATTTAGTTTATTATAGTATTCAATATTGTATAATATGGTTTAGGTAATATTGCATATTTATTACGTAATCATATTTATCTAATTGCACCTACCTTACGTCTTTAATGTTCTACAGTGTCCGTCCCTAAGGTTTGGCTGTCAGAGAATGTCTAGCGACAAAAGTGCGCCCGTTATATAATTGGCAATAAAATTTAATAAAAAAAGAAATAAATAATCCTTTAAATATACTGGCGGCTTACGGTTTTTATTAGATCTTCTTATTTCTAGATAATCTGAAGATATTTTTTTTATGACACTGTGTTTCTTGTTAATTAAAACCTTCAACACGGGTTAATCGTAGTTTTATTATGTTTCCACATATGTATAATAGGCAGAATAATGTTGAAGATATAAGGCTAAATAAATTAAAAAAAAAAAAAACAATATTAAATGTGCAAATTGTTTAATTGTAAACTTAAGTTGTTTGCGATGACCAGTAGCAATTTTTACATGCATTAATAAAAGTGTTGATTTTGGCACAATTTCAATAGATATTGATGCGTCACTCGAAGTGAGTGGAGGACGTTCATAAGCAAAATATTCGAGCGGCAGATGCCAATAAGCACCATAAAAGACTTGAAACGGGGCGTTTTTACTACCCAAGCTTTTTAGTACTCACGCGGGACTATAAAGTTGGTGGGAGATGGCGAACGATACGAAAAAACAACTTCAAGTTTCAAACGAATATTTAAACGAAACTTTAGTTGTGTTAAATTACTTTTAAACTTGATAATCTTGGAGCTAAATAACCATTTAACATAGTACTTTATTAATTTGGGAAAATACGTAATCCAGTGCCGAAATTTTACTTAAATCAAAGACTATAAATATACCGATAAGAAAATTAAATAAATTAAATGCTGGAGTACCCGCGATCTTAGAACCCTCTGCAATTGCGCGAAGCGATGGCAAGATCCGACGGCATGACTCGCTATACAGAAGGGAAATGTTGCTAGTCTCCTTGGGATTATCCCTGAAGGGTCGTTTCTAGAGGACATATTTTATTTATAGTTCATTAGGTTTAGTTTATATTTTAATTTAATTTTTTACTTATGTATGAAAGCGAGACGTGGATATGTCAGAATACGCATGAGTAGTAGAAATGAGATCGTTGCGTCGGATATGCGGCGTCACTTTGACGGACCGCATACGTAATGACGAAATACGCAAAAGGGTAGGTATGAAAGAAAGCATAGGGACAAAATAAGGAAAGGCATGCTTCGATGGTTCGGGCATGTTAAAAGGATGAATGAAGAGAGATTGACGAACCAGATAAATAATGCGAAAGTTGTGAAAGCTCACATATTACGACCAAATTAATAAAACAATAGCTGAAGGTGCGTTGAAAAGTCATCGAAACAAAAGGGCATGTATGAAGAGGTTGATGAATGTCGAAGAAGCGAAAGAGGTATGTCGCGACAGTGACAAGTGGCGCCCAATTGTCTCTGCCTACCCCGTATGTATGTTAATTTATTTTTTGCTTTTTATGATCGGGGATAGTTAGGTCTGATGGTAGGCGTCCTAATGAGATGTCGTTGATTCCATATAAACGAGGCCGTGCACTGGTTTGGGATGACACACTCTGTCCGTCACATGTGACATCCAGCCATAAGAAACCCGGGGCCGCTGCAAAGTCAGCCGCGCGCCTTAAACACAACTAGTATACGCGAAAATCGTAATCATAATCAAAATCATCACTTTATCCCATTTGCAGTCAAAACGATGGGTCCGTGGTCCGAAGAGACTCTGGCGTTCTCTCGTGAGCTTGAGGAAAAACTCCGCTTGGCGACGTCACCCGTGAAGTAGAGATTTTTTGTTGAAAGGGTCAGCCTCGCGGTTTAACGGGAGAATGCAGGCTCCTGCACACTGCGCTCATCGGACGGTTATAATTTTGGTTTTTTTTTGTTATTGTAGTTAGTTATTTATATTTTAGTGTTTAATTTATATTTAAGTAGTTTTTAATAAATTAATTACTAAAATAACATATCACAAAAGAGATTGCCCAAAACCAGGCCCCAACTTTTTTGCAGCGTGCTTCAACTAAATACAATTCAATAATCATAACAATTAATTGTGTTTTTTTTAAATATTACAACATCTCTTTTACCCCAGAATTAAAATATAATTTAATTAAATAGTCATTTGGTTAAAATTTATGTATGATATAGTTACAAAGCACTATTTATACGATTAGGTTCTTTATTATGATCAGGTACTTTATTATAGATAAAATAGTGGATTTCAAAATAATTATTTGTCAATTGTCTTTATGCTAGGGTAAAATAAATAAAATTAATTACAGATTATGAAAACACAATATATTAACTATCAAATAAAAAATAAATCATTATGACACGAGAACATTTTATTGGGCCCATTTGTTTAAGAAAAATGGGCATTCTGATTGATATCTGTAATAAGTAAACGTGAATAAGAATATTTTGTAGTTTCGAATAAGCTGTTGCTTAAACATAGCAGAGAAGCTTAAAAATTGAAAAGTTACGAGTCCGCTGCAGATAGTGCGACTGCCCGGCGCGTACTAATCCGAGGAAGTGATCCATCAGGCCCTTATCGGCCGGAAGTTACATCTATTTCTATGTATATTTATAACCACTCAACGCATTTTAACGCGTTTTAGGGATGTTTGAATGAACATTGAACATGGCTCCGGATCTCCGACAGTTTTATCTGTTTGGTAGATAGATGCGTTTTGATTTGGTTCCCAGGTTCATGTTCAACCAGGTCCAACTTCCAAACTACTAAACTAATTTTAAAAATTTTTTCACCATTAGAAAGCTACAACAACCTGAGTAACAAAGGCTTACTTTTGACCTCATTCGCTCGAAAAAACGTTTAGCAACTAGGGGAAACTCAAATTCTTAATTTAACTATTTTTAGCTTTTTAATTCATCGCGGTGGACCATTACCTAGTTGCAACACTATGAGTGACATGAAAAAGTGGAAAAAAAATTGACGTGAGCTCGGCTATGATCGGAAAAACTTTATAAGGTGGTAGGAGGACAGTTGGTGGTAATTTGCCCAGTCTGCCGGGGCGGGGAAGTATAAACCCAATAAAATGTATCCACACGTTTCGGGATCAGGCTCGAATTGCCGTCATGCCCAGTCAAGCTGCCTAACCTAACACCAGTTAGGGACTGATATCAGTCATGAATGTCTGATTCCAGTTGCTAAACATTCATGGACCTTACGCGCCACTTACAATCAAGATCACATTTCACGATCAGTTAAAAGCAAACTTTCATTACTAAAAAATAAATTGCCCTTTAAAGTTCTAAGAATGATTTACTTGGCCCTGGCTGACTCTGTTGTTAGTTATGGACTTAGCAGTTACGGCAGAACATATAAGACCTACCTAGATGACATATACAATCTACAGTTGAGAATCCTTAAAGATATTGTACCAACACACTTTAAAAATAAATATAAAAATAACTATAATGATCTATTTAAACATTGCAACGTACTTAGTATACACGATAAAATTAAATATACCATTCTCACTGAAATTAATATCTCACAAAAACTAACGAAATACAAGCGGTCGGGTAATTTAAGGATTCTCAATTACGTAAACAGTTTAAACTTCCAGGGGCAAATAATGTTTATGGTACAAGAATGCTGAATTATCTAACCTCAGCATATCTTAATGATATGCCCGCCGAGCTCCAAAGAACATACATTGATAATAACAAATATAAGTTTAAAAAGTTTTACATGAGTCAATAGCAGAATTATTTCTCATACAGATTGTGAGTGACTCGCCGTACCCAGATAAACCTTAAAGGTTTTTGTGGACGGCTATATAATATTGTTGATGTATTTTTGTGTATCTTAAAAATAATAAATAAAAAATAAAAAAATCCAGCTAGTATAAAATAAAAAGAACTCAGGCGAAAAGCGACAGTAAATAACAGAATCGACTATTTTAAGAAAATGATGATTGCCGTAAGTTACGGCTGCAGGTCATCTAGCGATAAAATATTCATTAATTTTGTTACGAACTCACCTGCATGATATTAACTGTAGAAAGTACTAGGGCCTCATACGTGTGAGAAGCTTCGCTAAGGTAACAGTCAAACAGGTTTGTACACTACATATAGCGGCGAACTTTCATTATATTTAAATTAATCGCATCTAATATCCTGTTTCCTTTATTAAAATTTTGCATCTGGTTTCGTTGCATACCTGGAGGGGTTGAAAATTATCCTAGTGATGTATAATTTTATTTCAATTACACGCAATTGTTTCTTGTCTTGTATTTTATATAGACACACACAGGTCTATCACGCTGACTAACAGTGTATGTAAGATATATTGTATGTAGTATATATATATATAGAATATGTATTATTGCGTACATATTTGTATGTATTGTTGTGTATATTAATATGTATTGTTTTCTTAGATTAAGTTTATTTATTATTTTTAATAAGTTTCATATTTAAGCCCTTTGCAACTATCTCATAATCAAAATTCTCTGCATTGTCCGCCCCTTGTACATAGTGCAATAAAGTTTTAAATATACCACGGCGAGTGTTCTGAGGAGCTCCATAACCTTATCCCTTCTTTTCTCTATTCCGCAACCGAACCACACGCACAGGCCAAAATATGCATCCACATACCATACCCACTATCCCTACGCGTACTCATAAATTTGGAGACTCTTACATCTGTCGCACGCTGAAGATGTGGAATGCTTTCCCAGCCATTGTGTTTCCCCACTCTTATAACCTGGAGTCCTTCAAGCGAAGTGTGAAAAAGCATTCTTGGACCTCACGTACTGCTTACCATCAGGTGCGCGCAAAGTCACATGTTGTGTCAGTTATAGTTATTGTATATTAATTCGAAATACATATATACACAAAATATAATTTATACAGTTCAGAAATAAGTAGTAATCAGACAAATAAAGCTAAAACCAGAATTATATAACTAATAAATAAATTATATCTGTGGTGTCAAGGAAAAAGGGGATAAGTACAAAACTTGAACTTTTTACTTGAGGCAAATTAAGAAAACAACTCATTTTTATAATTAGAAAATTGTAATTTACGTAATGTTCAATTTCATTAGTCGTATTCTTTAGGTACGAGTCGACTCATCTCACTATGCATAACTGAATTATTGGCGGTAAAAGCGCGATACTGAAATAACTTGATTGAACTCTTTATACTTATTTATACATATGAATGTTACGACTAGCCCCTTTATGTACTTAGGGATGTAAAATAAACTGTACAGTTTATAGACTCATTTCCTTATTGCATTGACGCATATGAATGTTTTGAACCAATAGGTGCATAAATCTATTTTTTTTATTTTTCGACTCATCTCCTTTTTATACACTTTATATCACAGATATATAGTACAAATAAAATATAAAAATAACCTACTTACAAAACCTTATTTAAATATATATATTTTTTATTATATTACTGTCAGGTTCAGTTCAGCTATGTATACTGTATATTTTTTAAATATATTATTTATTTGTATTGTATAAAACTAATATGTATTGACAATTGTCAAGTATTGTCTACTAACCATACGGAAATAAATTATTTGAGCCTTACTGTTAAGCGTCTATATTGAAATTCCTACATTAAAACACGTCTAGCTATATATAGCTACCCTCTGACATCATCCCGCGACCCAGGGGACGGAGAAAATATACGTTCTAAATCGAACCTTGCAGCAAAATTCTGTATCAACATTGAAGTCTCATTTTGTATATTTATTCAATCGAGACGATGGCAAGCGTCCAGACGGAATGTCATTAGTACTTTGGAGATTGGGCCAATCCCTGGTGTAGGATTTTACCTTTCCACTTTCAGTTCTCTTAGAGCTGGTGCTGCAGCGGAGCAAGCACAGATTAGCAAGCGTCGAAAATATGAAGCGATTTGCAATAGTTACTTATTTTCGCAGCCAACTTCAGCAAAGAAGCCGACAGACGCATTTAGCTAGGATGGGCGGCATTTAGGAAACTCCAGCACATACTCTCATCGTTCATACCACAATGTTTAAAGATGAAAGTCTAACCAGTGCGTCCTCGCGGCAATGTCGTACAGAGCAGAGACGTGGACACTGACAGCGGGTTTGGTCCAAAAATTCAAGGTCGCTCAGCGAGCTATGGCAAAAGCTATGCTTGGTATATCTCTAACGGATAGAATTCGAAACGTTGATATTTGTCAGAGAACGAAAGTTACTGACATAGCTTTTAAAATTAGCAAGATGAAGTGTCAATGGGCTGGACACATCTGCCGCAGAACCGACGAACGATGGGGCAGAAGGGTAGATACGTACGGGAATAAGCAGAGTGGGACGATGATGCCCCGCTAGATGGACGGATTATCTAAACAAGGTCGCTGCAGGGGGTTGGATGAGAGTGGCGAAAGATCGCGTTAAGTGATAATATTATAAATTAAAAAAAATGCTCCAAATCGGTACCAATGGGAAAAGTGCCAAGGATACAGTGTGCTTAGTGTAACATGCAAGTTTCGGAAAACGTAACTGCTGTAGTTACGTTTTTTTATTTTACATTGCGTGTTATTGCAAGTTTGGCTATAATAACAGGCAATGAACATCGAAAATTCAGTAAAAAAAACTACTACTATAGTTGCGTTTACGAAATTTCACTGTCACACTAGGCATACTGGTAGCAAAACCATACATGACAAATGGCAAGCACGTCGATGTCTCTAGCGTATCAAACTCGAGAAATACTACAAATAAATTATTGTGTACCAGGAATCAAATCCGGTAACTCCGTCTAAATCCATGGACTTAACCGCTGGACCACCGGGGCAGTAAACAGAAGCTTTTTACAAAATAACACGCAAAGCAGAATAAAAATAGAGAATCCTGTTTCAAAATCTCGTGTAGAAGAACGGATATCAAGCGTGCCCACAGCTAATTCCTGTACCAACACTAAAAAAACTAAACCTACAAGAGTTTTTCGCGCCATTTTGCACGGACATGTCAAGTGCAAGTTTTTGTTTTGTAATTACTTTACTGTGGATATTGTTAGTCAAAAGTGGTGTTGTTTTGTATATTAAGGTGCTACAATGTGAATAATTATGGGTAACGATAAATTGGACTTTATAGGGCACAAGTTACAGTTTTTTTTTTTTCACTTTTCCCGCGCTGTATATTATATCCGACGTGTTTGGAGAGGGTTTGTACCCGTAGCATTAAAAGACATGGCTGTATGGGCTAGATCCCTTTGCCTTCCCTATCAACTCATATGCCGTCGTCGGGAGAAAAGAAACAAAAAAGAAGAGTCCTTCGCGCCATTTTGCGTGGACATGTCAAGTGCAAGTTTTTGTTTTGTGAATTAATTTACTGTGGATAATATTGGTCAAAAGTGGTGTTGCTTGGTTTAATAATGTGCTACAATGTGAATAATTATGGAAAACGATAAATTGGACTTTAAATATGGGGCACAAGTTGCAGTTTATTTTTTGCGGTTTTCCCGCGCTGTCAACTCCCATATTTTACCCGACGTATTTGAGCTATGGTGCCGCGAGTGACTCCAAGAAAAGCATCAAATTCTGCAGCATCTGGAATTTGATGATGACCTGATTAACTCATGAATAGGAAAGATATATTACGTCAGACTTGGCTGTATGGGCTAGACCCTTTGCCTTCCCTATCATCTCATTCATCATCCATCGGGAGAAGAGAACAAAAAAAAATCATCCCAAAATATGCAAACCCAACGTTCAATTTTAATAAAACTTTTATAAACATTCATATCTAAGCTATGTCCCTTCTTTGTTTCTCATTCACGTATAGACATTTTTACCGCACTGTCTTTGTCAAAGAAATGTGGCAGATTTTTCTCTATTCCGAAACGGAACTACACACACGCACAAGCCAAAATATGCACCCCCATACCGTAGCCACTATCGCTGCGCGTACATATAAATTTGGAGACTTATATATCGTCATGATCGTAGAACAGTGTTGGATTTAAAAAAATACACATAATTTTGCATTATTTCGATAGCAAATAATAGGAATTATATATATATATATATATATATATTATAACTTAATTAAAAAAATCTGATTTTATATATAGTTTTATATTGTTTATGGTCTGTAATTTATAATGCAAATGTTAGAAAGGGTTCCAAAATTAAATCTAGAAGGTTTGCCCTTATTACGAGACTGTATTAACATAAAAAAGAAGAGACAAAAAAACAGTTTAAATAACTTTAAATGGCCGCCATGAAAATTTTAAATATAGCAGATCCGTCACTGTTCTACGATCATGACGATATATCTGTCGCACGCTGAAGATGTGGAACGTTCTCGCACCCAGTATCGAAGTGTAACAAGCCCAGCATAGTGGTAGGGACTGGTTTCGGCCGTCTGTGGCTGGCGTTAGTTGCTTCCATTGTTGGACCTCGCGTACCGCTTACTATCAGATGGGTGCAATGAAACATGTGCTCACTGATAAAAATAAAAAAAAAATTGGAACCCAGAGACGACATAGATTATGACGTCATAAGCGAAACACAACATGTGATCCCAATGTCATATACTACATATCTGTCTGTTTAATTTGCCCATATTACCTACTTAACCGATTTTGTTGATATTTGGTAGCATTGTTCCCAGATTTAAACATGACGTCATCTAAACATTTTTCTCCCGACTACTTTATTACACGAGCAGCGCCGGGTCAAACAGCTAGTCTTATAAAAGAACAACACAGATTTTCAAACTTTATTACTAGAGCTTTAAAGACGAAATTCGCTTGCTGCCTACATGAGCTTATTCACGTAACCGCAATGAGATTATATTGCACGGAATTATCGCACTTATAGCTAAAGCTATACAGGTTATTTTGGTGTGAACGAATTTATTTTAACGAGATAAGCAGAGGAGATTTTGTGCATTTCACATCGCGCCGGAGGCACACTTAGGGACACGTATCGATACTGTATTCATGAGTATTCGAATAAAAACTATCGAGTACTTCTTGTACTCGGTACCGAAAGGAATCGATCGATGCCAGAAGCAATTGATAGTTTTTTAAAATTATAATTTTAAAAAAATATTTTGGCAAAATTTAAATACACGAATGCACAAGCCAAGTTTCGTTAAATTATTCATTTGGAAGTAAATGGAATTAAGGCATTATCTTAATTATAAAATATTATATATTATAATGCTAATTGTTACTCCGGCTTATCAACCTCGACTTTACGGTATTTCTATGATGGAGAAGGTGATAAGAGGCAAAGGGTCTAGCCCATATAGTCAACTCTGACGAATTATATCTTTATTTTTTTACGAGTTAATGAGATTATCATCAATTTTCAGATGTTGCAGAATTTGGAAAACAGTTAGTATTAGTGAAACCGGGACCGACGGCTTAACGTGCTCACCAAGGCACGGGAACTGTGGTGTTGTAAATCTATGACAAATGTACGTAAGAAAAGTGTACATATTTCTCATTGGTACATGCCGGGTAAGTTTGAACCGACCTTTGTAGAATGGGGTGTGTCAGGCAAAGTTTTTTGTAGATGTCGCTAGCGGCAATGGTACCTTGTTTACTCCTATATCGCATCACTTTATTAAATGTTTTCTAGTTTTTCATTTTTATAACAGAAAAATGTATTTTAGCTTAACGTTATCTACCTTAAAAGACGAATTAGGAAAGCGAACACCGTCTTTAAAAAGAAAAAAGGTTTAATTAATAGAACGGCAATTTTGAGATCACCATATCCTTGATTTCGCTTGGAAATTTCGATTTGTACACTTAAAAGTTGCTCACTTCGGCATAATATGCAGAAAATAATAAATTTCGTAATAAAAATACAAGTTTTCTATGCAACTGACAGTTATATTAGGTACCATCTATCATGCGGCATCTATCGTGATACACCCCATTAAAGGAACGCGTTCTTACAACCGAGTCACCACCGCACCTTACCAACATTACCAACAATATCTTCAGTAAATTAATTTACAAAACAAAAACTTGCATTTGACATGTCCGCGCAAAAAGGCGGGAATGAGTACATTATTCATTTTCAAAATAATATTTGTACATACTGGTTTAGTGGTATCGATATACCCAAGACGAAAAGTACTCAATATTTTTTCCGTGTCCCTCCCTAGGCACGTTGCGTACGGTGAGCTTCTACTGATTATAAAATTCTAACGTCACTTTCAAGAGTGCTTTTCACATCACTTCGAATGCCTATAAGCTTTGAAATAAATCATGAGATTCTAAATGTCATTTATCTTAAAATATTCGTAGAAATGACAAAACTTCAAACATTATATAAACATATATTTGTTCGACTTGATGTGGTCTTTAGGAATATATTTATTCGAAGTAGATACAAAAATATTAAAATAAAATAGATCAAGAAACGAATTATAACTAAACTAAAAATACCTATGAAATTAAAACTATTCTACAAAACAAACTAAGGGCTTACCACGAGGGAGGGTACCTAAAACGCTCGCCGCATTTCCTCGTTGAATTATAATCGAAATATTCTGTTTTAGGTAGTTATGGCATTTGGGATCGCCACACTCTTGAAAAATTCGTTTACCCAGCTCTTTTATGAATTTGTGGGTATCAAGAGAATATACCCCCATTGTTTCAACCCCAAATGCCACAAAGTTATAATTTTGTTTAATTATATTTGATGTGCTTTTTAAATTCGGCTGTATGAGCAGCCGAACCGGCCTTTTTTGATGTAGAGGAAATGTGGCAAGCAGCAAAGGTATCCACACAGGTGGCATCCCAAACAAGACATCTTCCCTCACTCCATGGTACAAGAGACATACCATCCGGCCTATCACAACGTGAAAGTCCTGATGGTTCAAGGACGGACGGGATTTTAGCAGACCATAAACCTCTCTTTATAAACTCATTTAAGGCTTGGTGTCTGGAGAATCTGGCTGCGCTCTTTTGATAACTAATATACGGGATATTAGGAATGTTCGATTTTCAGATATGACGGAGTAGTTACTTCTACTTAAGCTAAAATTTGAACCAATCTACGCAGGATTTACACTGGTTGGCGAAAAAGGCATATTTCAGTCATAAATTTAGCGCCTGCTCTCCCACACACGATTAACCCAGAACCTGTTCAATAAATCTATAGTTGTCTATGAAACTTGCTTCAGATTTAAGACTTGACTTTAAAAATAAATTAATGTTTTTTTACATATTTGATGCTATAAATAATACATATTGTGTTTGTACAAAATATGTAGTATAAATTAAGAAAATGCAGTCCCTCCACAGATGCATCCGAGTCTGCACACGGCGGCTTGCAGCGCATTGTGGACTGGTGATGTTAAGTATAGTGCGGATCTGGTCAGACCAACGTATCGGGCTCCGGCCACGGGGTCTTTTGCCTTCAATTTTGCCCGTGATCACCAGCTTTTCCTATATGACCTAAATACTGAAAGAGTTAAGCTCCCTAAGTATTGATACATTGGTTCTCCGCGCTGTCCACGGAATGCGCAACATACATCTCCAGCGACACATCTCAAAGGCGTCGACGAAAATATAATTAAACAACAAGAAAAACAAATTATCAAGGTGCACTTGAGAATCAGTGTAACTTTCAAAAACTTTCATTGCCAATATTTTACCAACAAGATAGGTAGCCAAACGATAATAGTGTCCCTATCGGTATCTGGTGATAACATGATAAAAAAAATGATAGTAGACAGTATACTTTAATATTCCATCAGATAATGCATGTTAAGAGTCCTTATTTATGAATGAAATGGAACTTTTTTAATAAATTGAATGAAAAACATTATGGCAATATCAACCGGTCTGCTAAAAGCACTGCTCAGCAAACGGTATTTTATAAAAATTGGTTTGTAATGTAACTAGCAACCCTCATCAACCCCCGCCAGCGACCTTCTTTAGATCATCAGTCCATCTGGCCGGGGGTCGTCCCACTCTGCATCGTCCCGCTCCACTCTAGAACTTGTTTGCCCTATGGTAGTAGTCGGTTAATTGCCACTTCAGCTTGCTAATTTTCAATGCTATGTCTGTAACTTTGTTTCTCTAACGAAATTAAAACAATATCTAGTTTCCAAAAATATCTAGTTTGACTAAGTATAACCTAAGAAACAAGAATGAAATCTATACAAGGCAAACCAGGTTGAGAAAAACGTTTAAACAAGGTTTGCCGTTGAAAATTACATTATACAATAAACTACCTGAGATTATAACTAGACTACAACCAAATGAATTTAAAACAAAATTGAAACTCTTTTTTCAAAATAATGCTTTTTATAACCTGTCAGAATTTATTGACATGCCTTTGACGGAAAATTCTTTTAAATAGTTGTATAGTTTTGTGGTCTTATGCCTTCTACTGTATTGTGTTCCTATGCTCCTTTGTCTACGATGCATGGTGTTAATAGAATTATTGTTATTATTTTAAAATTTGTTAACTGACATAGCAAAATATAACGATTGTTATATAGGTGAAATATACAAATGTACAAAATAAAGTTTCTTATTGTATCCACCAGAGAAATACCGAGCATAGCTCTCTCCATAGATAGCTGGAATTTGTTGACCAGACTCACTGTCAGTGTCCACGTCTCGGCTCCGTACGACATCACTGGAAGGACGCCCTGGTTGAAGACTTTCGTCTTTAAATATGTGTTAAGTTAGCTTAAGTTTAGGTATTAAGGTTATAAATTCTATATATCTCTGTCTCTATGCATTGCAAAACTACTTGACCGATCGGGATGAAACTTTGGGAATATGTTGTGTAAACATCGGGGAAGGTTTCTGACATATTAGATTGCATAATAAGTAAATCTTAACATATAAAACAAAGTCGGGTTTGTTAGAACACTTATAACTCGAGAACGGCTGGACAGATTTTCACGGTTTTTGATTTCGGTATTTTCCAATACAAAAAGTTCGTGGGTTTCGTACCTGTCAAATAATGTTGGTTGTCAATAATGGGTGCGTTCAGAAATTTATAATAAGCTTGACCATTCAATGACTGTTAGGTGGTACGAAGTTCGCCGGGTCAGCTCGTACTTATATACAGGGCGTGGCGTAAAGTGGTCCAACGTTAAGGCGGCGTACAACGTTAATGTAAACTTCAAAAGATAATAAATAAAAATATAAAACTGAAATTTTAATCCTTGTCTTTAACTAATCATGCACATCAAGATGTGAGGTGTAAAAAAATGTACTACACGGTCAGTGCCCATTATTTTAATAAGTTGTCCATTTAGTACAGTTAAAAAAAAATAGACAGTTACTCCTATCATTATAAAATTTGCAGTTAAACTTGAAAATGGTAAAAAATGCAATTAATTTATCGCTTTTGTTAGTCATTTGGACCCTATTTAAAGTTTGTGTTGCGGTATTTGAGTTAGACATGTGTAAGTTACAGTCACATTAATAAAATGTTTTTCGATTTTTTTACTAAAATTAAAAAAATATTATTCAAATACCTATAGTTTAAAATTTATTGATGCTTGGATCTAATACAGCACTTGAATGTTGCTTTTAAAGGTTTTGTTATTGTTGTATTGACAATAATTAATAAATTTAAATTTGTTAGCAGATACCAAACTATTAATACCTGAAATGTAATTTAAACGAAAACTAAAATACTATTTACTGTCACATGTCTTTTATACAATAAACGAATACTTAAATGTTTAAAACATATTCATATTCCGAAACAACCGAACATTTATTATTGGTACCCATAAAATCAACAGTTCTTATAATAATCCTATTATCCGTATGTGTCGACTATTTAATGACCTTACCAGCGATACTGTGAATCTAGACATTTTCAACCCAAATGTTAGTCTATTTAAGAGAAGTGTTATTGATGGTAAACTAACGTAAAGTGACTTTTTACTATTCTGATATTGACTTATACTAATAACCTAACCTATGATGTAACTTTCAACGTAAATTGACATTAATAATAACATATTTATTCTCGTATATAGTATTAATATATTGATAATAATAAAATGGATGAAAAATTTTTTAAACTGAAAAACACAGTTGACTCTAATCATCCAAGTAGCTATGTGTAGCATGCCGTATACACTGCCCTTGGGTTGCAATTCCGACCTTATGAATTATTATAAATTTGTGCTTGATATGTATTAATTGTAACCTGTTAGTGTACCTTAAATAATAAATAAATATTATGTATTTTCTATTGTATTGCTCTTTTTTATTATTTTATCTTGTATATTTTTGTTTAAATATATTTTGATAAAATTTGTACACCATACTATGGTAGAATTTGTTGAGATAATATTTTGTAAACACCATTGTTACACAAATTCTAAAGCAAATATTTTTTTATTTCTTTCTTTCTCGTAGTAGGTTGCTTTCATACGTGTCGCTAGTAAGGGATTGATGAGATTGGGGCTTATTCATTACGAATCCCTATACAGGCAAATAAACTCTTTTTGCTCACCATGCACAGTGGCTGGGTTCCCCTAAAACCGACCATGCGGGCAAAACTGCTCATGACTTTGCTCTGACATACGGTCTGACTCAACTGGTAACCCAGAACACCAGGATTCCAGATGTAGTCGGACATACACCTTCCTTACTTGACCTACTGCTGACGAGCCATGCTACCGGCTACAATGTTTCAGTTTTAGCCCCTCTCGGTGGTTCGGACCATTGCCTGGTAAGTACGACAGTGCCGCGTGCTCCGCCTCCTCCTCGGATGGGCGTCGAGCGTATCGTGTGGCACTACTCGTCAGCAGACTGGGATGGACTGCGTGAGTACTACGCATCCATCCCATGGAAGCTTCGCTGCCTTAAGGACGATGACCCATCCAGGTCTGCGGCTGCCGTTGCTGATGAGATACTTCTGGGAATGGAATATTACATTCCCTTCTCCAGAGTCATCAGCAGCGGCAAAAGCAGACCTTGGTTTAACAACTATTGTGCCTCGGCTGTAGCAGCCAAAAACACTGCATACCGGGCATGGGTGAGAGGTCAGGCTCACTCTGACCCCAATATTAGTTCCTTAAAGTCAGCTTATAACAAAGCTTCTAAGGTTTGCAGGAAGGTGTTTGTCAGAGCTCAGTCCCAGCGCGTCTCTCAGATTGGCCGAGACCTAGCCGCGCGACCAAGAGGAAGTCGCAGTTTCTGGCAACTGGCCAAATCTGTAGAGACCAACTTCTGTCGCTCCTCATTGCCACCTCTGCGATATCCGGATGGATCACTAGCCCACACCGCTAAAGAGAAAGCCGACTACTTGGGCAAACTCTTTGCGGCTAACTCTCGACTCGACGACGGGAATGCGCAGCCCCCCACACTGCCTTGTTGCGGCACTTCAATGCGCGATTTACGCATTCGGCAGTGTGATGTGCGGGCAGTGCTCCGATCGCTCGATGTTCGCAAGGCTAATGGTCCTGATGGTATCCCAGCAGTAGTTCTTAAGAGGTGTGCACCTGAGTTGACTCCAGCCCTCACGCGCCTTTTCCGTCAGTCATACTCCTCTGGTGTTGTGCCGGAAACATGGAAGGTGGCCAACGTGCAGCCCGTTCCGAAGAAGGGAGATCGTTCAGATCCTTCCAACTACCGCCCCATTGCCGTAACCTCAGTACTGTGTAAAGTAATGGAACGAATAATCAACGCCCAACTCGTTAGATATCTAGAGGATCACTCCGTAATACATGACCGCCAATATGGCTTCCGTCCAAAACGGTCAACGGGTGATCTTCTAGCATTCGTATACCACGTCTGGGGTGAGGCAATGGACAAATATGGTGAATCATTGGCGGTCAGTCTGGACATCTCCAAGGCCTTCGATAGGGTTTGGCACAAGGCTTTACTGTCCAAGTTGCCGGCATATGGTCTGCCCCCACGGCTGGTGGACTGGATAGCTGGCTTCCTACATGAGCGCAGCATTCGTGTCCTTGTAGATGGGAATGCGTCTGATCTCATGTCAGTGAACGCCGGCGTACCGCAGGGCTCTGTGTTGTCACCAACACTCTTCCTTCTGCATATCAATGATATGTTGTCTCTGGGCAACATTCATTGTTATGCAGATGACAGCACGGCTCACGGGCGGTATCTGAGTCCTCGAGCTTTGGTGGGCAACCAACTAGAGGAGTCACGGCGCATTATGACGGCAGAACTGGACGACACCCTCCACAAAATCTATTTGTGGGGTGTTCAAAATCTTGTCCAGTTCAATGCCAACAAGACCCAGGCTTGCGCGTTGACGGCCAAGAAGTCCCCCTTCTCTCCTCCCCCTACTCTTCAGAGCACCACGCTGGACCTACAACCCAGCTTCAACATTCTCGGGGTGGAAATACGCTCAGACCTTAGCCACCGGAACTACATTGAGAGCATCACCAAAACAGCGTCAAGAAAGCTCGGAATACTGAACAAGGTGAAGCGGTTTTTTCCGCCTTCAATTAGACTGTTGCTGTACAAAGCACAGATCAGATCATGTATAGAATACTGTTCTCACCTTTGGGATGGTTCCGCCAAGTACCTCACAGATGCTCTCGATGTCCTGCAGAGGCGAGCTGTACGAATTGTGGACGATGCCACTACATCTGGAACTCTCGAATCCCTGCAGCTTCGCCGAGATGTGGCTTCTCTGAGCGTGTTCTACCGGCTATACTATGGTGAGTGCTCCGAAGAACTCTATAACCTAATCCCTCCCTCTCCATTCCGCAACCGAACCACACGCACAGGTCAGAATATGCACCCACATACCGTAGTCACCATCCCTTCGCGTACATATAAATTTGGGGACTCATACATCTGTCGTACGATAAAGATGTGGAATGCTCTTCCAGCCTCTGTGTTTCCACTTTCCTATAATTTGGAGTCCTTCAAGCGAAGTGTGAAAAAGCATCTAGTCAAGCCGGCATAGTGTTAGGGACTGATGGCAGTTACGAGTGTCTGACTTCAGTTGCTAACATTCATGGACCTTGCGCGCCACTTACCATCAGGTGGGCCCAAGGTCACATGTCGTGCTAGTATAAAAAAAAAAAAAAAAAAAAAAAAAAAAAAAAAAACGTAGTTGACGGTTGCCCAATCTGTGTAAGGCTCACTAATTGCGTCACAAATGGCCCCAGTCGCTTCTGTTCCCTCTTCACAGATCCTCGGTTGACGTAACCCGTAATATGAGAATTTACCTCAATTGGAAACGGTGCCGTCAGCACAAGAATGGTTCCCCTTCTAATAACTGTGCAATGTGCATGAGCCCATAGGACCGTAATCGAGCGACGCGACCGACGGACCATTACCGTATCGTAGTTTTTTTGCTTTAGAGCATAAAGGAAGACTGGAACTTTTTGAGTAAAACGTGCAAATGTTTTTTTCTTTTTTTACTATAGTTTTATGTTTTGGATTTATTATACGCTCGGTTCATGTGATGTTAATGACTAGAACACTCTTCTTAACGTATTTATATCAGAATACGAACTAACAAGCTTTTTAAGCGGATTAATCTGCGATCAAGGATTCAACTAGATTAATAGTTACATACACAATTACTGCGAGAAACTGGAAAAAGGACCTGCAGCCCTATTCTGTTACTTAAGCGCAAACGTTATATAATGGAATACGTTAACTATATATACTATATCACGCTATTCAAGTTGATATTTGAACGGCCGCTGTCAAGGTCGAGCGCTTATAGAGTTGAGAATTAAATAAAATTTTGTAATTATAACGCAAGCTCTGACGTAAATTACAAAATCCACTAATAACATTTGAATGAAACTGACAGTTTTTTATGGAGATCTGTCGCTTTTCATTCGAATATATCGAACCGTCCCACAAGTGGAAAGCGCCAGAATTAGACCCCTGCGCTACACGTACATGCTATCTCTTTCTCTTAATAATGTACGACAAACAAAGTGATCGGTCAGAAATAAAATAACTTAAATGCTACTAAATATTTATCACAATATCAACCTAATTCATTTAAACATAAGTAATAAATTGCCCCGACAGCCCTCTGCATTTTAACACGTCCTCATGTTGGCCGTAGTGGGAAGCACTGTCGGAAATATCAGCACACAATTATTTTGTGATGATATTTCTTTCGCCGTTTTTATAGCCGTCACCTATAATCTAGTTGATGCTAGATCTTTTATTTATTTATTTATTTAACATTTGGAATACAAACGGAGATCATGGCTAAAGTAAGCATTTAACAACAGATATTTAACAATATGTGAGCCAGATTCCATAAAAAGTTTTCAAATTTGTACATTGATTGGGGTGAGTTAGCAAAATTTAAACCTTAACAGAATTAACAAACAACTGAATGATAAACTTAAATAAAACTAAACTTAAACTAAAAGCTTCAAATTACATATGGTCACAGTGGCCTGGTCTAATAACAAAACAACAATGAAAAATTATAAGTTTAACTGCAATGCTCGAAGAACTATCAGAGTTGTTGTAGTATGGAGCATACGCTTGACTTAAAAACTTCCTTTGAGCCAAAGAATAGATCAGCATCGCACAATAAGTCATCGAATGTCTCACACATTCTACGCAGTGGTTCACGAGCTCCATTTTTAGTTGAATTAAGTACAGGTAAAATAGTCGTCTTCGAGGCCTCAAGAATCGATGGGATTAATAATATAGCTAATATTTTCAAAGATTTATGTATCAATAGTTTATGTTATATAGAAATCATATATTTGTTTTTAGTAAAATAGAAATACGAAAAAGGGTAGGTATGAAACGAATAGGGACAAAAATAAGGAAAGGCATGCTTCGGTTCGGGCATGTTGAAAGGATGAATGAAGAGAGATTGACGAACCAGATATATAATGCGAAAGTTGTGGGTAAAAGAGGCCCTGGCAGACCTAGACTCTAGACTGAAAGTGCGTTGAAAAGCCATCGAAACAAAAGGGCATGTATGAAGAGGTTGTTGAATGTCGAAGAAGCGAAAGAGGTATGTCGTGACCGTGACAAGTGGCGCTCAGTTGTCTCTGCCTACCCCGCAAGGAATTTGGCGTGAAGATATTTATGTATGTAGTAAAATAGAGGAAAATAGTTTTAAATGTTTTTGCAATTTATGCCTGTCTAAAATTAGGTAGGTTTTATTTCCTAGAAAATTGATAGACTAGACTTCTCAAAGGTACACTTGCACTAGACTAGATCGTCCGATACAACGCTACCAAAGCAATAAAAAAATGTTATTAATTTATAAATATAATATGTCCTTTCAATGGCTTGATTAAAACATGATAAATATTAGCGAAATTCTAGGTCTGTGGGTAAACCACCTAAAGACCAAATACCTATATGAAATTCAGTATTCATTATGCGTCATTTAATGAAATAGAAAATGCTCAGACAAAAATTGGGTACCACTTACTGATTTAGGTCAATTGGTAACATTGTGAAACGCCGATGAATGATTTAATACCAGAAGTGCATGCATCTATGACTCATTCTAATTTGTTTATCAAAACACCGGAAAAGACGTGAATTGAGGTATTATACACTACCGGAAGAGTTTTAGAGCGTACTGACGGATAAGGGTACTAAGGAGAGAAGTTGGTGCGTAATACATAATGTATATCATATAATATAATATTATTATTATTTACCTCGGAGCCCGGAATGTTCACCCACACAAATGTCGATGTGGGGAACAAGTGAAAAATCTCGGACACCACGGTCTTTGTTGTGCTAGAAATTATTGCCGCATTCCTCGTCATGCGGCTCTCAACGACATCATTCATAGGGCTCTTGTCACTGCTGCAGTAGGTACCCGCTATCCTAGAACCCGACCATGACCGTTGGCCCGTGGAACCTTAGGCGGTCTCTGGTGCGGGATGTGTAGACACATTCATCTCACATCCAGGCAACCTCATCCAACGCGAGGAGTGCGGCGGTTTCTGCTGAGAACCTCAAGCTGCGCAAATACGCCAACCTCGGTACAGGTTATGAGTTTGCGCCGTTTGGGGTCGGAACAAGCGTCTGGCCAAGGAGTTGTCGAAGCGGCTGACGGAGAAATCTGGAGACAGCCTCGCTATACAGAGAGGAAATGTTGCCAGTCTTCTTGGGACTATCTTTGTTGGGTTTCTTGGAGACATTTTTTTATTATATTACATTTTTTATGTAGGTAGTTTGTTTTTTTTATATTTATATATATATAATATTCTTAATATTATTATGACAAACTTCTTTAGATTAAACTTTATCAAATTATTGTTACTAAAATATTTTTATGTAATGACCGCCTCCGTGGTCTAGTGGTAACAAACGTTGCCGTGAACTCGGGAGGTCGTGGGTTCGATTCCCACCGGGGGCAAGTTGTACATTGTATAATTTGTCTCGGTCTGGGTGTTTATACGAGTATGGTAATATGTATATATATACAAAAAAAAAAGTATAATATGTAGTTTATCAACTATCTAGTTTCCGTAACACAAGCCTCGTAGCTTACCACGGAAACTAGATGGCGCTGTGTGACCTGTCTGGAAATATTTATTTATATTATTTTGTAAATTTGTTAGTTTTTGTTAATTTTTTTGTTTTTGTTTTAACAGTAATAATTCTTCTTCTTTTTATATTGGTGAATGCTGGGACACCTAGTTGGTACATATATTAGATAAGTTATAATTATACTATGTTGTGTGTGATAATATATGTACTGCTGTGTGTACTATATAAATAAATAAAATATTATTCGATGTATATATCCACTGATTTAAATTTTTTATATGGTGCGTCATATACCTAGTTTTTATATTTACATAATCATATTACCATTATAAAATAATACTCCCTCGTGTACAATGTACGAGTACATATGCTATGGTATGACTTGAGGATTTAATTCTTATGTTTCCAGTGCAAACATATTATATTTTTTCTTTAAATTAACATTCAGTCATGTTATTTTAACATAAATCAAATCTTATGTGTACATATTACATACTTGCTCATCAACACCTCGGGAGACAAAAGGGCTAGGCTATAGTTGGGCCAAAGGATCAGCATTGCTATTCGATCCTTGTCACTTTGCCCATTGGCAGCGATTTTTTGTTTTAGTTTTATTATAAAGTTTTTTTTTAATTGGTAGTAATTTATATGTTTTAAAAGTTAAAAGTTTTTAGATTATTTAATAATTTCGTTTTTTAAAAATCATTGTACATTGCTATAGTATGAGTTGTAGGATATAAAATAATGTAAACACTTTGTACAAGTAGGTAGATTTATTTTATTTTATTATAGCCTCTGATATAACCATGTTATGAATGTTTTCATTGTTTATTATTTAAAGTCTAATTACAGTTATGTTGTTAAAGGTTATCCTCATACAATGTGAAAATAATTGTTGATAATTTAGTTTTATACCAAGCCATTTGGTTGCCAAATAAAAAAGAACTTAATGTTACGACAACGTTTGCACTTGAACTATGAACTGACCCGAAGAATACTTGAGCAACAAGTTATATTGATTCAATCTTGCTTATTTTTTGCAAATTTAAATTTAGCACAGACATCATATACTTTAGCCAAACCCAATATTATATCAATCTTTTTTTTGTTTTCTTACAGGACGCTTGCAGTAGTCTCGATCCTATCTATTTTAGAACCAACCGGTCTGAGTCGAGACGATGGCAAGCGTCCAGACGGAATGACATTAGTTCTTTGGAGATTGGGCCAATCAGGATTTTACCTGTTGGGATTCCCTAGACCCTTCACACCTTCAAGGCACTTCTGTTAAAGCTGATTCTGCATCGAAACAAGCTCAGATCAGCAAGCGTATAAAATATGAAACGATTTGCAATAGTTACTTATTTTCAACGTTTGCTGTAGAATCGATGGGCCCGTGGGGATCAGAACTGAAAGCTTTCTATAAAGATATTGTTCATAGGCTTATTCACGTCTCTGGTGACAATAGCGCTGGCAGATTTTTTCTCTTAAAAATTAAGTATTATAATTCACAGGGGAAATGCTGCTAGTGTATTGGGCACCATACCACAGGATAGCGATTTGGTTGAGCTATTTTTTTTTTGTGAGTAGGTTTGTTTTTTTTTTAGGTTAATTTTAGTTTTTGTTATAATATAGTTAAATAAATTTAAGGTTTTGTTTAAAAGTAAACATTTATATTTGGTTCAGATTACTGGATGTGTGAATCATCACGACCGTTTCCCTTTCGGGGTGGTCAGAAACCACGCTTATAAATAAGCGGATTCACATTTAGCCAACTTTACTATAGGCCAGTCATGACAAGTGGCAAGCTCGTCGATGTCTCCAGCGTACCAAACTTGAGAAATATCACAAATAAATTAAAAATTATTTAAATGTATTTATTTACATTAATAAATATTTTTGTGTACCGGTACCTCTGGATGGAGTATACTATTTGACTTTGTTGTGGGTAAACTAAATATAGATAAAGTATTGGGTATGGATAGCATACATCTCACAGTCTCGGTTCGCGTATGACATAGTCATAATAGCTAGCTCGCTGCAGGATCTTAGCGGAATGCTGAACGGGTCAAACGTGGCGCCCAGCAGGCTGGTCTCGGAATGAACTTGGAAGCCTACTTCAGCAAAGAAGTCGATAGATGCATTCAGCTGGGCTGGGGAGCATTCGGGAAGTTGCGCCACATTTTCCTATCGGACATAGCTACTACAGCGTGAAGACCAAAAGTTTTGTTCTATGCGTTCTTCCAGTATTGTCGTACGGAGCAGAGACGTGGACACTGGGCTGACAGAGCCTTGGCCAGAGTCCACAAGCTTAGCGAGCTATGCTCAGTATTTCTCTGATGGATAAAGTCCGAAACGTGAACATCCGTCAGAGAACCAAAGTTGCCGACTAAGCCTTCAAAATGAGCTGATGTGGGAATGGGCCGGATACGTCTGTCGCAGAATCGATGCCCGTTGGAGTACCTACCACTCTGAATAACTGTTTTTCTTGGATATACATAGTTGTTAATATTACCATTAATCTTATCTTATTAGTTAGTCAGTGGAGATGCCTAGGTCATTTCCATGGTTTAACGGTTAAAAGATTTACCTACCTGCTCACATTTATCTTAAATGTAAAAAACATTGATTGTCTATTAGATATTATTTTACCTACCTAAAAGTATCTCAATACTTTTGACTTGCAAATCTCCTGCATGAGGAGTGCCAAATTTCGGTACATTATGATTATGTTTGTTAGTGAATTTATTTAGATAATGTTTTCAAATCTTTTAAATTGAGTAGTAACCCACCAATACAATGACGACAGACCAAATGATTTAAATCTTAGGTAGATAGGTATTCAATAAAATACTAAGTAATAATACCTAATTGTTTAGTAGGATTACACTTTTAGATTGGATAAAGCACCTAAAACGAATGTTAGTTTAAGGCCATTAAATAAAGAACTAACTACCTTTAAGAAATGAATTTCAGTCATAGTTAAAATTGGTTGGTTAATAATGGAAATAAAAGTCAGATAATATTGTAAGTAAATTTATTAGTAATATTTTTAGGATTGGGTTAGTAACAAAGGAATTTGGGAGTTTGTCAAAGTTGTAATAACAGAAAGAAAAATCAAACCATTAATGTTAGTAAATTTATTAGGAATATTCTTCAAAGTTGGGTTAGGAGTCTTGGGAGTGAGGAACCTAAAACAAAGCAAGAAAGGTTAGTTAGAGGCAAGACTAACTACTGTAAGAAGAGTAGCTTTAATTTAATCTAAAGATACAATAACTAACTACTTAGTCCCTGAACCAATAATATACGTGTTTTTTTTTTTAATCTAATGATTGCTTGTTTGTAAGTATTGGATAAGGAGAACTAAACAAATTAAGCAACTAATACTGTAGGTAAATCTAAAGATACTAACTACATTCCTTACAACAAATAATGTATTAAATTCCTTTGAATTAGGTATGAGTATGGTTGAAAATCAGGATAGGAAAAGAAGGAAGAAAGACAGGACAAGACTTAATAGTATTGCAATAAATAACTTATGATAGTTTGCTCATCAGAAAGAGCACAGTGAGAGTCAGTATTTAACCAGTAGATAACAAAATGTGGGTAGAAGCTTTTAGACACAATAACTATTCTGTTTTCACTAGGTAAAGACCAAATATGTTTATGAAGTAATGACTAGTAACTTATGTTAAGTTTTTAAGCTAGGTACGGTATATGTGTAGGTTCACCAACATCAAAGCACCGTCACCGCTTTCGATTTCATACGATAACCAAGTTAATTAACAACGAGAAATATAGTCATTAATCTACCAATAGTGGTAACCATAATCTACCGAATATAGTAAATATATAATAGTATTGAAATACCGTCACTTCCGAACAGCCAGCGATTAGGCCTAAACTACGTCCCGGTATAAAACCAGGCGCACAGCAAAGCACGTTCTAACTAAATAATAACTATTAAAACAAGTAAATTATACGCATTAAACTATTCTTACCTTATCCACAGATATTAATCCAATTGTACATCCAAAAATAAAGGCACTAATGATTCGAATTCGTAGAATTTTGACCAAAATAACACCAACATGCGCATGTACGCAGTCTTCGTTTGAACCAAGTTTGGTTTGTTTACACTTCACACTTGATTATAAACAGAATTGATCACTTTATAGAGTAAAATTTATATTTTAATCATGCTTGATTATTGTTTATTTGATCCACAAAGTTTCACTCAAAGTGCACTATAGATGGACACTTGCTACATAATTTGTTTTAAAACAATACACTAAATGGAATCAGTGATTTCACGGACATCAAGGAAATACTGTTACAGGGAAGTTTATAAAGTAGGGCTGTCCTAAACAGCTGTTCACTCTGGGATTAGTGCCGCTAGAAATCGATAACAGCCGATTTTTACAACGAAGTCTACAACCTATATCACTACTAGAATCATCACACGAATTCACAACACTAATGCACCGGTATAGTATTAATCCTATTTCGAAATTTGTTCTCTATGTTCAATTACAAAGTAAACAAGATTCCCTTTCGTTATAATTATGAATTAAGACTATTTAGGACTACAGTTTTTTTTTATTGTTACTGTTGAGTATTATTCACACACGATTTAGGTGGTATATTTGTATTTTTTTTGTGTGTTCTTTTGTTATGGCATGATAATTAACGAATTGACGCTCGTTCGCTGGCGCGTTCGCGAAGTGACTGGCGGGCGGCGGGCGGCGGCGCGCGGAGCGAGGGGCGGGGCGCAGGCGGACCGACTCAGCGCCGAACGGAATGCTATTGTAGGAGAACTTGCCCGCCACTTTTTTCTCTCGATTCTGGTCAAACGAGTTTGGTATACAACCTGCATAGTAGAGATTCTGCCATTCTCGGAACGAAAGGCTTCCTAAAAATCTAGAATAACATCGGGCCCCAAATCAAGAAAAACTGCAGCAAGTCTTATTATTTCTGTTTTACAGTTCTAAAATTATAATAAAATCGCTAGTTCCTAGGTATTCAAACTGATTTTAAAGGCGAGTATTTTTGATGACAAGCGTGCTTGGTCGTAATTTATTTCAAATGTTATTTGTGTACATATGTCTTAGTTGCACACTAGCTGAAGGAGAATTAAAAAGCCTTCGTAACAAAAGGGCATGTATGAAGAGGTTGATGAATGTCGATGAAGCGAAAGAGGTATGTCGTGATCGTGTCAAGTGGCGCTCAATTGTCTCTGCCTACCCCGTAAGGGATCTGGCGTGAAGATATGTATGTATGTATGTATATGTCTTAGTTTATAATATGACAATGCCTCTTTACAGCAACTATAATTTAAGTGACACCTTAAACTGTTTTTGTTTTAGCTAAAGTATGACAATGCCTTTTTACAGCAGCTATAATTTATGTGACATTTTAATAATGTTTTAGCTTATAGTATGACAATGCCACTTTACAGGAGCTATAATCTTAGTGACATCCTCATAATTGTTTTCGTCTTAGCTTGTAGTATGACAATGCCTCATTACAGCAGCTATAATCCTTGGTGTATTTATTTTATAATTGTGTATGTCTTAGTTTATAATATGACAATGCCTATTTACAGCAGCTATAATTTTAAGATTATAATTATGTAATTTGGCTTGTAATGTGCTGCTCCAAATACAAGCTATTTCCCAGAAAGTAAGCTTTTCGTTATATTAATTAATTTTTTGACATGTAAAAGCGCAGGATACATTATATTTATTGTCCTATTCCTACTTACAAAATAAATAAACTAACTATGTATGTTTTTTCTATGCTTCCCCATAAAAACAGTAAATTTAAAAGTTACAGTCAGTTTCTAAGCACGCTTTATAGGTAAAATTACAATATAATCACGACCGCAATGTCTTTTTCGGGGTGGTCAGAAATCATGCTCTTTAAAGAGTGCACATCTAGCCAAATTCATTCTTCTCATCTCTCTCCCATACACAATGGACTCGGCATCCGGCGAATTTATGGAATGCCAAGATTTTTGTCTTCTTTAAGAAAAGGGTTAGCAACGCTTCCACATATTTTAGTAAAAAAATACAAGTATGGAATCTAATTATTGTGCTCGTGTGCGTGAGTAAATATAAGTTAGTGTGAAAGTGTAGGTGCGTGTGTGGGGCGTGCTTAGAAGCCCATCTTCTCTCACCATACTTGACTCGAGAAATGTCACAAATAATTTAACATATTTTTGTGTCCTCGACCAGAAATCGAACCAGTATTTATTGGTCTCAGCCTAAGAGATTAGGTTAGTAACTGGTTGGTTTCGAGATGTGCGTTTTTTAGTAAGTACCTATGCAAAATTTTACCGGTTCCTAGAATCAATTATTTAGATAGAACGCCGAAATCCTTTGTCTAGAAGTTACTGGAATTACCTTGTCCTAAATAAATACTTTTTGGCACTTGGTTTTTGACATAAGAGTCATTTTAGCGGTCCGGTAACACAGCTTTCCTTTAATCAATATAAAATACTATATATAAACTGCCTCCGTGGTCCAGCGGTTAAGTCCGTGGATTTAGACTCGGAGATACCGGGTTCGATTCCTGGTGGGGACACAAAAATATTTATTAATGTAAATAAATAATATTTAATTTATTTGTGATAATTCTCGACTTTGGTACGCTGGAGACATCGACGAGCTTGCCACTTGTCATGATTGGCCTATAGTAAAGTTGGCTAAAGTGAATCCGCTTATTTATAAGCGTGGTTTCTGACCACCCCGAAAGGTGGGTCGTTATGATGTTACTACTACAATATAAAATACTTACACCTATCTTCAATTACTTTATTACGGACGTACATTTGTCATAGATGATTCGACACCATCAGTGCCTCAGATAGCACCTCAAGCCGTCGTCGGTCCCGGTTCCACTAATTAATACCAATTTGACAAAAAAATTACATAGTAAAGTATCATCACGACCGTTTTCTTTTCGGGGTGGTCCGAAACCACGCTTATAAATAAGCGGATTCACATTTAGCCAACTTTACTATAGGCCAATCATGACAAGTGGCAAGCTCGTCGATGTCTCCAGCGTACCAAAATCGAGAAATATCACAAATAAATTAAATATTAAGAAGAAAGAAAGAAATATATTTTATTTGTCACATTAACAAAAAAAGTTAACTTAAAATTAAAAGTGTGTGGTGACAAATAGCTGCGACGCTTTAAGAGGCTATGTCATTTTTTTCTGGCAACTGCTTTGTAATAATTGCCAATAACGGCAAAAGGGTTAGAGTTGATATTTAGGCAATATATAATAATAATAATAAATAAATATTTCCAGACAGGTCACATAGCGCCATCTAGTTTTCGAGGTAAGCTACGAGGCTTGTGTTACGGAAACTAAATGGTTAATAAACTACATATTATACTTTTTTTTTTTTTGTAAATATATACATATAAACACCCAGACCGAGACAGATTATACAATGTACAACTTGCCCCCGGTGGGAATCGAACCCACGACCTTCCGAGTTCACGGCAACGAGACTGAGGCGGAGTTTAGGATTAAATCTAAATTAATCAGAAGTTAGAAACGCAATTAGTAAAACTTTTCTCGATAGATTTATTTCCTCTGGCTCTTCAAAAACACGAATATTATGATATCTCCGAAAATAAACTGAAATTGAACAAAATTTTAATACAGTTTAATAGACAATCTCGTTTTTTAAATTAATTATAGTTTTCTTTTTTCATTTATTAATGAACATTTACAAAATAAGCGATTGTTTGATTTGGCGCTTACGACATTTGTGTTAGTAAAAGGTTAGCGGCGGACACTGTATCTTTGTCTCATTCTTACACGCGCTTTTTTTAGTTTTTCGAACTCAGTCCGCCACAGATACTCGTGAGCAGTGCATGTGTCGGTCTGTATCTCGTTTTTATTTCGGGCGTGCGAAATTGTGACTTTTAATAAGTGTTAGTTAGCATAGTTTTATTGTTTATATTAAATTTAAGTTAGTGTTGTTGTTTTTTTATTTTGGATGTTTTAATTGAACCTAAGTGGACAATGGTGAATAAAACTTGTTATAAAAAGATGAAGAAAAGAGACGCTAAAGCTTCTATGAAAGAACGCACAAGGAAAATGAGATTTCTAAAGATGAAGTAAGTCCCTTAAAATACATATATAATTACACAATAACGTCATTATAGTATTATATATCATACATATATACACATAGCCCGGACTGTCCACCCGCACCAGTGTCGATGCGGAGAACCAGTCGATCATCTCGGACACCACGGGCTTTCTTGTGCTAGAAATGCTGGCCGCATTCCTCGTCACGCGGCTCTCAACGACATCATCCGAAGGGCTCTTGTCACTGCTGGTGTACCCGCAATCTAAGAACCATCTGGGATTGTGCGGAGTGATGGCAAGAGACCCGACGGAATGACTGTTGGGCCGTGGAAACTTGGCAGGTCTCTGGTGTGGGATGCGACGTGTGTAGACACATTAGCTCCATCTCACATCCATGCGACCTCGTCAGGCGCAGGGAGAGCGGCGTTTTCTGCGGAGAACCTCAAATTGCGCAAATATGCCAACCTTGGTGCCGGTTACGAATTTGCGCCGTTTGGGGTCGAGATGATGGGCCCATGGGGACCGTCGGCGAGGCGCTTGGCCAAGGAGTTGTCAAAGCGGCTGACAGAAAGGTCTGGAGACAGGAAGGCTGGCAATTATTTCTGCCAACGTATTAGCCTCGCTATACAGAGAAATGTTGCCAGTCTCCTTGGGACTATCTCGGATGGAACGTCTCTAGAGGACATTTTTTATTTATAGTTTAGTTCATTTTTAATTTTATTATTTAGGTAGCTTTTAATTTATATTAATTAACTTCGAATAAATGAAATATATTTCTTATACACATACATATATACATATACACACATATATACAAGTGATTTCAAGTGAATAGAACAAATCACAAAAAATATAATGTACTATAAAATATTGAGTAGGTATGCTGGTACAGTAGCAGTTGAGATGCACATTGCATTTACATTAATACATATTTTTGTGTCCCGACCAGGAATCGGACCCGGTACCTTCGGAGGTAAATCTAAATCCACCGACTTAGCCGCTAGACCACGGAGGTAGTTTATTATAGAAACAGACAAAAACAAAATAGATTAAATATAAAACAAGATGGGGCAAGAAGCCAAACGGAATACCTAACAATCGAAGCTAGGACAATCGTCAAATATTTATTAATTTCTCTGCCCAATGGGAAAACTTAGTAGTAATAAATAATATATATTTTTTTGTTATGTACTTACATACTTCTGCCTCCGTGGTCTAGCGGTTAAGTCTGTAGATTTAGACACGGAGGTACTGGGTTCGATTCCTGGTCGGGACTCAAAAATATTTATTAATTTAAATAAACAAACTTGATTAATATTTAACATTATTTGACATCGACGAGCTTGCCACTTGTCATGATTGGTCTAAACCAGGCTGACCAACTTGCAAGAGGTTACGGCCGTAAAGATTCCTTAGATTACAAAAATGATGAAGGTACTTTTCAGTGCCATTTCTTAAAGAAGACAATGGATTCACCGTGCGGGTGCCGGGTCTGTCGTGTGTTTGGATACGAGAAGAATGGTGTTTCGGGCTGCGACTGCGTATAGGATTTTTTTTTTATTGCGCTACAAGATTCCGCATTCCATCATTCTACTCCTCTCCCTACCCAACCAAATAATGTTGATTCAGCTAACGCCCGTCTTAGAAGCTCGTTCCATAAATGTATTGACGGCAGACCTACTTAGGCTCAATTCTTTCAGTAATCGGTGCAAAAATTTTGCCGGAATTCTTGTATTCCCTGGAATTTTAATTAAAATATAATAAAATACATCAATGTGAAAAATAAACCGCTGACTGGTAAACAGTTGTTACCTATTTTTGGACCTTGCTTGCTTACAACTAGGTGCGGGGTCACATGTTCAGCTTAATATTTAAAAAAGGAATGCAGAGTCCCAAAGTCCAAGGTTTTAACATCCAGCCAAGTATTTGTAAAACGATAATCAAATGCCAACTCGGCAAGATTTGAACCGGGGTCTCTACTCCGAAATTTCGAAAACATAAATATTGTTTTTCTTTAAGCACAGTTATATTATGGACGAATGAAGCAAGGTATGCCAAACTTGTCAAATCTTAGTCTGTCAGTTGCACTGTTGCCAGATCTCACGTTTTTAGTAAATGTCTCCCGATGCCCCGGATTCTCACTCCAAACTCCCGATTTTTTAAGAACACCACGAAAAAACTACGTATAACGAAACAAAACGAAACATTATGCAATAGGTAGATTAAATAGGTGGTAGGCGGACTGATCGTGGTTATTTGCCCAGTCTGCCGGGGCGGGATGAATGTTAGCAACTGGAATTAGACACTCATGACTGACATCAGCCCCTAACACTATGCCGGCTTGACTGGGCATGACGGAAATTCGAGCCTGATCCCGAAACGTGTGGATACACTTTACTAGGTTTATCGGCACGAACGGTGGATACTTCCCCGCCCCGTCAGGCTGTGCAAATTACCACCATCAGTCTGCCTACCACCTCTGATGCTTTTAATCACGTTTTATGCTGAATACTCTTAAGTTAATACTTAACTATTTAAATTTTTTCATTATTATTATTATCAAAACAAAGATTAGTTTATTAACGTAAAACTGTTATAGGCATTTGCCATAATTTCGATTTGTGGCCGAAAATCTGTGGAACAATTTGCCGATGGAAATACGCCAAGAACTCAATTCATCACTCTTTATGAAAATAGTCTATTAACATATTATAAACAATAGGAAAAAAAATAGGAATGGGTGCCCAAATTCTAGGGGCCTTGTAGAAGACAGACTGCGGCCCGTCAGCAAGCTCGTCGTCCTAAACCAAGAAGAGGCCGACAAAGACGTATAACGTACCAAACTCGGAAATACCACAAATATATTACATTAATTATTGTGTCATGACCAAGAATCGGACCTCCGCGTTTAAATCCACCGACTTAACCAATAGACTTACTTAGTACCTACACATCATGCGCAATAAAAAGTACAGCTTGCTGCAGCTCGTCATGCAAGGCAAGATACAAGGCTCCAGAAGACCGGGGAGAGACGCACTTCCTGGCTCAAGAACCTTAGGGAGTGGTTCCTGGACCTTCGATAGGAGATGGCACCTTAAGAAGAAGAAGGACTAATAGACCAGTAAAATAATACACACATCAAAAGTGTCTAGGGATCAACATATATTTTTGCAATAACTTTTCTCCTGATTGATATTCATTAAAATTTTCTTTAAGGATTGATCAAATAAAATGTTTTCGTTTGTCTACAGTAACGATAAACCAAGTCACCTTTGCATTAGTAAAAAAAATTGCCATTTTCCTAATAAAGGGATTTTTGACATTTGAACCACTAACATTAAAGTTCGAAAAAAAGACTGAAATAACAGTTTTTTTTTTAATTTTATTGGGTAACTTAAACAATTAATAATCCGTGTTTCTACCGCGAACACTAACAACACAAGAACATCGGTTTGGCATACTCAAAATGAGTTCATCCAAATCACGCTGTGGAATGGCCGCCCATGTTCGTTGCAACAACAAAAAAAGGTCTTCTTGCGACTGGATACCCTCCATATTCGGCAGAGCTCTTCTCTGAAGAATATCCCATGCATGCTCAATCGGGTTCAAGTCTGGCGACTGAGCAGGCCAGGGCAGGACATTGATGTTAGCTGCGGCGAGAGTCTGTCTTACAACTCTTGCGGTGTGCGGTCGTGCATTATCATGCATTAACTGAAATAAGGGACTGATATGCACTTGTAGAGGAACGATGACGTCTGATACAACCGTCTCAGCATAAATTTGAGCGTTGAGGTTGCCTCTGATCCAAATCAACTCAGTTCTTCCGCCGATCGAAATACCCGCCCATACCATGATGGTTCCACCACTATAAGGATGGACTTCCTGGCAGGATTTTAATCGCTGTTGGCGTCCAGGGGTTCTCCAGTGTCGTATACGTCTTGTATCCGGCCTCATACCAAAACGAGACTCATCAGAAAAGCACACGAAACGCCATTGTTCTTCTGTCCAATTTCTGTGTTCAAGAGCCCATTGATATCGAGTCCTACGATTGTGCATTGCTATAGGTGGTACCCGTAGCGGTCTTCGGGAATGAAGGTTCACTTCATGCAAGCGGTTTCTGACTGTTTGGTCGCTAATTAAGTTCCCTGAAGAGCGATGAAGGCTCACGGCTAACATCATGGCGGTTATTGTTGGAGTTCTTCGAGCTGTGATTTGAATGTATCGGTCTTGTCTCCGTGTGGTGCAGCGATACCGTCCTCCATGGCGCTCAGCCACGGTACCAGTGGTTCGGTAACGTGTCCAAAGTCGACTGATAACACTCTGACTTGTATTCAGAGCTAAAGCCACAGTACGTTGCCGGGAACCAGCTTCTATCATTCCCACGGCTCTGATCATTTCTTCCCTGCTTAAATGACGTCGCCGCTCCATAATAACGTTGGTTTTAATCAGTAGTAGGGAAACAGTAGCACTAATAATGTCTTCAATGCGTCTTATGTTTTTATAGGGAAAATATTGACAGCTGATTTTCATCTTTTACTCGAATTTGATTGACAGTTCCTGTTTTAAATTATGAAATGCACCAAAAAGGATCCATATAAATTTATAAAATCATAAATTTATTACAAAGCCACATCTCAATCACAAGAAATCCGCATAAACATGCTTGATCCCTAGACTTTTTTGATGTGTGTATAATAGATGCAGTTAAATAATTGTAATTATAACAATGTGATTTGACAATACCAAAAAGCCCTAGAAGGCCAAATTAAAATTAAAAAAAACATCAAAAACCCCGAGTAAACGGCTATCAGAGTAGACCTTTAGACAAAGACGAAACAAGTCATGACGGGCTTCAGAAAGAGACAGCATATTGCACTATATTGCCATATCAGGTTTCACCGGCTTAGTGCAAGGGAGACAGCAATAGTTATCTTTGACGCCGTCAGCTGTATTTTTGTAGTTTTTTTTTTTTTTATCTGTACTGGGCTGTTATGTTAATATCATTGGGCTAAAGGTGTTAGTTTTTAAGTAGTAATAGGTTTTCTCGTAAACTAATTATAGATTTCTAGATGATCCTTCAAAAAAATTAAGTATTTTGGAGAATTTGGTCTACTATCGTCACGCTGCTGGCTAAACGGGTTGCTGAAGGTCTATCGCTTCCACTAAATACCTTTTCACATACATACGGTCCTATCTACTATAAACACGGCAATCGTTTTTGAAGAGTTATAGATGCTATGTTCGACTTGAAAGCAACGAAAGCAAAGCTCGCTTTTTTACCGAATTTTGTATTAAAACCATAGAGCAACACCAAGGGCCTAATTCTAGCACTTTCAACTTGCGTGTCGGTTGGAAATATTCGAATGAGAAGCGACAGATCTCCATAGAAAACTGTCAGTTTCATTCGAGAAAATCGAGCGGACATGCGTGTCGAAGTCGCGAGATCGGGGCCCAAGTCAAACGACTTTCAAAACAAAATAAAATACTGAAAGCGTGAAGTCAAACACATGACTTGTATAGGCTCGTTCATATGGATGACACGAGCGCACAGCACACAAACGATACACCTATGGATAGGATAATTATTATATTATTATCTTATTTTATATTATAGGTATACATATATTTTATTTTACATTATACTGGGTAACTTCGTATAGTCTTACGTTAGTTAGACTAATTTGTGATTCTATTGATAGAAACAAACGACTTTTCCTAAAAAACCATATGTCAGAAATGGTTTTATTTTGGCTTCTAAATTCTAAAAAAAAAAAATTTGTTACCTACCAATGTATCCTTAGTCCTAGAACTCCACTGTCTTTCAAAAAATTCTGGATAATTTGGCCTACAATTGCCACGCTGGCCAGACGGGTTGCCCAGTTCACACTTTTGGCAACACGATAAATATAATATAAATATTTTATGTCGCAGGGAAATGAAGAAACCAAGCCTAGAGATCACGAATGAACAGAAGATTACGAATACTACCTACCATTTGTAACTCTTCTTACTGAAAACATCTAGTAATATGACAAAATACTGGCATATTTTCTGTGATACGTCGGTAAATCTAGTAAAATAATAAAAACAGCGGATACCAGCGAACATTTTACTGCGACATGCGCAATATCAGTAGGCAGTCAGTATCGCGTGAGCGCTTGTTGAGGAAGGGTCTGTGTCGCATTCGCTAAAAAGGCGACCGAACAATTTTGATCCCGTGATTATTTTAAGCTACATAAAATATTTTGAATTGTTAATTAAGAGCGTTTAATGCTTGTGTTGCTCTCTCGCTCGTACAATACAGCACTTTTAAAGATTTTTAAAATCTGAGTGTACCTTGAGAAATGTTGTCTATCAACATTCTAGGAAATAAAATTACGGATATTTTAGACATATTTCAACTTTCATATACCTAATTTTAGACAGAGAATAATAGCAAAAACATTTATAACGATTTTACTCTATTTTACTACGAGTAAAAACAAATTTATGATGAATATATCTCTAAAATATATATATGTATTTTTTATGTATATGTAAGCATTATATAAGTCAAACATTTTTTTTTTTGTATTTTAACTATTGTTTTGTCTCACGGTGCAACTATAACTGTTAATTAGCATATGTAATATGTTCTATGTATCTAATCTTAAGTTTACAAGTGTAAAATAGCTGTAAGTTGTCCATACATAATAATTAAATAAAATGTCCGTAATTTTATTCCCTAGAAATTTAATAGACTACATTTCGCAATAGTATTATTATTATTTTTTTTCTTTGAATAACCGGTTTGTATTCTTACTTCCAACATGTTTTTGTTGTTTGTTTAATGATTTTTAATAAAAATCACCCCTACTAAAGCTAGTCCTCACATGACAGGATGTCCTAGTGTGCAGACCAGAGATTTATTGTTGTTACTAACATCTTTTACTTAACTTACTAACCCATTTGATGAATAAATTAATTTGAAAATTGAAATTGAAAGTACACTCAGACTTAAATTTAATAAAATGTTGTATTGTGCGAGCGAGAGGGATGCAAAAGCATTAAACATTCTTATGAATAATGAATTAATGTAGATAAATTATTTTTAATAGGACCACAGCTTTATACGATGGGTCGTAAAGGCTCCGTGTACAGTTGTGTTAGAAAGAGAAGATATACTACTGAATTAAGAAATGCAAACAATATAAGGTAAAGTATATTGCAAAATAGTACTTTGTTATATCGGTTAATAATTGGATGTAACTACATAGTTAAAAAACAAGTGGAAACGGATATAATAAATATTTATTTATTAATAAAACGGATACACATTGTTTTTATATTGTGTATATGTATATGCATTTTAAATGCTATAAATGCGTATTTTTTTATTTTCATATATTTCTTCATCCTGTCCATACCTTTCATGATCCCCGAGGTTAGCTGGTGAAGAATGCCTTATGCCGTTAAAGTTCGCATATCTCGAACACCATGGGCTTTCTTGTGCTAGAAGTGACGGCCACATTTCTCGTCACGCGGCTCTCAACGACATCATTCGTAAAGCTCTTGTCACTGCTGGAGAACCTGCTATCCTAGAAACCTCTGGGTTTTCGCGGAGCGATGGCAAGGGACCCGACGGCATGCCTGTTGGGCCGTGGAATCTTGGTATCTGTTGTCGGATGCGACATGAGTAGACACATTAGTCGGATATACTAGATAGTCGACCGCCTCCGTGGTCTAGTGGTAACAAACGTTTCCGTGAATTCGGGAGGTCGTGGGTTCGATTCCCACCGGGGGCAAATTGTACATTGTATAATTTGTCTCGGTCTGGGTGTTTATATGTATAATATGTATATATTTACAACAAAAAAAAGAAAGTATAATATGTTTAGATTAAACAATAAAGTTTCTAAATAAATAAACAATGCAGAACAAGCCTTACGGGGTGGTCAGTTAACATGATGCACTACACGAACTTTATAGTACGATCCTCGTTTGTAAAAGATTTAAGTCTTTAAAAAGGTTTTTTATTAAAACTAATCTTTTTTTTTTACCTCCACTGTTGGGCCTTCCAGAACATTATACATATTAATTTGGCCTACACTTGCCACGCTGGCCAGACGGGTTGGTGAGGATCTGAAGTAATTTTTAATGACAATTAATTAACTGACGGCTTAACCTATAGGAGGTCTGTTAGAAAAGTATCCGACTTTATTTTTTATTTTGAAATATAAATTTGAAAAACAAACTATACTTTTGCAATGAATCAAAAAGCTATTTAGAATTTCGAAAATATAATCGCAGAACTTTAGTACGTTATTGCCAACATAGGCAGCAAACGCTCGCTCAGGCTTTACGCTGGTTCTACCTGTTTGTGGCAATCACGAAAACCCCGAGATTAGCCACGTAAGGTCCCGGGATTTCGGGGGCCAGAAAATCCCGGAATTATATTCTATTGCTTGTTACGGGGAAAGTGGTAACAAAGAAAATTAAAAATAAATAAATGATATTCTACCCGGGGGTCGTGGTTATTAAAAGAGGTGGTCAGTACAATAGCTTTCCGCCATGCCACGGAGCGGTACTCCCCTGGCCAACTCGCTGTGCCGCGCCGAAGTGAGGATTTGGGCGCTGGGCGTAGTGCAGGCAGGGGCTGGTTGAAGTGCAGGTATAAGGAGAGGCCGCTCTGGATAGACCGAGACCGAATGAAACGTAGTTTAAGTGAAGTGCAACACATTTGTCGATTGTCGGTTTTTTTTAACGCTACATGCTGTTGGTCGTGATGATACTTTTATTTATTTATTTAAAAACCTAATTGCACTATGTACAAAGGCGGACTTAATGCCTAGCATTCTCTGACAGCCAAACCTTTAGGACATTAGGATAGTTTTCATGATAAGTACGTGCAATAAGCTCCACACTCTGAAGAGCTCCACAACCTTATCCCTTCTTCTCTATTCCGCAACCGAACCACTCGCACAGGCCAAAATATGCATCCACATACCGTAGCCACTATCCCTACGCGTACATACAAATTTGGAGACTCTTACATCTGTCGCACGCTGAAGATGTGGAATGCTCTCCCAGCCAGTGTATTTCCCCACTCCTATAACCTGGAGTCCTTCAAACGAAGTGTGAAAAAGCATCTTTATAGGCCGGCATAGTGGTAGGGACTGATGTCGGTCGTCCGAGGCTGGCGTCAGTTGCTCCCATTCTTGGACCTCGCGTACCGCTTACCATCAGGTGGGCGCGGTGTCACATGTCGTGCTCCGTATAAAAAAAAAATAACAATTTATAAAACAAATACATAAAAATATTACTTACTATTACATATACAAATACGTAAATAGGTTATATATTATACATATATGTATATATACAATAATACATATAAAATAAAACTATTCATGTGATGAAGGAAGCGGGACAAAAGTAGACGTCGTCGCGTCGCGTCGTCGCTTGTTGTGAATAAAGAGAGTGGCAATACAATACAAGTAAAAAATCAGTTTATACTAATTCTAATCGTTATACAATTACAGAAACTTCGTTTTGGTGCAATTCATCCTAAATCTAAATCTTAACCACCGCCGGCTGAGGTTAGTTAGAAATTAATATTTCTGGTAAACTATCCCGTTATATTGTATAGGGAAAGCCCTTGGAATGACATACAACTCGGGTCGCTACTCGGAAGGTACCCAAAGTACCACACAATGTCAAACAGACAACCATTCAAAATAGACAAAGCATTGACAAATCAAAGAGTCATTGACTAATGCAAGAATCGGGCCTTGAAAATGAAAATGAAAAAACTTAGTGTTGCCTGTGAAAACAAACTTTCACTCACTATTAGATTTTGACGTGATTTTAAGGATAATTTCTGTGAAATTAAAAAACGGGGTCACATTCTCATTGTTACCCTAAGCACGCTTAAAGCCGTTCCGAGACGTGCATAAACTGTATTGCCAAAGCTTTGAGACAAATAACATCATTCATCGCGCTCAGACTGCTCACGATATCGATGTAGATCACTCTGAGCTCTGTCAGTTGTTTGTCATTAAGTCACGCGCCATTTTGAAGTAGGAAATAATTTAAAAATATGTAACACGGCAAGTCATTTTAGAAGACCAAAATATTTGTTATTAAATATAAAGTAACAGAAAACCAAAAAAACCGAATTGATATGACGCTCTAAGCGTCGAAATATTAAAAAATATATATACCTACTTATTTGATACCTATTAATATTAAATCAATATAAAATAAAAATGGCTCAAATAACTGGCTGTTGTTAGCAAAGAACAGTCTGCTAATAAGGGCATAGTGCCTGAGAATACCAAACTTAATTCTAATAGTGGATAGCTGCTGTTAAGGGAATGACCTTCACGAAAATAAAGCTAAATAAAGAAAATAAACTAGTATGTCATGCATTATATGATTAAGAAATTATAATAATAATAATAATAAACTTTATTGTTTAAAAAAAAAAACTATACAATATACATTTGGAACAGTTAAATTGATCAATGCTTTGTATACAATTTTAGCATGCTCTGACTCCCGAACTATTTGTGTGTGTTTCAGGAGTCAGTGTCTTCCATGAATTTGAACATAAATGCTTTTATACAGACCTAATATATTTGCCAATATACTATTATTACAATAAAACTTTGGCTATTTACTCATTCCAAAATACACATTATTGTTCAACTACACACAAAAGATTTTGCAGCTGTAAAGAGGTTTTGTCGGAAGGTATAAACAGATATTAATAATATAATTATTAAAATTATTATGTCAATCCTATAATATACTTTAATATAATATATTATTATATATAAATATTTGCACCTACCTTACATTTGATATGGTCCACATTGTCCCTAAGGTTGGCTGTCAGATAATGTCTAGCGGCATTAAGTCCAGTTGTATAACGTGCAATAAAGTTTTAAATAAGTAAAAATAAGATTAATAATCATATTTTTTTCGATGTAAAAATACAGTAACATAAAAAGAGTATACATGGCTTTCTATTTTATGGCGTTAATATTACATAGTGTAAACACAAATCTAATTATATTTTAATTTTGAATATAGTTTTATAGGTCGTAGAACAATTTATAGTGAATATCAAGTCCTCGAAAACTAAAATTAATTTGACAATATTTACAAATGGATTGTATAAATAACTTTATCTACTCTCATATCGTAAAATGCGAATTACAAACTTCAAAACGAATTTATATTGACATACTTTATAAACATACTGCTGAAATTTAAAAATATAATTACATTATAACACTTTTTCTCTAAGAAAATAATGTTATATTTAATTTTAAAAATAGAATCATACATATTATATAACACTTATTTTCTTTAAGGCAAAGGTTCCATTACAAAAAAGTTTTGATTCCAATTTTTACTTGTCTATGGCAGCGCCCGCCATAGCGCGTGCGCGGTTATAATCTAGGTATTGGCGCCATTTCATTGTTTAGGACTTATGTATTCTATACCATGGTCATTTAAAAAAAATAAAAATTAAAAATAGCGCCATTCAATACGTCTATTTCTTACTCTTTTAAATTTATTTAGTAGGTTCAATCCCAATGTATGAGAGTAGATAAATTAGTGTATAAAACTGCACATAACTAGGTATTATAACACTCGTGTATAAAATTATTCTATTATTATAAGATTATTTTCACTCGGCCAATAGTGCTAAATAATTGTGATATATTTATAGGTCTAATACTGTAAAGTGGTTTAAATTATTGTAACTGTTAAATAATTGTAGTTTATGAAACTGTTGCATAATAAGGGGTATTATCAATGACCTTCCAATATGTATTGGAAGGTCATATAATAGAATAATTTTATGACTATAAACAAAAGAGTTGTCGCATTACCCTCCGTCAAGTTAAAACTGAGCAACGGATAGGCGATGTTCTCAAATACGACTATTTAATTAATCAGCTGTATAGAGGCGTTACCAAGAATTAATATTAATAATGTCCTAACTAAGATAATTAATATATAAAAGAAAATAAATAATAAAGATAAACAATAATTTATCTGTAGCTTAATAAATAATAATAATAAAATTGTTTATTTCTCTAATAAAATACATATGTATTATAGTATAGGTACATTAAATATACCAACAGTTACAATATGGTACATACATACCTATTAGATATTGTTGTATCCAAGAACAAAATATATATTTAAAACAATTAACTTACCGAGCATGAGAGCTGGTGCCTGAACGGGGGGGTACCTAAAAGATACCTGTATCTCAGGTCATCAGTTAACACCCCTCGGACTAGCAAGTATATCTTTCGGTAATTTATTCAAAAGTGTTATACAATTACACAGAAAGCTTTTAGTAATTTTTTTAAGACGGTGTACAGGATTCCGAATTGTTGGTTTGCGTCTCAAATTGTCTCTTTCAGGATGGACCGGATTCTCTGCAATATTCCCTTTGATGTGCATAACGTAAGCACTGGCCATTGTCAGTATACTGTCAGTATCATAGTCATTCTAAGAGCTCTGAGCATGATTCGGAACGAGGATTATGTTTTGGTCAAATGATGACGTCATATAGCCTATTTTTTTTTTTTAATCACAGCTTTCATATATATATTATATATACTAAACATTAAACAAAGTAGCAATAGTGGAACACAAGCCAAAAAGATTTTTTATTATTTAGGCAATACAATTTAAAACAGAAATAAGAGTAAAATATAGTAATTAGATTTAAATTAATAGTGCAATTGAACTGTGACTAGCGAAAGTAAAAGAAAAAAATAAAAATAAAAAATAAGTGAAAACCAATAGGTTAATGATTATTTACCTAAAACAAAATGAATGAATGAGTGAATGATTCAGGGTTTCAAAAAACAATTCTGCCAAATATAATAAAAATCAGTAATAAAAGCGTAAGCTAAAATCATAATTCTATTAAATCCATTTTTTTTTTACCTAACTTTTTGAGTTTTGATCATTTAATATATTGGTCAAAGTTGTGGCCCCTACCCGAACGAGAACCGCTTGTATTCAATGGAACTTATATTTGGGACAATTGTCCTAAAGAACACTGGGAATTACCCCTAGCTAGTTTTTTTGACGTTCTTTACGTCACGCTTGTGCTTAATTGTATCCACAAGTCACTTCAAGAGTTTAATTACGTTGCGCATTATTTTGATTTTGCTATATCTTCTAAGTTATTCATTTTATTTGCTTGGTGTAAAGGGTGTTCGCGCCTGATCCAGAACCTTCCAGCTAACTATGCTTATGCCAAAAGCACGGACCAAACGCGAACAAAGGCCTTCTATAAGTGGACTGTATTTGAATTTTTATAATAGCAAAACGGCCGGTAACGAGCAATCCGGACACAGAGGTACGATATCGGAAACAGAGTAGGACGGGTCACTTATATAAGGAAAGTATGCCACGTACCTTTTCACAGCTTCACTATCACCTATCCTGGCCAGGATATTCGCCAAACTCAATCACTTCACGATTATTATAGTTATTTATTTAGCACAGCCGTCCGCGGAGAACACAACGGCGCGTCTTCCAGAAGAGCGGGATCACGGTAGATCATAGACTTCTCGCTGGGTCGGGGCGCGACGTGCGACTGACGTTGCAAGCAATGAAGCTTACAAAGAAACCTATTTTCTGCAAGTCCACAAGTGGGTACTTCTCGTTGCGAATATAATTAACAAATATTCAAATGTTGCAAATTTGAAGTAAGTGGCGCCATCTTGTGGTGGCATACTTGGTTATTGGAAATGGAGGGAATTTTGTATTGCTCATTATTAACCGATTCAACTATTACAAATATAAGTTAAAATATTGGCGTAAACAAAGGGAAAAAATGATCTTCATGAAATGCTGAAGCCAACTAACTTATTCAAAATGATAAGGATTAATACCGTATTTGTGTAAATGGCTTTCTAATTACCGCTTCATAACTGCCAATTTTTTTAAGTATTAAAATGGATATAGTATGTGATTCTTAAGAGATAGACATATGCCATTACGGACTTTTTTGTAGACCTATATAAGATACACAATTCCACCATACATTGTTTTGTTATATCTCAAATGGTTTAGGTAGCGTTTTCGTTGAAAGCTCCCAGACGGCTTATTTTTTTCTGAAACCTTCAACAAATATCGTTATAAAAACTTACCAAATTCTAAAACCTTCCTCGAGAACCACTCTATCCATTGCATTGGTCGAAATCCAATATCCAAAATCAGTTCACTAGTTTTAGTGTTTATCGCGAACAGACGCGGCGAAAGACTTTTAACCACCATTACCATACCAGACTCAAAATTACACTTTTCTTGTATTATCTTCGACGTTTCAATCTACAGTCTTAATCACTAAACCACGGGCGAGTTGTTGATTTTTGAATGTTAACCAACAAAGTGTAACTTATTCTGTTTTTTTGAACGCTACCGAAATTTGACAGCCCGCAAGTTGTCGAATATTAGGCCGCGTTCGTTTTAAGAAATGTCAGCATGAAAATACAACTTTTTTTAGCACAAGTCGCTCGTTTAATGAAAATTATAATTATTTCTATGTCAGTATCGTGTTGAAAGGAGGGTTATTGATGTTACTTTTTGACAGATTTCATTTAACATAGAAATGGTTTGTTTACATTGTTGTATACTTTATATTATATTTGTTTAAAATATATTTTAAACGATTTTATGTAATAAATTCAAAGACTGTAATACATTGTCAATTGATTTGTTATTATTTGTTACTTGTCATACTTGTCAAAAAGTAGCCTCACCGCTCGTTTTTTTTAAGTATGTTAAGATATATAAATAAAGTGGTATTTTTTTACAAAAACGACTGTGAAAATGCTAGTTTATGAAGTTGCTACAAGTTGTTGGAAATACTATAAAACGAACGCGGGGTTAATAATACAGTTTTACCGTGTGACAGCAGCCGGCTGACATTTTTCCATTTGCTTCTAATGGTCTCCCAGCCAGTGTGTTTCCACTTTTCTATAACTTGGAGTCCTTCAAGCGAAGTGTGAAAAGTCATCTAGTCAAGCCGGCATAGTGTTAGGGACTGATGTCGGACATAAGTGTCTGATTCCAGTTTCTAACATTTATGGACCATGCGCGCTACTTTCCATCAGGTGGGTGCAAGGTCACATGTCGTGCTAGTATAAATATATATATATATATTATTATATTTGACCGCGTATAATTTGTCTCGGTCTGGGTGTTTATATGTATAATATGTATATATTTACAAAAAAAAAGTATAATATGTAGTTTATCAACCATCTAGTTTCCGTAACACAAGCCTCGTAGCTTACCACGGACACTAGATGGCGCTGTGTGACCTGTCTGGAAATATTTAAATTTATTTATATTTATATAAAAAAATACCTATATTTAAATTAGGTTTTGTAAGTAGGTTTTAGCTTATTTTTTATATCATAATAAATATTTACTTTCTAATTGCCACTTCAGTTAGATGAGTATTGTATTTGATAAAATAATTATTTAAATTTTAATTGCTGAATTATTAACTAGCTGTTTGATCCGGCGTTGTCCGTGTAATAAATCTTCACGTGGCTGTTGGTTTCCATGTCATGTTGGTTTCATGGAATATATTGTCGCTTAAGAATAACGAGTAATGGTTTTGTATCTCTCTCGCTTGCACAATCGCACAAAGATTTTTCAAGTCTGAATGTACTATTGAGAAATGCAGTCTATGAACTTTCTAGGAAGTAAAATTACTGACACTTAAATTTCATAAAAATGGTCCAGAACAACGATTTTTGACAGTGTTTGACCCTTTCGTGGGAAAAAATAAGAATGGTATCAACTTTGGATTTTTTTATCATTACAATTATTAATAAATAAATTAAAGATTTTGATCAGTTTAGGAGCTCAAAATCCACTCAGAAAGTGTACAACTGTAATAATCTTAACTAAGCGCATTTTTGTAATCTTACGTAAGAACTATCGAGAGAAATAAGACATGCTCGACCCCTAAATCTATATATATAAAGGTGAATGTCTGTGTGTGTGTTCCCTATGCATTGCAAAACTACTTAACCGATCGGGATGAAACTTCGGGAATATGTTGTGTGAACATCGGGGGAGGTTTCTGACATATTAGATTGCATTAAGTAAATCTTAATATACAAAACAAAGTCAAGTTTGTTAGAACACTTATAACTCGAGAACGGCTGAACAGATTTTTACGGTTTTTGATTTGTTGGATTTGTCTCCGTCCCGAATAGCAGAATAACTATAAATAAATTTGAAAATTGAAGAAAAAACATTGGGCAATAAAAAAAGTTCGCGGTACGGTTCGTACTTGTCAAACAATTTTGGTTGTCAAATATCGGTATACACGACATTCAATGACTGTTGGGCGGTACGAAGTTCGCCGGGTCAGCTAGTTCTCTATAAATAATAATAATAATATTTCCAGACAGGTCACACAGCGCCATCTAATTTCCGTGGTAAGCTACGAGGCTTGTGTTACGGAAACTAGATGGTTGATAAACTACATATTATACTTTTTTTTTGTAAATATATACATATTATAAATATAAACACCCAGACCGAGACAAATTATACAATGTACAACTTGAATAGAACCCACGACCGCCCGAGTTCACGGCAACGTTTGTTACCACTAGACCACGGAGGCGGCCAAATGAATGGCCCCTAATATAGGCAGATGAGACGATCAACAGACAAAGCTTCTTCCACATTCGTAATTATTGGAAGTATGGATTACCTACCTTAAATTTTCCATCTCTTGATATTTACTTATAATTGCTGAATTGTTCGCTAATTAATAGCATTATTGTCTTACTCACCCTTGCTTGGTACAGGGTGCGCCAGAGAAACTTACTTATTTGAAAGGTCATTAAAAACAAAAATACTTCAGTTATTGTTTTAATTTTTATTTTATTTTAGAATACAATATCCCAATTTTTTTTTTAAACAGACTTGAAAATGACATCAGTTAAATGGCGACCCCCATTGCGCACTGATCACAGCATACACTGATTAAGTCGATTTCTGAAGTTAATGTCCACTCTTTGCAGCAATCAATCGCTATGTTGGCAATGGCGTCGCGAATGTTGTTTTTGAGTTGAGCTATTGTCCGTGGCCGATCGACATAAACCAGGGATTTCAAATAACCCCATTTTATTGTATCTCAATTTTGTTTACCTGTATGTATTAAAATTAAATGCTATCCACAATTACTTTAATTTACTTTTAGTCTTAATAGCTTTCTTAATTTTATTGTTGTTTTTTCTTTTTTTAAGCTTGTAAATAGATTAGTTTTTATTTTTTTATTATTATTTGTGCATGCATGGTTAAATCGTTTATGTAGATACTTTAAGACTTAATATTAGTTTTTATTTCATATACTTTTTTAGATTTAAATTTTGTATTTATCTCTGTTATATAACTTTAATTAAGAAGCGATTGTTTAGTGTATGTCAATTACAGCCTCCTGGTTTTAGTCCCTGCGTAGACAAGACAGGTATTACTATGTAGATTGTACTGTGATCGGCATACACCTGATATTATTATTTATTTATTTTTCTTCTATTTTTTATTATGTAGTTACAAGATCACCACATGACTGGCAGTGCCGAGTGTGGAGATCACTGTAATATGTTTCGCTTGTAAATTAGTTTTTTTGTCAATAAATATATTTTATTTTTATCTAAGATTACTAATATTTGTACGCCCCATGGGCAGAGCATTGGTGCACCTGTATAACCTTTATCTGTTGTTTATAATATTAACCTGTGTCTAAACAAATAAATGATTTGATTTGAAAAAAAAAAGATATGATATTGATCTTTCAGTAAGACGACAACTAGGGGCCATATTGTTGAAAATAAATTTATTTATTTATATAGTAGACACAGCAGTACTGTTTGTAAACCTAAATAAATAATAAAAAAAAAATAGTATCACACATATAACATAGTATAATTATAGCTTATCTAATATATGTACCAATTAGGTGTCACAGCATTCACCAATATAAAAAGAAGAAGAAATTAGAAACATATTACTGTTAAAACAAAAAAACAAAAACGAATTTACAAAATAAAAATATGACTTCTAAAATAAAATTATAAATTTTTTCTCTTTTTTAATAGAACTAATAAGGAAACATAAAAAAACACTTGTTAAATAAATTATAACTTACTCATATTCGTATATTGATGGTTTGAAATGTTCGAGAACATTTTTTCTGAATACATTGTAACGGTCATTAAATATGTCTATATCATTATTGGCACTGCAGAGACTACTGTAGGTGTTGCACATTCGGGATGTTGACGAATGTGAACCTACATTAATTCTTGAGGGAGGACAGCACAGGATCTTGGTTAAAGGACGACGTGGAATATTATAGGGTACTGTCAGGGAAATGTGTTGCAAGAGTTCGATACATCCAGTCAAAATTACATTTTTATGTAATAGTAAAAGGTCATGTATTTGAGAGCAGTCATTTTGAAGAAATCTAAACTTTATAAATAAAATTAAAGCCAACTACGACTACATTAAGTGACTTATCATCGAATAGGTATTTGAAAATCGTGTTGAGGTTTGTCTTATGATTTTTAGTTTCGAGTGACCATTTAGGATCTATAATATATAGTGATCGGGTGCTGCTGTGGGGGCCTGGGACCTCTGCCGAACACGTTCAATTTATTGTTCTTAAATTAACAGAGGTTTTTGCGTTTTGTCGACTTTCGGGTTGCACATAGGCATGTAGTCTACCTTAATTCTGACTTGCCTGGTGGGTTACTGCTGTACCAGGTATTGTATTCTTATCGGTACTGATAACTTAATTTAAAAGGTTATTAATTGATCGTTGTGGTGCAGTTTTGTATATGTTTTATTTTGTAAATCTGATATAGCCGAGTTTTCCTTGCAGATTCCTTTCCCAGTCAGATTAAACATTAACAGGTCACTGGAATTTGGCTGCTGGTCTTCTGCTAACAGCTTACTTATTGGACCACTTTGCTGCTTAGTCTACTAGCAGGAGTAGAATCATTCAAAATAATTAAATTAATGACGTTTCATAAATGCCTGTAATAGGTTTACGTGAATAAAGATATTTTGACTTTGACTTTGAATAACGATTTAAAAATAGTTGCTAACCATTCTCAATAAAAAAAAATGTAGGTCCTACCAACACCTATAATAAATTTACCATCTTATAACAGACAGGGATAAGATACTAAAAAATAAAAAACACGACTGAGTGAAAAATTAAAAAAGTAAAGAAGGTATCATCACGACCGTTTCCCTTTCGGGGTGGTCAGAAACCACGCTTATAAATAAGCGGATTCACATTTAGCCAACTTTACTATAGGCCAATCATGACAAGTGGCAAGCTTGTCGATGTCTCCAGCGTACCAAACTCGAGAAATATCACAAATGAAATATTACTTAAATGCATTAATAAATATTTTTGTGTCCCGACCAGGAATCGAACCCGGTATCTCCGAGTCTAAAATCCACGGACTTAACCGCTAGACCACCGAGGTAGTTAAAAAATAATCTTTTTTTTTTAAATTTTAGTGATTTAATAAAAAGAGACTTAAAACTCGGTTAGATTTCTCATAATATATTTATATCTTCTTATATCTTAAAGAAGAATTTATTATTTAATTATTTCAATGGAAAATTATTATTATTCCCGCATGTATCTGTCATATTCGTTCAAAAGTCATTTGCTTCCACTTTATCCTGTCCGTCCAATTTGTGTAGCTAAAACAATTATGACCATCTACTTAAAATTTTCCATCTCTTTCATCAGAATCTCTTGAAATTTGCTTCTAATTGTTAGATTTCTTATTGGCGGTAACTTTCTCATGAATGGAGCTAAAGATTTCAAAAATAGTTCATCACTGTCTGATACCACATCAGCTAATTGTTCATCAACTTCACTGGGTCTTTTCGTAACTAAAAATTCATCATCATCAGTGCTAAATTCATCATCACTACTATGAGCATCTACGTTTACAATAGCTTTATCAACAAAATGTTTCTTGAATTTACTAAGGTTTTTTCTCTTTCCGTTAACGTCTTCTGTCATAATTTCTTTAAGATACCAAAGAGATCGAAAATATTTCCATTTTCCGTAGTAATCATCTAAGTCTTTTGGTTGGTGCTTTTTCAAATGCCTCTGAAATATAGTTCGAAGCATTTTCCATTTTGTTTTTGCGGCGTATTCTGTAATAAAAAACAAATAATGAATAACAAGTTATATATATATACTTAACATTAGATTATTAAACAATTTTAAAAAACTTATCTAGTACATAAACATTTTACAGTTGAGCACAGCATTTGTCAACTTGTATTATTCGATTTAAAGTGCTAATAAGAAGACAAATGATCGAAATTAGAAGCGAACAAATTTAAGCTAATAAACTTATAACTATATATGTATTCACAATTTAAATTAAAAACCTAATAATATGACTATCAAAAATATATATACCAGTATATATACATATATTTTAATCTAAATATGCTTACCTATTTATTTGAATTGAATATTATTTTAGCTTACTGTTATAATGAGCCTATAGTAAAATTGACTGAATATATATATATAATATATTAATAATAATATGAATATATTATATATATATATATACACACCGCCTCCGTGGTCTAGTGGTAACAAACGTTGCCGTGAACTCGGGAGGTCGTGGGTTCGATTCCCACCGGGGGCAAGTTGTACATTGTATAATTTGTCTTAGTCTGGGTTTTTATATATAGTTTATCAACCATCTAGTTTCCGTAACACAAGCCTCGTAGCTTACCACGGAAACTAGATGGCGCTGTGTGACCTGTCTGGAAATATTTATTTATTTATTTTTAATTTAAATTGTAAATACATATATAGGTATAAGTTTATTAACTTAAACTTGTTCGCTTCTTTTTTTTATTATTTGCTTTCTTATTAGCACTTTAAGTCGAATAATACAAGTTGACAAATGCTGTGCTCAACTGTAAAAAGTTTATGTACTAGATAAGTTTTTCAAAAGTGTATATACTGTTGTTTGAGTCTTAATAAATAAATAAATAACTAATGGCAAGCTTATCAATGTAGGTAACTCTTTAGCGTGCCAGACTCAAGACACGTAATTATGACTTTACGTAAGAGAAGTATTTCTCATTCCTACATGTCGGGGTTTGAATCGCGAACCTTTTTCTTCGTCGTAATATCGACGTACTATTTACAACAATATAAATCCATGGGTTCCACGACAGTGCCATGTCCATCGTTTGTGGAAGTAGAGATATCGGGCTTGTAACCGAAAAGTTGGGTTTAGTTAGATCCACTCTTATTTATGTAAAAATCCCTATAGATTCCTATTACTCACGCCGACATGACAAAGTCCTTGGTGTTATCCGTGAAGCAGTAAGTTTTTCTATTGCAAGAGCCAGAAAGGGACTGACTACAAATAAAACTTTGACCACATTTGTAAAGGAAGGGCCAAGCACGAAAACTAAATGTAAGCCCACCTCGATCCTTGGCGCCGCATCAGACTAGAAAATTCTTATTAAACATCATTATAGGATCCCAGATGAACTAGCTGTATCAGCCTATAGGCCAGACTTAGTGTTTTCTCGGAACTTGAAAAAAGTTATCCTTATTGAACTTACCGTTCCGTGGGATTTAAATATTCCAAAAAATCACAACATGACGTCGAATAAATATTATGATCTCACATAAGAAATGATCAGGAACGGGTTCAAGACTCATCTTTACGCAGTGGAAGCTGGTGCGAGAGGAGTTCCAGCAAAATTTTTCATCACTTACTGAAAGAATTGGGCCTAAGCAGGTCTGCCGTCAATACATTTATAGAACGAGCTTCCAAGACGGCATTAACGGAATCATACAGTATTTGGTTGGGTAGGGAGAGGAGTAGAATGGTGGATGGTGAGCGTATTATCGCGCAATAAAATAAAAAAGGGAGGCCTCCTTTTCTTAAACCAGTCTATTGTCGGTCGCAAGCCCGAGACACAATTCTTCTCATCTCTTACCCACACACGATGGACCCGGCACCCGCACGGTGAATCCATGGAATGCTTAGAAATTTGTCTTCGTCTTGCGAAACGTCCCGATTTTTAGCTCGAAATTAAATGTCCCGCGCTCATGTGACATGCTCAGTCCGGCTTTTTGGGATTACACCAAACGTGACTAACGAATACTTTAAAAGTAAATTACTTTCACAGCAATAATTATGAATAAGTAATTTTAATATTTTTTACCAAACATTTTTATTGCTATTTTCGCTATCTATCAGCCGGTTTCTCGAAGCTCTACGTAATTATTTTCTAGCTAGGAAATTATTATCTTTAAGTTATTCTTAAGACAGTGTCAGACCTCAAAATCGCATAAAAATAAAATCTTTGGACGTCGAGTTTTACCCTTTGAAACAACATTCCAAGCTTGAAAAAAAATATATAGATAGATCAGAACATACAAAACAATATTTAACGAAAGAATGAATAACAATGTTTATAATATTCTATTTAAAAAATCTCAAATACCGCCTTGGGAAATCATTTTAACGTCGAAGTTCTCGATATTTTGAGCGGTACCTATATTTTTTTATTTCAGAATTAGTTAACTCTAGTATTATACTAGATTATTAATCAGTTACAATTTTTATTAAATACGTATTTATAACAAAAAAATAATAAAACTTGTAAATAAAGAGCATCTTACTCCATGATAGTAGAAATACTTTATTCGATTGTATACAATATTCAACCTTATTTCTTGTGCGCTTAATACTGTATTGATTCAGTTTACTAAAATAGTCTGTGGGTGGAGCCTGCCCTACACGGTCGTGTCAAGGACGCTCTGTGCCAGATTATTTGTCTTAAATTTTCGTGTTCAATTTTAAAAAACAGTGATTTATTGACTTATTATTATATATAATATATTAGGTATATTGCGGATTTGATTGTAATAATTAGTAATCAGTTTTATTTATACAGTGTGGTGGTTGGACACGAAGTTTTAGATTTTTAGTTAGGTTGCAATTTTTTTTCGACAATTATTGAAGGACAGGGGATCATAGATTTATAGTGTGACTGCGAAAATGGGCAACAAAAAGGCCAAAGAACTTAGTAAATGTTGTACAAGAAAACGGCGTAATATTGTTAGACATGATGGCATGTTTGGGTAAGTAAATTATTTATTCTTGTTTATCCACGCGCAAAAGCGCACACAAAAATATCGGTGCTACCATCTCACCGGCAATCAGACAGACAGTGGGGTCGTCCAGGCCCGGATGGCTAATGGGCCTGGGTTGGGGATGGGGACATTCCCCCGTTTTCCCTGGCAGGATCTCAGCGGGCAACCACCCACCGGTAATTCTGGTGCTGGGCGCCGTCACTGTATAACAGCGCCTGTGTGGCTCACGAACCCAGGGGGTCTAGGTTCGACTACTTCAGCTCTCCTCCAAGAGCACATCTCTAGGAAGCGGTCTCCCGTCGGGGGGCCGAGCGCAAGACGGAGCGATATTCTGAAGATGCTTGAAGTGTCCGTTGTCGGCCCGATAGAACATACGTCTAGTCAGGCCGACGACAAATTCCTCATTAGTAGGCATCTCCAGATCTCGAGCTATGACGGAATTACGCACGAACCATGGTGCTCGGGAGACCACTCTGAGCGATATGTTCTGCTGACTTTGGATCTTATCCCTATTGGTCTAGGCCAGAAGGTGGTGCCAGGCTGGCGCAGCATAGGTGAGTCGGGAACGGATGAACATCTTGTAGATCCGAACCTTCAACCTGAGCGGCAAGTGGCAATTAGCCATCAAACGTTTCTGACAGCTCCAACCAATCCATTGCGCTTTTCCAATGGATTCTGATTTTGTTTGATGGTTTGACAAGACGCGATGGTTAGGGTAAAACGCGCCCATAAGATATATTGTAATAGAGCCGTTTATAGCAGTGGGCGCCTATACTAGTCTAAGAGCTGGCGGCTAGTCGGCAAGAGTCATTACAAAAATGACCCATAATTCAATATTTATGTACATTAGTCGGCACATACGTTCAAGATACTGGCTGTTAGCATAGCTGGGCACCGTTAATCAAATAGTTAACTTCGTTAATCGTTAATCCGCTACAAAAAAAGTTAGCTTCGTTAAACGTTAAAGCGTTACATTTCGGAAGAATTAACGGATGTTAATGTTAATCGTTAATCCGTTAATATGTGTAAAATTGCATTTTTATATCGTTGCGTTAGTGAACTTATAAAACCTGTTGGTTTAGGTTCTGTAAGTTAACAGGTTAATATATAATATTGTCAGAATGAGTTCTCTTTTTTGTCTTGCCTCGGTTAGAGCCCGCCTTAACAATCTCTTCAAACTGTACGTATTGTGACTCATGTACCCTTATTACATGTTGTTTCAAATTATTCAGGCTTGATACAAGAACTTTTATTTTTTTGTCTTTCGGCAAGTAACGCTTACAAGCAAAAAGTATTTGCTGGCCCGATCTGGATACAAATTCCACATACTCGGTCAAATCAAGTACATCAGGACCGCTGAAATCCGATTCCATGTCTTCCATGATATAGTTTTAATTACTACACTGCACAGTACACTTTTCTATCTAACTAATTACACTGCACTCTTCTTTATTAACAAGCAAATTATCACCGACAGTAATAATATTATATTAATAATATATAATATTATAATAACAACAAGCACAACACTCGTCACTCTGAGCACTGGCGCTAGTACTTCGCAGTTTTCTTACTCGCACGCGCCGGCAAAATATATCTAGTTTTGTTTTTGTCTCACGCGCCGCCGTGCCCGTCACTTGTCTTTTCATACTTGTCTGAACCTGTTTTTCGCGCCACACCGCGGTGCCGTGCGGTAAATAGTGGCATTGGATTAACGATTAACGGACTTCTGCATATTAACGAAAGTTAACGTGTCCGTTACCATTTTTAAAAGTTAACCCGTTAATCAAAATGTTAACTTCGTTAATTAACGGATTAACGAGTTAATGCCCAGCTATGGCTGTTAGTCATGTAAAATTTTGCCCTTTGCCCGGCTATCTAGCAGCACTGCTAGAAAATAAAAACCTCTTGGTTATGGATATGGTTGCCATAACTTCTAGGAACCAAGACAGGCATTCTTTCGATGCTCTAAAATATGCAATATTGACACGTGGCTTTTCAACTATACCATACATAGCACGTGTATACGAGTACACAGTGGGAGACAAACTATGTTTTCCTGTCAAAATAATGCGGAACATGTAGTAATACAGAACAGGATGATCAAATACGGTGGTGACAGTTAATAATACGGGGCGTATGGCAACAATTGGCCATCTACCCAAAAAACAATTAATTCCGTTCTATTCAAAACCTAGTCATCCTCTACGACGCTCTAGCATTTGTGACGCCATAACGGAGCCTAAATATTTTGGAAGGTATTCTTACGTATAAAAACACTCACCACTAATGTTTAGACTTTTAGATATTTTGCTCCAAGCTTCTATAGTTTCCCTTCTACTTCGGTGCTTCTCATTTTTCGGGTTCCATACCACTTCATTCTTTCTTATTTCCTCTATTAAATTTTCATAAAGAGGATTAGGTTCCTGATCATACAAAAAGATCGACATTATAAAAAAACATCGAGTTCTTTAAAACAAGTGATTCTTAAAGTTTCTTGTTTACAATTCGTAAGAAAGAATTGTATCGTACACACGTCAAAGCAGCCTGTTTTGTGACCTAAATTTCATTATTATATCACTTTTAGATACGTAAATCGACTATAAATTCCCTACAAAATATAAGTTTGTGTTGTATAATATAAGTGTCTAACTATTATTTTCATACATGTTCATAATAACAACAACCGCACAACATAAACTGGTCGCGGCAACCAAGATACTGAGTGAGACGAACTGTTGGTTAGATAAAATCGATTCGTTGTAGACGCAGAGTGCGGCGCGGCGTTTGACATGCTTTGCGACGTTGCCAAAACTCCTTGTTTTGTTTGGGTTCATAAAAAGGCAACAGGCAGTCCTTTGAAAGCTTTTTTTGTTAGTATTTTATTAAACACTATTGTTACTTACCTACCTAACTACCTACTCATTACTAGAAAGTGTAGAATACCTTTGTGCATGTTTTTTTTTTAAATCTGGGTAATGTAAGAAATGTATATAGCGAAATAAAAAGCTTATCCTACAATAATTAATACCTATTTATTAAGAGGTTGCTGCTAAAGAAACCAAATATTTATCTAGTTAACTAATAAGTATTTTATCACATAATTTTCACACCAAACTAAATGTAAGCGCCATCTATCAGATAGAGAATGAACTGTTTTGTAGCATCATTTGTTAAGCCAAGCTTTATTTACGCGTTTTGTAGTTCTACCTAGTCTTTGTAGTTCTATGTTTTTTTAATAGATGGCAGCAGTTCGTATTTAAATAACCAGAACGGTGGCCAGCCCTAAAAGTTACTCGCTGTGATCCTGCCGGTGAAAACGGAGGAATGTCCCCATCCCCAACCCAGACCCATTAGCCTTCCGAGCGTGGACGACCTGTGTGTCTGTCGAACTACAAAAACGTTATTTAAAAAAAATATATATTTATTTAGGCAACAAACAGTCATCCATACACAAACAAAATTGCCGGGAAACGTCCCCATTACCAACTCATGTCCATTAGTCATCCGGGCCTGGGCGACCCTACTGTCTGTCGGAAGACCTAGCCAATGCATGCTTATCAATTTTAACTACTTAAATTTAGTGTTACTTAATTACAAATGCCTCCGTGGTCTAGCTAGATGAATTTAGAGGCATTGTAGTTTCATGGGAACCCGTGAGCGTTACATCAGGATGACTACTTAAATTTCTCTAATTACTTTTTTCCACTATACTCAGTTCTTCATAAATGTCGCATACTCACCAACCTCGCTTCACTCGGTTAGCTCCTGTAGCTCCATGGCATAATTTTGTATGAAGAATTAAAAAAAAGTTGCGGAGGAGCCGGGTTCGATTCCTGGTCGGTTACACAGTTATTTATTTAATTTATTTGTGGTACTTGTCATGGGGCAAAGTTGCTAAATGTGAATCCGCCTCTATAAAAGCGTGGTTTCTGACAATAATTTTAATAAATATATATACTTAAAGGACTTTTCAGTACGAAACCAGTGATAATTATAAAACTTACACCGATAGAAACCGATAGATATTTTATATACCTACTTACTGAATTTAATATTGTAGGGCCTACCGTGGCAAGACCATACATACTATCCGACAGCCAAGCTGCCTTAAAAGCACTTGACTCGACGCAACCCGGAGCAGCGAATTCCCATACAAACGTAGTTTTGTTGTAATTACTTTTTGTTGTATTGAGAAGGGCTAAGGAAATAATATTTTGCACACAGTATCGGATGACACATACGCATGTTTGTAATTGGTTTCCAGTAAGAAATAATAAAGTAGAACAAAATTAGAGCGAATTGAAATTCTGTTCTGACAGGGGAGAGGGGCGTGCCGTAGCGTCGCTCGCGCGCTCGGCGCTTGTCTCTATCAGTCTCAGTGCTGCTGCTGTGGTCAGTGTGCGCTGTGCGTGAGTGAGTGACGTGTGTGACAACCAAATACCTACCTATACCTACTATCTATGAATACTTGGACTGATAACTGAACTGATTCTTTGCTTTGCTAGTTCAATGTGTTATGAACTGTTATAATAGTGATTAGCACAATGCTAGATACCTATTAGCTAATTACTAAAAAGGCAAAAACAAACTATAAAATTGATTCATTTAGTTATTTCTAGAAATGAATAGGTCATCAAGTAAGAAAAGACTATGGCCATCGGCTAAGAGGAAAAAGCCAGGACCAAAACGTGGAAAAGAACAAAAAAATCCTAATAATGGGTATGTGTCTATTTATTATTAGCTCCCAAGATTCTCCTCCTTTGGTTTGTTTATTTAGTAGCAAGATTTATTCATTATTTTTTTTTCTAAATTTAGTTTCAATTATGTATTTAAATAAAATAGACAGGTAGGTACAGGATACAATCGGTCACAGCTCAGACTACCTATTTCGGTTTCAATCTGAGCCTTATTACAATAAACTTAAGGACACTCCAGGGCAGAGGCACTCGAAGGAGCTAATCGTAGGCTACTCAGGTAGACTACGAACAAAGCCCTTCAGCTATGCAAACCTATATTAATAACTTTCACTAGAGTTTTTACTGCACCTCTAGTGTAACATGCACTTGAAAAGTTGAGTTTTTATGAATTCACGCGAGTGTGACATCTCGCGTTTTCATACGTAACTACAGCGTTTGCTCACGGTGCCTATAGTTAGGACTAGTTGTTTAATGTTGGTAATTCTGAATATTGAACAACAAAATTAGGAATACATCTTAGCGTATTAGGCGTGCAACCTAAATGATTGGATTTTAAAGACTTCAAATCTTTGTAAACACTTTTTATTTGCCTCTCTTTTAATCACGCAGGAGAAAGCGAGAAAAAAATTGCGTAAGGAATAATGACAGGACAGAGAAACTACTAGTTTAGAGTTCTTTAGAGCATGATATGGTAATAGTATTGTGTTTTGTAATTTTGTTTGTAAATACCATACGACTAACGGTAACAAGCAAAAAAACTACTCTGTAGTACTTTGTTAACAAGGCAAGTAGGTTGCGATACGATGAGGACTTCGGAGTCTCAATTTGCAGTGATGTTGACGTTCATGGTCGAGTAAGTAAGTAAGTTTAGTCTATTGCATTTTTTATTTTTATTTTTTTATTTATACAATTTAAAAATATTATATATATGCAATATAATGTTCATAATATGAAGTGAGAAACAAACATTGTTGCCATTTGACATCACACTAGATTAATAACTATAGTTGCGTTTACGAAACTTCACTGTCACACTAGGCATACTGATTCTCTTGCGAGGTGTCTGAGACACCAGTCCATTTCCTCTGCGACTGTTATGCTCTGCATCACACCATCTTGGGTGCTTACAGATTAAGCCCCGAGGAGGTGCGACACGCCTCGCTCCTAACAAGGGTTCCTTGAAGCCGTAGGGCTAGCGAACGAACTAAAGTCTAGGGAGGTCATAACAGATCACTACTGGTTGCAGTGACTTGGTGACGAGTAGTCCCTTTTCACTACCTCCATCACGACCTCAGCATCGAGCCCATCTCCAAGTGGCTGCGGAAAGCGTCCCTACGCTACTTCTCCAAGGCGAGTACCCACTTAAACCCTGTCATGTAGAGGCTTGCTCTTACGACCTCAAATCCTTCTGGAAGAGGCGTCGCCCCGGAAGTGTCCTGCACGACACCGATGACCCCCTCGCGACGCTCTGATTACCGCCAAGTCCTCTGGCCGCCAACCTTAGGACCCCCTGACCCTACCACCACCGTTCCAGTCGCCGCTGTCTTCGTCCCCCATTTCTCCCTCGATGGTTGAGTCTGCTGCCGTCGAGTAGACTTTTGCTTCGCATGCTTGCATGAACGCGGCGAACGAGTGCCGTCACTCCGTAGCCACGACTCAGACTTAGATGTTAAGGCACGCAGGGCCAACAGTGAGAGAGAGACAGTTTATAGGGTTTTAGTTCGTAGGCGCCTTGGGGTCTCCTTAGGAGGCCTCACGGCCTTCAGGCTGGGGGCGTATCATTGATGATTTATCGATTCACCATCTTTTAAAAAAAAAAAACCTTTCCACATATAATATACTGAATTTAAACATATTTTTTATACTTTTAAATTATGTTATATTTTATGTACCTACTTTGAAATTGATTATGATTGAAAACATACAAATACAGAAATATACAATTATTATATTTTAAACGCCATCAATTGAATAATAGTCTACGAGTATAGTCCGTAATATTTTAGACATTTAATTACTCACAGCTCAGTCATTTTAATATTCTGTATTACTGATAATCGATATTTAAAAAAAAATGAACTTTTTTATTTGAAATAGACGTTCTACTAATGACACCTGAAGCCTAAAAAAATATTTTTTCTTTTGACAATTACACGCGGTATATACTTATACAATATATGAAGGAAGTAAAAATTAAGGTTCTCAACGCTGCCTGTACACTCGCCGCGCGAGATGCTAGGCGAAATCCGGCAACACCGCCTTGATTGTTGGTCCTCCCACTCCATTCCCACTACCGAAAGCGATCGCTGCGATGCTCAGTGCCAGCCAAACTGCCATCCGCGATGGAGCCCGTTATCGCCGTCAGGTGTGAAATCCGTTAAGTGATTCGATATTTAAACGCGAAGCATCGGTGTCCGAGTTTATGCCTAAAGGGAGCACAATAAGTCATCCAAAATCGCCGGAGAGGAAGACTGACCAAGAGCGTAACGCTGGGTTCCCACGATGCGTGATTCTGCGGATCATCACTCACAGCCGACGATCACGGACGGCAACCCACGCAGACAGGGCTCTTTCAACGGTGCGTGTCGGTCTGTGTAGATCTTTTAATAGCTTCATTTCAAAATGCAAAGTGAAAGAGAACGCATCGTTGCTGCTGCTGCGGCTGTGGTATTAATTAACTATTACCAAATTATGCGATCTAGTAAAAGTAAAAAGAAACCATGTCGCTGGTGGATATCAGCATACAACTAACTAAAGTCGTTTAAGGTAAGTGTACCTAAATATCTAATTTTATTTTCTGTTTTGATCACGGTAGAAAATTAACGAATGACATAAAATATTCCCTGTCCTGTGATCCTACCGGTGGGATCATGGTGTATGTATCGGAAAAACTTAAGTGATACTTAAATAGTCCCTATTTTAGGGGTACATTTTTTTTTTTCAGATATTACGATACTTGATTTTTGATTGATATCTAAGAAGAACCAAGCAACACATTCTTTAATTTTTGTAGGATGACTTCAAGTGATTTCGAATACCTTCTGAATAAAATTGGTCCAATGCTCGAAAATACCAACATGCGAAAATGTTTCTGTTCAAGAACGGTTTGCAATTGCACTCAGATTTTTGGCATCTGGAGAAAGCTACACAATCCTTAATCTTTTTAAAGTCTCCATACAAACAACGTAACGTACGCGCTCGGATCGCGTTGCACCGCATCTTTGAAGTTACCGCCCCAGACGTACTGTGCTACGTACTACTTCCGACGGTGTGTCGTGCGAGTTGGTCCGCAATATCACGGACCGTGGGAAGCTAGCTTTAGGTTGCACCACGACAACGCGCGCCCGCATGTCTCTCGACAGACCACCGCTCTACTAGACAAATTCGGCTGGAAATTGCTTGATCATGGCCCTACAGCCTTACTCCTAGCTACTTTTACTTGTTTCCGAAAAATCTGGCGACTATACAGAAAAATAGGTTAAAGAAAAATATAGCTTTCAGATAGTATACTTATTTATGACATATTTAATAATTTATATATTTTTTTATATAGTTGACAAAGGCTTTTTTCAGCCGCTTTAACTAGAATTTGCTGTTAATTATTAATTACTCAAATGACATTTTAATTTAATTAGTTAAGTAGGTATGTAATAATATATAATTTTACTGACAAAGCCCATATACAGCCGCAACAACAGTTTAATTTATTTACCTAAGGTAGGTAAATATTCATATTTAATATAGGTACCTAGGTATATTTTTGGTTATTTTTTGTTATTGTGTTGATGTTCCTATGACACTACCAGTTCTGCTACTTGTCTTCACATTGCACTCTCCAGGAAAGACAGATATTTTAACGTTAAATATATATTGTGTACAATTTTGTTTAAATTATATTGACTTAACCAAATTCCGGTGGGAATGTATGGTGATACACTAAGGATAAAGAATTATAATTTTATTATTGCAATAAAAATAGCCTTTCACCTGAAAAAAATGTGGGAACATTATTTTTTACTTGCCCCTCGGATATATATGTATGTATGGCACTTTTAGGGTCCTACCATCGATCTTATTCGATGCTGCAGCAGTGTCTCCTGCGTAGTCACGCGCATGTATCGATCGATCAGAACTGTTACATGGATTATTAGTTTTGGGTGAAAATAGTTTTAGCACCAGAAGAGCTGGTCTTCTTTTGGAACCCCGGGTAGACTCCACTGAGACGTGATCAGCTGGAAGTAGTACTTGCAACTGCTTCTGCCTCTTTCTTTAGACTTCACGGAGCTGGCTCGTCATCAAACCCCGTGAGGGATTTGTAAAATCCCCCACACCCACTTTTTCGCAAGAACTCGCACTTCACTCATTTTTCTATCCGAACGGCTTGCATGGAGCGGTGTCGCCTTCAGTGTCATTACAACAATTTGCCTCCTAACAACAGATCGCTATTCAAAAAAAGTTATTTAAGCTATTGGTATTTAAATAAGGAATTACTTAGTGATGTACTTGAGTAGGATAATTAAATTATTATCATAAATAATATCATAATAAATTTTTGACATAATATAAGTAGGTAATTGACATGTAACTTATTGTTCCATTAAATTTTTTATTTTTTATTTTTATGTATAGGTGTGTTAAAACTTTATTTTTTATTTATTTATTTTTCCTTATATCATAACATTTAAATATAACATTATTCTGCCAAACTATAAAATAGTTTATCGGCAGATAGCTCTCATTACAATGATATACTAGCACACTTTAGTTTATAAAACATTAAATAAAATAAAACACAACTATAATAGATTCGGTTTTTTTTACACAAATAATCTATCGATTTTGCTACTCAGTTGTTCGAGTAGTTCTTTCTTAATTTTGTTTTTATATGTCAATTTGGAAAGTTTTTCTATTCTTATTTCTTGAGATAGACTATTTAGTATTCTGGGAAGTAGATACTCTCGCGTCCTCCTGCCGTAGTAGTTGCCACGGATGTTCCCTTCCACCAGTTCCCTATTTGTATGTCTCCTAGTAATTATATAATTATTGACTGTAAAATACTATATAACTGTAAATATTTTCACGCTGCATGACGGCAGGATACGCCGGAAAACTACTACTACCAGCCACAATATGTACCGTATTCTAGAAAATAAATGTTTTGATTTTGATTTAAAAAAAATGGTCTATTCGCATTTCCTTTCCCAACAAAATTAAATTAATTAACAAGTAAATTATTAAACTTTTTAAACTTTCGCGCATATTCATAATAGTTTTTTATAATTTTAACGGGTCTTTACGCGATTTACCTTAGAGAGACATTTCTCCCGACGTTTCAGCCAAGTTGCATTGGCCGTGGTCACGGGTAAAGTAAATCGCGTAAAGACCCGTTAAAATTATAAAAAACAAGTATATTATTATGTATGTATATGTAAAGTTTATGTAGTAGTATTTAGCTTATATTATATATGTGTATGTATATATGTAGTTATATGTATGTGGTAAGATATTATTTTATATTTGAGCACCTACTTTCCAGTATAGTGTTTAAAGTTTTTGGCAATGATAAAATGTTTTGCGGCATTAAAGCCAGCCATTGCATTTGTGCAATTGTTAAATAAATAAATAAATACAATGTGTCAATTTGTCGTAACCAATAGTTTTAAGGCTACAATAGTTTTTAATTCACTTTCTTCCAGGACGAATTAAACCATTATAATTAAGCTAAAAAAAATTATTTATACCTACACGTTTTTTAGGTCAATGAAACGCAAGTCCAGTAATGCTGACGTTAACTCACCTAGGACCCCGGAATACGACTCAGAACAGTAAGCACCATTTTATTGATTTTATTTTATTTATTTATGTCCGGAAAACTTACAGCTATTTTACACTTGTCAAATAGCTTAAGTTAATTAATATTTTTTTTACAACTGTTGATTAATATATCTTCAAAAAAAAAAAGTTTCCGACCTAACCGAGATACAAGACATTTTTTCTAAAAAAAGATTTTTAAGCTATAAATAGCATAGCTTTTACCGCGGGCTTTGATCGCGGCGACCGAATCAAGAAATTCCGTAACGGAAATAAACCTAACCTAACACCCCCCACTCCGACAGACACAGCGGCGCGGTGCGGCGTTGAAAGCCGTGCATCGTCTAACGTCGTTTCAGTTCGGCAGACTTCGGCACGGTGTTTGTGCGACTAGACGTATGCGTGTAGACTAGCTGCTAACTGATTTTATCAATTTTAGACACAATGCTAGGTGAGACAGCGTGCTTTTTAGCCGCGTCCACGAGTGAGTTCGAGCCCGCGACTAGTTGAACCTGTGTATGCATATGGTACGACTGTACGAAGCTCGCACGGATCGAGACGAGCTGCTTTGAAATCGGACGAATACGTAAGCAGCTGTTTGTGAGAAACTATATAGGTGTATAGGTATCTATCATCTATGTACAACAGTGAATAGCTGTACGCGTAAAATTTGTGTATAAAGTGTTTCAAATATGAATAAACAAAGTGCATTTATTGAAATAGAAATTGATGAAAAAATAGTGCAAGAAAATGTGTGAGTATTCTATATACATACATTTTATTATTAACACAAAAACAGTATTTTTTTTGAATTTATATATTATATTAAAATGAGCGATCTTAAAAGTAGCCCTCTTTTATCCTTTTATATTATATATATATATATATATATATACATTATGAAGATTAAATATATATTCATTCTTTTATCGACACAAACACACGCATATAGTTTAAATTATCAATATGTATATATATATATATATTTGACCGCCTCCGTGGTCTAGTGGTAACAAACGTTGCCGTGAACTCGGGAGGTCGTGGGTTCGATTCCCAGCGGGGGCAAGTTGTACATTGTATAATTTGTCTCGGTCTGGGTGTTTATATGTATAAATTTACAAAAAAAAAGTATAATATGTAGTTTATCAACCATCTAGTTTCCGTAACACAAGCCTCGTAGCTTACCACGGAAATTAGATGGCGCTGTGTGACCTGTCTGGAAATATTTATTATTATTTATTTTATATATATACATAATGAAGAATGAATATATATTCATTCAGTACCTTTGTATTTTGTGTATACGTAATACACATTAATGCCGTAAGTATGTATGATATTATATCTATATAAATGTTCATCGCGCGAAATTCGATGATCAAACTCTTAATATCGTTATTTTTGTTTATTTTTTTTGAGAGAATAAATGTTTTGGTGTGTAAATACACTATTTATACCTAATTATTTATACCTAGCTATTTTCGTTTTATAGAGAAGAAAAACTTAAAGAACTAAAAAGAAGAAGAAATCGTGAACGTCAAAGGGCATATTATCATCGTCAGAAAGAATTGAAGAAAAATGAAATTAAAATAAAAAAAAAGAAAGAAAAATTACCAAAATCAAATGCTGAACGTCAGAGGAAATTTCGTCAACGTAATGCAGAAAAATTGTACGTGGATATGTAATTTGATTTAATAATAATATTTAAAAACAAATTGTAATATATGCCTCAATATTATTTAACTTTATTATTTCCTCATTTTTTTCACAGGAAAAGACAAAAATTGGACAGTAATGAAGAGAATGTCGTGCAATGTAGGGCTGTTGAATAGATAAATAATTATAATTGCATAAGTTGACAAAAAAATGCTATGCAACTTTACCGCGGCAGTCCCCGAGTGCCACACGTATTTTTTTTTATTTACATACTAGTCATAGTATAAAATTTAATATTTATTGTCTTAATTTTTATAATTTTGTAATGTATTTTTTTATTTTTATATTTTGATATTTTTTTGGTTTATTTGAATGTTTAATTTAATCTTTGGCTTTATGAATTTAAATTGAATATCAGTGTTAGGTTTACTATTAATAGGTTGCATTTATTTCATGCTTATGTATAATTTTATTTGTTAATTTTAAGAATGTAACCAGTTTGTAAACTAATAAAAAAAAAAAAACTCGTACACTCAGACTAACAGAATTTAGACAAATGTGAGTGTAAAAAAAATAAATGAAAAAAGCGTGGTGTTTGACCACTTCGAAAGGGATACGGTCGCGAAGATTCTACTAAAAAACAGCTAAATCAAATTAAAAATGTGTACAAGGAATTCGTACACCGAAAAGCAGAGCGCAGCGTCAGGTATTTCGTAAAGGTGGACAATTTGTTACAATTTTAATATCAGTGCGTTTACACCTTCGGCGTGAATACGTTCTGCCTATCAATTGCACCATTGTACGCGATTCCCGTCGCTCGCGCTCATTATCATTTACATTTTGCCCCAAAAATCTAAGAGTATCATTTATCACAAAAGAGTGTAAGGGTTTTGAAAATGAATACAGAAAGAAAATGAAAGAAAGAAAGAAAAATGTATTTGCTTTAGAATTTGTGTAACAATGGTGTTTACAAAATATTATCTCAACAAATTCTACCACAGTATGGTGTACAAATTTTATCGAAATATATTTAAACAATAATATACAAAACAAAAAAAAAAAAAAAAAAAAAGAGCAATACAATAGAATTTACATTATATGAATATGTTTTAAACATTTCGGTATTCGTTTATTGTATAAACGACATGTGACAGTAAATAGTCTTTTAGTTTTCGTCTAAATGACATTTCAGTTAACAATTTCAGTTCATCAGGTAGCTTGTTATGTCGTTACCTTGTAATTTCGTTATGTCTTTAAAAGTAGTCGACATCCAAACACTATTGCCTATAGTATAAGACACCAAAAAGCAGAGTTTTCGATAATAACTCTTACGTTATGTGCATTCGTATTTATAACAAGTTACCAGAGGTTTTCAAACAATTACCCAATAATCAGTTTAAATCTAGAATCAAGAAGCTATTAACAGAGTGTTGCTTTTATTCGTTAAGCGAGTTTTATTCTTACAAATTTAGAAATTGTAATAAATTGTATTAATCAACTGACCAAAATCTCGCATACGAGTATTATCTTATGCAAGATTTCTTAAATTCATGACATTTTATTTATTACATAAATTATTTTCAGTGTATAAATTAGTAATTAATTAAGTTAGTATAAATTTGTGTGCCAGAAATGGCGGAGTGAGAATGTGAGTATATGAGTATGTGAGCTATTCAAAAACTATGTACCTATTTACCATATTCCATACAAATAAATATTATTTCATTTCATTTCATTGTTATAAACTTTAATACACATGCTTTTTACATTATTACTAATGACTGTTAAATTAGACTGTCAAATAGTAAAATACTATTATTGGTTAGTGGCTCTTTCTGTAGAGGTTAGCGGGTTGGCACGGTCCCTACATACCTGCAGGAAGGTGCGCACGGTGAAGGGCTCCCAGAAGACCGGATGGGCGATTTAGATTATGTAACGTCTAACTAACTATGTAATATTTTAGGAGCAAAAGAAGATTGGGCTTGCAATCACTTGATGTTAATCCAGTGCCTGTATCAATAGAGAACGAGCAATTGAACGAAACTGACCCCTTAGAGTATGTACCTACTTATTTTTATTAAGTATTATTCAATGCGATTTTTTTATGTGCAATCATTGTTATCGTTATCGGGGTGGCCAGAAACCACGCTTATAAATAAGCGGATTCACATTTAGCCAACTTTACTATAGGCCAATCATGACAAGTGGCAAGCAGGTCGATGTCTCCAGCGTACCAAACTTGAGAAATATCACAAATAAATTAAATATTAATTAAATTTATTTATTTACATTAATAAATATTTTTGTGTCCCGACCAGGAATCGAACCCGGTACGTCCGAGTCCAAATCCACGGATTTAACCGCTAGACCACGGAGGCAGTTTTATTTTTATTAGGTTAAGTTAATAGTTATTTAATTTTAATATTTTTATTTAAGTAGTTGTCTTAGTATTGGTCTAGTGGTAACAAACGTTGCCGTGAACTCGGGAAGTCGTGGGTTCGATTCCCACCGGGGGCAAGGTGTACATTGTATAATTTGTCTCGGTCTGGGTGTTTATATTTATAATATGTATTTATTTACAAAAAAAAAAAAAGTATAATATGTAGTTTATCAACCATCTAGTTTCCGTAACACAAGCCTCGTAGCTTACCACGAAAACTAGATGGCGCTGTGTGACCTGTCTGGAAATATTTATTATTTATTTATTATTATATTGGTGGTCTTGCTCTTGGTCTTACACATGACAATAATAGTTGTTAGTTTATTACACACTTCTTGAATAGTTCCTAACAACTGTAAGTAATATTGTATATATTATTTATTTATTAAGACTCATACAACAGTATATATACTTAACATTAGATTATTACACAGTTTTGAAAACTTATCTAGTACATAAACTTTTTACAGTTGATCACAGCATTTGTCAACTTGTATTTTTCGCATTAAAGTTCTAACAAGGAAGCAAACTTATAACTATATATGTATTTACAATTTAATTTAAATCCTAAATATATATACATATATTTTAACCTTAATACATTTTGGACTTTTCAGACATATTACAATGCTTACCTATTTATTTGAATTGAATATTATTTTAGTTTACTGTGAGATTTCGGAAATGGTTGCAAGAAAATATTTATGTATGTATTATTATTTATTTGAATTTAGTATTATTATATATTATATATATTTATGTTTTATATTAGTATTAGATTTAGTAGAATTTTAATGATCTATTTTCCTGTTTAAATATTTGCACTTACCTTCCACATACCATGTTAGTAATGTCCCTAAGGTTGACCGAGTAAGAATGTCTAGCGGCATTAGATCAGCCTTTGTACATAGTGCAAAAAGTTTTTAAATTAATAAATACAATAATAGTTGTTAATTTATTACACAATACAATAATAGTTGTTAATTTATTACACAATACAATAATAGTTGTTAGTTTATTACACAATACAATAATAGTTGTTTTTTTTTAGAACTGACGTTGTAAATCTTGAAGAGGCAATAAAAATTGAAGTCACTGAAACCGAAATTGTTCCCAATCAATTTGAAACTAATGAGGTATGTAATTTAAAAAAGTGTAGACGCGGTGGTGGCACGTTAAGCCATTTGCCCGGCTACACTAATACCAACTTGTAAAAAAGTGACATCAGATCCTTGCCAACCCGTCTGGCCAGCGTGGCGAGTGTAGGCCAAATTCTCCAGATATATGTTCTGGAAGGCCCATCTCCAATAGTAAAGGTCTAGGACGCTGTGTTCTAGGGGCTGTAATGATAAATAATTATTAATATAATTAGATACAATGTATTTGCAATGTATGCCCTCACTCCGACTTATGCTTTATAAAGCACAGTCATGCGTGGAATACTGTTCTCACCTCTGGGATGGCTCCGCTAAGTACCTTACAGATGCTCTCAATGTCCTACAGAGGCGGGCTATTCGAATAGTGGACGATACTACAGTGTCTAAAACTCTCGAATCGCTGCAGCTTCGCCGAGATGTGGCCTCCCTGAGCGTGTTCTACAAGCTATAGGTACTACTGTGAATGTTCTGAAGAGCTCCACAACCTTATCCCTTCTTCTCTATTCCGCAACCGAACCACTCGCACAGGCCAAAATATGCATCCACATACCGTAGCCACTATCCCTACGCGTACATACAAATTTGGAGACTTACATCTGTCGCACGCTGAAGATGTGGAATGCTCTCCCAGCCAGTGTGTTTCCCCACTCCTATTAACTGGAGTCCTTCAAACGAAGTGTGAAAGAGCATCTTTATAGGCCGGCATAGTCGTAGGGACTGATGTCGGTCGTCTGAGGCTGGCGTCAGTTGCTCCTATTCTTGGACATCGCGTACCGCGTGCCATGGCTGGGTGCGTTGTCACATGTCGTGCTCAGTATAAAAAAAAATAAATAAAAAAAAATTGATGAGCATAGCCAATAATTAAAATAATATTACAAAAGTAAATAAAAAAGTTTATTAACCAATGGGTTCTTCCAGTAATGTCGTATGGAACAGTAACGTGAACACTGACCGTGGGTGTGATCTACAAGTTCTAGGTTCGGCGAGCTATGCTCAGGATTTTGTTTAAGTATAAAGTCCAAAACGTGGACATCCGTCAGATAACCAAATTTACCGACAAAGCTCTCAAAATTTGCTAGCTAAAGTGGCAATAGGCTGGACACGTCCGTCGCAGAATCCGATGAACGATGAAGTACTTACTGGAAGACGCAGAGTAGGACGACCGCCCGGCAGATGACGGATGACCTGAGAAAGGTCGCTGAATAGATAAATAAATTCTTTATTGAACAATGAACAAAAATGTACATACGCAAACTTAATGTCTTGTGATATTTTCTAACAGCTAACCTTTGGGATTGGATAAGGGTGGCAGGGGATCGTGTACAATGGCGGGCTTTGGGGAGGCCTATATCCAGCAGTGCTCCACAGGCTGATGATGAACTAATTAATAAATAACTAGCTTTAATTCTCATACAGTTTGATTCTTGTTCCAGATATCTTTGGATACTCGTATAAGAAATAAAGACCTAGCAGACCAGCCACTGAATGATAACACGAATCTTGATAATGATGAGGTACGTATGGTAAAGGTTATAATGTATACTTTTTTGTTTTTATTCTACTGCCTCCGTGGTCTAGCGGTTAAGTCCGTGGATTTAAACTCGGAGGTACCAGGTTCGATTCCTGGCCGGGACACAATAATATTTATTTATGTAAATAAATACATTTAATTATTATTTAATTTATTTGTGATATTTCTCGAGTTTGGTACGCTGGAGACATCGACGAGCTTGCCACTTATCATGATTGGCCTATAGTAAAGTTGGCTAAATGTGAATCCGCTTATTTATAAGCGTGGTTTCTGACCACCCCGGAAGGGAAACGGTCGTAATGATACTTTACTTTTATAATATGTATAATAGTAGTTTATGAAACTGTTGCAAAATAACGAAATGTTATACAACAAAACGTATTTAATGGCGCCAATTTTTTTTTTTTTTTAATTACTCTCGTACAGAATACGCGCACGCGCTATGGGGGGCGCTGCCATAGACAAGTAAAAATTGGAATCATTTTTTTTGTAATGGAACCCTTTACCTTAAAAAAATAAGTTTTATATAATATGTATGATTCTATTTTTAAAATGAAATATAATATTATTTTGTTAGAGAAAAAGTGTTATAATGTGATTCTATTTTTAAATTTCAGCAGTATGTTTATAAAGTATGTCAATATAAATTCGTTTTGAAGTTTATAATTCGCATTTTACGATATGAGAGTAGATAAAATTCTTTATTGCACGAAAATGTACAGTGGCGAAGATTATTGCTTGCAAGGCATTTTCCAACATGTATCCTAGTTAGCAGCTCTGCAAGCAATAATGCCGCGCTCGTCTGCCGGCTCACAGTGTACTCGTAAATTTAAATAATTTTGATAACGCTATGGGTCTTTCACGGAAGACGTCATAAATTGTCGAATTTCGGATTGCACATGGGCATGTAGTCTATCTTAATTCTGACTTGCCTGGTGGATTACTGCTGTACCAGGTATTGTAATCTCATAGTTACTGATAACTAAATTTAAAAGGTGATCGTTGTGGTGTAGTTCTGTATATGTGTTATTTTGTAAATCTCATATAGCTGAGTTTTCCTTGCAGATTCCTTTCTAAGTCAGATTAAACATTAACAGGTCACTGGAATCTGCTAAGCTGCTGGTCTTCTGCTAAGAGCTTACTTATTGGACCACTTTACTGCTTAGTCTTCCACTAGCAGGAGTAAATTCAAAATTCAAATTTCTTTATTGTATAGATTGCTTATTCTAATTACAGTTGTATGTACATGTAATGATCAATCATCAAGCAAATATGCTTATGTCGATAGATATTTATTTACAATATTTATTTGTATATAGTTTATATTTAATATTGTTCTTGATACGAGTATCTCTCTAGGAATTTCATTATATACTCTAATGCACATGTGGCAGTTTCTGCTGTAATATTCACTTACACATCCTGGGTAGATTAGTCGGGTATAATCTTTAGGTACAAATTTGTATTATTTGTACAAAATTACTTGTAGTATTATATTTTTTAAAGAGATTAGAATGTTTATTGACAAATATTCCTATTTCATGAATATACATTGAAGCCAATGTTAATAATTTTAGCTTTTTAAATAAGGGTCTACAGGAGTCAAATGGTCCAACTCAACAGATAGCCCGAACATACTTCTTTTGAAAGTAGAAAGAATCATTCAAAATAATTAAATTAATGACGTTTCATAAATGCCTGTAATAGGTTTACGTGAATAAAGATATTTTGACTTTTGACTTTGGTTTGCTGATGACCCTCGAAAGTTACTTTTAAATTAGCTAATGTATAATTAAAGAATTATTATAAAAAAAACCCTTTGACCCAGGACCTGGGCACGGCTATGGACAGTACGCTATCGTTATGGGGTGCGAAGTAACGGAACTACAAATTGGTAAACTTTTATTAAAATTGCAGTTAAATAGTAATAAAACAATTGTATTTATCGGTATATTATATTTAATGGTGTTAAAAGTGATTTGTTACTGCAGGTTAGGCTTATGTCTTACATAATTTGATTATCATAATATCGTCGTATCCCATTCGCATTGGTTCGATTATTATTATGTAGTTGGTCTGTCATTTACTGATACTAGAAGACTTATTATCTGTGTCGGTACTAACATGTCTGACAATTGAGAATTTCAGGAGTTCCAAATAGCGCATTTTCATTTGAATTTATTTCTCCTTCTTGTCTTTAACAACTCTCTCACAAATATGTGTCGAATATTATTCCATTACTTTGGCTTCCTTCACTCAATTATTTATTGATACTAAAAGACATTCGTCATTATCTGTGTCGGTAACAGTTCGCTTTAACAAGAACTCTCTTCACATATATGTCCCGGATATTCTTCAATTAATTAACTACCTTCACTAATTTATTTATTGACACTATAAAACATTTGTCATCATCTGTGTCAGTATTGACACGTCTGATAGATAGCTTTAAGAACTTTAGTAGTTTAAAATAGCGTAAATTTGATTTGAAGTTTTTTCTCCTTCTTGTCTTTAAGGATTCTCTCACAAATATGTCTCGGATATTCTTCCATTGGCTTGGCTACATTTACTTATTTACTTACTGATACAAGAAGACATTAGTTATCGTCAACTTTGTATTTATAAAGTTATATATAAAACAACGAAAATAAATCGTAGGTCATTAAAATAAGCAAATGCCTTAAAATAATTGACTTTTTATGTATTACTATGTGCTAGTTCACTCGATAAAAGTTCTTCTATCTTATTTCTAACAAGCAGTTTTCTGACAGGATTTAATTTTTGAAAGTATGGCAGTAGGGATTTCAAATATAACAAGTCATAATGATCAGAGTTTTCAGGATCAGGATTAGTAGATCTTTTGTTAGTTTTGTTTTGTTGTTCATTTGTTTCATTGTTAGTTGTTACAGTAGGTTCGGGTTCCGTCTCGTAGAATTTCATGATCATATCCTCTTCTCCCATTCGTTCGATTTTGACTGTTGTAGTTGAACTGTGAGTTGGGTTAATTTCCTCTCTATCATCTGTAGGTTTATTCACTGATACTAGACGACATTCGCCATCATCAGCTTCACCATCATCGCTGTCGGTACTGTCATGTCTGACAGTTCGCTTTAAAAACTTCAATAGTTTAAAATAGCGCCATTTTGACTTAAAGTTCTTTCTCCTTCTTGTCTTCAAGAACTCTCTCACAAATATGTCCCGGATATTTTTCCACTTAGGCTTGGCTACCTTGACTGAAAGCCAAACAATATTAATTATTTAACATAAATTATATAACTGACATATACTATACTATTCATAAATATTATGCAAATTTTTTTTTTTAGCCAAAACCAGGAAACAAATATGTTAGATTAATTCAAATTCGTTTATAATATGTACAAATAGGCATTAAATTAGCATTTTTTTTACACGTCAAATTACATTCGTGGGTAAGAGATGAGAAGAATCGTGTCTCGGGCTTTCGACCAACAATAGGCTGGTTTAAAAAAGAGGCCTCTTTTTTAAAAAAAATATTGCGCAAATTCATAGATGCTTACGCCAGACGCAAAAATAAAAACTGTTGCGTAAAAATAATAATATTAATAAAAAATATCACTGGTTTAGCAAAATGTTATAAACAGAGATGTTAAGATTTAAATAAAAACACACTACAAACATTATTGACTCACGTTATTATTATTTATTATTGCGTCGTCGTCTACGAACTGTTTGTCCTTTCTTTTACGGCTATTAATTTTATTATTATATTTTTATTATTAATCTACTATCTAATGCCGTGTTTGACTTGAAAGCAAAGCAAAACGTTTTTTTTTTACCGATTTTTTTGAATACCATAGAACGCCAAGTCGAACGACTATAAAATATATATATTTTTTACTTTGTCCTTATTTTTAAATAAGTAAATAGATATATTTTTATATTATTATTTAATAAAAACAAAATCAACAAATACAACACAAAAATACAAAATCTAAATTAAAAACCTAACTTTTTTTACTTTCAAAGCGAAATAAAGTGAATACCGGGTTCGATTCCTGGTCGGGACACAAAAATATGTATTAATGTAAATAAATACATTTAATTAATATTGAATTTTTTTCTCGAGTTTGGTACGCTGCCGCGCTGGAGACATCGACGAGCTTGCCACTTGTCATGATTGGCCTATAGTAAAGTTGGCTAAATGGTAATCCGCTTATTTATAAGCGTGGTTTCTGACTACCCTGAAAAGGAAACGGTCGTGATGATACTTTAAATAAAGTGAATAAAAGCGCTTTAAGCGCCAAGTCAAACACAGGGTAAATTAATACAATAATTCATGCTTCTTAAGTTAATATATATGATGAACCAACCCTTCTTGGCCAGCGTGGTAAGTGTAGGCTAAATTCTCCAGACAATTCTGGAAGGCTACTCTCCAAACAGTGGAAGTCTAGAACTCTGTATTTTAGGGAATGTGATGATATGTTGAATTATGTAGGTACTTATTGCACGTGTATTTACTTGTCTTACCAGTAATTTTCATAGCTTTTGCAATTTCCCTCCAGGCAGCATCCGTATCATCCCGTGTCCTTCGTTTCCCCAAATTATCCCATATTATCGGTCGAGATTTCACTTCCCGAATAAGTGTTTTGGTTGCTTGTACGAGTTTCTCAGAATCTCGTGCAGTATTCATAAATACTTTTAGTATTATCGAAATACCGGTGAATAAATCGCGGATGCCGGAAAGATGCGACGCGACGCCGGCCGTGGTTATTGATTTGAGAGTCTACAACTGAGAGAGATGCTCGATAAGTCTGTCCCTTTCGCGCTTAGATGCGAGTTTAGACCTAACGAACACATGGCACGAGCAAGAATATTCATTCACAATACCTACCTAATTCTACAAATATACCTACTTTCAACGAGAACAACAAATAGGTGGTAGGCGGGCTGATCGTGATAATTTGCCCAGACTGCCAGTGCGGGGAAGTATCCACTATTCGTGCTGATAAACCCAGTAAACACGTTTCGGGATCAGGTTCGAATTGCCGTCATGCCCAATCAAGCCGGCATAGTGTTAGGGACTGATGCCAGTCATGAGTGTTTTATTCCAGTTACTTATTTAATGAGTAATTTTGCAACTGTTTTATTATTTCACTTGTATCTGCTTTAATTTTCCTCTTTTTTGTTTAAATTACTTACCAAAGTTATTTTATTTTTGTAGTTCCTAGGAAGAGCACTGACTATTAAGTACCTACATATTTATGAGAAAGAAATATGTAATTCTTTCAATAAATTTCATTTTTATTATTATAATTGGTTTTTAAAAAATATACTAGATTTATTTTTATCTGTTTGGAGGATGATTAAAAAAAAAAACTAAATTATTAATTAAACAAAAAAAAATTAAACAAATTACTATTAATTAAAAATAAAAATACTTAATAATTAAAAATACAATAAAATGTTATAATTATTTTTTATTAATAAATATTGTAATAAAATATTTACACAAAATAATAAAAAAAAAGTATCATCAATACCTTCCGGGGTGGTCAGAAACCACGCTTTTAAAGAAGCGGATTTACATTTAGCCAACTTTGCTATAGGCCAATCATGACGTGGCAAACTCGTCAATGTCTCTAGCGATAACTCGAGAAATACCACAAATAAATTCAATAAATTATTGTGTCCCGACCAGGAATCGAATCTACTTCAGATACCAGACCAAATAATTAGACAAAAAAATCAAAGGAAAGACCGACTGTTCTAGGAATACATATACTTATGAATTTGGTATAATAAAGCAAGGTCTATTTTAAATCTCCTTCCCTATCTCTTTTTCACAAAAAACTATATATATAATTACTCTGGCCAGCAACAATTTTTTAAGCATTTCATGAATTAACTGTGCGGGTGCCCGTGTCCATCGTGTGTATTTTATTGCGCAACAAGACGCTCACCATCCGCCATTCTACCTACTCCTCTCCCTACCCAACCAAATACTGTATGATTCCGGTAATGCCATCTTTGAAACTCGTTCCATAAATGTATTGACGGCAGGAATTGCTTAGGCCCCAATTCTTTAAGTGGTGCAAAGATAACTGATTCATCCGTAAAATTTTCATTTTAGCGTCTATAGAAACATACAGATTTATTATTCATTATACATTGCGTATTATCCTTAAACGAAACACAAACATAGTATGCAATAACACGCAATGAATAGAAAAAATATAGCTCCCGATGGCGTTGCTGCATGCTTGTGCGACGTTGCCATGTCTCACTACACGCTCGGTATGCACAGCAAATGTTTTATCGGGCTATTATTATTTGGCATGTGGGATTACGACAGTTTGCTGCGCGACAGCCAGCGTGCCGCACGCAAGCAGCAGTGTAAAATTTCGTAATGTAATTTATCATTTTAGTACTGTTTATCCTTATTATCGTGTATTATTAACTTAAATACCTACATATACATATTTTGAGTGCTGCTATACTGTTGTACCTACTATCGGTAAGAACTCGTAGATGATAAAAATAATCCATGAATTGTAACATTTTACGATTGGTTTTGTCACTTGTAATTTGGCCCATCGCGTGCTTTAGAAGCAAATCTTTAAGGCAACCTATACATTATTCAAGATAGCAAAAAAAAAGTGGTCCCTAAACTGTTTTTTGTTATATATGTAGAGTATGTATTTAGATATATATAATTATATTTATAGTATAGTATATATATAGTAGGTACTTTGGTAATGTTTATTTTAGTATTACATTTTTATTGTACCTAATTTTGCTCCTAATAAAGGATGCCTCAGAATGTTTTTCGTTTTTAATATTCAAATAAGACATCAGTAATAATTCCAATTAGTTTTATTGGATACTAAATAATAGAGTTTGCTGCCTCCGTGGTCAAGCGGTTAAGTCCGTGGATTTAGACTCGGAGGTACCGGGTTCGATTCCTGGTCGGGAGTAGTTGGGACACAAAAAAAAATATTATTGTAAATAAATACATTTAAATAATATTTAATTTATTTGTGATATTTCTCGAGTATGGTACGCTGAAGACATCGACGAACTTGCCACTTGTCATGATTGGCCTATAGTAAAGTTGGCTAAATGTGAATCCGCTTATTTATAAGCGTGGTTTTTGACCACCCCGAAAGCGAAACGGTCGTGATGATACTTTTAGAGTATGTAAAAAACAAAACTTAACCATTTTTTTTTTACTTTAAAATTTTCGTTTAACGTAGAACTAAAATTCTTAACCTCACGCTGGAGCATCGACCTAAAAATAGCTTTAAATTCGTCTGTGATTTATAGCATCCAAATTGGGTGGTAAAGGGTTGTACGAGTAGTAGACTACTCTTAAAGTAGCCCCACAGGAAAAAAACAGCAGGAGTTAGGTCTGCAGCCCTATTATTCTGTTACTTAAGAGCAAACATTATATAATGAAATCTGTTAAAGTTGATATTTCCACGGCCGCTGTCTGTCAAGGTCGAGCGCTTATAGAGTTGAGAATTGAATGTTTTGTAATTATGAGTCAAGCTTTGATGTAAATAAAATAATTGAGAGAATAGGGCTGCAGGGCCCCGATTCTAGCGCCTTATTCATGCATGTCCGCTCGATTTGCTCAAATGAAACTGACAGTTTTCTATGGAGATCTGTCGCTTTTCATTCGATTATTTCAAATGGACACGCAAGTCCAAAGCGCCAGAATTAGGCCCCTGGCCTAGATCAGCTGTTCTGATGCAAGACCAAGACCAATACTTGACTAGTCTAGTTTGCTTTGGGCAACACTAACAGTAACTTTAAAGGCTGTCAAATGCGATTTTTTCTTGATAGAGCGACAAAGCTCTACAGGAAATAGGTGGCTTGGCCTTCATTACTTTTTAGTATTTTTGTGACCAACATTCTGTGAAAATAACAGGATTCTAGCTATTTTCGTTCAAGAGATAGAATCCTCTGACTGATCGACAGACAGCCACAAACAATTACTTGACTTTTTATTTTATTTCTTTAATAGAACTGACAAGGCCCATTTACAGCCAATTCAGCCAGACCTTAATTTAACTTTATGATGTCATCACTATCTGGCCAGGTTTTCGACTATTATATTGTTTTTTTTTTTTTTTTGTACATAATGTAAATTAGGACGTAATCAAGTGTTCCGATAGGTCCCTATATAAATAAAAATATACAAAAAAATATAATATACTTATATTTTAACCTAATAATGTATAAATAGATAGTAGTAGAATAGGTTGACATTACAGTCAGCGATTATTTAATATAATATAACAATAAATAAAAATTGTTTGTTATATTACCAAGTTCATTATTAACAATAGATGCTATACTGTTAAAATAATACCTATATAAATAAATATAAATATTTCCAGAAAGGTCACACAGCGCCATCTAGTTTCCGTGGTAAGCTACGAGGCTTGTGTTACGGAAACTAGATGGTTGATAAACTACATATTATACTTTTTTTTTCTGTAAATATATACATATTATACATATAAACACCCAGACCGAGACAAATTATACAATGTAACTTGGCCCCGGTGGGAATCGAACCCACGACCTCCCGAGTTCACGGCAACGTTTGTTACCACTAGACCACGGAGGCGGTCAATATATATATAAATTAACAGTTTGTCTGGAGAAAGAAGATTTTAAGGAAATCGTTCTTCCAACTAAGCCACCACCGCTCATACGGGGTGACTCTGTATGGTCTTCTTAGTCTAGACTAATATGTGATTCTATTGGTAGAAACAATCAACTTTTACTAAATATGGTTATATGTAATTTTTTTCTTCATACAAATTAGCTATATTATATATATTGGTATGTATGTATTCTTAGGGATAGTTTATTGTTTCATTCTATTTTTTTTGTGAAATAAAATATTTTATTTGCATGAAACATGGTAACAAAAAATATTAGGTCTTATTACGATTAAAAGGTTCACATATTTCGCCATAAGCATGCAAAAATTTATAACAACTGTTGTCGCCACAAATTTATGGCATGATCTTCCTGTAAACATAAGACAAGCAACTACCAGATCTTCGTTTAAAAAACGCGTATATCTACACTACCTGAAAAGCTCCTCACAATATTAGTAAGTGTATATATGTATGTTATGTATGTATTAGTATTTAGTATATTGATATTATAGTATATATAACAATATAATATGTAAGTGTATAATTAAGCTGTTAATTTTTCATCCAAATTTTTTAATATTTCTGTTATTGCACCTATAATAGTTCAAATTTGTCTCCAAGGTTTGGCTGTCAGAAAATGTATAGATACGGTTATTAAGTCCGCCTTTGTACTTCGTGCAATAAGTTTTAAATAAATAAATAGAAGTAAAGTGACAAAAGAAGTCAGCGTTGCTTCTTTAGTAACTTTACTTCACAAAAACATTTATGTTGCTTAGAATACTTATATTCCTCTTAAAGTATGGAAACACACCTAGTCTAACGTAAGACCATACAAAGGCACACAGCATGATGATTATTTACTTATTTTCAAAATATATTTTTTTTTATCAACAGGATTCCATAAATGAAAAAATGAGGGACGATTTCGAATTCAGTATTTCTTTTATCCAAGAAGTGGAAAACAACGCGATGCTGTACGACTATCGCCATCCAGATTACACAAATAGGAAAGAAACTGAAGCCAGTTGGCATCGAATTGCCAAGAAATATGGTGAACCAGGTGAGTCAGATCTACCACTACAGATTTTGCGACGGTTTATGAGCGCTGACCAGTGTTTTTTTCTCGTTTCGAATCCATCGCCAACGTCACGTTTTCCTAGTACACGTCCATTTGAGCAACGATACCAAAGTTCAAAGGCCACCATTCGTCTTGTATGGGGATTTGAGCTATTCAAAATTCTTTATTGTATAGATTGCTTATTCTAATTACAGTTGTATGTACATGTCATGATGATGCAATACAATACAATATGCTTATGTCAATAGATATTTATTTACAATATTTATTTGTATATAGTTTATATTTAATATTGTTCTTGTCAATTTATTGGAATACAATGTTAATGTCAAAATTTGCATGCTAAAAATTATTTTATTGAGTAAAAACAGTTGTCAATAAGAATTTTCTTTAACTCAATAGTAAAACGTTTTATAGGTAACTCTCGCATCTCTCTAGGAATTTTATTATATATTCTAATGCACATTATGTGGCAGTTTCTGCTGTAATATTCACTTGCACATCTTGGGTAGATTAGTCGGGTATAATCTCTAGGTACAAATTTGTTACAAGTATTATATTTTTTAAAGAGATTAGAATGTTTATTGACAAATATTTCTATTTCAAGGATATATACATTGAAGCCAATGTTAATAATTTTAGCTATTTAAATAAGGGTCTACAGGAGTCAAATGGTCTAACTCTAAATTGTATTCACAGGTATACAAGCATTTTATCTGTCTCTGTATTCAAGCGGAGCTAGGCGTCTAGCGGGTAGTCAGAAACCATGCCTTTTTAAAATAGCAAGCTTTGATTTAGCCAACTTTAGTATATGACAAGTGGAAAGCTCCTCGATTACTTAAAATATAGCTGAGTTCTTATAAACTTTCCTAATAATAGTAGCAAAGTTAAATAATGATTTGTGAATATTTTCAGCCTCAGAATGCAAAAACAAATGGCGGATAATCCGGTCGTCCTACATTCGAAGTTTAAATTCAATCAAATCTGGAGCAAAGAAAGATTATTACTTGGAGAAATATTTGAGATTTCTACGGCCTTTCACGAAACACGCTCACGAAGATAAATTGAAGCCAGATGAAGAAGGAAATGATAGTACAGTGTATACCTCTTCAATACCAGGAACACAAGAAGAACCATCATCTAGTAAAGCAGTTGTAAAAGCCCCAGAAGGCAATTTTCTAAGAGCAAAGAGAAAATTAACGGATTCAGAATCGAATGAAAAGGAACCTTGTGAATTATTTTTGCAAAGCATCGTGCCATACATGAGATCGATGACGTCACTAGAACAATTATCCTTCCAGAGAGCAGTTCTGGATTTGGTAGAAAATGTTATAAAGAATAGAACACCTCCGCCACAGAACAACAGTAGTATCATAGAACTTGCACCGATTGAAATTAAGACAGAATTAAATGAAGAAGACGAAAATAACTACGAATAAATGCGAAATAACTATTATGTTTTACTTGAATTCAGGAACGAACAAAACTTAAGGCAAGATGTAGAGAAACATGGTCATAATACGGAAAAAGAATATGACGAAGAATAAGAACGGACGAAGATGGTATTGACATTATTTATACCTCTCCATTACCAGTAATACAAGAAGTACAATTATCTGACCCTGATAAAGAAGTCAAAACGAAGCACGATGAAGAAGGAAAGAACTGTACAGTCTATAACCCTTTGATATCAGAAACACAAGAAACACCATCATCAGATGTAGAGAAACATGGTCATAATACGGAAAAAGAATATGACGAAGAATAAGAACGGACGAAGATGATATTGACATTATTTATACCCCTCCATTACCAGTAATACAAGAAGTACAATTATCTGACCCTGATAAAGAAGTCAAAGCGAAGCATGATGAAGAAGGAAAGAACTGTACAGTCTATAACCCTTTGATATCAGAAACACAAGAAGCACCATCATCTAGTAAAGCAGCTGTAAAATCTACAGTAACACAACACATCTATACCCCTCCAATACCAGTAATACAAAAAGTACAATCATATTTTTTTTAGGTTAAATTTAGTTTTTATTGTAATATAGCTTATTTGTTTTAAGGTTTTGTTTGAAATAAACATTTTTAAATTAAATATAAAAATATATACTATGTATATATATATATATATACGTGCAGGTGCCGGGTCCATCGTGTGGGTAAGAGATGAGAAGAATGGTGTCTCCATGAGAATTTTCCAGTCTGATGCGGCGCCAAGGATCGAGGTGGGCTTGCATTTAGTTTTCGTGCTTTGCCCTTTCTTTACAAATGTGGTCAAAGTTTTATTTGTAAAAAAAACTTGTATAAGAGCCGTAGATTTTATATAGGTTTCGATTCCTACAGTTACCTTAAGTTTGACATTGCTTCCCAAAAATTTGAACCTTATAAGCGGCACATCAGCTACTGTAATAATACAATAGTTTTTTTGATCAAAATTAAAAAAAAATGGCTTGACCAGGGGATGGAAACTTAGAATAAGCAATGGGGTGTATCACTAACTTTTTATCACGATAGATGGCGCAAGATAGATGGTACCTAATATAACTGTCAGTTGCATAGAAAACTTGTTATTTTATTACGAAATTTATTATTTTCTGGATATTATGCAGAAGTGAGCAGCTTTTAAGTGTACAAATCGAGATTTCCAAGCAAAAGCAAAGATATGGTGATCTCAAAATTGCCATTCTAATTCAACCTTTTTTTTATTTTAAAGACGGTGTTCGCTTACTTAATTCGTCTTTTAAGGTAACTAAATTTTAGTTCATTCATAAATTCAAATAATTGGTTCAATGGGGTGTATCAGGCAAAGCTTTTTGTAGATGTCGCTAGCGGCAATTGTACCTTATTTTACACCTATATAGCATCATTTATTAAATGTTTTTGTTGGTTTAATTTTTATAACAGAATAATGTATTTTAAATGAACGTTACCTACCTTAAAAACTAATTAAGAAAACGCACATTTAAAAAGAAAAAAGATTTTATTAATAGAACGGCAATTTTGAGATCACCAATTTTGATTTCGCTTAGAAATCTCGATTTATACACTTAAAAGCTGCCCACTTCGGCACAATATCCAGAAAATAATAAATTTCGTAATAAAAATACAAGTTTTCTTTGAAACTGACAGTTATATTAGGTACCATCTATCATGCGCCATCTATCGTGATAAAAAGTTAGTGATACACCCCATTCATTCAACATGTCGGCCACAAGCGAACCATCCTTAGTAAAACAATGAAATTTAAATATATTGTGTAAAGGTTGTTTCAGAATGTTTTTCGTTTTTGATATTAAATAAAATACATCAGTAATAATAATTTCAATAAGTTTTATTTCATACTAATTAAAAGATCAGTTATAAATAACAGAACTTTATCTTTTCCTTTGTTTTATTTAAAACTTGTGTTTAACCTAGAACTAAAATTCTTAATCACACGCTGGAGCATCTGTGATTTTTTATAGCATTCAAATTTGGTGGTAAAGGGTTGTAGACTACTCTTGAAGTATCCTCCTCCTCCTTAGTCGGTACCCCACTGATGGGGATCGTGACTCCGTCGCAGTCGCAGCTCATCCACCAGCCGTCTCCAACGGTTTCGGTCCTCGGCGTAGTGGATGGCCTGGTGTACAGGGATATTTAGGTGGTCAGTCACCTGACTTCTTCCTCTTGTTCTTTTACCGTCTACCTTGCCCGTAATTAAAGTTTTTCTAGATTATCGTCTTCTCTTCTTGCAATGTGGCCAAAGTATTGCAGAATTCGGGCAAAGCAGACGGTAGAGAGTCTTTGCTCCCTGGTCAGCTTAAGCTCTTCGAGCACAGAAATGTTAGTACGTCGTGCGGTCCAAGGGATTCTGAGCAAACGACGCCAGCACCACATCTCAAACGCATCAATCCTCGCTCTATCCGCGGCTTTTATGGTCCATGTCTCCGAACCGTACAGAAATATGGAGAAGACAAGTGTTTTCACGATGTGAATTTTTGTCTTTCTGGATATGTTGCTGTCACCCCATATTCTGTTAAGTTGGGTCATCGCAGTTTTGAACGTTCCGATTCGTCGACGAATTTCACCTTCGCAGCCTCCCTTATTACTAACAGTGGAGCCGAGGTATAGGAAATCGTCCACGGTTTCATAGGCATCAAGGTCTGTTGTGCGCGTAAATTTGTGAGATTTGTCGACTACCATCAGCTTTGTTTTGCCTCTGTTAATGAATAGGCCAAACTTTTCACTGACGACCTCCAACAGATTCAGATACTTGAAGTATACACAGGATAAAATTAGTAGAAGTTAGGTCTGCAGCCCTATTCTGTTACTTAGTCGCAAACGTTAGATTTACATTAATAAATATTTTTGTGTCCCGACCAGGAATCGAACCCGGTACCTCTGAGTCTAAATCCATGGACTTAACCGCTAGACCACGAAGGCCCTTATTATGAAGACTTAAAATATCTACAAAAAAAATCGCCTAACGATACGACCCCTAGACGCCACTGCAAGAGGTAGTCGCATGCCCGAATAACCATGGGGTCTCATAAGGCCTACAGACTAAAGCCATATAAACCGTCACTCTTTCACTGTCCCTGTGTGCCTTTACAGCAAAGTCTCGTGGCTACGGAGTAATTGCACTCGTTCGCCAACAGTGAATTGAGACGGTTATAGGATTCTAGTTCGTAGGCGCCTTGAGGTCTCCATAGAGGCCCCACCGTGAGTCGGGCATATAAACCACAACCCGGATAGAGCTCTTCAGGCCGTGGTTCATGTCATTGATGATTTCTACATTTCGTTTTTAAACAAAAAATATATGAATAAATATGTCCAGACAGGTCATACAACGCCATCTAGTTTCCGTGGTAAGCTACGAGGCTTGTGTTACGGAAACTAGATGGTTGATAAACTACATATTATACTTTTTTTTTTTTTTTTTTGTAAATATATACATATAAACACCCAGACCGAGACAAATTAACAATGTACAACTTGCCCCCGGTGGGAATCGAACCCACTACCTAGTTAACAGCAACGTGTGTTACCACTAGACCACGGAGGCGGTCAATGGTCAAATATATATTGTCTCATATACTGAAATATTTAGAGATGATAAATAACCTTACATTGGCCTAAACTAAGTGGTGGTGAAAAGAAAGGAGACTTATATACGTATTACAGTATGGGGTGGAGTGGAAAAAATGTTTAATTAATTAATATTTAATTCATTTGTGGTATTTCTCGAGTTTGGTACGCTGGAGACATCGACGAGCTTGCCACTTGTCAGGATTGGCCTATAGTAAAGTTTGGCTAAATGTGAATCCGCTTCTTTGTAAGCGTGGTTTCTGACCACCCCGAAAGGGAAACTGTCGTGATGATACTTTACTTTATCGTTATTTTTACCTCTGAACCCAAAAAAGACAGACGAATGATACCTACCAATAGAAAAAAAAAATGGTAAGCATATTTGCAAGGAAATAATGTCTAAAAAAGAGTCTTGCGAGACTCTTGCCCAAGACCAATGCCAAGTCGAGGGTTCGTTTTGCAATTGGACTTGCCAACATATCGATGGTCTTGGTTTTAGACACTACTATAGTACTCTACTCTCCACACCCGTACTCTTTGAGCCATCGAGGGGGAAATGGGAAATAAAACTCAATTTTAATTAGAGACATTGTATAAAATATATGAGATACAAAACAGTAAGATTACAGTCGTAAATTATAAAATACACAGATTATAGATTTATCTAATCGCTTCGCTTAAACTAGATGGAGCCTAAAGTTACATCAAAGAAGTAATTTCCTCCACTCTTTGTTTGTTGTGCCTAGCAACGGCCAAGTTAAATATTTGCAATTATAATGCTATTAGGACTGCTTCGCAATTTACTCATAACAGTTGAAAGTGTGAATATTATTTAAAAAAAAAGCTTAGCTCTCAATATTTAACAAAAAAAAATCTAAACATATACATTAAAAACACTTAAATAATAAAAATAAATTGAATATAAATTAAACCAAAAAATATTAATACAAAATAATAGTAATGACTTTACATACAATACCTAATTTATATATATATATATATATCGAATATTGTGGCAAGAACGCCGCATTTATTCGCCGAAACGCTATGCTGATTCTCTGAATGATAAAAGAACCAGGGGTCCCGATTCTCGCGCCTTCGTCATTCCGCTCGATTTGCTCGAATTAAAATATCTATGTATGTAATTAATTTGTGTTTTATATTCCTTCTGCACCCGCTTATTATATAGACAGTTCTCAGTCACAAAGGTTAGTTGGTAAAAAATGCATTTACGTCATTAAGCTCGCCTATGTACCTGCACTTATTTTGGTTTTGTACAATAAATAATTTATTATTATTATTATAAAACTATGGAGATCTGTCGCTTTTCATTCGAATACTTTAAACCGACACGCAAGTCGAAAGCGCTAGAATTAGGCCCCACTCCTTACAGACAATTAGACAAAGGGTGATGATTTAATTTAGTTTTTACCATTTTAATTATTATTATTTATATAAAGAGAATATAATTAAGAAATCAATAAATCAAATACGACGCCACCTACTTACGTGACTTTGTACAGAGTAAAGTCTCTACAACACTACCGTAATAGCATTTTAATTGGATTATAAAGTTACCCATACCCGGGTACTTAAAAAAAAAAAAACATACTTAGCTGATGTTGGGCACTTTGGCGTTTGGATTCCTTTTGGAATTCGGATCAATGGCTAGCTTTACTTGAAACATAACCAATCAAACCTGACATTTATTTTTAAACGATATATGGCTTTAGTTATGATAACTAGCCTCCATCTAGTAAAGCCTCGCGAACCAATCGTTAATCTAAGACACAAATATAAATGGCGTTTAAATACAACATTTACAATTAAAAGCAATTATTTAAAAATCGTTTACAAATACGTAGAAATACAATTTCAAATATTAATATTTCATTACACAAATATATGTTTTATAGAACAATACAAAAAGAGACGCCATTATTACATATTACTAAATACAATTGACTTTTATGTAACAACCGGTCATTTATTAAATTTTTAGTGGCTGACAACACGCTAAGTATAAAAAAATAAAAATAGTAAAATTACTTCAGTGCCTATAATACGACCCTATGTGTCAACTCTCATTACACTAACCCTGCTTGTTTTGGCGATATTGTTACAAAAAAAATCGCTCCAAAAAGCATTGGTTAATAAAAATAATGTAATTTTTATTTTTTACATTTTTTAATTCACGGCGGATGCTATTAATACTATACGGTTGGTTATTTCCGCGGCACAATATTAAATACCAACCCACATATGAAAATGACAAATAACACTGTTGGGCATAAAAACTAGATTTTATTTTACTTACGTCGCAATTGTTAGTATATTTCTTCGTATATAAATTACAAGTTATACAACAACGTCTGACTGATATAAGTTTGTACCTACTAATTTATTTAATTAAGCAAGTCAACAACATGTTTACAAAATATTATACAATATATATAATCTATTGGGTATCTTATTAGTTTAGCAAACATGTTACTTACAGACCAGCATTGTATTCAATATGAAGGTAATATCATTTACTAACACATAAAAACTAAGTACAATTTAAAAATAAGTCATTACAAAAACAATAGTTGCCTTATAAAAAAATCTGCAGAGTACTGCATGCGTGGCTAGTTCAGGAATGTTTCTATACTTTAGTATTCCTCCTATATGTATTTTAAGCAACACAAAGGTTTTTGTGAAGTAAAGTTACTAAAGAAGCAACGCTGAGTTTTTAGTCTCTTTACATCTATAACAGTTGTTGTAATTTTTTGCATGCTTATGGCGAAATATGTGACCCATTTAATATTAATAAGACCTATCGATGTATATAGATAAGCCTATTCAATACAAAACGCACTCTTGAAAACGTGCCGCTTGCTTTGTGTAGCTACCAACTTTGGGGGGCAATTCTCAAGCAAGGATAATGCCACATGCTTTATTCATCGGAAATTATATCACAATGTATACAAAAAGACTAGTTTTACTCGATATAAATATTAATATTAGGCGCTCTCGACGCTTGCTATCTCGCGACTGTTGGTGCAGCTACATGACTTCGATTGGTTTTACGGGAACGTTTTTATATCAGTGAGGGCCTATCTATATACATCAATGATAAGACCTAATATTGTTTGTTGCCATGTTTCCTGCAAATAAATATTTCATTTCAAACAACAAAAATTAATATGATAATTTCAAGCGACAATAAATTGTAGTAATTGCCCGGTCATTACATAAAGTCAGTACAATAAAAATAAGTTTATAAAATGCACAATAACATAGGTACACGAACACCGAGTATCTACACTACATAATAAGTTATTTGCTACTGGCTCTGTGCTGTAGGTTGGTTTAATCTAATTAATAAATCGCTCAATCATAATGGTTTTTTAATTTTAACGGCTCTTTACGCGATTTACTTTAAAGAAATATTTCTCCCGACGTTTCAGCCAAGTTGCATTGACCGTGGTTACGGGCAGGGGGTGGAAAAAGTGTGGAAAAAGCAATGGGGTGTATCAGGCAAAGCTTTTTGTAGATGTCGCTAGCGGCAATGGTACCTTGTTTACACATATGACGCATATTTTTTTAAATGTTTTTTTATTTATGTAACAGAAAAATGTATTTTAAATTAATGTTATCTACCTTAAAAAAATAGTGATACAAAAAAGTGGCGCCACCTAGTAGACGGTAGGTGGTACTAAATGTTCATTGAATGGGGTGTATTACTTTTTATCACGATAGATGGCGCATGATAGATGATACCTAATAGAACTGTCAGTTGCATAGAAAACTTGTATTTTTATTACGAAATTTCTTATTTTCTGTATATTATACCGAAGTGAGCAACTTTTAAGTGTACAAATTGCGAAATCAAAGATATGGTGATCTCAAAATTGCCGTTCTATTAATTAAACCTTTTTTCTTTATAAAGACGGTGTTCGCTTTCCTAATTCGTCTTTTAAGGTAGGTAACGTTAAGTTAAAATTCGTATTTCTGTTATAAAAATAAAAAAACTACAAAAACATAGGTGTAAACAAGGTACCAGTGCTGCTAGCGACATCTATAAAAAAGCTTTGCCTGATACATCCCATTAGTTCAATTCATGTCGGACATTGTTGTTAACAAGCGAATTATACAGCTTTAGTAAAAAAACAAAATTTAAATATATTGGCAGACATAGAAAATCGCGTAAATACCCGTTAAAATTATAAAAAAAAATGGTTTGACGATTATCAAGATATAAACGGGGCAAAGTAAAATTGATCATTTTGCGACAATATTCATATAGGGTAATTGCATAGTCACACTGATCGTCAGCGCGGGTGTAAAAATGACGCGTATGTTTTTACGTGACTGTAAGTTCAGTATGGCGTGGTTCGTAATGCTAAATCCACAGTTCTATAATAAAAACAGCTATATATAGTGTTCTAATTAACCGCTACTGTTTTCCAAAGCTAAGCTGTGTGCTTAGTGTAAAATGCAAGTTTCGGAAAACGTAACTGCTGTAGTTACGTTTTTTTATTTTACATTGCGTGTTATTGCAAGCTTGGCTATAATAACAGGCAATGAACATCGAAAATTCAGTAAAAAAACTACTACTATAGTTGCGTTTACCTTCACTGTCACACTAGGCATACTGTTAGCAGAAAACCAGCAGCTACCTTTTAGCAACTAACATTAATACGATTGATCGCCTGTTCGCGAGAACAAAATTAGCTTTTTGACTTTAAAATGCCATCTCAATCACATTCCTGTTATTTTAAATTTAACTGTTTTAATATCTACTTAATGACATCGGTTTATTAATTTTCAAATATATTTTTTTCACTAAAAACCGTCTTTTACCACTGTGGTTTAGTGTTCCTTCCAATTAAATAGTACTGTACGTACATCTCTGCGATTCACCTAATATTGAATCAGCGCTGCAGCATGTGCTGAGCTGACCATCTATTTATCGCCACATCTGTACGTAATCTTTTGATATACTTGTGTAGAATAGGCTTAGATTTAGATTTATTTTTCATATTTTTTGCGAACGAGTGCCTTCACTCTGTAGCCACGACTCAGACTTCACAGTAGGCGCCTTGACGTCTCCTTATGAGGCCCCACGGTGAGTGGCCTGCAAACCACAACCCGGGTTGGGCCCTTCAGGCCGTGGTTCGTATCATGATGATTTTGCGATCTGTCTTTAAAATAAAATAAAAAAAGTTTTATTTTATTGAATACATTTAAAAAAAGCAGTATAACGGTCATCGTGACTACGAAATCACCCTTACACCAGTATTCTAAGACATTTCTAAGAAATAAACATGCCTCATCCACTCAACATTTCCTTCCAGCTGTCAAACGAAAATTAAGTTTATGTAATAGTTACAATTAAAGTTAAAAATAGAGACGAGCCGACAGTTTTATTTTGAAGGTCAACCGTAATCTGGTACATTAGACTCCATTTATTATTTTAATTTATTTGCTCAGGAATGAATGATAGACAATAAAGTTCAATACCAAACTATTTTAATGAGTTTTACAACTTCACAATTACAACAAAAAATACAAAATAAAATTAAATGTTAAGATTGGCGAGCGCGCGTGCTGTCGTCGGCGATGTCGTGGTGTGTCTCGAAAGTCTACTCTTGGCGTCTCGCATCGCCTTCGGCGGTGAGAGCGAGAGCAACTAAACGCATGCGCAGTAAATCTACAAGTCGACGATGAACCGCACCGGAAGTCGACCACGCGCAATTCTTGGCGGCAATATACGATTTACTACAAATTGTCTTAATTTTTTATTTTTTATTGTCTTTAAAGGACATTGTACAGAATACATCAGCCCTAAACACGTTATTTATTTGCATAAAATATGTTCATAACAGAGTTCATAACCGAGTTGGGGATCATCAAATTCCAGATGCTGCAGAATTTGATGCTTTACTTGATGTCACCCGCGGCATTATAGCCCAAACACGTCGAGTAAAATATGGGAGTCCACAGCGCGGGAAAACCGCAAAAAATAAACTGCAACTTGTGCCCCATATTTAAAGTCCAATTTATCGTTTTCCATAATTATTCACATTGTAGCACATTATTAAACAAATCAACACCACTTTTGACCAATAAAATCCACAGCAAATTAATTTACAAAACAAAAACTTGCACTTGACATGTCCACGCAAAATGGCGCGAAGAACTCCGCAAATTGTCTTAATTACAGAGACTTAATTTTCTTTTGACAGCTGACACTTAGAGCCGTTGAGGAAATATTTTAGAATACAGGTGTTAGAACATTGCCTGTACTTGTGCACGTCTATATGTACGCTTGCAGTGTGCACATACCTTTATTCTTGCCTTAAAACAACAAATTAAGCCAATCAAGGAATGTCTTAACTTTATAAATAAATTCCTCATTAGATTTGCTTCGAACATATCTTAATAGTACGTTATATATGGAAGATTACCATCAATTCTTAAGCTTTATGCATATATATTGTAAGTAATTAAATATTTGCTTTTTGTGGTCAAACCACGTTAACATTTTTGGCACTGAAATAAAATATAAAAGCAAGGTTGAGTTCAGATATTAAAATTATCTATCCTGTTAGATTTGTCTAGATTATGAGACAGATTTATAAGCGATAAAAGGGCTAGCTAGAGTGGGCAGAAAGGATAAATAGTTATTATCAAACTCAATCTAAAATTAATATGCAGTCATGCCCAGTCAAGCCGCATAGGGACTGATTGATGATTCCAGTTGAACCTCGCACGGTCACGTGTCGTGCTTATAAAATCCACCCACCCTGATAAACTGTTGAGCTCTTCAGAAATGGTTCTCCTTGAAGTGGATGTAGCAGAGGTCGAGAGAATTATCATGGGACTAAGGGTAAACTATGCAACAGGTTCAGACAATATTTTTACGAAAGTGATTAAATATGCGTGTAAATACATTTTCGTCCCCATAACAACACTGGAATTTACGTTTAAATGCTGGAGTTTTTCCGAATGCCTTTAAGAAGGTACTCGTGCACCCTATCTTCAAGAGTGGTTAAAGAAACAGTGTCGCAAACTATCTCTCATCTCTACCCGCTTCTGAGCTACGTTTTATTTTAATCCGAACAGAACCGCATTACAACTGATATACCTAAATGGAAATTACGGGTACGTCGCGGGACGTACATCAAAAGTGAGAACTAAACTTGCAGGTTATTGATTTCGTAGTCGGTAGGAATATGGAGATTAAATGAATGCGTATAAACGCATAGTTGACACGTAAGGAAAGAAAGAGAAAGAAGGAGCGGGAGAGAGCGAGAGAGGCATCGACAAAACGCGCGGCGCGCGTCTATCCGCCCCTCTTCCCCTTCCCCGCCGCGCTGTTTCGAGAGGAAGAAAGAAAGAGAAAGGAGCGGGAGAGAGCGAGAGAGGCAGCGGCTATACGCGCGCGCCTGTCCGCCCTTCTTCCCCTTCCCCGCCACGCTGTTTTCCCTTGAGCGCTGTTCTGACGTACGGACGTACGTTCAACGAAATAGGTCCCCAACCAAGCGCGCGCAATAGTTCTCACTTTAATAACTCTTCTGGGTCCTAATTCTGGCGCTTTCGAATTGCGTGTCAGTTCGTTTGAATGAAAAACGACAGATCTTCATAGAAAACTGTCAGTTTCATTCGAACAAATCGATCGGATATGCATGTCGAAGGCGCGAGAATCAGAGCCCTGTGGTTATATAATATATTTTTTTATCTTTCACTCACGAGTTTCCCAACTTTAGCGGCAGCAACACGCAGCTTTTGTAGTAAATAATTCTACGGCGACACGTCATCGACGAGCGAACGCCGCGACCGGCAGCCGCACACTATTGACGCTCTATGATTAGGTTTATGAATACACATCTTTAGAATTTAATAAATTACATTTTATTATATAAATTCGACCTCTTACGTTACCTGAATCTGGACCTTAGCCTAGTCAATTTATAGTTGTTTTTTCTCTATTTATTTTCAGTCCTTTCGTTCAATTTAAATTTTCTTTTTAATTAAATAAGCGCAAATAAATATTTAATACGCATATACCAATTGCTACAACCATCGATTCATAAAGATTTATCTTTACAAAATAAATAAAACGATTATAAAACCAAAATGATTTTAGGATATTTCATGTACCGCATGTAATTGTCAAAAAAGCAAATATTTTAGGCTTCAGGTATCATTAGTAGAGCCTAAGAGTATATTTAAAATAACAATAGCCACTTTTTTAAAAGATAAAAATTATTATCCGAAAAACAAAATATTACTGCATGGTGACTAAGGCCGCGTCTGAAAATAGCGATATCCATCGTGATAAATACCTAAAGGCTGGGAATTGTTATTAATAATTGATATCGGTCACAGCCGAGAGACGAAATAAAGAGAGAAAAAATTACGTAAGTCAACGTTCGCGTGATCGTTGATTTTTGCTACCTACTTGATTAGGCTCAGTATGATTGGCGATATTTTTAGGATAAATTCTCAGCACGGTAACTAAATAATTTATTACTAAATATTTAAAATAATAAATACTTAGTTCTTTATTTTTGTTCTTGATTATAATATAAAATTATTTGCTCTTTAATAAATGCCACACAGTATAGACGACTTAAAACTTTTTTTGCAAGAAATCGGTAATAGTGTTTAAAACTATTCAGCCACCATTATAAATCAATGATTATAAATACACTGGTATAGTCATAGTCAATTTGGCAACTTTTTTGGAACTATAAGCAACTATACCTACATAGATCTACAAAGTTGGTACCTACAATAAATATAAAGACTCACTTGAAACCCTAAACATTGGTACAGAAACATTTTATAGAGAGCATTACGACGACAGATAAAGGGGGGCAATTCTCAAAAAACTAATATAATTGAAAACTATAATTTGTTACCTTAATAAATCCATGCGACAAAAAAAAAACTTAAATATTGTGCACGTAAATATATCCACTTTAAAGTCCTAGAAAATAATTCCATATACGTTGATGGTTCCGTTATAAGAACGCTTACCTTAAAATCCTACAAAGGTTGGTTGTTATTTCAGCCAAACGCGTGAAACGTACGTTAAATACTACTTACTAATATTTGTACGCCCTATGGGCAGAGCACTGGTGCACCTTTATAACCTAAATCTGTTGTTTATAATATTAACCTGTGTCTAAACAAATAAATGATTTTGAATTTGAATTTGAATTTGAATTTAAATAATTTTATCGAAAACTACGTTATAACCGTCTTAATTTTGTTACATTTGAGAATTGCCCCAACAACATTTTTTCTCGCTACACAAAAACACTGGTCAATGTACGAGTGGGTACTAAATACTACGAATACATTACATTCGGAATAAACAATCATTCACTTAACTCATAAACTGTTCTGCAATAACTTACAATGTCTTGAAAAATCTACTTTGCAAAAAGGTAACTTTGAATAGGATTTTAAGTGTGATCGACGTGTTAGACGTTTCCTGCACTCACTTATTCCTTCCAGCTGTTAAGCGAAGTTTGAGAAATAGAATTGTCAAACTTAAAGTACATCTAATAGGTGGTAGGCGGATACGGAAATTTGCCCAGTCTACCGGGGCGGGGAAGTATCTACCGTTCGTGTCCATAAAGCCTGTAGTGTATTCACACGTTTTGGGATCAGGCTCGAATTGTCGCCATGCTCAGTCAAGCCGGCATAATGTTAGGGACTGATGTCAGTCAAGAGTGTCCTATTCCAGGTGTTAACATTCATAGACCTTGCACGCCACTTACTAGGCGGGCATAAAAGTCACATGTGAAAAAAAATTTAATATCGTGACGTACCTTGGAACCTCCTTGAAGCGTGTTCATATTATTTGCCGCTAATAAATAATATTTAGGTATATTACTTAACCTTGTATTTATTTTTTTATTTTTTGTTGTTGTTGAACAAATCAAATCGTCAAACTGATTTAAAACGGATTTCGTAACAAAATTATAAATTTATAAAAAAAACGTGACACATGAATATTCATAATATAAAAAAGACAGGCTAATGAGTGTCAAAATCGCTAGAGTGTGTAGTAATTGTGACAAAATGAATATTCAAAATACGACAACGAAATCTTCAATGTTGCCAGAAAAAAAAACCCACCGAAAATATTTAAAATGGTAACATTTATAACTTTAGATGTTTGGAGAGTTTTCAACTAAGAATACAGTATGCCTAGTGTGACAGTAAAGTTTCGTAAACGTAACTAGTAGAGTTTTTTTACTGAATTTTCGATGTTCATTGCCTGTTATTATAGCCAAACTTGCAATAACACGCAATGTAAAATAAAAAAACGTAACTACAGCAGTTACGTTTTCCGAAACTTGCATTTTACACTAAGCACACAGAGGATGTCTTGAGAAAATCCGTTTGACAGCTGGAAGGAATAAATGAGAGGAGGAGCCATTGAGGATACGACTAAGATAATAAGTAAGCATCATATAAGCTTTAATATAGCATTCAACGTTGCATCAGCATGATAAACTAACATCAGTAGCTAGGATGTAAAAATTAAATTGCATTAAAAAGGTACATATGAAGTTAGCTCGCTACGTTAACGGATTTAAGCGTGCTCGATCTACTATAACATTCAATTATTTTACCTTTTTGCATATGCTACTGTAAATTATCTAAACCACCCTAGCCGGTGTTAAGAATAGTATAAGATATGAAAAATTACAATATTCGAAAAATTAAAAATTAAATTTTTATTTAACTACTTATACATTGATTGTTTAGTGGTAAAATATCTACATGTTTTTTCTTCTTCATGAATAATAAAAAATGTCAATAAAAATTAAGTAAGAATTCGATTTTTCCCGTTAATAAAAAAAAACAATTTATAATCTTAACATATTTTTGTTGTCGTATATTATATATATATTATACCTATATATATAAATATTAAAACGACAATTGAAATTAGAGGATTTCATGGTCTTTAATTTGTATATATACTCATATACCGCGTGTAATTGTTAAAAAAAGAAATATTTTTAGGCTTCAGGTGTCATTAAAAATTACAAAATTAACTATTTTTGAAGAAAAAATCATTGTTAATTGTTTGAACATTATTAATTAATCTTGCTTACAGCCGAAAGACAAAATTTAGAGGACATTTTTTATTTATAGTTTAGTTTATTTTTAATTTTATTATTTAGGTAGCTTTTAATTTATATTAATGTATATTAATTTACTTCGAATAAATCATCGATGTATATAGATAGGCCTATTCAATACAAAACGCACTCTAAAAACGTGCCGCTTGCCACATGTACCTACCAACTTTGGGGGCCAATTCTCAAGAAATTATATTTTATGAAAATTCTGTTACTATGCATACAAAAATACTATTTTCACTCGATATAAATATTAATATTATTCGCTCTCGACGCTTGCTTTGCGTCGCTCGCGACTGTTGGTGCAGCTACATGACTTCGATTGATTTTGCGGGAACGTTTTTGTATCAGTGAGGGCCTATCTATATATATATCGATGGAATAAATAAATAAAGAAAGAGAAATAATTACGTAAGTCAACGTTCGTGCGATCGTTGACCTCTCGCTACCTACTTGATTAGGGTCGGTATGAGTTGCTATATTTTTAGGAATACTTATCTGCGCCGTAACTTAAGTTTTTATTACTGAGTAATTAAAATAAAAAATACGTTTTTCTTTAATTTTATTCTAGTAGTAGTCAGAAATCACGCTTATAAATGCTCGTCGAAATTTCTAGCGTATTATTAATTAATTAATATTTTTTGTGTCCCGACCAGGAATCGAACCCGGTACCTCTCTAAATCCACGAAGGCAATTTTAGTGTAGATTAAAATGTAAAAATATTTCTTTAACAAATTCCACACAGTATATACGAGTATAGTAATAATATATATATATTACATGTAGTTAGTAACATAACTCGTAGAATACGTATCCGTAGTATTAATTTCATTATGTATTTAATATATATATATATATATATTGTAAGAAATTATATAATAATTCACAAACTATAAATTACTGTAATTTCAATTGTAGTTTTAAGCATTTTATACTTTTTTACATTATATGTTGTATAAGATACTATATATACATATGTATGAGTATTACAATGGGTTCAATTGTACTAAGACATTTTTATTATTGATTAAAATTGTAAGTATAAAAGTTTTAAAAGTTAAACTAAAGCCTTATTAACGCCATACTTTAAAAATATAAAATTAAATATAAAAAAATAAATTAAAAGGGATAAGTACAATTTTAGAACACGTTTTCTCAGTCTCATGGGATTAAGAATATTATATTTATTTAATCATTTAATTTGCATTTATTTGCTGTTATAAAATAATATTATATATAAATTACAATTTAATTTATTACGATCAGTGATTGGCGGTTGATTTAGGACACTATCTAAAAAAAAAATTACGTATATTATGGACATATTATCATTTTCAAATACCTAATTTTAGACAAAGAAATATATTTATTTTACAAAAAAAAAAAAAAAATAATAATATCCGTAATTTTATTATCTAGTGAATTGATAGACTACATTTGTCAAAATTACATTTATTGTAGCTGTTCATTTGGCAGTGTGTTATAAAAGGGAACACCAAGTCCCAAAAAAGACAGCTAATGGGGTTCTCGCTAAATCACGCAAAGCAAAAAGTTTCTGTAGATGTCGCTAGCGGCAATGGTACCTTGTTTACACCTACCTCTATGACTTACGATTACATTTTTTTTGTAGTTTTAATATCAGATAAAATAAATTAAGTAACGTTAACTGCCTTAAAATACGAAAAAGAAAAAGTTATATTCCAGAATACTTGAAATATCTTTGAAAATATTGTGTTATATATATATAGTAAGTTAACGTTAACTGCCTTAAAAGACGAATTAAGAAAGCAATAAGTTACGTTAAAAATATATATAAGGGAAAAATTATGTTAAAAAAAAACTTAAAAGGGTTAATCCCTTATTTTTTATGTATATATACATATATATAAGGGATTAACCCTTTTAAGTTTTTTTTTAACATAACTTTCCGCTTAGTTAATTCGTCTTTTAAGGCAGTTAACGTTAACTTATGATAAAAAACTAAAACAAATGAGAAATCGTAGGTAGGTGTAAACAAGGTATTAATTCCGCTAGCGATATCGCCATCTACAGAAAGCTTTGTGTGATTTAGCGTGCACCCTAATTAGCTGGCTTTTTGGGACTTGGTGTTCGCTTTTATACCAAATTTTTTTATCTGTACATAAATTAAAAAATCTTGTTAAACGTCGATATACATATATATAATTACTGGTCATGAAGTGACAGCAAATTGAACGATTAAATAAATTTTAAATAAATTTGATTTGATTCCTCAAAATTAATATTAAAAAAAACAACCTTAAAATATATAAATTTTCTTATAAAAGATTAATAATTCATATAAAAATATCCACAATCTTCTTGGGTACGATTCGATCAAACTTTACAATAATTAATGCGATATGAAATTTATAAAACCAGAGATATATTATATATGTCAAAAATAAAAAAGGCTATATGTAAAGGGTCTTTTACAATGTTTATCAGAAATATGAAGTATGTTTAAAGTATTTGTTTTTTTATTTCTAATGCACCCGCAATCGTCTACCACACTCCCAATGTTAGCTAGTATAAAATGCCAAGAGTTATCAACTGTTAAGTTTTTAAGTGCAATAAAGAATTTATAAATAACTAAATCATTTCACAAAGTGACGCCGACCTCAGTTCTACTGCTTTAACTCTACTCTCATGCGTATTCTGACATATCCACGTCTCGCTTCTATACATAAGTGTTGGTACCAGCATGGCATTGTGTATAGTGAGTCGAGCTCTGTCACTGACATTTCGACTGACTCAGTGACATCAGGGCACCGTCGACACTATTTCCAGCGTTCACTCTTCTTTCAACATCCTTATCGTACTTCCCACTTGCGGTGACAACACTGCTCAGATATATAATTTCATTTACTTGTTCTAGAGTTTCATAATCTTTTTTTTTTTTTTTTTTTTTTTTTTTATACTAGCACGACTCTTGATGTTAAGTGGCGCGCGAGGTCCATGAATGTTAGCAACTGGAATTAGACACTCATGACTGACATCAGTCCCGGCTTGACTGGGCATGACAGCATGATCCCGAAACGTGTGGATACACTTTACTAGGTTTATCGGCACGAACTGCGGACACTTCCCCGCCCCGGCAGGCTGTGCAAATTACCACCATCAGTCTGCCTACCACCTCTAAATTGTTGTCACCCTTCTTCTTTCATACACTAGTACCTTGGTTTTTTATTCTCGCATTTAAACGGAGTCCTTTTTTTGCACATCTCTCTTTCATTTCTGTGATTGCAGTTGTTGTTTGAACGATGCCATAAGAGCACCTTCATCTGCACAGTCACTCTCTCTCACTCTTTTTAGACATTTGTCGATATATAGGGTGAATAATATGGCGGCTAGCACACAGCTCTGTTTGACGCACAATAAGGGACAAACTTTTTTTAAAAATCAATAGGTATTTTTACATGTCTCATATTAATACTCGTAACATAGGTAACATTATTATATAACATTAAAAAAAACTTTTTTGACAGTTAATTGTTAGGAGTTAATTCTCTGTTTCTCTAAATTCCATATCAATAATACAGTTGAAATTTCATTTTAATTTTTGGATTAACAAAATCAACTAAAGTATATTTTATAGTTTGCTCTAATTCGCCCTCAATTAAACAATATTTAAAACAATTAATAAGTATTTATTTACCACGGCTAGGTTGTATTTTTTTATTGTTTTTTTTATATATATTTTTGTCTAATAGTATTCTGAATTTTAAAACTTTTAAAATACATATATTTAAGAGTAAATACATATTTATTATTTTTTATTACATAGTTCTCTATAGGCATAGTGTACGTTTTACGTACCAAAATCTATTTTTGTAATTAATTATACGAATGGCATTTTTTTTTTTCGTATTTTTGTTTTACAAAAGTATTTCGATAAAATTAAAAAATAGATATTATTGTAAATATATTTTGGATGTAAGTATTTATTTATAATAAAAATAATATTTAAACTTTTTTTTTATAATTTAAGGAATATAATATTATACTTTTTTTTTGTATTTTTTATTTATATTTTTATACACCGATAACAACACCAAATTCTATTGTTAACATACTAAGTACAAATAGTGGTAATAAAGTAGGAAATAATGTTAAAGGATCCATTTTTTTTCCATACAACGATGGCCAAAAGTTGTACTTCAGGTATTGTTAGTAATTATAAAATTACAAATTACAGTTTAACAAATTAGATTTTTTATTACATTTGTACCGCCAAATTGATTGAATCAATTACTTACTATGTTGCAATTTTAGATAAATATAATAATAGACAGCCGTGCTATAATAGCTAAAATAGCTTGGTCCAAGGTATTGGTGTTCGACTTGAAAGAAAAGCACGTTTTTTTTTACTGAATTTAACTTAAAGTGAATAAAAACTCAAGAACAAAAAACAACTTTCTAAGCGAAAATGAAAAAAGCGCTTACAGTGACAAGTCGAACATGAGGATATTCGTTTGAAAATGCGTTCCATTACACGAAAAAACAAACATATGTTTAATTATATTATAAGCAAAAAAAAAAAATGGATTATTAATATCACGCACGTGTTTGAACCGTGTATATAATAAGAGATTGACAGTGTTCTTATTTGTGTAATTACTTACATTTTTGATCTTCTAATTTCGTACATTTAAGAAAAAAACTTGAGCTTTTGTGTTGCCAATGTAAAAAGAAATAATTATTTAAATTAAAAAACAGATACAAATGTTTTAAAAAATATAATAAATCAATTATTACCTATGGGGTACAACTTTTGGCCTAAAAAATGGTGCTTTAAAAGAAAAAGTCATTTAAAATATCGGAATTAGGAACTAAATTAAATGCCTTTAAATGTTAATAAATACTAAGATAAATATTTAATTCCAACTAAGAAATTTCCTAAATTATATTGTAAAACTTGTAGAAATTATTTGATTAAAAAAGCAATTCCAAAAATTCATCAATTCCAAACAAAGAAAGATTTAAATTAGAAAAATTTATAATCAAATTTGGGGCTTTAAAATCGTATAATTTTTCATGGACGGCTAGGTGAAATAGAGTTTAAAATTAATTTTAATAAGTGGTCCGAGAAAAATTCAAAAAAGAGGGTAGTTTACAAAGTAGGCATTCTGCGACAAGAATATTTAGGAGTAAAAGGTCTACTGAAAATGATATGTCACAGACATTGTAGAGTTCTTACACCACGAACAAACACATATACAACGAGTTACACAATATATGGCTATATGTTAAAAATAATCTTCAGACCAATACACACATAGACTTGTTGATACTATACAATTTCAAGTACAGACCGGATTATGTGCAACATGAAAGGCTGCAGAAATGTAAGAAAAGTCTAAAAACGTAATACAATAAATAAAACTGTAATTAATAATATATATGAGAAATGCTTATCATCAAATGGTTACACAATGGATATCGATAATCCGGTCTTTACTGACATGTATTTAAAAGGTAAGGTAAGAACAGAAGTGAACTATGTACCATTTTATAATCAATGAGGTTGTGGAAACCTCCTTGGCTCCTTGGCCTCTGTAAAAATAACACTGTCAAAACTTTAAGTTAGAGTCGAGACCACTACTCAAGTCCTACGGCTAAAAGTGGAACTAAAAGTGTACAGCACCGCTGTCTTGTAGTTTTACAGTGAAACAATTTTCGCCACATCTTCTTATGAAACATCATTTTAAAATGCTACAAAGGCTAGAGTCTGGTTAATGAAAGAAGATACGAATTATTTGGAAAATGGCAACACTATTGTGACAGTGTCATTTTTTTAATATGGCTGTTGTCAAACAAATGTTTGACAAAGCAAATGCTTTGAATAGTTTTTTTTATTCCTCATTTGCGTTGTAAAATATGAATAAAACTTTTTAATTGAGGTCCGTAAGATTTTTACATGATCTTCAAATTCTAAGAAAAACAAGAAAAAATAGCTGAATTGAACCAAAAACAAGATTGCTTAAGATTGTGTGGTGTTGAATTTCTTAGGTTACTATGATTTATTATTTTGATGCTTGCAACAAATAATCTTCTCAGTGAAAGCATTAAGACGTAATTATATACATTTGTTATAAAATTTTGAGGGATACCGTACTAATATTTTTTTAATTTGCCGCGCTTTTTCGTTATCTACTTTCATTAGCCAGGCTCTATAGGACTTGTAGAGTCCCAACCCTACAATTTTATTATTTTGTAATCCATCTATAGGTATCCTTAGTTCTAAATTTAAAAGTTTTGACATTGTTTTTTTAAAGTGGCCAAGGAGCCAAGGAGGTTGACACAAGGTAATAGACAACACGTTGAACAAAAGTGGCAATAATGGACATTAATTATTTCTGCACATTTCGCTCTTTTTTGTAAAGGCAACACAGAAAAGTAATACTGCACATATTTGGTTATCACGGAAGTTTAAAGTGTCATAGCTTAGGTTTAATAAAATGATTACTTGAATCACTTCTGTTTTTAACTAGCCAGATATCGTAGTACTATCTGACATTCAACATCAAATGAGCTACACAAATCCTCACATCGCTTGCTTCCATCCCTGACGCACCGGCCAATCGCTGCAAACCTTTCGGCTTCGTATGACTTCACAAGACCTTATTCTAACAGCTTAACGACACGCACGCTTATTTAAGTGGTCAATTCACAATAATACTATTGTGTATGTTTAGGTATCGCTGGCTGCTGAAGGTTGCTTTATCAGCGTGTCTAGTTCTTTGGACCTGATGAGTTTTGGCGGAGAACCGACGCTGGCTTGGGTCTTAAGTCTGGGTTTCTCGTGGGCGATGATGTGGCTGGTCTTGTGGCCGTCGTGGTGGGCGGACTCGACGACGCTGACGCAGTGCTTGTTGGTGACGTGCTGGACGTGAGCGGGGTGATGGTGGTGCTCGCGCATCTTGCGGTTGTACCAGTGGAGGCAGACACATCTGTAAACAGGTTATCATTTTATTTATAACAAACAAAAAACAAAAACAAAAATATTTTATTTCTTTGCTGGTATCAAACTCGAGAAATATCACAAATAAATTAAATATTAATTAAATGTATTTATTTACATTAATAAATATTTTTGTGTCCCGACCAGGAATCGAACCCGGTACCTCCGAGTCTAAATCCACGGACTTAACCGCTAGACCGTAGTTTACTTTTAAAATAAAATAGGTAGGTTACTTTTGAAATAAAATAAATAATTTAACAAAAACTAAAAAAATTACAAAATATAACATAAAAATATTAACGTTTTATATGTGAACAGTCTTAAAAAACGTTGAAATACCTACTTTTAAGTAATAAAGTGTTTATTAATACACATAATTATTCAAAAGAGACAGTCAGAGAGCTCAACAGTGTAATGGAATGCGTAGGTATATATAATTACTTCTCTATAATTAAATTCAAGTGACAGAATAATTAATCATTCTCAAAAGACTAACTTGCGAGCCTTATTATGCAAACTGAAACTTGATATTTCCATGGAGCACATTAATTATGTAATAACATCATAATTTACTTTACGATATGAGACTATCTGGGTCATACTAACCTCGTATATCTAGTTGAACGGTTAAATAATAACATTATATATAAAATAATTCCACTTTAACGCGGGGCACTCAGCCACCACGGCCTTTCCTGCAGCACAGGTCGCATCCCAAGGCACGCCTGCCTCAATGACGTCATTCGTCGGGCCCTTGTGTCTGTGGGTTCGCCAGCCATATTAGAACCCAATGGCATGGCTCGTGGACTGAGTGTCGAACTAACGATCGATTTTAAACCAACTAGACATATCGACTAGGCTATCCACCATATGCCTTCGGATACTCCAGTACTTCGGACATATTGCCAGAAAAGGAGGGGATAACCTGGAGAAACTTTTTGTTACTGGCAAGGTGAGGCCGAAGTCCATGATGCTGTGCATGCCGCCGAAGACAGGAACGGGTGGCGTGCTATCATCAAGACGCACACCAATTCATCAGGTGGTCACGACCCTCATCAATGAGGAAACACGACGCAAGGAGGGGAGGCATGGCCCGCGACGATGGCAAGCGACCCGATGGAATGACGTTGGTTCCATGGAGGATAGGTTTGCAGACACCCGGCGCTTTCCCACTTGCCCTTGACCTCTAAGGACTCAGGCGCTGCTGCATTACAAACAGAGAACCTCAAACGGCGGAAATACACTCAGCTTATTGGGAGATGTGTTTTTACGCCGTTTTGAGTTGAAACTCTCGGGCCGTGGGGACTAAGTGCACATAAAATTTTCAAGGCGTTGTCAAAACAGCTCGTCAACACCTCGGGAGACAAAAGGGCTGGGCAATATTTGGGCCAAAGGATCAGCATTGCCATTCAACGTGGCAATGCTGCCAGTATCCTTGGCACTTTGCCCATTGGAAGCGATTTGGAGCAAATTTCTTATTTATAATAATTTTTATTTTGTTTTTTCTTTATTTTAGTTTTTAGTTGTATTTTTATTTATTAAGTAGGTTTATTTTTATTAATAGTAAATTATGTTTTAAAATGTAAGTTGAAGGCTGAGGATGAAGTAAAATAATAAAATAACTTAAATTAGTAAATAAACATAATTACGCATTTATAGCACTCAAAAATACATATACGTACACAATATAAAAAAAAAAACAATACACATATATAATATATAATACTATTACTATTTACAATACTATAGAAACTATTTGTGTGAAGTGACAAAAACTTTGGGGGTCTCCATACAAACTGTTAAATTTAAAATAACCAATTCGTATAGAAAATCCAAAAAATTGTTACTTCCCACGTATGGTTTCTTAGAAAGTAGTTGGTTTTCTATCAATAGAATAACTTCACGTTCTTCTTCCAACTCCACGCTCCCCACACATCACACCGCATTCGCTTCCAAGTCGTTTGCGGTTGTGGCTGTACAACTTTGGAACCAGTTACCGGTGGACATCCGTCAAGCTCCAAATAGAACACTATTTAAGAAACTGGTCTTTGCGCACTATTTAAATTCACCATAAGCTTAATACACTCTCTGCTATATTTATTTCTCTCATTATAGTTATCATATAGTAGGTATTATATTTATGTATATTCATAGAACGTATGTCAACAATGAACAAATGTCAGTGACAAAGCTCGGCTCGCCATACACAATGCCATGTTGGTACCAACACTGATGTATGGAAGCGAGACGTGGATATGTCAGAATAAGCATGAGAGTAGGGTTAATGCAGTAGAAATTAAATCGTTACGTCGGATATGCGGCGTCACTTTGTCGGACCGCATACGTAACGTCGAAATAATACGGAAAAGGGTAGGTATAAAAGAAAGTATAGGGACAAAAATTAGGAAAGGCATGCTACGATGGTTCGGACATGTTGTAAGAATGAGCGAAGAAAGATTGACAAACCAGATATATAATGCGAAAGTTGTGGGTGAAAGAGGCCCTGGCAGACCGAGACTCACATATCACGATCAAATAAATAAAACACTGGCTGAAAGTGCACTAAAAAGCCTTCGTAACAAAAGGGCAAGTATGAAAAGGTTAATGAATGTCGACGAAGCGAAAGAGGTATGTCGTGATCGTGTCAAGTGGCGCTCAATTGTCTCTGCCTACCCCGCAAGGGATCCGGCGTGATGATATGTATATGTATGTATGTAGTTTTATTTGTATGTATTTGTGTATGTAAATAAGTAATTATTCATAATATTATTCATTTACGTCTAATATTTTCTATTAGTTTTAATAGCACCTGCCTTATCTTGTACCTGCTTTAGTTGTCCCAAAGGTTTGACCAGTATAGAATGTCTAGCGGCATTAGGTCCACCTTTGTACTTTGTGCAATAAAGTTTATAATAAATAATAAATAACATATTAGTCTAGAGTAAGACCAGACAAAATTACGCGGTAGATAAAATAAAAAATCGTACAGATGTGGGTAAGTTAAGAGAGATAATAATAATAATAATAATAAATACGTTTATTTGAGAAGTACACTGGTAATACAAAAATGAAAAAATACAAAATTGATACAAAATAGGTTAGTCTATAGAGGAGTAAGGTTAGTTTGCATGATTCAACATTTAGCAGTAAGACCCAGCTTACTATATAGTCTTTCGATCGTCTCTGTTGATTTCAAAGTTAAACACCCAGTGTACCTACTAAGGATTGGACTTTGGTTTACGTCCCAGCCACTGCACTAAAGTGATGTGTCGCAGCGGTCGGGGGGTGTGCTGATTGTCAATTCAAATAAAGATATGTATTGTAAGGTGCTAATTAAAATTATTTAAAACTACAAAATTAAAATCTAAAATAATATAATAAATTTAAAATCATAACAGTTTGTGTGTGAGTGTGTTTATGAGGGTGTGTATGTCGGTGCGTAGACGTGTGTAAATCTATATGTGTGTAATGTTATTGTGGTGAGTATAATGTTCATGTTCATGTGATGTCTAAAATTCTTTTGCCATGCTAGGACAATGCCAAAAACAGCGCCTCACAGGAGTTGTACTTCAGTGGCAGCAGCCACTCATTTAGTATTTTCCTTGCTCGCGACAACGGATGGTCAGATATTTTAAGTGTCCTGTTTATTTTATTGTAGATGTATGGAGCTATGAAAGGTAGGTTACGGCGAGCAAATTTAGTTTTAGTTAGAGGTACTGGGAAGAAATAGAAATAATAGAAAAAATAGTACTGGGAAGATAAGTGATATCATTTTAAGAAGTTAATAAGTAGTAGTCATTAAAATTATGAAATAAGAAATAAGCCTACCGTAAAACAGCTCCTAAAATGCCGACCCCGACCAGTGCTGCACCTGCTCCCATGAGATAGTAGCGATGCTGTGCAGCCTCAGCTCCGGGCGACAACTGTACCAAACCCACCACCAACACCACTATGCCGAGCAGTAGAGATCCCACAACTGCATGAAGTGCTGCCACCTGGAATGATAATAGTAATTTACATAATCAATTGTTTCTGAAATCAATAATTTAAATTCGGGGACTCATACATATGTCGCACGATAAAGATGTGGAATGATCATCCAGCCAATATGTTTCCACATTCCTATAACGTTTAAGCGAAGTGTAAAAAAGCATCTAGTCAAGCCAGCATAGAGTTAGGGACTAATGTCAGTCATAAGTGTCTGATTCCAGTTGTTGTTGGACCTTGCGCACTGCTTACCGTCGGGTGGGCACAAGAACAACTACATGTGTTTAGTATAAAATAATAATAATGTGTAACACGAAGTACCAGGAGAACATACACTCAAAGAGATAAAACGAACGCTTCCACAGTCGAACAATTTGCTGAGTAAGATACGCGTGGAGTGGCGAATCATTGAATCCGCGTTTTAAGAGCGCGCGTCTAGACAGTTGTTTAGTTGTTGTTTAGCTTACAACTGATTGCAAAAAGAGTGTAAATTTTAAGTGACAATCGAGTATTATTATGTATGTGTTAGCTTAAGTTTAGGTTTTATAGTTACCGCTATTGATATATAAATATATATTTAAAATAAATATTATATATTTCCAGACAGGTCACACAGCGCCATCTAGTTTCCGTGGTAAGCTACGAGGCTTGTGTTACGGAAACTAGATGGTTGATAAACTACATATTATACTTTTTTTTGTAAATATATACATATTATACATATAAACACCCAGACCGAGACAAATTATACAATGTACAACTTGCCGTGGGAATCGAACCCACGACCTCCCGAGTTCACGGCAACGTTTGTTACCACTAGACCACGGAGGCGGTCAATAATAATATATATATATTTAATTAACTTATATACGAGTATATATATATATATATGATGCACAACTTTATTAACTGACAGACGGACAGTGGAGTCGTCCAGGCCCGGATGGCTAATGAGCCTGGGTTGGGGATGGGGATATTCTCCCGTTTTACTCGGCAGGATCTCAGCGGGTAACCACCTGCAGGTAATTCATGCACCTTTAGTGCTGGTCACCGTTACTGGTGTAATATACCTAATATATATATAATATAATATATACCTTAATCGTAGGTATCACCAAATCACTGTATTAAACCCCCTTTATTTGTTTTTTGCAGCGCCATCTAACCAACCTGCTCTACATTACCAAGCCAGCTTGCCTTATCTTGTCGTAACTGCTTTAGTTGTCCCAAAGGTTTGACCAGTATAGAATGTCTAGCGGCATTAGGTTCGCCTTTGTACTTTGTGCAATAAAGTTTAAATAATAACTAAATAAAGTCACCCCGTATTTAATGTCACTGCTCTATGCTTAAAAGGTTACTAGGCAGTAAAAAAGAATGTTATAAACATTTTGTATGAAAATCTTGATGCCCGCTCTATCTCGTATTTGACTTCGTAGCTATGAACATACCTTTCCACAGACGTAGAGCTCGCTGTGCAGGGCGTTGGCTCGATGCGGGTGGAGTGGTGACGGCGACCCGGTGAGCGAGTTGTTCTGCCCCAGCTGCAGCGCTAACTGCGAAGGCCGCCGACCGCCACCGCCGCGTTTCTCCGCACGTCTCCGCTCATGGCGAACAGCCACTGCAGGCATCGCACCAATCATTTTTACTGTAAATTGGAATATAATAACTCTAATAACCTAACCTACCTAATGTAGTAACTACTTTACTACAAATCATAAGTGTTTTTGTAAAAAATAGCTTGATTCTTTTGTGATTTGTAAAAATGCATGCATTTTACTCGTAGACACTTTATTATGTTCAAACTACAGACAAGTTAGTTTCCTCTACCAACTACACACGTCGCCTCCCACACCAGAGACCTGCCAAGTTTCCACGGCCAAACAGTCATTCCGTCTGTGTGCTTAGTGTGACATGCAAGTTTCGGAAAACGTAACTGCTGTAGTTACGTTTTTTTATTTTACATTGCGTGTTATTGCAAGTTTGGCTATAATAACAGGCTATGAACATCGAAAATTCAGTAAAAAACTCTACTACTATAGTTGCGTTTACGAAATTTCACTACACCAGCAGTGACATGAGCCCTTCGGATGATGTCGTTGAGAGCTGAGTTTTTAGTGTCTTAATTTCAGCTTTAAAAATCCAGTCTTGTTTACTGTTAGTAGAGTGCAAAGTTACATGTACTGAGTGCATAAAAACTACGATAAAATAGAGTGCAAATATTAAAAAATTATACAAAAATATTTTTGTCGAGATTGTAACAAACAAGAGAAAATATTTAATTGGATTTTAAATATGAAAATATAAATTGTTCATACATAATATTAAAAACGATTAAAAAGTAAAGTATCATCACGACCGTTTCCCTTTCGGGGTGGTCAGAAACAATACATTTAGCCAACTTTACTATAGGCCAATCATCCAATCATGACAAGTGGCAAGCTCGTCGATGTCTCCAGCGCACCAAACTCAAGAAATATCACAAATCAATTAAATATTAAATGTATTTATTTTTATATTAATAACTATCTTTGTGTCCCGACCAGGAATCGAACCCGGTACCTTCGAGTCTAAATCCACCGACTTAACCGCTAGACCACGGAGGCATGCCTTATATATTTATATAATTACATTACACTACACTACATTACACTACAATACACTACACTACACCCAATAAGTATTTATTAAGTTTGAGCCACAGGAACCTATAATAATAATAAAAATATTTATTGCAAAATAAATATACATTACAATTCAGTTTTTACATAGGTTAGGGCATAAAATAAATCGTACATAGTAACAAAAACAGTTTAGCTGTGACATCTGAAATAGTCGGTGGACGGTGTTTCAGATGTCATTGTAGGAATTAGTACTTACAACATTTAATTTTACTTTAGACAATGGAGCTGATAGACCTGGAGTGCTTTAATACAGACTAAGCTCCTACTTTTTATTTTCTTTCTTGGAAGAATGTAACGGGTACATGTAGGTTACAGAGTTTTATTGGCATTTTAAGAAGGAATAGTATTGTCAATATACGAGAATGACAGGGTTGACGGGTTTTTGTTTTAAAAAGAAAAAAAAAAGAAGATCGGGGAGCTCGGACCGAGAGGTCGACAGAGCGAGTATTTTTATAAATATTAGGATTAAAATAATAATTAGTTAAAGTCTACCGCGTAATAGTGTCCGTAGATAAGTGTTTAGTTTTTATAGATATGTAATTATTTCTAAATTATAAAAGTTTTATGCATTTTCAATAAAAAAAAGGAGTTCCGTAGAATCCTCTCCGTAACAATTAAAAGCAACTACATCCAACCGCAGGCGTTGGATAATCAAGTAACTGCAAAGGGCAGGTTACAGTATAAGATATATTTATAAAAAAAGACGGCTGACATTTAAATTATAACATACAGTGACTTCGCTTTAATGCAATGCTAAATGTGTATTTTCTAATTGTGTATGTCTTAGGCTGAGTTGCACCACAATACAATCTTTATAAAAGTTAAAAATAAAAGCGTAAAATACAATATACAGGTTGACTTTGTATGGTCTCCCGAGGTCTATGGTCTCACTAGACCGTCTCCGTGGTCTAGTGGTAACAAACGTTGCCGTGAACTCGGGAGGTCGTGGGTTCGATTGCCACCGGGGACAAGTTGTATAATTTGTCTCGGTCTGGGTGTTTATATGTATAATATGTAGTTTATCAACCATCTAGTTTCCGTAACACAAGCCTCGTAGCTTACCATGGACACTAGATGGCGCTGTGTGACCTGTCTGGAAATATTTATATTTTATATATTTATTATATTTATTCTTACGTTAGACTAATATGTGATTCTATTGATAGGATAGATATAATCCTACAAACGTCGGTTCAAACCCACCCGGAATGTACCAATGAGAAATACACGTTTCTTACGTACATTTGTCATAGATTTACAACACCATCGTTCCCGTTGTTCGGAGATCACGTTAAGCCGTCGGTTCCGGTTCCACTAATACCACCTTGTGGAATCGTTAATAAATTGTCATAAAAAAATGACATCATGTCCTCGCCAAGCCGTCTGGCCAGCGTGGAAAGTTTAGGCCAAATTCTCCAGATATATGCTCTGGAAGGCCCATCTCCAGCAGTGGAGGTCTAGGACGCTGTGTTCTATAAAAATATATATTTTTTTAAGAAACCATATGTGTATCAGGCAAAGCTTTTTGTAGATGTCGCTAGCGGGAATGGTACCTTGTTTACACCTATGATTAGGGTTGCCAGATGTCCGGTATTTAAGCGTACAGTCCGGTATTTTCGAGGCCTGTCCGGTAAAAAATAAATGGTCAATGGTCCGGTATTTCCCTCAAACGCAACCTAAGTACAGTACAACATAAATTAGTTTTAGAAGAATGATTCAACTTTATTATTTGTTCATTGGAAGTTCCTATTATTTTTGTTAAAGATACCTATCTAGTTTTATTTTATTTATATTCATACCATTGTTTAATAAAGACTTTGTCAAAGTTAGCATAGTCTTTACCCCCCCCCCGTTTGGGGTTGTCCGGTATTATTTCGCGACTCACCTGGCAACCCTACCTATGATTAAAAATGTATTTATTTTTAAAAATGTTTTTGTAGTTTTTATGTTTATAACAGAAAAAATAATTTTAACTTAACGGTCGCGTTACCTACTTTAAAAGACTAATTAGGAAAGCAAAAACCGTCTTTAAAAACAAAAAAAGGTTTAATTATTAGATCGGCAATTTTGAGATCACCATATCTTTGATTTCGCTTGGAAATTTCGATTTGTACACTTAAAAGCAGCTCACTTCTGCAATATATCTAGAAAATAATAAATTTCGTAATAAAAATACAAGTTTACTATGCAATTGACAGTTCTATTAGGTACCATCTATCATGCGCCATCTACAGTGATAAAAAGTTAGTGATACAGCCCATTGGCTATTTTAAAATTATCAATCTATAGAATAAAATTTTAGTCTTACATAAGACCATACAAAGTCACCCCGGATTTATTGGCCAATGCCTGATTGCAGAATAAATAAATTGAATTGAACACAGAGAATTCCGTTGTTGATTGTATTTTTGCTATCTATATAAGGCAAAAATTGACACTCTTTTTTCAAAATAATGCTTTTTATAACCTGTCAGAATTTATTGACATGCCTTTGACGGATAATTCTTTTAAATAGTTGTATAGTTTTGTGGTCTTATGCCTTCTACTGTATTGTGTTCCTATGCTCCTTTGTCTACGATGCATGGTGTTAATAGAATTGTTGTTATTATTTAAAATTTGTTAACTGACATACCAAAATATAACGATTGTTATATAGGTGAAATATACAAATATACAAAAATATTCATTTTTATACGAAAAAAAGGCAGTAAAAATTGTAACTGGAAAATGAACTTTGCAAGTAAATATGGAACAACGAATTATGTCCAATAAGTTATAATTTTATCTGACGTGAAAGGGGAGGTTTTTTCCACAAAGCTGACAACATTAATTATTCTGTTGGAAAATTTACTGCAAACCAGATTTTTGAGCGACATATATAATGGTGTGTATAGTATAGTATCTTCACGACCGTTTCCCATCACGGGCGGATTCACATTTATCACAAAATTAAACTGCAACTTGTGTCCCATCCTCCTCCTTGCGTCGTTTTCCTCAATGCTGAGGGTCGTGACTCCCTCCTCGGATCACTTTGTCCCGGACTATGCTGCGCCATCCGGGTCTGCTCACGGCGGCGTGCAGGGCCTCGTGGACTTGGGTGTGAAGTGTGGTGCGGATCTGGTCTGACCAGCGTGTCGGGCTCCGGCCACGGGGTCTCTTGCCTTCAATTTTCCCCGTGATTACCAGCCTTTCCAGATTGCCAGAGCTTTTACGGGCTATATGACCAAAATACTCAAGGACTCATTGCAGGCAGATGGAAGAGAGCCTGGTAGTGACTTTGAGCTCCTTGAGTATTGATAAGTTTGTTCTGCGCGCTGTCCACGGGATGCGCAGCTTACGCCTCCAGCACCACATTTCGAAGGCGTCGACGCGGCTTCGGTCATTGGCTCTAAGAGTCCAGGTTTCGGCAGAATACAGGAATATGGAGAAAACGAGACTGCGAACAAGTTTTATTTTGGTCCTGATAGTGATGTTTCGATCCCTCCATATTCCCTTCATCTGGCTCATGTGTCCCATAGTAAAGTCCAAATTATCTTTTTTCATAATTATTAACATTGTAGCACATTATTAAACAAAACAATATCCACAGCAAAGTAATTTACAGAACAAAAACTGGCACTTGATATGTCCCTGCAAAATGGCGCGAAGCACTCTTTTTTTTTTTTTAGGCATATAGTTATGCTTTTTGAGTCAAGCTCCAACATAACATCAAATTAACTAATATACTTACATCTCTGGTTGTCTCTTGGTTGTAATAACGACTGAAGCATATCTGAAAAAAAAAAAACTCATTCAAACCACGCTTATAAAGAAGCGGATTCACATTTAGCCAACTTTACTATAGGCCAATCATGACAAGTGGCAAGCTCGTCGATGTCTCCAGCGTACCAAACTCGAGAAATATCACAAATAAATTAAATATTAATTAAATGTATTAATATTAATTAAGTATTTACATCAATCAATATTTTTGTGTCCCGACCAGGAATCGTACCCGGTACCTCCGAGTCTAAATCCACGTATTTAACCGCTAGACCACGGTGGCAGTTTACAGAAAGAAACAGAAAAAATAATTATAAATTACTTCAATAAGCTAAAATAATGTCCTCTATACCCGTTTGGCCAGCGTGGCGAGTGTAGTACAAAATTTTTTGGAGAGGTCCAATAGTGGAGTTCTAGGACTTTGTGTTTTAGGGGCTGTGATAAATGTCTTTTAGAGACGGCATCAAGGAAGATTAGTATGGGCTTAAATGCGAGGCGTCGCACCTCCTCGGGGCTTAATCTGTGTGCACCCAAGATGGTGCTTCGCTTGTGATGTAGGGCATAGCAGTCGCAGAGAAGATGGACTGGTGTCTCAGACAGAATCTGCACTCGTCTGTTTCTACCCAGCTCATGGCAAACATGTGCTTGTTCAGTTTGAGTGACGAGATAGGGCTTTGTCCGTGTACCTACCTGAGTAGCCCACGATCAGCTCCTTCGAATGCCTCTTGTGCGTGTTTCCATTTTTTTATTGCTGTGCTCTTTGATAGTCCACAAAAAGGTTCTGGACCCATTAATGCAGACTCCTTTCCTGGCCAGCTCATCAGCCATTTCATTACCAATGAAGCCACAATGCCCAGGTACCCTAGGACCATCCAGTTGTACTGGCCAAATGAGTACTGGAAATACCTAAGACAACGCCTTACCTCGGCCGTAGTTAGTCAGTGTATGAAGACAAAATTCTTTAACCAGTGCGTCCTCCCCGTAATGTCCTAGGGGGTACAAATTAAATGTTCATTCATTCATTCATTAATGCAATGAATTGGTTCATTTGACCGCCTCCGTGGTCTAGTGGTAACAAACGTTGCCGTGAACTCGGGAGGTCGTGGGTTCGATTCCCACCGGGGGCAAGTTGTACATTGTATAATTTGTCTCGGTCTGGTTGGTTATATGTATAATATGTAGTTTATCAACCATCTAGTTTCCGTAACACAAGCCTCGTAGTTTACCACGGAAACTAGATGGCGCTGTGTGACCTGTCTGGAAATATTTATTTATTTCATTAATTATGTCGGCCATTGTTGTCAACAAGCGAACCTTAGTAAAAATTGGAATTTAAAAGTATTGTGTAACTTTTAGTACCATTAAACTAGTAACAAAATACAAAATATTTTTTAATATTCGAACGCAGTTGCGGGCTCAAAAATCGAATTTTGGATATAATAGGATTCCTGTATAAAAGCTATACCTATATAATAGGTAAGCATGGCGCTTCAAGTATCCTAACATCCACCTGGCTACGCTAGTAGTAGAGTATTGAGTTCTTTGCGCAATGGGGCAAACATATCTGCCGCGAAACCGACGCGACGAACGATGAGGCAAATGGGTTCTAGGGTGGAGACTACGTACGGGACGACGCAGAATGTGACGACCCCCCATCACATGTACAAATGAACTAAAGCAGGAAAAATATATCGCTGTCTTAGCTATTTATTTAAAAAAAAAATAACACAGCATAAAAGCAAAAACTTGACACTTTAAAAAAACGTCTGGATTAAAGGTATTATATTGGCACTCTGCCAAGAAGTGAAAGAGCTTTCCGCAGTCTTGTCTTTTAGGTTTTCCCGCGCATTTTATTTCACCGATCTATCGAAGCTCGAACAATTCATAGTCAAAGCAAAGAAAAATTCTACACCTTTAGTCTTACAGAGGCTGGTCCAATTTTAACCACGAAACTTTCGGCCCATGGGTTGATTAAGTGAACGCTTTTCGATTTTCTACAAACTATTTTGTCTAGGCTCAATGAACTACTATAGTTAGTGTACTTACGTTTTTAAGCGTCTTCTTGTACACCATGTACAAGAAGACATATGGTTACTACCCCTTTCTGTACCCCACATTATTTATATTAGGTATGCTGCTCCTTAGAAGTTAGACGCAATAAAGCACTAGTCTTATATATATTAAATATTCTTAGAGGTAAAATATATCTACCTACTATATTAAAATTAATTTCATTGTTTGTACCTAACAAGTACCTGCGCGCGCACGGCCATCGGCTATTTGCTGAGAGTGCTCGTACACATTAGGAGTAGATACTCCAGAGTGCCCCCGTTCCCCGTGCAATCGTTTTATTGAACAAAATCGTGCAGTCCGATGAGAATTTTGATGTGTTCGCATCAACGGATGTGGAAAGTAAAAACATTGTCCTAAAGTACTTGAAGCCATATTAATTCACACATCTAGTCACTCGTGTTTTAATGTTGTTATGAAATATGTATTGTTTGGACGTATAATCTGTTATGTACATTTTCATGGAAATAAATAAATAAAATTACATAGTAAATACACTAGGGATACAGATTATACCTTAAAATTATGGCGTATTGCGACAATACTAAGGAAAGTTTAAATATTATTTATATGAGAAATAGCTCGTCTCGTATCATCACGACCGTTTCCCTTCCAGGGTGGTCAGAAACCACGCTTATAAATAAGCGGATTCACATTTAGCCAACTTTACTATAGGCCAATCATGACAAGTGGCAAGCTCGTCGATGTTGACAAGTGGCAAGCTCATCGATGTTACGCTGTACGTAAAAAAATAATAATCATTAAATTTTCCTAATCATAAACAAAGCAAAGTTATTATACAGCCCCTAGAAACATGTGCTATTCTTCTACTTAAGCGCAAAAATTGTATAATAGAATCCGTTAACTATACACCTATAACAGCCTAGGAATCAAGAAGCAACAAATTAACAAGCCTCATAGATATATCAAAGTTATATATTTCTAAAACTCTCCTGCATCACAATCGTCTATACGTAAAGCGATTTTAATTTATGTACTATTTATGCTCATAACTTTTTTACTACACTTTTTTACAAAACTCGTCCTATGGGCCGAATTATTTGATGTTAAGTCGAATAGGCTTCCTTCTTTTTCTATAGCGGCCTAGGAAGTGACCTACTTCCTAGAGGCGTTTGTGTAGGATGTTGTTACCGGCAAGATTTACCGACAGCTTTGTTAAAAGCCAGTTTACAATGTGTGAAGAATGCTTCTACTTTACAATGGGTAACATTGTTCACTACGTTCCTGAAGCATGTTGTTGAATTGTGTTAAAAATGTATGTTTTTTCTTCTACAAAATCATTTTACGGTGTCAAAAAAGGAACCTGATATTAAATCTGATAATAAGGAATGTTTGATCACTAAAGATGGGTTGTGTTTTATCACAGTCTATGTATGTATGTATGTTTTTAATTTTGATGATTCTCACGTCAATCGATTTGTTTTAACCATGCGAGTGTCACTGAAGATATGACATTTTAAATTAATTTTAGGTATTTATACTAATAAATTTTGACAAGGCCCCTTTACAGCCGCATTTAAGTTATTTTAAGTGTCTTCATCTTAAGGTTCCTACTGCCAGTTCTGTTCTTTATAATACATTATTATTAAAATACATTACTATTAAAAATACATATGATAATAAAGAGACTACATTACTACATATAAAAACTAAAAAAACACTAATAAAAAAAAAATAAAAAAAAATAATGTATATATAATATATATATGTATACAAAAAAAAAAGCTAACCCTTATAACACATAATATACATATTTTCCTACATATAAAATTAAAATAACACATTCTGATAAAATACTATTATGTTTAACTTTAAGCGGGTCCCCCAATACAGGTCTAACTAAACTTAAAGGGGGATCCAGAAAATGTACTATCTAAACTTGTATTTAAAGAAATAAAATATTTTTATTTATTTTATTTTATTTTTATTTTTTTTTCCAGGCACGATAGATATACGAGTATGTAGTCAGTAAATTATCCGGAAATCCGTCGGAGAACCAAAGTTACCGATATAGCCTTCAAAATTAGTAAGCTGAAGTGGCAATGGGCTGGACATGTATGTCGTAGAACCGATGAACGATGGAGTAGACGAGTTATTATCACGATTGAGATGATGATGAAATTATATAACATAACACTCGTACCTAATAAAATTATGTACCTAATCATAGACCTAACCAAATTCCGGTTGGAATGTACGGTGACAAAATAAAGAATAATAAAAAAAAAACATTAAACACATTTCAGTAAGGCGACAACCAGGCGCCATATTGTGGAACAAAAAAAAAATCGACTAACTATATTGAGTGGGGTATTGTCGAATAGGTATTTCAAAATTATGTTGGGCTTTCTCTTATTTGTATTTTCTATTGAAAATAAAAAGTACTTCAAGTAAGTGTACGACGCGGGTTTGATAAGATTATTTTATTCAAAGTGAATAATATAGAATATAAAATTATATTTAAATTTATTTCAACAAAATAACAATAATAACTAAAAAAAACATAAAACTAAATATATAAAATCATCTAACATTCATTCACATTCAATCATTCATTCGTTCCTTCAAACATACCTGCTCCATCCTCACATCCTATCCATCTCACTCGCTTTCTGGTTCCTCTGATCCTTAAGCTTATAGCCCTTATTACAGAAATTTGTATTTTTGTTTTTAGCCAGCCTGTAAATAATAAACATTAAATATAAATTAAAACCTCCTCCTCCTAAGTCGGTACCCCACTGTTGGGGATCGTGACTTCGTCGCAGTCCATCCACTAGCCGTTTCCAGTGGTTGCGGTCCCCGGCGCAGTGGATGGCTTGGTGTACTGGGATGTTTAGGTGGTCTGTCACCTGACTGGACCATCGTTTGGGGCTTCTTCCTCTTGTTCTTTTACCGTCTACCTTTCCCGTTACTAAGAGTTTTTCCAGATTGTCGGCGCCTCTTCTAGCAATGTGGCCAAAATATTGCAGAATTCGGGTAAAGCAGACGGCAGAAAGTCTCTGTACCTTAAGTTTAAGCTCTTCGAGCACGGAAACGTTAGTGCGTCGTGCGGTCCAATGAATATTAAGCAAACGACGCCAGCACCAAATCTCAAATGCATCAATTCTTGCCCTATCTGCGGCTTTTATAGTCCACGTCTCTGAACCGTACAAGAATATGGAGAATACGAGCGTTCTGACAATGTGGATTTTTGTCTTCCTGGATATGTTGGTATCTCTCCATATTTTGTCGAGCTGGGTCATTGCTGTTTTAGACATTCCAATTCGTCGATGAATCTCACTTTCGCAACCTCCCTTATTGCTGACAGTAGAGCCGAGGTAAATTAAAACCTACCTAAATAATAAAATTCAAAAAATATTTAGGGGCAAAATTACATTAAAATATTTTTTATTCGAAGTAATATACAAACAATGTAAAATAATCAGTATTGCAATTCAGCGGGGAAATTTAGCCAGCGTTATTGCCACCATCTCACGCGGACGAGACTTATATCCCAATAGTATTAATATTTATTATATTTTGTTTATACTGTTTGTATATTACTTGTTGTCTTGTTTACAACATATTGTTTGCTATCTTGAATATTGTATAGTTATTTTAGGTGAACAATTTTTTATTCCTCACAAACATACAAAACTATTGCTAACGGTTCAGGGTAAAAATAAAAAGGCAATATTATTTTATTGTAATTAAATTTATTTAAAAAGTGTAATAATTTGTGTGAATATTAAACTATAGTGGAATGACGCGTGACTTAATTTAAAATTATTACAAAAATGCATAAAATTTTAATTAAAAATATGTATATAGAAAATATTTATATTATTATTTAATAAAATAGTCGTAGAATATTAACGCATAGAAACAAAGTACGCTCATGATAAGTGAGGACAGTTAAACTTAGCTAAAGTGGCTCAGTTATTGAACGAACTGGGTCGGTCTTAAGGTCAATCGTACATCACGGTTTTTGTGCAATTATTATTAACAAATTAAATAATAACAATACATCAGGAAAACAAAAATAAATGTTCTACACAAAATTTATACCCTGTTCGAATGTTCAGAGCGTTCGGATTTTAGAACGTAGGCATTTCAAAGTAAAAAGTAAAGTATCATCACGACCGTTTCCCTTTCGGGGTGGTCAGAAACCACGCTTATAAATAAGCGTATCCACATTTAGCCAACTTTACTATAAGCCAATCATGACAAGTGGCAAGCTCATCGATGTCTCCAGCGTACCAATTTATACATTTACATTGATAAATATTTTTGTGTCCCGACCAGGAATCGAACCCGGTACCTCCGAGTCTAATCTCACGAACTTAACCGCTAGACCACGGTGGCAGTCAAATTTTCATTTCAAAGTTATTATTTTAAATAAAACATTTTAAATAAATAATTTATTATTATTATTTCAATACAATAAAAAATCCGAGAGTTGTTAGCACGTTGTTGCGCCCACCTGATGCTAAGTGGCGCCCAAGGTCCATAAATGTAAGCAACTGGAATCAGTCCCTAACACTACGCCTGCTTGACTGGGCATGGCAGCAATTCGAGTCTGATCCCGAAACGTGTGGATACACTTTACTGGGTTTATCGGCACGAACGGTGAATACTTGTACTTCCCAATTTACCACCATCAGCCCGCCTACCACCTATTTGTTGTTGTCGTTGAAAGTATGTAAGTATTAACAAAGATGCCAAATGCCATTTTTTTACTTTCAAGTAGAAATATTGTAAGCTTGCCATGTTGATTTTTATATAAAAATTACTTCGCTTTAAATAAGACTTACAAACTTACACGGTTCGTTCAGTAATAGTGGCCTCAATGATGTAATTTTATTTACTATAAAACTATCCTTCTATGCGATATTATTCTAAGTAAATAACAATAATTTGGTATTATTATTTAAAACGTCAGCACAGCACTCATTTTTTCAAGGTTTTGTATAAATATTCTCACATTAAACGAGTTGCATAATTTATTTCCATCGGGAAATCGCGGGTCTCAACCGGAATACCACGTGAAGTGTCAATCAATTATTCTATTCAATGATTGACATTTTCATATCTATTAATATGGATTAATATTTCATATCTATTAGCTGCCTCCGTGGTCTAGCGGTTAAGTCCGTGGATTTAGACTCGGAGGTAACGGGTTCGATTCCTGGTCGGGACGCAAAAATATTTATTAATGTTATTTACATACATTTAATTAATATTTAATTTATTTGTGATATTTCTCGAGTTTGGTACGCTGGAGACATCGACGAGCTTGCCACTTGTCATGATTGGCCTATAGTAAAGTTGGCTAAATGTGAATCCGCTTATTTATAAGCGTGGAGATTGAGATTTTTATTGAGAGAGCACGATAAATACAATTTTTTTCAATAAAATACGATGAAAAACCATTATGCACTACATCTGTAAGGTATTTATTTTATAAATAAATAATAATCACTACCTATTATACAATAAAAAAAAGAAGAAGAAAATGAAGTGCTGGTACTCACTAAGATTATATGAAGCAGATCTTGTTAAAACCACATTATGTATACATCTATAACACGCAATGGAGCTTTCAAACGCATTTGATGGCTGAACGCGTGTGTATATAAAATCGATAAATTTAAAATGGCTGAATAAACTTGAATATATAGGATTTAGTTTTTATAATTTTAACGGGTCTTTACGCGATTTACCACCGCGCAGCTCCAGTCGACCCTGGCCAATGCAACTTGGCTGAAACGTCGGGAGAAATATGTCTCTAGGGTAAATCGCGTAAAGACCCGTTAAAATTATAAAAAACTATTATGAATGTGCCCGAAAGTTTAAAAAGTCAAAACTGTTTTAACTAAAAATTGCGCTTTTAGAATAAACCTCATTATCGGTACCTCTCGTATGATTTCAATACAAGTGCACCCCCTACCACTTTTATTTTATTTACCTCTACCAATATTATTATATTTTTTTAGTTTTAGTTAGTTATAGTTTATTATTATTTGTTTAAAATTATTCATTTATTAACGTGTTTGAGCTATAATGCCGCGAGTGACTCCAAGAAAAGCATAAAATTCTGCAGCATCTGGAATTTGATGATAACCTCATTAATTCATAAAAAAGAAAGATATATTACGTCAGACTTGGCTGTATGGGCTAAGACCCTTTGCCTTCTCTATCACCTCATTCATCATCCATTGGAGGAGAGTTCGAATCCGTTATGGAAATCACCAAGCTGGTCTCGGAATGGCAAGAAATTTTTTTGTAAGGCCTATCGCATTCTTGTGCGGTCGGATAAAGTAAATAAAAACTTGAAGAAAGATTTCTGGCCGCAGGGCGTTGTGTTTCGTCGATACATAGGTTCATTTGAGCCTGCGAAATGCACCACGGAAGATGAGACAAGGCCTACCGCAGCACCGAACCCTCGTGAACCACCTAAGAGGACCCCGGCGCCGATTCCCACTGCAGCAGTCAGCCTTCGTTAGAAGGTGGTCGCCGTACCCAATGGGTACTACTTTGACCACAATAAGATGAACATGCGGAAGCTGTAGTGCAGTGTATATTTATATTATATATATTTTAGTTTTTAAGGTATATATCTATGGGCCTTTTGTATATTCATTTTGTTGCCTGAAAATAAAGATTATTATTATTATTATTGGGAGAAGAGAACACAAAGAGTCCTTCGCGCCATTTTCCGCGGAGATGTCAAGTGCAAATTTTGTTTTGTAAATTAATTTATTGTGGATATTGTTGTTAAAAAGTGGTGTTGTTTTGTTTAACAATGTGCTACAATGTGATTAGTTATGGAAAACGATAAATTGGACTTTGAATATGGGGCACAAGTTGCAGTTTATTTTATGCGGTTTTCTTGCGCTGTGAACTGCCATATTTTACCCGACGTGATTTAGCCATAATGCCGCGAGTGACTCCAAGAAAAGCATCAAATTCTGCAGCATCTGGAATTGGATGATGATCTCAATAACTCATAAAAAGAAAGATATATTACGTCAGACTTGGCTGTATGGGCTAGACCCTTTGTCTTCCCTATCACCTCATTCATCATCCATCGGGAGAAGAGAACACAACAAAAAAAATAATGTTTTTTTTTTTGTTAAAACAGTTTTGATTTAGTTTGCGATATGCTGAATATAAATATTACAATCTAATTATGAATAAGTATAAGAAATTGTAATTAGTAAATTTAGAATAATAAATCACAGAATTATTTCCGTTAAGAGGCAGCCAGATTAAACAACTTTACAACTAAGAATACCGATAAATAGGATTCCTTGAGAGAGCCCGTTTGACAGCTGGAACAAATAATTAATGAAATGAAATGAAATAATTTATTTCTTTTATTTGTGATATTTCTCGAGTTTGGTACGTTAGAGACATCGACGAGCTTGCCACTTGTCATGATCGGCCTATAAAGTTGGCTAAATGAGAATCCGCTTCTTTAAAAAAAAGTGAGATTTCTTTCTACACGGTCGTGATGATACTTACTATTTTTTTACTTCTGTTGAGTAAATTATTTTACTTTATTTTATTTTACTTACTGTTACTTTTTTTTATTTCTAAAAGGAATTGTACTTATGTTTAATATATATATATATTAAAATTGTTTCAGCTTTAGTTTTTCGAATACTATTTAGATTTTGTATACTTATTGAAAATTTTATAATATTGTTATTTTTTATAGGCAATAAAGGCTACAGTGGGAATGTGGTGGTCGCCTATAATAGGTGCAACATCTAACTTCTGATTTAGTGTTAAGTACAAATAAGTGTGTGATGTTAGCACTGTTGGCTACCCTATTATAAATAAATAAAAGAGCTGATGATATTGCAAAATTACGGAATTTTAATAAAACTGTTTCTCTCCACTGCTGTCTATTAGACATTTACTGCTTCAGCAGAGCCATCCGATCTTCTCCAGGAAGGTCAGGAAACCCGTCACATTTCTGCAGACTTCAAAGTACATGCGCGGTCGTCTCCTCTACCATGGATCTCTCTACTTAGTGGGGTATCTGTAATTTTCAGTGTAGAGTTTTTTTTATTTTTATTATAATAGCACGACATGTGACCTTGCGCCCACCTGATGGTAAGTGACGTACGAGGTCCATGAATGTTAGCAACTGGAATCAGAGACTATGTCGGCTTGACTGGGCATGACAGCAATTCAAGTCTGATCCCGAAACGTATCCACACACTTTATTGGGTTTATCGGCAAGAATGGGGATACTTCCCCGCCCCGGCAGACTGGGCAAGTTACCACCATCAGTCCGCCTACCACCTATTAATATATTTGTTAAAGGCACAGTGTCCTGTCAACACCCCCACAATTATTATTACTAGATTGTAAGCAGACACGGCCATTTTACAGCCACGAATTTATATTTAAGGACATAAATGTTATTAGATTATAAGCTGACACGGCCTTTTTACAGCCACGAATTAAATTTTAAGTATCTAGTTATAAATAAGTACAAAATCCTCGCTTATGGCAACAATGTTTTATTTATTATAAATTGTATTGCTGTTAGATTCGGTCCAGCCAAGCTTATATTGTATTAAAATATATGTATTGACAATATCCAAGTGTTGTGTACTAACCTAAGGAAATAAATGATTTGATTTTATTTTATTTGATTTAAATTGTACTAAGCTTAGCTCTGTTAGGCGTCGTGTGAGGCGCCTGTCAGGGTTGGGAAGGGCCTGCAGTCGATGTCCACATCTGTTCGTGCATTCCGTCTGTTCTTTGGCGAAGAATTGAAACTGTGGGGGGATTATCAGTGTTGTGGATGACCCATTTCTGACCAATTCATCTGCTGCATCATCAGTGAACCCTTTATCCACTATAACGTGACTCTATTGTCTCTGCACACTGCCTCCAGGGCTAGGTGACAGTCTAGAATTAGTGCAAATCTAATGTAATTGCTTTTGTGTCAGAAGGACGGCCATACGAATGCGAATATTGAAGTTATTGGAATATTTAAAAAAATAACTATGTTCATACATTCAAGCTGCCAATGTTCAAGCTGGGTTGTACGAAAACATAATTGTAGCAATTGAAGTGAAAAATTGCGTCATTTGTATTACTGACAGCTTCAAAATAAAACTAAATAGTGCCCAGCTTTAAAAAGCGATGTTATTTTTTTTATTATAACATAAGATAACTCGGATATTAGAAAAATAGGGACTATGAAAGTTTAATATCTGATCGCATCAATCATCTTATAGAGTGTGAACAAAATCGATTTCACTCGCTATTAGCCCTATTTTGGACTTGTAGCTTTTAAGTGGCGAGCCTTGGGGAAGGCCTATATCAATCAGTGGAGAGACACTGGCTGATGATGTTAAAAATGCGTAGAACTAAAACGTACATGATAGTAAATCCAGGTTTATTTTTAAATCTGTTATTGAGTTCGTCCTTCACCCTAAATAGCGAACAGTATATTAACAATTAATATGTTATACTAAAGTCATGAACCCACACTAGGTCATGGAAAACGTTATTATTAGATGACCTAACACGCAATGGACGAAGAATCATGATTTAAAAAACTTATTAATGCGAAGTCGCCGAAATTGTCATTTAAAAAAAGTAATGTATCATCACGACCATCAGAAACCATACTTTGTAAGGAACGAATTCACGTTTAGCCAACTTTACTATAGGCCCATCATGACAGTGTGGCCCGGTTGTAAGAACGCTTTACTTAATATACTGCAAAGGACGGTTCAAATGTACCAATGGGAAATACACTTTTCTTACGTAGGTACATTTGTTATTGATTTCTGACTTGATTTTTGACTGTTCCCGTGTGAGGAGAGCACGTTAAGCCGTCGATCCCGGTTCAACTAATACCAACTTGGAATCGTTAATAAATTGTCATTAAAAATTGACATTAGATCCTCGCCAACCCGTCTGGCTAGCGTGGCGAGTGAAGAACAAATTCTCTAGATATATGTTCTGGAAGGCCCATCTTCAGCAGTGGAGGTCTAGGACGCTGTGTTCTAGGGGCTGTAATGAATAACTATGTGTCCTTTCAGCCCACTCTAGCTAGCCCTTTTATCGCTTATAAATCTGTCTCATAATATAGACAAATCTAACATGATAGATAATTTTAATATCTGAACTCAACCTTGCTTTTATATTTTATTTCAGTGCCAAAAATGTTAACGTGGTTTGACCACAAAAAGCAAATATTTAATTACTTACAATATATATGCATAAAGCTTAAGAATTGATGGTAATCTTCCATATACATATAACGTACTATAAAGATATGTTTGAAGCAAATCTAATGAGGAATTTATTTATAAAGTTAAGACATTCCTTGATTGGCTTAATTTGTTGTTTTAAGGCAAGAATAAAGGTCTGTGCACACTGCAAGCCTATAGACGTGCACAAGTACAGGCAGTGTTGAATATTGGTAGCTGTCAAATGGGTTCTCTTTTGATCTGTGGGGGATACGAAATTTGTGTGTCGTCAAGATGACGCCTAACTTTAATGTAACTATGACGTTACCATTGCGCAGCGTTTAGTGAGTTATTTCCGTTTACTATAAATAAATAATGTGATTGTATTTCGACAAATATAATATATCTATGATTTATAGAGTGCAATATTTTATTTGTGTGCAGTACAAAAAAAATAATTTAAATTTGGATATTATTGATTGTCCCTGAATTGTTTATCCACCAGAGTATAACAGTATGGCTCGTTGGGAACGCAATTTAATTGTATTATTCTTATATTCGAAGTGAGATACAAAAATATTTAAATAAAATAGATTAAAAACTAATTATAAATAAAACTAAACTAAAAATACCTATGAAATTAAAACTATTCTACAAAATAAACCTATAACGCTTGCCGCATTTCCTCATTGATTAATAAGGGAATTATTTTGTTTTAGGTAGTTATGGCTTTTGGGGTCGCCACACTCTTGATAAATTCATTTAACCAGCTCTTTCACTTTGTGGGTATTAAGAGAATATATTTCATTGTTTCAACCCCAAATGCCACAAAGTTATAATTTTGTTTAATGCTATTATGTGATTTTTGATTCGCCTGTATGAACCGAACCGGCCTTTTTTGAGGTAGAGGAAATGTGGCAAGCGGCAAAGGTGGCATCCCAGACAAGACATCTTCCCTCACTCTATGGTTTAAGAGACATGCCATTCGGCCTTTTACCATCACTGCGTAATAGACCAGCAGACCTATTCTGTTACTTAAGCGCAAACGTTATATAATGGAACCCGTTAACTATATATCACGCTATTAAAGTTGATATTTGCACGGCCGCTGTCAAGGTCGAGCGCTTATAAAGTTGAGAATTGAATGCAATTTTGTAATTATGACGCAAGCTCTGACGTAAATAACGAAATCTAGTAATAACAGGGCGCCGATTCTCGAGCTTTCAAATGAAACAGACAGTTTTCTATGGAGATCTTTTGCTTTTCATTCGAGTATTTCGAACCGACACGCAAGTCGAAAATCGCCAGATGTTCAAGGATGAACGGGATTTAAGCAGACCACTTCTCTTTATAAAATCATTTAAAACTTGGTGTCTAGAGAATCTGCCTGTGTTCTTTTGACAAGAAAGTCCGTGTAGACTTGTTATAATTAAATATAGGTAAATAAAACATATTATTTAGGTATTGTAGCAATAATATCCAAATTAATTTATCACATACTTAACTAGTTGAGGTAAATATAAGTACAATACAATATTGATAAAACATACATGTATCGCAAAAGCGCTTACAAAAAACCACAACACCAAAATGTATAATAAAAAACAAACAACATCCAACTTGAGCCTAAAAAATCACAATAAAACATAGTTTTTTTTGTATTAAAGAAAGATTATATTAATAGGTATAAATAATATTTATAGTAGGTATAAAATAAATAAAACTATTTTGATTAGGTAAGTCGTCAAGTCGCCACGCGGAAATTAACACGTGTGGTCAGTTGGTCAAAATTTTTACGTTAAATTTCAAATTGGGTCCAGTTGACGACAACGTTATGTTTATTATTTTATGACTTATATTATTATTAATCAACTAAGAACATAACGACTGACCGAAAGTGCATCGACGCCTTTTAGATGTGGTGTTGGCGGAAAATACTAGGAATCTTACGGAAAGAGCTTCGAACGAACAAAAAAACTATCGATTAGGCTATCCGTCATACGAGTATGTCTTCGTAGGATACTTCAGTACTTTGGACCCATTGTCAGAAAGACGAGATAAACTAGGAAAACTCTTTGTTACTGGCGAGGTAGAAGGAAAGAGACCGAGAGGCCGAAACCCAATGCGGTGACCCCACAACCAATGCTAGCGACCATGATCTGACCCGAATACGACGCAATAGAAAGCAACCAACTTGGTACGTCCTCCTCCTCCTTGCGTCATTCTCCTCACTGCTGAGGGTCGTGATCCCCTCCACGGATCACTTTGCCCCGGACGATGCTCCGGCATCCGGGTCTGTTTACGGCTGCATGTAGGTCACTTGGGTATTTAGGGTGTTGGGGCTTCGGTTACGAGATCTTTTCCCTGTGATAACAAGCCTTTGCGGGTTGCCAGATATTTTACGGGTAACTTGGTACGAAAGAATATTAAAATAATAATAAGGATGATTAGAATAATCTATGATCAATATTTTTATATACGCCGCGTAATTGGCTTGAGTTAGCTTGTTATTTCAGCCAATGACGTACCTCATAGGCATACGTTAAACATGTCAAAAGATCAAAAGATAAGCAGCCTTTCTGCAACTAGCCGTCAAGGTCGGAAGTTGACAACAAAAAAAAAATACGTGTGGCACTCGGGGTCTGCCGCGGTAAAGCTATTGCATAGCATTTTTTATCAACTTATGCAATTATAATTAGTGATAGTGGACGCGGCCAAAAATCACGCTGTCTCACCATTGTGCCCAAATTTGCCATTGTGTCTAAAAGAGATAGAATCAGTTATGAGCAGTTAGCAGCTAGTCTAGAACACGCATACGTCTAGTCGCACGCACACAAACACCGTGCCGTAGTCTGCCGAACTGAAACGACGTTAGACGATGCACGGCTTTCAACGCCGCACCGATGTGGGAGTGGGGGGTGTTAGGTTTATTTTCGTTACGGAATTTCTTGATTCGGTCGCCACGCTCAAAGCCCGCGATAAAAGCTATGCAATAGCTTAAAAACGTGTTAAATATGTATTCCCAACTAATCACACTTGTGCCAATTTCCTTGTGACGACTTAATGACTTACCTATTTTATTACAACACAGTCTATTAATTTATTATTATTTTAAATAAAGTTTAGAATATACAAATAAATACGAATAAACATATTTTTAGTAGATAAGTACTATATAATATCGCGATGCACACAGTGCAAGTACAACCATAGCGAAGCGGTGAGCGAATTTAAACAAAAAAAGTTAAATACTTAAAAGGGTTTAACGCCTTTGCCTACCTCTCGCTCGCACAGTCCAACATTTTAAACCATTTATCAAATAATAAAAAAAAAATGTCTAGTCGTATAAACTCTAGGAAACTAGCTGACCTGCGAACTTCGTACCGCCTGACAGTCCATGAATGTCATTATTAATAATAACAATACTCACACTCACTGGGTCGATTAACCGTTCAGCGGTAAATGGTTTCACTTGGCTTTATATCTGTATTCGACGACAGTCAAGCGCAGAGTGGGCTCGCGCAGGAGTCTTAAGAGCAACGACTGAGTAACTATATATATAATAAGATCGCTAGGAAGTTTTAGGCTCCCGCTCGGTACCCTCAGTATGCGCGCCACCTATCGGACAACAGTAGTACTATGTCAGAAATCTTGGTTTCATCCCGATTCATAGGGAACATATATACACACATATACTTTCCAATACATTTAACTTCTCTGGAAGTTTAAAATTAAATAATAAATATTTATAGTAGGTACGTAAACGCGCGCGACCAACCCGCCCGCTTACAGATACAATTAATTTAAGTCTATCTCTTTCATAGGATGAACACATCTCTCCTGAAGATTATTTAAAAATTTTGGAACTAACTCAATAGGCAATGAAAGAACGACTGCAGGCAGAAAGCGAGGCGAGGGCGCGCGGGGAGGCGGAGCTTATACATGGCTTACAGTCAACCACAAATCACACCCATAAACTTATAAATACTTTTATAAAAAAATAACAACTGATATTAATTAAAATAATAAATTTATAATATAGGTGCGAATTGTTGCTTTTTATAAACATATTTCCTTATTTCATACAAAACCTTAAATTTATACTCATATAAAGTATTGGATTGTGCGAGTGATCAGGTTAAACCTTCTTAAAACAGATATCTAAAGAAAAATAAAAAATAATAAAAAAGTTTGAAAAGAAAAATGTTCGTCACTTGACACGAATTATTTTCAAGTCTAAATTTTCACAATAAAAAATGTGTTGATAAGAAAATACGAGTAGAATCAATAACAATATTTTAAGAATTATATCTAGGTATACAGTAACAAAGTAAAACTTAATTCAATTAGTTATAAAAGTTAATAATAGGCACAAGGAACTTTATAAAAATGTGCAAGGCTATTTTAAAACTAAATTGTGCATTACAATTAATATTTATTTAGTCATAGATTTTGACTAATTACAACGTTTAAACTAGATGGAACTTCAGGGAGTTTTTTTTTTAATTTACAATATTAATTCGGAATTTATTAATGATATCCGTTAAATCGTTTTCAAATCTTTCGAAGGCGGATACGAGTTTAAGTCCCGTCAGCTTGGAATGATGGCATAAACGCTAGCTGCATTTACCCGATTAATTGCAACTGAATGTTTGGGCGAAGAAACAGCCAGCCCTCTTGTCATCGGAGGAGACGACAAGACGTGGTGCGTCTTTTTAAAACATTTTGACGCACTTAATGGCCCTGAATTTCTACAGGCAACGGCACAAATATATAATCTAAAGGATACATACTTGTGCCGTTTTCCGGACTCCGCATTATCAGTTGCAGCCCCCTCTTTATGCACTGTCCTTCTAAGACCATGCGCGCACTGGCAGCCTGGCCGCAGCGGTCAGCGAGACGCAATCATTAGTATGAAAATATACATCAGCGAACGCACTTGCCCGCATGCGACCAGCAACCGCCGCGGCCAACGAGATTCGCGACGTACCTGCGACCCATAATTGGCCGCTGCGGCCACTGGGATTGATGCAGTGTGCGCGCACAGGCCTCGGCGTCCAGACGTGTTTCTTGATCACAGAGTGTTCAAAATGTCTTTTGACACGAAGCGATTTATTTTGGCCGCATTGCTTGGTCGCAACACTAGCGGCCAACCGCATTTCTGGCCGCTGCGGCCGGTCGCCAGTGCGCGCTGGTTGTAATGCTACGTCTAGACGAGCATTCCACTCCAGTCACTCCGCATGTAATATTTTACGTATTTTTATCGACACACGCCGTCACTCCATTTTCCGTCATTCTACCCCACGACCTCAGTACTGTGATACCTTCATAGTGAGGCTATCGCTATGAAATCCAAAGAATCGGAAACGGAATTTCTTATTATGGCAGCTGCCACTTGCATCATAATTAAGAAAAAAAACATCCGAGGCATAAGTGGACGTAACAAACTATACGCGAAATAGCTTGCTGAATAGGCCACAGGAGGGCGGTAAAGGCGTGGAGTAATCGCACGCCTTGTGTTTAAAACTAGCTACTCGTATTTCACATAAAATAAGGAAAGGCATGCTACGATGGTTCGGGCATGTTGAAAGGATGAGCGAAGAAAGATTGACGAACCAGATATATAATGCGAAAGTTGTGGGTGAAAGAGGCCCTGGCAGACCGAGACTCACATATCACGATCAAATAAACAAAACACTGACTGAAGGTGCATTAAACAGTCTTCGTAACCAAAGGAGGTTGTATGAAGAGGTTAATGAATGTCGACGAAGCGAAAGAGGTATGTCGTGATCGTGCGAAATCTCTGCCACCCCGCAAGGGATCTGGCGTGAAGATATGTATGTACGAGTATGTATGTATATCACACACAAAATGAGTTGAACGTTGGTCATTGGAATGATGGAGTATTGGATTTTGGCGTAATTGGAAATCCAAAAAAACTTTCACTCTATATAGTTTTACCACACATAGTGCTTTTATGAAATATTTTGGAGTTTTGGCGTGGAGTGACATGGAGTTGAACGCTCGTCTAGACCCATCTTAAGGTGCAAGGCGTCAAGGGTTTCGACGAACATTCTCAATTTTTTTATTCATTTAAAATATATTTTCAAAGATAATGACATTATAGCTTGAAGTCGACAAGTCTATATATTGTTATAAATAAAAATATGTTAATAATAATAAAAATGACGAAATGAAGTTCTATTTAAATCGATTTTTTTATTTCAATATCTCAAAAATTTTATATATAATTTATTTAAAATTTGTAATGCATATCTCTCTATATAGTACTTTATTGCTTTGAAGCTTAAATGTAATCTAAATTATTTAGAAGTAATTTAAATATTATTATTAGAATTAGAGACCGGACTATAAATAATTATTGAACATAACGAATACTCGAATCCTATAAAATAACAAAAATAAAATAATTATACAAAAACATAAAAACAAATATATAAAAAAAAAAACGGTTCGAACCCGTTTTCATACGTACATTTGTCATAGATTACCAACATCACAGTTCCCGTGCTTTGGAAAGCACGTTAAGTAAGTACGTTCCACTAATATCAACTAGTGGAATAGTTAATAAATCGTTATCAGACCCTGGCCAGCGTAGCGAGTGTAAACCAAATTCTCTAGATATACATATGAGTCACTATAAAATAGTAAAATTATGTCCGCATGTAGATACGATTTGAGTAGTACCTGTGACAGAATTTTACCCATTAAAAACAAAAAAAAAATCTATTGCCTTCCATTATTTCGCACTAGGCCAGATGCAGCCTAATAGGGCACCTGATCTCTTCTCCTTTACATTATATTTTATTTATTTAAAACTTTGTTGCACTATGTACAAGGGACGGGCTTAATGCCGCTAGACATTCTCTGACAGTCAACCTTTGGGACAATAAAAATTATAACTTAGATCAATAAGTAGAAAGACGTATTAATAAAATTAATTAAATAATTATATTTATGAATAATATATATATACTACATACTAATAATGTGAGTATACCAATCTTTTGAATTTATTCTGCAGTATCATTAAATAATTAATTTAATCCGATCTCTAATTAATAATAAATATATTTATACACTTTCGGAATGGTAACAAAGTAGATTAAATAGTTAATTTATATTAATTAAAGTTATATATTGTAAATATTTAAATTCTAATTTACGAATATCATTAGAAAAATAAGGGCAATTGCAGCCCTATAGCTTACTTACCTAGCTTCGACTACACATATAAAACAGTCACAGAAATAAGTTTCTGACCAATATATCGTCATTTATACTATCACGTCATTTGACTTTGTCCCTGATGGTAAGTGGACGTAGTAAAGTCCATGAATGTTAGCAACTGGAATCGGACACTCATAAATGCCTTCATCCCTAAGAGCTCGTTCCCACTTGTCGGGTGTCGGATCCGTATATTAATCGGATGTCGGCGCCTTTGTTCACACTTTCGGTTAATAATCGCTTTTGGTTAATAATCGGTTGTCGGCCACGGTTGAAGCTAATACCAATTTTTAGCACTCTACGCAAAGCAACTAAGTACGATGGACGTCGATGAAGTTCTTGTTGTGATGTATTATTATTTAAGAAGAAAACAAAGAAAGAGAGCCCAGAAAAGACAATATTGGGTGCACCCAATCCTGAGGGAAAGATTTTGTTTGGGAACATTTCAGAACTTAATAACAGAATTGAGAAGTGACGAAATTAAGTTTTTCAATTATTTTAGGAAACGAGGGGCACGCACGGCACGAACAGAACAAGGGGTAGCGGGGAGAGGGTTATCGGCACCGACATCTGACAAATGTGAATAGCGACATTCGTACTCATAGGCGAGCGAGATCCGACACGATTGTTTTCCGGGCGTAGAGGGCTGGCAAAACACCCGACATTTCTTGTCGGCGCCGACACAAAATCGGTTTTCGACAAGTATGAATAGCTTCATATTAAATACTCTGCCACTGGAACCTCCGATTAATATACGGATCCGACACCCGACAAGTGGGAACGAGCTCGTGCCGGATTAGCTGGGCATGACGGCAATTCGAGTCTGATCCTGAAACGTGTTGAGTACTACAGGGTTTATCGGCACGAATAGTGGATACTTACCCGCCCCGGCAGACTGGGCAAATTACCACCATCAGTCCGCCTACTACCTATTTGTTTGCGAGCCATTTTAATGCGCTGGAAGGGGGTCGGTGACCGCAGTAAGGATGGATGGGAAGGGGATAGGAAGCATCATCCAAGTAATGCACACCTTTCTTGAAGGTACCATACGATGGAATAGTTATTATTCAATATATATATATGTATATATATATAATATTAATTAGGTGTAATGCTTTTAGTTTTTATTTTAGTTGATAAGTGACAACGCCCCTTTACAGCTGCTATAATTATAATATTTGACATTAAAATTATTAAATAATAATTATTATTTGTCATAATAATAATTTAGTATATATTAGTTAGACAACGCCCCTTTACAGCTTCTATAGTTATTATATTTGACATTAAACTTATTAAATAATTATTATTATTTGACATAATAATAATTTAGTATATATTAGTTTGACAACGCCCCTTTACAGCTTCTATAGTTATTATATTTGACATTAAAATTATTAAATAATAATTATTATTTGTCATAATAATAATTTAGTATATATTAGTTAGACAACGCCCCTTTACAGCTTCTATAGTTATTATATTTGACATTAAACTTATTAAATAATTATTATTATTTGACATAATAATAATTTAGTATATATTAGTTTGACAACGCCCCTTTACAGCTTCTATAGTTATTATATTTGACATTAAAATTATTAAATAATAATTATTATTTGTCATAATAATAATTTAGTATATATTAGTTAGACAACGCCCCTTTACAGCTTCTATAGTTATTATATTTGACATTAAACTTATTAAATAATTATTATTATTTGACATAATAATAATTTAGTATATATTAGTTTGACAACGCCCCTTTACAGCTTCTATAGTTATTATATTTGACATTAAACTTATTAAATAATTATTATTATTTGTCATAATAATAATTTAGTATATATTAGTCAGACAACGCCCCTTTACAGCTGCTATAGTTATTATATTTGACATTAAACTTATTAAATAATTATTATTATTTGACATAATAATAATTTAGTATATATTAGTTAGACAACGCCCCTTTACAGCTGCATCCAACCTTAGTTTATATAACCACTATACTACTATATAGTAGCAGACTGTTCCTTGCTTGCTCGTATCCGTCTATGTTTCTGTATCATTGTATGAATTACATTGCATATGACAAAAGTGTAAACATTGACAAATCCAAGTGTTCCCAGAAACAAGGTTCTTACGGATAATTACTAAACAATAAACAATTTAATAATTGGCGCGGTGGTGGCTCGGTTGTAAGAACGCGTACCAATCCTACAAACCACCGGCATGTACCAATGAGAAATACACTTTTCTTACGTACATTTGTCATAGATTTACAACACCACCGTTTCCGTGCCTCGGAGAGCACGTTAAGCCGTCGGTCCCGGTTCCACTAATGCCAACTTGTGGAATCGTTAATAATTTGTCATAAAAAAATTACATCATCCTCGCCAAGCCGTCTGGCCAGCGTGGCGAGTGTAGGCCGAATTCACCAGTTCTGGAAAGCCTATCTCCAGAACGCTGTTCTAGGGGCTGTAATGAATAAATAAAACAATTTAAAGCTGGTTAGTCGTGGATTTTGCTACTTTCCTATTGTTTACGCTTGACCGGATTATCGATATAAATTTATTGGTCAGAAACCGACTGTGGACTGCGAAACACACAAAAATAAACGACAAATAAAAACCATCTAATATAAGTGCTACAATAATTTACGATATACTAATGAGAAAATGTTTTCTTAATAAGGCAATTTTTATACACAGCTCTTCAAGAGAAAGGGAGAAAGTCAATACTAAGAAGAAGGAGGATTAGTTGAAGAGATTACATATTTTAGAGGTCAATATACTTGTAGAACTAGTAGGTACCGACACTCGACAAGCTGTATGTCCGAACACACAACGAACGGAACAAACCGCTCTGTCCGTTCCGAATAAGCTTTGTAACATTTGGTTGGGGTTAAAGAATGTTATAGCTTTGTAATCTAATCTAATTTAAAGAAAAACCGCTTTCAGAGATTATACCCGACTAATCCACCCATGTGCAAGTGAATATTACAGCAGAAACTGCCACATAATGTGCATTAGTATATAAAATTATATAAAATTCCTGGAGAGATACGAGAGTTACCTATTATTTTACTATTGAGTTAAAGAAGATTCTTATTGAGAACTGTTTGTACTCAATAAAATAATTTTTAGCATGCAAATTTTGACATTAACATTGTATTCCAATAAATTGACAAGAACAATATTAAATATAAACTATATACAAATAAATATTGTAAATAAATATCTATTGACATAAGCATATTGTTATAATATGCATAATATGGGCAGATTGCATCATCATGACATGTACATACAACTGTAATTAGAATAAGCAATCTATACAATAAAGAATTTTGAATTTGAATTCATGTACAGGATTAGGACTTTAAAATGCTATTTCGTTGATTCAAATTCAAATTAATTTATTCATCAAAAGGGTTAGTAAGTACAAAGTAAAACAAAAACATATTTAAGGTAAGTAAAAGGTGTTACTAACAACAATAAATCTGTGATCTGCACACTAGGACATCCTGTCATGTGAGGACTAGCTTTAGTAGGGGTGATTTTTATTAAGAATTATTAAACAACAAAAACATGTTGGAAGTAAGAATGCAAACCGGCTATTCAAATAATAATAATAATAATATAAAAAAAAGATTTTATATGCTTGTGTTTTTATGCGTGATGTAAGTATGTCTATGTCGTAAATATATAGGAATTAAATAAATAAATGAAAGTGTAATGTGTGCTTGTGTAATGTAGGGTTTGTGTAGAATATATATATGTTAGACAATTAAAAATAAATAAGATAATTACAATAATAAAAATAAAGTAGGTGTATGTATAGGAGATAAGATAAGATAAAAAAAACATTAATAAGAAGGGTTGAGGTTACATCAAATTAGAATACAATATTAATATGCAATAAAAAAAGGCGCTATAGTATTTTTATATAATGAATTGAAGCAGTTGTTCTGTTTTTAAATAGATTCTATATATCTTGAGAATATTTAATATTGATTAGCTGAATTACTGGAACTATATTGACCTCATAAAATATGTATGTATCTGAGCGGTGATAGGCATAAGCTCGTGTTATTAAATTCTAATGTTTTAAACTATTCAATTCACTATTATTAAATTTAGGACTCGTTATAAGTAATATATCAATTCATGTATTATAAGTATGATAATTAAATGCATTAATGACTTTCACAGCCTTCAGATAATTAGATATTATTATGTATTTATTGCTTCTTTTGAATCTACTGAAAATAATATTGTTAAACTTCTTGTATAGGTAAGTAAAGTTATATCTAATGTTACGCCAAAATATGTTCAAAATTTGCAAAGTAAAAACAGTGTTTATAAAATATGAATTATTACCGAAATATTTGGCACAAAAGTAATAATTTTGACAACAAATTTAATCACACATCAAACTGTTATAAATTATTCGAAATTATGAAATATTAGAAAAGTTATAATTCAGATAATTGAAGTGGGAATACAGGTATATCAAGAAAATGAGTTTATATATAAAAACGTCTCAGGTATAAGAAATATGAACAATCAGTCTCAAGCCAAATACATATAGAATGTAAGGTATACAGAAATACAATACAACTTACGGCTAAGTTCTATCGACAACTTGGTCCGTCTGTCAAATATTCAGGAAGTAAAGTTTCCACAGCCACACAACATTTAAGAAAGCTTGTCGAAGCTTAGAAGCCCAATCCAAAACACACAACAGTAGCAGAAACTCCAATAGATTACAATCTTCACATTCATAAATTAACATGAATTTAGTCACATAAGAGATTCGCATAAATTGTTGAAAACAATCTTCATATAGAAAATGTAGATAGAAGTTAAATAGAAGAACTTTTTTATTGAGCAGCTCGGAGAAAAGTTTTTAGAATTTTATTTTTTATACGAGTAAATTTAGAATTGGATTTGTCTTTTATTTACATGCGTGACATTATCATGTAGCGTCCATCTGCGAGCAGTTCCCGCGTATCAGAAGGTGACCCTGGGCTTAAACTGGGTCCCACAGACGGAGTCGAATATGTATCTCTGTTGAATTTACCTAGTCTTCTATCGTGTTCTGATGTTACAGATACCTCTTCCTCAACTATTTGTTCCAGAGGAGATTCTCGCAGCGTGTCACCATTAATGGCTAAAGCGTTTACAAATCCGTGTGCTAAGTTCTCTTCAGGGATGGGTTCGATTTCTGGAACCTCTCCAGCTGTCTCCGCGGCTCGCGCGCGTCGTGTTTGCTTCGTGTGCATTCCGCCTGTCTCCGCGTCGCGCTCCAGACGATGTCCCGATCTCGAGCGAGTCAGTTGTCTTTGAACGTAATCCTCCAGCGCATCTTCTTCACTCTTGGTTAAATATTTGTGTAACACAATTAGGAATATGCCGATTGCGAGCGCAAACAATCCAGAGCAGACGAGTTCGTTAAACCAGCTGACGGATCCGACGCTGCTCCAGGACGTGACGTTGTCGGGAAGCAAGCCAGATGCCAGCAGAAACAGTCCGAGGACGAGGAACACCACCCCCAGATGGAGCATGCCCACGGAGGAAACGACCTCATTGTCGGTGTTGTGCGGCTTCTTGCGTCGTCTCTCGAGACTGCCGGTGGAGCAGTGAGGGGAGGTGATGCCGGACTCGGAGCTCTGCAGCGAGTAGCGTCGTTCGCGAGCGCGCACCTGCTCCGCTCGTCGCCGACGTTCGCGACGGATGGCGAGCGCGGAGTGCAGCCCCACCGCGTGCATCCTGCAACACGGGCACGGGTCAGCGGCCTGTCTCGAGCTGCGGAACCTCGTCCCCCGCCGATAACGGGTAGACCTTAGCGACCCGTGCCCGTGCCGCTCCGTCGACACGCTTATTCTCTCTTTTACACGTATTATAGTAACAATGACGTATCTACTGCACGAATGCAGAACAGATATGTACCAATACACAGATTAGTCCATGCCTGAAGTGCACAGGTGGCGGGACACGCGGTGGTTACCGCAGCTCGACACACACAAACACACATAACAATAAAGACGGAGAGACAAGGGTCGGGTTGTCGACTAATAGTTACAAGGCACACTACGAGACGGTAGCGCTAAGTTCTAAAGTAGAAGCTCTTATCTAGATTAAATATTTACCCGCTGTCGGTCTCGCAGTGTGCCCGGAACCTAGGTTCGCGTAGCTGTTTATGTTATTAAATAATGGCCCATTAGTGGAATTGAGTGGATACTTTTATGTTAATGACCCTACTGAAAGCTGCCCGTATTGCTACTTAATAAAACTTTACTTTCTCGGAAAAGCTTCGACGTTGAAAATAAGCATTAAACTTGCTGGAATTAATATCATTATTTCCACTATATTTTAGCTTAATCAAATCAAATTATTTATTTTCTTTTGTTCGCTTGTATCACCTTGGTTATAGTCAACACAATAAAATCAATAAAAATATAAGAAACAGATTGGTTGAACTGTAACAGGTAATAATCCACATTTATCTGCTTGTAATTACTGTTAACCTAAATAGTAACTACTTATTAAGATCGTAGCTGTAAAGAGACCGTGTCAACTTAGTATAAACTAGAATTACGTTTTTTTACCTCGCTCCCACCTGATGGTAAGTGACGCGCGAGGGTATGAATGTTAGCATCTGGAATCAGACACTCATGATCGACTCAGCATACTGGGCATAACGGCAATTCAAGTTCCCGAAATGTGTGGATACACTATACTGGGTTTATCGGATGGACCCGACAGGCTGGGCAAATTACCACCATCAGTCCGCCTGCCACCTAGTTGTTGTTCTCGTTGAAAGTATGTGCCATTTGCAATGATGTCAAGTGCCATTTTTTTATTTCAAAAAGAACTAATATTGTAAGCTTGCCGTGGTGATATTTATATTTAAAAAAATACGTGTGGCACTCGGGGACTGCCGCGGTAAAGCTATTGCATAGCATTTTTTTTATCAACTTATGCAATTATAATTATTTATTTATTTTATTATGCAGTATTTTTTTTCTTTGATATTAATTCAAGTTTTTTTATATTACTCGTGGACGCGGCCAAAAAGCACGCTGTCTTATCTAACAGCCAACCTGGACAATGTTTTTTTACAAGAAAGTAATACAAAATACTATAATAATACTATTTTTTATTATTACAAAATACTTTGCTATTTATTTATTTAAAATTAATTGCACAAAGCACAAATATAAAATAAATAAATAAACAATAATTTAATAATAATAATATTCTTTTTTGCATATTGTTTACAAAAGTAGTACAAGGGTGAGATTATTACCGTAGGCATTTTCTAATAGCTAACCTTTGTGATGGCGATAAGAGCTACCGTGGTGCAGATAATAAGAAAATATACTAAATCGATATATACAATGGAGCTTGTCTGATCACCAGCGGAAGTTTATTTCACTGGCGATCAGCAGAGACAGTGAGAGAATCTGAATATCTGCTGGAACTGTGTAGAGGGATAGATAGTTGATTGTTTTGAGAAGGGCGAAGTGGACGACTGTGCCAAAAATAATAAAATTAAAAAAATAATACAGGATGGTTTCATAAGTATTGGTTCAAACGAATTTCTGTTATACTGCTATACATCATTTATCTTAAAATCATTTTTTTATACATTGTGTATAAAATTTGTATTTACACGTATTCCTGTTGAATACCTATTGTCAGAATGTCAACAAAGGATTTGTAAATTGTGTTTTGAGAATTCAACAGTTAGGCTTATCACCTGTGTCGTGAAGTTAGCTGGCATTGAGCCAGTATACACATAGCTACAAATTTACTCAAATTGAATTCGCTAAATTCAATTTGTACTCAATGCTTTCCATTTTAAAAAAAGCAAATTGTTTAAAACCTACTTGAACTTTTTTGTTGTGTTGTGTTTTATTTTAAATATCAATTATGGACACAAAATAATGAAAACTAAATTCTTCTCCTGATGCATGATGAATGAGGTGATAGGGAGAGGCAAAGGGTTTTACACATACAGCCAAGTCTGACGTAATATATATTTCTTTTTTATGAGTTAATGAGGTAATTTTTTCATAATTATTATATTATAATTATTCACATTGTAGCACATTATTAAACAAAACAACACCACTTTTGACTAACAATATCCACAGAAAAGTAATTTACAAAACAAAAACTTGCACTTGACCATGCCCATGTGTAACCTGAAAGTCGACAAAACGCAAAAACCTGGAAAATACGGTGGCTGAGCAATGACAATGAAAGTTTTCGACGACTTCAAGATTCGTGCCTCTCAAATACTTGGGTTCGCATTAAAGTGGACTTACCATAACACTTTTGTAACATTTTCAACGATCCCGTCGCCGTAATTCCATTGGAAACACAAAATTTCAAGCATTGTTATTTTATCCATTGCAAAAATTGCTAGACAATCTTTTCGCGTCGTAAACAAATAGATGCCAAACTAATACTAACTAATTGACATAAATGACGCTCAAACCATATACTAACTCACTGTTAGGGTACACTTTCCTGTAGGTAGGGCAGCCAAGAATTATTTAATTTAGAACTCTTTTTAATTTGATCTTTAGTTTTTAATTTAATATGCGATATCCTAAGTATCAGTAATAAAGTATGTTTCCTAATTTGGCCAATGTATAAACTCAAGGAAGACAAATTTCTAAGCATTTCATGGACTCACCGTGCGGGTGCCGGGTCCGTCGTGTGTGGGTAAGAGATGAGAAGAATGGTGTCTCGGGCTTGCGACCGACAATAGTATATATATATATATAATAAATATTTCCAGACAGGTCACACAGCGCCATCTAATTTCCGTGGTAAGCTACGAGGCTTGTGTTACGGAAACTAGATGGTTGATAAACTACATATTATACTTTTTTTTTTGTAATATACATATTATACATATAAACACCCAGACCGAGACAAATTATACAATGTACAACTTGCCCCCGGAGGGAATCGAACTCACGACCTCCCGAGTTCACGGCAACGTTTTTGTTACCACTAGACCACGGAGGCGGTCAATATATATATTTTTTTTATTTTTTTTTTATTTTTTTCGGTTTACAAACAGTAACACACATATATATAATAACATTTAAATAAACAAATTGTTAAGTATGTTACCAACGACGTAAACCACAGATTATATAAATAGGTAACGTCAGATAGTGAAGTTAAACAACAATTAGTAACAAAAGAAAGATATGAGTAAAGAAGATGAAAAAAATAAGTACACTACAATATAGTATATACTAACATTTATGTTCTGTAATGTGCTGTGGAAATGAATGAATAAATAAATAAATAAACTAACATCAACAAAGGTTGTAGCAATCTAGGAAAAGAAAAATCACTAATTTCGTTTGTTTAAATGTAGTAGTCCGGGTCAAATTTGATCAGACCTTGTAAGTTGCTTATCCGGTGATAAGGAATTGAATTGAATATCAATGTTCTCCAAGCCGGATCGTGTTAACGCAGGTGTCACCAACAATCGTGCCAGGTGCATCGTTTTCTACGTTTATGCAATGTTGAGCAATAAACTAGGCTAGCGCATCGCAATACTTGGCAAAATGCCAGGGGCCCTACCCTCAATGTACAATGAAACAAATAAAATACTTTCTTTGATTGAAACAACGGAACACGTGTACTTTACGTTCCCGTGCCTCGGAGAGCACGTTAAGCCGTCGGTCCGGGTTTCACTAATACCAACTTGTGGAATCGTTAATAAATTGTCATAAAAAATTGACATCATATCCTCGCCATGCCGTCTGGCTAGCGTGGCGAGTGTAGGCCAAATTCTCCAGATATATATTCTGGAAGGCCTATCTCCAGCAGTGGAGGTCTAGGACGTTGTGTTCTAGGGCCTGTAATGAAATGAATATATAGAAGTAAAGTATCATCACGACCGTTTCCCTTTCGGGGTGGTCAGAGACCACGCTTATAAATAAGCGGATTCACATTCAGTCAACTTTACTATATGCCAATCATGACAAGTGGCAAGCTCATCGATGTCTCCAGCGTACCAAGCTCGAGAAATATCACAAATAAATTAAATATATTAATTTACATTAATAAATATTTTTGTGTCCCGACCAGGAACCCGGTACCTCCGAGTCTAAATCCACGGACTTAACCGTTAGACCACGGAGGCAGTTTAGAGTTTGGAGGGACTGATGTCAGTCATGAGTGTCTGATTTCACCATCAGGTGGGGGCAAGGTCACATGTCGTGCTAGAATTAGAATGATGATGATTAGAATGAGCGTCGGATTTTGTTTGCGCTTGTAAAGGTGCTCTCAGCGTAGCTGAGGTGAGAGCGTACCAGACCGGCGCGCGGCATACGTGAGTCGGCTGCAGATATAGGCTTTCAAGATTAATAGCTACTGTATTTTATTGTCCAAGAAACTAAATAATATAGAGCTTCCTATGTGTTTAGTAGGGTGGTTTGCAACCCGCATATGGTGGAGGGGCATGACTCCCCACTACTGCAAGCTAGTCGAGCTTTCAGTAACATTAAGCATTAATAATAATTATTGTTTTATATTTTCTATTCGAAAAATCATATTTACAAAATATAAAATAATAAATACAAACTACTAAAATAAAATAATATAAGCTATATCTAATAAAAAAATAACTATATACGAATATAACAAATGTCCTCAAGAGACGTCCCAAAAAGACTGGCAATAATTCCCCTCTGTATAGCGAGGCTACAGTCCTATTACAGCCACGAATATATTATGTTTAATTGATATAACAAATATAATTATTATTATTTAGGTTGGAAGCAGACACGAGCTCTTACAGCTACGAATTAATCAATTTAATTGTCATAAATATTATACTTGTTTAGTTGTAAGCTGACACGGCTTTAACAGCCACGATTTTTTTTATGGACTAAATATTATTATTATTAGATTGTAAGCTAATACGGCCTTTTTACAGCCACAAAAATAATAAGAACCAAGTTGTAAGTAAAAACAAAATTCTCGTTTATGGCTGCAATGTTTTTTTATTATTGGAAGTATAACAGAGACAGGCAGTATAAGAACAATTAATAAGAAGTAATACAATACAATAGGAGTCATTTTATTTTTAATATTTTTGTATCTAAGTACCTACTTCGAATAAAAATTTAAAACAAAGGAAAAAAAAAGGAGTCATTACAATTATACCCGCCACCTAAATACTTCCCTCTGTCCACAATAGTGCACCATTTCTATATAAAATAAAAAAATTAAAAAAAATATTTCCAGACAGGACACACAGCGCCATCTAGTTTCCGTGGTAAGCTACAAGGCTTGTGTTACGGAAACTAGATGGTTGATAAACTACATATTATACTTTTTTTTTTGTTAATATATACATATTATACATATAAACACCCAGACCGAGACAAATTATACAATGTACAACTTGCCCCCGGTGGAAATCGAACCCACGACCTCCCGAGTTCACGGCAACGTTTGTTACCACTAGACCACGGAGGCGGTATAATATGTTAGTACTATGTATACCTTGGCCAGGTATATAGGAATAAGTATATAGTTTTAGTTACAATTATTGTATTGCTGTTAAGTTCGGTCCAGCCATGACAGCCGACAGTTTTTTTTTTGTATTATAGAAAACTAATATGTATTGCCAATATCCAAGTGTTGCGTATATATGAAAATAAATTATTTGATTTGATTAGGACATTAAATACATGTATTCGAGTACAAAAAGCAAATTTAATGAATCAAACCTAGGACAATCATTTTAAAATGGAATAGTCTATGACAGTGTCGGTTTTAGTTATGGTTACGATTCCGGTTCTAGTAAACCCACCTCTGTCACACCCCTACTTTTTACTTAAAAGTAAGGTAAAGTATTATCACGACCGTTTCCCTTTCGGGGTGGTCAGAAACCACGCTTATAAATAAGCGGATTCACATTTAGCCAACTTTACTATAGGCCAATCATGACAAATGGCAAGCTCGTCGATGTCTCCAGCGCGTTTGGTACTCAAGAAATATCACAAATAAATTAAAAACATTAATAAATATTTTTGTGTCCCGACCAGGAATCGAACCCGGTACCTCCGAGTCTAAATCCACGGACTTAACCGCTAGACCACGGAGGCAGTCTTTTTACTTACTAAGTATAAAAAACCGCATTGTTTTTACATTTGCGAGAATAATTAATTAATTCAATACAACATACTACAGAAATTGTTTAGTTAATCAAACTTCTACAATTAGATTTTACACATACAATATACGTATAATTTTAATGAAAAACGGAACAACTCAAACAAAGCACTTTGCATAGTGAAAACTACGTCCGCATATTGAAAGCAAATGGGAATACGTAATAGACATAGATAAGAGATATGGCTTATTCATATATTTGTCTCAAAAGCGAGTTTTAAAGTGAGTACTTTATTGCACGCGCTTGGTTGGGGACCTATTTCGTACGTACGTCGGAACAGCGCGGCGGGAAAGGAGAAGAGGGATGGATAGGCGCGCGCGTATAGCCGCTGCCTCTCTCCCGCTCCTTCTTTCTCTTTCTTTCTTCCTCTCGAAACAGCGCGGCGGGGAAGGGGAAAAAGGTCGGATAGGCACGCGCGCCGCGCGTATAGCCAATGCCTCTCTCGCTCTCTTCCGCTCCTTCTTTCTTTACGCGTTTAATCTCCATATTCCAATCAACTACGAAATCAATAACTTGCAAGTTTAGTTCTAACTTTACCGGTACGCCTCGCGATGCCCCCCCATTTTTTAAAATTTTATACAACGCACATACGAGTATATACCTTGAATTGACATAAATATTGTTACAAGAAAAAATAAGTTTGCTTTTCTAATACATAAAACATTAATTAATGCAGTGTGCGTTAGTTTTCATTCATTACAGCCCCTCGAACACAGCTTCCAAGACCTCCACTGTTGGAGATGGGCCTTCCAGAACATATATCAGGAGAATTTGGCCTACACACGCCATACTGGCCAGACGGGTTGACGAGGATCTAATGTCATTTTTTTATTTATCGATTCCACAGGTTGGTATAAGTCAGAACTTTAAAATTATAGAATTAAAAAAAAAGGTCATTCTAAATGATTTTCATTAGCCTCACTCCTACACGTTGCGTTGTGGCTAGTTTTCGATTGAAACATGCACATTGTCCATGGGAAAATTTTTCAATGCCACTCTTATGGAATGTTTTAAAGACTCCAAATTATCATGGCGTGAACGGCTCTAATCATCATATTCATAATCAAGTGGATTAAGATCGGGACTAAATAACGCCCACTCTTCAGCTCTGGTGGAGCGTTTCTTTCAAGTCACGCTTGTGTAGATCGAGCTTTATGACCCGGTGCTGAGTTTTGCTGAAAGTACCATTCTTGGTTACAAAGTGGTGTTGTTAAGAGGTTTAACCACCTTCTCAAGAATCGTATATTGGTATACATGGGCCGATGTTTTGATACCGATTTTACAAAAATTGCTCAAACACTACGACGAGACGACCCATCAGGGATAGTCCCAAGGAGACTGGTAACATTTCCCCCTGTATCGCGAGGCTAATACGTTGGCAATAATAACATTTCCGTCAGCTGTTTGGACAAGCCTTAGCCAGGCGCTTGGCTGAGGATCAAGGGTCCACCCCATGTTCCCATCGTATCGTAAACTCGTAAGGTTGGCGTATTTGTGCAGCTAGAGGTTCTCAGCAGAAACCGCCCCACTTTCCGCGCTGTACGAGTTTGCCTGGATGTGAGATGGGGCTAAGGGATATGTCGCATCCCATACCAGTGTCCTGCCAAGTTTGCACGGCCTAAACAGTCATGCCGTCGAGTCTCTTGCCATCACTCCGCGCAATCCTAGAAGGTATGTATTTTTGCACAAAGTACAAAGGCGGACCTAATGCCGCTAGATATTCTATGACGGTCAAACCTTCGGGACAACGAGAGCAGTAAGTACATAAGGTAGGTGCAATACTAAATAAACTTGAAGAGTTTTATTGCAGATAACATATACATACTTATTAATAATTACATACTAATACATACATATAACCTACATAAATAAAATATTAACAATACAATATAATGTATACACAATACTATACCTATATGTATGTATGTAAGTATGTTTATTAATTTGTATGAATATAACAACCACTGCCCGATGAATCTTATATTTAATCTCTTTGCCTGCAAACGGTGTATTTACGCAGCTTGAGGTTACCAAAATTAACTAATTGTTAGCTGGCCCTTCTAAAATATGTCTATGGAATACGTGAATTGAGGGCGCGCTGCCCGGGCACACACAATGGAAGCTAACAGATACCAGGAAAACAGAACTCGAGTAGTGATATACTGAAACAAACACTATTATACACTCACTGTGATAGCCATAATAGGTTTTGACGTTGCTTTTATCATAATGGAAATTGTTACTATGCTATATATTTTTATGGATCTTTACACCCACTTATTGATAGAATTGGGCCCTGTGCCCCGATTTTCGCACCTTCGACATGCATGTCTATTTATTTATTTAAGGAGTAGAGAACAATATTAGGCCTAAAAGAATATTATTACAGTGATCAATAGTTATAAAATACAACCTAATACCTTAAGAATTACCTACTAGTAAGTAAAACTTAATTACTATCTTAAATGAAAAATAACATTAATTAATTGTACACTTAAATCAAATCAAGCGGACAAATGGAGTAAGTCAATAAATATTTTACCACAATTTAAAAACCTTAGCATCTTATATAGGATATTTATATTATAGATACTTACATACATACATAAACCTACATGTATACATTTATATATACTCATACATATAATACTGAAAAATACAATATTTATTAATTAAAACTTAAAAAATATTTTCACATTTAATTATTTTTGTTATTAGTGTCAAGTACCATTGATTTATAAGCTGCGGGGTATTACCAAATAAGTCCACAGAAAGTAGCTTATCGTTATGCATAGTAAACTAGAGTGTCCTCGATTTGTTTGCAAGCAAGATACAGTTTTTTATCTATCGCTTTTAATTCGAATATTTCGAACCGACACATAAGTCGAAAGCGCCAGAATTAGGCCCCAGTCTCAAGACCAGTGGACATCATCATTTTAATCACAGCCCCTGAACCACATAGTTGTAGACCTCCAATGTTGGAGATGAGCCTTTCAGAATATTCTAAATAATTTGTCCTACACTCTTCACGCTGGCCAGACAGGTCGGCGAGGGTCCAATCTCGTTTCTTATGACAATTTATTAACGATTCCATAACATAGTTAGTTCGATGACCATGTCAAGCCGAGGCCGATCTGCGTGGGAAATTCCACTCTCGAAGTTGTGCAGAATTATGTCTACCTTGGGCAGACTATTCAGCCAGGCGCTGCCTACTTCAGCAAATAAGTCGACAGACGTATTCAGCTATTTTATTTTGTATTATAAATATATAGGTAGGATGAAAAAAAAAATATTACACAGTTAATAAGTTACTTAAATAATTATAATATATTAGGTAGGTAAATCAACACATATAAACATACATACCCTACACAATTATACATACAAGTACATCATATATTTAAATTAATATACAGTTATTTAAATAGTGTTTTATTCTGTTTCTCCAGGAACGATGTGGTTATCAAACGTTTAAAGACGCTGATAGACGGTGCACATCTAATGGTAAATGATTACGTGAATTTGGGAGAAATGGCTAAAAATATGATTTATTCGGCTAATATAAAACTTTATTGTACTAATTCAACCGATGAAATACGACTGACCGATTATCATACAAACTGACTCATAGCATTAGTAATGAATGATTCATATGGTAGCCATTATCTATACGAGGTCAGTGAACTCGTTAGCTAACTGTTAATACATTTAATTCTAGTTATCTCCTCAGCGCTTCTGTTCGCCTGGTACTTTATATAATTAATAATTATTTAACTCATTATATTTTAATTAAATAAAGCACATTTTTAGTTATTTATTTAATTCATAATAATTTGACATTTGCTGAATACAAATTTTACATAGGTTAATTATACGATTAAAGTTATATATATATATATATATTAATTTTATTTAAACTTACTTGCCATTGGTACTCGTAGATGATTGCAACTTTGTCTAACTAATTTTAAATTCATAATTGTATGAATGTTTTTCAAATATATACATACATATCTTCACGCCAGATCCCTTGCGGGGTAGGCAGAGACAATTGAGCGCCATTTGACACGATCACGACATACTTCTTTCGCTTCGTCGACATTCATTAACCTCTTCATACATGCCCTTTGGTTACGAAGACTTTTTAATGCACCTTCAGTCAGTGTTTTATTTATTTGATCGTGATATGTGAGTCTCGGTCTGCCAGGGCCTCTTTTACCCACAACTTTCGCATTATATATCTGGTTCGTCAATCTTTCATCGCTCATCCTTTCAACATGCCCGAACCATCGTAGCATGCCTTTCCTTATTTTTGTCCCTATGCTTTCCTTCATACCAACCCAAATGTGACGATTAATTAATTTGACATGGTAACAACTAGCCGTATTATCTTTAAACTAAACGTAACATTTATATTTTATAGTTTTAGTCTAAGTGTAATAAATGTAGTCTATCAACTTATTAGGGAATAAAGTTACGGACATTTTAAAGTTTTATTTATAGTAAAATAGTAAATGTTTTTGCTATTTTTCACTTTCTAAAATTAAGTATTTTTTCATTCATTATTTTTTATTTTTTTATTACAGCCCCTAGAACACAGCGTCCTAGACCTCCACTGCTGGAGATGGGCCTTCCAGAACTGGGGAATTTGACCTACACTCGCCACGCTGGCCAGACGGCTTGGCGAGGATATGATGTCAATTTTTTATGTCACTTTATTAACGATTTCACAAGTTGGCATTAGTGGAACCGACGGCTTAACGTGCTCTCCGAGGCACGGAAACGGTAATGTTGTAAATCTATGACAAATGTACGTACGAAAAGTGTATTTCTCATTAGTACATCGTACCGGTACCGGGTTTGAACCGACCTTTGTAGGATTTAAGGTACAACCGATACACCACCGTGCTATTAATTTGAATGTGGTGTTATTTTGTTTAATAATGTTACGTTGTGAATAATTATGGAAATCGATAAATTTGACCCTATACGAGTTTATTGGGCAGCATTTATTTTTTGCGGTTTTCCCGCGCTGTGAATTCCCGTATACCCTTCGTGTTTGGGCGATACTGACATGAGTTACTCCATGCAAAACATCAAATTCTGCAACACTTGTAATTTGATGAACCCCAACACGGTTATGAACTCTGTTATGAACATATATTATGTAAATAAATTACGTGTTTACGGCTGAAGTATTCTGTACAATGTCCTTTATAGACACTTTAAAAAAAAATTCATAAAATAAAAGAGATAGACTTATGGATGTCAAAAGTGCTGGAGCGTGTAGTAATTCTTAATAAATTAATATTTAGAATACAGGAACGCTATCTTTAATGTTGCCATTATAAAAACAAAAAAATATTACCGGAAATATTTGAAATGGTAACATTTATGCCTTTCGAGGTTTGGAGAATTTACAACTTAGAATACCGATTTCGAGAATCTCTCGAGGGAACCAGTTTGACAGCTGGAAGGAATGGTTGAGTGGAGGTGCCGTAGAGGAGGTATTATGTAAGTCTTGTTTCAAGCGGTGTTATTTCTATATAAATATCACCATGGCAAGCTTACAATATTAGTTCTCCTTGAAAGTAAACATTGGCACTTGACATCATTGCAAATGGCCCATACTTTCTACGAGAACAACCAATAGGTGTTAGGAGAATTGATGGTGATAATTTACCCATTCTACCGAGGCGGGGAACTATCTACCGTTCGTACCGATATACCCAGTAAAGTATTCACACGTTTCGGGATAAGGCTCGAATTGCCGTCATGCCCAGTCAAGCCGGCATAGTGTTAGGGTCTGATGTCATGTTAGAATACGGGTGTCGGACTTGAAAAATCTTTGAAAATATTGGATTGTGCGTGCGAGCGAGAAGGTATTATGACCGCCTCCGTGGTCTAGTGGTAACAAACGTTGCCGTGAACTCGGGAGGTCGTGGGTTAGATTCCCACCGGGGGAAAGTTGTACATTGTATAATTTGTCTCGGTCTGGTATATGTTTATATGTATAATATGTATATATTTACAAAAAAAAAAAGTATAATATGTAGTTTATCAACCATCTAGTTTCCGTAAAACAAGCCTCGTAGCTTACCACGGAAATTAGATGGCGGTGTGTGACCTGTCTGGAAATATTTATTTATTTATTATTACTTTTTGTATGAGATGACTACGAATATCTCACGCGTGTGTAAAAACGAGGTCTAAAGTTCTTAGCCCTCTGGCCTATAAACCAGAGATTAGATACACAAATGAAATAGTTCCGACCGTTTGTAGTTTGGACAAGAATAGCAATCATAACACAAGCAATGGAATTGAAATAAGACATCAAATGATTCCCGGATTCTAATGGACGTATTCAAATACGAGTAGAAGTGTTGCTCAACCTTGCTCTTTAGCGTTTTTAAATAACCGTAGTCTTAGCTTTGGTTGCACCAAAATTAAGTCTGTAATTGTTATAATAATGATTGTAGTAAAAGATGGCGTGAATTGTACCAGCTGCTAGCTTACCAGGGGCAGAAGTCAGCAGAAACAGTCGCACTCCCCGCGCTGGACGAGGTTGCCTGGATGTGAGATGGGGCTGGTGTCTATACATGTCGTATCCCATACACGAGACCTGCCAAGTTTCCAAGGCCTAAGTCATCCCGACGGGTCTCTTGCCAATTGCTATCGTTCCGTGCTAATCCAGAAAGTATGTCTTTGTATGTATGTTTGTTAATTTGTATGAAAATAACAACTAATGCCCGCTCTGTATGTTATTTGATCTCTTTGCTTCCAGGTCAAGACTCGATGTTTATTTTTTTATGCTAAAACTGATCATTCCGAATAATTCCGATTGAAGTCGATATCAAATGACTTTTACAGCCAATAAAAAACGATACCATCAATAAGCAGTAAAAACGCAAATCACAACACTTCTAAGAAATCCCAACGATAATAAAATTTCAACATTTCAGTATTAATACTGAACACGACTTGTGACATAGCGCCCACCTGATGGTAAGCGGTACGCGAGGTCCAAGAATGGGAGCAACAGAGGCCAGCCACTAACGACCGACATCAGTCTGAGACCGATATGAATTTTCATCAGTTCGATTTCCAGAATATATATTTTTTAAATCTCATGATTTAGTTTTACTTCTTATCAAAATAGTCTGGGGACTTCTTTGAGCATTTTTCAATGCTATATATATACAAAACGAAGAATATATATATATATATATATATATATTTTTCTCTACATGTATTTGCGCCATTCTCAATATTCAATATTCCCAATGTCCAACGTTAACGAAAGAAAATATCTTTCAGCATTGCGTTCGCCTTTTGTGTAGACATATACAGACATAATATAAACGAGTAGGTATATATGTGGATTTAGGTACAATATTTTATTAAAATGAAATATAAAAATATACCGGCATGTTATAATACTTTTTCAAGATCAAATAGAGATCACTGGAAAGTTTATTTGAGGATTTAGCGTTACAACTTCCTGAATATTTAAGATAATGTAAACGAACAATATCTTTATTGATTAAATATCCGGGTCATGTAGATACATTTTACGGCTAAACACGTATCGTATCGCGACAGTACTTCTGATTAAGCAAAAACATCACCACTTCATCTCGTTGTCTGCCGGTGACAGGGCCGCCAGTCTCGACAGATCGCTTTTTTAGCGATTTCAGTCGGAAAGTCCAAAAAAAATGTTGCCACTTGCAAAATTAAAAATTATATAAAAATAATAAAATAATAAATATTTCCAGACAGATCACACAGCGCCATCTAATTTCCGTGGTAAAATACGAGGCTTGTGTTACGGAAACTAGATGGTTGATAAACTACATATTATATTTTTTTAATAATATATAAACACCCAGACCGAGACAAATTATACATACAATGTACAACATGCCCCCGGTGGGAATCGAACCCACGACCTCCCGAGTTCACGGCAACGTTTGTTACCACTAGACCACGGAGGCGGTCATATCAACACAGAATTAGATGCAGTAAAACCACACAAAAGTGAAACAGAAAGTGTTTAGTTTTTGTAAATGTGTAATTATATCGAAAATATAAAGTTTAATGCATTTTTAAAAAAAGGAGAATCCTCTCCGTGACAAATTAAATGCCAGCAAAGGCAGGTTACAATACCCCAGTATATATATGACATTAGTCGTATTGCAGTTGCAAACGCGTATCGCAAAAGAGTAACAGTCTTTATTTGGTTTGTGTTGCTTCATGTGAAAAAGGCCTTATGCGTGGATCGCGATATTTACGACGCTGATCGATTTATAATCCTATTTATAGCTCGTCAGTGTTTGATTGATGACTTTTTTGGCACATTTCTTATACATAGTTTTTCAATGTATTATTATTTTACAGACAATATGAATGTGACTGCCTCCGTGGTCTAGCAGTTAAGTCCGTGGATTAAGATTCGTAGGTACCGGGTTCGATTACTGGTCGAGACATAAAAATATTTATTAATATAAATAAATACATTTAATTAATATTTAATTTTTTTGTGATATTTTTCGATTTTAGTACGCTGGAGACATCGACGAGCTTGCCACTTGTCATGATTGGCCTATAGTAAAGTTGGCTACGGGACTACGCAGAGTGGGACGGACCCCTCGCCACATGGACGGATGACTTAAAGACGGTGGCTTGTGGGGATTGGATGAGGCTTGCAAAAGACCGCGTGTAGTGGCGAACCTTGGGGGAGTGCTAAATCCAGCAATGTAAAGACACAGGCTGATGATGATCTAATAACATTTACTCACCCAAAACTTGGCATTTTAAAGTTGAAAGTTCACTATTTAAAGTCAATATTATTTCGAAGGCATCAGCAAATAATTCGAATCGAAAACTTTATTGACACAGAATAAATTACTGCAGAATAATTTTGTCTATTTTGCGAATTTTGTGAAGCTGAGAGTTGAAAACATTTTTTAATAAGTGTTTTAAGAAAAATAAAAAGTTTAATTTGGGAAAAAATACTCCATTTTATTTAGGTAAGTCTTGTTTTAAGCGGTGTTATTTCTATATAAATATCACCATGGCAAGCTTACAATATTAGTTCTCCTTGAAAGTAAACATTGGCATTTGACATACTTTCAACGAGAACAACAAATAGGTGGTACAGACTGATGGTTGTAATTAGCCCAGTCTGCCGGGGCGGGGAAGTGTCCAAAGTCCAGATGGTTTGAAGAGATATGTTGTGCTGACCCAGAATAATTTGAGTAACGCCATAAGTTCCAACACATAAAATAATACATACATACATACATATCTTCACGCCAGATCCCTTGCGGGGTAGGCAGAGACAATTGACCGCCATTTGACACGATCACGACATACCTCTTTCGCTTCGTCGACATTCATTAACCTCTTCATACATGCGCTTTGGTTACGAAGACTTTTTAATGCACCTTCAGTCAGTGTTTTATTTATTTGATCGTGATATGTGAGTCTCGGTCTGCCAGGGCCTCTTTTACCCACAACTTTCGCATTATATATCTGGTTCGTCATACTTTCAACATGCCCGAACCATCGTAGCATGCTTTTCCTTATTTTTGTCCCTATGCTTTCCTTCATACAAACCCTTTTCCGTATTTCGACGTATGCGGTCCGCCAAAGTGACGCCACATATCCGCCGCAACGACCGCATTTCTACTGCATTAACCCTACTCTCATGCGTATTCTGACATATCCACGTTTCGCTTCCATACATCAGTGTTGGTACCAACATGGCATTGTGTATGGCGAGCCGAGCTTTGTCACTGACATTTCGACTGATGAATACGCTGATTAAATACTATATAAGAACGTTTATTGTAAAAATTCATCACTTCTTGTTCTACTTTCTGGAAATAAATATATTTTTTATTAAAAGTATTGTTTTGCATAAATCTATCAGGTGGGCTTTGTTAGCGTATTTTATTCTGCAACTGGTCGTAAAAAAGATTTTGTTGAACGCAAAATACCTTTAAAAAATAATGCATACTAAAAAAAATTATTAAAAATGAGGTTAAGCTGACGACAGCTTCGCCCGTTTCATTTGCAAATGATATGCAAAGTTGACAGCATCTGTCAGAGACAAAAAAGTTTCAACTCGTTACATCTGGCGACGTTTAATTAAAAATGCTGTAATGGGGGAAAATTTGCAACGACGTGTTTCTTTTCTTATAGTTTATGCGATTTGCGACCTTAAGGTCATAAGAATAGGTCCTCGTGCCATTTTTTACGGACATGTCAAGTGCAAGTTTTTGATTAGTAAATTAATTTACTGTGGATATTGTTGGTCAAAAGTGGTGTTGTTTGAAGACAAATTTCTAAGCATTCCATAGATTCACCGTGCAAGTGCCGGGTCCATCGTGTGTGGGTAGGAGATGAGAAGAATGGTGTCTCGGGATTGCGACCGACAATAGGCTGGTTTAAGAAAAGGAGGCCTCCTTTTTTTTATTGCGCGATAATACGCTCACCATCCACCATTCTACTTCTCTCCCTACCCAACCAAATACTGTATGATTCCGTTAATGCCGTCTTGGAAGCTCGTTCCATAAATGTATTGACGGCAGACCTGCTTAGGCCCAATTCTTTCAGTAAGTGATGCAAATAATGTGCTACAATGTGAATAATTACTAAAAACGGTAAATTGGACTTTAAATATGGGGCACAAGCAACAGAAGAATTTGGCCTACACTCGCCACGCTGGCTAGACGGGTTGGTGAGGATGTTCATTTTTAATGACAATTTATTAACGATTCCACAAGTTGGTATTAGTGGATTCGGGACCGACGGCTTAACGTGCTTTATGTCCAGCCCATTGCCACTTCAGCTTACTAATTTTAAAGGCTACATCAGTAACTTTGGTTCTCCGACGGATTTGTGATATTATAATTATTAAATTAGAACCAACTTTGGTTAAATTTGAATCCGCTTATTTGAAAGTGTGGTTTCTGACCACCTTGAAAAGATACTTTTTATTTTTTTATATCAACTTTATTATATCTTTATTATTGGAGGGTTTTTGAAGAAAATTGACGATACCCCACTCAATATACATAGTTCGTCGACTATGAATTTTCCACAAAATGGCGTCTGATTATCGCCTTAATGAAATGTTTAGCAAAATCGGCCAACGCGTTTGGTCTCCAGTGTGCCACTAAGGAACATACATACATACATACAAGCATATACATACATAGGCTGTTAAACATATAACCCTTTTTTGCGCTTTTGTAAAAACATCACAACTCGTCTAATTGTGTGCTCCGATGACAAGAGGGCAGGTCTTTCCTCGCTCAGAAAATTAGCATAGCGATTCAGCTAGGAAATGCGGCCAGCGTTTTTGACACCACGATTTATATTTAAATTAGGTTTTGTAAGTACCTGATGTTTTAATTTTATTTTTTATTTGTAGTTATAATTTAGTTTTTAGTTTTAGTATTAAACTGATTAGAGTTTCGAATTTAGCCATTTAATTACATTCGAAAAGTTCTCCCTGCAAAAGCTCAAAGCAATTACAAAAGGAATTCTCTGGCGATGTTTTTTGCCCTTTGCCGGGCTCAGGTGGCTTCACAACAATTTGTCCCGGAATGAGGTCATAACCCGCCAGTTATGTGACACTTAACGTTCGGACAAATTGAATTGGACTTCACGTTTCTGTTAGAGAAATACAAGTGCCATATTTTACCCTTTTGTTCACATTGTATTCATACTTCATACTCTATTTTTTTATTTACTTATTTAAAAGCTTTATTGCACAAATTTTATAGGCGGACTTAATGCCCGTAGACATTCTCTGACAGCCAAACCTTAGGGACAAATTTGAACAAATATAGGTACAATGAAAGTGAAAGTAACAATAATATAATTATAGGATAATTTAAAATTATTATATAAGTACTTATATACTTCCCTTTATATATATTATAATATCAATACACAAAATAAACGCAAATATTTACACAATATTATATATAAACATACATATATAAAACTTACTACCGTGGTTCGGAGCTATCTATAAAATGCGAATATACTAGTTTTTTAAAAGACGACCTGGTATTAGCTTGCCTTATGTTGGTCGGGAGATTGTTCCATAGGTTTGTTGCAGCGACTACGAAGGAACTGGAAACAAATCCAGTATGGTGTGAGGGGACAGAAAGAAGCAAGTTGTGAGACATGTCTATGTAGAAAGACATGTGGTCCCTTTTCAAAATTTGCTCATAATTGTCGAAAACGTATATGGTTTTTTAAACTACGTCTCAGCCTTGAATTATGTCTACGTCCATTTAATTGTATTTCGCGTTGCACCACCGCCAGTGACGACGCGACGTTAGCTTGATAATCTTGTTGAAAATGGCATCGCGAACGCTAAATGCCATAATCGATCATGAGTCTGCTAAATAATTGGACGTAAGTTTATTCGAATAATTTGATTAAAACGGCGTCCATTTGAATGTATAGTGCGAGACTAAAGGTTCAGTCATAAAAATATCGGAATCCTATCGAATTTAACTGTCAAATTAACGATTTTCGAAAACTATTTAGGGACGAAATTTGACAGCCCGCAAAGTTGTATTATCATGTTTATAAAGTATCATGCTTTTATTTTTATCATCACCACATCATGATATTAAAATACACTTTACAAAACAAAAAAACAAAAAAAAAACAAGATACATAGACCCGAAAAAGAATAGTACAATGGAAAAATAATAATATGTAAAGTGTAAAACATTGTAATAGGCTGAAATAAAGAATAAATAAAACAATAAAGAAAATCTTCAGCATTTGTGCTGCGCCTGCAAAAAATAAAAATAAACCTAAATGTCCTTACCAATACTCTCTGAAATAAAAAAAATCAGAGATAAGAAAAAAAAAGCACTAGAAAACGGGGGAATATCCCCATCCCCAACCCAGGCCCAGACCCAGACGTCCGAGCCTGGACGACCCCACTGTCTGTCTGACTCACAATCCCCAACAGGACTACCAAAACTGAGGCTTAAGTTGGAGATAAATTTTGGAAATAAAATCATTAATTTCATGAATGATCTTTGATTTCGTGCAGATTCATTTCTATCTATACTTTTGTTATAACTATCTTTGTTCGTTTCGACAATGTGTTCAGCCGATTGAAACCACAAACGAATTTACACATTTGCACTTCATGCTATTGGAACAAGGGCGAATTTTGTCAGACAAATGTATAGCCACAATCGTTGGAGAAAACCTTTGGGAATCTGAGAATGTGATTTAGTGCAGTGAGGATGAAGCTGACCTTGGCCAAAGCAGTCACGGTCTCTGTATAAATATGAAGGTACACTTCTAAACTATGCAGCAAAACTTTTGTCGATAAATAAAAAAAATGGGGAAAACAAGCCGTTTCATTTTCGGATTACATTAGTCATGCCTGATATTACTCTAAAAAAAAATGGAATCATTTGATTATGTAAAAGTTATGCTTGAATACACATAAAAAATCAGATAATACGTGTCGACTTGTTAAAATAGGGTAAAGGTTGTACTGTTTTTAGTTTAGTTTTTATAGCTTTCTTTTTTTCTTTTTATAACTTGTATTTTTGTTATGTGTGCTAAGTTTTAATTAACATAGTCTTTAATTTGTTGTATAAGATTTTATTCGAAGTTAATTAATATAAATTAAAAGCTACCTAAATAATAAAATTAAAAATAAACTAAACTATAAATAAAAAATGTCCTCTAGAGACGTCCCATCCGAGATAGTCCCAAGGAGACTGGCAACATGTCCCCTCTGTATAGCGAGGCTAATACGTTGTCATTTTATTGTATTAGCTGTAAGTTACCCAATTAAAAAAAATAAATTGTTTTTCTTAAGACGAGACATCAAGGACAAACTATTTCTTAAAGAATGTGGCTTAGACCCCCTCCTCACGCATATCGGACCGCCCAAAATTCTTGCGATGCCTATCGCCTTCGAATTCGCGCGTAAATTACTAGGAACAAGAACACAGGAGTATTGGAGTAGCTTAAGACAATTACTTATTGTTATTTCTAAAGAGATTTGTGATTATTATGTTATTGTTATGTTTTCATAAAAATAATCAAATATATAATTAATGCCCAACAAATTAAATATTTTTTAAAATATTTTACAGCTTTGTGACTTACGGTTTTGTTGTGAAAATTTTGTTAGGTATATACACACATCAAAAGTGTCTAGGGATCAACATATATTTTTGCAATAACTTTTCTCCTGATTGATATTCATTAAAATTTTCTTTAAGGATTGATCAAATAAAATGTTTTCGTTTGTCTACAGTAACGATAAACCAAGTCACCTTTGCATTAGTAAAAAAAATTTCCATTTTCCTAATAAAGGGATTTTTGACATTTGAACCACTAACATTAAAGTTCGAAAAAAAGACTGAAATAACAGTTTTTTTTTTAATTTTATTGGGTAACTTAAACAATTAATAATCCGTGTTTCTACCGCGAACACTAACAACACAAGAACATCGGTTTGGCATACTCAAAATGAGTTCATCCAAATCACGCTGTGGAATGGCCGCCCATGTTCGTTGCAACAACAAAAAAAGGTCTTCTTGCGACTGGATACCCTCCATATTCGGCAGAGCTCTTCTCTGAAGAATATCCCATGCATGCTCAATCGGGTTCAAGTCTGGCGACTGAGCAGGCCAGGGCAGGACATTGATGTTAGCTGCGGCGAGAGTCTGTCTTACAACTCTTGCGGTGTGCGGTCGTGCATTATCATGCATTAACTGAAATAAGGGACCGATATGCACTTGTAGAGGAACGATGACGTCTGATACAACCGTCTCAGCATAAATTTGAGCGTTGAGGTTGCCTCTGATCCAAATCAACTCAGTTCTTCCGCCGATCGAAATACCCGCCCATACCATGATGGTTCCACCACTATAAGGATGGACTTCCTGGCAGGATTTTAATCGTTGTTGGCGTCCAGGGGTTCTCCAGTGTCGTATACGTCTTGTATCCGGCCTCATACCAAAACGAGACTCATCAGAAAAGCACACGAAACGCCATTGTTCTTCTGTCCAATTTCTGTGTTCAAGAGCCCATTGATATCGAGTCCTACGATTGTGCATTGCTATAGGTGGTACCCGTAGCGGTCTTCGGGAATGAAGGTTCACTTCATGCAAGCGGTTTCTGACTGTTTGGTCGCTAATTAAGTTCCCTGAAGAGCGATGAAGGCTCACGGCTAACATCATGGCGGTTATTGTTGGAGTTCTTCGAGCTGTGATTTGAATGTATCGGTCTTGTCTCCGTGTGGTGCAGCGATACCGTCCTCCATGGCGCTCAGCCACGGTACCAGTGGTTCGGTAACGTGTCCAAAGTCGACTGATAACACTCTGACTTGTATTCAGAGCTAAAGCCACAGTACGTTGCCGGGAACCAGCTTCTATCATTCCCACGGCTCTGATCATTTCTTCCCTGCTTAAATGACGTCGCCGCTCCATAATAACGTTGGTTTTAATCAGTAGTAGGGAAACAGTAGCACTAATAATGTCTTCAATGCGTCTTATGTTTTTATAGGGAAAATATTGACAGCTGATTTTCATCTTTTACTCGAATTTGATTGACAGTTCCTGTTTTAAATTATGAAATGCACCAAAAAGGATCCATATAAATTTATAAAATCATAAATTTATTACAAAGCCACATCTCAATCACAAGAAATCCGCATAAACATGCTTGATCCCTAGACTTTTTTGATGTGTGTATCTTACAAGTAGGTACAGCGGGTATTGTATAGAATTAAAAAAACAAATTCAAATTCCAAATTGTTTATTGCACAGAATACAGGTTAATATTTATTTATTTAAAACTTAATTGTACAAAGGCGGGACATAATGTCGCTTCGGGACAACGTAAGCAATTTAAATGTATGGTAGGTGCAATACAATATTTGTGATTAAACGCTAAATTATATAACATAATAAATACCTATTTAAATATTAATATCTACATACTTATACATACACACATAAATACATATATCTACACAGATAAATATATATAATATACATACATGTGATAAATATATTACAATATAGGGTGGTACAATTTTATAGTCCAGCTGTATTCTACCATTCGTTACAGCCCCTAGAACACAGAGTCCTTGACATCCACTGTTGGAGATGGGCCTTCCAGAACATGTTTCTGGAGAATTTTGGCCTGCACCCGCCACGCTGGCCAGACGGGTTGGCGAGGGCCTGATGTCAATTTTAATGAAAAATAATGTTAGGTACATAATGATAACGTTTAATTATTTGTCGCATGGCATGGAAGCGTGCCTTACCCTTGCTTATCTGAATTAGGTATACTCGTAGTTCCTAACACATAAAGGAAACTCAATTACTGGCTCGAGAGCTGATCCTGTTGGCCCACACTGGCGGAAAATCATTTTCCATTCAATTTTTTTTTTGTGTTAAGAAACATTGTGAAATAAAGTTTTTTAAATCAAATCATTTATTCCCGTATGGTTAGTACTAGGGGATTAGGAACCAGTGCTCTTGCATCCTTTTCCATTTTTTATTGAGTATTAGTATTACAAAGAAGGAAGGCGCGGTGGTGGCCCGGTTGTAAGAACGCGTTCCTTAAATCCTACAAAGGTCGGTTCAAACCCACCCGGCATGTACCAATGAGAAATACACTTTTCTTACGTACATTTGTCATAGATTTACAAAACCACCGTGCCCGTGCCTAGGAGAGCACGTTAAGCCGTCGGTCCCGGTTCCACTAATACTAACTTGTGGAATCGTTAATCGTTAAAAATTGTCATCATATCCTCGCCAAACCGTCTGGCCAGCATGGCGAGTGTAGGCCAAATTCTCCAGATATATGTTCTGGAAGGCCCATCTCCAGCAGTGGAGGTCTGGGACGCCGTGTTCTAGGGGCTGTAATGATGAATGATTACGAAGAAAGAAGAAAGATTTGTTTGTTTTTTTTTTGTTTGCAGTTATTCTAGGTACCTATGTAATTGATAACCTCTGAAACACAGAACCTATTTTAAAAAATCTTTCACGATTACAAAGCTACAAGATCCCTGACTACTTTTAACCCGATTCGCTCGAAAAAACGTGTAGCAAACCTTTTAATATGATATCTGAGTGGGAAAACCTAAATTCCTAATTTAAATTTATTTTCAACTAAGTCCGTAAGGTCCCGAAAGTCCCGGGACGAGATTTCCCGGTTCTTTTGTCTACACAAAATGCCGGGGTTTCCCGGGTCCATTCCCTAGTTAGTACGTAACACTAAAAATATATTTATTAGAAGTAGACACAAAAATATTAAAATAAAATAGATTAAAAAAACTAATTATAAATAAAACTAAACTAAAAATACTTATGATATTAAAACTATTTTTACAAAATAAACTAGGGAACCTAAAACGCTCGCCGCATTTCCTCGTTGAATTATAATGGAAATATTTTGTTTTAGGTAGTTAATCGTAACACTTGGATATTGTCAATACATACATACATATTTGTTTAATACAAGGAAAGCAAAAAAACACTACCAGTAACCATGGATGGACCGAACCCAACAGTAATACAATAATTAAACAAAAACATTGTTGTCATAAACAGGGTAATTATAAATATAAATAATGTCCGTCTTTTCTAATTTGTGCAACAAAGTATTAAAATAAATAAATGTCTAAAATGTCCAAAATATTATTTCCTAGAAAGGACTACCTACAAGTCTAAAATGTTGGAGTGTACGAACGAGAACGATGTAAAGCTTAAGATCCATAGAAAACTGGATATAGTAAATAAAAATGTATGAAATGCCTCCTAATATAAAATCTTACTATCCCTGGTACTTTACGGACAACTGAGCCGTGGCTCCCACTAGCTTTCACGGTCTATGATCACCTTACCGCCTGCACCCCTCTCACTAACCTAATCATGCGTTTTATTTTCAACACCATGAAACAATAACAACTAGAAACAAAGTACGCGCCAGATAAGCGAGGCAAGTTTTACTCAGCCATTACGGCTTGGGCACTTAACGACTCGTGTAAGTCTTAGGTCCGGAATTTTTAGAATAAAAACAGTTCTGAGGAAAAAATAACTTATCCAATAAATTACAATTAACTATCACCTGAAATAATATGCTGAGCTGACCACCTATTTATCGGCTTACATTTATACATTCAGATTTAATTATCTTTTTTCTTGTAATATTTATTTATTTGCCCGTAGACATTCTCTGACAGCCAAACCTTAGGGACAAATTTGAAATTTGTACTGAGGTTGGCGTATTTGCGCAACGTAACGTTCTCAGCAAAAAACTTGACGTGGTCGCCTGGATGTGTGATGGGGCTAATATGTCTACACATGTCGCAACCCACATTAGGGACCTTCCAAGTTTTCACGGCCCAAAGGCATCCCATCGGGTTCCTTGCTATCACTCCGCGCAATCCCAGAGCGTTCTAAGATCGCGGGTACTTCAGCAGTGACAAAAACCCTTCGGATGATGTCGTTGAAAGCAGGGTGACGAGGAATGCGGCCATCACTTCTAGCGCAACAAAGCGCATGGTGTTTGAGATGTTTCACGGGCTCTCGACACCGACACGAGTGCGGATGGACAGTCCGGGCTCCGAGACGAAGGCACACCGCCATGGTCAGTTTATATCGATCGAAGAGAAGTGTACCAACCGATGCTGAGGGAAAAGCCAAATTTGGTTCTAATATATTTGCAAAACTATCTAATCGTCCTAGTTGCGTTGTTATCTAAGTGTGTGTTTTCAAAAAAATAAATTCACTAATATAAACTCAAAATCTATCTGTGCAGCATTAACACCTTGTCAAATCTAGCAAAGTTACTTTAATTTTATTTATGTTTACTATACTGCGAATTAATTCTTTGATTTAATGTTTGGGACCAGACAATTAATAGTGTATACAGAAAATATTAATATCAATATCCTACTTAAATTAGGCGCGGTGGTGGCTCGGTTGTAAGAACGTTCCCTTAATCCTACAAAGGTCGGTTTAAACCCCCCCGGCATGTACCAATGAGAAATACACTTTTTTTTCGTATATTTGTCATAGATTTACAACACCATCGTTCCCGTGCATCGGAGAGCGCGTTAAGCCGTCGGTCCCGGTACAATCGTTAATAAATTGTCATTAAAATTGACATCATATCCTCGTCAAGCTATCTGGCCAGCGTGGCGAGTGTAGACCAAATTCTCCAGAATTTCTGGAAGGCCCATCTCCAACAGTGGAGGTCTAGGACGCTGTGTTCTAGGGGATGTGATGATAATGTTGACTCAAATTATAAATGCGAAAGTTTATAAAAAAAAACTATTGAACGGATTTAGATAAAACTTTATTTTTTATTTATTTATTTTAAAACTTTATTTTTAAAAATACAAAGGGCCAACGTAATGCAGTTAGGCATTCTCTGCTCGTTAACCTTTGGGACATTGGGACCATTTAATATTGAGTACGGTGCATATAAAAAGATAAAAAAAGATAATAATATTTGAAAAACTAATTTATTTATTTATTTATCTGGAACTCCAACAGCATAACCGAAAATACAATATTATCAAATTTTACACAATACATAAGACCATGATCACAAATTATAATATGATATAATTAAATAGCCACAAAATTATAGTCTTTTTAGATTCGGCTGTATGAGCAATCGAACCGGCCTTTTTTAAGGTAGAGGAAATATATTATTAGGAAGTAAAAATTGGTAAAATTTATTAAAAACCGGGCTTAGTAATTAAGTCAAATGCCGCGAACGGAAACATTCGTTTTAAATTCGTGTTTATGAAGTGAGCATCGATGAAATTATAGTGTTTTCATAATATGTTACTCGTCTTTCTGATAGCAATTACGTATCTCATCGGCAATCATCTATCGAATATTTTAGACAACTTTGAGCGATCTATTGCGGTTTGCGAATGAATACTTAGTATTTCAACTGTCGTCCAAGACGCAATGGTTCAGTATAAACTAGCTTGTCCGTTTTTTAATGAAATATGTAATAGAGCCGCTGATGTAATTAACCTACACGATTGATTTCAGTATTGACTGGACTTCTAATAGTTTTTTTTAGTTTATTCGCTAGTTTAGTTCACTCTATATCTCGACAAATATATTGTATGTCCATCATATTACAATATGTCCAAGCAAATTAGAAAACAACAACGCACGAATATGCGGAGGGGTTTTTGTGGAATTCGCTAGTAGAGGATTTTTTTTCACGAGGTATTTTAGACCTAAAATTTCATAGTTTTCAATACCTTTTAATATCCAAAATATTTTTTGTCGTGCTGAAAGGGTTATAGGAAGGTAGTTAAACTTTAAATCGTTATAGATCCTAAATGGTCACACTCAATAAAAAAATCTAAAATAAACCTCAGCATGATTCATTCGATAATTAAAATTCGATGAAACCCACTCAATAAAGTTCGTCGACTTTCATTTTTTTATTTTCCACAATATGGCGTCGCCTGTGCACAAATATGTAATCTTTTAGTATACTTACATACTTGCGCCGCTTGCCGGACTCCGTATTTTCCGCCGCGGCTCCGCTTTATGCGCTGTCGCCCTGAGATGCGACGCGGCGAGGGTGTCGACGAACGTGGTGGCGTCATACCATCGTTTGATTTTAAAATTTAACTTTTTTATTCTCTGTCAATGGTATAGCTGATATGATGGGTCCACCCATAGTAGCTGCTGGTTATTTTATATTCTACATGATAATAAACTATGGTAAAAAAATGTATTGACAATATCCAAGTGTTGTTTGGGACAACCAAAGGAAATAAATGATTTGATTTGATTTGATTCAAGGCGGCCTGAGAGAATAATAGTCACTTGTCTAAGCCGGTGGTAGCATTTTTCTTTGCCGATCAGGAGACGGAAATCGGTTACAACCCGTCAGCAGGTACAAGCGACGCAATTCTTAGCTTTATTTTTTTATTAATTTATTTAAAAACTTTTTGTACTATGTACAAAGGCGTACCTAATGCCGCTAGGCATTCTTACTCAGTCAACCTTGAGAACATTACGAACATGGTATGTGGGAGGTAGGTGCAAATATTTAAACAGTAAAATAAATAATTAAAATTCTACTAAATCTAAATCTAATACTGATATAAAACATAAATATACTTAATTTAAATAAATAATAGTACATACATACATAAATATTTATATACAATATTACTAACAGTTGTTAGGAACTATTCAAGAAGTGTGAAGATTTAAAAGCATGGTTTAAATAGAATTCTGTTGGGCGCTTGTCGGATATCTAAGGGCAGGTTGTTCCACAGATTGCGGCAACAACTGCAAATGAGTCGGACATAAAACTAGAGTCGTGAGATGGTATAGCAAGTACAGCGTTATGCGGTGACCGCAATGATATTACCCCGTCGTGATCACGGAATGAAATTGATGAGAAAATCAAGCAATACAAATGTGAAATATCACTTCATGAATAACAGAGTTGTAAATATGTGGAACAAAATACCAGAAGACATATTGAAGTCCCCAACTGTAAACACTTTTAAAAACAAACTGGACAAGTGGCTAGTGACAATTGACATAGACTATGGTTATAACTGACTATTTTACCGCCTCCGTGGTCTAGTGGTAAGAAATGTTGCCGTGAACTCGGGAGGTCATGGGTTCGATTCCCACCGGGGGCAAGTTGTACATTGTATAATTTGTCTCGGTCTGGGTGTTTATATGTATAATATGTATATATTTAAAAAAAAAAGTATAATATGTAGTTTATCAACCATCTAGTTTCCGTAACACAAGCCTCGTAGCTTACCACGGAAATTAGATGGCGCTGTGTGACCTGTCTGGAAATATTTATTTATTTATTTTATGAACTTTACACCAGTGCTTGATATAGGCATATCAGCAATGCGCTGCTCGCCTATTAATCAATAATAATAATAATAAAGACCTGTCGCGGAGAGAAGTGAGTTTAATCGTTACATTTACGGACTTCATTTTGATACTACCCACCATTAGTATAGATGTGTCACTAGAGCGGATTGGTGGATGACGTTGAAAAGCATCACGTGTCGGATCATGGCTGTTTCATTAGATCAATATCGGAAAGCCATAAACATCGTTGTAGTTTAAACAATGCAATGTTAATGTCATTGGTTTTCGTCGGGTTATTTTGGGAAATTGACTCACGGGAGGCCTATTCTTGGTAATTAAACGCGGAATGGATACTAGTTCTATTCGAGATCAACAGGTCATCATCATCCACTGTTGGAAATGTGCCTTTCAGAATATATTTCTAGTGAACTTAGCTTACACTCCTGGCCAGACGGGTTGGGTCTATTTGACATAATAACATTTTTTTAATATAATTCCGAGGAACGCATAAAGTGGGGGCTGCGGCGGAAAATGCGGAGTTCGGCAAGCGGCGCAAGTATGTATGTTTATTAAAAGATTTGTTGCTGTAAAAACTGTGGGCCCATGGAGTCCAAGCGCAAAAAAGTTTCTCCGGTGACACGGTTTTTAGGGTTAACAGCGCGCTAAAACTATCACTAACTGAAATTATTTGACTATGATCCAATACTGCCTCCGTGGTCTAGCGGTTAAGTCCGTGGATTTAGACTCGAAAGGTACCGGGTTCGATTCCTGGTCGGGACACAAAAATATTGATGAATGTACTTAAATAAATACATTTAAATAATATTTAATTTATTTGTCATATTTCTCGAGTTTGGTACGCTGGAGACATCGACGAACTTGCCACTTGTTATGATTGGCCTATAGTAAAGTTGGCTAAATGTGAATCCGCTTATTTATAAGCGTGGTTTCTGACCACCCCGAAAGGGAAACTGTCGTGATGATACTTTACTTTTTTTTTACTTTTATGATCCAATAAACGTTATTTATTTTTATTATTATTATATTTAATCTCTATAAGTAAATAGAAACAACTTTAATTCAGAGAATTTTTAATGCGTTAAAATTTGCCAGAATCAGCCTGCTGGTTAAAACTGGATCGTACCTACTTGTTTAGTAACGTCTGACCGATTGGTTACACGCATCAAATTAGACGAATAAGTACACAGTTCGTTTCCATTAGGAAAAAGATATGTTTTTTTAAATCTTTTATCATCATTGTTATTATCCATCACGCTGATCTAGCGCGGGTAAGTGAACGACTCCAATTGGCGTAAGAATGATCCAGCCTTTACTGTTCTAGAGTTCATTTTATATGAAATAGATTATTATAAAAAATTCGAATGAAGCTTCGTCTTTTTTCATTCATTACAGCTCCCAAAACACAGCGTCCTAGACATCCTCTGTTGATGATGGGCCTTCCAGAACATACGTGGAATCATACCAACTTATGGAATCGTTAATAAATTGTCATTAAAATTAAGATCAGATCCTCGCCTACACGTCTGGCCAGAGTGGCGTGTGTAGGTCAAATTCTCCAGATCTGGAAAACCCATCTCCAATTGCGGACGTCTAGGACTCTAGGGGCTGTGTTTAATTCGCCTTCACACCTATATTACTTAACCGATTATGATGAAAACTGGCACAAAAAAATTCTTTGAAATACAGAAATGGATATAAGGTATAAGATGTCAAAATCTAAATATGAATTGCGATCCCACAAGGTCACCCTGAAAGTCACGGGCAACTCCACGCTGAGTTAAACAGCTAGTTTATAAATCTCCACGAGAGTCACGGGTCCGATGAAGATGTGCTAGGGGTACCACACGGGATAGACTCACTTTGATCTGGGCTAAGTTGAATGACCTGGGAAATAGTAGGGATACCATACTGGTCTCACCACATTATTATTATCATTACAGCCCCTAGAACACAGCATCCTAGACTTCTACTGCTGGAGATGCGCCTTCCAGAACATATATCTGGAGAATTTGGCCTACACTCACCACCTGGCTAGACGGCTTGGCGAGGATATGATGATAATTAATTAACGATTCCACAAGTTGGTATTAATGGAACCGAGACCGACGGTTTCACGTGCTCTCCGAGGTACGGAAACGATGGTGTTGTAAATCTATGACAAATGTACTTAAGAAAAGTGTATTTCTCATTGGTACATGCCGAGTGGGTTTGAACCGACCTTTGTAGGATTTAAGAAGCGGGTTCCTACAACCGAGCCACCACCGCGTCTCACCTACTACTTCCCAATCCTAGTTTCTGGCTGTAATAATACACGATTGACATTCGGAAAGCGAATGCAACGTTTGTAAAGAAATACCTTGACAGAGACTCCCCACTCCTCCCTGCGGGGGTTGTGAGAAAGTCAGTAAAATACCTGGGGCTCCCGAAAGACAAACGCATCAACATGTGCGTTCAGTATTCTGCGCCCAGTGTTTGCATCTAGTTTGCCGCTTGGTACGAAGCTTTAAGTCTATAAAGCCTACATCCGCAGTCGACTTATGTACGCCGCGCCACAGCTGGTAGGCTCTCACCTCAGCTAGCCTATGAGCACGTTTATAAGCGCAACAAAATCTGTCGCTTTTGCCGCTCGCGTGGTGCACGCTTTACGTGAGGAACGACCTAATCCAAAGAGATATTCAGATGGAACCACTGGACAAATTAGTGTGTCACCCGTGAGAATTCAGGCCCTTCTGGATGCACGTCTGCCGGACGCCAGACAATGCTATACACCTGCTTGTGATTGTGATTACGGTGGCTTTTCCGCACTTAGTCTCCATTGGAACATTGTGCGTGACCTTTACTCCTTCAGCGGAGCCATCCGATCTCCTCCAGGAAGGCCAGGAGACCCGTTACGTTCCTGCAGACCTCCGGAAGAGTCCTCGCAGTCTGGAGGAACCTTAGTCTAGGCGCAGCCACACTGTCGCACTCCATGAGCACATGCGCGGCCGTCTCCTCCTCCGCCATGCATCCTCTACACAGTGGGCTATCTGTAATGTTCAGAATATGGAGATGTTTGTTAAAGGCACAGTGTCCCGTCAAGACCCCCACCACTATTCGAAGCCTGGCTCTGTCAAGGCCCAGGAGATGTCGTGTGAGGCGCCTGTCTGGTTTGGGAAGGGCCTTCCTGGACTGTCTGCAGTCTGTGGTCTGTATTGTATATTCTGGCCAGTTCATCAGCCGCATCATTACCCAGTGAACCACTGTGACCCTTTATCCACTGTAACGTTATTTTGTTGTCTCCGACACCTGCTACCAACCACGGAGTCATAATCGCAGACCCTTGTCCGTAGTTATGGAGAGCGAATGCAACCTTTGTCGGAAGGTAATTACTTAGACGCAGTACCCTTTGAGAAGGCTAGTGCAGTAAAAGTTTTATTCTAGAAACCTCCCAAAACATAGACTGCCACATATTATTTAAAAAAACCCTCCTATCGACGCTAGCTGTTATTTTTTAATTTTCAATAGTCCAATAAAGAACAAAAAAGTATTTTATTTTCCGAAAATAGCCGGACAAATAACGGTCCTCAATAAAAAAGTTTTAGCAATTTTTTCCCTACAATGTGCAAAAAGAGAAAAACTTTACCAACGTTCAAGAGAACTTGTTCCATGTCGAAGGTAACAAGCTTATAAAAAACTTTTATAATGATGTTGATTTTTACATACATCCACTGTAAGTACACACATAAGCACACTTTTAAATATATACATCAATAATTAATAATGGCGAAATACATTTTTGTGTTCTCTTCTCCTGATGGATGATGAATGAGGTAATAGGGAAGTCTAAATGGGGTCATTTAGATGATTATAATCAAGATATTTGTAAGTATTTAGTTTTTATATTAATTAGTTTTATCTTTTAGTTTATTTAATTTAATAAGATTAAAAATATATAATTCTGAAGAAAATAAACCAAATATTTTAGATGATATTTAGGGTAATTTGAAGTATTACCAAACTCAAGTTAATAACTTTTTTATGAAAAAATAATAAAGGAAAGAATGTATCACGAATCAGAATGAATGTATTTTATGTTAAGACAATAGCTGCAATTTATTTTATTTAAGACTTCAAAAAAAAAAAAAAACTTTCGTCTTTATTACACGAGTATGCTCCGTTGATTATTTATTCAAATCGATTATTATTATTATTATTCGAAAAATAATATTTACAAAATATAAAATAATAATTATTGACTACTAAAATAAAATAAAATAACTATAAACTAAAAATAATAAAAAAATAAACGATACATAAAAAATCTCCTCAAGAGACATCCCATCGGAGACTGGCAACATTTTCCCTCTGTATAGCAAGGCTGATACGTTGACAGAAATAATTGCCAGGTCTCCTATCTCCAGATTTCTCCGTTAGCCGTTTGGACAACTCCTTGGCCTATGGTCCCATCATAGTCTCGACCTCAAACGCGCAAACTCGTAACCTGTACCGAGGTTGGCGTAAACTCGTAACCTGTACCGAGGTTGGCGTATTTGCGCAGCTTGAGGTTCTGGATGAAATGGGGTTCAATAGTTTACACATGTCGCATTCCACACCATTGATTGATTTATTTTTAATTTTTTTCAATCATATTTATGATAGTTCAAGGTCGCTTTGTTATTACGCATTTTCCAATAACCGTTATAGCCACAAGTCCTTGAATATACGATGCACAAAGTAAGCAAAGGTTAAGGTCGAGTTAAGCATGGACGCAATAAAACTACATTTTAGATCACTAACAATGTTTGACATCGTAAAAAAAGCAATAGAAACAACACTTTTTCTAATAACGAACATGACGTGTTAGTAAGTGTATGTTTATGTATAGTATTATATATGTATTAGTATTTAGTATATTTAGAGAATGTTGGGCATATCGTGGACGGAGTTCCGGACCAACAAATCCATCCTGGAGGAACTAGAGATAGGACAGCGCCTTTCCTCAATCGTACAATCACGCATTCTCAATTTCTTTGGACACGTGTCGCGGCGTGGAGATACATCAATTGAACGCCTTGTAGTTCAGGGAAAAGTCGATGACAAGAGGATGCGTGGTAGGTCTCCGATGAGATGGACTGACCAGGTTAAAGCAGCAATGGATCACCCCCTACATGAGTGCTCCAGGTGTGCATCCAGTGGCGACGGCTTGTTAAGCGTGTCACTGACACTCAAGTGACGACCACACCAATCTGCCAAGAGTGTAGCGACTAAGAAGAATTTAGTATATTGATATAATAGTGTATATATAACAGTATAAGATGTAAGTGTATGATTAAGCTGTTAAAAAAAAATTGGTCAAAACCAGGAGATTGCTCCAAACTTTGTTGGAGCCTATAATCGTGACTATCTTTTTATTGTGTATTTTTTAAATTTATATTCAACATCTGATTTACCCCATCATTAAAATATTATTTAATTAAATAGTCAATTGGTTAAGATTTATGTATGAAATAGTTACAAAACACTATTTATACGATTAGGTTCTTTATTATGATCAGGTACTTTATTACAGATAAAACTCGAAATTCAAATCGGCGGGATAGAAACTATGTAATTATATAGGTAAAAAAAAGTTTTTGTCAATTGTCGTTATGCTAGGGTAAAATAAATAAAATTAATTACAAATTATGAAATCACAATATATTAACAATGAAATAAAAAAGAAATCATTATGACACGAGAACATTTTTTGGGCCCATTTCTCATTTCTTCCTAACTTTTAAATATTTCTTTCATTGCACCTATAATAGTTCAAATTTGTCCCCAAGGTTTGGCTGTCAGAAAATGTCTTCGGGCATTAAATCTGCCGTTGTCGTGCAATAAAGTCTTAAATAAATAAATAAAGATGTAATACGTTCTTTTGGGACAATTCTTGTCAAACATCTTGATCTTCTGGCTTATTCCGATAGAACGCGCGTTAGTCCGGTTTCTATGCCTCTGTATAAGATTACAGAATCCGCAGGGTTATGTGTGTCCTGCTCCTAATATTTAATTAATTTAAGTTATATTTCATTGCAATAAAAACTACGACAATGTAGTTTTAATGTACACTCTGTAAATAAATCTGTGTCGATCCAATCTTCGCACATATTGCGGATGCTTTCAGACCAATAAAGGATATAAAGTGTGTCGTAAACCGTTGACTTGCAAAAGACCTAGTCCTTCCAAATATTTATTGCACCATTCGTACTTTTGGATAACAAACAATAATTAGTAAAAAAAAAAGTAAGCTGTGGTGGTGGAAAACCAATAAGAAATTCAATTTATTTACGAACATTTGACATATGTACCAGGAACGAGCTTCCAAGACGGCATTAACGGAATCATACAGTATTTGGTTGGGTAGGGAAAGAAGTAGAATGGTGGATGGTGAGCGTATTATCGCGCAATAAAAAAAAAGGAGGCCTCCTTTTCTTAAACCAGCCTATTGTCGGTCGCACCATTCTTCTCATCTCCTACCCACACACGATGGACCCGGCACCCGCACGGTGGAATGCTTAATCTAAATCTTAATCAGTGGAGAAGCCATTGCCGAAGCTCCCGAAATTTACTTACCATTTTTTATTGTGGTCATCTTGTAATTTGATCATATATTTTTTCGTTTTAGTTTATTAGCAAATCTGTTATTGTTACTTCTTATTCAATCTTTATACTTAAGTAGTCACCATCATGTTTTGACCTGCCTGAAGTCATTTTTAAAATGCATTGAACTTTACAGTAAATCGTTCTACTTAAGTACATTTTCTATTGACCTACTAATGTGTAGTTTTTTAAGAACTACCCACAATTAAATAAATTTATTTAAATAGTGAATATCATTCTTTAATTTATCTTAATCTTAATCCATGGAATGCTTAGAAATTTGTCTTCTCTTCTCTTCTTCCCCTTTTCGATTAATCTAAAGGTACGTTTGAATGCGAGAAAAACCAAGGTACTAGTGTTTGAAAGAAGAAGGATGACAACCGTGACTATAAAGATTGACGATGAAATTCTAGAACAAGTAAATAATTTTATATATCTGGGCAGTGTTATCACTGCGGATAGGAAGTTTGATAGCTCAATTGTCTCTGCCTACCCCGCAAGGGATTTGGCGTGAAGATATGTATGTATGCAATGTACGGCGGTGGCTCGGTTGTGAGATCGTGTTCCTTAAATCCTACAAAGGTCGGTTCAAACCCCACCATATACTAATGAGATTTTTCTTACGTACATTTGTCATAGATTTCTAACACTACCGTTCCCGTGCCTCGGAGAGCACGTTAAGCCGTCGGTCCCGGTTCCTCTATTACCAACTTGTGGAACCGTTAAAAATTGTCTATAAAAATTGACATCATATACTCGCCAAGCCGTCTGGCCAGCGTGGCGAGTGTATGTCAAATTATTAAATTTGTTTTGTGTTAGTTCTGTAGAACCTGCCCGGTTAATAAAACATTAGTCAATGATTGTAAACCAACTCGATACATACAAGTAGGCCATCGAGCTCTAGATAACGTTCGAGAATGACTTCTTCAATTTATACTCTCCTGGTACTTGTCATTGAATAAAACTGTACATTTTAATTTATTTCTACCCTTCGAGTTTTTGATTAAAGTTAATTTACATTGAATAAATCTATAACATATATATATAATGTTAATTATAAATAGAAAAAAAGAGGTGGTTCTTGAAACATGGCGCGGCGGTGGCTCGGTTGTAAGGTCAGTGAACCCCCCCCCCCCCCCCTTCCGGCATGTACCAATGAGAAATACACTTTTATAACGTACATTTGTCATAGATTTACAACACACCACCGTTCCCATGCCTCGGAGAGCAAGCTGTCGGTCCCGTGGCTCCGCGTGGCGAGTGTAGGCCAAATTCTCCAGATATATGTTCTGGAAGGCCCATCTCCAACAGTGGAGTCTAGGACGATAATGAGATACCGGTAGAGAGGTAACCGTTTCATCTTTGAGCAACACCTCTGAGAGATCGACGCTACTCCTAAATACGTCACCATAGTCAATGAGAGGAAGGAGTAGGCTTTATTTAAGAGGCAAATATTTTACGACTAGTATTGGTGACCTGGAACACCCAATTTGGGTTAGAATCATACACCCAGATTCACTTCTAAACGCAATCGGGACGCTGTCAAACCGAACAGGGTCAATACTGATAAGATTCTTCTTTAGCTTACTCTTTTATTCCAAGTATTATGCAAAACAGTATAAAAGAATTACAATAATGAATAATTAAAAAGAAAACATAACATTAAATAAACAAAAAAAAAATACACTACAAATAAAACTAAAAAAATAAAAACTAAAATTATAACCGTCCGATGGGCGTAGTGTGCCGAGGACACTCGCTGCGTTCCCCCGTTGAACAGCAAGGCTGATTTTGTTGTTTTTTGTATTTTGTTTTTCCTCAAGCTCACGTGAGGACTCCAGAGCTTCTTCAGACCACGGAACGATCTTTCGACTGCAAATGGGATGAATGATTGGAATGGGATGGGTGATTTAGGATGATCTCCGCGTACTTGGTGCGTTCGATTCTGTACACGGCCTCGTTTGTATGGCTTTAACGGCAACCCATCCGGACGCCTATCATCAGACCTAACTATCACCGATGGTTCGAGTATGCAGATGTAAGCGCCCTTGACAGAATGTTATTATTATAATATTGTGGAGTACACTAAGGTTTGTACCAACATCGCAAGCATTTTGATGAGATGAAATTCATTTTCTAGCAAATTGGTTTATCTTTGAGATAGAAGACTTGCAAAATTAATGTTTGCATTATTTTATGCAAATTTTGTATGCGAATTGAATTTTGTACAAGATTATTTTGCTGATTGCTTTTTACTTGCACGTTTGTTATTAAACACAATTTCAAAACTTTATTGCACAAAGTACAAAAGGCCGCCTTAATGCCCGTAGACATTGTCTAAAAGCCAAAACTGTAGGACTAATTGGAACATACTACTAACTAAATATTAAATATATTACTAACTAAATATTGTCAGAATACGCATGAGAGTAGGGTTAATGCAGTAGAAATGAGGTCGGGTCGTTGCGTCGGATATGCGGAAATGGTGGGTATAAAAGAAAACGTAGGGACAAAAATAAAGAAAGGCATGCTACAATGGTTCGGGCATGTTGAGAGGATGAGCGAAGAAAGATTGACAAACCAGATATATAATGCGAAAGTTGGGGGTGAAAGAGGCCCTGGCAGACCGAGACTCACATATCACTGTCATCTATCATAAATAAAACACTGACTGAAGGCACATTAAAAAAGCTGTCGTAACAAAAGGGCATGAATGAAGAGGTTGATGAATATCGACGAAGCGAAAGGGATCTGGGATGAAGATATGTATGTATGTAACTAAATATTAAACATATTAATAGATAATAAACTTCATCCCATTACAGACCCTTAGAACACAGAGTCCAAGACCTCCACTGTTTAAGATGGGCCCATTCCAGAATTTTCCGGAGAATTTGGCCTACACCCGCCACGCTGGCCAGACGGGTTGGCGAGGGTCTGATGCAAATTTCTAATGACAATTTATTAACGATTCCACAACCTTTACTTTTTTCTTTTCCTTTATCAACGATTCCACGACCTCCACGGCCTAGGACGCTATGTTCTAGGGGCTGTAATAATAATAATAAATAAATAAATACCAACGTGGAATCGTTAAAACAAGTCATTAAAAATTGACACCATATCCTTGCCAACCCGTCTGGAGCTTGACGAGTGTAGGCTAAATTCTCCAGATAGTGGACTATCTATCGATCTAGGACGCTGTAATGAACCAGTACTGCTATATAATATAAATGCTAAATAAAAAGAGTCTACAGCAAGTTTTATTACACAATGTATTTTTGGGGCTGTTTGTGTGCCCTTTATAAATACATGATTAAAGTTATACTCGGCGAGCGAACTGAATAAGTAATCAGCTCGGCATTACTATGGTAATGCTTGCACAGGTACAGTCGTTTCAACAACTTATTCATAATAGTTGATGAAGGTTAAAAGAGCAAAATATCAATCCATTTTTTGTATTTTGGTAGCACTAGTAGTGCGTTTGGAAAGCTCTCAAAAACAGTAGGTTTTGTATATTTGGATTCCAATTAGCTGTTCGCGTTATTTCGTCTACCGCCCATTTTGACCGAATATAAACCCTAAACCATGCCAACGCCTCCCATTTCTTTCTGGGCCCCTTACCGCCCCCCTTTAGGCGTCCAGTGCCCACTGTGGGAAAGACTGCGCTAAACTAGTCTCAACGCTCCATATCTCGAGTGGAGGCTTTGCGTGCGACGGTACCAGGAGAACATAAAATGACAGCGGTTCACTAATGACGCTTTCAACGAAAATAGAGCTGAAACAGGTTGAAATTTCCGACTAAAACTCTTTACGTTACGTTGTATATATTTTCATGTTGTTCGGAGATAGACTGAGTTACATACGTTATACAGTTTGATTATAAGAAACAATTCTTGGTTCATCTTGTAATTTAGTTGTAAGAAGTTATTAATTATTATATAATTATTTTTCTTAAACTTATTTCGTCTACCGCCCACTTTGACCGAATATAACTAAATAATCGATGTAGTGTAATAGGTAGGTTTTAATTTTAGTGAATTTTAAAATATAAAGTCGCCCCCTAATGGTTTACCATGCCAACGCCTCCCATTTCTTTCTGGGTCCCTTACCGCCCCCCTCTAGGCGTCCAACGCCAAAATCAAATCATTCATTTGTTTTAACACCAGTTGATATATTAACCTAGTTTATAAAAGTGCAGTTGTGTTCTGCCATGAGGCGTTCAAATGTCCACAGTGGGCACTTTGGGAAAGACTGTGCTAAACTAATCTCAACGCTCCATATCTCGAGTGGAGGCTTTGCATGCAATCTGTATAAATGATTGCGGGTTTTTTTTTGCTTGTTTCTGTTCTCTTCTCCCGATGGATGATGAATGAGGTGATAGGGGTATAGCCCATTATTCTGTATCTTCGTTGGGTTAGCAATGAAACACGGAGATACACGTTACTTGTTTAATGCTTGGCAGACAACTAACAAAATATCTGACCTACCTACATAATATCTTACAATCCTCCCCCAATAGTTTGAGAATCCTAATCTAATTAAACAATAACAATAACAAAAGTATAACATTAAATAAAATAATAACATAATATCTTACACCCATACAGCCAAGTCTGACATAATCTATCTTTCTTTCTTATGAGGGAAAGCCGCAAAAAATTAACTGCAACTTGTGCCCCCCATATATATAATGTCCAATTTATCGTTTTCTATAATTATTCACATTGTAGCACATTATTAAACAAAACGACACCACTTGTGACGAACAATATCCATAGAAAAGCAATTTACAAAGATAACTTCGCAATTGACTAGTCCGTGAAAATGGCGCTAAAGAACTCTGGTTTTTAATTGTTATATTTTATAAATTCTCAAATACTATTTCAGATTTGCATATTCCTGATGGTTTAATTCGCCTTAGGTAGTGAAAATTTCGCGTTAAATCCAATGGTCACGACAAATTGACAAATGACATTTGAATTCGACATCACCCCACGCCCCAAGCTATTCGGATAGCTAAATGAGTGAAGTAAGCGTTATATATATATATATTTATTTATTTATTCATTTATTTATTTATTCATTTTGGAAAACCAACAGTTGACAATTCCAAATAGGTAAGTAACATTAAACAATCTAAGAACTATTAAAGGTTTTCACATATAGGTTTTAAAAATTGAGTACAATAGCAACAAAATAAGAAAACATCACTGCAACACAATAATAACATACTCGTACAAGACAATACACAAATTTACTAAATTATAAGAACACAAGATTAATAAAACACAAAAATATATATATATATATATATATATATATATATATACATATATATATGCGAAATACAGTCGGGGTCACCACTGAAGTCCGAGAGCCGTGGCGCTTGTGTAGCATTTTAAAATGATGGATTGTTTTTTTTTTTCAACATTCAACCAACATAACTTTTTTACTTCTAATGCGAACTTAAAACCATTATAGTGTATATCCAATTGTGTATAAGCTAAATTAATAATATGTTTTTAGATATTTTTAATAAAACAAGTGGTAAAAGTATGAGTAATTATTTTTTACAAAATAAGTTAAGTCGTGGCCACATTGGTCCTAATCATTTTAATATCAACTTGATTTCTACAAGTGTCTTTAGATACTTAGGCTGAGTTGTACAACATATTGAATACAAAAAATATATGAGCATTCTGATCCATTAATTTAGGCAAAACTCAATATCCTTGTAACCCTATTTTTTTTCTTACTGTAAAACGTGTACAGTACAATAATAGCTTCAGGATATTGTTGGGGCTGCCACGCTACTGTAGTGCGTCCGCAATATTTGCGCAGGATCATACAGATGACTTCTTTGCTATAAGACTTTCGACCGCCTCCGTGGTCTAGTGGTAACAAACGTTGCCGTCGTGGGTTCGATTCCCACCGGGGGCAAGTTGTACATTGTATAATTTGTCTCGGTCTGGGTGTTTATATGTATAATATGTATATATTTACAAAAAAAAAAGTATAATATGTAGTTTATCAACCATCTAGTTTCCGTAACACAAGCCTCGTAGCTTACCACGAAAACTAGATGGCGCTGTGTGACCTGTCTGGAAATATTTATTTATTTATTTATTATTTAAGACGAAAAACCACTGCATCATTGCTTAACAGAGTGAGGACAAGCACTAAGAGTATCCTGAAGATGATATCTGTTCGCCGTGCATTGGCTGCTTCGTGCGGCTGCTGGTCTGGCGGGAGTGAGGTGCATCCTGTCAGATTGGTGGGGGGCCGAGTGGTTACTGCACAGTCATATTGTTTTAATATTATCATATTTTATTTTCTTTTTACTTTTATTTTCATTATTATACTAACATTAGTTGTAAGGATTTTGTAACTAACAAGTGAGCCTAGTTGCTTTGAATAAACGTATATTATTAAAACTACAAAACTTTTATTGCAACGGACGAGATCAAAATAGGCGTTGTAAACGAATTGAACAGTCTACCGAACGCATCTTAGCAAAATATAATATTTAATTTTCGTTCAGTAACAAACCAACAAATATTCAATTTATAAAAACATTGCCAACGGTACCAGGAGAACATAAAATGACAGCGGTTCACTAATGACGCTTTCAACGAAAATGGAGCTGAAACAGGTTGAAATTTCCGACTGAAACTCTTTACAGTTACGTTGTATATTTTTTCATGTTGTTCGGAGATAGACCGAGTTAATTATACAGCTTAATTATAAGAAACAATTATTGGTTCACCTTGTAATTTAGTTGAAGAAGAAGTTCAAAAGTAGATAGAGGGTGCGAGATGAAAGAGTGTGAAGCTGTTTGTTGTAATAAAGCCGTCGCGATAACTAGATTTGTCTCCCTCTAGCTCGCATGGTCTTATAGACAAGACAGAGATGTCAAAAACAGTGGTTTTTTACTCTTACCTACATTTATCATGCTAAATATTTTTATTGTTTACTTTTAGTTATTATTAATTATTTACGCCTTTGTTCATTCTATAATTGCCTACGTTATAACCATATGGAGTAACGTGGCAGGTATTCGAAAAGTGTTCATACAACAAAAGAGATCAATTAGAATATTGTTTAATTTAAAAGCCAGAACCACAGTACGAAATTATTTTGTTGATGCCAAGATTATGAGAGTCACGTCTGTATATAGTTGCTAAGAGAAGGTTTATGCGAAATCTAATGAACTTCAAAAATCTCTAGTTTAACTAAGTATAACCTAAGAAACAAGAATGAAATCTATATAAGGCAAACTAGGTTGAGAAAAACGTTTAAACAAGGTTTGCCGTTGAAAATTACATTATACAATAAACTACCTGAGATATATAACTAGACTACAACCAAGTGAATTTAAAACAAAATTTTAACTCTTTTTCCAAAATAATGCTTTTTATAACCTATCAGAATTTATTGACATGCCCTTGTCGGAAAATTCGTTTATATAGTTGTATAGTTTTGTGGTCTTATGCCTTCTACTGTATTGTGTTCCTATGCTCCTTTGTCTACGATGCATGGTGTTAATAGCGTTATTGTTATTCTTTCAATGATAATATATCTTTTATTCGAAGTTAATTATAGTACATTTAATATAAATTAAAAGCTACCTAAATAATAAAATTAAAAATAAACTAAACTATAAATAAAAAATGTCCTCTAGAGACGTCCCATCCGAGATAGTCCCAAGGAGACTGGCAACATTTCCCCTCTGTATAGCGAGGCTAATACGTTGGCAGAAATAATTGCCAGCCTTCCTGTCTCCAGACCTTTCTGTCAGCCGCTTTGACAACTCCTTGGCCAAGCGCCTCGCTGACGGTCCCCATGGGCCCATCGCTCGACCCCAAACGACGCAAATTCGTAACCGATACCAAGGTTAGCGTATTTGCGCAATTTGAGGTTTGCGCAGAAAAAGCCGCACTTCCCGCGCCTGACGAGGTCGCCTGTATGTGAGATGGAGCTAATGTATCTACACACGTCGCATCCCACACCAGAGACCTGCCAAGTTTCCACGGCCCAACAGTCATTCCGTCGGGTCTCTTGCCATCGCTCCGCACAATCCCAGATGGTTCTAATATTGCGGGTACTCCAGCAGTGACAAGAGCCCTTCGGATGATGTCGTTGAGAGCCGAGTTATTCTTTTAAATTTTGTAAACTGACATACCAAAACAACGATTGTTATATAGATGAAATATACAAAATATTGTGTGTAAACCTTATCATTATTCTAAAGTGTAAACAGTACTATATACTTACCTATTTTCGTATATTTAAGTAATAGTAGGTAACGATTATTATGTATTGTTTAATTGTATATTTATAATAATGAACCCCGCAATCCTCTACCACACTCCCAAAGTTCAAGTAACTTTCAATATGTATTATATTATATATTATACTTATTTGTGTAATGGAACTGGTGCCTGAGATTCAGATTAACTTTGTTTGGGCACCAGTGGCAAATTCCTAAAAAGAATGAACTAGCTTTTAAGGTAAATAAACGATTATTATTATTATAAAGGTTAGCTGTTATAAAATGCCGAACGGCATTAAGTTCGACCTTGTACATTACTTTTAAGTTTTTTCAGCAACAAAGTTAAATTAAAAAAAAAAAACTATGGTTCTCTTACTTTAATTCGTTAGTAGTGGATTTTAAACTCTGAACTACAGCGTTATTTACCATTCAAAAATGCTCAGAATAAAACAACACTAATTTTAAAATTGTTTAAAATTATGTGAAACAATTACAATATTCATCAACGTCAAAACAAAACGAATCAGAACAAAACAAGCTGATATAACAATTAATATTGTAACAAGCAATTTGTCTAAACACTTCTCATCAATAAATTTCAAATTCTACACAAATTCTTATAAATTAGCCTGCATATTAGCCAAGGCGTTCAGTAGTTACGATCACAGATTCACGCGGATAGAGCGGCAACCTGATGGTAAGCGGTAGGCGAGATCTAAGTATAGGAGCAACTGGCATCAGCCCCTACCATTATGCCAGCCTATTAAGATGCTTTTTCACACTTTCTTTGAAGGACTCCAGGTTATCGGAATGGCGAAGCTGGAAGATTATTCCACATGCAAAAGTCTCCAAATTTATATGTACAAGTAGTGATAGTGGACTGTATGTGGATGCAGATTTTGGCCCGTGCGTGTGGTTCAGTTGCAGAATAGAGAAGAATGGAGAAGGTTGTGGAACTCTTCAGAATACTAAGCGTATAGCTTGTAGAACACGCTCAGGGAGGCCACATCTCGGCGAAGCTGCAGCGATTCGAGAGTTTTAGACACTGTAGTTTGATCCACTATTCGAATCGCATCGAAATTAAGAGCATCTGTAAGCTACTTAGCGGAAACATCTTAGAGATGAGAACAGTAGAGACCGTTTCCCTTTCGGGGTAGTCAGAAACCACGCTTATAAATAAGCGGATTCACATTTAGCCAACTTTACTATAGGCCAATCATGACCAGTGGCAAGCTCGTCGATGTCTCCAGCGAACCAAAATCGAGAAATCTCACAAATAAATTAAATATTAATTAAATGTATTTATTTACATTAATAAATATTTTTGTGTCCCGACCAGGATTCGAACCCAGTACCTCTGAGTCTAAATCCACGGACTTAACCGCTAGACCACGGAGGCAGTTTATTGTTAGATGACGTACAAATAAATCTCAACCAATTTGTTGTACATACAACTGTACATGCCGGGGCTCGAACTGCGATCTTTTTTGAATTTTGAGTAAAACGCTTTTACAATGGAGCCGCCAACGCTCTTTTAAGGTGTGTAGATGATAATAAAATTAGCTTCGTAGCTGCTACGACGAGGCTACGCTAGGAATAACCTTCTACGCCGTAGTAGAGGCCGAGAAAATATGTTTGTGGGTAATTTCATTTTTTATTGAATTAATCTTTGCAAAGTTGTTTTACTACTAACTGCAACATTGGACGCCATTTTAACTTGAGGAGGAGTTAGACATTGATCTTTTCAACTCCAAAGCAACAAATATCAGACGTCAGTTGACGGCTCGTTATGTCGAATCAATCAGTAACCTTCATTATTGTAATATGTATATTTTTTTCGTGTTTTATTTATCTTGTGTATTAATGACGTTCTTATAATTTAGTAACTTTGTGTATTATCTTGTACGAGTATGTTATTATTGTTTTGCAGTGATGTTTTCTTATTTTATTGCTATTGTACTCAATTTTTTAAAACCTATATGTGAAAACCTTTAATAGTTCTTAGAATGTTTAATGTTACTTAGCTATTTGAAATTGTCAACTGTTAGTTTTGCAAAATGAATAAATAAATAAATAATAATAAATATGTATTTAATTTATTTGTGACACATCTTGAGTTTGGTATGCTGGAGACATCGACGAGCTTGCCACTTGTCATGATGGACCTATAGTAAAGTTGGCTAAATGTGAACTCGCTTCTTACAATAGTAGTTTTTGATCACCCCGCCAGGGATACGGTCGTGATGATACTTTATATTATTATTTTAACGATTAATGTTACGTTATATATATTAGGTCAATACCTGGTATGGCAGTTATGCGGTTTTTAAAATTAGGATGCGCTTTCTATAAACTATAAAAACTAATTTTGAATTTATTTTTTCCAATATTTTACAGAATTTCATAGCTTATATTTGCGAATAAAAATCCTTCTCTAATATACAACCGCCCTAAGAAAAAACTAATGAAACAAAAGAAATATCGCCATGTCGCCAGATGTGAGAATTATTCGATAAACGATTTATTGTAGTAATAAAAGTCGTAAATAAAGGTCAGTATTGCGTAACTGAAACGGTAATGGGTCTCATCAAAACATCGTTAGCACACAAATATGACAAAAAACATTGATCCAAATATAAGAACCAGGCCATTTAAAACTAGTTTACGAGTAGGTCGCCAACGCGCAGCGGATTAATTCTGGCGCTTACGACTTACGTGTCGGTTCGATATATTCGTCGCCAGCCTGGCACCACCTTCTGGCCAAGACCAATAGGGACAAGATCCAAAGTCAGCAGAACATATCGCTCAGAGTGGTCTCCCGAGCGCCATGGTTCGTGCGTAATTCCGTCATAGCTCGAGATCTGGAGATGCCTACTATTGAGGAATTTGTCGTCGGCCTGACTAGACGTATGTTCTATCGGGCCGTCAACGGACACTTGAAGCATCTTCAGAATATCGCTCCGTCTTGCGCTCGGCCCCCCAACGGGAGACCGCTTCCTAGAGAAGTGCTCTTGGAGGAGAGTTGAAGTAGTCAAACCTATACCCCCCTGGGTTCGTGAGCCACACGGGCGCTGTTATACAGTGACGGCGCCCATCACCAAAAGTGCATGAATTACCGGTGGGTGGTTGCCCGCTGAGATCCTGCCGGGGAAAACGGGGGAATGTCCCCATCCCCAACCCAGGCCCATTAGCCATCCGGGCCTGGACGACCCCACTGTCTGTCTGTCTGATATATTCGAGTGAAAAGTGTCAAATCTCCATAGAAAACTGTCAGGGTCATACGAACTAATCGAATCGACATGCAAGTCAAAACCGCGATAATCGGGGATAGAAACATAATTTACCTGAAAAATATTTATAGGATTTTAATATATATATTTTTTAATTTTTAATTCCAAATACTGCTCGTGTAATATAGTGATCAGCGTCATGTTTAAATGTTAACATCAACCTACCCAAGAAATTAATAAATCTAAGCCTAAAACCACTTAACCTATACTGACGCATCTAATATAATTTTAACCCTTCTATTTTCTTGGATCGGGCAGTCAAGGCGAGATGCAATCATGCCCAGGATACTGTTGCTACTGTTCCGCACGTGCTGAAAAAAAGTCTCTTCTTTTTTAATAATTATTGATTATATTAAGTATTGGTAGATTCTTCAAATAAACGATATTGAATTGAATAAGAAAAAAATGCGTCTAATACCTGGTCCTTAGATATAGTGTCAATGACAAAAATTCATACACCTACTGGAGCTGTTAATTTGACGATAACGACACTAACAAAAAGGAAGTTAAATTTAAGTAATGATTCTGTTATCGGTCATATCAATAGGAAAAGCCTTCAATCTTCAACTCATCGGTTTATCAGTAATTTGAAGTATTTTATACGAAGTATACGCATCGACGCGTTCGAAATGTGGTGTTGGAGGAAGATGCTACCTGGACAGATAATCGAGCCAACACGTGTTGATTTTAAAACAACTCAAAATATTGACTAGGCTGTCCAGTATGTCTCCGTAGGAAAGGAACCTAGAAAAACTCCTTGTTACTGGCAAGGTGGAATGAGACCGACAGGCGGAAGTCCGATGCGGAAGTCCTACCAAATCCGCTCCACCACCAACACAAGCATGATGCTGGTGAAGATAGGAACGGGTGAAGCAGTATCATTAAGACGCACACCAATTTATCGGTCATAACCCTCAGTAATAAGGGAATATGACGCATTATTACTTAAATAATATGAGTTATGTCATGTATGTGGGTCTTTAAACCCAATAAGTCGACCCATGTTTAGGGGGCTTTATAAACATCGTGTTTTGTGTAGCAAACCAATATGGCGGACGCGTGATTTTAAAAAGAATTGTATTTTATTTTATTAAACGTATGTGAAACCAGTTCTAGTATTTTATTTGAACACGTTAAATTGTATCTTTTTTTTTTTCAGACCTCCTGTCTGTGTGCATATTTTGCCGTATTTTACACACAATATTGTCAAAAATAGAAACATTGTTGTCATTACTTCATGACTCAGCATTTAAGTAGGATACTTTTTAATGTTGTTCCTCTAGGATGCATCGTCCCGATACTTAAACTCGACATAACTTTAGTTTTACGAGATTGTGACGAGTTAAGCTTGGAGTACATGAGACGCAAATATGGCGACTGATCCATATAAGATTTATCTCTCGGCGAACAAGTGCCTTCACTTATAGCCACGACTCAGACTAACCGTCGTCGTTCCCACTTGTCAGGTGAAAATGTCTGTTTCTTTAGTAGATGATCATTTTATATGAAGCTGTTTACATCTGACTGTTCCGACAATAAACATCACGTCGCGCGAGTGGTTTGGCAGTTTGCAAACGGTGTCGGGTATAGCTCCCTCAAGACGCTGTTTACGTTTGTCGGTTTCGGGTACTCTCCGCTACCCGTCACCGTGTCGCATCACTCTTGCTCATGAGTAGGTAAGACGCTGTTGACATTTGTCGGTTGTCAGGTTCGGATACCTTCTCTGAGTTGCCGTGTCGGATCTCTCTGACTCATGATTACGTGCGACGCTGTTGATGTATGTCAATTGTCGGGGATAAGGTATCCCCGCTACTCGTTGTCCGCCTCTTTTGTTGGCAATTTTTAGTCCATTGGCGCTTGTTGATTCTTTAGGAATTTTCCTGATCATCTTTCGACATCTAGTTTTTTATATAAGTAATCATTTGTAGGAAGTTGTATTCTTGAAAATAAATAAATTAAAAATTAGATGCATAAGCGAGTTTAATGCCTGTTACGCATTAATTATTTTCTGACAAATAACCTTTGAGATGCAGTGTGTTTATCAAGAAATAAGTTGGTGTCTAACCCTTTCAGCACGGACAATACCATCGTGCGTTATTACAAAAAAAAAATCGCGGTCTCCAAATTCTGTTTTGTCGCTTCGAAACGACCTCGATGGTTCGTGCACTCATCTAGCTACTTAGTAATTATATTTTATTAAATTTCAAGGACTAGTAAAGAAAGAAACGTACATAAGAAGATTTTATTTATATTATATTACCCAACAAACGATGGTGCGCTAGCACAGTAGAAAATGACAACGCACGACATGCGGAGGGGGTTTTGTGGAATTCGCTAGGGGAGGATTTATTTCACATTTTTTTAAAAGATCTTTTAGACCACAAGAAACTCAAAGTTATTAATAATCCTTTGAATAATTATAATATATTTTGTCGTGCTGAAAGGGCTAATTGTTTAAATGCGTTGACAGACGGTGCCCGTCTATGTAATGGCCAGCGGTAGCTTGTTCTATTTGCAGGTTGTGCAATCTGAATATCTGCTAGAGGAGATAAATAAAAATAAAATAAAATCCTTTTACGTTTCACAGAACTCTAGGTATAATTAAGTGCACGCCCAGTGAGTTCCTAGCTTAATAGTTTAAACCTCTCTGCAGAATTGTGCAGACAGTTCGGTTATTACTAAAACAACGGTTGTTTCTGAGTGGTGATAAAACTTTATTTTGTCACATCTAATAAAATACAAAGCAGACAATGTGAAGCTTGCAAACGTACTTTTTAATGCATCTTCAGCTTTTGTATTATTTATTTGATCGTGATAGTTGGTTTAGTCTTGTTCTGCCAGGGCCTCCTTTACCCACAACTTTCGCATTATATATCTGGTTTCGTCAATCTCTCTTCGCTCATCCTTTCAACATGCCCGAACCATCGGAGCTTGCCTTTCCTTATTTTTATCCCTATGCTTTCTTTTATATCTACCTTTTTGCGTATTTCAAAGTCAAAGTCAAAATATCCTTATTTACGTAAACCTATTACAGGCATTTATGAAACGTCATTAATTTAATTATTTTGAATGATTCTACTCCTAATAGTAGAATGCATGTATTTATTTTATTTGGAATGTATTTCTTACATAAATTTAGTTAAATGTATATATTATTATTATATATTTTTATTGGTATTTGTGTATTAGTATGTAAATTATTGTTATGTATGTTTAAGTATTTGTTTTTATTTCTAATGCACCCGCAATCGTCTACCACACTCCCAAAGGTTAGCTAGTATAAAATGCCGAGAGGCATTAAGTTCGCCCTTGTACTCAACTATTAAGTTTTTAAGTGCAATAAAGAATTTATAAATAAATAAATAAATAGAAGACTAAGCAGCAAAGTGGTCCAATAAGTAAGCTGTTAGCAGAAGACCAGCAGCTTAGCAAATTCCAGTGACCTGTTAATGTTTAATCTGACTGAGAAAGAAATCTATAAGGAAAACTCTGCTTTCATCATTACGTATGCGGTCCGTTAAATTTACGCCGCATATCCTACGCAATGACCTCATTTCTACTGCATAAACTCTACTCTCATGCGTATTCTGACATATCCACGTTTAGCTTCCATACATAAGAGTTGGTAATAATAATATGGTATAAGTGTGTTATTAAAAGATTAAAACTAATAACAACTGATAAACCCCTAATACCTAAATTCAAAGTTAAATGAAACTAGTGTCAAATTTTACCGATTTGGACAGTGGACGACTCGAGCTCGACAGTGATTGGTCAAAAAGTTTTGTTTTTGGGATTAGAGTTTTATTTTAAATTGTTCCGAGGGAAAAAAGCCAGTTCTTTGACGAAGCTATCCTCGCATTGTAATGGTATTGAGATTGTGTTATGGTATATTAGCGGCAAGCAACTACCAGGTCATCTTTTAAAAAACTGGTGTATTCAAACTTCTTAAATAGCTCCAGACAGCGTTATTAAGTAGTAGGTATATATGTGTGTTTATGTATAGTAATGTGTATTATTAGTATATAGTATATTGATATATATGATGTTAGTATATATTAATCATATTAAATTAACTTTTATAATTATAGTATTATTATTATTTCTATGATTTCACCTATAATTGTTCAAATTTGTCCCTAAGGTTTGGCTGTCAGAGAATGTCTTCGGGCATTAAGTCCGCCTTTGTACTTTGTGCAATAAAGTTTTTTAAATAAATAAATTATTAGTCCTGGGCCTGATTATGTTGTACATGACCTCCTTCTGGCCTGTTCATAACTCGCATAATAACCCAGTGAACGGCTATGATCGTTTATCCACGTGGCTCTATTGTGGCTTCTAGGGCTACGTGGCAGTTGAGAATCAGTTCAGAGCTGATGTAGTAGCTTTAGAGTGTCAGTAGAACGCCCATGCTGTCGGAGAGAATTTGGAACAGCTTTTGTCATCTCTCGTTAGTACAACTAGCGCTGCTTGTAGGATGCCTATACATTCCGCTTGGAATATGTTGTTGTGTGATTTGAGAGTTAGGTGAATGGTAAGTCCATTTTCAAGCATTCCATGGACTTACCGTGCGGGTGCCGGGTCTATCGTATGTGGGTAAGATATGAGAAGAATTGTGTCTCGGGCTTGCGACCGACAATAGGCTGGTAGGTGACACGGCCATTTTACAGCCACGAATATTAATTAACATTAATGCTATTAGAATATAAGATGACACGGCCCATTTACAGCTATGAATTTATGTTTAATTGACATATCATTATTATTATTTAGATTATAAGATGACACGTCTTTTTTTATTTTTTTTATATTTTTTTTTGTTGTTTTATAAATTTATAAATTATCTGACATATGTAAGTATATAATTTCTGTACATCATAATTATTAAGTATTTAGAATGTAAACTGACACGGCCTTTTTACAGCCACGATCTTATTTAAGTAGTTTCTAAGTTAGTTAGTTTTACTTGCTTGTAGCAATAATGTTGTGCATAAGATAGATAAATATGGATTATTGCCTGTTTACGGTCCAACCATTATTACCATTTTGATTAGTACATATGTTTTGATAATTGTATTGATTTTATTAGTTCTGTATCCAAGTTGTTTTAGGCAAACCAATGGAAATAAATTATTTTGAATTTGATTTGAAAAGGAGGCCTCCTTTTTTATTTTATTTCGCGACAAGACGCTCATCATCCACCATTCAACTCCTCTCCCTACACAACCAAATACAGTATGATCTCGTTAATGCTGTCTTGAAAACTCTTTGCATAAATCATGTAGGAATTCTATACAAACCGGTTCTTTAATATAAGTCTATTGAGTTCATTATAAAGCACATACTTTATCGCGTTTTGTTAAACAATTAAGTTAATTAAGCGAGCAGACCAAATTGGTTTGATACTACGCGCCACGGTCGTCAAGTACCCACCCCTTTTCTATTAGGGTTTATAATCTACCCTTATTCTTAGAAGTTGTAATATAGTTGGAATAATAACACATAGAACGATATTTTAATTTAAAAAACTAATAATTTTGAGGCATTTTTTTTAGTAATTATACGAGTAGGTAGTATCGGGGTGGTCAGAAACCACGCTTATAAATAAGCTGATTCACATTTAGCCAACTTTACTATAGGCCAATCATGACAAGTGGCAAGCTCGTAGATGTCTCCAGCGTACCAAACTCGACAAATATCACAAGTAAATTAAATATTTATTAAATATATTTTTGTACATTAATAAATATTTTTGTGTCCCGACCGGGAATCGAACCCGGTACCTCCGAGTATAAAATCCACGGACTTAACCGCTAGACCACGGAGACAGTTAACTAATTAAAAACTTACTAGTTAACAACTATTAGCACATTTGATCTTGAAACTGACTTAGGTTGTTTAGTAACCGAGCCTTTATGACTTGCCTCACTTATTGTGCGTACATTGTTTCTAGGCGTTATTATTTTAAGCGTGAACTATGTTAGAGAAATCTCGTGTCATGAACTCATTAGGTTCAAAGTTGCGGATCAAACATAGTAATGGCACTAATGCCATATTACTATAGTATCATTACGACCGTATTTCTTTCGAAGTAGTTAAAAACCACACTTTTAAAGAAGCGGATTCACATTTAGCCAACTTTACTATAGACCCAAAAGTGGCAGGCAGGTCGATGTCTCTAGCGTCCCAAACTCGAGAATAATCACAAATAAATTAAATAAATTATTGTGTCCAGACCGGTACCTCCACGTCTGAATCCACAGACTTAACGACTAGACCACGGAGGCAGTTATAGCATTAGAATCATAAATCACTGCAGCTTCGCTGTGACGTTGCCTCTCTGAGCGTGTTTTACAAGCTATACCACGGCGAGTGTTCTGAGGAGCTCCATAACCTTAACCCTTCTTCTCTATTCCGCAACCGAACCACACGCACAGGCCAAAATATGCACCCAAATACCCACTATCCCTACGCGTACTTATAAATTTGGAGACTCTTACATATGTCGCACGCTGAAGATGTGGAATGCTCTCCCAGCCAGTGTGTTTCCCCACTTCTATAACCTGGAGTCCTTTAAGCGAAGTGTGAAAAAGCATCTTGTTAGACCGGCATAGGTCGTGGTGACCGGCGTCAGTTGCTCCCATTCTTGGACCTCGCGTACTGCTTACCATCAGGTGGGCGTGATGTCACATGTCGTGTTCAGTATAATAAAAAAAAAAATGTAAATTGTTTAGAGACGTAACGGAGAGTCCGTTATGTGCGAGGAAATTTGTTACCTATATATCATTTTATTATTAACATATTCCTTGGACATCTCTGGAGGAAGAAGCCGATACCTATAAATAATAAATATTGCGCAATACTATTCAGTCTAGGTATAAGGGAAGTCTTGTTTGAAGCGGTGTTTCTTTTATATAAATATCACCATGGCAACCTTACAATATTAGTTCTCCTTGAAAGTAAAAATTGGCATTTGAAATTATTGCAAAAGGCACATACTTTATTATCATATTTATTCTAACCCCACCCTTTCCATCCCTTCCCATCACACCTCTTTTGTCTCTAATTCGTTTGCTGTTGTAGCTGCAAATCTTTGGAATGACCTACCTTTAGGCATTAGGCAAGCTCCAAATCGAACCATCTTCAAAAATATGGTTTACAAACACTTTCTTTCTAACTAGATTGTCCCAAATTTATGTCTCTTTTTCATGTCCTCACTATCCTCAATTGCAGCAACATCATATTTCACTTTCCTCATTATGTAAGTTGTTTTATTTTTATATTATTGTTTATTTATGATGTAATTTATGTTTATATATATATGTATATATTTATGTATTAGTATGTAATATTGTTATGTAGTGAATTTGAAGTGGCAATGGGCTGGACATGTCTGTCGTAGAACTGATGAACGATGGAGTAGACGAGTTCTAGAGTGGAGACCACGTACGGGAGGACGCAGAGTGGGTCGACCCCCCGCTAGATGGACGGATGACTTGAGGAAGGTCGCTGGTGGGGGTTGGATGAGGGTGGCAGGAGATCGTGTGAAGTGGCGAGCCTTGGGGGAGGCCTATATCCAGCAGTGGAGAGACACAGGCTGATGATGATGATTGTTATGTATGTATTAATACTGTTAAGAATAACTTAATTAATGATTGCACCTACCATCTATACTGTCTAAATGTCCTAAAGGTTTGGCTGTCAGAGAATGCCTAGCAGCATTAAGTCCGCCTTTGTACATAGTGCAATAAAGTTTTTAAATAAATAAATACTTTCAACTAGAAGAACCTAGGAAGGCAGACTAAAAGTATCCACCGTTCTTGTCGATAAACTCATTAAAGTATATCCACACGTTTCAGGATCAGTCTCGAATTTTAGTTATGCCCAGTCAAGCCGGCATAGTGTTTAGGGACTAATGTCAGCCATGAGTGTCTGATTCCAGTTGTCAACATTCATGGACCTTGCGTACCACTTACTATGCAAGGTCACATGTCATGCTAGAATATTAAAAAAAAAATTGAAGACTAAATTAATATATAATTAACTGCCTCCGTGGTCTAGCGGTTATGTTCGTGGATTTAGACTCCGAGGTACCGGGTTCGATTCCTGGTCGAGACACAATAATATTTATTAATTTAAATAAATAAATTTAATTAATATTTAATTTATTTGTGACATTTCTCGAGTTTGGTAGGTACGCTGGAGACATCGCTTGCCACTTGTCGTGATTGGCCTATAGTGAAGTTGAATAAATGTGAATCCGCTTATTCATAAGCGTGGTTTCTGACCACCACGAAGGGAAACGGTCGTGAAGAAACATTTACTTTTAAATTAATATATAGTCTATCAAATTGTCTCTTAATCACTTTGTAAGTGAACTCAAGTACTTCTGAAACTGGGCTATTCAATTGGTTCGTTGAAATAACAAACCAATTAATTAGTACAAAAGCATTTTCAAACAAACAAACTTGATTACCAGTCGTCAATGATACAGTTTACATGATTGATTGCTTTACCAACTCGAGAGGGTAGTTTAAAAAAACATGAAATTTGAGGGTACCTATAATCGAGCCTTTCAAACAAGGGAACCGAGTAATTTATAAATCGTATAGTTTTTGGGGAAGAGTAAATAAGAATAATGTCTCGGGCTTGTGACCGAAACCATCGGTAGGAGATTTATATCTAAGACATTTTTTTATCACTAGATTATTATATATCTATTATAAGATTATTCTCGACTAGCAATTAAGCATTGCTGTGCAGAGCGGGAATGTATTCTTGACACACGCACATTAACAACTTAGTTAGTTTTTTTTTTTTCATTAAACGTTTAGTTGACAAAAAATATTACTTAATATAAACTTAAACTCTAATCGTCTAACCTCTAGTCGTCGAGTGTGTGTGTGTGTGTGTTTAGTTTATAATTAAAATTAAAAAAATATGTAAACAAACCCAGTTAAAAAAAAAACTAAGAGGGAGTTCTTCGCGACATTTTGCGTGGACATGTCAAGTGCAAGTTTTTGTTTTGTAAATTAATTTACTGTGGATATTATTGGTCAAAAGTGGTGTTGTTTTATTTAATAATGTGCTACAATGTGAATAATTATGGAAAACGATAAATTGGACTATAAATATGGGGCACAAGTTGCAGTTTATTTTTTGCGGTTTTCCCGCGCTGTCAACTCCCATATTTTACACGACGTGTTTGAGCTATGGTGCCGCGAGTGACTCCAACAAAAGCATCAAATTCTGCAGCATCTGGAATTTGATGATGACCTCATTAACTCATTAAAAAGAAAGATATATTATGTCAGACTTGGCTGTATGGGCTAGACCCTTTGCCTTCCCTATCACCTTATTCATCATCCATCAAGAGAAGAGAACAAACAAAAAAAACTAAGAATCCTCTGAAAAATCTCCTCTAGAGACGTTTTATCAGGGATAGTCCCAACATATTACGTTGGCAGAAATAATTGCCAGCCTTTTTGACTCCAGATTTCTCTGTCAGCCGTTAAGGCAACTCCTATATAACTCGACTGCGCGACTCAAAAAAGGGTTATGTGTTTATCAGCCAATGTATGTATGTATGTATGTTTGTTTCTGTGTAGCACACTAAATATCAAACGCGTTGGCCGATTTAGATGATTTTCACGTCAATGGATTGATCTTTATCACGCGAGTGTCACTGAAGATATGATATTAATAAAATTTAATTAAGGCGACAAGCAGACACCATATTGTGGAAAATAAAAAAATGAAAGTCGTTAACTATATGGAGTAGGGTATGAACGCATGGGTATTTGAAAATTATATCGTGGTTTCTCTCTGTCAGCCAAGTCTAACGTAATATATATTTCTTTTTTATGAGTTAATGAGGTTATCATTCAATTCCAGATGTTGCAAAATTTGATTCTTTTCTTGGAGTCACATTATAGCCCAATCACGTTGGGTAAAATATGGAAGTTCACAGGGCGGGAAAACCGCAAAAAAAAACTGCAACTTGTGCCCCATATTTAAAGTGCAATTGTAGCACCTTATTAAACAAAACAACACCACTTTTGACTAACATTATCCACAGTAAATTAATTTACAAAACAAAAACTTGCACTTGGTATGTCCGCGCAAAATGGCGCGAAGGACTCCTCTGTTGTTTCTTTTTTTAATTAATTTGCTTATTTGTCATTTATTCTATATTATATAAATAAGCTAAATATAAATTTCTGAACGCACGCATAAATATTTTGTTATATTGTACGTAATCCACAAACATTTTGTATGGAAAAATGAACGGGACGGAGAAAAATCCAACAAATCAAAAACCATGAAAATCTGTCCAGCCGTTCTCGAGTTATAAGTGTTCTAACAAACCCGACTTTGTTTTATATATTAAGATTAATCATAATCGTATAATAGGTATTGTGGATTAATCCATAAATATTTAAGTCAATTTTATATACCTACAACACAAATTTCGCATAAAAGAACAATTAAATATTATACCAGTAGGTAGGTATTTATCAACTCGAGAAATTAGAAATAAGTAAAAAGTAAAGTATCATCACGACCGTTACCCTTTCGGGGTGGTCAGAACCACGCCTATAAAGAAGCGGATTCACATTTAGCCAACTTTACTATAGGCCAATCATGACAAGTGGCAAGCTCGGCGATGTCTCTAGCGTACCAAACTCGAGAAATATCACAAATAAATTAAATATTAAATAAATTTATAAGTTTTTATTTATTTAAATTAATAAATATTTTTGTGTCCCGACCAGGAATCGAACCTTACTTAGTATCATCTACCTAGACGTTGATGTTCAACAGGGTGGACAAACAGATTGAGTCTTATTTACTCCGGTAATGAAAAATTCACCGCGCGTGCGATTATGTGTGGTAAAGAGAGAGAAGCATGGTGTCTCGGCCCTGCGACCAACCATAGACTGGTTAATAAAGGATGGCTCCTTTTTTATTGCTTAAGATACTTATTATCATTGACTTAGCTTATAGTATGACATTGCCTCTTTACAGCTGCTGTAATTGTAAGCGTTATTTTGTATTTTTATGATTACTGGCAAAATAAGTTAAATTAAATTTTAATTTAAAATGCCGAGACGATTGGCTGAAGTTCCTCACGGTCCCATTGTCTCGACCTCAAACGACGCGAACTGGTAACCTGTACGAAGGCATATTAGCGCAGCTTGAGGTTCTCAGCAGAAACCGCTGCATCTCCCGCGCTGGACGAGGTCGCCTGGATATGAGATGTGAGAGATCTCACACCAAAGATATGCCAAGTTTCCAAGGCACAACAGTCATGCCGTCGGGTCTTGCTATCGCTCCGCGTAATCCCAGTGGGTACTAATATTCGCCGGTATTCCAGGGTGACAAAAGATGATGTCGTTGAGAGCAGCCATTGTTGTGAATGCAGCCGGGACTTCTAGCACAAAAAAACCCCGTGGTGTCGACATTCCGGGTTCCGAGACTAAGGCATACTGTCATTGTCAATGTATTTCAAGGAGTGTCTCGATCTATTATTTAAGTAGTTTAAAAAACTATAGTTTTTTTTTTATTTTTATTTTTTATTATTTTTCTTCTTCGAATAATGTAGGTACCTTATGCCATTGGTAACTATCATACCTAAACATATGCTAGGCAAACACTTTTTTTTAACAGTTTTCAAATTGAAACAACGTATATTTTGAAATACCTACCTCGATAATAGGTACCCAATAATAGCCCATCAACAATAGGTGCCGTTGCATTAATAAACATCAACTAGTAAGACTACAAGCTGATTTAAAACCTCTAATTTAAATAACAACAAATTACGTCGTATGAAAACAAACAAAGATAAGCCTACAGCGTGTAGAAAATGACATTTAAAACGCAAATAAACTAATTTTGGCATTAAAACTGCTAAATTATACGTAAAACAGTAATTTAAATCACAAAGAACTGAGTAATCGATGCATGTAACTGCACTGCTGCGCGTTCCACCGCGTCCAGTTAAATTTAACTTCCAAACAAAACAATGAAGACAAACCGGCTTTGTTATTACTTCATTTGTGTTAAAACTATAAAAAAGTGCTTACCTGATTGTTTTTTCAGTAGTCTAGTGGAAGGCGGCGTAAGACGCAGCCAGTGTTGTCATCGTAAGCACAAAAGATCCTGGAAAAATTTCACTCAGCACTGATGAGCAGTGCTTTCGCGTAAGCGTCCGTGGCGCGACTGGGAGCTCCGCCGCGCCCTGGTCGATATTGCCCAACAGGTTATGCGTGCGCCTCCAAACACCGCCCAGGACTCGCTCCTTAAAAATACTTAACCTTATCTCGAGCCAAAACAAGTCCGGAGCCATCATGTCAAGCATCCTCTAAGTATTCCCCAAAAATCATACTCATTTAATTAGAAACGATGGAAGCGAAAATTCTGTACCTACATATATACCTATATTTTATTTTTATTAACCTAACACATAAATAAAAGAGATTGCCCAAAACCAGACCCCAACATTTAATAATCATAACAATTAATAGTGTTTTTTTTTAATTTAATTACAACATCTCTTTTACCCCAGCATTAAAATATAATTTAATTAAATAGTCAATTGGTTAATTTTTATGTATGAAATAGTTACAAAACACTATTTATAAATACGATTAGGTTCTTTATTATGATCAGGTACTTTATTACAGATAAAACACTGAATTTCAAATGGCGGGATAGAAACTATGTAATTATAAAAAAAAGTTTTTGTCAATTGTCATAACGACTAGGGTAAAATAAATAATACTAATTACAGATTATGAAATCATAATATGTTAACTATGAAATAATAAAAAAAACATTATGTCACGCGAACATTTTATTGGGCCCATTTCTCTAAGAAAAGTGGGTATTCTCATTTAATTGTTAAGTTTATTTTATTTATTTATTTATTTAGTACACACAGCAGTACATATATTATCACACACATAACATAGTATAATTATAGCTTATATAATATATGTACCAATTAGGTGTCACAGCATTCACCAATATAAAAAGAAGAAGAAATTTAAAACTTACTACTGTTAAAACATTTATTTTCCAATGTTTATATATTTATTAAAAGGGTTTACGCTTTTGCATCTTTCTCTCTCGCACAACCCAATATTTAAAGATTTTTTTAAGCCTGAGAAATGTGGTCTATCAGTGGGGTGAGTTGGAGTGCACAATCGTCCGAAAACGTATCGTCTAAGATCGTTTACGTCTGTCAGAAATGTCAAAATCTTGGGCATTCCGCCTGGCTTTTGGCATTTCTGACAGACGTAATCGATCTTAGACGATACGTTTTCGGATGATTGTGCACTCCGCCTCTTACTAAGAAAAAAAATTATGAAGATCGAGGATCCATTCAGGAAACCCATTTGACAGGTGAATGGAATAAGTAAGTTTTGTTTTTGCGGAAAGATGAATCGTTTATTTCGTATAATTAAATGTACTTAAAAAGTAAAAAAAATATATAAACTAAACCTAATAAAAAATTAACTACTAAAGTATCATCACGACCGTTTCCCTTTCGGGGTGGTCAGAAACCACGCTTATAAATAAGCGAATTCACATTTAGCCAACTTTACTATAGGCCAATCATGACAAGTGGCAAGCTCGTCGATGTCTCCAGCATACCAAACTCGAACATAGTGAAAGGTTGCTATGAATGGACCACTTAACATTACGACATCATATCTCAAAAAGTATAAGTTATAAAATGAAAGAAGTTAATTATTTTTATTTCGTAGGACTTTTATTTATAAGAATCAAACGCACACATTATTCCGAATTACACTTTTTGATATAAACGAAGAAAACTAAATCTTTTACTGTTGCCTTCTTTGGACCATGGGCACCATCATTGAACCACCAGGTTGCCATCAATGGACTTCGAGAAATTAGTTTTAGAGGTCCAATCAAGGCAACTAATTATAATTATCGATATTACTAAATTATGACTATAACGTCCACTTTTAAGGAGGAAATAAGTGTGCAAGAATTGCAATCGGCAATTAGAAGCCTGAAATGTGGCAAAGCAGCGGGAAAAGATCGAGTGCTCGCTGAAATGATCAAATACGGAGGTATACCGGTCTGGAACGCTTTCCACCTACTGTGCAACCTTTGCTGGCAGGAGGGAAGAGTACCAGAGGACTGGCGGCAATCAGTCATCGTTCCTTTATACAAAGGTAAGGGATCTAGATTGGACTGTGCCAACTACCGAGCGATTAGTTTGATCAGTTTGGCGAGCAAGATGTATGGCAAGATTCTCACGAAACGCTTGCAAGAGAAGACTGAAGGTCTTTTATGGGAGGCACAAGGAGGCTTTAGACCTGGAAGAGGATGCACTGACCAAGTCTTTTCGCTCCGCAATATCACAGAGAAGTTTTTGGCCTTAAACCAGAAGGTTTTCTGTGCTTTTGTGGATTTGGAAAAGGCTTTTGATAGAGTTGTAAGAAAGAAGCTTTGGGACATATTGCCGGAGTATGGAGTGAATGACAAACTGCTACAAGCTATACAGTCCCTGTACAAGGGCTGCAAAGCTTGTGTGCGGGTGGAGGGGGGTATGTCGCCTTGCTTTGAATCCCAAATGGGCGTCAAACAGGGTTGTGTGCTTTCTCCTAGATTATTCACTCTATATCTCGACAAATGCCTAAAAAGAGTGAGAGAGAGTGACTGTGGGATAAAGATGAGTGATCTAGTGGTGAACTGCCTGCTTTATGCAGATGATGCTGTTCTTATGGCATCGTCCGAACAACAACTGCAATCACTAGTCACAAGAATGAAGGAGGGATGTGCAGAAAAAGGACTCCGTTTGAATGCGAGAAAAACCAAGGTACTAGTGTTTGAAAGAAGAAGGATGACAACCGTGACGATAAAGATTGATGATGAAACTCTAGAACAAGTAAATGAAATTATATATCTGGGCAGTGTTTTCACTGCGGATGGGAAGTACGATAGGGACGTTGAAAGAAGAGTGAACGCGGGAAATAGTGTTAACGGTGCCCTGGGGTCACTGATCGGCAGTCGAAATGTCAGTGACAAAGCTCGGCTCGCCATACACAATGCCATGTTGGTACCAACACTGATGTATGGAAGCGAAACGTGGATATGTCAGAATACGCATGAGAGTAGGGTTAATGCAGTAGAAATGCGGTCGTTGCGGCGGATATGTGGCGTCACTTTGGCGGACCGCATACGTAACGTCGAAATACGGAAAAGGGTTGGTATGAAGGAAAGCATAGGGACAAAAATAAGGAAAAGCATGCTACGATGGTTCGGGCATGTTGAAAGGATGAGCGATGAAAGATTGACGAACCAGATATATAATGCGAAAGTTGTGGGTAAAAGAGGCCCTGGCAGACCGAGACTCACATATCACGATCAAATAAATAAAACACTGACTGAAGGTGCATTAAAAAGTCTTCGTAACCAAAGGGCATGTATGAAGAGGTTAATGAATGTCGACGAAGCGAAAGAGGTATGTCGTGATCGTGTCAAATGGCGCTCAATTGTCTCTGCCTACCCCGCAAGGGATCTAGCGTGAAGATATGTATGTATGTATGACTTACGAAAAAAGACGATACAATATCATACGACAATCAAACTAATATGAATATAACAAATAAATTAATCCAAATTGAATAAATGGCAATTGTAATGGGATTCAAGCCGTCTGGCCAGCGTGGCGAGTGTAGGCTAAATTCTCCAGTTCTGGAAGGCCCATCTCCAGCAGTGGAGGTCTAGGACGCGGTGTTCTAGGGGCTGTAATGAATGAAAAAAAAAGGGATTAACAATACTTTGCTGAGAAGGTATTCAGATATCATCATTTAGTTTTACTTGAAGTAACGCTTCAGGTGGAGATCTAACATTTATGTTGTTTGCCTCTGTATCGTAGGTGAGGCATTGTCAGTCTGTCTCAATAATATTGATGCTGCTGTTAAAAGAGGCTCTTTATCAGACATTGGTTCTTCTACCATTGTTTCTATGGCACTATCTAATGATGATGCATTCATAGAACACGGGTCTATTAGATCTTGGACTTCAGAAGAAACATTTTCGTTTTCTTGGGTTAAATAAAGAACTTTTATTTTTGAAGCATTCTGGTTTTTTTTTTTATTTATTTTTTTTAATTAATTTATTTAAAATTCCAGTAATAATTAAGTTAAAACAAAATACAATAAAAAGTTGCTATCATTGGTCCGGTCCAACGGTGGAACTCTCTTGTGGTCCATTGATGGCAACAAGGTACTTGTCAATAAATTAATAAACTAAAATTACATGTTCATGATTAGGCAAAATTGAATAACACTCATAGAATCATAGTAAAATTGTTTAATATTGCATAACAGTGCACGCACACAAATATGAATACAATGATACTTACGTCAAATTGTCCCAAGTGAAATAATTAGATTTTGACCGCTGAAAACACAACAACATGCGTTACTTCTCTCCACGTGTCGCAGCAACACTGAGATAAGAGGAGGGTGCACCTGAGTCACCACGGACTCGTTTCGACTAGTTTGGGTGTTGTTAGCTTGTGCAGATTTAGAAATACCTTAGTGGTCCAATGAAAGAACTAGTCCAATGATCGCAACCTTCCCCTAAATAAATTAAATATTAATTAAATGTATTTGTTTAAATTAATAGATATTATTGTGTGCCGACCAGGAATCGAACCCGGTACCTCCGAACCTAAATCCACGGACTTAACCGCTAGACCACGGAGGCAGGCTAGTTGCTCAGGTGCATGGAAACAAATTAATGACCAACTTGGCTCCCATATAAACTTGATAGTTTCTCACTAACTTGCTAAATTGAGCAATATTTCAAAGTTTGTTACTTTAGGACAAACTTCTAGACTTGTAGTACCTATGCAATAATGTGATTGTGATTGTAATTACTGTGGCTTTTCCGCACTTAGTCTCCATTGGACCATTGTGCGTCACTCCCTCAGTGGAGCCATCCGATCTCCTCCAAGAAGGCCAGGAGACCCGTTATGTTACTGCAGACCTCCGGAAGAGTCCTCGCAGTCTGGAGGAACCTCAGTCTAGGCGCAGCCACACTGTCGCACTTCAAGAGCACATGCGCGGCCGTCTCCTCCTCCGCCATGCATCCTCTACACATTGGGCTATCTGTGATGTTCAGAATATATAGATGTTTGTTAAAGGCACAGTGTCCCGTCAATACCCCCACCACTATTCGCGGCCTGGCTTTGTCAAGGCCCAGGAGGCGTCGTGTGAGGCGGCTGTCTGGGTTGGGAAGGGCCTCCCTGGACTGTCTGCAGTCTGTGGTCGATGTCCACATCTGCTCGTGCAGTTTATCGGTTCTTTGGCGAAGCCAGCTTCGCATGAATTGGAACGGTAGTGGGATTGTTGGTCCTGGGCCTATCGGTATTGTGGATGACCCTCTTCTGGCCAGTTCATCAGCCGCATCATTACCCAGTGCACCACTGTGGCACTTTATTCACTGTAACGTAATTTTATTGTCTCTGCACACTACTTCCAGGGCTAGGTGGCAGTCAAGAATCAGTGCAGAGCTACCTATGCAATAATGGCACAGAACATATATGTTCTATGAATAATAGTAACGGAAGTATTAGGAATCAGAGAGGTGAAAAATAAGACTTAAAAAGTTATAAATTGTAACAACATTTATGTACAAGTTTATTCTAGTCTTTGTAGCAAAGAGGTCGCTCCGTTCAATGCAACGTCTTTTATAGATATCAACGAGCATGCCACTTGTCTGATTGGCCTATAGCAAAGTTGGCTAAACGTGAATCCGCTTCTTTAAAACAGTCCTTGTCTGTATCGTCCAAAGATGTTGTATTGTAGTGTAGTACTTATATGTATGTATATGTACGTCGTATATGCATTGTATCATGATCAGCCTGTGTCTCTCCACTGCTGGATATAGGTCTCCCCCAAGGCTCGCCATTTTACACGATCTTCTGCCACCCTCATCCATCCCCCACCAGCGACCTTCCTCAGGTCATCTGTCTATCTGGCGGGGGGTCGTCCCACACTGCGTCTTCCAGTACGTGGTCTCCACTGCAGGACCCGTTTACTGCATCGTACATCGCTTCTGCGACAGACGTGTCCAGCCCATTGCTACTTCAACTTGCTAATTTTGAAAGCTATGTCGGTAACTATGCATTGTATATACCCACTTATATATGTAATTTAATACTTTGGTTGTAAGTATATTGTTGTTATTTTTTTCTTAATATTTGTTGTTTATTTATCATAACCTTACCTCTTATGTTTCAATGTAAGCGTGGTTTCTGACCACCCTGAAAGGGATACGGGCGTGATGATACTTTACTATCACCAAAACAGCTGGTTCCGCCAAGTACCTCATAGGTGCTCTCAATATCCTACAGAGGCGAGCTGTTCGAATTATGGACGATGCCACTATATCTGGAACTCTCAAATCCCTGCAGCTCGCCGAGATGTAGCTTTTCTGAGCGTGTTGTACCGGCTATACTATGGTGAGTGTTCTGAAGAGCTCTATTATTAATTCCGTCCTGTCCATTCCGCTACCGAACCACACGCACAGGTCAGAATATACACCCACATACCGCAGTCACCATCCCTTCGCGTACGTACAAATTTGGGGACTCATACATCTGTCGCACAAAAAAGATGTGGTATGTTCTTCCAGCCTCTGTGTTTCCACTTTCCTATAACCTGGAGTCCTTCAAGCGGAGTGAAAAAGCATCGCCCACCTGATGCAAGGTTACATGTCGTTCTAGTATAAAAAAAGTAAGGTTGACATTAGCTCCAAATATTGTTTAGCAGAACACCAGACAGCGGTGGTGACTGGTGGCTCGGATGTAAGATTGATTTTCAATCACACAAATCAAAAAAATGGTAGCGGTTCGAGCCTCGTCGGCATGAACCAATGAGAATATCATAGATTTACAACACCACCGTTCCCGTGCATCGGAGAGCACGTTAAGCCGTCGGTTTTGGTTATAAGAACTGTATAAATAATATTAAATCTTTTTGGCTTGAGATCTATAATACTGTATCTTTATGGCGGCTTATATAAAAATAAATATATAAAAACTAATTATTTCACTTAGGGAATATTAAAAAACAGACAATTAACGAGACACATTTAAATCTTTTTATTGTTTTTTTCTTATACATTAGAGTACAGTACTACCACGTTTATAAGTTACATAAACTTAATTAGACCAAACACCATTATTTTATAAACGTTTAGCTAAATCGAAGTTATTTAAAACCAATACTGAGGATAGCAAATTACATTTACAATAAAAATATACCTACTATGCCTGATCTTTATACGAGTACAAATGTGTATTTCATATAATTAATTACTACTATTAGCCCTCTCTCTTCCATGTATTATAATGTACCAGCCTAATGTTTCTTGTATAATTTTATGTTGTTTATTATCTTTTAATTTTACCCACAACTTAGCTCACCAATATTACTAATAAAAAAATAAAAAATGCTGCGTGACATCAGGAACAGGTTGCAAAAGAGCGTCGTGCAGATGTGGGTACTTGTACGAGTAGGTACTGCTGCATGACAACAGCTGACACTTTTTGTCATATATTGTGCAAGATTTCTGTTTTAGCTATAAGTATTATTATGTAACAATATTTTTTTTATTATTTAATTTATATAAGTACCTATAACTTACTAACCTCCTTATCCTATAACTACATCCAAAGATTTCTTTTAACCCTTACCCCAGTAGCAATTGTACGATAGTGTGTTTTAAATATTTTTATTAACCGATCCGTTAGGTCTATTATAGTGATTAAATATCACTAATGAACTTTACATCTATATTGGAGACATAATTGTAGTTCAAAATGCTCTTGTGAGTTACTCGAACGCCAGCGTCAAGAAGAAATAACTTATAAATGTGGTTGTACTGTAATATATTTTTTGAACCGCACATTTTTTAAATGTTTTTCTTTGTTCTGAATAATGCTGTAAATTTCCCGGCTTGGTATGTCGGCATGAATGGCAGATAGCTCGTCCAATTCCATCTGAAATATAATTAATTCACTCATTATTTCTTATTGTTTCCGCTATAAAGAAAAATAAACTCTTTTTTTTTTTATTGTACTGCCTTCATGGCTAACCAAGTCTGGTAATGGTCGAAGATTATGTATGACGCAGCAGGTTCGATTCCTAGTCGGTAAGGTTTTTTGTCTTTCAGAAAGAAATATGTGAAAAAATCCTAAAATATGTGGGTTTTAATTTAAGACTCTTTATTAAAGAGTGCGATCAAATGAGATTATGTCATGCCCTAATGGTTGTTCATGCCAATATTACATTTTGATTTATTCTTTATTCTTAGTGTATCACCGTACATTCCCACCGGAATTTGGTTAAGTCAATATAATTTATACAAAATTGTACACAATATATATTTAAGAATTTGGTTAAGTCAATATAATTTAAACAAAATTGTACACAATATATATTTAACGTTAAAATATCTGTCTTGCCTGGAGAGTGCAATGTGAAGACAAGGAGCAGAACATCATAGGAACATCAACACAATAACAAAAAATAACCAAAAATATACCTAGGTACCTATATTAAATATAAATATTTACCTACCTTAGGTAAATAAATTAAACTGTTGTTGCGGCTGTATATGGGCTTTGTCAGTAAAATTATATATTATTACATACCTACTTAACTAATTAAATTAAAATGTCATTGATTATTGTTAATGACAATTTATTAACGTTTCCACAAGTTAGTATTAGTGGAACCGGGGCCGACGGCTTAACGTGCTCTCTGAGGCACGGGAAACAGTGGTGTTGTAAATAAATGACAAATATACTTAAGTACTCAAATTTATTTATCATTGATACAAGCCAGTAGCCCTATTCTGTTACCTAAGCGCAAACGTTAATATATACGCTATTAAAGATGATATTTACACGGCCGCTGTCAAGTTCGAGCGCTTATAGAGTTGAGAATTGAATAATATTTTGTAATTATGACGCAATCTCTGACGAAAATACCGAAATCCACTAATAACGTTTGCGACTAACAGAATAAGGCGCAGGGTTCGAACCGACCTTTTTAGGATTTTTATTTTCAAGGAAAGTTCTTACAACCGACCCACCACTGCTCTTATAATAAATCAATAATCACGATTTATTTTTATTAGCTTTTATTAGAACCTCTACAGTTATGAAAAGTAGATAGTTTAGTACATTTAGACCATATGGGGATAACATAGGATAGTTAAGTCACACGTTCTGGTTAATATAAAGAATAGGTTAGCAAATAGAATAGTTTACCTTCGTATATAAGTCATTCCTATAGGAAAGTCATAGGTGCTAGAAGTCGGAACATCTTCTGTTTGAGTGGTAAGTGACATCTCTTTAGCCCACGCCGCTAACCCACGCTCTTCGTCAGAACCTAACCAATACAAATCCAATGATAAAAAACGTATTTTTATGCAATAGTTTTTTTTAATATATATATTTTTTATATTAGCACTACATTGTGCCCTTCTGATGGTGAGTGATGCGCGAGGTCCATGAATTTATTTATTTCAAAACTTTAATGCACAAAGTACAAAAGGCGGACTTAATGCCCGTAGACATTTTCTGATAGCCAAACCTTTGGGACTAGAGAAGAGAAGACAAATTTCTAAGCATTCCATGGATTCACCGTGCGGGTGCCGGGTCCATCGTGTGTGGGTAAGAGATGAGAAGAATGGTGTCTCGGGCTTGCGACCGACAATTGGCTGGTTTAAGAAAAGGTTCTGAACAACTGTAGGTGCAATGAAAGTATAAGTGATACTATTGTTATAATCATATATTGTTTATGTATTGTATTGTATATGTACCAAAACCTATTTATATTTTTTAATTATATATACATTTTTATAATATAGTAATACAGTATTTTAAACACTTTTATAGTTTTTTAAATGATGATCTGGTAGATGCCTGCCTTATGTTAATAGGTAGATTGTTCCACAGATTTGTAGCAACAACCGCAAAGGAATTCGAAACAAATCCTGAATGATAAGATGGAACGGAAAGAAGTGAGGTATGAGAAGATCGGAGGGATTTATCATGACAAGAAGAGAGATAAGCGAATTTATCCTCCAAAGTACAAAGGCGGACTTAATGCCCAAAGACATTCTCTGACAACCAAACCTTGGGGACAAATTTGATCAAATGTAGGTGCAATCATAAAGCTAATATGAGAAATAAATAACTATTTAAATGAACAGCAAATTAATATATTCTTACTTACAATATATATGGAATAAATATTATAATATCGATACATTAAATAATAAAATACATACATATTATTATACATAAACATATATATATATATAGCTACTAATTTGTGGAATAATCTACCTGTTAGCATACGGCAAGCAACTACCAGATCATTATTCAAAAAACTGGTGTTTTCACACTTTCTAAATAGCTCCACACAGCGTTAGTAAGTAGTATATATATATATATATATATATACTACTTACTAACGCTGTGTGGAGCTATTTAGAAAGTGTGAAAACACCAGTTTTTTGAATAATGATCTGGTAGTTGCTTGCCGTATGCTAACAGGTAGATTATTCCACAAATTAGTAGCAACAACTACAAAAGAGTTAGAGACAAATGTAGAATGATGAGAAGGGACAGATAGAAGAGAGTTGTTAGCAGAGCGAAAGGATTTGTCATGGAAAGAAGAGAGATAGGCGAAATTGTCCTTGAGGTATTTCGGTGTCGCAGGCTCATTCAAGACAAAAAAAAGGAGACAAAGGGCTCGAAGATTGCTGCGACAACGAATAGGCAGCCACTTCAACTTAGCACGATATTCAGAGATGTGATCATATACGTTATAATAAAACAATTCTTAAGACTAATTATTTTTAACTTCTACTTACCAGGTATCAAATTATCTAGCAAACAGCCGACGACCCCTCCAACCAGTATGGAGGTGGACAGTAGGACTTGCAGCACAGCATCCAGAGCCGTGACGCCGGTGTTGATGACGTCACCATGTGTCATCATCCACCTCGTCAACACCAGGGGAAAGAACAGACTGAACCCGATGATGTACAGATTCCGAGAACTGTTCAGATCTACGTATTGAAGTGCTGATAATCCTATGATAAAAAATAATTAAATATTCATTTGCATAATCGAAAATGTCGAATGGAAATACCAGTAGTCGGGACCCAATAATTTATTAATATTTGAGTGAGATATCTCTCTACTTCAGTACGCTAGAAACATCGACGAGCTTGCCACTTGTCGTGGGTCTATAGTAAAGTTGGCTACATATGAATTCTGACGACCCCTAAAAGGATACTGTCGTGATGATGATACTGAGTCCACAATAAATAAATAAAATTATTATTTTCTTATTTAATACATACAATTATGTTGTTCCACAATCTCACCAAATGCTGCTATCATTCCAAACATGACGCAGAACAATCCCCCCACTATGGGCTGGGGTATGATGATGAAGACGGCTCCCAGTTTTCCCACCACTCCCTGCAGCACCATTAGACCAGCAGCCCATTGTACCACACGACGAGATCCGACCTAAATTATAAATACTTATTGACAGTCATGAGCATGGACACTGCGGTCATGAGTATGGTTATTTTAATGAATGTACGAGTATGGTCTTTGATTCCTATTTAAATTCATAAGATTGTTATGTAGTATTATACACTTTAATATTTTTTATAGTGAAACTTTATTGCGCGCGCTTGGTTGGGGACCTATTCCGTAGAACGTACGTCCGTACGTCAGAACAGCGCTCAAGGAGAAACAGCGCGGCGGGGAAGGGGTAGAGGGGCGGATAGGCGCGCACCGCGCGTATAGCCGATGCCTCTCTCGCTCTCTCCCGCTCCTTCTTTCTCTTTCTTTCTTTGCGCGTCTGCAACTATGCGTGCGCACGCAGCCACGCACATTCATTTAATCTCCAGCTACGAAATCAATAACCTGCAAGTTTAGTTCTCACTTTTGCGGTACGTCCCGCGACGCACCCGTTTTTAATAATGATATAGGTATTTTAGTAACGTTTTTTAAAGTAATTTATAATAAATTACCCTCTCAAAGTTAGCAGTTACCTTGGTGACACCGATCGCTCCAACATTCTCCCCGAAGGTGTTTGTCCCATTTCCGGAGCCCCACAGTCCGGCCAGCACGGTGCCCAACCCTTCAGTTCCCAGTCCTCGATTTATAGCATGAAGAGGAGGAGGTGGTGCAGCTAAAAAGGAAACAGATTTAAATATAACAAACAAAACAAAAAGAGTACCTCCAAAAGAATTATGTAAAAAAAAATTGTGAATAAATAAACATTTTTGTATTTTTTATTTTGTATAACTTATTTGTAACATTAAGATGTGTTTAGACCGATTAATAATAATAATAAATCTTACGAGAGTTACCCATAAAATGTATTATTAATAAATAAAATAATAATAAAAAAAAAACGGTAATGGTTCAAACATAAAAGGGGTTTTAACTTATGTTTTATCGTTCCTCTCGCTCGCACAAACCAATATTTTCAAAGATTTATCAAGTCTATAAGTACATTTGAGAAATGAAGTCTATTAACATTCTAGGAAATACAACTACAGACAATGAGGTGTATCACTAACTTTTTATCACGATAGGATGGTACCCCTAATATAACTGTCAGTTGCATAAAAAAACTTTTTATTACGAAATTTATTATTTTCTGGATATTATGCCTAAGTGAGCAGCTTTTTAGTGTACAGATCGATATTTCTAAGCGAAATCAAAGATGTGGCGATCTCAAAATTGCCGTTCTATTAATTCAACCTTTTTTCCTTATAAAGACGGTATGCGCTCTCTTAATTCGTCTTTTAAGGTAGGTAACGTTATGTTAAAATGTTTTTTTCTGTTATAAAAATAAAAAACTACAAAAACTTAAAAAATGATGCGATATTGGTGTAAAACAAAGTACCATTGCCGCTAGCGACATCTACAAAAAGCTTTGTCTGATACACCCCATTGGGACATATTTTCACTTTGATATACCTAATAATGCGTAAACGGCCAATAAAAGTAAAGTGTGACCTTGTCACACTCTCCAGTATTTAGGTATTTATCACGATAGATATTGTGTGGTTTTATTTATTTATAAACTCTTTATTGCACAAAATAACTTAAAAACTAGTGTACAAGGGCGAACTTAATGCCTTCCGGCATTTTATAACAGCTAAGCTTTGGGAGGAAGGAGGAATGCGGGTGCATTAAGATAAATACAATTACTTAAGAATAATTAAACACTATTACATTAATACTTACATGATATATAATTAAAATAATATATATAATAAACATAAATATATATTATGTATGAATATATAAACCTAACTAGTAGATAGGTACTCGTATTATATTACATATGTACAATTTACGATAAAATATTAAGAAAATAAATAAATATTATTGTATGGAATAGTACATAAAATAAAAATAAATATCTCTGGTTCGTAGATTTCACTAGCTGTGGATAAGATCTAGGTACTTACGGATATTTAGGGATTCACGGAGCACTGGATTAGAACAGTTTTTACACTTATTTCTTGTTTTAACTAATTTAAATTGATAAAATAACGAGAGCGCGCTAATTCTTCATAATTTTTAGACTGTCCCTTTTTTGTTCCGGGCAACACCGTTAGATGGCGTTGCCGCGTTATCGTGGTTTTGTTTTGTTTTTTTTTTTTTTTTTTTTTTTTTTAATACTGGACACGACATGTGACATCGCGCCCACCTGATGGTAAGCAGTACGCGAGGTCCAAGAATGGGAGCAACTGACGCCGGTCACCACGACCGACATCAGTCTCTACCACTATGCCGGCCTAACAAGATGCTTTTTCACACTTCGCTTGAAGGACTCCAGGTCCAGGTTGGATTGGATAAAAGAAAATGGATAGGACTCAGCTAGTTTCCCAACAATTATAATGGGTTCAACCAAGCCTAAAAAATATTGCTCTCTTTGGAATTACATGTAGTACTTATATAATCACAGTTTGCAGGTATTTAAAGGTTAGTTACTAAGATAGTTAAGTAAAAACAATTTACTTCGAATTAAGCAAATCGACCCTATAATGAAAGCAGTCTGTGCCAAGGACGGAATACGACGCAATAGAAAACTATAGTCGGAACCAAACGAAGTTCCACTAGATGTAAACAATATAATTCGGTAGTAGGCTCGGTTGTAAGAATGCTTTCCTTGAAATTCTAAAAGGGTTGCAGTTCGAACCCCGATAGCCATAGATTTACAACACCACTATCTCGAGCCTCCGAGAGCATATTAAACCTTCGGTCTCGGTTCTACAAATACCACCAACCCATTTGGCCAGCGTGGTGAGTGTTGGCCAAATTCTCCAGTAATATGTACCAGAGAGGACCCCGTAAAATATGTATTCTTTACTAATATGGTCTAGGAGCTGAGATGATGTGATGATGAATGAACGAGGTACAGGAATATCCGACTAACACTTTTCTAGCATTTAATCCTGCAAACACGTTAAAAAACTTAATTACAAGTTGGCCTTTTTGTATTTATTGGAGGTAAGAGTTTCTCGACGCCAAAACAACTTGTTGAGGAGTTAAATACTTCGATTCCCGGTTGGGACTTAATAATTTATTTGTGATATTTCTCAAGTTTGGTAGCTAGAGACATCGACGAGCTTGCCACTTGTCATGATGGGCTTATAAGTAAAGTTGGCTAAATGTGAAACAGCTTCATTAATTAAAATAAATCTCTCTCGCAAAGGATATAGTCGTGATACTTTACTTTTTTTCTATAGGGGTATATTGAATAGTAGCGCAAGACTGATCACAAATAATATCTATGGACATTAATATAAGTCCCGTCCACGTGGAATGGTGGCAAGAACGCTGACTGCATTTCACCGCTGAATTGCAATGCCGATTCTTTTGGCAAAGAAAAAACCGGCCCTCTTGTAACCGGAGGAGACGACAAGACGCAGTGTAAACAACGTTAGCTACCAACTATAGAACTATCTGTATCAGTCTGAATATTGTTTATCTTTTGACAAGATTCGAGTTGTATATATTGTAGGCTGTATAAATCAGCTTACGAGCTTCAAGCTTACTGAACCTTGACTATTATTAAATGCATCGTGCTTCATACACGTGTCAGTTACTTACGCAGCCCATACACCTACACAATATTTGCTATGTTCGACTTAAAAGCAAATCTTGTTTTTTTTTGCCGAAGTTTGTATGAAAACCATAGACAAACGCCAAGTCGAACAGCTTTCAGAGTGAAAAAGCGCTTAAAGCGACAAGTGATATACAGGGATTATGGCGCAATAAAATTTAAGTTGTTTTTTTAAAATTTGTGATCAGTTTGCGTAACCTTTCAATACTACCCCTATAGAAAAAAAGTAACGTATCACTAGCGACCAAACTAGAGAAATATCACAAATAAATTATTAAGTCCCGACCGGGAAACGAACCCGGTACCTGTGCTTCTAAATTTATAGATTTAACCGCTAGACCACGGAGGCAGACCCCCATCCAATATAATGTGTAATAATAATTATTGTTTAATTGCATTAATTAAATTATAATGTTGAATAAAATAGACAGTAAATACCAGAATGTACTATTTTGACAATCAATCATTGCGTAATCTTTCAATACTACTCCAATACATCAATATAATGTGCAATCAATAATATTGTTTAATGTTAATATTTTATAATTTTGACCAAAACTGACAGTAAACACCCAAATGTACAATTTTGACAATCAATCGTTGCGTAATCTTTCAATACTACTCCAATTTGTTGCACAGCAATTTGATGCGAATATTTATAATAGCTTTATTAACCATAGTTTACCACTTTATTTTTGTATTTAAAACCTTTGTTTTACTTAGTTGTAGCTCTTCGGCGGTACTTGTGGACGGGACAGGCGCGCCATATCTACTATTAACTGCTATTATTACTACTTTTATCCTTGTATAATAATATATAATAAAAAAATAAAATAAAAAATTTAAACAAAAAATATATATATTAAAATACCTACATCTATACACTTGACTATACATTGTTTGACTGGTTCTTCCCTATACTTTATAATACTACTATATTTATAAAAAAAAAAAAAAAAAAAAAAAAAAAAAAACAATAATTATATCTTTTATGTAGGTAATTGTATATTAAAATTAAATATAAGATGGTTAATTAAAATTGTCAGTCTAATAACGATATGAATTCATTATACGTAATGAAATAAATTAACTGTAAAACGTGTGGTAACCCTTGCGAGTATCTGTCAAAACTATTATCTGACATTCTGCCGCGTTCACAGGTGGCGCTGGAGGCCTATAGTTGTAATGTTTTCATTTGTTGTTGCTTTTGTTAGTTGTATTGTGTATTTGTAAAGTAGCTTATACCTTTCTATTCTGATATTTTACGTATTCTTCTTCTCAGTTGTTTATTTTGCTTTCAATGAAGTTTGTATATAAGATACTTTTATCATTTAACTCTGTAACTGTAAGTATTACTTTTAGTCATAGTTCTCATTAATTTTTAGGTTTTAAGTATTGTTAATATTATTATTTAAATTTCTTAAACATATAATGTATCATAATTGAATGTAGTTTGACATGTTGTGGTCACCTGTTACTGGGGTACCATTCACTAATGTTTTTTTTTACTGTTTTCTTCTATTGATAGAATTGGATTCAATGTGTACTCTGTTGGTGATCCTAATTAAATAAATAAATAAATACATTCAATATAATGTGCAATCATTATACTCCGAGAGCGTACAGCGACCTGCGCGTCCAGTATAATAATGCGTTTAGGATCCTGATGGGGCTGCCGAGGTTCTGCAGTGCCTCGGGTATGCTTGCTGATTCGATGACTGACAGTTTTCAAACAATTATGCGCAAAAGATTTGCGTCTATGCTGTGTCGCATGAGAACCAGTATCAACAGGCTCCTAAACGTATTGGCAGATCGGTGGGAATCTCCGCTGCTGGAGCGCTGGATGAAGCTGCATAGTAGACAGACTCCAGTAGCGGATAGTTTAAAATAAATTATTAGTTATACTAAATATAGATTAAGTTAAATTGTTACTAACAATTTATGGATATAAAGTCCGAAATAAATATTTATTATTATTATTAATAATGATTAATGTTATTATTTTATAATTTTGACTAAAACGGACATTAAACACCAAAATGTACTATTTTGACAATCAGTCGTTGCCTAACCTTTCAATACTACTCCAATACATTCAACACTACTTCAATATAATGTGCAATCATTAATGTTACTATTTTATAATTTTGACGTTAGCTAGGCTATGCTTGGCTACAAGGACTAACACTGCTGTCAATGTACTATTTTGACAATCAGTCGTTGAGTAATCTTTCAATACTATACATTCAATATAATGCAACCATTTCCTACATTTTGTTTCAATTGGAATCCCATTAAAGATGCTGGGACATATAGTTCATACAAAAATAGTTACCACACATTCTGGCTGTAGTAGGGTAATAGCTGATAGACTCGACAGTACAAGCCAGCACTCCAGCTAACATCCCAAGGACTCCAGCCACACTCACGGTCGGAACACCCCATTGGCCTGTGAGAAAAAAATAAAATACTTTAGTTTTTGCACGGACATGTCAAGTACAAGTTTTTTTTTTAACAGTGGATATTGTTAAGTCAAAAGTGGTGTTGTTTTGTTTAATAATGTGCTACAATGTGAATAATTATAGTAAACGATAAATTGGACACTATATGGGGCACAAGTTACAGTTTTTTTTTGCTGTTTTCTCGCGCTGTCAACCCGACGTATTCGGGCTATAATGCCGCGAGTGCATCAAATTCTACAACATCTGGAATTTAATGATAACTCATTAAAAAAAAACTTTTTACGACAGACATAGCTGTATAGGCTACTCGTAGATCTCTTTGTCTTTAACATCTCATTTATCACCCAACGGATGAATGAACCAAAAAAGGGAGTCTTTCTCACTATTTTACACGGACATGTCAAGTGCGAGTTTTTGTTTTGTAAATTACTTTACTGTGGATATTGTTAGTCAAAAATGGTGTTGTTTTGTTTATTAATGTGCTACAATATAAATAAGTATAAAACGATAAATTGGACTGTTGCAGTGTTTTGGCAATAATGACTCCAAAAAGAGCATCAGATTCTGCAACAACTGGAATTTGATGATCAGTATCATCACGACCGTTTCCCTTCCGGGGTGATCAGAAACCACGGTTATAAATAAGCGGATTCACATTCAGCCAACTTTACTATACGCCAATGATGACAAGTAATACCACAAATAAATTAAATATTAATTAAATGTATTTATTAACATTAATAAATATTTTTGTTTCCCGACCAGGAATCGAACCCGGTACCTCCAAGTCTAACTCCACGGACTTAACCGCTAGACCACGGAGGCAGTTTGATGGTATTGTAATTTGATGATAAAATAAATAATGTAATTACGACAGAAATGGCTATAAAGTCTAGATCCTTTTGCCTTCCATATCTCATGTCTGAATGGTGTCAACTATTTGGGGGAATAGAACAACAACAACAAATAATAGATAATAATAATACTTGGGCTTAGGTTTCATTAGGTAATACAAAGATTCCTCTCGCATTAAAATCAATGTTTAGTTAAACTATTGTTTTATAATAGTTAACAACTACATTACCTGGATATGGAACCCGGAACCACGGCGCATCTTCGATGATTTTGAGCTTGAGATCAGTACGCGCGGCGTGACCTTCCGGAAATTGGTCAGTCGCAGTCAGAATTAAACAAATAGCCCACATTATCATTATTGTTAGAAGTACCTGGCAAAACAAACTCTATTTAATTTGAATATTGCATAGGGGCGGTGGTGGCTCGGTTGTAAGAACGCGGTCCTTAAATCCTACAAAAGCCGGTTCAAACCCACCCGGCATGTACCAATGAGAAATACATTTTTTTTACGTAAATTTGTCATAGATTTACAACACCACCGTTCCCGTGCCTCGGAGAGCACGTTAAGCCGTCGGTCCCGGTTCCACTAATACCAACTTGTGGGATCATTGATAAATTATCATTAAAAACATTGATATCATATCCTCGCCTAGCCGTCTGCGACAGTGGCGAGTGTAGGTCAAGTTCTCCAGATATATGTTCTGGAAGGCCCATCTCCAGCATGGGGGTTTAGGACACTGTGTAAAAGTTGGAGCTTCCTTTTTGCCATTTATCGAGCCGGCGTAGTGTTAAGAACTGAAGTCAGTTGCATGGGTGTCTCAGAACTCCAGTAGTAGAGGCCTGGACGGCGTGTTCTAGAGGTTCGTAATACAGTTTGAGAATATCGCAATAAAAATGTACTAGGAGTGTTGCTTCAATTAATAAAAAGTACAAAAAAAAAAAGAATTATAAAATTTGCCGCCAATTCTAGTTCGGTGGGAAGCCGTCGTAGCGCTACTAAAATTAGGACACTTTTCTTCTATGGAGTTACGCTTCTTCTTGTATTATGTTCATTGCAGTGCTTGCCGTAGGCTGGCCTTGAAGAGCGAGGTCGCGCCACTCATTATATTTTTTTAACAAAAATTTCTTAGCCAATGTCTAAGCAGTTAAGGCTTTGCCAATATACTGGTGAGCTGAGAAGAAGTCTTTCATTTACCTGACCATCAGCCGCCACAAGGAGCACATAAACTTACAGGAAATAGTTTGAAGAGAGGAAACCAGACCACAGTACAGCCCGAGCCTCGTTTCCATGACAACGTCGGGACATTCACCCCACCCATACACTGGGAGAATATCGTGAGCAGAATAAATGTGCTGTGGAATAAATAAAGGCTTTGTTAAATTACTGCCTACATTTTATTGAATAAACGATTCAATCGTTTCTTTAGTTTTCCTGTACACTTTTTTTACAAGACTTTTAGGAAATAAAAATACAGACATTTTGGAGATACTCGTATATTAATCATAGATTTCTATTAATAAAATATAGGAAAGACGCTATAAATGTTTGTGATATTTGATAACCACATCGTTCCTGAAGAAACAGAATAAAACACCATTTTAAATAACTGTGTATTTATTTAAGTTATAATGTATATGATGTATTTGTACTCGTATGTATAGTTTATGTGTGTAGGTATAATGTGTAGATATTAGAATTAGTTAAGTAATTTATTAACTGTATCATAAAAAAATTCTTATTTTTTTCATCCTGCCATCACCTTACTCGATCCTCAAGGTTAGCTGGTAAAAATGCCTTATGGCATTATAGCTCGTCTCTGTACTATTTTTAAGTGCATTAAAGAATTTAAATAAATAAATAAATAGTTGTTCTCTGTCTAAAATTAGGTATAATGTCCAAAATGTCCGTAAATTTATTTCTAGAAAGTTGATCCAATTAAATTATATTTATTAAGTAGGCATAGTACAAAAAGAGATGTATTCTGCGCTTTTACAAGTATTTTTTTACAATATTGATATAAAAAAAAAAGTATAATATGTAGTTTATCAACCATCTAGTTTCCGTAACACAAGCCTCGTAGCTTACCACGGAAATTAGATGGCGCTGTGTGATTGTCTGGAAATATTTAATATTTATTATTATTATTACAAATGTGAAAATAGCTTTATCTGTATGTATGTAATACTATATCATTTTATAGTACATATTGTTGTATCTGGAAGTTTGGTGAAGTTAGCTCTTAGACGTATCTTAAACTAGTAGATAGATAGATAGATAAATTCTTTATTGCACAGAAAATAATACATTTTACATTACATAGGCGAGCTTAATGTCTAAAACATTATCCAACAGCTAACCTTTGGGAGATGTGAGCAGGGATTGTAAGGTGCATGAACGCTAATATTTGAGATAAAGAGATTTATTGAGTTAAAACTTATAACTAAAAAAGAAGAACGATATTAAATCTATAATAGAAATAATAAATATAATAAATATTTCCAGACAGGTCACACAGCGCCATCTAATTTCCGTGGTAAGCTACGAGGCTTGTGTTACGGAAACTAGATGATTGATAAACTACATATTATAATTTTTTTTTTGTAAATATATACATATTATACATATAAACATCCAGACCGAGACAAATTATACAATGTACAACTTGCCCCCGGTGGGAATCGAACCCACGACCTCCCGAGTTCACGGCAACGTTTGTTACCACTAGACCACGGAGGCGGTCGGAGGGCGGAAATACATACAATACATAGAAATAGTCATTAAATATTGACATCAGACCCTCGCCATCGCTTAAGGTGATTTTCGAGGCACGGGAGCGGTAGTTTTGTAAATCTATGACAAACTCATTGGTATATGCCGGGGATTTGAACCGACCTTCGCAGGATTTTAAGAAAAGCGTTTTCACAAACGAGCCACCACCACCGCTCCACCCATTACTATGGCTCAGTATAACTTGCCTCACTTTATACCCTTGCGTACTTCATTTCTAGCAATGAGGTTTATTTCTAGGCATTATTATTCTAATGCTGTAAAAAATATAAATGCTTGTAGCAATAATGTTGTGCATAACATACATAAATATGGATTATTGCCTGTTTGCGGTCCAACCATTATTACCACTTTGGATTAGTACATATGTTTTGAAAATTGTGTTGATTTAATTAGTTCTGACTGTATCCAAGTTGTTTTGAGAGAACCAATGGAAATAAATTATTTTGATTTGATTTGATTTGAAATGATATATACGTTTATTTTAACAATACTAGTACTGTTCTTTGTCTGCAAACATGTGCCAATTAGAAAAAAACAGTATCCAAATTCGCAACTTAATACTCTGTTTTTTTCTGCTATTAAATTGGGGTTAAACATCAACAAAACATTGCAGGTTGAAACTGAATTATAGGGTAGGGGAAAATTATGAAGTCTGCGATCGTGTTTTCAGCTTGAAGCTAGATTTTAAACCGAAATGTGTGTTGGCTTTGCTTTGAGGTCGGCGCACGTTGCAATTATCATTAAAGTGTTTGCAGACTATTCTGAACATAAAATCGTATAGTATATATATAATAATAATAAATAATAAATATTTCCAGACAGGTCACACAGCGCCATCTAATTTCCGTGGTAAGCTACGAGACTTGTGTTACGGAAACTAGATGGTTGATAAACTACATATTATACTTTTTTTTTGTAAATATGTACATATTATACATATAAACACCCAGGCCGAGACAAATTATACAATGTACAACTTGCCCCCGATGGAAATCGAACCCACGACCTCCTGAGTTCAAGGCAACGTTTGTTACCACTAGACCACGGAGGCGGTCAAATATTAGGTTACGTCAAGTTAACTTTTTATTTTTTTGTAATTATTATTGTACCTACTCCTAGATTTATTTTTGATCTCTCTCTTGTCCCAAAGGTCGACTGACAGAGAATGCCTAACGGCATTAAGCTCCGCCTTTTGAACTATTGTGCAATAAAGTTTTTAAATAAAATAAATAAATATTTGTTGTTACAATAAAATATAAATGTGATATCGGTTGCAATTTGTTAAAACTTAATTTAAGAATAACTCCCGTTCACTACAAACGACGCAAAACCAAAACTTTGCAAAATTCAACGGATTTAAACCCTTATTTTAAAGTTATTAAAGGCTATATTGCTATCTAGGACATTTAGAAACGATATGCAGGCCTGTTAGGAATAAATTCAGCAATTAATTAATGACAAATCCACATGACCTATTTCTGTTAAAACGTATTAGTGTAAAAATATGACATAAAACCTACAGACAGGATTAACATAACTGTTAAAATAAATGTATATATAATTATATTTTTTACAGCATTAGAATAATAATGCCTAGAAATGAAGTACTCAAGGGTAAAGTGAGGCAAGTTATACTGAGCCATGGGTGGAGCGATGGTGGCTCGTTTGTGAAAACGCTTTTCTTAAAATCTTGCGAAGGTCGGTTCAAATCCCCGGCATATACCAATGAGTTTGTCATAGATTTACAAAACTACCGCTCCCGTGCCTCGAAAAGCACCTTAAGCGATGGCGAGGGTCTGGTGTCAAAATTTAATGACAATTTCTTAACGATTCCACAAGTCAACTAGTCAGAGTTGGTATTAGTGGAACCGGTCGGTCCCGGTCTGGCGGTAATGATAATGATTTGATGGTAAAAGCAAGCGGCACGCTTGCTGGCCGAACATGAACTCATTTTGATGCTTGATGATGGTGAAAACACGCGACGCGCTTGATAGCCGAACGTGTACTCATGCATGCTTGGTAATGGTGAAAACACGCGACGCGTTTGATAGCCGAACGTGAGCTTCATACTGACATTAGCACAGCAACGTTATTTATAAGTCCTTGTAAGAAAAGCTTCGAATAAATAAACAATTTGAATTTGAATTGAATTTGAGCTTGGTGATTTGCTGGATTTAATAGTGAGGACACGCGGCGCGCTTGATAGCTAATAGTGAACTATTGAGACAAGTGCAGACCGTGACAGACAAGTCCTAAATTTGTCCACACAGTGTTTGCGGTGAAATCGTACAAGGACTCTTTAGGCTCTGTAGTAATGCGAACGATGTGTTGTTTTATAATAAACGTAAACGTAAGAAATTGATATATTTTTGTCTTACCCAGCTGCGATGCCCCAGTGTTGCGCAGCTGCCTCTGCAGCGTGGTCAAACAGTGTCAGTCCTACCAAAGTTACCGTGGGTACTATTGTTAAAGGAGTCACGAATCGCAGTACTGAGCCTATCACCCCGAAATATCCTGCAACAATAATAACCAAATATTGTCATCAAGGCGCGGTGGTGGCTCGGTTATACGAACGCTTTATTTAAAATCCTACAAAGACGTTTCAAACCCCCCCCCCCCCCCCCGGCATGTACCAATGAGAAATCAAATCTTCTTACGTACATACGTTACGTACGTTCTGGAAGGCCCATTTCCAGCAGTGGAGGTCTAGGACGCTGTGTTCTAGGGGCTATAATAATGAAATAATGAATGATTTGTGACCCAAGCATGCGCGCTGACGGCCAAGAAGTCCCCCTTATGTCCTCCTTCCACCCTTCAGGGCACCACGCTGGATCTACAGCCCAGCATCAACATTATTGTGGTAAAAATACGCTCAGACCTTAACCATTATATTATATTATTATTTTATTATATGTACTGGAATCTCCAACAGTGGATGTCTAGGACGCTCTGTTCTAAGGGTTGTAAAATTAATGATGAATTATTATCAATATCCGAACCAGTTTAAAGCCGATGAGGCTTTGGTCATTAGCTATAAGAGTCCAGGTTTCAGCAGCATACAGGAATATGGAGAAAAGGATACTGGGGATAAGTCCTATATTTCGTATTGCTAGTTGAATTTAAATGTTCCTTAGAGAATTTCCGATGAGAAGCGCAAACTGTTCTGTTAAAACATTATTCAAACTGGAATTGCATCGGGCTGCCATATCTAGGTCAAAATGAACTACACAATGAGAAGTATTAACAATCTCATCACGAACTTTGGATAGTTACTGTTGTTGAATCGATTTCAGCCTATGAATGAACATGTCACTAACTTTTGAAAGCTCGTTATAAATTGTTCAGTGCATTTTGACTAGAGAAAGGAAAATAGTGAAGTCGGTGGTTGCTTTTAAAAATATGTATAAAATGTCTTTGTTGGCATCTCAACTGCTATTATTGAATACTTTATTGCACTTTACTTTTAAAGCATGTACACTTCACCAAGGAAGCTGACAGGCGCATTCAACTAGGATGGGCTGCATTCGGGAAGTTACGCCACATCCTGCTATCCAACATACCACAGTGTTTGAAAACGAAAGTTTTCAACCAATGCGTTCTTCCAGTATTGTCGTACGGAACAGAAACGTGGACACTGACAGTGGGTCTGGTCCACAAGTTTAAGGTCGCTCAGCGGGCTACAGAGAGAACTATGCTCGGTATTTCTCTGATGGATAGAGTCCGAAACGTAGACATCCGTCAGAAAACTAAAGTTACCGACATAGCCTTCAAAATTAGTAAGTTGAAGTGGCAATGGGCCGGACATGTCTGTCGCAGAACCGATGACTGGTGGAGTAAACGAGTTCTGTAGTGGAGACCACGTACAGGAAAACGCAGAGTGGGAAGACCCCCCGCCTGATGGACAGATGACATGAAAAAGGTCGCTGGTGGGGGCTGGATGAGGGTGGCAAAAGATTGTGTGAAATGGCGAGCCTTGGAGGAGGCCTACATCCAGCAGTGGAGAGACATAGGCTGATGATGATGATGTACAAAGGCGAACTTAAAGCCATTTCAGTTTTTTCTACCAGCTTTTATGTATTATGTGTATGTATTTATAATATATATATTTAAGTATATACGAGTATTTATTGCTATTATTAGTTATTATACATTTTTTCCTTTTAACTCTTCATCCCACAATATTTTTTGTCGTTCTCCCAAAGGTTAGCTGTTAGAGAATACCTTTAAGGTATTAAGTTAGCCTATAATACAAATTATAAATATAATACAAATTATAAATATAATACAAATTATAAATATAATACAAATTATAAATATAATACAAATTATAAATATAATACAAATTATTATACATAATAATTTAGTACATACTCCTGTGTGGCTCCGGGCTCTCCCTTCATCTTTTGTTGGAACTCTTTTCGACAACAAATGTTTCAGCACCATAACCAGCCTACGTCTAGGAGCTCCTTGCACTTTTCCACATCGCTGCCAATGTGGAGACAACGTCGGGGCACTCGGCCACCACGGCCTTTCCTGCAGCAAGAGCACAGGTCGCATCCCAAGGCACGCCTGTCTCAATGACGTCATTCGTCGGGCCCTTGTGTCTGTGGGTTCGCCAGCAATATTAGAACCCAGTGGCATGGCCCGCGACGATGGCAAGCGGCCCGATGGAATGACGTTGGTTCCATGGAGGATAGGTTTGCCTTTAGTGTGGGATGCCACCTGTGTGGACACCCTGGCGCCTTCCCACTTGTCCTTGACCTCTAAGGACCCAGGCGCTGCTGCATTACAAGCAGAGAACCTCAAGCGGCGGAGATACACTCAGGAGATGTGTTTTTGCGCCGTTTGGAGTTGAAACTCTCGGGCCGTGGGGACCAAGTGCACACGAAATATTCAAGGCGTTGTCAAAACAGCTCGTCAACACCTCGGGAGACAAAAGGGCTGGGCAATATTTGGGCCAAAGAATCAGTATTGCCATTCAACGTGGCAATGCTGCCAGTATTCTTGGCACTTTGCCCATTGGCAGCGATTTGGAGCAAATTTTTTATTTATAATAATTTTTATTTTGTGTTTTCTTCATTTTAGTTTTTAGTTATATTTTTATTTATTAATTAGGTTTATTTTTATTATTAGTAATTTATGTTTTAAGATGTAAGTTTTAAGTTTAATTAATATTTTATTATTTTTTAAAATCATTGTACCTTATTTCCTTCGAATAAAGGTTTTATATCATTATAAATTACGGACAAAAAAAATTAGTACATATTTTATTTTAGATATTTATTGTGCAATAAAATTTTTTTTAGTTTACTTTACTTTTTTTTCATTTTCGGTAACTTCTAATTGACCATTTATGTTACCATTTATTTTTTCCAATTTTGTTATAATAAATAAAATATAGAGAGCACCAGAATTGTTTTAGCATTAGCATCGTCTTGATGGGAATGAAAAACTGTAACCGCTTCGACACGTTTATTTATTTAATTTTATATCTATTTATAATACAATAGAAATATAGTAACTTACAATTTTTTACTGATACATAAATTAAAAACGTGTTAAAATAATTCAATTTAAATATAACTAATACAAATAAGAGAACAAGCTAGTATATAGGATTCGAACCCATAACGACCACGTCTAAATCTACGCTCCTAACTGCTAGACCACTGAGGCGGTCTGTGTAAATATGGTAAAATATTCATAAAGTCAGAGATAAATATTTCAATATTCAAGAGTCTTCGAATTAATGATAAGAAAAAAATGAATTTAAGAACAAAGTAGGAATTTTATTAAGATCGAGGATGACGCAATCTTATGAAATGAAATGAAATGAAATAGACCATATAGACTAATATCTAAAGGTTTGGATATTTAGTTTCCTGTCTCCAGATCTTTCCGTCAGCTTGAAAAATATATTTATTTATTTATTATTCGGAAAACTAACAGTTATTCTTACATCTAGTAGTAACACAATTGTTTAACTCATGAACCAACAAAGTTTCCACTAAAACTATTGTTATTACAAATTTACATTTAGTTATAACTACTATACAGAAAAAATAGGTAGGTATGTGTTTTTTTGTTTTATTACTCCTTGTTTTATCAGAGTACCTAAAATCACACAATCCCAAAAAAAAAGTATATAGATAGTGTTATGTATTGTGTGTGTTTTTATAAGTATTTTATTTTGAATTTTATAATGCCAACTGTCAGCAGGATTTGTCTAATAAACGTCTTAAACTAAAAAGCTGTATTTTTCAGATAGGTCGTCACTGATATAAAAACGTTCCCGCAAAACCAATCGAAGTCATGTAGCTGCACCAACAGTCGCGAACTAGCAGGCGTCAAGACCGCTTAATATTAATATTTATATCGAGTGAAACTAGTCTTTTTTATGCATTGTGACAGAACTCCCGATAAATACCGCATGTGACATTTTGCTTGAGAATTGACCGCCAAAGTTGGTAGGTACACTTAGCAAGTAATAACTTACCCAAAACCATTTGAGCCAAAGCGGCGACTGCTATAGCACCCGAAAGCTCGCACATTCTGGCCATCCAAAGCTGCTGTCTGTCAGTCACCGGCAGATTACTGATGACGTCATCGGCAGGACAGCGCCAGGCCGGCAGCCCTAAGATCGCCAGCGTCGGCACCAAAAACGAAATAGTACCTCCTTGCACTATGGGAAGACGACAGCCAAATGTCGCTTGCAACCACGTAATCAAACCTGAAGGGATAATGGAGTATATTAAGCGTAAACTAATAATAATAAATTGTTATTTAAACAGTAAAAAATAGTTACAATATTAAAAACATTTAACGAAATTAAACTATTTAAACTTTCCCGCATATTCATAATAGTTTTTATAATTTTAACGGGTCTTTACGCGATTTACCTTAGAGACATATTTCTCCCGAGGTTTCAGCCAAGTTGCATTGGCCGTGGTCACGAGACGACTGGAGCTGCGCGGTGGACTATCGTACATACTGGGCGGTAGATGTAAACCTACCCACTTATCACTTTAAGAGTTTTTTTAGAAATCACGACGCTCACAATATTCTTGGCAACACCGGGCGATTTATCCCGGCATTGATGATATACCTATTGATTACTGGATTCCACGATGAAGATAGCTTATAACCCCCCGTCTTGATTGAAATTTTTGTGTTTCTTTATTTCGATTGCTTTACGTACTATTTTAGAGTAATAACGACGATCGGTGGAGAGTATCATCGGGTTATTCAGCTCATCTGATATCTTGATCGTGGAATCCAGTAATCAATAGGTATTGGACGCCGGGATAAATCGCCCGGTATCTCCAAGGATATTGTAATTGTCGTGTGTCGTGATTTCTAAAAACTCTTAAAGTGATAAGTGGGTAGGTTTACAATTTACATCTATGTACGAGACTAAGCCGCGCAGCTCCAGTCGACCCGTGACCACGGCCAATGCAACTTGGCTGAAACGTCGGGAGATATATGTGTCTATGTGAATCGCGTAAAGACCCGTTAAAATTGTAAAAACTAACATGATGGTAATGTACAATAAACGTTGTTAATAATTTTCGTAAAAAAACTTGTCATGCAAAACAAATCTTTAAGCACACTGTACTTTGCACAAACGTCATTCGAGCCAAGTTGTGTTAAATCGCCCGATTCTCATATTTTATATATTTTTTATTTATATATAAACTCTTTCTTTATTGCACAAAAAAAACATAAAAGTAATGTACAAGGGCCTTTTGGAATTTTATAACAGCTAACCTATGGGAGTGTGGTAGAGGATTGCGGGGTGCATTATTATAAATATACAATTACATACAATACATAATAATCGTTACATACTATTACTTAAATACATAAATATATGCGCAAATATAACGCATAAGGGTAGGTATGGAAGAAAGCATAGGGACAAAAATAAAGAAAGGCATGCTCTGATGGTTCGGGCATGTCGAAAGGATGAATAAAGAGAGATTGACGAACCAGATATATAATGCGAAAGTTGTGGGTAAAAGATGTCTTGGCAGACTAGTGTTTTCACTGCGGATGGGAAGTATGATAACGATGTTGAAAGAACAGTGAATGCGGGAAATAATGTCAACAGTGCCGTGAGAATCTCTGATTGCCAGTCAAAATGTCAGTGACAAAGCTCGACTCGCCATACACAAAGCCATGCTTGTACCAACACTTATGTATGGAAGCGGTGTATATGTCAGAATACGCATGAGAGTAGAGTTAATGCAGTCGAAATAAGGTCGTTGCGTCGGATATGCGATGTCACTTTGACGGACCATGTACTAATGACGAAATACGCAAAAGGGTAGATATGAAAGAAAGCATAGGGACAAAAATAAGGAAAGGCATGCTCCAAAGTATAATGCCAGAGTATAATGCGAAAGTTGTGGGCAAAAGAGGCCCTGGCAGAACAAGACTTACCTACCACGATCAAATAAATAAAACAATAGCCGAAGGTGCAATAAAAAGCCATCGAAACAAAAGAGCATGTATGAAGAGGGATGAGTGTCTAAGAAGCGAAAGAGGTATGTCGAGATCGTGACAAGTGGCGCTCAATTGTCTCTACCTACCCCGCAAGGGATTTGGCGTGAAGATATGTATGTATGTATAAATATATACATAAGAATTTATCACTGTTTCAATATCAACATTTGTTTTATTTGTTATTATTATTTGTACATGAATTAGATGCAGTTTGTCGAAGGATTCTTGACACAACAATTACCTACACGTGTAAAAACATTTATCCAGATTACCGTGCTGTCAATATTTACCTACACCAAAGACATTAAATTTATAACAAGATGGGGCAAGAAACCAAACGGTATGAGAATTAAAGCTAGGACAAACGTGTCAGAATTGTTTAGTCTATGACACATACTCGATCGTACATACATATACCTCCTTCGCTTCTTCGACATTCATCAACCTCTTTATACATGCTCATTTGTTTCGATGGCTCTTTAATGCACCTTCAGCTATGGTTTTTTTTTATTTATTTGAACGTGGTAGCTGAGTCTTGTTCTGCCAGGGCCTCTTTTGCTCTCAACTTACGCATTATACTCTGGTTCCTTTAACATGCCTATCGGAGTATGCCTTTCCTTATTTTTGTCCCTTTCTTTTGCGTATTTCGTCATTAGTATATGGTCCGTCTCATTGGTACATGCCGGGTGGGTTTGAACCGACCTTTGTAGGACTTAAGGTACGCGTTCTTACAACCGAGCCACCACCGCACTTTTCTTACGTACATTTGTCATAGATTTACAACACCACCGTTCCCGTGCCTCGGAGAGCACGTTAAGCCGTCGGTCCCGGTTCCACTAATACTAACTTGTGAAAACGTTAATAAATTGTCATAAAAAAAATTACATCATATCCTTGCCAAGCCGTCTGGCCAGCGTGGCGAGTGTAGGCCAAATTCTCCAGATATATGTTCTGGAAGGCCCATCTCCATCAGTGGAGGTCTAGGACACTGTGTTCTAGGGGCTGTAATGATGATATGATCCGTCAAAGTGACATCGCATATCCGACGCAACGACCTCATTTCTACTGCATTAACTCTACTCTCATGCGTATTCTGACATATCCACGTCTCGCTTCTATACATAAGTGTTGATACAATATTAAAATATTTGCTTTTTATTTAATTCCACGTAGTATATACATACATATACATCTAAATACACATACTATATACAATAATTATTTATATAAAAAGTAAAGTTAAGTATCATCACGACCGTTTCCATTTAGCGGTGGTCAGAACCCACGCTTATAAATAAGCGGATTCACATTTAGCCAACTTTACTATAGGCCAATTATGGCAAGCTGGTCGATGTCTCCAGCGTACTAAACTCAAGAAATGTAAGCTGTTATAGTAATGCAAGTAGAAGGTCATTCTTAAAAAAAGTTTAGAATTTGACTTAAATAAAATACCCTGTATATAGACAGACAAATATTTTACAATTATAATATTAGTATACATTGTTTCTTCTCTCCATGTTTGTTCAGAAAATAAAAACAACATACCAGTAACAAATATCATAGTTGATATGATATTGGATCTATCTGGATCAGTTTCTGCCATACACAGCGCCGGGCACAGGATGAAAGGAATCGCTACTATGGCTCCTATCATTGTTAGGTAATGCTGTAAACAAGGAATGTATTTATTTTAAAAGTAAAAAAAGTAAAGTATCATCACGACCATATCCCTTTCGGGGTGGGCAGAAACCACGCTTATATAGAAGCGGATTCACATCTAGCCAACTTTACTATAGGCCAATCATGACAAGTGGCAAGCTCGTCGATGTCTCTAGCGTATCAAACTGGAAAAATATCACAAATAAATTAAATATTATATAAATAAATACATTTACATTGATAAATATTTTTGTGTCCCGACCAGGAATCGAACCCGGTACCTCCGAGTCTAAATTCACGGACTTAACCGCTAGACCACGGAGGCAGTTGGAGGATGTATTTATTTAAAAAGTAAAAAAAATAAAGTACCATCACGACCGTTTCTAAAATCTAAAAATAGGTAAATGAAAGTGATAATCAAATTCTTGTACTATATAGATAAAGAACAGTCGGTTTTTCTTTAATCGTTATACTTGCAGAGACTTGATAAACAGCTACTAATAAACAATAATAACAAACGCGAAAAGGTCCAAGCTAATTTGCCTATACTTACCTGTAAAGCCATAAATAAACAGAGGTACCAGGGAGGTACGTCGTCGATGCCATACGTTACATCGCCTCCTCGACCCACCGTGACAACCTCTCCATTCTGTTGCCCTGGTTCTTCTCCAACCTGCCAAAATAACCGTTTTTAATAAACTACGACATACCTAAACTTTTTAAACTTTCGCGCACATTTATAATAGATTTTTATAATTTTAACGGGTCTTTACGCGATTTACCTTATTAGAGACATATTTCTCCCGACGTTTCAGCCAAGTTGCATTGGCCGTGGTCACGGGTCGACTGAAGCTATGCGGTGTAGTCTCGTACATACTGGGCGGTAGATGTAAACCTACCCACTTATCACTTTTAAAGTTTTTTGGAAATCACGACACACGACACTTACAATATCCTTGGCGACACCGGGCGATTTTTCCCGGCGTCGAAACCTATTGATTACTGGATTCCACGATGAAGATAGCTTATAACCCCCTCTCGATTGAAATGTCGTGATTTCTAAAAACTTTTAAAAGTGATAAGTGGGTAGGTTTACATCTACCGCCCAGTATGTACGAGACTACACCGCATAGCTTCAGTCGACCCGTGACCACGGCCAATGCAACTTGGCTGAAACGTCGGGAGAAATATGTGTCTAAGGTAAATCGCGTAAAGACCCGTTAAAATTATAAAAATCTATTACAACATACTTATTTACACTATGCTGCAACAAACAAATTACAATCATTGACTGCTAAGCTGCTGGTCTTCTGCTAACAGCTCACTTATTGGACCACTTTCCTGCTTAGTCTTCCACTAGCAGGAGAAGAATCATTTAAAATAATTAAATTAATGACGTTTCATAAATGCCTGTAATAGGTTTACGTGAATAAAAATATTTTGACTTTGGCTTTGACAATATACATTTATATGAATACATTAAATGACCAGACAGTGGATTGCACTTCTACTTACAGGTAATATAACAATTTGTAGGTAAGTCGTTAATACAGAAGTTTTAAAATAAGCCACCATGCCTAACACTTATATTCATAATGGCGATGATGACGGAGGCAGTTATCACTAACTGTGACATCACCCGGTTTGTCGTTCACTTACGACGGCCTGTATATGTTTTAAACGTACCTCAGCATCACAGGCCAAATTATCCAAACCAATTTGTATCTTCTGTGCCATTTTTATACCTGGAAAATATTATATAGGTGAAAAAGAAAAAGTTAATATTTAGCCAACTTTACTATAGGCCCATCATGACAAGTGGCAAGCTCGTCGATGTCTCTAGCGGACCAAACTCAGAAAATGTAACAAATAAATTAAATATATTTGTGTGTTCTAGGACAGGAATCGAACCCACCTCCGCATTTCAATCTACGGATACTATAAATGAAACTGTTTTTTTTTATTATTATTTATTTTAATTTTAATGTTTAGTAGATCTTAAAATTATTTATTTGAATATTATTTATTAAAATTAAAAAGTAAACTAAACTATAAATAAAAAATGTTCTCTAGAGATGTCCCATCCGAGATAGTCCCAAGGAGACTGGCAACATTTTCCCTCTGTATAGCGAGGCTAATACGTTGGCAGAAATAGGTCTCCAGACCTTTCTGTCAGCCGCTTTGACAACTCCTTGACCAAGCGCCTCGCTGACGGTCCCCATAGGCCCATCATCTCGACCCCAACCATGTCGGTTGCAAGCCCAATATATCATTCTTTTTAAACCACACAATGGAGCCGGGTGAACTGTGAATGCTTATAAATTCGTCTTCTCTTTTCTCTAAATAGGTTTTGGGACACTTCTATTATTCTTGCTTTATATAGATATTTCATCACCATCATCATCAGTCGTAGTCATCAGTAGAGCGGTGGTGGCTCGGTTGTAAGAAAGCTTTCCTAAAGATCGTACAAAGGTCAGTTGGAACCCCCGGCGTGTACCAATAAGAAATACACTTTTCTTACGTACATTTGTCATAGATTTTTGCATCCCTCCAGCCCTAAAATGGCGCACACTAATGTACGATTGGTCTCCTGCGTTGCTAAAGTTCTACCTAAACGCTTTTCAAATGTCCCTCCCGGACCAGAGTAATCTGGTAAGGTGGGGAAAAGCTACGGAAAAGAACTGTACATTGTGTAGTGCTGCCATAGGAACTGCTAGACACACACTTGTAGGGTGCGTTACTCTCCTAGAAAAGGGCTATTACTCACGCCGACATGACAAAGTCCTAGGTGTTATCCGTGAAGCAGTAAGTCTTTCTATTGCAAGAGCCAGAAAGGGACTGACTACAAATAAAACTTTGACCACATTTGTAAAGGAAGGGCAAAGCACGAAAACTAAATGCAAGCCCACCTCGATCCTTGGCGCCGCATCAGACTGGAAAATTCTCATGGATACATTTGAACACCATTATAGGATCCCAGATGAACTAGCTGTATCAGCCTATAGGCCAGACATCTTAGTGTTTTCTCGGAACTTGAAAAAAGTTATCCTTATTGAACTTACCGTTCTGTGGGAATCAAATATTCCGAAAGACCACAATATGAAATCGAATAAATATTATGATCTCACAGAAGAAATGATCAGGAACGGGTTCAAGACTCAGCTTTACGCAGTGGAAGTTGGTGCAAGAGGAGTTCCAGCAAAATCTTTGCATCACTTACTGAAAGAATTGGGCCTAAGCAGGTCTGCCGTCAATACATTTATGGAACGAGCTTCCAAGACGGCATTAACGGAATCATACAGTATTTGGTTGGGTAGGGAGAGAAGTAGAATGGTGGATGGTGAGCGTATTATCGCGCAATAGAAAAAAAAGAGGCCTCCTTTTCTTAAACCAGCCAATTGTCGGTCGCAAGCCCGAGACACCATTCTTCTCATCTCTTACCCACACACGATGGACCCGGCACCCGCACGGTGAATCCATGGAATGCTTAGAAATTTGTCTTCACCACCGTTCCCGTGCCTCGGAGAGCACGTTAAGCCGTCCCGGTTGCACTATTACCAACTTTTTTTTATTTTATAATATGGCAAAGTTACAATTTGCCAGTGTCAAAGTTAGGGAAAGACGGGTTAAATAAATAGGACTTGAAAAATTTGGAACAGGATCAAAAGAGTAAATACAAAAATGGAGAATTAATAGAAAAATAAGAGAATAAAATTAAATAATGGATTATATATATATAGGATAGGTATATTTATATTTTAATATTATTATCTACAATAAATGAACCAATTATATTGTATATAAATTTACTTCGTTTCTTATATACTTATATAGGGATGAAATATTAATAGGAAATGGAACTCGGTGTGAAATAAGAGAGGAGATGAACAAGGAACGGTCATATAAGGGACAAGAGAAAAATATATGATTCATATCCTCCACGTCCAATTCACATTTACACATGTCGCTGTTAACAATGTGTAGCCTCGCAAGTATTACCAACTTGTGGAGGCATTGTTAATAAATAGTCATAAAAAATTAACATCAGAATCTCGCCAACCCGTCTGGCCAGCGTGGGGAGTGTAGGCCCAATTCTCCAGAATTATTTTCTGTAATAAAAAAGTAAAGTATCATCACGACCGTATCCCTTTCGGGGTGGTCAGAAACCACGCTTTTAAAGTTAGGTATATTTATGTTTTGTTACTAATCAATTGTTGTAGGTATATCGTGTACATCGAATATCAAATATTAAATAAATATTTTATTCCATAAAACGGGCTCTTGCCACCATTGAGGTTCCAGCTATACTGGAACCCACTGAAATAGTCCGCGACCATGGCAAGAGACAATAATAATAATAATAAATTCTTTATTGTACAAAACCAAAACAAGTGCAGGTACATGGCGAGCTTAATGCCGTAAATATTAGATTTTAGATATTAATGTCTTTTTGTATTTATACTTAATATTGTTTACTGCATGCTGTGTACAAATATTAGGTTGGCAAACTTACTACTTATTTATATCACTGTATTTTGTCAAATGTTTTGTCTGTTAACTGTTTTTTGTACCTTAATAAATAAATAAATAAATGCATTTTCTACCAACTAACCTTTGTGACTGAGAGCTGTAATAAGCGGGTGCAGAAGGTTACGAAGAAAATAGATGGTTGAAATTATTTATTACTATACAAAACACAAATTAATTACATACATATAGTACTTATTATATGCAATACAATATACATAGATAACCATCCTAAATAAACAAATAAATATATACCTAAATATAAAATACATATATACTCGTATATATATATATATAATAAATAAGTTATGGCGACTTATTCTGTTTGTGAAGTAAGTATTTGTATAATTTATCTTTAAATATTTTAAGAAATGGTGCCTGGCTGATAATTAAAGGAAGTCTGTTCCACTGGTGAGCTGCAGATACTGTGAAGGAATCTGAATATCTGCTGGAAGAGTGAGGAGGGATTTTAAGTAGGTTATTATGTGAAGAACGAAGTGAAAGGCTGTGAGAATCACATAGGAATTGGAAACGATCTGAAAGAAAGAGACCTGATGGTATGACTCTCCTAAAGACTACGTGTTTGTGGTTTTGTTGTAGCGACTTTAGGCTCTAAAACATTTTTAAAAAACATCACTTCTCGTCTAATTGTCTGTTTTGGTGACAAGAGTTCTTTCCTCGCTCAGAGAATCAGCATAGCGATTCAGCGAGGAAATGTGCCAGCGTTCTTGCGCACGGATACGATTTTTTTTTTAAATATATATATAAATAATCTTTTCGCTTGGAATGAAAATGTATAGTATTAAATGTTCGGTCCATATATAGAAGTCAATTGATGCTATATAGATTAATCATACTTCGGCCTCGAAATGTGACACTGTCAGACTCATTTCAAGTGCCATACTTTGCCGAAGAGTGCTTCACTTAAGCCATTTGAAATACACTCAGAGGCTGAATTAACCGCCCATTCTCTTAAACTTTGATAACGACTCAATGTCTAACGCGAATTCTATTTTTTTTTTCTTAACGGCTCCTTCACTCAACCATTCCTTCCAGCTGTCAAACGGGATGATCAAGGGATCTTTGAAATCGGTATTCTCAGTTCTAAACTCTTCAAACCTAGAAAGGCATAAATGTTACCATTTTAAATATTTCCGGTACGATTAGTTTTTTTCTGGCTACCTTAAAGATTGCGTTCCCGTATTTTAAATATTCAGTATGTCAGAATTACTACATGCCCTAGCACTTTTGACAGTAAGTTTCTTTTATATTATGAATATACACGCGTCACGATTTTTTTTTAAATTATGGAACGAAATGTGATCAACCAAAATAAGTAATATAAGTAATTATTAATAAGAAATACAAGTTTAAATAATATAATAGCTCTCCCAGCTCCCCATTCCTATAACCTTTAAGCTAAATATGAAAATTAATTTTGATAAGCCGGCAATTGCTCCAATTCTTGAACCTAGCGTACCGAATACCATCCGGTGGGGGCAATATCACGTGTTGTGCTAAGTATTACAATATATATATACCTATTCTAAACCAGCCTAAAACCTCACTTTTAAATCTAACATCCGGTAATAGGACCGGTGTAAAATTATTTAACATTTTATCCAAATTCATTGCATTGTTTTTTTATTAATAAATAAACATCATCGCGACCGTATCCCTTTCGGGGTGGTCAGAAACCACGCATATAAAGAAGCGGATTTACATTTAGCCAAATTAACTAAAGGCCTATCATGACAAGTGGCAAGCTCGTCGATATCTCTAGCGTACCAAACTCAAACCAGTAATCGAACCCGGTACCTCCGAGTCTAAATCCACGAACTTAACAGGTAGACCACGGAGGCAGTTACTATGTTTTAATAACAAATAGTAACAGTAAATATTGTTTTAATAAATTCTGTATTCGAGTTTTATTTCCCGACACATGAGGAGAAAACACGTCTCAGTGGCCAAACGATGTGAAAACGGGCAAGAAGTCTTACGAAGAAGCGAAATGGAATGATATAATGAGATGTTATATTGGATCTCTTTGGTTTAAATCAGAGATTCTCAAACTTCTCTCGTCTACCGCCACTTTGACCGAATATAACTAAATAACCGATATTGTTTAAAAGGTAGGTTTTAATTTCAGTAAATTTTAAAATATAAAGTCGCCCCCCTAAATCATGCCAACGCCTCCGATTTCTTTCTAGGCCGCTTACCGCCCCCTCTAGGCGTCCAACGGCCACGTTAGCTGGTAGAAAAAGCCGAAATGGCTTTAAGTTCGCCTTTGTACATACTTTTAAGCAAAGTGCAATAAAGTATTTAATAAATAAATAAGGAAGCCTTATTGCCTATTTTGAGAAAGACAGGTCCAAATATAAAAACATTGAGTTGCGGTTAATTTTGCCTTTGGGTGTAGATTTTGAACCGTTAGATAATAATCATTTAGATATCATTAACTAGGGCTTATAGCTTGACACTTCTTTAGTGGCTTCCTCTATATTTAAGAGATACTTAGGGTTGTACCAGAACGACATATGTATAATAATCCCTTGCGAGGTAGGCAGAGATAATTGAACGCCACTTGTCACGATCACGACATACCTCTTTCGCTTCTTCGACACTCATCAACCTCTTTATACATGTTTCAAAGGCTTTTTAATGCACCTTCAGCTATTGTTTTATTTATTTTTATAGTGGTATGTGATTCTTGGTCTGCCAGGGCCTCCTTTACCCACAACTTTCGCATTGTATATCTGGTACGTCAATCTCTCTTCACTCGAACCATAGGAGCATGCCTTTCCTTGTTTCGTTATTACGTATTCGGTCCGTCAAAGTCGGCATACGCCGCATATCTGACGCAATGACCTAATTTCTACTAACCTTACTCTCATGCGTATTCTGACATATCCACGTCTCGCTTCTATACATAAGTGTTGGTACGACCATGGCATTGTGTATGGCGAGTCGAGCTATGTCACTGACATTTCGACTGGTGATCAGTGACCCCAGGGCACCGTTGACACTATTTCCCGCGTTAACTCTTCTTTCAACATGTCTATCATACTTCAGATCCGCAGTGAAAAGACTGCCCAGATATAACTTCATTTACTTGTTCTACCAGACCGAGTATCTGTTATTTTTTCATTTAATTTAATTTTCACTGATCTTCAAATTAAAACTGGTACTTTGGACGCCATTTTTAACTTTCATCTTAACAATTACAGAGATCTACGAGGGGCGTTCAAAATATTCTCGGTATGTGGATAAAAACAAACAAGTACGAAAAGTTTGATATTTTTATTTTTCAATATACTCCCCCCCTATGTTCATACACTTATAAGATCGATCAATTATTTTTTTTAATCCCTCATAAAAATATTTTTTATCTTTGGTGTAAAAATGCTCCTCCACGGCCGTCTTCAACGCTTCATCGTCAGAAAATTTATTTCCACGCAGATCCTTTTTAAGATTGGGAAACAAAAAGAAGTCGCTTGGGGCTAAGTCCGGACTATAGGGTGGATGAGTAACAGTTTCAAACCCACATTCAACAATAGCTGCCTTGGCAATATGAGCAGTATGGACAGGGGCGTTGTCATGCAGAAGCAGAACACCTTTGGTTAACTTTCCTCGCCTCTTTTCTTTGATCGCATCTCTTAATTGACGTATAACGTTAGCGTAGTACTGCCCTGTGATATTTACACCTTTTTCTTTATAATCGATAAGCAAAACTCCTTCACAATCCCAAAATATTGTGGCCATGACCTTGCCAGCTGACGGGATTACCTTGAACTTCTTGGGATGAGCTGAACCCTTAATGTGCCACTGCATGGACTCCTGTTTGCTCTCTGGGTCATAATGATGAACCCAGGTTTCATCTCCAGTAACTATTTTTTGCAGCACCTCATCGGGATTTTCACCACACAGGTCGATAAAATCTGAACAGCAAGCCACACGCATATCCTTTTGAAGAAGCGTCAGCATTCGCGGAACCCATCTTGCACTTACTTTTGACATATTAAGATGGTCATGTATAATGTCATGTACGGTACCAATAGAGATATTGGTTACTTGAGCTATAGATTTTACCTTCACTCGGCCGTCTTCCAATATAAGTTTTTCCACTTTATCAATATTTTCTTGTGAGGTAGCCACTACAGGCCGGCCAGGTCTAGGGTCATCTTCAATACTCTCCCTTCCACGCTTAAATTCGCTTGACCATTTTTGAATAGTAGATAAAGAAGGAGCAGACTCACGGTAAACACAATCCATTTCCTCTTTTATGGTTTTTTGATTTTTACCCTGTTTTGTCAAGAATTTTATGACGGATCGGTGCTCTAATTTCGTTAAAATTGTTAATTCGCTCATGGTGTTCATGTTTGTTCGGCAATTGCAGAAAAACAAAAGAACATCTCGGTTCCAATTTTACTTTTTTTTAATGTCAATGGATGAATCTTAGCGGCCAGTAACAAATATATATATAAAAGAGGTTGTAACGTATCAATACCGAGAATATTTTGAACGCCCCTCGTATATGGTGCATCTTGACCTTAGCATTTGAAAGTGACAAAGAAAAAGAAAAAAATCTAAGCATTCCATGGATTCACCGTGCGAGTGCCGGCTCCGTCGTATGTGGGAAAGAGATGAGAAGAATGATGTCTCAGGCTTGCGACCAACAATAGGCTGGTTTACAAAGGAGGCCATGTTTTTTAAATTTTATTTCGCTACCAGAATTGCTATCCACCATTCTGCCCCTCTCCCTACCCAACCAAATACTGTATGATTTTGTTAATACCGTCTTGGAAGCTCATTCCATAAATGTACACTTCGTTAGTTAAAAAGTGAAAAGGCCGGTAACTGAATCCTTCCTTAGTGGCATTTGTTCGCTTAAATACAGAAATTTGTATGGGAACGCGGCTATTTAAGTGAGTGAATGCCATTAAAAAAGGATTTAGTTACCGGCCCTAAGGCGCCACATAGGCCGAAAATGAGTTCTAAATATCACGTATAGTGTTTTTATTCCTGCGTTTGTCTATAGTTGTTGTTTTACAACAATCGGAGTACTTTATCTGACTAGGTTTACAACCTTAAAAAATGATATAACTCATTAAATATTTATTATAATCAATAAATAATATTGTATACACTTATATTTTTTATATATTTAATTTTGATTGATATATTGCGCGATGGTGGCTCGGTTGTAAGAACGCGTTCCTTAAATCCTACAAAGGTCGGTTCAAACCCACCCGGCATGTACCAATGAGAAATACACTCTTCTTACGTACATTTGTCAAAGATTTACAGCACCACGTTCCAGTGCCTCGGAGAGCACGTTAAGCCGTCGGTCCCGGATCCACTAATACCAACTTGTGGAATCGTTAATAAATTGTCATTCAAAATTGACATCATATCCTCCAAGCCGTTTGGCCAGCGTGGCGAGTGTAGGCCAATAAAGTTTTAAATAAATAAAAAATAAATTATTGGTCTTCTAAGCTAAGCTGCTGGTCTTCTGCTAACAGCTTACTTATTGAACCACTTTGCTGCTCAGTCTTCCACTAGCAGACTTCATTCAAAATAATTAAATTATACAGATACAAAAACGTTTATTTGTTCACAAAAATTGTTTACATAATTCTTTGGAGGATCTCTGATCCCCAGACTAGAATTCTGTGAGTTAAGCTGAGGATCAGTTTCTTCCTTGGTTACATTTTATTATTTACAAGTATAAATGTTATGCCTCAATATTAATTTTGTTTTATTATTTATTAAATAATGACGTTTCATTAGAGATAGCAAACCGGGCCCGGTAGGTACGAAAACTGCGGCACGGAAGCCCCAACTTGTAGAAAACTGGCATAACAAGCGCTGCGAACCGCGATGTTGCCGTTCTGACGCGCCAATGGCCGCTCTTCATTCCTCCCGCGCACCTCTCAGCCATATAGTTATTGCTCTTAAGAATTTGTTTTGTTTTTACTAAAGCTACCAAAGTTAATCTAAGTTGATAAGATAAGTTTAGTACATTAGGCTGCATTATTAGTTTATTATTCTAATACTATGTTTTCAAATAGTTACATTAGTATTAGTAATCAACTTTAAGCAAGCTGGTCTTTCTCTTTACTCTGTATAGTATTAGAAATTAAATTACGGGCGACTTCTTAAATAATTTGTCTATTTTCCAAACTTTTTCTCGAAATCCTCTAAATCCAGGCATTTCATCAGCGCGTGGAAGATCATTTCTATCCTAAACTTAATTACTGAATACTAATGCTTGCTTAAACCTAATTAGTAACACTAATGTTACTATTCCGTTCATAAGTGAAACTAACTAATTCTGTATTAAAAACTCGTGATTTTGAGACTGATTAAGACTGATTATTGTTGATTTGAAATAAATATTATTCCGTAACCTTGAATCATTGCATTTTTCCTCCATTTACTTAAAGCAAATTTTCATAAAATACTTCAAAGGTTTCATCCTAACACATCAATCCGGAAGGGCCCGGCCTTGGCGGCGAATGTGACCGGACCCGTCCGGGTTGAAAAACATACCGGGCTGCAATCTCTACGTTTCGTTAATACCTGTAATAGGTTTACGTGAATAAAGATATTTTGACTTTGACTTGGAACTCGCTTCTTAAAAAAGTACCCCGTGATAGACGTTTCTTTTATTATTTCATTATCACAGCCCGTAATATACAGATTCCTAATCCTCCCTTGTTGGAGTTGTAATTTGGACTTTCCAGAAAATTCTGGACAATTTGGCCTACACTCGCCACGCTGGCCAGATGTGTTGGCGAGGGACGATTTCATTATTCATCATCATCACGACCGTATCCCTTCCGGGGTAGTAAAATTTCACTTTTTTTATGAAACTGGTTTACATTTAGCCAGGTTTACTATAGGCCCATCAGGACAAATTAAATAATTTATTGTGTCCCCACCAAGAATCGAACCCGAATGTAAATCCTCTGGCTTAACCGCTAGACCATGGAGACAGACAATTATTATTATTTGCGATTAGTTGGTAGAAAATGCATTTACGGCATTAAGCTCGCCTATGTACCTGCACTTGTTTTGGTTTTGTACAATAAATAATTTATTATTATTATTATTCATTTTAATTTATCTGAATTTTTGTGCAAGTAGTTATATTGGTCGAAAACAGTACATGCATATAGCGTGAGTGATATTTCTCGTGTTTAAGCTAAAGTCATAGACGAGCTTGCCACTTGTCATGATGGGCCTATAATAAAGTTGGCTAAATGTAAATCCGTTTCTTTGCGTGATTTCTGACAACCCTGAAAGGGATACGGACGTGATGATACTTTATTCACTTGGTATATATCATCATCACGGCCAACACAGAGTCCTAGACCTCCACAGTTGGAGATGGGCTTCCCAGAAAATTCTAGTAAATTTGGCCTACATTCATCACACTGGCCAGACGGGTTGGCGAGGTTCTAATATCATTTTTTAATGACAATTCACGTTACCACAAGTATCTTGACGCTTATCTCTAACCCTCGGGGTATGCAAATCTAATCCCAGTTTGAAAAATCCCAGTAACAAATAGATTTTTTTTTTATTGCAGAAAAAATAAAATACATAGGTAACCTTAATATCTAAATCATTATCTAACAGCTTACCTTTGGGAGAAGTAAATCGTTGCAATTATTATCAATAACAGAGGTTTCTGATATATACAAAAAAACGATTTATTTTACACAACCTACCGCTAATAATTCACCATTCTTTATTCTGTATATACCGCCATACATTCCCACCGGAATTCGGCTTTCGGAAGTCTAAGGTTACAAACACAAATACAACACAATTGTCCTGCCTGGAGAGTGCAGGTTAAAGCAGTGTCAAAGGAAAATTAAACAAAAGAGAAATAAAAACAAAACATTTACCACTAATAATTAAAAAAAAACAAGGTACTTACTGTAATCATTCTAATAGGACTAGTTTATTACAATATAACTGCTGCTAAACACGTCATAGACACATATTAATTTAAAGAATTTGATCGTAAAATGTTGTCTATTATTATAGCATGTTGTCACTTTAGACAACATTATTGAACTGATTAACAGTTACTTGTAACTGAAAAGTACAGTCAGAAGACAAATAAAAAGTTTATTACAACTGCAGCTAAACACGTCACGAGTAAATCTTAATTTAAACAATTCGATCGTAAAATGTTGTCAATAGCATGTTATCTATAAACATTATTGAAGATTAATAATTATATTGTTAAATGTTGCTTAAAGTACAGTCAGGCTCATCAACAATTGTTTTTAAGAAATATAGCAGTTAGGTTAGTTGCAATTTGGCATTGCAATCCCGCTCAACTCATTTATCGGTCTTGTCTAGAGTACGTTAAGCTGTCGGTCCCAGTTCCATTAATACCAACTTGTGGAATCAATAATAAATCAACAATTTTTTTATATTATTTTATGTATTGTATAAAACAAATATGTATAGACAATATCGTGGATTGCGTACTAAAAGTGCGAAAATGAAATTTTGAAAAATAATTTTAATCGCTGTGATTTTTGTTTATGAATTGTACATAAATTTTTGGGGCTTTGTTAATGATAATTTTGTAATTAAAAAAATATTAACAAAAGTAAAGATCGAAGAGAAGACGAAATATCGTTCGAGTCGCGTTGAAACGCTTCGTTTTATGCAAGTCGATTTGTTTCAATATTCAAATAAACTCAAAACCAGCTACACCAAGGCGAAACCCACGCAACACAGACCACAAACTATACCTTAAAACCTTAGAGTATAATCTGGCAGACCTCACAACACACACTCAGATACATGACACCGAAACCCTTGAACATCAGGTTCACAACTTAACAGACGCAATTACCGCTTCCTTTCACACTGCATGCCCCCTTAAAACGGTCGACAAAACGCCCAAATCAAACTGGTGGGGACCGGAACTAGAGAGGCTCAGGAAAAGAGTAAGAAAACTCCACAATAGAGCCATGAACACCAGGCTCGATATAGATTGGGAAAACTACAAACTGGCCCAATCAACCTATAAAAAACGCATACGCTTCCGAAAGAACGAATCGTGGCAGAAGTTCTGCAACAAAGTCAGCTCAACCACCGAAGCATGTAGAATCAAAAAAAATCTCTCCAATGTGCCTAAACGAGACATTGGATCGCTTCGTAGACCTGACGGCACCTACACCAAAACTGACGATGACATCAGCGAGGTGCTACTAACAACACACTTCCCAGGATGTAAAATCACTAACAACACCGAATGGGAACATCAAACTAGTACCCCACCCCCTGATGAGAACTGAAGAACGGCTGAGGAAGTCATAACCCGAGACAGGGTCCGCTGGGCAGTTAACACCTTTAACAGTTTTAAATCAGCGGGCCTTGATATGATTTTCCCAACCCTACTTAGGTGGGGGGAGGGCTTGTTGACCCAGCATCTCACTACCATCTTCAAATTGTGCCTAGCACACGGGTATATCCCGGAAATTTGGAGAGAGGTGAAAGTTGTTTTTATACCAAAAGTGGGTAAAAGCGACTACACAAATGCGAAATCATACAGACCGATCAGTTTAAGCTCGTTCATGCTCAAAACCATGGAGAGACTGTGCGATCGCCACATAAGGGACAACGCTATGATGAAGACACCACTTCATCCACAGCAACACGCCTATACCACAGGCAAATCCACCGAAACGGCATTACACAATGTAGTCTCTAAAGTAGAACTAGCTATACAAAACTCATCAATCTGCCTGGGAGCCTTTATCGATATCGAGGGTGCCTTTGATAAAACAAGCTTCCAAGGCATTGACGCAGCACTACAGAGGCATGGTGTTGATAAAGCTATTCGTGACTGGATCAACAACATGCTGGAACATAGAGCAATACAATTTGACATAAATGGTGTCAAAAGAGGAATAGCTGCTAAGGGATGCCCGCAAGGAGGGGTGCTTTCACCGCTTCTGTGGAACCTAGTAGCCATTGATCTTATAACGAAACTGAATAATAGCAACTACTACACCGTAGGATACGCTGATGACCTCGCGATCCTCATTAGTGGGAGGGTGACTAGCGTGATATTTGATGTCATGCAGTCAGCCCTTAAAGTTGTTCAACACTGGTGCATTGAGAACGGCCTATCGGTGAATCTAAATAAAACGGAACTAGTGCTATTTACGCACAAACGGAACCTAGGAGCATTTAAACTCCCACAACTGTTTAACACAGAAATCAAACTTTCACACTTTTTCACCTACTTATACACCGTATAATCCTACATTTTGTGTCTAAACACTATTATTATTATTTTATGTTTTATTCATTACTAACCACTTTTGCATGTGTATATTTGATTTTAAATAAAATTAAAAAAAAAAAAAAAAAAAATGTTGTCCAAATTTGTATGGAAACTAACCTCTGTGGTCCAGAAGTATATTATACTTTCTATACAGAGGTTAGGGTTCCAATAATCTGGAAATTGCCTGTAATAAATTGTATATCCTGTTAACACTTAAACATTGATGTAACTAGTTTTAAGGCAATTTTTTGTAAAGAAATAAATGATGATGATGATGATGATGATGATGATGAAGAGGTAAAGTATCTGGGCATAACCCTGGACTCTAAACTCAACTGGAACAAGCACTTGACTAATAAGCTGAAATCAGCCAGCCTAGCAATGTGGCACTGCCGCAGAATGTTGGGCAAACAGTGGGGCATCAGCCCGAAGATCATGCTCTGGCTTTACACTTCAGTTATTAGACCATTTGCTACATATGGAGCGTCTGTGTGGTGGCCCAGAACCACTCTAAAGACAATCCACACTAAACTACAGCAGTTTCAAAGAATGGCCTGCCTGTCGACCACAGGATGCATGTCCACCGCTCCGACGAAGGCGCTGGAGATTATACTGGGGATTCCACCTCTGCACGTCCAACAGGAAGCAGCAATTGCGGCGACAAGGCTGACCACTTTGAAACTTTGGAAACAAAATCCTAATGCTAAGTGTCAGCCGAAATAGTTCGGCTGGTATTATTTAGTAGTGGGCAACTCGCGGGGACCCAGGGAACCTTCGCTTTTTTGTAAAACCAGCTGAGTGCAAACATTTACTGTGTGTTTTATAATAAACGCTAAATTAAAAGCCCCGTGTATTATTCTGAAACAACAAAACATTATATGGCGCTGAGGAAAATATCAAAAGAAAACTGCGTGGAGAAATAAGAAAAAAAAGCAAGTGAAGATTGGTGTCGGTCGGAGACCGCGTGGTGGTACGTGGGCCGTGGCGCATGGTGGCGAATTGCATGGTAAATACAAAAAAAAAAACAACTTCGTGAAATTATTAAATGCTTAGTGATTACATTAAAATATGGATTGCCTAAAGCCACCGACAGCTTTAAATCTAAGTAGCAACAACATAAAACAAGAATTTATAGAATGGGAGCAAAAGTTCAACCTATATTTTACTGCAAGTGGGGCAGAAGACAAGCTCAAAGAAGAGCAGAAAAAAGCATTGCTATTACATTGTGCAGGGCACGTGGCCTTGCAAGTTTACAATACATTTGAGAACAAGGATAAACTAACCTTCAAACAATCATTAGAAAAGTTAAGAAATCATTGTACCCCACCCTCAAACGAAACCTATAATAGGCACGTATTTTTTAATAGAAAAATGAGTGAAAATGAGAGCTACGAGGAGTATATTACAAATCTTAAAAAACTAAGTGACGATTGTAATTTTGATATATTAAAAAACAGCCTCATTAGAGACCAAATTATAATGGGAATGAACAATATTAACTTAAAAGAAAGACTATTGAGAACAACAGATTTAACACTTGAAAAGTGTGTTCAAATGTGCAAATCAGCGGAAACGGCTCAACAACAGTTACAAAATATCACGTCAAGTGAGGTACTTAGTGTGCGCAGAGACAATAGAAGCCAAAGTAAAGGAAGAGAAAATATACAAAAGCCGAGTCAGTCAAATTTTCAGGCAAGAAAGCCAATATATCCAGTTAGACAACCAGTGTTGCCAGTAAGACAACCAGTGTTGCCAGTAAGACAACCAGCATATCCTGTAAGACAGCCAGTGTATCCAGTAAGACAACCAGCGTATCCATCGAGGCAAGGAGTATACCAACCCAGGATGCTGCATAGTTCCTGTGGTAAATGCGGTTACAGCCATCAGCCAGCAAGTTGTCCAGCGTATGGTAGAATGTGTGCAGTGTGTCATAGGTATGGTCATTATGCAAAAATGTGTAAAAATAAGTGTGCTATAGTGCAAAATCAAAGTGAAAATGAAGAGACTCTATGTATAGACAGCATTGGACTGTCAGTAAATTCAATAAAAAGGGACTGGTACTTATTAATTAAATTAAATAATGTAGATGTAAATTTTAAAGTAGACACAGGGTCACAAGTTGACGTTATTAATATGGAAACTTTACAGAAATTAAACCTAAAAGTAACTAAATGTGAAAGTAAATTAAGTAATTTTGATGGCTCTCTAATTAATGTGTTGGGTATAACTAAATGTGAATTAACCTACAATAATGTTAAGTATAATAGTACATGCTATATTGTTAATTTTAAGACTCCGTGCATTTTAAGTTACAGTACAGCAGTGATGTTAAAAATAATAAATAATATAAACATAGTGGATTTGAGCTTAGAAAAAATGTTAAGTGATTATGAGCAAATATTTAAGGGACTTGGTGTCATAGATTATACATATAATATAAAACTTTGTGATAATAATATTCCAGTAATAGAGCGACCGAGGAAAATTCCTTTTAATTTGGAACAAAAAGTTGAACTTGAGTTAAAGAAAATGATAAATCTTGGTGTAATAAGAAAAGTTACAGAGCCTACTGAGTGGGTGAGCTCAATGGTAATTGTCAAAAAAGATAATAATAATGTTAGATTATGTTTAGATCCTCAAAATCTCAATAAGTGTATTATTAGAGAAAGATATAAAATGCCTACGTTCGATGAGTTAGTTGCAAAAATGCCTAACGCTAAATTTTTTTCAATTCTTGATGCTTCTAAAGGGTTTTACATGATTAAAATATCTGAACAGAGTGAATTGTTGACTACATTCAATGCAGGTCGATTTGGTAGATATTGTTATAAGAGATTACCTTTCGGATTGAATTCTGCTCCGGAAGTTTTTACTAGGTGTTTTTCTGAGATTTTTAAAGAATGTGAGGGTATTGAACAGTATGTAGACGAAATAATAGTATGGGGAGAGACATTAAATCAACATAATAATAGATTAAGAAAAGTTTTAGAGACAGCTAAACAGGCAAATGTAAGGTTTAACAAAGAGAAATGTAAGTTCGGGGTCAAAGAAGTAAAATATGTTGGTCACATACTTAGTGGTGACGGGTTAAAGCCTGATCCAGAAAAGATTAGAGCTATTATAGACATGGAGGAACCATCTAACAGAAAACAGTTACATACGACATTAGGTATAGTTACATACATTTCAAAATTTATTCCACATGTTTCAGATTTAACATATTCATTGAGACAGTTATTAAGAAAGGATAGTGAATTCCTTTGGACAGAAACACATAAACAAGACTTTTTAAAGTTAAAACAAGCTTTGACATCACAACCAGTGTTAAAGTTTTATGATATTAACAGTCCAATTACATTGTCAGTAGATAGTAGTAGCACAGGCTTAGGTGCTGTTTTATTACAAAATAATAGACCAGTTGCTTATTCTTCTAAAGCATTAACGGATACTCAGAAGTTATGGGCACAGATAGAAAAAGAAATGTTAGCTATAGTGTATGGATGTGAAAAATTCCACCAGTATATTTATGGTAAAGAAATATTAGTTGAAACTGATCACAAACCCTTAGAAAATATTTTTAATAAATCAATGAATGCTACACCATTAAGATTACAAAGACTAAGATTAAGAATTCAGGGTTATGATTTAAAAATAAAGTACAAGCCAGCTAAAGATTTATTAGTAGCAGATGCATTGTCGCGTTCATATGTAAATGATACTATTTGTAATGAAGAAATAGATAAAAAAGTAGAATTACATGTGTGTATGATTAAAAATAACTTAACAATTAGTGATAATATGATGGAAGTTTTTCAGAAAGAGACTAAAAATTATCAATATTTACAAATTTTACTAAAATATATACAAAATTCATGGCCTAATATTAAAGATATACCTATTCAATTAAAATATTATAATTCAATTAAAGATGAGCTTTGTGAAGTGGATGGATTAATTTTCAGAAATTCTGCTTTGTTAGTACCACAATCTATGCGTAAAGATATGCTATCTAGAGCACATTATAATCATATGGGATTTGAGAAATGTAAAAATCGTATTAAAGACATGTTATTTTGGCCATTTATGATGAAAGAGTTAGAGGACATAGTTAATAATTGTAGTATTTGCTTAAATTTTCAAAGAAATCATTCTTTTGAGCCTTTACAGCTAAGAGAATTACCACACAAACCATGGGAGATTGTAGGAGCTGACATGTTTTTCAATCAAGGATCAATATATCTATTGGTAGTGGATTATTTTACAAAATATGTTGATGTAGTTGAGTTAAAGGATCAGTCAGCAAGGGAACACATATTAGCATTAAAGTCAATATTTTCAAGATGGGGAATACCAAAAATAGTTTATTCTGATGATGGTTCTCAATATAAATCTGCTGAATTTAAAAAATTTTTTAGTGAGTGGTTATTTAAACATATAAATTCATCGCCTTATTATGCTAGATCCAATGGGATGGCTGAGAGGCATATACAAACTATTAAGAAAATGTTAAAAAAGTGTATTTTGGATAAGAAAGATTTTTATTTAGCATTATTGGAATATAGAAATATGCCAGTTGATAATATTCTTAATTTATCACCAAATGAAATGTTATTAGGCAGACAGTGCCAATCAATATTACCTGTAAAGAAAAGGGGAAGGAAAGTTAATTATAGGGAGATTTATAAACATCTAAAGGGTAAAAGTTATAAGTATAAATATTTTCATGATAAAAGAAATAAAGGAAAGTGTTTTAAATACAGTGAAGGGCAAATTGTATTAGTGAGAATAAGGAATAGTAATAAGTTCATTAAAGGCAAAATAATAAATAAAACAAATAAACCTAGAACTTATAAAGTTTTATTAGAAAATAATCAGATTGTAGAACGTAATACTTACCATATATTTAAGGCTTCAAATAATGAAAGTTTTAGTACACATACAGGATTCTATAATGATGATGATGAACCTAGAAGTGTAAGGTTTGCACCAGAACCTACTATAATAAATACAAATATAAATGAGTCAATGGTGACTACGAGGACAGGTCGTGAAGTAAGAAGACCACTTCGTTTTAATAACTATGTGTGCTAAAATATGTTTATAAGTTTAAGATACATATAGATAGATACATTTAATTAGTAAAGTTAAAATACATTGTAAGTTAGAAGTTGTTTATTTTATGTTTTAGTGTTTAAATTACTTTGTGTAAGAAAAGGGGATGTCAGATTTTTTGTAAAACCAGCTGAGTGCAAACATTTACTGTGTGTTTTATAATAAACGCTAAATTAAAAGCCCCGTGTATTATTCTGAAACAACAAAACATTATATACTAAGCACACCACCATACTAGACGATGTCATAGAGGAACAACCTCTGATGGCATCCATTAATGACAGAATCCCTAAAAGGTTTATCTTTGACAAGGGATACAACGTTCAACTACATGAAGAGAGTAATGACCACCCTGGGCCCAAAGAACTTAGGATCTACACTGACTGCTCAAAAACAGACATCGGCACGGGTGCGGGCGCCTTTTCCATGGACTTGAACATTCACCTATCGATCCCTCTTGACTCCCACAACAGCATATTCCAAGCGGAATGTGTAGGCATCCTACAAGCAGCGCAAGCTGTACTAAGGAGAGATGTTAAAAACTTTGAAATCCGCATTCTTTCAGACAGTATGGCCGTCCTTCTGGCCCTCAAAAGCAATTACATCAACTCTGCACTGATTCTCGACTGCCATCTAGCCCTGGAAGCAGTGTGCAGAGACAACAAAACAACGTTACAGTGGATAAAGGGTCACAGTGGTTCACTGGCTAATGATGCGGCTGATGAACTGGCCAGAAGGGGGTCATCTACAATACCGATAAGCCCAGGACCGACAATCCCCCTACCATTCCAATTCATGCGAGGCTGGCTTCGCCGAAGAACTGATAAACTGCACGAGCAGATGTGGGCATCGACCACAGACTGCACAGTCCAGGGAGGCCCTTCCCAAACCAGACAGACACGACATCTCCTGGGCCTTGACAAAGCCAGGCTGCGAATAGTGGTGGGGGTCTTGACGGGACACTGTGCCTTTAACAAACATCTCTATATTCTGAACATTACAGATAGCCCACTGTGTAGAGGACGCATTGCTGAGAAGGAGACGGCCGCGCATGTGCTCATGGAGTGCGACAGTGTGGCTGCGCCTAGACTAAGGTTCCTCCAGACTACGAGGACTCTTCCGGAGGTCTGCAGGAACGTAACGGGTCTCCTGGCCTTCCTGGAGGAGATCGGATGGCTCCGCTGAAGGAGTAAAGGTCACGCACAATGGTCCAATGGAGACTAAGTGTGGAAAAGCCACCGTAATCACAATCACACAAGTCGAATGATTGTTTGAATTGGCTTAAACGCTTAGACTTACCCTTCGTTCCGATACGCGATAATAAGTTAGTTTATACTATAATAGATAATAGTAAACTAAGCGTGCTTAGGTTACTATTATAGTGTCTCGGAACGAAGAAAGGGTACACAGGTTTTAGTCCGTAGACGCCTTGATGTCTCCTTATGAGGCCCCATGGTGATTCGGGCATGTGACCACATCGCGGGCGGTGTCCCTTCAGGCTGTGGTCGCATCGTTCTATAGGATTTATCGACTTTATATAAAAAAAAGGATTTAATTAATAAATAAAACAATATTTGTATATCTCCAAAATATTTATTTAAAAATTATATAATAATTAAATTCATATTATATGGACGTTTCAATTCAATTAATGATTCGAACTTAGATTACGAATAATTAATATTTGCGAGCTAAGATTTTGTTGGCTTTTGATACCACTAGAAAACCCAGTTAATACTAAAACTATATATATATATATATATATATATATATATATATATATACTATATATATAGTATTACCAGGAAAATATATTATTATTACATATACTGCGTGTAATTGCCAAAAGAGCAAATATTTTGTTTTAGCTTCATGTGTCATTAATATGAAATAAAAAGGGTCACTATTTTTAACGATATAAAATATTATATGAAAATCAAAACACTACTGTATGGTAAATAAGTTCGCGTCTGAATATCGCGATATCCATCGCAGGCTGTGGTCTCCACCACCAGTGTTATTATTAAATGATTCGTCCACAGCCGAAAGACGAAATAGAGAGAAAGAATTACGTTAGTCAACGATCGTCGACCACTCGCTACGTCCTTGATTAGGCTCAGTATGAGTGGCGATATTTTTAGGATAACTTCTCTGCACCGTAACTTAAGATTTAATTACAGAATAATAAAAATAAAAATACGTAATTCTTTATTTTTATTCTAGATTATAATATAAAAATATTTGCTTTTTAATAATTTCCACGCAGTATATTATTGGAACCCTTAATATAAAGAAATAAACAAAAATTCTTGTGGCTGTTTAACCTACACGGTTATGTTTATAGTCATGTATAAACATAATGTGTAATTATACATATATTTAAAAAAAAACGTATCGCAAACCTAGATCAAAACTGTTTTAACTAAAAAAAAAACTTTTCATAAATCACAACTGATATAAGGTTATTCAGGCTAAGCTTACGTCTTACTTAATTCAACGTCAAAATATCTTTATTCACGTAAACCTATTACAGGCACTTGTGACATGTCATTTAATTAAATTATTTAGGCTGCCCGCGTTCTTACCATATGTGAAAGGAGTAACGGATAAAATTGGTACAGCTTTCAAAAAGTTATCTATCAATGCTGTGTACACCCCATTCTCCAAAGTAGCAAAACACGTACGCACCCCAAAGGATGTCATTCCTTTCCAAACGCCTGGCGTGTATAAAGTGGACTGTAGCTGTGGGAGTTCATATATTGGCCAAACTAAGCGCACAATAGCCGAGAGGGTCAAGGAACATATAACAGCTGTAAAAAACTGCCAATTAAACAAGTCAGCAATAGCAGAACACCTAATGGATAGTGGCACAAACCATTGGATTGAGCTGCATGACCCGAAGATACTTTCCACCGATGGTCACTATTACCCTAGAATAGTACGTGAAGCGATCGAAATAAAGAAACACAAAAATTTCAATCGAGAGGGGGGTTATAAGCTATCTTCATCGTGGAATCCAGTAATCAATAGGTTTCGACGCCGGGAAAAATCGCCCGGTGTCGCCAAGGATATTGTAAGTGTCGTGTGTCGTGATTTCTAAAAACTTTAAAAGTGATAAGTGGGTAGGTTTACATCTACCGCCCAGTATGTACGAGACTACACCGCATAGCTTCAGTCGACCCGTGACCACGGCCAATGCAACTTGGCTGAAACGTCGGGAGAAATATCTCTAAGGTAAATCGCGTAAAGACCCGTTAAAATTATAAAAACTATTATGAATATGCGCGAAAGTTTAAAAAGTTTATTTAGAATGATTCTACTCCTGCTAGTGGAAGACTAAGCAGCAAAGTGGTCCAGAGAGTAAGCTGTTAGCAGAAGACCAGCAGCTTAGCTCATTCCAGTGACCTGTTAATGTCTAATCTGACAAAAAAAAAGGAATTTCCGAGGAAAATTCCTGCCTGGGGTTTTGCGTATACTAGTTTTCTTGTTTGAATCATAATGTGTTGTGACATAACGAATTGTGTAGTTCTATGTAAATAATACATTAGATATGCACAATGCAATGAAGTCTACACATTTTCACTCATTCACACTTACAATTTACACCTTCACACACCTACACTGTCAATACACATTACATATACATACACTTAACATAATGATGCGGAAATGGATTTTTTTAATATTGTCTCTTTATTCTTATGATTATTTTTTAAGTAGTTTAAATTGTTAATAATCCGTTCTATAGCATGAATGTTTAGTGAAAATAATGTTATTCCGTAATTGGCTAGGTGTTCGGTAATCATTTAAATGTAAATATTTATTTGTAAAAGACAGCTGTGGAATAAGTAAATGAATAAATAAATTCAATGGGGTTATTTTTAAAGCGTGGTTTTAGAGTTTAAAACGGTTTTGATTTAGGGGTGCGATGTTTAACACCGATCACCTCCAGTTTCTGAAAGGATCAATAAAATATCGAACGTTCGATTTTTTACGCCCTGAAAACAATCAAAGTTGTTGGTTAAACTTCTTAACGTCGTAAACGAACAAACCAAAGATACTTGAAGATTCAGTTCAGTTTTCGTAGATATTGGTTGAAAAACACTTCCGTATGTATAAACTTGTTTGTCAAAGACGACGTGTCAGTCAAAGGCCTGTTCCAGTTATAAACCGCGCTAATATCAAATGCACCATAAACCAGCATAAACATAAACCAGCGCCTGGGTTGGGGATGGTAACATTTTCCCGTTTTTTTATTTTTTATTATACTATCACGACATGTGACCTTGCGCCCACCTGGTGGTAAGTACTTGCGAGGTCCATGAATGTTAGCAACTGGAATCAGACTTGTGACTGACATCAGTCGCTAACACTATGTCGGCTTGTCTAAGCATGACCGCAATTCGAGCCTGATCCCGAAACGTGTGGATACACTTTACTGGGATTATCGGCACGAACGGTGGATACTTCCCCGCCCCGGCAGACTGGGTAAAATTAACACCATCAGTCCCCTACAGGATCTCAGCGGGTAACCACATTCATGCACTTATGGTCCTGGGCTGGTATAACAACCCCCATGTGGCTCACGAACCCAGGGGGTCTATGTTCGATTACTTCAGCTCTCTAATCCAATTTTCTAAGACGCTTTGCGAGACGTTGGGAGGTTCAGCGATATTCTGGAGATGCTTGTAGTGTCCGTTATCGGCCTGATAGACGTTTTTAATGTCCGTAATTTTATTCTCTAGTAAGTTGATAGACATTTCTCAAAGTACCCTCTTTATTGAAAATTCTTTTAAAATATCGCATTGTGCGAGCGAGAGGGACTCGAAAAGGGTTACACCCTCTTAAGCTGTGTTACTGTTTTTATCTTCAATAGATGAAACTATTTTACTTTTGAGACATTGACAAGAAAAACGGCAAAACCAAATTTAGATTTGACGTTTGTCAATCTGTCAAAAAGTAAACCTCTCGTAGCACTGTTAAAAACGTTATTTATCGATGTAACATTTTCGCTCTTTTTAATGGAAAAGTTAACATCAAATGTCATGGGGTTTTTTTTGGTAATGAAATAGAGTTCACTTCTCGGCGGCGGCAATTTCAATAAACGAAACGCGACCGTAGACTGTCAAGCAAACGTGTCAAAAAAAACATACAAGGTGTGACAATTAAGTAATGAGACTGATTCCATAATCAGTATCAGTATCATCACGACCGTTTCCCTTTCGGGGTGGTCAGAAACCACGCTTATAAATAAGCGGATTCACATTTAGCCAACTTTACTATAGGCCAGTCATGACAAGTGGCAAGCTCGTCGATGTTCCATGATTCCATAAAAACCGTATATTTCAAAATTATTCTACAACTCTGCCATCCCCTTCAAAGTAGTCCCCTTGGGCAGCTATACAACGAGTCCAGCGCGGTTTCCATGCTTCGTAACATTTCTGGAACGCTTCGACTGGGATGTCCGCGAGTACCCTCGTCACGGCCGCCTGGATGTCCTCAATCGACTCAAAATGGATTCCTTTGACCACCGATTTTGTTCTAGGGAACAAAAAAAAAGTCACAGGGTGACATATCGGGCGAATAAGGCGGTTGTTGCAACACGGCTATCCCTTTAGAGGCCAAATACTGGGACACGCTGAGGGCGGTGTGGCACGGCGCGTTGTCGTGATGAAGGATCCAGTTACGAGCGATGTCTGAGCGCACCCTGTTGACTCGTTTTCGCAATCTTTCGAGTACTTGGCGATAGTAGACTTGATTTACGGTTTGCCCCGGTGGAACAAATTCTTTGTGAACGACTCCACGGCTATCAAAAAAGGCAATCATCATCGTTTTCACCTTCGACTTGCTCATGCGAGCTTTTTTCGGGCGGGGGGCGTGCGGAGACAACCATTGTGAGCTTTGACGTTTGGTTTCCGGGTCGTATTAAAAAAACCAGCTCTCATCGCCTGTAATAACTCGATCAAACAGCGTGGGATCGTTTTCCACTTATTCCAAACAGTCTTCTGCGACGGTCATTCGATGCTGCTTTTGCTCCTTGGAAAGGTTCCTTGGAACCATCTTCGCGCACAACTTTCTCATCCCTAAATCGTCGGTTAAAATTTGTCTGACTGTTTCACGGTTCATACCCAGTTCCGACGCCAACATTCGAACTGTTAAACGCCGATCTTCACGGATCAGGGCGCGCACACGCTGCGCATTCGTGTCAGTCCGCACCTCGACTGGTCTCCCGCTCCGCGCCTCGTCTTCCACGCTTTCACGCCCCTCCTTAAACTCTTTATGCCATCGAAACACCTGGGCACGACTAAGAGCACTATCACCATGCACTTTTACAATTTTAGCGTACGTTTCCGAAGCTGTTTCGCCCAATTTGACGCAAAAATTTAGCGACGCGTTGCTCTTGATTTCGTTTTTCCATTTTCGTGACGAGCACCATGAACACACGCTTACTCAACACGACAGAGCAGGCGAACTAAACAAGCTAGAGCGATGGCAAATATATCAATGGAGAGGGGAAGGATGCCGAGAGAAGGGAAAGGGAATTTCAAGGTCGCAGGGTTACCACAATCGCGGCAATATAATCAGTCTCATTACTTAATTGTCACACCTCGTATATCTACTATCAAACAATTTGACGAATACACGTAAAATTTGACAAACAATTTGATCGTTTACAGGGCGCTTAAGGCTTGTACAAAGCCAATACTAAGTAATTACCAAGTAACTAACGAATAACAACGTCAAAATATCTTTATTCACGTAAACCTATCACAGTAACTTGTGACATGTAATTATTTAAAATTATTCTACTCCTGCTAGTAGAAGACTAAGCAGCAAAGCGGTCCAAAAAGTAAGCTGTTAGCAGAAGACTAGCAGCTAGCAGATTCCAGTGACCTGTTAATGTTTAATCTGACTGAGAAAGGAATCTGCAAGGAAAACTCAGCTATAGCAGATTTAAAAATAAAAAAATACTTATACCGCATGTTATTGTCAGAAGAGCAAATATGTTTCTAGTGTTCAGCAGCCTTATTGCATTACTTAAGCGCAAACGTTAGATTGTCAAAATAGTGAATTCTGTTATTTACTACCACTTTCAGACAGTTTTTCGATCAACACGTCAAAATAGCGTTTTCCACTAGTTCAAAGGTCACCCATGGGGTTGCAACTTCAAAATCATTGAGAAAACGTGAATTAAATACTTAAATTGTCCGCTAAAAACTAATATTAGGTAATAAATCAAAAATATGGCAAATACTAAAAGAAATATTTTTTTTTTTTAATGAGCGCAACGTAACGTTATTTTCCTTTCGTCTGTAGTAGAAACCTTTATACGAGAATAACAATTTAAATAGCGTTTTACACTGACAGTTCCGTTAATTATTGAATTCCACTATATAACGTTGGCGCTTAAGTAAAAGAATAGGGCTGTCATTGGTGGAACCCCATTTTTCAAAGTTTTTTGATAAATATATTATCCGAAAAACAAAACACTACTGTATGGTAAATAAACCTGAGTCTGAAAATACACGAGGTCTAACGTGATAAATACCAAAAGGCTAGGGCGTGTGACATGTAAATTTTAATATGTGTTATTATTAATTGATCTCACTCACACCCAAGGGACTTCCTATGAAATAGAGAGAGAAAGAATTACGCAAGTCAACGTTCCCGCGATCGTCGACCTCTCGCTACTTGATTAGGCTCTGTATGCGAAGCGTTATTTTTAGGATAACTTCTCTATAATAAATCTATAAGTAACTGATATAGTCATTGATTATTCGAATGAAATCCACTTTTTTTTTAAATAAATTACGTTAACAAAAGCAACAGTGATGGGTTGCCTAACGAAACAAGATCAAGGCATTTATTTAATACTAGCTGTTTGACCCGGCTTTGCTCGTGTAAACTGCGACACGAAATTAATTTCGTTGCGCATTATTTTGATTTTGCGTTATATCTTAAGGTATTCATTTAATTTGCTTTTTTTTGTTCTCTTCGATGGATGATTAATGAGATGATAGGGAAGGCAAAGGGTCTAGCCCATACAGCCAAGTCTGACGTAATATATATTTATTTTTTATGAGTTAATGAGGTTATCATCAAATTCCAGATGCTGCAGAATTTGATGCTTTTCTTGGATTCACTCGCGGCATTATAGCCCAAACACGTCGGGTAAAATATGGGAGTTCACAGCGCGGGAAAACCGCAAAAAATAAACTGCTACTTGTGCCCCATATTCAAAGTCCAATTTATCGTTTTCCATAACTATTCACATTGTAAAACATTATTAAACAAAACAACACCACTTTTGACCAACAATATTCCCAGTAAATTAATTTATAAAACAAAAATTGCACTTGACATGTCCGCGCAAAATGGCGCGAAGGACCTCATTTAATTTGCATGATGTAAAGGGAAAAAAATATCATAACCAAATGCTCAATCCAACTAACGTATTTAAAATATTAAGGATTTATACAGTATTTGTGTAAATAGATTTTCAATTACCGCTTGATAATTGCACGTTTTTTAAAGTATTAAAATGGATATAGTATTTTATCCTTAAGAGATAGACTATATATGCCATCGCGAACTTTTCTGTTGACCTATATAAGATATACAATACCACCATACATTATTTTGCTATATCTCAAAGGGTTTTTGTTAAAGACGGCTTATTTTTTTCCCGACACCTCCAACAAATATCGTGTATACAAATTATATCCTAAAACCTTCAGAGAGAACCACTCTATCCATTGGTGAAAACAGCATGAAAAACGGTGCAGTAGTTTTTCAGTTTATCACGAACAGAAAGACAGACGCGGTGGAGGACTTTGTTTTATAATGATGATTTTAATCAAATAATAATAATAATAAATAATAATAATTTATTTAAACTTAATTGCACAAAGTACAAAGGCGGACCTAATGCCGCTAGACATTCTATGACGGTCAAACCTTATGGACAATGAGAGCAGTAAGTACATAAGGTAGGTGCAATACTAAATAAACTTGAAGAGTTTTATTGCAGATAACATATATATACTTATTAATAATTACATATTAATACATACATATAACCTACATAAATAAAATATTAACAATACAATATAATATATACACAATACTATACCTACTAATGATAAATCACAGTCTGATTAAGACTAAGCTAAAACAAAAGGAGGAACATGGAAAATTACGAACCTCGGTCTTGCATGTATTAGTATTTAGTGTATCGATATTATAATATACTATTCCATATATATTGTAAGTAAGAATATATTAAATTGCTGTTAATTTAAATAGTTATTTATTTATCTTATTATCTTTATGATTGCACCTACATTTGATCAAATTTGTCCCCAAGGTTTGGCTGTCAGAGAATGTCTTCGGGCATTAAGTCCGCCTTTGTACTTTGTGCAATAAAGTTTATGAATAAATAGTGAGCATACACTAGTTTTTTTCAAATATATCTATTCGGAGATTTTAACTGGCAGCTGATTTCAAAGGCCACAACTGCGAACGATTTGGACACAAAGGTAGTATGGTGAGTGGGTATGGTATTTAAAAAAGATATTATTATTATTATTATTTAAATATTATTCCTTCCTAATAACATTCTTTGATATGTAGTTTTAGACAGTAGCACTGTTGAAAGATTCAGCCCTGTATAGCCTTGAAAATATTCCGTTAGTTAACCCATTACCTAATAATTTAATTCGAATAACCAATGGATCGCTCTTCTATACGTAAAACTATGACAGTTAATATGTCAAATATCACGAGGGTTGGGGTATGTATGGGTTGGGGTATGTATGGGTTCGCGCTGATTGGCTCTCCAAACGCACGTCGTCCAATTTTTTTTTCTTTAACATTTATTCACTAAATCTTTGTCCATGACGATTTGGGGATCATCACAAGTGTAGCAGAATTTGCCTGAACACATCGGGTAGTTCAAAGTCCGGGTAAACCGAAATAAAAACATTGCCTCAAGTTCCAGTTTTCCATAATTAGTCACATTGTAGCACATTATTAAACAAAATATCCACAGTAAAGTAGTTTACGAAACTAAAACTTAAGACTTGACATTTCTATGTTTGACTTGTCGCTTTAAGCGCTTTTATTCACTTTGAAAGCCGTTCGACTTGGTGTTTGTCTATGGTTTTCATACAAAATTCGGTAAAAAACGCAAGCTTTGCTTTATTTGCTTTTAAGTCGAACATAGCATTAATACTAATCCCGTGGTTGACTTGACACTGTAAGCGCTTTTTTTTACTGAATTTCGCTTCGACAAGCGTTCGGGTAGCTTTTCTAAGCGCTTTGATGACGTCACAGATTTTGCAAACGCTTTTTTTTCGGGTAGTGCAATCAAAGCAAATTGTCCGTGATCGAAAAATGTTGTGAAATTTTGCAGCCTTCCTTTAATTTCTTTTTTATATTACCATCGTCGTGCTTTGATTTATTTTTCAATTGTAAATCGTTTATTTTGTTATATTTAATACATTTTCTGACGAATACTACAGACAATTACTTCACAAAGAGTCAAAAAGTAGTACCGTTCGAGAAGCTTTACTTCGCTTAGAAGTTGCAAGTCGAACAATTGTTTGGCGCTTTGAAGTAACCATTTTTCAAGTCAACCTATTATATTACTCCATTGATGACCTTTAGTATTAAATATTATGACATTCTTCCCCGCTAAGATAGATCAGTTTTTTTTTTTCGAGAACTATCTCGTACCTTGTACTTGTACCAAGCCAATACAAAGTAACTAACATGTCTTCAATTCAATATTAAGCTTAGAATGAAAGTGATTTGAGATTTTTTCTCCCTGTCTCATCCTCCTCCTACTTAGTCGGTACCTCACTGATGGGGGATCGTGACTCCGTCGCAGTCGCAGCTCATCCACCAGCCGTCTCCAACGGTTTCGGTCCTCGGCGTAGTGGATGGCCTGGTGAACAGGGATGTTCAGGTGGTCAGTCACCTGACTGGACCATCGCTTGGGGCTTCTTCCTCTTGTTCTTTTACCGTCTACCTTGCCCGTGATTAGAAGTTTTTCTAGATTATCGTCTTCTCTTCTTGCAATGTGGCTAAAGTATTGCAGTTTTCGGGCCAAGCAGACGGTAGATAGTCTTTGCTTCGAGCTCAGAAATGTTAGTGCGGTCCAATGGATTCTGAGCAAACGACGCCAGCACCACATCTCAAACCCATCAATCCTCGCTCTATCCGCGGCTTTTATGGTCCATTCTCTGTCTTATAGATAAAGCAAAATTTCTGAAATTAGCTCGGAGATCTTTAATTTCTCGCTTAACTCGAGTCCACATGTCTTCACTTTGTTTAACTTCAATATAGATTCTTGTATTTCGTCTTTGAATAGCTGTTTCGACATTTCAGCAGGTTCTATTACTGGTAGCTTTAGCTTCACCCACAATTTCAATGATTGGTATTTTCTTTACTGTTTCTTCTTTTTCAATGAAATCATCCGGATTCATGAATTTTACTTCGCTAACTTCGCTAGCTAAGTTTTTTAGTATGTTAGAAATTACACTTTTGCTCTCGCACGCAATAAATTGCTTTATGGTGTTTCCTCAATGTACAGTGAAATTAATCGAATTTAATCGCTTGTTGATTTTAGTTGATCGTTTCGTTCTTTCATTTTTCGCCAAACTCGAGTCCACATGTCTTCACTTTGTTCAACTTTAAGCTTAGAATTAAAGTGATTTGAGAATTCTCTTCCCATCTTATAGATAAAGCAAAATTACTGAAATTAGTTGCTCGGCGATCTTTCATTTCTCGCTTAACTCGAGTCCAAAATGTCTTCACTTTCTTCAACTTTAATGACTAATAGATTCTTGTATTTCGTCTTTGAATAGATGTTTCGACATTTCAGCAGGTTCTATTATTGGTGGCTTTAGCTTCACCCACAATTTCAATGATTGGCATTTTCTTTACTGTTTCTTCTTTTTCAATGAAATCATCCAGATTCATGAGTTTTACTTCGCTAACTTCGCTAGCTAAGTTTTTTAGTATGTTAGAAATTGCACTTTTGCTCTTGCACGCAATAAATTGCTTTATGGTGTTTTCCTAATGTATAGTAAATTAATTCGAATTTAATCACTTGTTGATTTTAGTTGCTCGTTTCGTTCTTTCATTTTTCGCTAAACTCGAGTCCACATGTCTTCACTTTGTTCAACTTTAAGCTTTGAATTAAAGTGATTTGAGAATTTTCTTCCCATCTTAAAGCAAAATTACTGAAATTAGTTGCTCGTTTCGTTCTTTAATTTCTCGCTAAACTCGAGTCCAAATGTCATCGCTTTGTTTAACTTTAATCTTAGATAATTCTAATAATTGATTTGAGAATTTTCTCCCTGCCTTATAGATGAAGCCTTGTAATTGCTTGCGGTTTCTTCTGTTGCTATTTCTGATTTCAAATTTTGATTTTGTTTTTCCATAAACTTCTAGTACAAAATTTTGATGTAGTGCTTCCTCAAGTTAATCTAAGTGGGCGATCCGTAAGGTATTAGGTTGTATTGTATAACTATTAATTACTGTAATAATATGTGTTTAAATAAATAAATAAATTTAATATGAATTAATTCCATTTTAATCGCTTGTTAATTTAGTTGCTCAGCTCGTTATTTCGTTTCTCGCTAAACTCGAGTCCACATGTCTTAGCTTCGTTCAACTTAAATCTTAGAATTAGAGTGTTAGAGAATTTTCTCCTTGTCTTATAGATAAGGCAAAATTACTGAAATAATTCGATTTTAATAGCTTGTAGATTTTAGTTGCTTGTCTTATACTTTCATTTCTCGCTAAACTCGAGTCTACATGTCTTCGCCTCGTTCAACTTTAATCTAAGAATTTTCTCTCAGTCTTGTGATTGTTATGACCGTACATTATCCACATTTAGTCTTCGGGAGACCAATGTGTATGACCTTCACTCCGTCAAAGAAGCCATCCTCCAGGCAGGCCAGGGTCCCTCAAGTACCTGCAGACCTCTGAAAAAGTTCTGACTGAGAAAAGACTCGAGTCTGGAGGAACTTCACTGGAGCGATCCATGAGCATATGCGCGGCTTTCTTCACTTCTGCTATGCATCCACTATACATTATATGTAAGAGGTTATATATAATGTTTAGAGTGTATTACAGATGTTTGATAAAGACAGTGTGAGATATCCATTAGGGCTAATGCCTACCATTGTGCGAAGCTTAGCTCTGTTATGGCTTAAGAGGCGTCGCGTTCTTTGGCTAAGTCAGCTTTGCAATTTATTTCTTTATTAAAATCATGGCTCTGGAAAGTCTGTTTCGTTCAGAAGAGAAGACAGGTCTCTTAGCATTTAACATGTATTTGTTGTAAATCACATCAGGTTTTACTGTATGAACAAGCTTTTTCACTTTAGTCACCTCTGGTAAGGGAGAACTGTTTTTTTTAAATAATGGATCTTTTTGCGATGATATTACAATGTTATTGTGGAAAAAAGTAATTTTAGGCACGGGAACCACTCGTACGTTAAAATGACCTGGACCCCGATTGTCAAGCTATAGAGATGTTGTCAAAAATGCAGAAACTCATAATTAACCTTTTATGTTTTGTAATATGCTGTGGAAGTGAATAAATAAATAAAGTGATATTTTATGTCCAATTCTAAATATATTCGAGTGACTTGTTCTCTATATCATAGACTCATAGACAAAGTAAACTTACTGAAATTAATTTGATTTTAATTGCTTTTTGATTTTATTACCTCATCTCGTTCTTTCATCTCTCGCTGAACTCGAGTCCACATATCTTCGCTCTTTTCTACTTTAATTTTGGTATTTAAGACATATTTATTATATATTGCATTAGATTTTACTGTAGGAACGAACTTTTTTACTTTAGTGACTTCCGGGATGGGTGAAGTGATTTTTGGAGTAACAGATCTTTTTACTACAGTATAACCCGAGCTGTTATTGTTACTGCTTCTTGCTAAAATAGGTGCAGTAGTACGTATAGGTTGGTTTGTTAACCAACTCTCTACTATATTTATAGATTCTTGAATTTCGTCTCTTGACGGCTGTTCTGAGATTTCATCAGGTTCTATTATTGGTAAGTTATCTGTTTTAGCTTCAGCCACAATTTCAATGATTGGCGTTACATTAACGGTTTTTTCTTTATTAATGAAATCATCTGGAGTCATGAGTTTTACTTCTTTAACTTCGCTTGCTAAGTTTTTTAGTATGTTAGAAATAGCAGCGTTGCGCATTTTTCGCTTTTGCACGCAAGAAATTGCTTTCGGTTTTGGTTCTATTGCTATTTCTGATAATAAATTTTTATTTGGTTGTTCCTCAATTTCGAGTTTCAAATTATGATTCGGTCGTTCGTCAATTTCTGGTACTAAATTAAATTTTAGATTTTCTGGTATTAAATTTTCGTTCGGTTTGTCCTCAATTCCGACTACAATGTCTTCCTTTATATTTTCTTCAGAGGTTACAATTAAACAATTGTTAGGTACAAATTCGTGTACATTTGGATTTAGTTTACTTATTATTAACACCTTTTCTGGCTCCGACTCTTTTTCGTTGTTACATGAGCCCTCATCGAAGTTCTGTACCTGGAAATTTATATATTTTAAAATTAAAGGGGTGAAAAAACCAAGCTATTTTTTAAGAAGTGGGTTTAACAGACATTGGAGTTGTACAGGCCCGGATGTTCAATGAGCCTGGGTTGAGGATGAGGATTACCCTTTTTTCCCGGCAGGATTTTGGCGGGTAGTTACTAACCCGCCGGTAATTCTACACACTGGGCGTTGTTTTTTACCTCTATATAAAGACAGCGCTCACGTGGCTCAAGGAGAGGGTTTACATTTAATTTCATGCCAAGTGGCTAATCTCATTATATATTTATAAATCTCTGCCAATATGCATACAAAAAATTGGTATATTCGATATATATTTATTTCCTTAATATCAGTACCCAAGAATTGAACCGGTACATCTGCATCGAAAACACCGCAAGTAAATTAAGGAATCTACCATTTTGTATGTTTAAAGAAACAGTATTTGGCTATTGGATTTGTTATTTACACTTACCATGTCTAGCATGCTTGATATTTCGTTAAAGCATTGTGGATCTACTTCAGGAGTATCACATCTTTGGACCCCGTCGAACAATAGATTCATTTCATCATCTAAAATAAATGTAATATTTTTTATTAGATAGATATCGGAATATGTAGTCACAAAAGGAATAGCTGTGGGTTAACATGTCGTGATAATTATATCCCACTAGGTATTTGACTCGAATTCGCCCGTGTTGTAGGCTGATGAGGAGGAGGAGATGGCTGCATCAAGCTTGAATGTATTTTCTCGCAGGTAGTTTTTAAATTTACGATAATTGCTTAGAATAAATTTAAATGGTATGGTGAAAATTATAAACCAGATATACAACAATGTTTCATCATTTTCATCATTACAGGCCTTAGAACACAGCGACCTAGACCTCCACTGCTGGAGATGGGCCTTTCAGAACATATATGTTATGTATAAGTAGATTTGTTGTTATTAGATTACCCACATGTCACTCCTTTTATTTATTATTAAAAGTATGGATGTTGTGGGTAGCACAATATACACTCATTGACAAGCAACCATGCGTTTTATTTAATAGTGGCGACGAGAATTAAAAATAATTAGATATAGTTCCTGTACAAACATGGAAAACGCAAAATCAGTTAAATTCCACGAGTACCAACCGGGAATTGAAGATTTCCAACATTATGTTGAGAGACTGACCTACTGTTTCATAGCAAATGGAGTTACGGATGAAGAAGTTAAACCAACTTTTTTACTGTTTGTGGTGCACAAGTGTATGAAACAGTGTTAGCTTTAGTCACACCACACAGTACTGCAGAAGTGACCTATAATTTCATAATACAGTCATTGTTGAGACATTAAATAAATAAATAAAAAAGTTATTTATTTTCTCCCACAAAACTTAAAATTAGTAACATATTTATTAAAACATTTATGTAGGAGACTGGAGGCAAAACTAAACTAAGCGAGAGCATAGTCTGTGTGAAAGCACTCCAGGTTCCTCTGACTCAAACTTAATAATAAATACATCTATAGTGTAGTGTAATGTAGTGTAGTGTAATGTAGTATAGTGTAATGTAGTGTAGTGTAGTGTATATATATGTATAGTGTGTATACATTACACTCCGCGGGCTAATGAAATAACAATGTCCTATAAGTTCTATAATCGCAATCAAAAGAATAATGAAAAGGTCTGCAAATATATTGCTGAGCTAAGAAAAATCAGTGTGCACTGTAATTTTGGTGACCTAGAAAGAAACCTCAGAGATCGTTTAGTCTGCGGCATGTCTGATGAGAAACTGCAGCTGGAATTATTAAGAAGAGACGCACTGAGCTACCAGCAAGTAGTGGATGCCATGCTGGCCGCCGAGAGCGCTTACCGCGACGTCAGTACCATGCGCGCCGACCTCGTTCAACCCTCCACCTCGCGGTTGGTCGAGCCAATGGACATTGGGGCAGTTAGAGACACCGCTACACCAGGGCCTAAATACCGTTTCTGTTATCGCTGCGCGGAGAAACACAGTGGCACATGCAGGCATGTAAACACAGAATGTAGTTATTGTCACAGAAAAGGACATCTGGAGAAGATTTGTATATCTAAACGAAAAATGCTAATCGTAGAATTAATTATACATCAGGAAGTGCACCCGCACAAGATGATTTTCTGAATGGCATATATTGTGGTGGCAGGGAACAATTATTTAGAATACCTTCTATTATTGTTGACGTCAAAATTTGTGGACTGATAGTCCGCATGCAAGTGGATTCCGGAGCGGCTTACTCTATACTTAATATGGATACCTATCATATGTTACCTAACTGGCAAAAAAATAAATTGCAACCTCTATCTATACATTTATCCACTTGGACAAACACACCAGTGAATTTACTTGGACAATTACAACTTGACATAATAGTTAATAATAAAACCTATAATTTATCTGCAATCATTGCTAAGGGAAGAGGGCCTAACTTGCTAGGTCGTAACTGGTTTAAACCTTTAAACATTACCGTCTCCAACGTAAACTTGGTCCGGGAGTCACAACAATGTGAGGACCTCATCAGGAAATATTCAAGAATATTTGAACCGGGCCTGGGTACCTACCGAGGTGACCCGGTATCAATTACACTTTCACCAAATGCATTGCCTAAATTTGTCCGAGCCCGACCAGTGCCATACGCACTTAAGGGACGGGTAGGAAATGAAATTGATCGATTAGTAGCTGAAGAAGTACTCAAACCTGTGGCATATTCAGACTGGGCTACACCTGTAGTTCCAATTGTTAAAAAGAATGGTGACATAAGATTGTGTGGTGACTACCGCAGTACTGTAAACCAAGCTACTGAATCTGACACATACCCCATGCCTACAGCCAATGAATAATTTGCTTTACTTGCCGGTGGACAGTATTTTACAACTTTAGACCTTGATCGAGCATATACACAAGTACCAGTCACAGATAGTACATCAAAATTATTAACTCTAAACACATGCAAGGACCTATTTTCAGTTCACCGTTTAGCTTTTGGGGTAAAAGCTAGTCCGGGAATCTTTGAAAAAATCATGGCTTCACTTCTTGCCAATATTCCCGGAGTGGCAGTCCTACTTGATGACATTATAATAACGGGCTATACCTATGAGCAAATGCAGGACCGATTGGACAAGACATTGCACCAAATAGCAAAAGCTGGTTTACGCCTGAATAAACACAAATGTAAATTCGCACAAAACAGAGTAGAATTTTTAGGATTCATAGTGGACGCTGAGGAAATACACCCAGCACCAAGCAAAATAGAAACTATTATGAAAACAGCACCACCAAAAAATGTTCATGAACTGCAGGCTTTTCTTGGGCTGTATAATTTTTATGAAAGATTTGTACATCATAAAGCAACAATTATGGAACCTCTACATAGGCTATTAGATAGATTACCCACATGTCACTCCTTTTATTTATTATTAAAAGTATGGATGTTGTGGATAGCACAATATACACTCATTGACAAGCAACCATGCGTTTTATTTAATAATATATCTGGAGAATTTGGCCTACACTCGCCACCAGACGGCTGGGCGAGGATATGATGTCAATTTTAATTGACAATTTATTAACGATTCCACAAGTTGGTATTAGTGGAACCGGGACCGATGGCTTAACATGCTTTCCGAGGCACGGGAACGGTGGTGTTGTAAATCTATGACAAATGTACGTAAGAAAAGTGCATTTCTCATTGGTACATGCCAGGTGGGTTTGAACCGACCTTTGTAGGATTTAAAGAACGCGTTCATACAACCGAGCCACCACCTCGCCTGATCCAACAATGTTTAAATTACCTAAACTCTCTTCACTCTAACAAAATTCAGCAGAACCGACAAATACAGCAAACGGTTCTATAGTAAAGTCCACATACGGGAAGATGCAAAGTGGCACGACACCCTGCCAAATGGAGGAATGAAGTGGAAAGAGATTATGTATGTCTGTTTGTTGATCTGAACTGATTTTGTTAAAATTTCTCTGTGGTCTAATGGTTAAGTCTGTGGATTTAGATTAGGAGGTACAGGGTTTGATTCCTATTCGTAAAACAAAAATATTTATTAATATAAATAAATACATTTAATTAATATTTAATTTATTTGTGATATTCTCAAGTTTGGTAAGCTGGAGACATCAACGAGCTTGCCACTTGTCATGATTGGTCTATAGTAAAGTAGGCTAAATGTGAATACGCTTCTTTATAAGAGTGTTTTCTGACAAGTTGAAAGAGAAATGGTTGTGATGATACTTTAATTTTTTTAACACATATGTTTCTTGGAACCCAGGGTCAGACATAGGCGTCATCTTCAGACAACGATAGCCATAATCCGGTCACGCCAACCCCAACAGCATGGCCTGCAGCGACCCGAAGTCAGTCGCTAGATACACTTACGCGCAGATGGTGAGGAAAGATGGGACCCCAAAAACCAGCTGACACTAAACACTCGACACTTCACATCACAAGCCGAAAGCCCTCATATAAAAGCACTTTGCCTTTTTTTTTTTTTTAATAATTTTATTACACGGCATCCTGCCACTTGACTTGGTTCAGGTACACTTACCATCATGATCTGATATTAATGGTGGCTTGTCTATGACAAAGTTAAGGTCATCCAGAGACAACTCCCTCCTCAGAGCAATGGGATCATTCCAAATATCTCCCATCTTGGTAGAAATAAAATCCTTAAAAAAAAGATATTTTTATCACATGTAGATTCTAAATCAACTGTACATATCCAGACACTTCTACCCTATTGCACTCTCAATGCAATCCTTTTCCTATACAAAATTATATAAATATAATTTTACAGCCCAATCTATTTAAATTGGTACCAACTTCAAGTATAGTAGTGACTCAAACAATTTAACTCCTTTTCTATGTGATAGTTGTTTTGCTGGTCAGTAATTAGTGAGTAGGTAGTTAAATTATTGCATAATACTAAATTATTTATATTTTGCTTCTGCACAATTTGCGTAACTTAGCTGCCTAACTAAACTGCATCTGTGGTCTAGTGGTTAAGTCCGTGGATTCAGATGTGGAGGTACCAGGCCAGGACAATAATATATTTAATTTATTTGTGGCATTTCTCAAGTTTGGAATGCCAGAGGCAACAACGAGCTTGCCACTTGTCATGATTGGCCTATAGTAGTCGGCTAAATGTGAATCCACTTCTTTAAATGGCATGGAAATGGATATGAATGGGATACGGTTGTGATACCTTATTTCTTACTTATTTCTTAGCAAACCATGGATTCAGTGTGTGGATGCCGGGCCTATCATGTGTGGAGAATAATGCCTTGGGCTTGCAACAAACACAGGTTGGTATTAAAAGGGGGTGCCCTTTTTTTGTTGTTGTTGTTGTGCACTCCTGATCCACTATTCTCTACCCTGCAGTCTTGGATGGAAGTTCCAAAAACGTACTGGCGGATTACTAATGGAAACACGAATTTAAAAAAATACATCTACAATATATCCATTGCGTCTCGCGAAAGAATTCTAAGTAGCTGAAACTGATGTGCAATGCAGGCCAACTAGACAGAGCACAGAACACAGGGAGACCAAATACTATTCAGGGTATGTGGCGACCGAGCGTCATAATATATGTGGAATGTACTGAAGTAACATTTCACAAGAGAATCAAATTCAAGGGTAAATTTGTGCAACGAATGCAAACCAAACCGAAGCATCGTACAAAATGGCGCTAATTCGCTCTGCAATATTATTGCAACAACGCAATTATAATATAAAAGAAAAAATATGGCCAGGTCCTGACATACCATATTTTACGCGAAAAATAAAATAAAATTAAATTGTTCATAGATATTATGCCCTTCAGCTAAACATAATCAATTATAAATATTAACTTATTACTTAATTATCTATTAAATCACAGTAACAATACTATACTTTCTGAAATAATATTTTTCGATAAATGGACCTATCATTTTAACTTGAACTTTTCTCATTTTTCTTTCTTACCAAAAATATTTCTCCGATTACTAGACACCACAGAACACAGATTATAGTCATGTACAGAACAAGTAAATGTCAGTCACATCACAGTTACTATGTTCGACTTGGAAGCGAATAAAGCAAAGTTTGCTTTTTTTTTACCGAATTTTGTATCAAAACCATAGACAAACGCCAAGTCGTACAACTTTCAAAGCGAAATATATTTTTTTTAATTGTCTTTAAAGGACATTGTACAGAATACATCAGTCCTAAACACGTAATTTATTTGCATAATATATGTTCATAACAGAGGTTATAACCGAGTTGGGGATCATCAAATTCCAGATGCTGCAGAATTTGATGCTTTACTTGGAGTCACTCGCGACACCATAGCTCAAACACGTCAGGTAAAATATGGGAGTTGAAAGCGCGGGAAAACCGCAAAAAAATAAACTGCAACTTGTTGCCCATATTTAAAGTTCAATTTATCGTTTTCCATAATTATTCACATTGTAGCACAGTATTAAACCAAGCAACACCACTTTTGACCAATAATATCCACAGTAAATTAATTTACAAAACAAAAACTTGCACTTGACATGTCCACGCAAAATGGCACGAAGAACTCAAGCGAAATAAAGTGAAAAAAGTGCTTACAAGAAAAACACAGGGAAGTATTAACGAGTCAGTAGTCTGTGGCAAGGGGGATGTTAGTAATACTAACTAGGGTAAATTTAGCTATTGGCCACATATTTTTATCATTCGGTATTGGGTTCATCAAATCATCAATCTATATGGATTCGTCTCAACTGCGCCACCAAATTAAACCAGCTTGTAATCGGCGGACTGGCTTCCCTGAGACCCGCGGACCCCGGACCATTTAGAACTCTGTTAATCATGAAGTGATATTTCAAATTTGTATTGCTGGATTTTCTCATCAATTTCATTCCGTGATCACGACGGGGAAATATCATTGTGTTTTTACCTAAAAATTTTGGCTAGGTAAGGGCAGTTATAGTTAGAATGCCTGCCTGTTAGAATTTTAAATGTCTCAATTATAACTCCCTTCATTCTACGATCTCTGGGACTTGGCAGCTCTAGATATCTAAGTCTCTGGTCATAGGACTTCTTCCTCAAGCAGTGTGGAAGGCGAGCACCTTTGTACGCCCTAAAGAAGTTCTATGTCATTTATGAAGTATGGATTCCATACTTAAAAACCATATTCCAACAATGGTCTTATGGAAGGATCTCTTGATTACATAAAGGATTGAGTTGGCTCGCTTTACAGTCCCATCTGTTCAGCCCATTTTAGATTGGCAGTTACTGTGATACCAAGATCTTTTTGGGCCTGGACTGGTGTAATGGAAACATAACCAACTTTATATTTAATATTCGGATTGTTTAGGCCCATGTGTAATACTGTACATTTGAATGGGTTGAGCTTAATAATACAGTCTTGTGTCGATTCCACCATCAGTTCCAGATCTTTACACAGTCCTCCGCTACTGACCAAGGGATTTCCAAAATATTAACCATCACCTGTTAAAAAACATGCTTTAGATTTTATGACCGAGCAGAGGTCGGTGACGAAGATTCCAAATAGTATTAGAGCAAGCACTGATTTTTGTGGGACACCGCTAAGAACACTGGAATGTTCTCCCTGACAAATAGTTTTTCAGCCATACCAATAATCTCCCGCGAATTCCAAAGTGTTCTAGCTTAACCAGCAGTCAGTTGTGGGGTAGGTACCTTATCAAAAGCACATTCGAAGTCGAAATAGAATACATCCACAGGGGCTTTATTTCTTCGTTCCGATACGCGATAATAGTAACCTAAGCACGCTTAAAGGTGTTCCGATACGCGCTTAAACTGTTTTGCCAAAGCTGTGTGACGTCACAAATGACATCATTTCTCGCGCTTAGACTGCTCACCATATCGAAGTAGATCGCTCTGAGCGCTGTCACTTGTTTGTCATAATGTCCCGCGCCTTTTTCAAGTTAATTGAATATTATGTTTTCTTTTAATATTGTAATTCGTTTATACTGTTTGTACATATATTACTTCTAAAACAAATCTTTAATTAATATTTAAGTAGGAAGTAAAAAAAAAAATGTCTGTAACACGGCAAGTTATTTTAAAGACCAAAATAATTTAAGAATATTAAACTTTACACATATAAAGATGAATAAACCGAGAGATGTATATTTGTTATTATTCATACTCAAAGATGTGGAATCCGCAATTTATCTTCTATACATTTAAAAAAAAAACTAACATTTTATGAATGAAAATGTGATTTAGACCGTTTCGAATTAATATCACGCTCTGAGCATCCAAATCGCTCTGAGCGCGATTCAGAACACAGATTATATAGACATGTACTAATTCAGAATGAGGGGATTATCTAGTTCGTGTGTCCCACAGATTATATAGACATGTGTCCATCGGTGAATACATGTAAGAAGATTGGTCACCGTTAACCGTTTTTCAATAAACCCATGCTGCTGTTCGGCAATAATATTTTCAGCAGATAGAAATATTTTCATATAATGTTTTCCATACATTTGCAAACAATACTGGTGAAACTGATTGGCCGGTAGTTACTGGGTTGAATTACCCACTCTATTGTCTATTGTCGTCTCAAAAATATACAAATTGTGCTTAGTGTAAAATGCAAGTTTCGGAAAACATAACTGCTGTTGTTACGTTTTTTTTATTTCACATTGCGTGTTATTGCAAGTTTGGCTATAATAACAGGCAATGAACATCGAAAATTCAGTAAAAAAACTACTATTATAGTTGCGTTTACGAAACTTCACTGTCTCACTGGGCATAGTAGTAAAGCTACGAACAAAATTTGAAGTAAATAGGTGCAACATATTCTGCAATTTTATTAAATAAAGATGTGTTACAAGTCATAGTCTGTGGTCATTAGGTAGCCAATAGGTTACGATTTACCCTATACATTTTTTTCTTTTATCCATGAAATTTTGTTTTTATTTATAATCTAATTATTTTATTACTACAATTATTTGCACTTATTAGACTAAAGTTAAACATGGGCGACGATAACCAATCCCTGGATAGTGTGCAAACAGAGTCATTAACTATTGACTCTTTAAAAATTGATACCAATGATTTTAAAGATAGTGCGGAACCTAACAAATCTGAAAAATCTAAAAGTAAGTATCCACATTTAATACAACTTCTAGTTATGCCTTTGAAAACATTTATCTAACTAATTTGGCTTACTTTTGTTACTCGGATGGGTTTGGTAGGGTGATATTTTTTATTGATTTATTTGTCAATTTTAAAAGTTGGAATTTTTCAAACCGGAGCTCTTGAGACACGAGAACAGTGGTAAAAAATATTATTATTTTTATTAGTGGACAATTTTTTTAGCAACCATGGATTCACCGAGTGGGTGCCAGGTGTCTGGGAGAAAAAAATAATGGTGTCTCGGGCATGCAAATGACTATGGCCTGGTTTAAAAACAATCATCATCCACCATTTTGCTCCTTTTCCTAGCGAACCAAATACTTTATCATTCTGCATATGCCCCTAATGGAAGCTTGTTTCATATCCCATGCTTTTTTGGACTAAATTGGCAGTATGCACATTTTCATTTAATCACCAACTGTGCTGTCCAACTATGCAGTGATTGAGTCCAGAATGACACATATGATATGGATTTCGGAACAGTGCAAAAAAACTGACTTGAAAAAAAAACTAATCTAAATTGATATGCCCCTGTAGCATACTGAGCATCAACAACTACCATTTTTGATTGACATGATGATATGAAATGGAGAAAAGTAAGAAATGAAAGAGTGGAGAAATAGTAGCTTCTATCCCTTCACACAGTCACACGCTGAAGATATGGAATGCTTTCGCAGCCAGTGTTTCCCTATTCCTATAACCTGGTGGCATTCAAGCCAATGCGTAAAAGCATCTTGTTAGGCCGGCATAGAGGTAAAGACTGTTGTCTAGCGTCATTTTCTCCCAATTTTGTACCTTGTGTACCACTTAGCATCAGGTGGGTGCGATATCACAACATTGTTTCCAGTATATTTATATTATATATATATACATAGGCTTGGTTAAGGGGCCCCTTTTTCATCGTCCAACGACATTCTTTACCCAGGTTACATATATATACACATCCAATACTGTATGATTAAATCTAATCTATAATAAATGTACTTAAGAGAAGTGTATTTCTCTTGTCATTAGTCACATATTGGGGTTTGAATTTGTGACGTTTATATTAAGGTCTATTCTAAGAAGTTGACACAAATATTTTTTAGTTGGTTTTGAAGACTTGTCCCCTATCATAAACTGTGGGGTACTTTATTTTCTGCCCCTAATTGATGATTATGGTAGCTTTTCTGCACTTAATCCACATTGTGCTTGACCTTTACCTGCAGCGGAGCCATCCAGGAGACCCATCACATTCCTGCAAACCTGCAGTCTAAAGGAACCTCAGTCACACTCTTCACAAGAGTACATGCGTGGCCGTGTCTTTTCCCCATGCATCCTCTACAGTCTACACAGTAGGCTATCTGTAATGTTCAAAGTGTGTAGGTGTTTGTTAAGTGTCCCATCAAAACCTACCATTATGGGAAGCTTAGCTCTGAAAAAGCCTCCCTGGACTGTCCCTGTGTTTTTTTTGCCCCTGTAAATTTGTCTTTTATAATTTCCAGTTGACATCTTATTAAAGGCCACTGGAAATGCACCAATTATGAAGAAAAAGAAATGGGCTGTTGATGCTGAGAAGCCCATCGGATGGATAATGGAATTTGTAAAAAAATATCTCAAACTAGAACCAGAAGAAAGATTGGTATGTACAAAAATAAACATGCATTATTTTATACTTTATATATACATAGATATAATGATAGTATGTAGTCTATTTAGTGTATACTGATTAGTATATTAGATTTAGTATTTGGTTTTTTTTTTCCACATACTTATTGCTCCTATTATATTTAGCACCTGCCCACATAACAAATGCTCTAAATTGTCCCTAAGGTTGACTAGTAAGAATGCCTAGCGGCAATCAGTCCGCCTGTGTACCTAGTGCATAAAGTTATTAAATAAATAAATAGATTTACGATTTACAAGTCGGTGCGAGTGTAGTTCCTGCCAAATCTTTGAACCACTTACTGATAAAAATTGGGCCTAAGCAGGTCTGCCATCAATACACTTATGAAAAGAGCTTCCAAGACGGCATTAATGGAATCATACAGTATTTGGTTGGGTAGGGAGAGGAGTAGAATGGTGAGCGTACTATCGCCCAATAAAATAAAAAAAAGAAACCTTCTCAAACCAGCCTATTTGGTTACAAGCCCCAGACACCATTCTTCTCATCTCTTACCGACACACGATGAACCCGGCACCCGCACGATGAATCCATGAATTGTTTAGAAAGTGCCTCGGAATGCATGTTAAGCCGACGGTCCTGGTTCAACTAATACCAACTTGTGGAGTTGTTAATAAATTATATATAACAAAGAAAAAATTACACCAGACCTCGCCAACCCGTCTGGCCAGCATGGTGAGTGTAGGCCAAATTCTCCATCTTGAACAATGAAGGTCTAGGACTCTGTTTTTATGATGATGACTTAAGTCACTGGCACCTTTTTCTAGATTTATTTTTAAATCTCTCTCTCTTGTCCCAAATGTCAACTGTCAGACAATGCCTCAAAAAATAATGTACCCCTTTTGTTTCAGTTTTTGTATGTGAACCAGACATTTGCGCCATCACCTGATCAAATTGTAAGAAATTTGTATGAATGTTTTGGTACTGATGGAAAGTTAGTTCTACATTATTGTAAAAGTCAAGCTTGGGGGTGATAATAATTATTATTATTCAAATAAAGGCCCCATTTTGTTAATGTAATTCAAGCATCTAATCAGACTTTCAATTTGGGCGGGGAGATTCATTAAAACTACTAGTGAAACTAATCAAGTCACTGTAATCGTTATACTTGTAGTTTGGTTAGGGCAAATTGTTCGCTATTGTTATTTTGTTTTATTTTCTATATGGCATTTGTATCTATTTATCATGTATTCTTATTATTTTATTGTATCTATCTGTGAATTTTTGTCATCGGCTGATGTCAGTCATGAGTATCTGATTCTAATTGCTAACATTCACGGACCTTGCGCGCCACCTACCATCGGGTGGGCACAAGGTCATATGTCGTGCTAGTATAAAAAATGACTGACGTCCCTAACACTATGCCCTGGCTTGTCTGGGCATGACGGCAATTCGAGCCTGATGCTGAAACGTGTGGATTCACTCTACAGGATTTATCGGCACGAACGGTGGATACTTACCCGCCCCAGCAGACTGGGCAAATTACCACATCAGTCCGCTTACCACCCATTTGTTGTTCTCGTTGAAAGTATGTGCCATTTGCAAGGATGTCAAATGCCAATTTTGATTTCCAAGGAGAATGAATATTGTAAGCTTGCCATGGTGATATATATAAAAATAACACCTCGTGATCCGAGTTTTGCCGATTGAAATACATTTATGCACTATATCTACACTTTGTAATTTAGTTTTTTTTTTTCGAACACATCCCTATTTGAAGCTTACATGAATAATGGACGATCTCTAAAAAAATAAAACTAACAGGACAATATATGAATAATAATAGACTTAAGTTTTTAAAGTATAAATTTATTTATAATAAGGATACAATAAAAATATATCACACAATAAGATCACTGTCTTATTTTTATATCCCGATCATTATTTCTTATCCCTTCCACCGCTATTTATATATTCTTTGCTTGTGGTTCTTGTAGGCAAGTCTCCTGGAATAATTAAGGCTAAGATGCACCAAAATATAGTCTTGTAAATGTAACGATAATTGTTAAATATGCCGTCGATTGTATCAGTGAGTGCGGTGAGTAGAGACCTATAAAATCATGTATTTTTCGAATCATAGTCTGAGGGCCTGTTAAATCAACCTCAAGAGATATTTTCATATTTTTTTGTATTCACATTTAGCCAATTTTACTATAGGCTATATTTGTGTATGTAGTATATTATAAGTTATTTTATAGTGTGTAGTATATGTAGTTGGCTCATACGTATTATTTTATATTATGTATTAGTTTAAGTATCTTGTAATATATTTAATTGCACCCTGCACACTACACTGCCCAGTACACTAATTTAAGTCTTTATTATGTAATAAAGTATTTAAATAAATAAATAGGCCCATCGTGGCAAACGTACCAAACTCGAAAAATATCACAAATAACCGACCAGGAATCGAACCCGATATCTCTGCTTAAATCCACTGACTTAACCGCAGGCATCGGAGGCAGACATTTATTTTTATAAGCATATGCCTAGAGTACATTCCAATGTATAGGGTATATGGAGTCTTTCGCGCCATTTTGGGCGGAGATGTCAAGTGCAAGTTATTGTTTTGTAAATTAACTTACTGTGGATATTGTTGATCAAAAGTGGTGTTGTTTTGTTTAATAATGTGCTACAATGTGATTAGTTATGGAAAACGATAAATTGGACTTTGAATATGGGGCACAAGTTGCAGTTTATTTTTTGCGGTTTTCCCGCTCTGTGAGCTCCCATATTTTACTCGACGTGTTTGAGCTATAATGCCGCGAGTGACTCCAAGAAAAGCATCAAATTCTGCAGCATCTGGAGTTTGATGATGACCACATTAACCCATAAAAAAGAAAGATATATTACGTCAGACTTGGCTGTATGGGCTAGACCCTTTGCCTTCCCTATCATCTCATTCATCATCCATCGGGAGAGAAAAAAAAAGTATAGGGTATATCCGACATTTCATCTTTCTATCCTTAATGACTACTTACCGGGGACGCAACACTTGGTCCCTCTAGTGGACGGGGGTTTGGTCCGCTTGTCTATAGGTCGCTTGAAGTCGCACGGACAGCCCGAGTGGACGCTAGTACGACTTGTATCCATTGCCTCAATATTCTCCACCTAATTTAAAAAAAAATGCGGGTCACAGACATATAGTATAGTACCTACTTATTTGGAAAACGTGGATTTATCCTTGTGTGACGTACACAACACACTTATGCTATGTTCGACTTGAAAGCAAAGCTCGATTTTATTTTACCGAATTTTGCTTAAAGTGTTCGAAAATCTATTTCGAACTATTATTCAAAAACCATAAATAGTAATATTAAAAACGGATGATGTTTTTAGAGGGTCCAACTATTAAATGTAATTTTTTTTAAAGACGGTGAATCGATAAATCATCAATGATACGACCCCAGCCTGAAGGGCCACTGCGGGAGGTCGCATGCCCGACTCACCGTGAGACCCCAAGGCGCCTACAAAAACGTGCCTTAACAGCTAAGTTTGAGTCGTGGCTACGGAGTGAAGGCACTCGTTCGCCGCGTTCATGTAAGCATGCGAAGCAAGTCTACTCGACGGCAGCAGACCCAACCTGAGGGGTAGGAGTATGCGGTGGAGCCATCGAGGGGGAAATGGGGGATGAAGACAGCGGGGGCTGAGGGTTGGCGGCCAGAGGACTTGGCGGAGGCCTCAATCAGTAGTGTAAATGTCATCCGTTTTCTACCCTCTAAAGGGGTTGGTAATATTTTACGCTATTCGTCTGAATTTACGTTATTCAGAAATGTTTCTAACCTCAATTTTTTCGCACAAAAGTAAACTAGTTTTTTTTAATAGTGAGTTTTGAGTATGCGGGTTTTAATGCTACCGCATTTTCATTCCGTTTCTAAACATTATGACCCCCGCCCCTTTTTTTTCTCTGATTCCGTCCATTTAGGAATTATGATTACTTTACACAGAAGTTTCCAAATTGCCTCAGAACGCCAAATACCAAGATCTATCCAGTTGTTTATTCCAGAATAAAATTAATTACGCACCATTACTTTAATTAAATACTTATTTTAAAAAGTATACCTTAGTATTTGCACCAGGTATTTTCGGTCTATTAACAGCCTTTTGCAGTTTGTTATCAAGACTCAGCCTTAATTCTAAATCCTTAGGTGTCGCCACTCGACCAACAGATGGCGCTGACGACCGAGCGGAGTTCTCTCGATTCTGATTGGCTGGAGATTTGTATTCCTAGAAACAGTTGAATGTTCTATGCTTTTACATCCCCCTCGCTCGCACAATCCAATATTTTCAAAGATTTTCAGGTCTTAATGCATTTTTAAGAAATATAGTCAACTATTTTCTAAATTTTGGAGATATATTAATTATTATTATTATTAAATACTTTATTGCACTTTCCTTAAGTACAAAGTACAAAAGTATGTACAAAGGCGAACTTAAAGCCATTTCGGCTTTTTCTACCAGCTAACCTTTGGGAGAGTGAGATAGTATAAATATGTGGGGTGCATATCTAACCAATAAACTAAATAAATAGTATGTATACATAGACTACATAGATACTTATCAAATATACGTATTATAGTAGATATACATATTTGAAGATAATATATTATTTGGAAGTAGAAATTTGTGGAGTAAAAATATATTGTTCTGCTTGTTTAAAAATAAAGTATTAAGTAGTTTTTTAAAGATGTGGATGAATTAAAATTAATCATATAATTGTTTTAATAAAATAGAGGACATTCGCTCTAAACGTTTTTTTTTGTTTTTGCTTTGTCTAAAATAAGATATATGAAAGTAATAACTTTCGTATGTCTAAAATGTTCGTAGTTTTATTTTCTAGCAAGTAGATATACTATATTTATATATATATAAAAGTCAACACTGAAACTTGGAAAATCTTTTGTGCGAAAAAAAAAGGATGCAAAAGCGTTAAACCATCTTTAAAAAAGCAAATTAAAAGACGTATTCAAGTGAACGAATAGCAAATTAAAAGACGTATTCAAGTGAACGAATAGCAAATTAAAAGACGTATTCAAGTGAACGAATAGCAAATTAAAAGACGTATTCAAGTGAACGAATAGCAAATTAAAAGACGTATTCAAGTGAACGAATAGCAAATTAAAAGACGTATTCAAGTGAACGAATAGCAAATTAAAAGACGTATTCAAGTGAACGAATAGCAAATTAAAAGACGTATTCAAGTGAACGAATAGCAAATTAAGACGTATTCAAGTGAACGAATAGCAAATTACCTGAGGTAGTTATATATAGGATTGAAACGCGGAGGTACAGAGCTCTATTCCACGTCGGGCGGGTCACAAGAAAATAGTATTACTGATTGCCTCCGTGGTCTAGCGGTTAAGTCCATGGATTTGGACTTGGAGGTATCGGGTTCGATTCCTGGTCAGGACACAAAAATATTAATGTAAATAAAAATACAATTTAATTTATTTGTGATATTTCTCGAGTTTGGTACGCTGGAGACATCGACGAGCTTGCCACTTGTCATGATTGGCCTATAGTAAAGTTGGCTAAATGTGAATCCGCTTATTCATAAGCGTGATACTTTTCGAGTTCGATAAGCTAGAGATATCGACTTGTCATGATGTATGAATGTGATTTTGCCTAAAAACCCGTATGGGGTACATATATAATTATTTATGTATTATTAATTTAGTGTTTTAATTTATTTGTGTTTTTTTATTTTTATAACCTTAACTTCGATTTCTTGTCCCGGTACGCCTTTTGTATTAAACAAATAAATACGGTCGTGATGATACTTTACCTGAGGCAGTTTCCATACAATGACAGTTCCAGCGGCGCAACAGGACACAAGATGGCTGGTGTCGGGAGAAAACTTGCAGCAAGTCACTGCGCTTGCGTGTCCGGTACCCACGTGGGTGTATATCCCTTCCTGGTACTTCCATAACTCAAAACAAACCAAATTGACTTTTATTTTACATACTATAGGTACTATTAGTTAGGTGCGTAATTTCAGCTGGAAAAAGCAACCGGATGACTCTTGGCATTGGAGTAACTGAGGCAATTTAGATATTAGATAGAATATAATTATATACATATAGAATGTATATAATTACCTTGGAAACTCAAATATCAAGAGTCATCCGGTTGCTTTTGCCAGACTGAAATTACGCACCATTGCCTTACCTACATTATTTTTTAGGTTAGGTGAGCTTAAGGCCGCGTTCGTTTTAATAAATGTTAGCATGAAATCCACTTTTTTTAGCACAAGTCGTTCGTTTAATGAAAATTCTAACGTTTGATGCTAATTTTGTATGCCAGTACCGTGTTGAAAGGAAAGTTATTGATGTTACTAACGTTTTCTGTAACTTTTAATACCTACCTATATACTTAAATCTTAATTTACTTTTAATTTTGTATATTGTTTAGGACTTATATATTCTGTACCATGTCCTAAAATAAATTAAAAAAAAAATGATGTTACTTTTTGACAGATGTCATTAACATTTTTATATACTTTAGTTTTTTATTATATTTGTTAAAAAGGTATTTTAAACGGTTTTATGTAAAAAATTCAAAGACCAATAATATCATGTGTGTTGGATGCCATGGTATGATAAAACATGAACGAAAATACTTGTCAAAAAGTAGCCTCACCGCTCGTTTTATTTAAGAAATGAAATTATTAGCATTGTTAAAAAAAGTGATATTTCTTAATAAAAACGACATTTCGCGCTGGTTTTTGAAGTTGCTACGAGATGTTGGAAATGCTATAAAACGAACGCGGGGTAAGACTGATATAATACACCAATTTAAATTGTATTTATCTACCCTCAAAGTGTTGTCATTTATGACACCTCTCTGGTACGATCTTATAATGCGAGTGACACATTTAGTAGAGGTTCGTGCGTTAACAAAACCTTTGATTGTCTTCTAGAATACAAATAATGACCTTTACTGTTGGAGATAGGATATTTCTAAAGAATTTGGTGTCCACTCGCAACGCCTCGAATTCCATATAAAAACCACCACTTTAAAAACTAATAAATGTCATACCTTTACAATCTGATCATTTCCTCCAGTAGCAAATAGTTCACCATTGGACGCTATATCAAGGCCATTTAATGCACCACTCTTAGTAGCTTCCAGCTGAAACAAATAGGTCAGTAGGCTTTACGATTTTGCAACCATTTCCCTCGCACAATCTTTAGTAAGTCTTGTTTCAAGCGGTGTTATTTTTATATAAATATCACAATGGCAAACTTACAATATTAGTTCTCCTTAAATGTAAAAATTGGCATTTGACATCATTGCAAATGGCACATACTTTAAACGAGAAGAACAAATAGATGGTAGGCGGACTGATGGTGGTAATTTGTCCAGTCTGCCGGGGCGGGGAAGTATCCACCGTTAGTGTTGATAAACCCAGTAAAGTGTATCCATACGTTTCGGGTTCAGGGTCGAATTAGCGTCAGGCCCAGTCAAGTCGGCATAGTGTTAGGGACTGATGTCAGTCATGAGTGTCTATGCTATACTATGGTGAGTGCTCTGAAGAGCTCTATAACCTAATTCCTTCCTCTCCATTACGCAACCGAACCACACGCACAGGTCAGAATATGCACCCACATACCGTAGTTCGCGTACCTATAAATTTAGTGACTCTTACATCTGTCGCACAATAAAGACGTGGAATGCTCTTCCAGCCTCTGTGTTACCACTTTCCTATAACCTGGAGTCCTTCAAGCGAAGTGTGAAAAGGCATCTGGTCAAGCCGGCATAGTATTGGGGACTGATGTTGGACATGAGTGTAAATGATTCCAGTTTCTAACATTTATGGACTTGCGCGCCGCTTATTATCAAGTGGATGCAAGGTCACATATCATGCTAGTATAAAACAGAATAAACAATATTACGTTTTCAAACTATTAAGTGACGTCACTAACGCTGACTAATGTTTTGTGGAAACGTTCCAATATCTCTAAAATTATGTATTTATTTTATTAAAATATTAATCATTTCGTTAATTAAAATCAGTTTGACTTTTTCTCTAACGTAATGTTGGTACTTAATTACACACATCAAAAGTGTCTAGGGATCAACATATATTTTTGCAATAACTTTTCTCCTGATTGATATTCATTAAAATTTTCTTTAAGGATTGATCAAATAAAATGTTTTCGTTTGTCTACAGTAACGATAAACCAAGTCACCTTTGCATTAGTAAAAAAAATTGCCATTTTCCTAATAAAGGGATTTTTGACATTTGAACCACTAACATTAAGTTCGAAAAAAAGACTGAAATAACAGTTTTTTTTTTAATTTTATTGGGTAACTTAAACAATTAATAATCCGTGTTTCTACCGCGAACACTAACAACACAAGAACATCGGTTTGGCATACTCAAAATGAGTTCATCCAAATCACGCTGTGGAATGGCCGCCCATGTTCGTTGCAACAACAAAAAAAGGTCTTCTTGCGACTGGATACCCTCCATATTCGGCAGAGCTCTTCTCTGAAGAATATCCCATGCATGCTCAATCGGGTTCAAGTCTGGCGACTGAGCAGGCCAGGGCAGGACATTGATGTTAGCTGCGGCGAGAGTCTGTCTTACAACTCTTGCGGTGTGCGGTCGTGCATTATCATGCATTAACTGAAATAAGGGACCGATATGCACTTGTAGAGGAACGATGACGTCTGATACAACCGTCTCAGCATAAATTTGAGCGTTGAGGTTGCCTCTGATCCAAATCAACTCAGTTCTTCCGCCGATCGAAATACCCGCCCATACCATGATGGTTCCACCACTATAAGGATGGACTTCCTGGCAGGATTTTAATCGCTGTTGGCGTCCAGGGGTTCTCCAGTGTCGTATACGTCTTGTATCCGGCCTCATACCAAAACGAGACTCATCAGAAAAGCACACGAAACGCCATTGTTCTTCTGTCCAATTTCTGTGTTCAAGAGCCCATTGATATCGAGTCCTACGATTGTGCATTGCTATAGGTGGTACCCGTAGCGGTCTTCGGGAATGAAGGTTCACTTCATGCAAGCGGTTTCTGACTGTTTGGTCGCTAATTAAGTTCCCTGAAGAGCGATGAAGGCTCACGGCTAACATCATGGCGGTTATTGTTGGAGTTCTTCGAGCTGTGATTTGAATGTATCGGTCTTGTCTCCGTGTGGTGCAGCGATACCGTCCTCCATGGCGCTCAGCCACGGTACCAGTGGTTCGGTAACGTGTCCAAAGTCGACTGATAACACTCTGACTTGTATTCAGAGCTAAAGCCACAGTACGTTGCCGGGAACCAGCTTCTATCATTCCCACGGCTCTGATCATTTCTTCCCTGCTTAAATGACGTCGCCGCTCCATAATAACGTTGGTTTTAATCAGTAGTAGGGAAACAGTAGCACTAATAATGTCTTCAATGCGTCTTATGTTTTTATAGGGAAAATATTGACAGCTGATTTTCATCTTTTACTCGAATTTGATTGACAGTTCCTGTTTTAAATTATGAAATGCACCAAAAAGGATCCATATAAATTTATAAAATCATAAATTTATTACAAAGCCACATCTCAATCACAAGAAATCCGCATAAACATGCTTGATCCCTAGACTTTTTTGATGTGTGTATTTATTAAGTAATATTATAATAAATAATAATTAATTACCTATTCAAAATTGGGTTTTACAAGAAATGCGTTTCACAAACATATCTTAGGAAATAAAGTAAAGTAAAGTTTCATCACGACCGTTTCCCTTTCGGGGTGGTCAGAAACCACGCTTAAAAATAAGCGGATTCACATTTAGCCAACTTTACTATAGGCCAATCATGACGAGTAGCAAGCTCGTCGATATGGATTAGGAAATACTTGAGTAATAATTAAGAAAGGAACTGTCATTTACACAAATGTATAAGTTATTAATTTTGCGTTTCAAAAAGCAATAGTTATATAGACATAATTAAGTAAAGTTTTAAAACTGTTTTTTGTAGCATAAAGAAACACAATCTACAATTTCAAACAGTAATATATGTGTATTTTTTACTATCTTAATATCAATACTATCCATTAAATCACAAAAATCGGAATGTCATAAATCTTAAGTAAAATATTTAATAAGAAACATTTAAGTATTATGAAATTTGTTCGTGGAACATAAGAAAAAATTAAAATTAATTATCTAATAAATAATTGAGTAAAGCTTCGATAAACCGGCTGTTTAGGTACTCTGATAAAATAAAGATTATAAATAAGACGTCGAAACACGGCAAAGGGTAGGTATAAAAGAAAGCATAGGGACAAAAATAAAGAAAGGCATGCTACGATGGTTCGGGCATGTTGTAAGGATGTAAAAGGGGCCCTGGTAGACCGAGACTCACATAATCCCATCAAATCAATAAAATACTGGCTGAAGGTGCATTGAAAAGCCTTCGTAACAAAGGGCATGTATGAAGAAGTTGATGAATGTCGACGAAGCGAAAGAGGTATGTCGTGATCGTGTCAAGTGGCGCTCAATTGTTTCTACCTACCCCGCAAGGGATCTGGCGTAAAGATATTGAAACGAAATAATAATTTGATTCACTTTTCCAAACCTTTTCCCTTTGTAATTATTTATCGACTGTATATATTTGACTCATGTCACGCCTGCCTCTTCTTGACATTGTACTTTTGCAACACTACCCTCCTCTCAATACTTGTTCGTCCCGAACAGCTTCAGTCTGAGTACCAGTAAAAAAAATTCAAGTGTATGTATTCTATGTAAATATTACCCTTTCAGTAAGTATTAGTAGTGTATTGTATGTGTGTATTATGTATGTATAGTATGTATTGTTGTTTATGTAGTTTATTATACCAGTATTATAATAATATTTGTAAGTATTAGTATAAATTAATATTTTATAGTATCTCTCATTATCTATCATTTATATATTTTTGGCACTCTGCCTGAAATTGGTTACATTTCACAAAGGTTAGCTGGTAGAAGATGCCTTAAGGCATAAAGCTCGCATTTGCGCTTAGTTTTAAGTTATTTAACTTTGTGCAATAAATATTTTTTATTATTATTATTATTATAGGGCGCCAACCGGTTCATGTGTACAATTTTTTGTTTATGTTGTGGTTCTTTCCTAATTTTATAAATGACATCATTAATTTGATTTAAAATAGTGTATGGACCATCCAAATTCTGGTGTCAGTTTAGCACAAACACCTAAATGTCTATAACCGGATTATATAACCAAACTAGTTGATTTCTTTCAAATTTGACGTTATTTAAATTTATGTTATAATGATTCTTAATCCTTTCTTTTGTAACAATATGTATGTGTTATTTTTTTAGGAGTCTCACCTCTCTAGCAAGATTCCCACTGCCAGCCTCCCAATAGGATACCCTACGGTCTGATCCTCCAGTCAGTAGCTGACAGCCGCTCGGAGCAAAGCACACGCACAGAAATAATGTGTTTGCATATAACACAGCGCGACGAGACATTGAACTGAAACGAAATAGATTTTTATATTTTAACAGGATAATTTATGCAGATGATGCTGTTCTTATGGCATCGTCCGAACAACAACTGCAATCACTAGTCACAAGAATGAAGGAGGGATGTGCAGAAAAAGGACTCCGTTTGAATGCGAGAAAAACCAAGGTACTAGTGTTTGAAAGAAGAAGGATGACAACCGTGACGATAAAGATTGATGATGAAACTCTAGAACAAGTAAATGAAATTATATATCTGGGCAGTGTTTTCACTGCGGATGGGAAGTACGATAGGGACGTTGAAAGAAGAGTGAACGCGGGAAATAGTGTTAACGGTGCCCTGGGGTCACTGATCGGCAGTCGAAATGTCAGTGACAAAGCTCGGCTCGCCATACACAATGCCATGTTGGTACCAACACTGATGTATGGAAGCGAAACGTGGATATGTCAGAATACGCATGAGAGTAAATAAATAAATAAATAAATATTTCCAGACAGGTCACACAGCGCCATCTAATTACCGTGGTAAGCTACAAGGCTTGTGTTACGGAAACTAGATGGTTGATAAACTACAAATTATACTTTTTTTTTTGTAAATATATACATATTATACATATAAACACCCAGACCGAGACAAATTATACAATGTACAACTTGCCCCCGGTGGGAATCGAACCCACGACCTCCCGAGTTCACGGCAACATTTGTTACCACTAGACCACGAAGGCGGACTAGGTAGGGTTAATGCAGTAGAAATGCGGTCGTTGCGGCGGATATGTGGCGTCACTTTGGCGGACCGCATACGTAACGTCGAAATACGGAAAAGGGTTGGTATGAAGGAAAGCATAGGGACAAAAATAAGGAAAAGCATGCTACGATGGTTCGGGCATGTTGAAAGGATGAGCGATGAAAGATTGACGAACCAGATATATAATGCGAAAGTTGTGGGTAAAAGAGGCCCTGGCAGACCGAGACTCACATATCACGATCAAATAAATAAAACACTGACTGAAGGTGCATTAAAAAGTCTTCGTAACCAAAGGGCATGTATGAAGAGGTTAATGAATGTCGACGAAGCGAAAGAGGTATGTCGTGATCGTGTCAAATGGCGCTCAATTGTCTCTGCCTACCCCGCAAGGGATCTGGCGTGAAGATATGTATGTATGTATGTTAAAAGGATAATTAACGCGATTTAACTTAAATTATTTTTAAACTAGTACGACGTGTGAAATTGCGGCCACTTGGTAAGTAAGAATGCTAGCAACTGAAATCAGACACTCAAGACTGGCATCAACCCTTAACACTATGCCAACTTGACTGTGCATTACGACAATTGAGAAACGTTTGGATACACTTTACTGGGTATATCATTTTAATAGGTGGTAGGCAGACTGATAGTGGTAATTTCCCCAGTCTGCCGGGGCGGGGAAGTATCCACTGTTCGTGCTGATAAACCCAGTAGTGTATCCACACGTTTCGGGATCAGGCTCGAATTGCCGTCATGCCAGTCAAGCCGACATAGTGTTAGGGACTGATGTCAGTCATGAGTCTCTGATTCCAGTTGCTAACATTCATGGACCTCGCACGCCACTTACCATCAGGTGGGAGCAAGGTCACATGTCGTGCTAGTATATAATTAAAAAAAAACAGCCCGAACGGTGGTCAAAAATCTACCTATGAACACTGTCATAAATCCTTATAATCTGAGCTATCTTCTGACTTTGAATAATTGAGTTGAGAATCCGTTGGGAAAATGTCTTAGAATACAATTCATATGTACATTTTTTTTATATTTGAATGTTAACTGGCAAAGTATAATCACGACCGTTTTCCTTTCCGGTGATCAAAAACCACGCTTATAAATAAGCGGATTAACATTTAGCTAACTTTACTATAGGCCAATCATGACAAGTGGCAAGCTCGTCGATGTCTCCAGCGCAGCGTACCAAACTCGAGAAATATCACAAATGTATTTATTTACATTAATAAATATTTATTAGTGTCCCGACCAGGAATCGAACCCGTTACCTCCGAGTCTAAATCCACGGATTTTACCGCTAGACCACGGAGGCAGTAACAGTAACAATATAATTTTTTTGCTTACACAAGATCCCAGATGATGCAGGATCCGTCAGTTCCCGCGCTGACAGCCTCTATGTCATTCGGTGACACTTGGATAGCGGATACTGGACTTTTGTGCTCCTTTAGAACTTTCTTCAGGGATTGACAGTTCGGTTTGATATCCCATAACCTAACCTAAAATGGAAAAAAGTTTTTTTTTGAGCTACTTTCCACCGGCAGCCATATATATTGGACCGCCTCCGTGGTCTAGTGGTAACAAACGTTGCCGTGAACTCGGGAGGTCGTGGGTTCGATTCCCACCGGGGGCAAGTTGTACATTGTATAATCTGTCTCGCTCTGGGTGTTTATATGTATAATATGTATATATTTATAAAAAAAAAGTATGTTATGTAGTTTATCAACCATCTAGTTTCCGTAACACAAGCCTCGTAGCTTACCACGGAAACTAGATGGCGCTGTGTGACCTGTCTCGAAATATTTATTTATTTATATATATTAAATATTTCATAATCTAACAGTAATATTTGGCCAAGGAGTTGTCAAAGAGGCTAACGGAAAGGTCTGGAGACAGGAAGGCTGGCAATTATTTCTGCCAGCGTATTAGCCTCGCTATACAGAGGGCAAATATTGCCAGTCTTCTTGGGACTATCTCGGATGGGACGTCTCTAGAGGACATTTTTTAATTATAGTTTAGTTTATTTTTAATTTTATTATTTACGTAGTTTTTAATTGATATTTAATGTATATCAATATAATTCGAATAAATTTTATTGTTAATTTAAAATATTTAATTCTGTTATTTGCTGTCACTTTTAACCGTTCATTGCCTAGCACACGTCAACATAGACAAAAGCATTAAATGGATTCACCGTGCGGGTGCTGAGCCCACCGTGTGTGGGAAAGAGCCCCCTTTTAAATTTATTACGAAACAAGACGCTCACCATCCACCATTCTGCTAAATATATATATTTATGTTTATTCCAATTGTTGAAGAATTTTATGCTTTTCATGGAAATAATATAGTAAAAACCAGCGGGGTGAGGCGGAGTGCGAAAACGAATCGTCTAAAATCAATTTGGTCTCTCAGAAATGTCAAAATCTTGGGAATTCTGTAGTCCTATTCTCTTACTTAGTCGCAAATAGTTATTAATGGATTTCGTTATTTAAGTCGCGTCATAATTACAAAATATCACTCAATTCTCAACTCGCTCGCTTCTGCCTCGCGCACTCCGCAGCTTAAGGAAGCTTCTCGAGACGACATTTTTGCCGATCATCTGCATATTCTGAGCAAGGCATTCTTTAAATTTTGAGAATAATTAATTTATAAGTTAAAATATTTGGATTTATTATTGTTATTTTTGTATTAATTTATCATGATGTAGAATTGATTTATTTATTTATATACCTACTTAAGTACTCACTTTTTATTCTAATGTTTATTGTCTTGAATTAACTTTATTATTATTTATTTATTTATATATTGATTTTATTAGTGTAGAATTTTGATTTATTTTATTATTATTATTTATTTGTCTTTTCTTTCTTTTTATATTAATTTTATACTGTATATAACTATTGTTAATTTTAAAGCTTTATTAATATAAATTTTTGTTAGTAAATTTAAAAATATAGGTATATTGACAATCCATTTTTAATTAAATGTATGTATTAATTATAAGATTGACTGTATGGTAAATTTGGCTTTACTGTTAAGCCATGTAATGTTGTATTAATAAATAAATAAAACTCTATAAGCGCTCGACCTTGACAGCTTCCGTGCAAATGTCAACTTTAATAGCGTGATATCTATATAGTTAACGGATTCCATTATATAACGTTTGCGCTTAAGTAACATAATAGGGCTACTGCATAGCTTATGACATTTCTGACAGATCGATCTTAGACAATTCGTTTCCGGACGATTGTGTCTCACGCCACAGAGTATTTAATTACAATAACAGAAAAATACATAATAATTATACATACAAACGAGTAGTACCATGCTAATAATATGCCAGGTGATTAGGATTTGATTTATAATAAATAAATAAATAAATATTTCCAGACAGGTCACACAGCGCCGTCTAATTTCCGTGGTAAGCTACGAGGCTTGTGTTACGGAAACTAGATGGTTGATAAACTACATATTACACTTTTTTTTTTTGTAAATTTATACATATAAACACCCAGACCGAGACAAACTTGCCCCCGGTGGGAATCGAACCCACGACCTCCTGAGTTCACGGCAACGTTTGTTACCACTAGACCACGGAGGCGGTCAAAAGTTTGCTTTTTAAGAAAGTGAGAGACATGTTTTTTTTTATATTTAAGGACAAATTACAGCAAGATACATAAAATATATATACAGTACATACATATGTATGGCTATTGACATGTTGCCACCGATAGCTAAAATTACATAATTAGGTTAGTTACGTTAGTGCTCGCTGCAATAACAACACGAAACCTAAAGTAAAATGAACCTAAACTTAAAACTAAGAACAATAAACTACATAACATAGAAAAAAAACTATAAAAAAAAACAATTATAACTAATAGATACCTAAAATCGAAAATAAAAAATCTGTAATAATTAAAATGAAATAAACTAAACAATAAATTTACAATATATGTAAATATAACACTATTGATGAGAACCACTGGCGAAACGTTTTGAAAGAATGCGTCGTGTAGCTGTCGGAGATAATATAAATGGATCCAAGTCGTTGCAATAATCGTTAACATAACTGCTTGTCCTGCTTATGAACGAATTCTGTTGGTAGTTAGTCCTGGAGAATGGGACAAGAAATATTACAGATATTTAGAAAACTGGGACCACATACCACATAAGATAATACTGTGGTGTATATCCTACTTATAAGCTGTGATTAAAAAAAAAAGTTAAGTTACCTGTCCTTCACAGCCTCCAGAGATGAGAGTGCGTCCATCTGAAGTGATGTCAAGTGCGGAGGTGCCTTTGTTGTGGGTGTTTAGTATGCAATAGATTAGACGACCAGTAAGAGGTGTAAAAGCACGGATACAGCCGTCGTTCCAACCTTTATACAAAAACCATATTTTAAACTATACTCTGTCCAATTTAACTTGTACAATTTATTCATTCTTTGACAGCCAAACCTTTAGGACATTTAGACAGTATAGATGGTAGGTGCAATCATTAAGTTATAGGGCGCCATTTTGCGTGGACATATCAAGTGCAAGTTTTTGTTTTGTAAATTAATTTGCTGTGGATATTATTGGTCAAAAGTGGTGTTGATTTGTTTAATAATGTGCTACAATGTGAATAATTATGGAAAACGATAAATTTGACTTTAAATATGGCGCACAAGTTGCAGTTAATTTTTTGCGGTTTTCCCGCGCTGTGGACTCCCATATTTTACTCGACGTGTTTGGGCTATAATGCCGCGAGTGACTCCAAGTAAAGCATCAAATTCTTCAGCATTTGGAATTTGATGATCCCCAACTCGGTTATGAACTCTGTTATGAACATATATTATGCAAATAAATTACGTGTTTAAGACTGATGTATTCTGTACAATGTCATTTAAAGACAATTTAAAAAAAAAAAAGTTTTTCTATTCAGTATTAATATATACATAACAATATTACATACTAATACATATACAAATACATTACATCATAAATAAACAATAATATAAAAATAAAACTATTTACATGATGAGGGCAGTGAAATAGTATAGTAAAGTAAAGTATCATCAAGACGGTTTCCCTTTCGGGGTGGTCAGAAACCACGCTTATAAATAAGCGGATTCACATTTAGCCAACTTTACTATAGGCCAATCATGGCTCGTCAATATCTCCAGCGTACCAAACTCGAGAAATATTACAAATAAATTAAATATTAATTAAATGTTTTTATTTACATTAATATTTTTGTGTCCCGACCAGTAATAGAACCCGGTACCTCCGAGTCTAAATCCACGGACTTAACCGCTAGACCACGGGCGCAAACAATTAATTCATATTCAGAAAATGGCATTAATTATTAAATTTTTCGACTGTCTCAGTATTGAGGGATGTAACGCTAGTTCGGTTTTTATTAAAAATGTTATTGTGTGTTTGAGTGAGGGATGTAAGCAGTGTTATTGCAACGGTCTCACCTGATAATATAGCCTTTCCATCGTGAGTGAAAAGGACACAAGAGCAGATGAAATTGGGCACTTGTATTCTGAGCAACTCCTGACAAGTCTGAAGACACCAAACACGCACCTCGCCGGTTCCTCCGGTTGCAAATACACCAGACATTCCTCTACGAAAAAAAAAACTTATATAATCAAATCAAATCATCATTTATTTTCCTTTGGTTAGCACAACATTTGGATGTTGTCAATACATTATTTTTCCAAAGTTTACTTACTATTGTAAAGTAAAGTATCATCACGACCATTTCTCTTTCGGGGTGGTCAGAAACTACGCTTATAAATAAGCGGATTCACATTTAGCCAACTTTACTATAGGCCAATCATGACAAGTGTCAAGCTCGTCGATGTCTCCAGCGTACCAAACTCGAGAAATATCACAAATAAATTAAATATTAATTAAATGTATTTATTTATATTAATAAATATTTTTGTGTCCCGACCAGGAATCGAACCCGGTACCTCCGAGGCTTAATCCACGGACTTAACCGCTAGACCACGGAGGCAGTTATTTAGAATATAAAATAACCAGTAGCAGTTACTTAAGCGCAAACGTTAGTGGAATCCGTTAACTAAAGTTGATATTTGCACGGCCGCTGTCAAGGTCGAGCGCTTATAGAGTTGAGAATTGAGTAATATTTTGTAATTATGACGCAATCTCTGACGTAAATAACGAAATCCACTAATAACCTCTCGTTCCGAAACACGATAATAATAACCTAAGCACGCTTGAGGTGTTCCGAGACGTGTAGAAACTGTTTTGACAAAGCTATGTGACGTCACAAATGACATTATTCAGACTGCTCACGATATCGAGGTAGATCGCTCTGAGCGCTGTCAGTTTTTTGTCATTATGTCGCGCGCCATTTTTAAGTTTATTTAATATTAGGTTTTCTTTTAAATTATTTAATATTGTAATTCGTTTAAGTATACTGTTTTTATATTATTTCTACGACAAATCTATAAGTAATATTTAAGTAGGAATTGAAAACAAAATGTCAAAATAAGTTAATAATATTAAACTTTACACATATAAAGATGAATAAACTGAGAGATGTATATTTGTTATATAGTATTCATACTCAAAGATGTGGAATCCGCAATTTATCTTCTATACATTTATAAAAAAACTATCATTTTATGAATGAAAATGTGATTGATGATTGTGATTGTGACCGCCTCCGTGGTCTATGGTAACAAACGTTGCCGTGAACTCGGGAAGTCGTGGGTTCGATTCCCACCGGGGGCAAGTTGTACATTGTATAATTTGTCTCGGTCTGGGTGTTTATATGTATAATACGTATATATTTACAAAAAAAAATATAATATGTAGTTTATCAACCATCTAGTTTCCGTAACACAAGCCTCGTAGCTTACCACGGAAACTAGATGGCGCTGTGTGACCAGTCTGGAAATATTTATTATTATTATTATTATTTAGACCGTTCCGAATTGATATCACGCTCTGAGCATCCAAATCGCGATATTTGATTCGGAACGACAGTCAGTGTCATATTCGTTCTAAGCGCTCTGAGCACGATTCGGAATGAGGGCTTAGAGAAACATCGATTTACATAGATCCGTTTCAAAGTATTTTTTTTACTTCTTTTTATTTATAAACTTTATAAAGGGCTAACATAATGTCGTTAGTCATTCTCTGCCTGTTAACCGTAAGGACAATAAGAGAGTTTCAAGTGACAGAAGTAGGTGCACAAAATATAAAAAAATAAAAATGATTGAAAAATGTACATTATTTACTATCTTAATTCTAAAAAATAATATAGACCTAAAATGTAATATGCCTATAAAATATAATAAATATACATTTACCCACATACAAATACTATATAATAAATAGACACTAATAAAACTACACAATGTAATAGATGCGATACAATAAATAAACAAAAAACTTTACCTTGGAAAAGCGATTTCATTAATAGCACATCTGTGACACGTGACCACCAGTATGGGGTCGAAGGTGGCCACATTTATAGCGTAAATTTCGCTCGTTCTAGTTCCTGCTAGAAGTATTCTGTTATCACCTTTCATGGCACAGGAAGACATTAGTTCCAAGGAAGTTATGCTACCATCCAGTTTTGTGGATTTTAACTGAAATAGGGGTTTTAAAAATATTATTACAGTAAATTAAACGCTAAAAGGATTAATAAAAAACGTTGAACTTTTTTTTTTTTTTTTTTTACTAGCACGACATGTGACCATGAGCCCACCTGATGGTAAGTGGCGCGCTAGGTCCTCGAATGGTATCAATTGAAATCAGACACTCATGACTGACATCAGTCTCTAACACTATGCCGGCTTGACTGGCAATTCAAGATTGATCCCGAAATGTGTGGATACAATTTACTGGGTTTATCGGCACGAACCGTGGATACTTCCCCGCCCCGGCAGACTGGGGAAATTACCACCATCAGTCCGCCCACCACCTATTTTTTGTTGAAGTATGTGCCATTTGCCATGATGTCAAATGCAATTTTTTACTATTAAGGATAACTAATATTGTAAGCTTGCCGTGGTGATATTTATATAACCGCTTGTGCCTATCTAGATTTTTAAGTCAATAAACGATTTATGTTTAATAATAATAACATTAATATAAATAAATAAATAAATACAGAGACCTTGCAATAGAGCTTAAATTCCAACTAAAATTAGAAAAAGTAACAACTGTACCCATATTAGTAACTACGACCGGAGTAATACCCAAAACATTACATGACAGCCTCAAAACTATTAACGTAGACACATACAGACAATTGCAAAAAGCTACAATCCTTAATACTTGCCGTATAGTCAGAAAGTTTGGAGTTAAAGAAGCATGATGCTCACTTGGCCGAGGCCCGTGAACGTCATTAGGTTAACCGGTTAAAAAACAAGATTCTATAAGAATACATATTACATAATAATAATAACAATTATAATAACAATAATAATAATAATAATAAACTTTTATTTGGAACTTTACATCTATAAATAGTTAGTAGGTAACAATGTTACTTAATCTATATTTAGTATAACTAATAATTTATTTTAAACTATCCGCTACTGGAGGCTGTCTACTTGACTGTATGCAGCTGTATCCAGTGCTCCAGCAGCGAAAAGTCCCACCGATCTGCCAATACGTTTAGGAGCCTGGTGGTACTGGTTCTCATGCGACACAGCATTGACGCAGATCTTTTATACACTTATACTTACAGCTTTAAAATAAGGGAAGTTGGGGTCTAATATTTTTCCCTTAGGGAATTCTCCTTTCCAATTAATTTGGTCAAGTATATCGATGGTACCGTCTCCAGCACCCACTATTATGCAACCATCGTCCAATATTATTATAGATTGTACGCCTGAAATATAAAAAAAAGAAAATATTACAATTCGTATCATCACGACCGTTTCCCTGTCGGGGTGGTCAGAAACCACGCTTATAAATAAGCGGATTCACATTTAGCCAACTTTACTATAGGCCAATCATGACAAGTGGCAAGCTCGTCTCCAGCGTATCAAACTCGAGAAATATTAATTAAATGTATTTTCATTATTCATTACAGCCCCTAGATCACAGGGTTCTAGACCTCCACTGCTGGAGATGGGCCTTCCAGAACATATCTATATCTGGAGAATTAAGCCTACACACTGGCCAGACGGCTTGGCGAGGATATGATGTCAATTTTTTATGACAATTTATTAACGATCCCACAAGTTGGTATTAGTGGAACCGGGACCGACGGCTTAACGTGCTCTATGACGTACGTAAGAAAAGTGTATTTCTCATTGGTACATGCCGGGTGGGTTTGAACCGACCTTTGAAGGATTTAAGGAACGCGTTCTTACAACCGAGCCACCACCGCGCCAATGTAAATAAATGTATTTATTTACATTAATAATGTAATGGCCACCACAATATATAATCATCTACCGGATAATCTTAAAAGCTAACATTGACTAAATTAAAAAAAAACTATTTGACATTTTATTAAAAACTGGCTATTATGATGTTAAAGACATTTTCGGAGATAACATGAATGAATATGAAATATACGAGAAGTTTTACAATAATTTAAAACAATATTTGCACGCCTAATGAGGCAGTCATGGATAACGTTGTCTACAAATATAGATTTAAGAAGACCAATTGTTACTAACCCATGATATATTTGTGCCCCGACCAGTAATCGTACATCCGAGTCTTAAATCCGCGGACTTAACTGCTAGATCACGGAGGCAGGCATTATTTGTTTCCGGATTATTCAATTACATTATTACGACATGGTTTTCGGATCATGTCTGTTTGTAAAGAAATGATCAGGAACGGGTTCAAGACTCAGCTTTACGCAGTGGAAGTTGGTGCAAGAGGAGTTCCAGCTAAATCTTTGCATCACTTACTGAAAGAATTGGGCCTAAGCAGGTCTGCCGTCAATACATTTATGGAACGAGCTTCCAAGACGGCATTAACAGAATCATACAGTATTTGGTTGGGTAGGGAGAGAAGTAGAATGGTGGATGGTGAGCGTATTATCGCGCAATAAAAAAAAAAAAGGAGGCCTCTTTTTCTTAAACCAGCCTATTGTCGGTCGCAAGCCCGAGACACCATTCTTCTCATCTCCTACCTACACACGATGGACCCGCACGGTGAATCCATGGAATGCTTAGAAATTTGTCTTCTTTTCTCTTCAATTATGCGATTCAAAGAGTCCAGAATGCATGTTTACGTTTTTGTTACAGTATATCTAGAAGGGACCACATCACGCCGTATTTGGTTGAAAAACAAATCCTTAATATGGAAAATGTCAGGATATTAAAATACTCATGTTTCATCTACACTTTAATAAACACTAAAACTTACTATTTGCATAATAAGTTTGACTACAAGTCGTACAAACGTTCCTTCAGACACGGAGGTCTTTTGTTTAACCTTCCATGTACGGACTGGTAGGCGCCCGGGGCTGCTTCAAGAATGCCGCTGCCAAAATATGGAATGATCTTCCACCGCCCGTTCGGGACGCGATAGTTACAAAGTTACACATTTTCCGTAAAATGTGTGCAGCATGGCTGCTTGTGAAGCAGGCTGGGGCAGCTCCCGTCTAGGTTTCTGTTTTTTTTTTTATTATTTATTTATGTTCTTGTTTTTTTATTTGTTTTATTTTAATTTTATTTTTAATGAATTTTGTTTCATTATTGTTTTATAACTTTTATTTATATTACTGTTCCACTAAATTTAAATGTCGGCTATGGTATAATAACAGAGGTTGTTGGAACCTGCTTCCAACACCATTTTCTGAACCATAGACCCTTTTGTCATAATATCATTGTTTTATTTTTTAACTATATTTTTTTATTAACTCTTATTTTTGTGACAAATAAAAACTGATTTTATTTTATTTATTTACTTACCCCGGCTATAACAGACAGAGTCGGGTTTTTTGTTTTTTCTCCACGGCCCACACTTGGCATAGCATCCAATAATGGCCGGCTTGCAATTGTCCACCGTAGACGCAGTTTCGCTCGGGTAGTTTATAGAAAACTTTATTATATCTCCAGTACTAAAAATTACAAAATACATACATATATAATGATTATTCTACTAGCTGCTTGACGCGGGCATTGTTCGTGTAATATAGTGGTCAGCGAAAACGTTATATAATGGAATCCGTTAACTATATCACGCTATTAAAGTTGATATTTGCACGGCCGCTGTCAAGGTCGAGAGCTTATAGAGTTGAGAATTGCATAATATATTGAATTATGACGTCGACGGCGCTCATGCAAATATGTACTTTAATAGCATTATATATATATAGTTAACTAATTCCATTATATAACGTTTGCGCCTTAGTAAGAGGTAATAGGGCTGCAGCATCAAAATACGGATTTCATACCCATATCCTTAGACGTTTCCAAAACGGCTCCTATTGATGATTAAAGTGAAAGTAAAGTATCATCACGACCGTATAGTTTACTATTGTCCAATCATGACAAGTGGCACGCTCGTCAAAGTCTCTAGTACCAAACCCAAATAATATCATAAATAAATTAAATATTAACGGTACCTCCAGGTCTCAATCAACGGACTTAACAGCTAGACCACGGAAGCAGTTAAGTGAGAAATGGGTAAATTCGTCAGAGAACCAAAGTTGCTGACATAGCCTTTAAAATTAGTAAGCTGAAATGTCAGTGGACACGTTTGTCGTTAGGACCGATAGACGGGCTCTGAAGTGGAGACCACTACCCGTCAGATGGTGCATGACCTAAAGAAGGTCGCTGGTGGAAGGGCTGGATGAGGGTGGCAGAAGATCCTGTGAACTGGATATATCCAGCAGTAGAGAGACAGGCTAATGATGATGATATGTAAAGTTAGTACTCAGTAGAAACAGGTTTTCTGACAGTGGGTCTGGTCCACAAGTTTAAGGTCGCTCAGCTATGAAGAGAGCTAGCTATGCTTGGTATTTATCTGATGAATAGCATTCAAAAAGTTTATATTCGTCAGAGAACCAAAGTTACTGAAAAGCTTTTAAAATTAGTAAGCTAGTGGCAATGCGGTGAACACATCTGCCACAGCACCGATGAGGCAAATGGGTCCTAGAGCACGTACGGGATGACGCAGAATATGACGACCCCCCAACCAGATGAACAGATCACCTGATAAAGGTTGTTAGTGGGAACTGGATGAGGGTGACATTTAAAGTTAATATCTTAAATGACTTACGTAGTTCCAGCATAGCCGAAGGTGTCGTCCCAGTTGACCGCTATGGCCTGCACGGTGCGCCGGAGTTTACCCAAACTTACGTCCACTACTTCTAGAACCTTACTCTTAGGTCTTACGTTCCAAACTCGAAGATTTGCTGGAAAATGTACATACAACATTAAAACTATAAATATAAGTGAGTGAGTGAGAGAAAAGTGAGTGTTCAGAGCTACATAAACTTTATTCTTTCTTCCCTATTCCGAAACCGAATCACACGCTAAGGGCTATATGCTTTCACATGCCATAGCCGTTATACCTACGCGTACTCATAATTTCAAGACTCTTACAACTGTCACAAACTGAAGATGTGAAATGCTCTCCCAGCAAGTGTGTTTCCCCACTCCTATAACCATTCAAGCGAAGTGTGAAAAAGCATCATGTTAGGCCGGAATAGTGGTAGAGACTGATGTCGGTCGTTAGTGGCAGGCATTTGATCCCATTCTTGGATCTCGCGTAGGTACCGCTTACCACCACATATCACATATCGTGTTCAGTATAATTTAAAAACAAAATAAATCCCCTTTATTGGCAAGTTTCAGGAGAAGGCTTACTGCTTTGTTAGGCTGGGTATTACCAAAACCCATATCTGTAATTGCAACGATTAATAATAATTATTTTTAAATTTATTCGTTACAATTACGACGTTTACTGCCTCCGTGGTCTAGTGGACTTAGACTCGGAGGTAGCGGGCTCGATTCCTGGTCGGGACACAAAAATATGTCATTGTATTAATGTAAATAAATACATTTAATTTATATTTAATTTGTTTGTGATATTTCTCGAGTTTGGTACGCTGGAGACATCGACGAGCTTGCCACTTGTCATGATTGGCCCATAGTAAATTTGGCTAAATGTGAATCCGCTTATTTATAAGCGTGTTTCTGACCACCCCGAAAGGGAAACGGTTGTGATGATACTTTACTAATTACGAAGGCTTCATTTTAATGCAACTCAGCCTTAGTCGTGGCTACAAGTGAAGGCACTCGTTCGCCGAGTAGACAACCTTAGGGACCACGAGGGTGGACGACAACTTTTTTTTAAATGTTATTAATTGTTTTTTAAAATCTGTTTTTTAGAGTGATTCCCATCTTCCAACCTAGCTGTCCAACCCAAGTTCCAACCTGCCTCGGGTGTGATATTTATTTTATATTTATTTATTTAAAACTTTATTGCACGAAGTACAAAGGCCGATTTAATGCCCGAAGACATTTTCTGACAGCCAAACCTTGGGGACAAATTTGAACTATTACCTATAGGTGCAATGAAATATTAAAAGTTAGAAAGAAAAATTAACAGCTTAATTATACACTTACATATTATACTATTATATATACCAATATACTAACACATACATAATACTATACATATATATACACTTACTAACATTGTGAGGAGCTTTTCAGATAGTGTAGATACACGAGTTTTTTGAACAAAGTTCTGGTCGGTGCTCGTCTTATGTTTACAGGGAGATCATTCCATAAATTAGTGGCGACAACGACGAAAGTATTCGAAACAAATCCGGAATTATGACAGGGGGGGGACCGAAAGAAGTGAAATACAATTAATTAGTGGAAATACAATTAATTAATCATTTTTATTGCCATCTGTTACAGGTGATGATATTTAGTCAAGTTTAACTAAGATAGTCCGGTTGGAAGATGGAAATGACTCCTTTTTAAATTTACCTATAATACTTACAATCTCCTCCAGTAACGAAGGAGCTAGCTCTTAAAGACAGCGAGCAGATGGTGGTCGCATCGCCGGTCGTCAGTTTGGTCGCAGCGTTGGTCGCGAACGCTGCTCCGGCCACGCAATCCCACAATACTACGCAGCCGTCATCTCTACCGCCTAGGGATATCATGTAACGCTCGTCTGAAGTGAATGACAAAGCTTCTACGCGGACCTACGAATAAATTATTTATTCCCCGTGTTCCAGGTACTAAGACTGAGTAGCAAACAAAATATTTTTTTTAAATATATGTTTATTAAAGTACATTGTACAGAATAAATACATCGTTCCTAAACACTGTCCCGTTTTCGTGTCTCAGTGCCTACCTTAGGGTTGGCAAGTACGATCTATCAGTCTTTCTCAAAGTGGGCGATACACCCCCTTGTGCTATTCTGTCACTTAGGCGCAAACGTTATATAATGGAATCTATTAACTTTATATATATCACGCTATTAAAGTTGTTAATTGCACGGCCGCTGTCATAGTCGAGCGCTTATAGAGTTAAAAATTGAATAATATTTTGTAATAATGACGCAATCTCTGACCTAAATAACGAAATCTACTAATAACGTTTGCGGCTAAGTAACAGAATAGGGCTGCTGGACGCCTAGAGGGGGACGGTAAGGGACCCAGAAAGAAATGGAAGGCGTTGGCATGGTTTAGGGGGTTTGCTTTATATTTTAAATTTCACTGAAATTTAAACCTACCTATTACCAACATCGATTATTTAGTTATATTCTGTCAAAGTGGGCGTCTACCGTTTAATTTAATAAGTTTGAGAATCTCTAAATTATCTTTGTTCCACGACAATCTAAATCCAATTTGGGTTACTATTCAATCCATGTATGTATTATTTCTAAAACTGTTGGCGACCTAATAATTAAATAAATACTCAGCCGATGACACCTACCTTATGCAATTCATGACTGCCAAGTAGAATTTTATTTTTAAAGTCCCATAATTTAGTCGAGGCCTTGAAACCAATGTGGTTGATTTGTCCAGAGCCTACGTAGGTGCCTTTTGGAGAAATCGCGACTGTGGCAACACTGTTGGTGTGACCACTAAGAAAATGCATCTTTTTAGATTTCCATTCTTGAATGCACACCTTGTTTCCTATTGGATAAACTATGGATTCGCCATCAGGGTGGACTCTTAAACCTTTAATTGCTGATCCTGTAAACATTAAGTTTTTTTATATTATTAAATCAATACTTAGTGGATAAGAGAGATTTAGATGCGGAGATACCAGTAAGATTTAGAGGCGGAGTGCACAATCGTCTAAAAACAAATCGTTAAAGGTCGATTACGTCCGTCAGAAATGTTGAAAGCTAGGCGGAATACCCAAGAACAACTGTCATCGAGTGAATATTACTCGTTACGACAGTGAAAACGAATGTGCTCCACCTCACCCCGCAGGCTCGATTCCTGCAATCGTATCAAAACGTATCGTCTAAGATCGATTACGTCTGTCAGAAATGTCAAAAGCTGGGCGGAATGCTTGGGAGAGTGCACTCAGCCTTACCTCGCTGCTCGGTGACCCAAAAAGAGTGGTGGTGGCTCGATTGTAAGGCTAAAATACTGAAAAGGTCGGTTAGAACCGAAATAGATTTACAACACTACCGTTCTCGTGCCTCGGAGAGTACGATAAGTCGTCGGTCCCGGCTCCACAAATATTAACTTGAGGAATCGTTAATAGTCTTTAGTCTATAAGCTGACACGGCCTTTTTACAGCCACGAATTAATTTTAATTACCTAGTTTTAAGCAATAACTTTATGGCAACAGTGTTTTAGTCGAAAATGATGGTATAGCTGATATGATGGGTCCATCCATAGTAGCTGCTGGTTATTTTATAATCGAAATAATAGTAAAACACTGGCTGAAGGTACATTAAAAAGCTTTCGTAACAAAAGGGCATGTATGAAGAGGATGATGAATGTCGACGAAGCGAAAGAGGTATGTCGTGATCGTGTCAAGTGGCGCTCAATTGTCTCTGCCTACCCCGCAAGGGATCTGGCGTGAAGATATGTATGTATGTAATGATAGTAAACTATGGAGAAAAAATGTATTGACAATATCCAAGTGTTGTTGTGACAACCAAAGGAAATAAATGATTTGATTTGAATAAATTGCTATTAAAAATTGACATCCCACCCTCGCCAACCCGTCTGGCCAGAGCGTGGTGAGTGTATGCCGAATTCTCCAGAAAATTCTGGAAGACCCATCTCCAACAGTGGAGGTGTAGGGGCTGTGATAACCTAAAGATATTTAATTTATTTATTGTGAAATTTATCTTGTACCAACACTTATGAATGGAAGCGAGATGTGGATATTTCAGAATAAGCATGAGAGTAGGGTTATTGCGGTTGAAACGAGGTTGTTACGTGGGATATGCAGCGCTGCTTTGTCGGACCGCATTCGTAACGACGAAACACGCAAAAGGGTATTAAGAAAGCATAGGGTCAAAACTAAGGCATGCTCCGATAGTGCATGTTAAAAGAATGAGTGAAGAAAGATTGACGAACCAAAAAAAAACAAAAAAAAGGGGTGAAAGTGACTATTACGATCACATAAATAAAACCCTTGCAGAAGGTGCAGTAGTCTACGAAACAAAAGTGCATGTATGAAAAGGTTCGACGAAGTAAAAGAGGTACTTATGTGTTGACCGTGATAGATGGCGATCAATTGTATGCGCCTGCCCCGCAATGGAGCCGGTGGTGTGAATATATTTATGTACGAAATCGTCCCTTGTCATGATATAGTAAAGCTAAATGTGAACCAATTATTAAAATAAATTGTGTCTGATCCGCAAGGGATTACGATCGTGATGATACTTTGCGGTAGTGGTCAAGTTGTAAGAACGTTGTCCTTCAATCCAAATATTGCGGTTGTCGGGATTCGACAGATACTAATGAGAAATAAACTTTTACCTACCATTGTGTCTCGACCAGGAATCAATCCCGGTACCTCGTCCGCGTCTAGAACTGCGGTTGTAACCACGAGACCACGGAGGCAGTCATTACATTCCATTATATATTTTTAAGATTTATTACAACTTACTTACCATCAAATCCAACTATAGCATACGGTTCCAAAGCTTTAATTTCAGACATTATAAAAAAAATCTGATAATTATTTCTGATGTATGTTTAATTATACATACAAAATATATAAAAAAATGGCTTACAATAACAATATAAAAAGGTTATGTTTTGTTTGATGCTAATTTGTTGGTTGCTAAACAACCAAGGAACATAATACAATCTACAAGCTAAACAACAGTTGCCCATGGCAACCACATCTAACATGTTCGACTTGTCGCTGTAAGCTCTTTTTTATTTTATTTCGTTTTTAAAGTCGTTTGACTAGCATTTTCAATAAACAAAATTCAGTGCAAAAAAGTGATATAAACAGGGCAATCGTCGTCGGTCCATTTCTATACGAAGCCATAGAATACCAGAACATCTCTAAACTCACTTGTTTTAACCCTTGTTTGACTTGTCGCTTTAAGCGCTTTTTTTACTTCGCTTTGAAAGTTGTTAAACTTGGCGTTTGTCTATGGTTTTCATACAAAATTCGGTAAAAAAGCAAGCTTTGCTTTATTCTTTACGAATATGTTTTATTGACATATGATTATTATGACTATTTACAGCCACGATCTTATATTAAGTAGTTATTAAGTTACAACTACCTTGCTTATGGCAATAATGCCATTATAACACACATGTAAATCTGGATTATTACCTGTTACGGCCCAACAATGTTTACCTAACTTGTGTTTGTTTATATTTTTTTATGTTTTCGTTTTATATTATTTTAGTGCTGATAATATCCAAGTTGTTACAAGATAACTAAAGGAAATAAATGATTTGATTTCAAGTCGAACATAGCATAAGGAGTGGGGAATTGAAAAATATTTTTTTAATCACTACCGGAACTACACAAATTTTTGCTCCAACTTCTAATTGAAACAAAACGACATGTCCTGTCTTAGATATATATATATATTTATTCTCAAATTACTAAAACTTTATTTTCTCCGCAAAACGGCATATTTTGAAATGTTTCATTACTGTTTTTGACAGACGTTATATTTTGATTTTCTATCGCTCTAGCACTTTTGATAGACAGACAGCATTATTGTCTCACTCTTTGAGAGTATTTTTATCTTACAGAAAGAAATTAGAGAAGACAAATTTCTAAGCATTCCATGGATTCACCGTGCGGGTGCCGGATCCATCGTGTGTGGGTAAGAGATGAGAAGGATGGTGTCTCGGGCTTGCGACCGACAATAGGCTGGTTTAAGAAAAGGAGTTTACTAAACTTACTAGTAAACTTATAGCACAAAATCCGTAGAAGAGCGATTATCATCAATCTGTTATCTAAAGAAATCCACTTTACAACAAAAGTGATGGTTTATCTAACGAAATATGTTCAAGGCTATACAGGCTGATTTTAAAGAACATAAAGGTTGATTATCTTTTGACATCATTGGCTGAAATAACCAAAGGGGCATGCAAACTAAAAATCAGGTGGCGTTCAATAATGGTTGATCATAGTTTTTTTTCTTCACTATATTATTGTTTTTTTATTACTCACCAATGAAATCAATTTATTTTTGTTGTTACTATCCCTAGTGCCACGATGGTTCGGGCATGTTGATGAGGATGAGCGAAGAAAGATTGACAAACCAGGTATATAATGCGAAAGTTGTGGGTAAAAGGTGCCCTGGCAGACTGAGACACACATATCGCACACCTAGATCTAAACAGCACTAACTCAAAAAACATTTTTTTTCGGAAAAGGCGAAAGTGTTTACTGTATCCCTGTGTCCTGCAGAAGTATTATGTATAGATCTATGCTTTCATTTAATCTCCAAATTATTTGCGGCGGGCACGCGCACTTAAAATATTTTTAATCTCTTTCATTGTTCAGTAGGTAGTGAAAAAATAAATTTGAAAGCGTGTGTAAGAGTTTTGTTTTTTGAGTTAACTCCCTTAAGATCTAGGTGTGCGATATCGCGATCAAATAAATTAAACACTGTCTAAAGGTGCATTAAAAAGCCTATGTAAGAAAATGTATGAAGAGGTTGATGAATGTCGACGAAGTGAAAGAGGTGATAGTGTCAAGTGGCGCTCAATGGGATGTATCACTAACTTTATCACGATAGATGGTACCTTATATAACTGTCAGTTACAAAGAAAACTTAATTTTTATTACGAAATTTATTATTTTCTGGATATTATGTTGAAGTGATCAGCTTTTTCGAGATTTCCAAGCATTTCTTGGCGAGTGTGCGACATTTATAAAGAACTGAGTATAGTAACCTGCAAAAAAGATATTGGAGAAATTTAAGTAGTCATCCTGATGTAACGCTGACGGGATCCCATGAAACTATAAGAGATGGGTGGTGGGTGCCGAAACTAATATTGTAGAGGACCCTTGGAGACGAGGAGAAGTAAGAAGAGTAAGATTTGATGATCTCAAATTGCCGTTTAAAGCTGGTATTTGCTTTCTTAATTTGTATTTTAAGGTAGGTAATGTTAATTTAAAATACAATTTTATGTTATAAAAACCTACAAAAACATTTTTAAAATGATGCGTCAGAGGTGTAAACAAGGTACCAGTGCCGCTAGCGACATCTACAAAAAGCTTTGCCTGATACACCCCATTGTTTCTGCCTACCCCGCAAGGGATCTGGCGTGAAGATGTTTGATTTATGTAGGGAGAGCACTGACTATACTAAGAAAAAATACGTAAATGTATCAATAAACTTTATTATTATTAATACTAAATACATTATTATTATTTATAAAGTTCCTATAAAACATTATTTTTTTTACTGGAAATATGTTTTTTCCTGAAATGTGAATTACAATTAAATAACTAAAACACTAGCTGAAAGTGCAGTAAAGAGCTTAAGAAATAAAAGGTAAAGAGGTATGAGTGATCATAGCGCTTAATTGTCTCTGCCTACACCGCAAAGGAACTGGCGTGAAGATATGTTACCGCAGGGCTCTGTGTTATCACCAACACTCTTTCTTCTGCATATCAATGATATGTTGTCTCTGGGCAACATTCATTGTTATGCAGACGACAGCACGGCCCACGGGAGGTATCTAAGTCCCCGAGCTTTGGGAGGTAGCCAACTAGAGGAATCACGGCGTATTATGACGGCAGAACTGGACGACACCCTTCACAAAATATATTTGTAGGGTGTCCAAAATCTTGTCCAGTTTAATGCCGACAAGACCCAGGCATGCGCGCTGACGGCCAAGAAGTCCCCCTTCTTTCCTCCCCCCACTCTTCAGGGCACCACGCTGGATCTACAGCCCAGCTTCAGCATCCTCGGGGTGGAAATACGCTCAGACCTTAACCACCGGAACTACATTGAGAGCATCACCAAAACAGCGTCAAAAAAGCTCGGAATACTGAACAAGGTGAAGCGGTTTTTCCCGCCATCAATCAGACTGTTGCTGTACAAAGCACAGATCAGATCATGCGTGGAATACTGTTCACACCTTTGGGATGGTTCAGCCAAGTACCTCACAGATGCTCTCAATGTCCTACAGAGGCGAGCTGTTCGAATTGTGGACGATGCCACTATATCTGGAACTCTCGAATCCCTGCAGCTTCGCCGAGATGTAGCTTCTCTGAGCGTGTTCTACCGGCTATACTATGGTGAGTGCTCTGAAGAGCTCTATAACCTAATTCCTTCCTCTCCATTCCGCAACCGAACCACACGCACAGGTCAGAATATGCACCCACATACCGTAGTCACTATCCCTTCGCGTACCTATAAATTTGGTGACTCATACATCTGTCGCACAATAAAGATGTGGAATGCTCTTCCAGCCTCTGTGTTTCCACTTTCCTATAACCTGGAGTCCTTCAAGCGAAGTGTGAAAAGGCATCTAGTCAAGCCGGCATAGTGTTAGGGACTGATGTCAGACATAAGGGTCTGATTCCAGTTGCTAACATTCATGGACCCTGCGCGCCACTTACCATCAGGTGGGGGCAGGGTCACATATCGTGCTAGTATATAAAAAAAAAAAAAGTGTTGATTTTAGTCAACAGTGGCTGATATAAGTTGCTACCACGGCGGTGGGCGTGGTCACATATTGTATTCGTGCCCGAGATTCAGATTAACTTTGTTTGGGGACCAGTGGCCAATTCCTAAAAAAATGTACTAGTCTGTTAAGTAAATAAACGATTTTTGTTATTGGTATAAAATCATTTAATTATTCCTATAGTAGTTTTTTTTTAAATATACTAAGCACATGTGACCTTATGCCCACTTAAAAACAAAAGGGTAGCTAAATATAGGAGCAATGTAACATTAGGAACTAATGACTGACATCAGTCCCTACCACTATGCCAGCTTGATGAGATTATTTAACTTGGAAAGTTCCAAATTAATACTTAAATACAATTTTAATCAATAAGTAACCAATAGATCATTGTGATTTTGCTATTAGTGTAGATTATAGACCTTCTCCAATTGAGTTATTTAAATATTTTTTTTATACTAGCGTAACAACCTTGCGCCTATCTGATGGTAATCTAACTGGAATCAGACACTCATGACTGACATCAGCCTAACACAATTGGAGCCTGATCCCGAAATGTGTATTCAATTTACTAGGTTTATTGGCACGAAATGTTGGATATTTCCCCGCCCAAGCAGACTGGGCAAATTACCACCATCACTCCGTCTACCATTTGTTGTTCTCGTTAAAAGTATGTGCCATTGCCAAATGCAAATGCAAATCCAAATGCATGCAGTGCAAATGCCAACTTTTACTTTTAAGGAGAGTGACATGGTGATAGGTATTTATATAAAAATAACACTGCTTAAAACAAGACTTACTGAATCCAAATGAAAACATATTTTTTTGCCTAAACAAAGAAGCAGACAAACTTGTAAGCATAACATGATAAAGAAAAAGAAGAATGGAATGCTTAGAAATTTGTTTTCTCTTTTGACAGTCTTTTTTCTTCTCGTAATAAAAGTCATGCATGTTGAATTCGCAAAACTTAACTTTTTCTAACCAAAGTACAAAAATTTGACATAAGTTTTGACCACTGCTTAATAAATAATATTTTATTTTCTTGCCCTACATTTACGTTTTACAGCTTTACCCTTTTCTTCAATTCTGTTTTTGGCACTCTCGGTAATGCTTTTAATTTCATTCAGCATGTATTGTTTTGTCACCGACAAGAATTCACTCAACTGCAAAGGTAAAAAATTAAATATATTAAACTACACAACTTATTGAACTTCTTACCACCTACAATTAATTTGATTGTAACCGACAAGCTTACGTCTCTGATCGTAACTCTTTATTAGAGATTACACTAGTACAGATATAGTGCATAATGTATTTCCATGGGGAAAACTCAGGTCATAATCGGAAAGCAACAGCACCCAGAAGTGTCAACCAATTATTGTATTAAATGAGTGACATTTTCACTTTGTTTCGCTTTGAAAGTCATTTGACTTGGCGTTTGTCTATGGTTTTCATATAAAATTCAGTAAAAAAGCAACCTTATACTTTATATGCTTTTAAGTCGAACATAGCAATAGAACTTTATCATAAAGTGTAAAAATAAAAAATGTTATGAAGCTAACTTAGTGACCAAAAATTTTTAAAATGAAATAATTTATATGTCAGAAACATGGTAGGTTCAAGGATGTAAATTAATATATGTAATTATATCACATGCTTCGCTATTTCTAGCATTTAGTGCATTATGTATTGACAGTCACTAAAATATTTTTTGTTGTTATTTTGTAGGCCCAATTCTTCCAGTAAATTCCTCTTTTTAATTTTAATGCACATCAATGACCTGCAGCTGAATTCTTATTTTTTTAACCGCATTCTGTTTACACAATGCCAGTACACTAGTGATAATCCTACAGACAAGCCAGCGTAGGACTTAGTTGAAAAATATTATAGGGTTTTATTTTATTTATTTTAAATTCTTTATTGCACCAAAACTTAAAATTAGGTACATAGGCGAGTTTAATGCCTGTTAGGCATTCTCTGACAACTAACCTTTGGGATGGTGAGAGATTATGGGTTGATGTTTGTGTAATTTTGACACAAGCTTGGCTAAACTTGCAGTAAAACTGACAGTAACTAATGGAATCCGCTATTATGACATTCCAAAGTTTGCGCTTTAATTAATGTTATAGCTATTTATTTATAGAGTTCCTACTTAAGCGTTAGATAAAGAAGTTACCTCAAGATCGTCATGTTTCTTTCCAAGTTGAACAAAAGCACATTTAGCTGCATGGCTCTTGTGCTCCAGCCAAGGGTCATCCTCTGGTTCCCAACCATCCAACTCCTTACCGCAAAGAAAACATTTCGCGGTATCTGCATCGTCCTTTCCCGTGGCGACCGAATAAAACCCGGCTTCAGCCATATTCGTTATGTTACACCTATTTTTCTCATCGAACGGCCAGTTCTTAAATGTTTTGATTCTTTCAGCTACTAAAAACAATTCTTTACTATCCATTTTTGTTACGAAATAGCACTAAATATCCAGCAAATTCAAAATATTGGAGAATGTTTAAAGAAAGTTGGTTGTCAGGGAATGACAGTGACAGTTAAAATTTAAAATAAGGCTGTTGATCTCATGTGTTTGACTTGAAAGCCAAGCAAAACGTTTAACGCTTTTTTTCGATCATTTTTCAAAGCTTCAGACCGCTCTAAACGCGTTCGACTAATGCGTTTTACTATATTGAATTTTGTAATACCAGGAGTTATTGTAGTTTTTCCAAACGCTTTAAGTACCAAAAAGTTAGTCACGGCCAGTGCCTTGGTCACGGCTTTAAAGCTAGGACCAAGTATCGTCCAGACCATATAGCTAATGTATCGTCCAAGCTTTAAAGCAAATTAGCGTAGTTTTTTTTTTTGTGTTCTTTTCTCCCGATGGATGATGAATGAGGTGATAGGGAAGGAAAAGGGTCTAGCCCATAAAGTCAAGTCTGACGTAATATATCTTTCTTTTTCATGAGTTAATGATGTCATCATCAAATTTCAGATACTGCAGAATTTGATGCTTTTCTTGGAGTCACTCGCGGCACCATAGCTCAAACATGTCGGGTAAAATATGGGAGTTGACAGCGCGGGAAAACCGCAAAAAATAAACTGCAACTAGCGTAACTCCATTTTAGCGTAGCGATTTAAGCACAGAATGAACATATTCTTTTTTTAATGGCAAATATCTTGCATTGCCATAAGCCACGTTTTGTTTGTATCTTTTTTTTATACATATTAGGGTCTGGCAATCGAAAGCGCGACCTGAGAAAACGCGGCAAATTCAAAAAATTTCATGGGGTATTACTGACTTAGTAGGAGAAAAATGTTTTGACACTTGAGTATTTTTTGTATTTACGACAATCAATTTGTATAATAGTTGTTTACGAACTTTATGTCTAATTTAAGGAACACACGACGATATTCTTAAATTTTAAATGTACATAATCTATGTACGTTTTTTCTGTACAGTTTGCCTAGATCTGGGTGTTTATATAAATATAAGAAGTATTGGTATCATTGTTCCTTGTACACATAGTACACTAGTGCTTAGTTTGTGGCCAGAACAATATGTGTGAAATGTCCCACATATTATTATTATTAAGTGGTTAACATCACATTTTTAAATGTCATTTGTTTTTAAAGGCTCCGTTTGGTGTGTCGGAGCCTTGACTGTCATGGATGTCAGTAATAAAACGAGTGTGTAGATTTATTATTAGTGTATATAATATTTACCTACTTAACATTTAGTTTATTTAATTTCTTCAACAATATGTTTAATCGAGTACAGGCTGATGATGATGTTTAATTGTTTAATCATCGTACTCAAACTCCGAATCCAAAAATTCAACCTCTAAGGATTCTTCTGTATCAGTGGAGTCGCCATCACCTACACTTATTATGAAATTTTCCAACACTTCTTCTGTTATGTGATCTCTTTGTTTGTATTTATTTTCCACATTTATTACATGGTCTGTCATTTTTTTCCAATCTTCTGCAGTTATTCGGCCAAATGAGGTTTTTATCAAAGTTTCTGTTTCTTTTGCGGACAGATTAATGTTTTTTTTTGCCACCATACGCTTAGCTGAGCTCCATATCAGCTCGATCGGGTTGAGATCGCAGTGGTAAGGTGGCAGTCTCAGTACCTCATGGCCGTATTGTTTCAAAAGTTCGTCAGCTACGTACAGGGGGTCGGGTTTATGTTTGTTAACTAAACATAACAATTCGGCTTTTGTTAGGAAATCTTCGTAATTTATTCCGTTGGAATCGAGCCACTCTTGTATTTCAGCTTTTCTCGTTTGTGTCGTAGGAACTTTATTCTGTTGTATAGTGTGGTAGCTCGCATTATCCATCACAATGACGCTGGGCTTATTCAAATTTGGTATTAATTTTTCTTTTAACCATTTACCAAAGTTTTCAGCATTCATGTCATGGTGATAGTCCGCCAAACTTGATTTTGTACTAAAAACTAACAGTGCATTTGGTACAAACCCTGTTTCAGAGCCAGCATGTACTATAATATATCTTTTCCCTGAAGAGATATGTTCCAGTGGGCTTGGTTGTGGGGCACCGCTCGTTGTTGGACCTTGCCATGACTTTTTAGGCTTATAATTTTTGTGTACATATGTTTCATCTAAATAAATAATTGGTTTTCCTTGCGCTCGTTTAGCAGCAATTTCTCGTAGATAACGATGTCTCCAAGCAGCAATATCAAAACGCCCGACAAGAACCGTTCGTTCATTTTTATTTTTCTTGAACTCATACCCATTAGCAATTAATATTTTACGCAGAGTTTCTCTGCATCCATTAAAGCCAATGCTAGAACATAATTCTTCTAACAATGTTCGCAATGTCGGGACCTCCTTTCTCACAACATAAAATTCATTGATTTTATTTCTTATTGCATCAATATCAAAACTGTCTAAATCCGACACTGAGCTTTTGTGGGGGCGTTTTTTTCCTGGAGTGCTCCAAATACCTTCATTCACAGATCCTTCCTTTTTAATTTTTTTTAGTGTCGTGACACCAACCTCTGCAAAACAAAGTATAAAATGTATATTTAGAAGATGAATATTCTAATAAAGAAGGTATCCAAACAGTTTCATGACGTCAAATAACACAACTTTGTGAAATGGAACAAACAAATTAAAACACTCGAAACCGATGCAGGTACATACCAGTTAGTGAAGATATTTCTTCTAAGAACTTAGTCTGAGTTTCTATTAAAGATTTTTTCTCCAAATTTGTTAACGTTTCGACAATGTTTTTGATTTCGCAGAGTCCTTGAATATCTCCAAGATTATTTATAAACATAAGAAAAAGTATCATCATGTCGTAAATATATCTAATAATCAGCCAACAAGGATCAAGATTACAAAGTCATACTAACCTAAAAAATCCGAGATCGCATCTAAACATTGTTGTTTTTCTTGGAAAACAACTTCTTTCTCTTCTTGTTTTTGTTTAAACTTACTAATCATAATATGTAGCAGCTTTCGCGCGTTACTTTTTATTGTTTTACCCATATTATAGAAAAGAAAATAGCAATTATTGTTGAAAAGTTAATTTCCTTACAAAATACTGACAATTACAATCACCGACTTTGACAGCATAATAATATTGCCATATTAAAATTTTAATAAAACTCCAGGTCACGCATTCGTTTGCCAGACCCTACCTATATAATTATTTATATTAAGATTTATTATATTAATATTTTTATTTATTTTTTTCCTAAATCATGAAAGACTTACTAGGCATATTAAATAAATCTATGCCTAGTACTTTATGACAACATCTTATTGAAATCGACCAATCGGAAAACTTTATGCGCGAATGTAATCGACCAATCAAAACTTACCATTTTCAGTCTGCTGCTGCCACTTGTGCCCGTGTGTAATTTTGTTTTGTTTATTGTGTTTTGCTAGCTCTCAGCTCTCCCTGCTACTGAATAAACTAAACAGATTGAAAAATAACAAGTCCTTTACAAAACTCGTATTATAACTTAATATCTAACCTAAAGAAATAAAATACAAAAATCTATCGAGGTGTATCATTTTTCACGTCACCTCTTAATACTTTTTTAGTCTTTTATACAATTATTTGGTGTTTGTGGTTTACAATCAAGTCCTGCGATGGTCGGGGCTGTTTTCTAGCATTCATTTGACGTTATAACCATTTGGTAAGTACATTTTTCTGTTATAAAATAATGGTCCTTTTACGTCTTGGTATTATGTTCCTGGCATACGTTATAAAAAAATGTTTTAATGATCATAACACTTTTTATTATCCATTTTACCTCTTTACAGATAACAAAAAAAATATATTAGTTGATAAAGAGCTAAAAACCCAACCGCAAAACAACCTAAAACTTTATTTTGTAAACAGCCTTGTATGGGATGGGTTGGCTTTTACAACATGGGGCACGAATTAATTTAAATTTGTTAGTGTCATTGATAAATAATAATGCCCTGATTCATGCACTAAAGATTTGTGTGATGCCAAGTTAAAATATAAAATACATTCAAGTTTTAGGTTAAGTTTAAAAAAGTAATAATGATAGACAGAAAGAATTTATGTAAATCTCAAGTTATATTCAGAAATGCTTTAGTCAGAACCCATATAGTTACGGCCAGTTGCAGAAACTATGACATTGAAGTCTTGGCTTGGATTAGCCCAGGGTGCTGACTCCTCAACATTCTTTAGAGGACGGAGAAACTTCGGAATGGATCTGAAAAGACCATCTGAATTATACAAACATCTACGTATAAGCAAATATCAAATTCTAACCAGCTCCCAGGATAATACAATTTCATCCCTTCCAAGAGACCCTCTGGTCTCAGATATGGAACCCAGACTACTATTCTTCAAGAAATTCATGACAGGTGCCCAGACTGACAAAAGAGGCATTGGCTGGAAGAAAAAAGAAAGTGACAAAGAGGTTATAAAATCCTTCCTCAGGAAAGATGAAGAGCATGAATACAGAGTGCACGCGATGACTCTAGAAGTTCAAAATGACTGGCTAACTTTGGGCGATTTTTGCATCCCTCCAGCCCTAAAGTGGCGCACACTAATGTACGATTGGTCTCCGGCGTTGCTAAAGTTCTACCTAAACGCTTTTCAAATGTCCCTCCCGGACCAGAGTAATCTGGTAAGGTGGGGAAAAGCTACGGAAAAGAACTGTACATTGTGTGGTGCTGCCATAGGAACTGCTAGACACACACTTGTAGGGTGCGTTACTCTCCTAGAAAAGGGCTATTACTCACGCCGACATGACAAAGTCCTAGGTGTTATCCGTGAAGCAGTAAGTCTTTCTATTGCAAGAGCCAGAAAGGGACTGACTACAAATAAAACTTTGACCACATTTGTAAAGGAAGGGCAAAGCACGAAAACTAAATGCAAGCCCACCTCGATCCTTGGCGCCGCATCAGACTGGAAAATTCTCATGGATACATTTGAACACCATTATAGGATCCCAGATGAACTAGCTGTATCAGCCTATAGGCCAGACATCTTAGTGTTTTCTCGGAACTTGAAAAAAGTTATCCTTATTGAACTTACCGTTCCGTGGGAATCAAATATTCCAAAAGACCACAACATGAAGTCGAATAAATATTATGATCTCACAGAAGAAATGATCAGGAACGGGTTCAAGACTCAGCTTTACGCAGTGGAAGTTGGTGCAAGAGGAGTTCCAGCAAAATCTTTGCATCACTTACTGAAAGAATTGGGCCTAAGCAGGTCTGCCGTCAATACATTTATGGAACGAGCTTCCAAGACGGCATTAACGGAATCATACAGTATTTGGTTGGGTAGGGAGAGAAGTAGAATGGTGGATGGTGAGCGTATTATCGCGCAATAGAAAAAAAGGAGGCCTCCTTTTCTTAAACCAGCCAATTGTCGGTCGCAAGCCCGAGACACCATTCTTCTCATCTCTTACCCACACACGATGGACCCGGCACCCGCACGGTGAATCCATGGAATGCTTAGAAATTTGTCTTCATCTTTTGACATGTTTGACATAAGCTTATGAGCCAAGTCATTGGCCGAAATAACCAAAGTGACAAGCTATCAATCATGTGGCATATATCAAAATATTGAACAAGAGGTAATTTTAGTCATCCTTTTCACTGCTTGTTAGTTTAGGTTAGGTTAGACTCAAATAAATCAAACCAAAAAAAATGATTTTGCAAAATCAAATAGACATACAAATTTTATTAAAGGTTGGGGCAAAAATGTGTTCCTATACTCACCTCTTTTTTCCTCATTAAACCTAGTAAATGCGTCATGATTCTAAAGCAGCCCCTTTTCTGTCAACGTATATTACTAGCTCATGGACAAGAATATCTACACAAGATTGACCATTCAAGAGACAAAGTGACTATGCAGTCAATGCCTCTCTCCTTTTTTATTCTTTTTTTATTCTTAGTTTATCACCGTACATTCCCACCAAATTTAGGTTAAGTCAATATAATTTAAACAAAATTGTACACAATATATATTTAACATTAAAATATCTGTCTTGCCTGGAGAGTGCAATGAAGACAAGGGAGAGTCATAGGAACATCAACACAATAACAAAAAATAACCAAAAATTAGGTACCTATATTAAATATAAATATCTACCTACCTTAGGTAAATAAATTAAGCTGTTGTTGCGCCTGTATATGGGCCTTGTCAGTAAAATTATGTATTATTACATACCTACTTAACTAATTAAATTACAATGTCATTTAAGTAAATAACATCTTTTTTACATTTTTGTATGTCTGTAGAAACAAAGAAAGAGACTGTTGGCTGCACTCGCATTATCTCCCTCACACTTTTCTCTTTTATGGCTGCAATAGGAACACTTACAGCTGGTTGCAAAAGGATGATTAAAATAATCTATGATGACTATTTTAATATATTAGCAATGCGCTGCTCGCATATTAATCAATAATAATTATTGAATAGGCATATTTATTTATTATGGTGCATTAAACAAATTTAAATATTATTTTCTTAGCTTAGAAACCTAAGTATATATAAAAACACAATATATTAACTATACACTAAATTATAACTACAAATAAAATATAAAATTAAAAATAAACTAAAAAACATTAATTAAAACCTAATTTTAATATAAATTGTGTCCTGCGCGAACAGCATTATGTTCTTTACACTGGCCGCATTCCCTTGCTGAATCGCAATGCTATATAGGTACAAACAATTGTTATATTTTGATATGGTAATTAAATATTAAACTCGCAATCAAACACAAAACAGATTTATTGTTTAATCACTAATTAAATATGTATATAAATAAATAAAATGTGGGTAGGTTGACATTAGAAGTGTTCATATAAAAAAACAATAATATTAATGCATTGTTATTGACAACTAATCACAACAACAATCATTAACAATTTACAATTATATGATATAACTAAAGGACGGGACTGTAATTCTGAAGCAGACATAGGCATATGTTAAACATGTCAAAAGATAATCTTAGCTATACATAGTGAAAATGTTGCCAGTCTTCTTGTGAAATTCTTGTATCTAGAGAACTTTTTTTTATCACATTAAGTTTATATATATATATTTAATATTTAACCTCTCATGTCCCCACCGACCTATTTTCGAAAACGTATATTGTTTTACAAACGCGTCACAGCTTTGGATTACGTCTAAGTACGTCCAAGTTTATTTGGCGTTGCTCTGCCGCCAGTGACGAGCGACGTCAGCTTCATAATCTTGTTGAAAATGGCATCGCAAACGTTGAATGCACAGTTATTCAAACTTCATTCTGTTTCTGTAGGAACGATGTGCACGTTTAATATTCCGATAATAGTTCGTTACATAAACGTTATTTTTAACGTTTTGTTTTGTAAATAACTACATACAGGTTGGCGGACGTTCGTGCGTTGAGAAACGAGAATATTGACCTTTACTAATGTCTGGTGGCCTTGCAAAACGAATTTCAAATATATACTATATTTAATGATTTTGACTAAATTTGCATAACTATTATTATATGACTGTAGGTATAGAAGATTTAAAAACAAACCGATAAATACTAATAAAACTAAACCAGAATCGAAATTTATTTTATCCCTTTTGTTCTATGTCAATTTGATAGGGACAGAAGTAAATGTCTTGCTTTATAATGCTATCCAACTAAAATTGGAATGGAACCTTGTCATCGTGAATTCAAACTTTCGCAAGTTAAAAATATAAACTATTTAATGCACAAAAACTTAAAAGTAATATGCAAGTACGAACTTATTTATTTATAAACTTTATTGCACAAAGTACAAAGGCGGACTTAATGCCCGAAGACATTCTCTGACAGCCAAACCTTGGGGACAAATTTGATCAAATGTAGGTGCAATCATAAAGATAATAAGAGAAATAAATAACTATTTAAACTAACAGCAATTTAATATATTCTTACTTACAATATATATGGAATAAATATTATAATATCGATACACTAAATACTAATACATACATATTAATATACATAAACATACATACTACTTACTAACACTGTGTGGAGCTATTTAGAAAGTGTGAAAACACCAGTTTTTTGAATAATGTTCTAGTAGTTGCTTGCCGTATGTTAACAGGTAGATTATTCCACAAATTAGTAGCAACAACTACAAAAGAGTTAGACACAAATGAAGAGTGATGAGAGACGAACTTAATGCCGATCGGCATTTTATAACAGCTAACCTTTGGGAGTGTATACCGCGTGTAAATGTCAAAAGAGCAAATTATTTTAGGCTGTAATGTCATTAGTAGAACCTCTATTTAAAATAAAAAAACGGTCACTTTTTTAAAGATAAAAATCATTATTCGAAAAAACAAAACACTGTTGCATGGTGAATAAGGCCGCGCCTGAAAATCGTGATATCCATCGTGTTATTATTAATTATTCTCGCCTACAACCGAAAGATGAAATAGAGAGCGAAAGAATGGGGTGTATCACTAACTTTTTATCACGATAGATGGCGCATGATAGACGGTACCCAATAGAACTGTCAGTTGCATATAAAACTTGTATTTTTATTACGAAATTTATTATTTTCTGGTTATATTGCCGAAGTGAGCAGCTTTTAAGCGTACAAGTCGAGATTTCCAAGCGAAATCAAAAATATGGTAATCTCAAAATTGTCGTTCTATTAATTAAACTTTTTTTCTTTTTAAAGACTGTGTTCGCTTTCCTAATTTGTCTTTTAAGGTAGGTAACGTTATGTTAAAATTATTATTTTTGTTATAAAAATAAAAAACCACAAAAACATTTAAAAAATGATCCGTCATAGCTGTAAACAAGGTACCAGTGCCGCTAGCGACATCTACAAAAAGCTTTGCCTGAAACACCCCATTACGTATGTCAATGTTCGCGCGATCGTCGACCTCTCGCTACCTACGTGATTAGGCTCAGTATGAGTTACGATATTTTTAGGAAAACTTCTCTGCACCGTACTTAAGATTTTATTGAATAATTAAAATAAATAAATACGTCAGTAGTTCTTTATTTTTATTCTAGATTATAATATAAAAATATTTGCTTTTTAATAAATTCCGCGCAGTATATTTTTTGGGTCTTTTTTTCTTTGGTTCATTAAACGCGATAGTAAATTGAAAAAATGTTCCTAATTTACTGTCGGTTTTATCGTTATGCATACTTGTCATGATGGGCCTATAGTAAAGTTGGCTAAATGTGAATCCGCTTCTTTAAAAGCGTGGCTTCTGATTACCCCAAAAGGGATACAGTCGTGATAATACTTTTACTTTATCGTTAGAAAAGTGCGAGCTTAACCCAGCAAAATTACAAAATATTATGCGAATACCAACTTTAATAGCGGTGGACCTTGAAGACGTTAACGCTTTGCATCTCTCTTGCTCGCACAATCAACAAAATGTAATTTTATTTCCTAGTAAGTAAATAGACATTTCTTACGCACGCTAAGACTTAAAAAAATATTTGAAAATTCGGATTTTGCGATCGTGAGAGCAAAAGCGTTACCTTAAATAATTCCTTTGGACCAAAACGTATATTTTTTCTCATTAGTGTAAGAAAGAATACATTCGTATTAGTACTAGGGTATAAGAATTGCGAGGAGGTTTTATTAAATTGGTTTACGCGCTGGCTCAGCAGTCCTCGATCGATCCTGGCGAGCGACGCACTGCGGCTACATTCGCAGATTCGCATATCTCCTGAACAATGCTGCTAGCCTGGTAGAAATAAAACAAATTTCCCTTACGATTGCTTTTTGGCACAGTATTATTTTATTAATTGTGAAGGATCCATAGTCTAAAATATTATTTTTAAATAAAGTATTTCTATCCACAAAACTTATATCAAATAATTTATTACCTCTGATTAATTTGTAATATCTTGGATATTGTCAGCACTAAAATAAATTATACAATAAAATAAACAAACACTAAACAGTATGGTAAATATGGTTGTACCGTAACAGGTAATAACTGATCTAGATTTATGTGTGTTAATAACATTATTGACATAAGAAAGTAAATTTTAACTTAGACTGTAATGACATAATGTCAACTAAATATAAATTCGTGACTATAAAAAGGGCCGATTCAGCAGATACTTACTACTATTGGTGATTTGTATATTGTCGATACTACCAATATAAGGCTTTGCTATCGATACTAGTGTTGTTCCCGACGAGTTAATTATCGATTAACCATCAATTTCTAAACAATACTATCAACAACATCCAAAACGATCCATAGTCTAAAATATTATTTTAAAATAAGGTATTTGTCCATCTATACTTATTAGTGTTGGACCATCGATAGACAGATCTATCGATAGTATCGATACTACAAAACTATACTACGCACAAAACTTATATCAAATAATTTACTTACTTTGTTTAACTTGTAACAACTTGGATATTGTCAGCACTAAACTAAAGACTTATACAGTAAAATAAAGAAATACTAAGCTATTTACGTACAGTACAGTATAATAATGCACATACAGATCTTCGCTAATTGTCGTATTCCCGGAAACACCCGAATCATTGAATCGTAAGAGCCTAAACATTGCACTTGCATTTTGCACCTTGTTCGAAAGAAATAGAAGTCAATATCATGTGTACACAATCGAAAACAATTCGGGCGGTCGATGACTGCATGTGTTCTCTCTGAGTGGAATTATATAGAGCTGATATTACACACCGTTCTTGGTTTTGTTTTCAAAGGTGAATTTAATTTCAACTTTAATTATCTTATTCAACTTTAAATAGTTTATTAATTTATTAGTTTATTTATTAGTTTTTATTAGTTTATTACACATAATTCTACTAAATTATGCATGAAGAAAATGCACTTAACCACTCTATATACATATCGTCTTCCGACGCTCGGGGAATACGACCGTTGCCGAACAGTGACGAAGATTTCTATGCGCATTATCACTTTGGGAGAACTGTACGTGATTTACGTAGTCGCATCGATGCCTCTCTCTGAGATGTGGTGCTGGAGGCATATGTTACGTATCCTTTGGACAGTGCGAATAACTAATGTGTCAATACTCAGGGAGGTCAAAATCTCTACTAGGCTGACTTCCATCTTCCTAAAATGAGTTCTTGAGTATTTCGGTCATATAGCCCGTAAAGGAAAGGCCTGTTATTACAGGGAAAGTCGAACGCATAACCCCCCATAAGCTGGTCCGACCAGATCCGCACCACCCTAAATACCCAAATGCACGATGCTCTACATGCAGCCGGAAACAGACCTGGATGGCGCAGCATCGTCAGGGACAAAGTGATCCGTGGAGGGGGTCACGACCTTCAGCAGTAAGGAGAACGACGCAAGGAGGATCAACAATTAAGCAACTATCAAGAGTAGCATTAGAGTAGTGAATACTGAGCCCTAATACTATCGAATTAAAACTGAATATTGCCAGTCATCAGTTGTTGTAAGATCACTTTCCTTAAAATCCTAAAAGGTACGCGGTTCGACCCTGGCATGTGCCAATGAGAAATACTTTTTTTACGTATTTTTTTTATAGATTTACAACACCACTGTTCATGTGCATCGGAGAGCACGTTTCAATCCCGGTTTCACTATTATCAACTTGTGGAATCGTTAAAATTTACATCAGACCCTCGCCAACCCGTATGTCTGGTCAGTGTGACGAGTGTAAGCCAAATTTTACAGTAGTGTATTCTGGACACTTTCTAACAATGAAGGTCTAGGGCTCTGAGTTCTAAGGACTGTAATTATAATGAATAGTCTGTGTTATCGATATATCGATAGACTGTCGAGCGGTCATCACTATTTGTCATACTATCCAATGTACCCCGTTTTGTAGTACTGTTTAAAACGTGCTTTCAGCAGTACCTAAAGATGGGGGAAGTCCAATGCAATAAAGTACAATAGCTTATTTTAAAGTCGTTTATTTATACAATTTGTTCGACGTACGCTAGAGAACAGCATTCATAAGGTGGGTGTTACTATGCACACATAATTGACCTAAGGTGATCATTGCTGGCCTTTACTAATCAATTGCTGCCAATAGATTGCAATTGGTCCTAATGATCTGATCAAACTCTGGCCCTATTACGTAAGAGTAGAGTTTTATGGTTAGGTTTTTTTTAAATTCATATTATTTATTCAGGAAACATACAGAGGCTGTAATTATGTAATGAAATATTTTTTTACTTTAAGGTACGTAAATCGCACAAAGACTCGTTAAAATTATAAAAACTATTATGAATATACCATTTTAAACTTTTTTTAATTCCTTCAAATCAGCCCCTAGAACACAGCGTCCTAGACCTCCACTGATGGAGATGGGCCTTCCAGAACATATATCTGGAGAATTTGGCCTACACTCGCCACACTGGCCAGACGGGTTGGTACAGATGTGATGTAAATTTTTAATGACAATTTATTAACGATTTCACAAGTTGGTATTAGTGGAACCGGGACCGACGGCTTAACGTGCTCTCCGAGGCACGGGAACAGTGGTGTTGTATATCTATGAGAAATGTACTTAAGAAAAGTGTATATTTCTCATTGGTACATGCCGGTGTTCGGACCCACCTCTTTACGATGTTAAAGAAGGCGTGAAATGAAATGAAATGAAATATTTATTTAGGCAGATAAAAAACAATTAACAATAATGACATTCGTTCTTACAACCGAGTCACTTTTTAATTTTAACTTTAATGGTTACAATTACAAAGTTTTTAGTTTGGTGCAACCCAGTCTTAGGATGCTAGATCTACGCAATTTTAAGAGCATTGGTAAAGGTAGACAATAGTTTATAGGTCAGTTTGTCTGTGAAATGCTCTATTTTCAATCCAGGTCAACTCTTGAAATTCCACTGGCACTCGAGTCGAAGCCTGAATGGCACTTAAGTTTATTAGATTTGATGCACGATTCGTGTTTTCAATAATGAAATAAACTAGGGCTTTTGTGAGAACATCGTAAGCGACAGGTTTTAACATAACGTCTTTTATTCATCATCACAGTGGAACCGGCTTCCACTTAATGTTCGAAAGGCACCTCACTTAAGTGTTTTAAAAATTTAGTTACCTTACACCTTCACAAAAAGCAAGACGAGTCGACATAACCTCTCAAAATTGGTATAATATTGTATGTATTTTATATATATTTTTTATGTATTTATATGTACTTGTGTTATTATATATTTATATATTAGTGTATAAGTATTTTAGCTTTAGTTGCTAGTAATAGTTTAAGATTTTTATTTTTTATTATTAATCTCGATTTTAAATGAATGATTTAATGCACCCACAATCAATGCTCACTATCCCAAAGGTTAGCTGGTAGAAAATGTCACTAGACATTAAGTTCGCCTATGTACATTTAAATGTGTTTTTGTTTATTGTGCAATAAAGAATTTATCTATCTATCACAGCTCCTAGAACACAGAGTACTGTTGGAGATGGGCCTTCCAGAAATTTCCGGAGAATTTGGCCTACACTCCAAAGCCACAAATTATTTGTTATGCGAACAATTTTTATTTCATTTCATCACAGCCACGGCCAACACACCGTCCTAGACCTCCACTGTTGGAGATGGGACTTCCAGAACATATATCTGGAGAATTTGGCCTACACTCGCCACGCTGGCCAGATGGGTTGGTAAAGATGTGATGTCAATTTTTAATGACAATTTATTAACGATTTCACAAGTTGGTATTAGTGGAAGCGGGACCGACGGCTTAACGTGCTCTCCAAGCTTGCATGCTTTCTCATTGGTACATGGCGGGGGGGGGGGGGGGGGGGGGGGTTTAAACCGCCTTAAGGTATCAAGAAAACAGTTCTTACAACTGAGTCACTATTGCGCTATTGGGAACAATGCAACCTTATATCTCGACTTTCGACAAGCCCGTCAAATACTGTAGCCACTGTCGCTACGCCTACATACAAATTTGGATCTTTCTCACGCTGAAGATGTGGCATGCTCTCCCAGCCAGTGTTTCCCCATTCCCATAACCTGAAGCATCTTGTTAGGCCGGCATAATGGTAGGAACTGATGTCGGCCGTCTGTGGCTGACGTCAGTTACTCCCATTCTTGGACCTGGCATGCCGCATAAAGTAATAAAAAAAAAATGAAAATAACTATTTTAGTATTAACCTTTTGCCGTTGTTGTTGGTTTAAAAGAATATACATTTGAACTCAATAAAATATATTATATTATATATGAATAACATGGATCTCCTTCTGAGTGTTGAAGAATCCGGTTCGATTTATGCGTATTTTTTATATTTTATTTAACGCTATCTCTGTGTCAAGTTTCGCATAGGTCCACGGGCCTGTGAAAACCAGTGTTGTTGCTTTTTTGGAAGACCAAGATCAAGACTACATATGTATATATGTATATCTCAGCAATGAGCCAGATGAAGGGAATATGGAGGGATCGAAACATCACTATCAGGACCAAAATAAGACTTGTCCGCAGTTTCGTTTTCTCCATATTCCTGTATGCTGCCGAAACCTGGACTCTTAGAGCCAATGACCGAAGCCGCGTCGACGCCTTCGAAATGTGGTGCTGGAGGCGTATGATGCGCATCCCGTGGACAGCACGCAGAACAAACTTATCAATACTCAAGGAGCTCAAAGTCACTACCAGGCTCTCTTCCATCTGCCTGCAACGAGTCCTTGAGTATTTTGGTCATATAGCCCGTAAAAGCTCTGGCAATCTGGAAAGGCTAGTAATCACGGGAAAAAATTAAGAGTCCACGAGGCCCTGCACGCCGCCGTGAGCAGACCCGGGTGGCGCAGCATCGTCCGGGACAAAGTGATCCGAGGAGGGGGTCACGGCATTGAGGAAAACGACGCAAGGAGGGGAATATGTCAGTAAGAGTAGCGGTCTGTTTGTCCCTTGGTTTAACTCAATAATTGTTGGTCTACGGCCAACAATTTGAACAACTAGTTGAACATAGCAGTTGGTCCATATCCCCTTACCCAATATTTTCTATATTTAATAAATGCATAACGGGTAAACGTCACAAATGGTTAGAATATTGATAAACTCTGATATCGCTGGTCAATTTTACGTAATATAACCTACGTCACATAAGACACGATGTTAAGTTTTTAAAGCTAAAATATTCCTGTTAATATTACTGAGTAACTATACGCGGACTTGGAGGTACCGGGTTCGTTTCCTGGTCGGCTCACAATAATATGTATTAATTTAAATAAATTTAATTTGTTTGTGATTCCAGAGTTTGATGTATATATACTCGTATTCCATATTTTTCAAGCTAACACAAATAAAAAACATAAAAACAAAATATAATAAAAAATATACGGTGTGACTTTGTATGGCCTTAGGTTAGACTAATATGTGATTCTATTAATAGAAACAAACAACTTATCCTAAGAAACCATATGTCAGACATGGCATTTTTTTGGTTTCTCCATACAAATAGGCTATTTTAAAATTAAGTTTTTTTTGTCATTTCTGACATATGGTTTCTTAGTAAAAGTTTTTTGTTTCTATCAATAGAATAACATATTAGTCTAACGTAAAGTATTATCACGACCGTTTCCTTTTCGGGGTAGTCAGACACCACGCCTAAAAATAAGCGGATTTACATTTAGCCAACTTTACTATAGGCCAATCATGACAAGTGGCAAGCTCGTTCGATGTCTCCAGCGTACCAAACTCGAGAAATATCACAAATAAATTAAATATTAATTAAATAAAAAACATTAATTATTTTTGTGTCCCGACCAGGAATCGAACCCGGTACCTCCGAGTCTAAAATCAACGGACTTAACCGTTAGAACACGGAGGCAGGATTAGTAGGTATAGTATTGTGTATATATTATATTGTATTGTTAATAATTTATTTATGTAGGTTATCTTTCTTCTTCTTATATATAAAATTCTCGTGTCACAATGTTAGTTACCATATACTCCTCCGAAACGGCTTGACCGATTTTTATTAAATTTTATATGCATATTCAGTAGGTCTGAGAATCGGCTACTATCTATTTTTCATACCCCTAAGTGATAAGGGTTGTCCACCCCTAACATTTTATTTTTATTTTTTGGTCAATTTTTTTTTTATATTTTTTTTTGTAATGTGCCATTAAAAATACATACAACCCTAATTTTTCACCCTTCTATCACCAACCCCTATTTTTTAATTGGCATTTTAGTAATTTAATCATTTTCCATCCCGCTCGATAACTGATCAATTATCACTTGGTAAGTTATCCCCGCCAGTTGAGCCTAACATTTAATTGAAACTTATTACATGGTAACATTAGTATCAAGACAATTTATTCCTGCTATAATTAGTGTTACCAGTGCTAGATTTTTTAATTTTTCCGCGCTTTTTCTGGGTCAACACTCATTTGCCAGACTATACCGGTGTCACTTCCCAGTAAACAGCACGGAGTCGAAGCCGGTCTCCTGTTTCTCTCGCGATATATATAATTTTAAGGAATGAATATAATAAATAAATAACAAAATGTTTGGCGTTTTGTTATTTTTATATTCGCTCATCGCTTACAGCGCTCCGTGCCTCTTTCACTCATATACCACATCCTTACACACTTACAAAAGTTAGTTTTTTTTTCTACACTAGAAATTCCTTAGAAATAATTTATTAATAAGCATGTATATGTTATCTGCATTAAAACTCTTCAAGTTTATTTAGTATTGCACCTACCTTATGTACTTACTGCTCTCGTTGTCCCGAAGGTTTGACCGTCATAGAATGTCTAGCGGCATTGGGTTGTGCAGTTAAGTTAAAATAAATAAATAAATATGTGTGTGTGTGTGTTAACGGTGCCCTGGGGTCACTGATCGGCAGTCGAAATGTCAGTGACAAAGCTCGGCTCGCCATACACAATGCCATGTTGGTACCAACACTGATGTATGGAAGCGAAACGTGGATATGTCAGAATACGCATGAGAGTAGGGTTAATGCAGTAGAAATGCGGTCGTTGCGGCGGATATGTGGCGTCACTTTGGCGGACCGCATACGTAACGTCGAAATACGGAAAAGGGTTGGTATGAAGGAAAGCATAGGGACAAAAATAAGGAAAAGCATGCTACGATGGTTCGGGCATGTTGAAAGGATGAGCGATGAAAGATTGACGAACCAGATATATAATGCGAAAGTTGTGGGTAAAAGAGGCCCTGGCAGACCGAGACTCACATATCACGATCAAATAAATAAAACACTGACTGAAGGTGCATTAAAAAGTCTTCGTAACCAAAGGGCATGTATGAAGAGGTTAATGAATGTCGACGAAGCGAAAGAGGTATGTCGTGATCGTGTCAAATGGCGCTCAATTGTCTCTGCCTACCCCGCAAGGGATCTGGCGTGAAGATATGTATGTATGTATGTGTGTGTGTCTGTCTATGCAATATTTGTTAAATAGGTTGTAATTACTACATCTGTATCCGTGGCTTGCTTTTCATCCGTAACGCGGCGACTGAAAATCGGCGCCATGGCCTATCACTAGGTTGTAGCGGACGCCGAGCTGATCACCTTTTTATCACTATACATGTGCTGGTAGCTTTAGCATTTCCATCTCCAAAAGACCCCCAGCCTAGGACTTTGTGTTATTGGGGCTGTGATGATGAAATATATTTCTTTCTTTCTTCTACTTTCTGTAAACGAGGCGAGTGCGTAAAATGAAATTCGGGGCGAGTAATTTGTGGGGCAAATAGGAAACCACTCTGTTGTAGGGGCTGGGACCGTAATATCTTGCAGGTCAGAAACCAAGTAATATACAGCGTGAATTGTCAAAAGAGCAAATATTTTTTAGGCTTCCTGTCATTGGTAGAACCCCTTCTTGTAATAACAATGGTGTTTTTTCAAAAATAAAAATCATTATCCGAAAAACAAAACACTATAAGGTGTATGGTGAATAAGAACGCGTCTGAAAATATGATAAAGGCTGGATTACCTACAGGTAATATTATTTGTAACCAATATGTCTTATTTTTTTGTGTTATACGAGTCAGTACACCTGTTTTTTTTTACATTTTTTATAAAAAAATAACTATTACATAAAAATCTACGTGGTAAAGCACGTGCCATTTGTGACCGTGACCTTTCTTCAATCCAAGGATCTGTATTTGAATTATACTTCTCTGATCACGAAAACAACTACTGGAATAATAAAATTATGCGTTATTTAGACCAAATTTACATTAATCCGCGAAACAAACAGGATTAATGTGGCCCAATTTTGGTCTTGGTCTTAGTCTTGCTTCTTTGCAAGACCAACGATATTTTAGTTTTTATTTAATTTTAAAATAAACAGTAACACAATGTAAATATAAATGAAATAAATTAGTTCTAGACAATAATAGAGTTCCAATACCAAGTTAATTAAATAAAAAAAAAATGTTTTGACGATATAGCGACCTGCGTGCTACTGAAGTATAAAACACGTTCTTCTTCGACGAGAGAACTAGTGTTAATTTATTTTCGTAATTTAATGTTGAATAAATAATAATATTAATTTCAATTAAAATACACGGAACATTCTATAAGTTAACTTTCTTTAAATAACAAGTCATTAGGATAAAGTTCCTCTGCTCGATCATAGATGGCGCTATTATAGATGCAAACAATTATAATCTTAAAATCACTAACCGTAAGGTTGATATTGGCTCTTTCAATTGTTTAGTTGGAATGTATATTTTTTTTAAACTGTTCTCTATAAAAGTTAGAAGATTTAATAATAGACGTTAGGTGGCGTAAACCACGTAACAAATATTTTGTACAAACACCCGACTGCATAAAAAAATAAGATTAATAACAACTTAAAAGAAATAAATAAAAACTAAAAAGAATACAAAACAATCCCATTATTCGCCAATTGATAATATTTAATAATTAATAATAAAAATTAATAACCGCTTAACTACACCATTAACATAAATATATATATTTTATTACATAGCTACTTAAATAAAAGTTCATTTATTACGCAGCCATGTTTTTTTATTTTTATATTAACTATTTTTATTTTATACTTTTTATTTTTTATTTATCGCTGTCTGTTATATGATGGTATTTTTCGCAATTTTTAATCATCGAGAGCCGTATAATGACAATGTTAAACTTCTGAGCGTATGCCTATAAAGCGATTACCATTAATAAATTGTGATTGGCCAATAGTAAAGTTGTCTAAATTTGAATACGCTGCTTTGAGAGCGTAGTTTCTGACCACCTCAAAAGGTTGTGATGATACTTTTTACATCTTTATTATATGTATAGGTATAGGTAGGACTAACATTGAAATTTTAAATGATAATGGTTACTAATGATTTATTTTCAGTTTTTAATTAAAGTTATTTTTTTACGCAGTTGTGTTTTTTTTTTTTTTTTTTTTAATATTTCCTTTTTACGTTATTGCAGTCTACCACTACAACATTGAGATGAATTATTTATGGATTAATCCACACTACCTATTATATATGCGATCTAAATTGACAATTTTAAATATAATGGTTACTAACAAGCGTTAAGTCGGTATAGATCGTAAATGGTCACTTGAAATGAAAAATGAGAAAAACCTCGACATATTTTTAAATACCTATTCGACGATACCCCACTCAACATAGTTCGTCGCCATTTTTATTTTTTATTTTTCACAATATGGCGTCTGGTCGTCGCCTTCACGAAATTTGATTAATGTTATATCTTCAGTGACACACGCGTGATGAAGACGAATCGATTGACGCGAGAATCATTAAAATCGGCCAACGCGTTAGGTCTCCAGTGTGCCACATACATACATATATAGGCTGATAAACACATAACCCTTCTTGGCGTCGCGCAGTCGGGAAAAAAGGCACCAATGCCCACTATATCTTATATTTTTGATCTCGTTGGTTATAAATAATGATCAGATATTTTATATGAAATGAAAAAATATTATTTCCACTATTCTTAGAAAGGAAGCAGCTTAATTTTGTAACAAAAAACGCTGTCTCAACATGACGGTTGCAAAAGCAATTTCTTTCAGTAATAGTTTCGTTTATAGGAAAGTTCATTCCTCACGCAAGGGCCGGGCCGTCTTATTGACCTTCACATTGGCTGGAAGTAGGGTTGTTAACACTTTCAGAACTCAATTGTACTTTTCAGGCTAAGGAAAACTTAGTACTTTATAAAGCCATTTGGCATTGCACCAACTCGTCATTCGGTGTCTACTCGTTGTTGACAGTTGGTTCATAGTCCACCAGGAAACCTCGCGGATTGAAATCATTGGATTAATCTGCACGACCTGAAAAAACTCTCCTAAATAAAGTTTTTTTTTTTTTTTTTTTTTTTTTTTTTTTTTTTTTTTTTTTAAAGTACGACATGTGACCTTGCGCCCACCTGATGGTAAGTGGCGTGCGAGGTAGCAACTAGAATCAGCGACTCATGACTGACATCAGTCCCTAACACCATGTCGGCTTGACTGGGCATGACGGCAAATATATATAATAAAGTACAGGTTAAACTCTAGATAACGACACTGAAGGGACTGTGCATTTTAATTTTATAGCGTTATAGAGAGTTGTCGTTAAATGGAGAGAAGAAAAATCATGTATGGAAGACAAGCTAAACCAACCAAAGCCAATTCATTTCGAGGCTTTCGGGAGTTTGTCGTTTAATCGAGTGAAGTTACATGGAGTTTACACTGTATTAGTATTTGTATGGATGGCACTCCGGGTACGATTTCCGGTTGCAGGTACGGTCTGCGGTGCTGCTGTCCATCCTACAGGGCCACACATCTTAACCACTGTTGGGGTACACTTTTCTGTAGTTTGTGTTTTTACCAGACTGCGTGACGCAAAGAAGGGTTATGTGTTTGACTGCCTATGTATGTATGTATGTGAGGAGGTCAGAAACCACGCTTTCAAAGAAGCGGATTTAAATTTAGCCAACTTTACTATTTTTACTAATAGGTAATGTGGATTTATACATAAACTTTACTGTCAATTTTGTATAGGTAGATTACTATTAACCGCCAATACTTACATACCTACGCATAGGCTCAGTAGTTTGACATTGCCTATTTATTAATACAGGCGTATCTGTCAATGATAAAATAATGAATTGTTGCGAAATTAACCATCTTATAACAGACAGCGATAACTAAAATGTATAAAATAAAAATAGTTAATTTAAAAAATAAACAACCCGCCTGCAATAACAAGTGGGTTTTTTTATGTTTTTAAATAATTCTAAATTGAATATCTTTAATTGTTTGATTTATCTGTTTCTTTTGGGTATATTTCTTCCGTGTCTTTGGACACCTAAGTATCATTAATAAAGTATGTTTCTTTATGTTCTGTGGAAATTAATGAAAATATTAAATAAAAATACTATTTTCTTAAAAATCCAATCATTTTTATGAAAAGCGCTATAAACTCGTTGAAAAATGTTGCCAGCCCTATCTGAAGGGTGCTTACTCCGCTGTGATGTAACTGCGAAACGTAGTTGAGAATATTTTCACATTTAAAAACTTGTGAGAATTCATTTCAAGGTTACTCTTTAGCTTTCATCACATAATACATGTAGCCAAAAGGTAAGACAGGGCGGGCATTGATTTCCATTTTCATACAAAATGATTTATTAAGCCACACATTTTATCAATATAATTCATGGATGCATTCAATGTAACTTTATGATAAGTGTTTTTAAGACTATAATTGTGGGCATGTTAATAGCGCCATCTATGATCAAGTACCCGAACTTTTTCCTAATGACATCTTAATTAGAAAAAAAATACTGTTAGAATGTTGTATTGAACGTGTATTTTAATAGAAAACTTAAATGAAATTTTATATAATAATGTTTTCTAACGAACTTTCAATCGTTATAGATCCCAAAAAGTCACTTTAAATGATACAAACACCTATTCGACAAACCCCACTCAATATAGTTTGTCGACATATTTTTTTTATTTTCCACAAAATGTCGTCTGGTTGTCGCCTTAATAAAATTTTATTAATGTTATATCTTCAGTGACACTCGCATGATGGTAATGAATCGATTGACGTGAGAATCATCAAAATTGACGCGTTTGGTCTCCAGTGTGCCACAAAGGAACAAACATACATACTTATATACTTACATACATACATAAGCAGTCTATTATTCTTACAAAATAATAACTTTTGTTCAAAGTTCATTTAATTACAAAATACTTATTGCTTCTATTTTGCGTTGCTTATTACGTTGTGTTCGAATATTATTATTATTCTATTTAGTCACTATAGTAGGTAAATAAATGTAAGTTGGCCTAGCTATCAACTTACATATTTAACTGTTTAGGTACATAAATATTCTTCCTATATTTTTGTTTTAATTGGTTTATATATTAAATATATATAAAGTAATTATTTCCTATCGTTATTTACATTTCCCTACACCTTCTTACTATGCTAACAATTCCATATCTTTACGACCGAGCTGCGTAAAGAGGTAGTTAGCCACCTAACATACATTAGTATTTCATTGCTAATCGTACTTATTAAATCTCAATCCTAAACCTTACTTAAATTGTTTATTATCTAACTTGTTAATAACATTAAATATAGTTAATATCTTCACGACCTAGCCGCGTAAAGAGGGTATCAAATACCAATTTTAAATTAATATTCCACGTATTGTTTAAAGTTTATTCACTATACAATTTAAGTAGGAAGTACCCACGTATTAAATTTAGTTATCGCGTATCTTCACGACCCAGCTGCGTGAAGGCATAGACAGACATATATTGTCTCGTCCGTTCGTAGTTTTAATACTCGTAACGTATTAAAACATTATTGATAATACAACTTTATTATTTTATAATTAGGTATAGGTTTTATTTACCTTTTGCGTCCGTTCGTAGTTTTAATAACGTATTAAAATATTATAAATAATAAAAGCGTATTAGTCATTAGTTACTGATTTTAATTAAAATTTTCATCATGGAAGGCAAACTAAAAATGTACCAATCTCGACGTGAATACATTTTCCGTTCGATTCAGATTTTGTATGATTTGTCCAAAGATATTCATACAGATCAAAGTAAATTAAAATCATTTAGATCACGATATAAGCGTATAGCGGAGGTCCGTTCTGAATTTCTCGAAGTTACGGAAAAGATTGATGAAATTCAGATAAATTTGAAACCAGAAACAGTCGTGGACATGAAGGAGGTATTAGCTTTCGACGAACTGTACTACGAGATACAGTCGGCCGCGGACAGCATCGCGCCGCTCGCCACTCGCGCGGCCGCAGCTTGGCCTGAAGACGTCATCGATAACAAATCAACGTCTGCGCCACGTGCTCGTCTGCCTAAGATCGATTTGCCAAAGTTCGATAGCAATATTGAAAATTGGCAAACCTTTTACGACACGTTTGTTACCCTTGTTCATGACAATAACACTATCAGCCCGGTCGAGAAATTACATTATTTAATTTCTTGTCTTACGGGGCCTGCGTTAACGATTGTCAAAGGTTTACCGATCACCAATGATAATTATAATATCGCATTTAATGCATTGGTTGATCGTTACGAAAATAAGCGAATCGTCGCTGTAAACTACTTAGAGAAAATACTCAATTTTACACCACTAAAGTTGCCAGTCCTAAGTGAGTTGTCAAAATTAACTAACGTATTATACGAATCGGTCAATGCGTTACGTAACATGAATATAAATGATCTGGGCGAGTATATTCTGTTTCATCTCGTTTCCAGAGTACTTGACTCCGATACTCGCAAGCGATTTGAAATCCAGAACGAATTAGAAATACCTACATTTTCTACCTTGCTTAAGTTTCTGCAGGATTACGTCAAGATACTTGAAACTAGTGAGCATCAATCTTGTACAAAGTTCCACGGTCCGAGGTTCGAGTCCCGGTCCAAGTCTAGTAAAACTTACAATACTACTACGACCCTCACCTCACAACACACCCGTGCCCCAGTTCCGTTTAAATGTGTGTGTTGTAACTTTAAACATAGTATTTATAAATGCCCTAAGTTTCTAGGTTACAATCCAGCAGCTAGATCAAATTTTATTCAACAAAAGGGCTTGTGCTTTAACTGTTTAAGGCCGGCCCACGATAATGGCACCTGCCCATCAAAGACCAGTTGTTTTAAATGTGGTGGCGGTCACCACACACTCCTACATCCGGTTTCGACCAGCATACCGGAACCTAGCTCTTCCGGAACGGTCGTCGAAGACTGCGAAAGTTCTAGTGTGCACCACGGCACGAGCCGAGCCCTCGTGCTGTTAGGCACGTGCACACTGCTGGCGCGCGCCACTTCTGGTCCACCGCAACTCGTCCGTGCGCTCATAGACAGCGGAGCGCAGGACTGCTTTATCACCGCCGCCTGCGCTGGCCGCCTAGGCCTGCCTGTCCGCGGCACAGACCTTACGGTTTCCGGACTAGGACAAAATAATGTTAATAAAATCAGCGGAATCACCGATTGTGTTATACAACCGCGCGATTCCAATGATTTAAGTTTTAACATACGACCTATTGTGATGACGACGCTCACATCGAAATTACCCTCAATAACATTACCCGAGACCATCCGTCAGCATTACAAGCATCTTACTTTGGCTGATCAGGATTTCGACAAGCCTGCCGACGTGGATTTACTTCTCGGCGCCGAGCTGTTTGGCTTAATCTACGACGGGCAGCGTGTCGCTCCAGGTCCAGGATTACCAGTAGCCATGCATAGCGTCTTCGGATGGATTCTGACAGGAAAACTCGACCCGGGCTGTCGACCCCTATCCTCGGTTACGTCACTGGTTGCGATCACGCACGCCATCGGTGAAGTCGTCCATGATTTTAAGGAAGTCCAGACGCTTCCTAAGTCCCAATTGTTTGTACCACAGGTTGACGATTACGAACGATTATGTTCAACCGTAGTGCATCATGCCGTTGATGCTAACTATATTGTGCCTATTTTGTTAAGGGAATCGAACCCCGTACTTTGCGGTTCTTTTAATAATTATTCCAGGCGATATAATAACTTTGATAAACGTTTAACCAAACGTACTCGGCATCAACGTGATTACGTTACGTGTATGCGAGAGTACACGAGTCTAATTCACATGCGTCATGTGATATCAGCGCCATCTATCGGTAAATACTTAGTACCACACCACTTTGTATTGCGTTCCAATAGCATAAGAACAATGCTGCGTAATGTATTTGCTGCGAGAGGCAAATTCATCCACGATCTATCACTAACCAAGCTAGTAAATACCGGCATCAAACGGAAAACACATGTTCGGTCATTACATGGGTTTAAGGCCGATCCAGGTATTTCGTGGTCACATGGTGCTGACTTCATACGCCATGACGTATATAAGATATTAGGAGTTCAGTTGCTTCCACAATATGATTATTTTGCCAGTAAAATAATCAGCATTAGAGGGAATCAACCTGGCATTCGTTCTCCTCATCAACTTTCACTTTTAATTGATCACTCGTGTTTCTTACGAAGTCAATTATTTAATATTTATCTATTAGATCCGACGAAACATCCGACATACGAATTGACAGCGAGGTCAATTATTTGTAGTTTAAACCCACCAGGTGCTTCCAACCTTGGTGGTATATTTGTAAGTGGGATGGATACCACCACACCCCTCCACGAGCGTGTGGTCGGATCTCATAATCTCACTTTAAAAGCGTTTGTAACCATGCTTACAATATTCGTAACAATGCTTAACGCACGATCGCCTTGCGTTATATTATCGTACCTTAGCAAAGTGAACGTGCTTACACCCGGACACTTTCGTATAGGTCGGCCGTTGGTCTCGCTGCCCGTGCAGCAGTTCGAGGATTCCAACGCCACGTTGGCATATCGCTGGCAAATTTACCATAGACTTTTACAGTCCTTTTGGCCAACTTTGCAACAAATATCGAAATGGTTAACGAACCAGAGACGCGATCCGGTAGTAGGCGACTTAGTTCTTCTCTTAGAATCGAAGTATAAGGTTACATGTTCCCAAGCAAGGACACCCCTTTCCTAATTCCTTTTCTTTTTAACTTTACTCTATGTATATTATAGTTTAGTTTTAGGTATTTATTTATATTAAACTGTTAAGTGTAGATATCCGAGCTTATATCTATTCGAACACAGCGCATTGAGCTTTCTTGACCTAGCATTTGAGAAAGGTTTTGATGTATGAAATCCCTAGATGATTTCAAGTGGGGGGAGATGTTACGGCTTGGTATCCTATCCAGATTCCTCAAGTTGCTTATTCTTTCCCTACACCAAAAAGTGACACCCACTAACGTCACTGTTGTATCTGCGCGACCGCGATGCGAGCTAGTCGTGTCTAGCTGTGATAAACTGATGTTTCGCATGCCCGAGCTTGCATGGCGAAAATACGTGTATCCAACCAAAAGACTATATAATAATAATAATTGAAGTTTTGTGGAAAGTGCAGTGCTTGGCCAAGCTGGAAATAGTGTGCTTCGAGATCTGTGAGTACCTATCTTTTTTCCCCCAAGTCGTATGCCTTTGTCTACTTATTTCAGCACGTTCATCATCTCCTAGCTTAGATGTGAATCAGGGATAGCCCTAAACGTAGGCAACGCAGAATTAGATGCAGTAAAACCACCGAGCTATTATAATTCTTATTAATTAAAAATATACAGTCCACTCCTAGAAGCTCAACCATCGTTTGGCAGTGTTCCTTCCAACTTAGGGTTGAACATAACGTCAGTATCTATACATGACAAATGACCAGACCTGTAGGTTTTTCAGGCTGACCACTATATTACACAGTCAAAGCCGGGTCAAACAGCTAGTACTTTATAATGTTGACGACATTGTGTTTCGGTAGTGACGATGGCCATCTGGAGATATTATATGTTCAGTCAGAGGTTCTCAACCTTTTCGTTTTGCCACAAAGAGTAGGTATAAAATATATATAGGTGCTATTTTGGTATTATTCTATTCAATAAGAAACATTACAAAAGACGTGCTATATGGCAGACTGTTCAAATAGTGTTTTATTTACATCGCTCTTTGGTATTTATTATTGAAAACAAGCTTACAAATTGCAATTAAGGAACAGCTGTAAACTCTACGATATTATTATTCTTTTAATTTTCTGTTACTTATTTTACGTATACTTAAATAAATATGTAATTATCATCGTTATTTAAAGTATGTTATAAAAAAAAAATACGTTTCCAAGAGATCTATTACGCCTTACGAATAAAATTTAAAATTCCGTCACGTTATAAGCAGTTGATTTTTTGAGAGTTTTAATTTTTATTCGTTTATTATATCTTGGCATTCTTAGTATTCAAAAGTTGCTAACTTTAAACAGCCAATGAGATGTATCAGACCCCGTAGCACGAGATTTCTTGATCTCAAGATCTCTATTTCAATTGATTCGTGCTCGCAATTTTGTCACCGTGGCAGTTACCGTATCTCTACAGCTGGATATGCGCCTCCTCCAAGGCACGCGGTATTTTGCAACCATCAGCCTACCAGCGACCTTCTCAGATCATCCTTTCAATTCGCTAAGGGGCGTCTCATTTTGCGCTGTCCGGTATGTCGACTCTAGATACTATGATGGTAAAATTAGGTAAAGCAATTTGAAAACCACTGCTCATTTTTTATTTTTTATTTTATTTATTCAGGAAACATAAAAGTTTTAAAACATAATTAAAACAATCTTAAAAGTATACTTAAATATTATAATATTTTATTCGAAGTTAATTAATATACATTAAATATAAATTTAAAAGCTACCTAAATAATAAAATTCGAAGTAGATACATAAATATTAAAATAAAATAGATTTAAAAAACTAATTATAAATAAAACTAACTAGAAATACCAATGAAGTTAAAACTATTCCTAAAAGTTACACAATCCAGCAAAGTTTCCACTTAATAAATATTAAACATAAATTTTGCAAAAAAAAAATAATACTTACCAATGACTGCCACAAACTTGGATTTGGTTCGGAGATCCTGTGGGTGAAATAAGTATTTTAATATACCTATGTCGTTTCCCGAAAGGCATACGATTACTCAATAGCTGTGGACGATGTAGAATTAATAAAATTAAGTAAAGCAGTTTTGAAACCACTGCTCTTACAAATAAATAACTCTTTACTTCTCTGGTTTGGTGTTGCTATGCGTAAAATAAGTTTTTTTATATACCTATGTATACGATGTAGAATTGGTAAAATTAACTAAAGCAGTTTGGAAACCACTGTTCTTACTAACGACTGTTACGAACTTGGATCTGGTTTAATGACGCAATGCGTAAAATAATGTTTTTTTATATACCTATGTCGTTTCCCGTCAACTTCTTACTCGGTATACCTGTAGACGATTATGGATCTGTAAAATTAGGTAAAGCAGTTTGGAAACCACTGCCCTTACTAACGACTTCATTCAGCGATAATAATAATGTAATGTATTGACCGAGGACGTCGGACGACTCAATAGATAATCTTTTATCAGACTATTAAATAATGAGACGCGAAGAGCGATTGCGACGTGAGAGCCAGTCTGTCACAAACTTGAATCAAGTTCGGTGATGCTGTAAAATATTTATATTTACTGTTAAAAAAAATCGCGCAAAACATATCTAATTTCGGTAAATTTAATAAAAGTTTTGTCACTTTTATTATGACGTTTCTTTTTCTCTTATATTTAAATTTAAGCATATTGTAACTTGAATCAGGTTCCAACTGTGTGCTTCCAAAAGTAATACTTCCCGATCAACTAACAAACGGATTCGATTCTACAATGCTGTGTCGTAAAAGTACTATAGTGTCCTGTCAAATCAACCAATAAGAATCAATATAATAAAATTTTACAAATTTGTATTAAAAACGGTGTATTAAAAAAAAATATAGACATACTTATCCTGTTAAAGAGCCATGTTTTTTTTAATACCAATGTGACGAATAATGGACGTAATTCGAAGAGCGGAAGATTCTGTGATTTAGTTTGTAGTTATGTATTGTGTTAGTTGATGCCATTTTCTGGCAAGTCGCATATAAACAGTGTGTGTGCCAATATGCGCGTCGTCGGTAAGGTGGGTAATTGGTATATGTATTTTTAAATTGTCTTAAATATAATTCAAATGTTTACTTAAAACTGTTTGGGAACTTTTTGTTTTACCAAGAATTAACCTCTGTTTTGCATTTTGAATAGGACTAGCTGGAGACATCGCGAGCTTGCCACTTGTCATGATTGACCTATAGTAAAGTTGGCTAAATGTGAATCCACTTATTTATAAGCGTGGTTTCTGATCACCCAGAAAGGGAAGGTCGTAATGAACTTTTTTTCTTTTCTCTTTTTTTAAAGGATGGGGAGTTGTTCTTTATTGATCTTGATCTCGCCCACAGCCGAGAGACGAAATAGAGAGAGAAAGAATTACGCAAGTCAACGTTCGCGCGATCGTCTACCTCTGATTTGTTGATTTGGATTAGCTCTGTATGAGTGGCGATATTTTTAGGATCATCATCATCATCAGCCTGTGTCTCTCCACTGCTGGATATAGGCCTCCCCCAAGGCTCGCCACTTCACACGATCTCCTGCCACCCTCATCCAACCCCCACCAGCGACCTTCCTCAGGTCATCCGTCCATCTAGCGGGGGGTCGACCCACTCTGCGTCTTCCCGTACGTGGTCTCCACTGCAGAACTCGTCTACTCCATCGTTTATCGGTTTTTCGACAGACATGTCCAGCCCATTGCCACTTCAGCTTACTAATTTTGAATGCTATATAAGTAACTTTGGTTCTCCGACGGATTTCCTCGTTTCGGACTTTATCCATCAGAAAAATACCGAGCATAGCTCTCTCCATAGCCCGCTGAGCGACCTTAAATTTGTGGACCAGACCCACTGTTAGTGTCCACGTTTCTGCTCCGTACGACAGCACTGGAAGAACTCACTGGTTGAAAACTCTCGTCTTCAAACACTGGGGTATGTTTGATAGGAAGATGTGGCGTAGCTTCCCGAATGCCGCCCATCCTAACTGAATGCGTCTGTCGGCTTCTTTGCTGAAGTTGGCTACGCCTAATTGTATAGTCTGTCCAAGGTAGACGTATTTTTTAGGATCACTTCTCTTATATTAGGGTATAATCTCTAGGTACAAATTTGGTACAAGTATTATATTTTTTAAAGAGATTAGAATGTTTATTGACAAATATTCCTATTTCAAGGATATACATTGAAGCCAATTTTAATAATTTTAGCCTTTTAAATAACAAACGTTCCTTGGTAATTTAATTATTGCTAAGGTCAATGACCGTACGTTTTTAAGGGAAAATCTAACTTGAAGGATAGCGTGCAATTAAATCCCAACCGTCAGTTGGTAGATCACTATTTTGGTCGACTGTATAAAAGTATTAGAAGTCTAGTTTTTCCCCGTAGAACAGAAGTGTGGCATCGAACCGGTGACCCGCCAGTTACGCCAAGATAATAGCTATCGGTCCTCGACCTACTCGGGTCGACTTATTAGATTATTTTTAAAACTACATATTTAGACTAATAGTGCAAAAAAAAAAACTTTTAACATTTTATTTTTATACTCTCACGACATGTGCCTTGCCGCCACCTGTAAGTGGCGCGAGAGGTCCACTAATGATTAGCAACTGGCATCAGACACTGACATCAAACCGAATTGCCGTCATGCCCAGTCAAGCCGCATAGTGTTAGGGACTGAAGTCAGTCAGTCATAAGTGTCTGATTCCATTAGCTAACATTATTGGACCTTGCGCGCCACTTACCATCAGGTCACATGTGCTAGTATATAAAAAAACAACTAACATTGTGAGGAGCTATTCAGGTAGTGTACGAGTACATATACGATTTTGTAGATAGTGATCTTGTAGTTGTTTAATGTATCATCACGACTGAACCCCTTGCTGTATCCTCTTCACATTTGGTAATATTTTTTTTTGTGTTCTCGACCAGGAATCGAACCTAGCAGGTCTGCGTTTAAAATCTACATCGTTAACCACTAGACCACGGAAGCAGTTGTTTATTATATATATTTATATTATATATATTTATATCTATATTATATATATTTTAGTTTTTAAGGCCTTTTGTATATTCATTTTGTTGCCTGAACATAATGATTATTATTATTATTATATCAGGCTAGAAAAACAATGTAAGAATATTCTAGTACGTATTTACCGAAAATTATTCACACGTGATAAAGCGGTCAATTTTAACAATAAAGTAGCGGTAGGTTGTGTAACTAACATCCCCCGGGATTGGCTTCATGCCAGTTCTCTAAACCATATCCTGCACACGTGCACGCCAAACTGGCCCTTATATTTATATTTTTAAGGGTCAGAATCCTTTCAGACTAGGAGACAAGTAAATGAACCGAAGATGTTTAATGGTTGCACGATATTAGGGCTATTCCAGATTTGCGGGGTAATTCTGTAACCCATTAACGTTTAATAGATTTAACAGAAGCATTGTGTCTTACGTATTTTTTATTTATTTTTTTAAACCCTATTTTAACGCTTTGACATACCTCTCGTTCGCATTTTTAGAGATTATTCATTATCCAAGACGGCATTAACGGAATCATACAGTATTTGGTTGGGTAGGGAGAGAAGTAGAATGGTGGATGGTGAGCGTATTATCGCGCAATAGAAAAAAAAGGAGGCCTCCTTTTCTTAAACCAGCCTATTGTCGGTCGCAAGCCCGAGACACCATTCTTCTCATCTCTTACCCACACACGATGGACCCGGCACCCGCACGGTGAATCCATGGAATGCTTAGAAATTTGTCTTCTTCCGACTGTACTTTTAATAAATGGACTACATTTACTTTTTTTAAAATTAAATTAAATTTATTTATTCATTCATTTCCACAGCACATTACAGAACATAAAGGTTAGTATATAATTGAGTTTATACAATGGCCAAATTAGGAAACATACTTAATTACTGATACTTAGGTGTCAAAGAAAAATAGAAAAAACAGAAGAAATACAACCAAAAGATACAGACAATAATTTTATAATAATAGAGTTATCTAATATTAAATTAAAAATTAAAGAATTGTAAATTCAATAAATCTTGGCACAGAAAAGTGTACCCTAACGGTGTGTGAGATGTGATGTAGCCGTGTGGAATTGACAGCAGCATTGCGGGCAGCACCAGCTGTCTAAGGAATAAAATTACGGACATCAACTAAACTAAAGAAATCAATATTGTTAATATTTTCATTTTAATTTAATCACGATATTAGCACAAAATAGTTTTTCAATTGAATCCAGCAAATCTAATAGTATAATTTAAAATAAAAAAAAAGCAACTGCATAAAAATTAACTTTAATTAACAACTGAAAAGAATTAAATAAATTAACAGTAAGCCAAACTGAGTAAAACACATTACCAATTAACAAGAACTTGTCACATAGGTGTACATTTTTTAGATTGGCCACACTAACCCTGTCTTTGATCTGTCGCTTTAAGCCCTTTTTTTACTTTATTTTGCTTTGAAAGTTCGACTTGACGTTGCTCTATGGTTTTCATTCTCTTAAGCAAAATTTAGGAAAAAAAAGCGAGCTTTGCTTTGCTTTGCTATCAAGTCGAACACAGCCTAAATCTTGCATCTTCCTATACAAGACGATTTTAGGTTCTTCGCGCCATTTTGCGTGGACATGTCAAGTGCAAGTTTTTGTTTCGTAAATTAATTTACTGTGGATATTATTGGTCAAAAGTGGTGTTGTTTTGTTTAATAATGTGCTACAATGTGAATAATTATGGAAAACGATAAATTGGACTTTAAATATGGGACACAAGTTGCAGTTTATTTTTTGCGGTTTTCCCGCGCTGTCAACTCCCATATTTTACTTGACGTGTTTGAGCAGTGGATGGTTCCGCGAGTGACTCCAAGAAAAGCATCAAATTCTGCAGCATCTGGAATTTGATGATGACCTCATTAATTCATGAAAAACAAGGATATATTACGCCAGACTTGGCTGTATGGGCTAGACCCTTTGCCTTCCCTATCATCTCATTGATCATCCATCGGGAGAAGAGAACCAAGACGATTTTATTAATGTTCGGTCTAGTTAGAAATATACCTCATAGGTTCTTTACTATAAAATCCTTGTTAATTACTGTACTAATATTTTGTACCAGTTTTGCTAAAGTCATCAATCTCGGATATCCATTCAAGTAATGGTAAATAATTTTTAGCTATTACGGTAACTGGCATTTCAGCTTTTTTTGACTAATGACGACGAGAAGACAGATTTAAGAAAGTATTTGTTTGCAAATCTATTATATTACTAATTTGACTAGTAATTAAGATTGTCTTTAATTTGTTTGATTTTCACTTTTATTGTTGTATTTAAAGTTTTAAATATTTATTGGATATAATTTTGTAAAATCGTTTTAAATTAGTCGGTTAATAAATCTACCCTCTAGTTTTAAATTTATAATTAAGTATGTATGTACTTGCGTCGTCTGTTAGCAAAGTGTTTATTTATTGTAGGATGCGTAATTGTGTCAGTTTATCGTCTACACGTTAAGGATAATTATATTTTCTCTTTATATTACGTAGTTTAATGCTTCTACGTCATTTATCTTTTAATTTTAAGAGGGCTTAACGCTTTTGCACCCGTCTCGCTCGCACACTCTAATATTTTAAAAGATTTTTCAACTTATTAGGTAATAGAATTGCAAACATTTTGGAGATATATTATAAATTAATTCTTAAAGAGCTCCTTATAGCGTATGTAAGTAAATGTTGTATGTAGTGTATATCTATGTATGTATATAGTGTGTAGTATATGTATTTTTATTGAATATTTGTATTTGTAGTTATATATATATATTGTATACGAGGGGCGTTCAAAATATTCTCGGTATTGATACGTTACAACCTCTTTTATATATATATTTGTTACTGGCCGCTAAGATTCATCCATTGACATTAAAAAAAAGTAAAATTGGAACCGAGATGTTCTTTTGTTTTTCTGCAATTGCCGAACAAACATGAACACCATGAGCGAATTAACAATTTTAACGAAATTAGAGCACCGATCCGTCATAAAATTCTTGACAAAACAGGGTAAAAATCAAAAAACCATAAAAGAGGAAATGGATTGTGTTTACCGTGAGTCTGCTCCTTCTTTATCTACTATTCAAAAATGGTCAAGCGAATTTAAGCGTGGAAGGGAGAGTATTGAAGATGACCCTAGACCTGGCCGGCCTGTAGTGGCTACCTCACAAGAAAATATTGATAAAGTGGAAAAACTTATATTGGAAGACGGCCGAGTGAAGGTAAAATCTATAGCTCAAGTAACCAATCTCTCTATTGGTACCGTACATGACATTATACATGACCATCTTAATATGTCAAAAGTAAGTGCAAGATGGGTTCCGCGAATGCTGACGCTTCTTCAAAAGGATATGCGTGTGGCTTGCTGTTCAGATTTTATCGACCTGTGTGGTGAAAATCCCGATGAGGTGCTGCAAAAAATAGTTACTGGAGATGAAACCTGGGTTCATCATTATGACCCAGAGAGCAAACAGGAGTCCATGCAGTGGCACATTAAGGGTTCAGCTCATCCCAAGAAGTTCAAGGTAATCCCGTCAGCTGGCAAGGTCATGGCCACAATATTTTGGGATTGTGAAGGAGTTTTGCTTATCGATTATAAAGAAAAAGGTGTAAATATCACAGGGCAGTACTACGCTAACGTTATACGTCAATTAAGAGATGCGATCAAAGAAAAGAGGCGAGGAAAGTTAACCAAAGGTGTTCTGCTTCTGCATGACAACGCCCCTGTCCATACTGCTCATATTGCCAAGGCAGCTATTGTTGAATGTGGGTTTGAAACTGTTACTCATCCACCCTATAGTCCGGACTTAGCCCCAAGCGACTTCTTTTTGTTTCCCAATCTTAAAAAGGATCTGCGTGGAAATAAATTTTCTGACGATGAAGCGTTGAAGACGGCCGTGGAGGAGCATTTTTACACCAAAGATAAAAAATATTTTTATGAGGGATTAAAAAAAATAATTGATCGATCTTATAAGTGTATGAACATAGGGGGGGAGTATATTGAAAAATAAAAATATCAAACTTTTCGTACTTGTTTGTTTTTATCCACATACCGAGAATATTTTGAACGCCCCTCGTATATAAGAACGATTTAATTTATTATGTAAATGTTTCATATAGCCAGTTGCACCTACCTTTTAACGTTAATGCTCTGTATTGTCCCAAAGGTTGGCTGCTAGAGAATGCCTAGCGGCATTAAGCCCGCCTCTTGTACATAGTCCAATAAAGTTTTAAATAAATAAATAAATATAAAGCAGAAACTTAGCCGGTCTGCCGTCAATGAATTTATTAAACGAGCTTCCAAGACGGCATTAAAGGAATCATACAGTATTTGTTGGGTAGGGAGAGGAGCAGAATGGTAGATGGTGCAATGAGCGTATTAAAAAAAAAAAAAAGGAGGTTTCTTTGTAAACCATCCTGTTCTTCTCTCTCTTTCCCACATACGATGACCCGGCACGCGCACGGTGAATCCATGGAATTTTATTTATTTATTTATTTAATGTATACAACAGATGCACATTAAAACATGATACAAGGAAGAAAGTTCTCAGGCGACAGACTGAATGTGATCCTAAACATATACATATGACATTTTCATCAGATAATTATTTTAGTGCAATAATTAAAACTACAATTTAAAAGTACTTAAAACTAAGATATTATATAAAAATGTATTTACAGAAATAAAATTGAATTGCTTACAAATTTGTCTTCTCATATATTTGTTTTAGATGAATATCGTTATAAATGTTTTTGTTGTTTTATCTACCTATAATTAGGTATATGAAAGTGTAAATATGTAGGGATATACGCCGACGATACACACAGACAAAGCTTCTTTCACATTTATATTATTAGTATGGATAAGGCACGGGTACATGCGCACTAAACTAGATAGGCAGATTGTATCGCCTGTAATTAAAATTCATTCATACTACATAAAGAGTTTCCGGTCTGACAATACGACCTTGCATATTTCACCTGTTTTGTGTAAATGGTGACGTTAGTTCTAACACTATGTAGCCTTCATCGTCATCAGCCTGTGTCTCCACTGCCGGTTGTAGGCCTCCTTCAAGGCTCGTCACTGTATGCGGTCTTTTGCAACCCTCATTCAATCCCCGCCAGCGACTTTCTTTGGGTCATCCGTGGTGGAAGCTCGTCGTACCGTACGTGGTCTCTACTTTAAAACTCGCTTACCCTATTCAGTAGTCGGTTTTGCGGCTGTTGTCCGGCCCAATGCCTCTTCAGCTTGCGCTGTCCAATGTCAACGTTTCGAATTGTATCCATCAGAGAAATACCAAGCATAGCTCTCTTCGTAGCTCGAGAGCGAACTTGAATTTGTGGACGAGATCCACTGTCTGTCAGTGTCCATCTCTCTGCCCCATACGACATTACGGGGAGGACGCACTGGTTAAAGACTTTTGTCTTTAAACATTATGGTATGGACGATGAGAGGATGTGCCGAATTTTCGCGAATTCTCTCCCATCCTAGCTGAGTAGTCTGTCCCTCACAACTTCGAGAGTGGCATTTCCAACATTGGCCTTGGCTTGACATGGTCATTGAACATGACTTTCTATTTGTTCAGGTTTATTCTGAAACCAACCTGCTGGGAAGCTACGTTTAAGCCGTTCAACATTATACTAAAGTCCTTAAGCGAGCTGGCTATGATGACTATGTCAATGTCATCCGGGAATTGAAGGTGTGATTACACTCCGTTGATATTTACGCCGCCTTGTTTTTTTTAAATTATGATAAGAACATGATTCGGATAAATATTTACATAATAAAAAAATAAATATATAATAATAATTACAAACTACTTTTATAAAATAATAAAAAAATACTATAAATAAAAAATGTCCTCAAGAGATAGAGATAGTTCCAAGAAGACTGGCAACATTACATTGGCCTTGTTATTATGTATTTTCAAAATAACAACCGTTGCTTGGTCAAAAAACTTTAAATATGAACTTTAAACTTGCTATTAGTGCATTAGAAAAGTTTTTTTAAATATTCTAATATTATTTATAACACTGACGCAGATTGCCGTCAGAATCTGGATATAAGCCAGTTGATAAATCTCGCCTCATTTGGCGTGTGACAGTTTTGAATGTAAAATTAAAATGCATATGTTTTTTATGGGCTCCGTCTTGCCATCAGCGAGAGAAGGCCAAATTCTCCAGAAATATATTGAGATCCACGAAGATCCACCTTTATCAGGAGCTGGGCTGTCAGGGAGACCCACCCTTATTAGGCGACACAAGAAAAGTACGAGACGAAAAGCAGACGAAAAACAATGTTGCCAATTTTTTACTGACTCAAAAATGTTCGTACCGAACAGGGGCTGTAATTATTATTATTAAATTCTTTATTGCACGAAAAATATGTACAAAGCGAAGATTAATGCCTACAAGGCATTGTTTAACATCTAACCTTTGGGAGAGTATGAGATGAAGGTTAGAGCTGATATATAATTAAAAACAATATACTACATACTAAGAAATACATACACTACATCCTAAGAAATACATACACTATATCCTAAGAAATACATACACTATATCCTAAGAAATACATACACTATATCCTAAGAAATACATACACTATATCCTAAGAAATACATACACTACATCCTAAGACACACAAGACATACATTTTTCAACTTTTAAAAATTTTCTTTGTTTAGTCATAATTTTCGCACGTGTTCGCAATGAGCATAGGCATTAATTAATTATATAATTATTATTATTAATTGGATCATCAGCGGCATCAAAGCATGGCATATCAGTTCACTGTCTGTTGTTTATTTTTTTTGGTACCTACGAATATACGAGTAAGAGCAACATTTTATGGTTTATTTCATTTTCAAGACATTGAGTTTTATAAAAATATGTTTACGAATTTGCCTGCCTTAGTAACAGGCACATTCTAAAAGTTGTGTAGGAGGCGAAACTTTGCATAACGACGGAACTTGCAAAACAACTTGTGATTTTAATTGAACTTTACTTCTTGTTGACTTTCACTTGAAAATGTTTGGAACAAGTTTTCCTTTATCATTTAAATAATGCTTATTGTGTTAGAGAGCGGCCTATTAGTCAGATGGCACAAGTCTTAATAGTCAAGTAAGTAATCATATCAAAAAACATATCATGGACGGAGTTCCGAACCAACAAGTCCATCCTGGAGGAACTGGAAATAAGACAGTGCCTGTCCTCAATCGTACAATCACGCATTCTTACTTTTTTCTCACACGTGTCGCAGCGTGGAGATACATCCATTGAGCGCCTGGTAGTTCAGAGAATAGTCGATGTAGGTACGATGAGGTGCACTGACCAGGTTAAAGCAGCAATGAATCACCCCCTACACGACTAAGAATAAGAATGCGTATTCACCATCATCAGTCTGTATCTCTCATTGGCCATCCGTCCATCTTGCGGTGGTTATCCCTCTCTGCGTTCCGTACATGGTCTACTTTATAACCAGCTTGCTCCATCGTTCGTTGGTTCCGTAGCAGATATGTCCGGCCCACTGCCACTTCAGCTTGCTAATTTAAAAGGCTATGTCGGTAATTCTGATTCTCTGACAAATATAGACGATTCGAATTTTATTCATCCACCAAATACCAAGCATACGCATACGTAACGTCGAAATACGGAAACGGGTTGGTATGAAGGAAAGCATAGAGATAAAAATAAGGAAAGGCATGCTACGATGGTTCGGGCATGTTGAAAGGATGAGCGATGAAAGATTGACGAACCAGATATATAATGCGAAAGTTGTGCATAAAAGAAGCCCTGGCAGACCGAGACTCACATATCACGATCAAATAAATAAAACACTGCCTGAAGATGCAATAAAAAGTCTTCGCAACTAAAGGGCATGTATGAAAAATGTCGACGAAGCGAAAGAGGTATGTCGTGATCGTGTCAAATGGCGCTCAATTGTCTCTTTGGCGCAAGGGATCTGGCGTGAAGATATGTATGTATGTAAATACCAAGCATTTCATACCATAGCTTGTTTACCTTAAATTTTGGACCCTTTGGACTCAGACATACTAGTTTGTACGTTTGTCTTAAAACATTTTGGTATGGTTGATATTTCTCAAATGCCGCTAATTTTTAGCTTCTTTGCTTCCATTGCTTCTTGAGCTACTTTAAATTTATGGATCAGATCCTTTGTCAAACTTACTGGTCAAACACCTTTCTTTAAAAAATTTGGTATGGAAGATAAATGCAAGGTATATATAGTGCCGTCGATCCTATCTGAATGCGTCTGTCGGCTTCATTGCTAAAGTTGGCTGTGCCTAATTGGATTGTCTGTGCGAGGTAGACGTATTCTCCGAGAGTAGTGTTTCCAATGCAGGTTGGCCTCGGCTTGACATGATAATTAAACATGACTTTCGTCTTGTCCAAGTTCATTCCGAGACCAACCCGCTGGAAAAGCTTTGCTTATTGCTAGACATTTCCAATTTATTTTTTTAGCAATAGATCGCTTGGACCTGTAAGACTTTATCGTCACGTATTGTCTTAGCTTTAACATTAGTTTTTAAAACTGCTACGTGTTATGATAAGCATAAAATACTTGTTACAGAATATAGAAAAATATAAATTATTAACAAAATAGCTACATTGTTCAATTGTTTATGGACATTTGTTTTTATGTTCTCACCCCTTCTTTTATAAATGGATATTATGGATTGACAATGCTTTGCAATTGCTATCCTCTTGGAAGTGGTATCTATCTAATTATTGTCGAATGGCTCTATTTGTTAAGAAGGGTTATTGAGCGAGGACATTTTAATCTAGTAAGTATTCATTCAAATATTAAATTTGCCGGACTGTCGTGTGCAAGAGAGGAAGAGCCTACGTGTTTTGGGCTTGTGACCAAAAGAATACAGGTTTAAGTGGATAGTTACGAATTCCTCATGCCGAACGCCTTCATCTAGCAATGCGAATATTCAATATATTATGCATATAGAGAGAGGCATCTATCTAATGTTTGTCGAATGGCTCACCTCATTAACTTTATTTATTTATTCGAAGAGACAGGCAACATATAACATAAAAGATAGCAACAGAGTAGACATTAGCAATAGCAATTAAAATTATACCCGCCACCAGAATATTTCTCACTGTGAACAATAGTGCACTCTTTGTGCGATACAAAATTCGTAAAATATACCTGTATAAAGAAAACAACTGCATTGTATGTGTTGGAATGCATTAAAACTGTTAGGCGAACTCCGAAGCAAACTGCCCACACTTTGCGAGCTAAACCGAAAGTAGCAGCTTCTTGATTTTGGCTTTGAAGGCGGCGCGGGAGTTACTGAATATATCCACGTCCGATACACGCCTGTTGTACGTGTCGCACATCCGACGTACAGGTGCGCGCATGCCAGATATTGTATGCAGACATGGAAGAGATCGCAGGAGCGAGTCTGTCTCCCCTCGAGACAGGCATTATAATAAATACCTTCTGTCAGGTTTGGAAAACTAAGTAGGCCTCGACAAATATTATACAATAGTGTCATGTCAGTTGTAAGTCTACGGTTTGAGAGTGTCGTCAGTCTGTAATGTGTACATAGTTTGTCGTAGGACAGATATCCGGTTCCGTATCTGCGATTAAGTCCTCTTAAGAATTTCTTTTGCACCATCTCAAACTTGAGTTATTGGGCGAGGGAATACTCAACATCTTCTTCATCTAACAATTTGTTTCTTATAGATTCATTTTGTTGGTCTGTATTGTGCACAGAAGGTAAAGCTTTGGAAAAGATAACTGGTTTGAGGAAACCCTTTTTTATCATTACGGATTCATCTCTTCAATCAACTTTAATTAAATCACTTCAATGATGCGCTTACATTTTTTTCTACTCGAGTTGTTTACTTAAAACATAAATAGCTACTTTTCTTTTTAAAGATTAAATTTATCGCTGCATGTAATCTTGTCATACTATAAGTACAACACGCGTCTGTATCGCCACGTGCTATTATTTTACACGTGTACGAATTACCTACAATTCATTACATCAAATTATTGACATTTCGTATGCGTATAGATATATTGTTAGACTCAAAACATCATCTTATTTCTTGTGATTCCCGCAAACAAAAGACGACTTCCCGAAAGATAAACGGACTTGAAGAATGTAGATGGTGGTAGATAGTGTTGTCCAATCTTGATCTTGGTTTTGCATTTTTTGCAAGACAAACCTTAGACTAGCTCAGACATGACATTGCTAAAAAATACCTATTTAAATAAATGAACTTCGTCGTGTTTGTCTTTTTAGTTACATTCTGTTATAATTTAACGTTTAAAGTGGCGTCGTTTGTACCAGCTGTCAGCTGACCTTGAAAATAAAAAAATATTTACTAATACAATTATTTATCTTATAATAGGCCTTGTCTATAAGTCGACGTTTTACATGATTTTTTAGTTTATCTACCCATAAACTAGTTAGTTCATTTGGGAGTTTTGCAAGTCCCATAAAAGAGTCCATCATCATATCACAGACCCTAGAACGCAAGAATCCTAGACCTCCTCTGTTGGAGATGGGCGGGCCTTCCAGAAATTTCTGGAGAATTTGGCCTACACGCTGGCCAGACCGTCTGATGTCAATTTTTTATGACAAATTATTAACAATTTCACATTTAGGTTGTTGGTCGGTTTCCTTATCATCATTAAAACGTGTGTGTCATACACTTTTTATACCTAAATTTGTCATAGATTTACAACACCACTGTTCCCGATGGTGGTAGGTAGATAGTATTGTTCAATCTTGATCTTGGTTTTGCATTTTTTGCAAGACAAACCTTAGTCTAGCTCAGACATGACATTGCTAAAAAATACCTATTTAAATAAATTAATTTCGTCGTGTTTGTCTTTTTAGTCACATTCTGTTATAATTTAAATTTTAAAATGGCGTCGTACCAGCTGTCAGCTGACCTTGAAAATATAAAAAATATGCGTGAATCGGAGCCGTCGCGTCGGTCCCGGTTCCACTAATACCAACAAAAGGGAGTAATTAAAAACAATTAAGATATTCGACGACGTATCTTAATTTATCTCAATTTGCGAAAATACCACCTTAATTCTTAGTTAAATCAGCACTGTCATTAATAGTAATTAACTTGTAATTGTTTTCACCTTAACGACCTTAATCCACCTTGAAATGAAAGCATTTTAGTAAAATTGTCGCAAGGGCGTTTGATTTCCCGAAGGACTTTAGGTATACCCATTAATCTAAGGGTATACCAGCCAGAAAAAAAACCACTAACGTTAGTACTAATGAGTGTTTTTTTTAAACTTGAGAACTTTAAATAATAATACAAGACATAAATATTGCCTCCGTATTAATGTAAATAAATATTTAATTTATTTGTGATATTTCTCGAGTTTGGCACGGCTGAAGACATCGATGAGTTTGCCACTTGTCATGATTGGCCTATAGTAAAGTTGGCTAAGCGTGAATCCGCTTATTTATAAGCGTCGTTTCTGACCACCCCGAAAGGGAAACGGTCGTGATGATACTTTACTTTATTTAGAAATATTGTTGAAATTATTTTTTTATAATCAAGTTCATGGCATTTAATTTTTAAATAACATTTCCGGCATGTGTCCAATTTTGCGACGAATCGACAATACGACGTCTTCTTCGACACTTCGCGCTACATCATCATTCTCTTCAGTACGCATTTTTTTTGTGTTGTTGATGGTTTTAAATCGAGAAGAGTAAAATTAGTTCTAGCTCTCGCTTACTAGGCCGATTATGTTGACCGTAAAATGGACGAACTGCTCTATGAACTTCGCGTACGGATTTAATTATTTTAAAGCAAGCTTGTTCTGGCATTAAACGAACCTTACTGAACAGAAATGTCAACACAGTTTGACATTCTTCACAAACTTTTTATGCTAGGGGTCATAAAGTTCATTTTTGTTGAACAGAGGCAGGTTAGCGCAAGAATTATCCACCTATTAAACAGGAAAAAAGACGTACAGGTCAATGTACTGGTGCAATGTTATTATACATACACACGCACACATTTGTGGATTACAGGAAGACACACTGGTTAAAACTTTTATTATAATACATTTAATTTAGATTATAAAATGACACATCTTTTTTTGTTTTTTTGTTTTATAAATTTATTAATTAACTGACATAAATTATCTGACATATGTATATAATTTCTGTACATCATAATTCAGATTGTAAACTGACACGGCCTCTTTACAGCCACGATCTTATTCAAGTAGTTTCTAAGTTAGTTAGCTTTACTTGCTTGTAGCAGTAATTAATATTGTGCTTAACATACATAAATATGGATTATTCCCTGTTTACGGTCCAACCATTATTACCACTTTGATTAGTACATATGTTTTAATAATTGTATTGATTTTATTAGTTCTGACTATATCCAAGTTGTTTTAAAAAAACCAATGGAAATAAACTATTTTGATTTAGATTGTTTTTTTTTTGATTGTCTTAAATTGTGGTAGTTTGTAATTTTTTGGTACCAACTTATTTTTAAACATAAATTAGTCTTGCATTAGAAATTTTGCACATAACATATGTTAGGGCATATAATAAATCGTACATAGTGACAAAAACAGTTCAGTTGTGACATCTGAAATAGTCGGTCGGTAGACGGTGTTTCAGATGTCACTGTAAGAATTAGTACTTACAACATTTTGTATTACTCTAGACAATATTTATTTATATTTGCTGAAGGTAAGACTTAAATAATTGTTTATTAAACATAATCAAATTATAACAATATTAACAAAGCTTGATCTTAAAAAACAGATTTAAAATGACATAAAATGCCAACTAACTTTTTATCACGATAGATGGCGCATCATAGATGGTACCTAATATAACTGTCAGTTGCTTAGACAGCTGTTAGAACTAAACTTGTATTTTTATTACGAAATTTATTATTTTCTGGATATTATGCAGAAGTGAGCAAGCAGCTTTTATATTTTTATGTTTATATATTTTTTATTCGAGATTTCCAAGCGAAAGCAAAGATATAAAAAAAAAAAAAAAAAAAAAAAAAATATATGGTGATCTCAAAATTGCCGTTTTATTAATTCAACCTTTTTTTATTTTAAATACAGTGTTCGCTTACTTAATTCGTCTTTTAAGGTAGGTAACGTTAAGTTAAAATACATTTTTCTGTTATAAAAATGTAAAACTACAAATACATTTAAAAAATGATCCGTCATAGGTGTAAACAAGGTACCAGTGCCGCTAGCGACATCTACAAAAAATACACCCCATTGTATAAACAATAATATATTTTTATTGTTATTTTTTATTTTTTTAAACTTATGTCTAACCTTTATTCAACAGTTCTGACGACTTCAACCGATCCTCTGAGGCATTTCAATACAAAACTCTTGCCCAAAATGATGTAAAAAAATCCCGGTCGATTGCGAATGAGATATGTCATAGAGCCACGCAACTTTTTAACTGTTTATTCTATTAATAAATAAGATGATGGAGATTTGTTATAAATAATAATCGTGAACTGACCCTGTTTCTGTGTTTCGCAATTGAGGTCAAAATGTGAATTTTCCTGCAGGATCGCTCTCTGCATTGCGGGATAACGTTGCAGAGAACTGTGAAATTGTAAAGGAAAGATTACTTCTAATTATGCTTTAACTAAAGGCTAGTTTTAGCTGTTAGTATTTAAATAATAAAAAAATAAAATACTAGACCTGTGTCTTTATGAGTTTGTGATTTATTTAAAAAAAAAAAACGGTTTCGTTATCTGTTTTCAATTGTTTTGAAAACTATCTACTTTTAATAACTATCGTCGAGCTAGTAAGTTCAAGTAATCAAGTTCCATATGTATTTTTTGTAAAGTTTTGTGTAACAACAAAAACGTGTTATTAATTATATTAACAAAATTTTTCATAACGGTCAAAAGTTTATTTCTAAATCGAGGGCGCGGTGGTGGGTCGGTTGTAAGAACGCGTTCCTTAAATCCTAAAAAGGTCGGTTCAAACCCACCCGGCAGGTACCAATGAGAAATACACTTTTCTTACGTACATTTGTCAAATATTTACAACACCACCGTTCCCTTGCCTCGGAGAGCACGTTAATCCGTCGGTCCCGGTTCCACTAATACCAACTTGTAGAATCGTTAAATTTTCATTCAAAATTGACATCATATCCTCGCCAAGCCGTCTGGCCAGCGTGGCGACTGTAGGCCAAATGCTCCCGATATATGTTCTGGAAGGCCCATCTCCAACAGTGGAGGTCTAGGACGCTGTGTTTTAGAGGCTGTAATTATGATGATGAAATTTCTATCACAAAAACGACTTTATCAACGCATAGACAATAAAACGGAGATTTTATTATAGTGCAAAAAAAAAACCAAAAGCGCTGCGAAGCTGTCTACTTCAAGTTTTTAGTTTTAATTAGTGTATTGTATTTATAATATGTATTATTAATGTAAATGTTTATGTATGTTTATAAGTATATATTTTATTAATGTAACTGACGTATATATTTATTTCATTACTTTTTAATATAATAATGTAACCTTTGGGAGAATAGTATAGGAAATTGTGGGGTGCAGAGTGTTATCTTTTAATGTAACATAGTAATTATTACATTATTATCTCAGTGTTTAAACATAAGTTAAGAATGATTAAAAAATTAAGAAGGAGAAAATAAATACAAAACTAAATGCAATTTCCTATACTATTCTCCCAAAGGTTACCTGTTAGAGAATACCTACAAGGTATTAAGCTCGTCAATGTACTTTATTTTATCTTGTACTCGTATATCTTAATGTGCAATTAACATTTCATTTACTTTACTTTTTTATATCGTTATCCAACGTAGGGCAGGCTATCCATAATGATGATTATTCTTTGAAACTTATGCAATTTGCTCACTCGCACCCGAGAGAATGTGCAATGCCCTAAAACAATCATAACCGTTTCATTTTATTTGTAAGTACGCAACGCTTAACAGTATGACCGTTACGACATCGCTACAAATCGCTACGAGGTTATTTCAAGTAAAGTGTTATGAGAAGTAGATAGTTTTATTTCGCTAGAAAACGAGCAATCGTGAATCTCGTAGATAGTTTCGTATTTATTATTATAAACTTTATTGCACAAAGTACAAAGACGGACCTAATACCGCTAGACGTTCTATACTGGTCAAACCTTTGGGACAACTAAAGCAGTTACGACAAGATAAGGCAGGTGCTATCAAAACTAATAGAAAATATTAGACTTCAATATATACTAGTGAATAAATACTTATTTACATACTAATACATACACAAATACATACAAATAAAACTACATACATACGTTCTATGAATATACATAAATATAATATACCTACTATATGATGACTATAATGAGAGAAATAAATAAAGCAGAGATTACGTACGTATGGTACATAGCGCCTAGTCATGATTGGCCTCTAGTAAAGTTGGATAAATGTGAACCCGCTTCTTTAAAAGCGTGGTTTCTGACCACCCCGATAACGGATAATGATACTTTAACATTAAAATAAGGTATTATCAACTTCAATATAGCAACAAAAGTATGACGAAGATAGTTAACTGATTAAGTAGCCATTTCCATGCCAGTGCGTGCAGTTTATTAGGTGACAATGTTGGTTTGACGGCCCATGTTGAGGTCTTTGGACAGCATGATCTTCTAACGACCTCGCATATTGTGTTCCAATCAAATTCGTAATCGCCATTCACAAGTAAATTTAACTGAATGCGTCTTAAGAGCCGGTACATTGTGTAAGGTATGTTATTCCTAAACAATGTGTTTTGCTTAAAAATATTAATATTTAAACACTATAAAAGTGTGTGTGTTATGTGGTACGTAACTATTATAACTTTGTATAAAATAACAAAATGACACAAATAAATGACCAATCGAATGTGTATGACAAAATGTTAACACGTTTTATTCTAATCATCCCTTCGAAAACACTGCGTAAGTACGTATTCGTCCTTCCACTCGAGTGAAATTAAATTGTACCTCCAAGTCTAAATCGACGGTATTAACCGCTAGATCTCGGAGGCATTAGGTATAGGTAGGATTTAGGTATACTAAAATAAAATTATTTGCAAACGAGCTCTCCCAAGTTCCAAATACCTAAACGTTATTTTTTTTCGTTAGGAACAAAAATTTTTACGTCGGATATGCGGCGTAACTTTGATGGACCGTATACGTAATAACGAAATACGCAAAAGGGTAGGTATAAAAGAAAGCATAGGTACAAAAATAAAGAAAGGCATGCTCCGATGGTTCGGGCATGTCGAAAGGATGAGCGAAGAGAGATTGACGAACCAGATATATAATGCGAAAGTTGTGGGTAAAAGAGGCCCTGGCAGACCAAGACTTGCCTATCATGATCAAATAAATAAAACATTAGCTGAAGGTGAATTAAAAAGCCATCGAAACAAGAGGGCATGTATGAAGAGGTTGATGAATGTCAAAGAAGCGAAAGAGGTATGTCGTGATCGTGACAAGTGGCGCTCAATTGTCTCTGCCTACCCCGCAGGGCCTCTTTTACCCACGACTTTCGCATTATATATCTGGTTCGTCAATCTCTCTTCATTCATCCTTTCAACATGCCCGAACCATCGTAGCATGCCTTTCCTTATTTTTGTCCCTATGCTTTCTTTCATACCTACCCTTTTTCGTATTTCGTCATTACGTATGCGGTCCGTTAAAGTGACGCCGCATATCCGACGCAACGATCTCAAGTAAAAATCAAATATATTATAACTAAACGATGGCATTGTAAGCAATAATCAATATGTAAATTATATACACACAAACTATTACATACATACACACACAATAATACATACAATACAATACAATACAATATATATATATACATAGTAAGTAGGTATGTTGTTAGGAGCCATTTAAGATAGACCATCTTTTTAAATTGAACTCGATTTGACGCTTGTCTTATATTTAAGTGCAGGTTGTTCCACAAATTCGCAGCAACAACTGCAAAAGAGTTTGACACAAAGGAAGTATGATGCGAAGGAATTGAAAGAAGGATACCTTAGTGGGACCAGACGTTGCTAATGGTTCCGGTCAAATGTATGGATTGGTGTACTGGGATGTTTAGGTTACCTGACTGGACCATCATTATACCATATTTTACATAAAACGATTTTACTGCCTCTTAAGGCAAGCCTATTAATGTTGCATACGTTGTCGACTTTTGAGAGACGAGGACGATAATTTAACAAGACGTGCTTTGTATTGTAGTCGTTGGCCGAACGCAGTTCAACTAATAGTCTATGGCGAAACGTTGACACTACAGCTGCTCGAGCTGGTAAACAAATACTCGTATGTTGTATGCATGTGTAAAAATAAGTGTTATTATTGCTGTTTGACTTGAAAGCAAAGCAGCTTGAATTTTTTTTTTTACTTAATTTATCTTATTTTTTTTTTTTAGTTACAGATTCAACAGCGCTTAAAATTAAACCTAGCCTACAAAATTCTTAACTAAAGCCAATTAATGAATCAATAATAGTAATAATATACGTAGTGAGCGATACAAAAAAAAATAATTAAAAAAAGAAAATAACTGAAACAAAAAAAAAAATGCTTTCAATTCATTAAAGTGAATAAAAAAGCGCATAAAGCGACAAGTCAAACTAACTTTTGCTAACCTATAATTACCAATAGATTTTATAATTTTAGTTTACGCGATTTACTTTAGAGGCATACTTCTCTATTTTATTTACTAGGTAATTCTTAAAAGAAACAATATAAATAAATAAATAATAATAAATATTTCCAGACAGGTCACACAGCGCCATCTAGTTTCCGTGGTAAGCTACGAGGCTTGTGTTACCGAAACTAGATGGTTGATAAACTACATATTATACTTTTTTTTTGTAAATATATACATATTATACATATAAACACCCAGACCTAGACAAATTACATACAATGTACAACTTGCCCCCGGTGGGAATCGAACCCACGACCTCCCGAGTTCACGGCAACGTTTGTTACCACTAGACCACGGAGGCGGTCAATAATAATAATAATAATTAAAAAAACATTTTTTGTCACAAAAAGTATACAGATGTAAAATAGGTGAATAATATAGGGTGATGTGTTTGTGATACCTACACGAGGTTGCCCTGTAGTGCGGGATATCGGTGCTCTTCCGTGTTATAATGTTATTTTTTTATTTTATTTTAAATCTTTATTGCACCAAAACTTAAAATTAGGTACATAGGCGAGTTTAATGCCTAACCTTTGGGATGGTGAGAGATTATGGGCAGGGTGTAACAATATAATAATATTAGTCTAATTTAAAAAAAAAAACACTACATACCTAGCAATTACATAAACTACAATGTTACAACAATAAATGATGTATGTCCTCTCTATGTGTTCGTGATATATGTGTGAGTGTGTGTATGAGATTTATATATGTATAATCACCATTTGAAACTGTGCTCCTTAAATAGCAGATAAAAAATAAATAACTATTAATATAAACTACTTAAACAAAAAAAAAACTCCAAATCACTATTAATCAATGTTGAATGGCAATGCTGATCCTCTGGCCCAAATATTGCCCACCCCTCTTGTCCCCCGAGATGTAGACGAGCTGTTTTGACAACGCCTCGAAAATATCCTGTGCACTTGGTCCCCACGGCCCGACAGTTTCAACTCCAAACGGCGCCAAAACTGCTGCTCATACAGCCGAATTTAAGAAGCACATCAAATTTTGCATTAAACAAAATTATAACTTTGTGGCATTTGAGGTTGAAACTATGGGGGTATATTCTCTTGATACCCACAAATTCATAAAAGAGCTGGGTAAACGAATTTTTCAGGAGTGTGGCGATCCCAAATACCATAACTACCTAAAACAAAATATTTCCATTATAATTCAACGAGGAAATGCGGCGAGCGTTTTAGGTACCCTCCCTGGTGGTAAGCCCTTAGCTTATTTTGTAGAATAGTTTTAATTTCATATGTATTTTTAGTTTAGTCTTATTTATAATTAGTTTTTTAATCTATTTTATTTTAATAGTTTTGTATCTACTTCAAATAAAAAAATATATCTTCCAATAAGCTGGGTGTATTTCCGCCTTATTTTATTTACTTCTCTATTATAAGTATATGATTGTGCATGAAAGATGACTATAATATTCCATTACTGAACCGGCCTGACCCGAATACCCTAGAGCTGTTTGGTTAATAGTGCCTACTGTAGGAGGAATTTTCGTCGAAAGAGCGACTCATTTATTCATTAAAAACTTCTGCCTATATAGAAAGACGGTCATCATTCAGTAGTATATAAATTTCAACAAAAAGGTTTAAAGTTGTTCTGTTTGTTTCAGCATGAGGTCGCGCCGCAGTGGCCGTGGTGGCCGTATGGAAGCCCGCCGTTCACGTGCTGACGTCGCGCTGCACCCGCTGCGCGGACAGTTTCGTCGTGCTCTCTCGGAATGGACCGCGCGTGTCTCTCGCCGACCCAGGACAATACGCAGCATCGGCCGCTCCAAGGAGGAGGAGGAATTAATTCTCCCGTTGAGGGGCTGAATTTAGAGGATCCAGAGACTTCGCGGCCAGCGCGAGTGTACCCCTCGATACCTGAAACTGAGCCGTTACTTCGATCCTCAGTGAAACAAGTGAATAGTGGTAGTGATGTCGGTGAATCAAGGAGGCTTCCGAGCCTTTCGAAAGGTCCCTCGAATGGAAGGGCCGGTGTGTTACACGTTAAATTTGATACAAAGTCCCCGCCACCGCCTGTATCGCTCGCACGCTCATCTGGGTCGAGCTCGAGCTCCAGCTCTTCAGATGACGAGGAGGTGTCGGTGGCAGAGGCGCGCCCACCGGACGGAGGATGGGGCTGGGTGGTCGTCTTCGCCTCCTTCATGGTCAATCTAATAGCAGACGGCATAACATTCAGCTTTGGAGTTTTCTACGTACATTTCCTAGAGTTTTTCGGAGAAGGCAAAGGTAAAACGGCATGGATTGGCGGTATCTTCATGGCAATGCCTCTGCTTTCGGGGCCTATCGCCAGCTTCCTAACGGATAGATATGGATGTCGAAAAATGACAATATTTGGATCGTTATTGGCAGCACTAGGATTTGTCATATCAGCGTTTGTGAATAATATGGAGACTTTATTCCTGACGTTTGGCATCATGGCAGGATTTGGATTGAGTCTGTGTTACGTAGCCGCTGTAGTAATAGTGGCATACTATTTTGAAAAGAAACGATCATTGGCTACTGGAATTTCTGTATGTGGAAGTGGTATTGGAACTTTTGTGTTTGCGCCGTTGACCTACTTATTATTGGACGAATATGGATGGCGCGGGACGACCCTGATTATGGCTGGTTTATTTTTGAATATGGCTGTGTGTGGATTGCTATTCAGGGATCTGCCATGGACGACAACAATGAACGAGGAGAAAGCAAGGGAAAGGAAACGACGACGCGAACGAAAACGTAACAAAAGATATGGATCATCTGCCGAAAGTTTCTCGGATAGCAAAAGCAGTGCTGCTGGCTCTGCTAAAGGTCCTGAAACCGCAGACATCGAAGGGATTGTATCCCCTGTCGCTCCACAATTTAGTTCTTTAGTGGACATACCAACATTTATGACTGGTAGCGAAGGAGTGCCGTTAGAAGTATTTGAATTGATGTCTAGCAAAGGTCGTGCCTATGCGATGTTGGCACAAAACTATCCTGGATTAATGTTGCCTTCGAGGAGTTTTAGTGATAGTGGTCGATTGCACGAGCAGTCGCCACCTCGAAACGTGATGTCACCGAATGCGACATCACCCAACGCCTTGTCACCTGGGACTAACCCACCGACGAGTAATACTGGATCTACAGTTCCTCTTGGTGATAAAGCAGCGTTATCTTTATGGTTAAGGAAGCAAGCGGCTAGTGGAGCGTCCGGAAAGAAGCCTCCTGCCTTTTTAAAGGATTTGCGGATACATAGACATTCTCTGACATACCGCGGTGCTATGTTGAACATCAGTCGGTACCGCTTACGTGCGTCTTCCTGTCCCAACATCTTCAGAAATTCAATGACGACCATTGCTAAAGAGAAGGTAAGAAATTGCGTAATATAATATAACTATATTCTTTTTTTTATTCTATACTTCCATAGGTTATATCCAATACATTCATTACGAATATTTTGTCATTAATTCGTTTTTGCTAAGATGTCATTAGTTCCTAATGATTGTCTATTTCTTTGCTTCAGTATCAGAATATGAGACTTTAATTAAATGATACATATGGTTATGTATTGTTTTATTATTATTTATATTATATATCTGGGCAGTGTTTTCACTGCGGATGGGAAGTATGATAGGGATGTTGAAAGAAGAGTGAACGCGGGAAATAGTGTTAATGGGGCCCTGGGGTCACTGATCGCCAGTCGAAATGTCAGTGATAAAGCTCGACTCGCCATACACAATGCCATGCTAATACCAACACTTATGTATGGAAGCGAGACGTGGATATGTCAGAATACGCATGAGAGTAGAGTTAATGCAGTAGAAATGAGGTCTTTACGTCGGATATGCGGCGTAACTTTGATGGACCGTATACGTAATAACGAAATACGCAAAAGGGTAGGTATAAAAGAAAGCATAGGTACAAAAATAAAGAAAGGCATGCTCCGATGGTTCGGGCATGTCGAAAGGATGAGCGAAGAGAGATTGACGAACCAGATATATAATGCGAAAGTTGTGGGTAAAAGAGGCCCTGGCAGACCAAGACTTGCCTATCATGATCAAATAAATAAAACATTAGCTGAAGGTGAATTAAAAAGCCATCGAAACAAGAGGGCATGTATGAAGAGGTTGATGAATGTCGAAGAAGCGAAAGAGGTATGTCGTGATCGTGACAAGTGGCGCTCAATTGTCTCTGCCTACCCCGCAAGGGATTTGGCGTGAAGATATGTATGTATGTATGTATGTATTATTTATATTAAATAGGTCCAGTTTTTCTAGATTTAACATAACGTCTTTAAAATTAGCAAATTCAAATTTCAGGTGCAATGGTACGCAGGTCTTTGGGATTTCTGGGACCTTGTTGTGGATGTTTTAGACTTGTCCCACTTCCGCAACCCTGCATTCGTCATGTTTGCAATTTCCAACTTTCTATTGTACATGTGGTACGACGTACCTTACGTGTATATTGCTGATAGTGGGATGGACATGGGTTTTAACGAGTCCCAGTCCTCGATGCTTATTTCCATCATCGGAATTGTGAACATGTTTGGAGAGGTTAGTATTATTTTAAGTATATTTTTTTACTTGTTATTTTTTATAGGCAATAAAGGCTACTGTGGTAATGTGGTGGTCGCCTATAATAGGTGCAACATCTAACTTCTGATTTAGTGTTAAGTACAAATAAGTGTGTGATGTTAGCACTGTTGGCTACCCTATCTATACTAATATTATTAAGAGGAAAAATTTGTATTTTTGTATGTTTGTAATGAATAAACTCAAAAACTACTGGACCGATTGCAATAATTTTTTCACCATTAGAAAGCTGCATTATTCAGAAGTAACATAGGCTATATAATATCACGCTAGGTCCTATAGTTGTGGAGCAGTAACCAAAAATGTTTTAAAAACGGGGGAAAAGTATCGTTTCTGAGGCCTTCCGTGGCGTGCGCTGAGCATATAGTTAAAGTTATACAAAAATGCTCTATGGATGAATTGTTCATCTTAACATTATTTTTAAAAAAGTCCGCGAGAGCATATGTCTACCTTTTATAGTTTACCCATAACAATCGTTTTAATGAATGGTTCAATCCTTATAAAAGTTTGCTCTAGATAACTTTTGAATTGTTCAATCGGTTACCTTAAGACTATTAATTCATCCAAAAGATACCTATTAGGTAAGTACTTACCTACTATTTCAAAAATACATAAAAAAGTCGCGGGGCGGCGCGCGGCGTTAATTAAATAAATGAAATAAGTAAATGAAGTCCGGAAAAATATTTTCAAAAGGTAAATACTTCCTAAATAAAAAAAAAACTGAGAATAAATATAAATAAAACGTAAAACTATGTAAAAAATCTTAAGTCCCCCCGTGCGAAGCCGGGACGGGCCGCTAGTTATAAATAAATAAATAAAACTTTATACATCTATAGACGTAACTCGTTATGGGTTCTTAAAATAACAAAACGTAACCGTTATCTGTTTTCAAAACTTGTGTTGTGAAAACTATCTACTTCAAGAACGTCGCAAGCGTGTAAATTTGCTACTGCCTACTTCGTTTATAACACTACAAGTTATTCTAACTACACTTCCCTTCGTAACACTTGCATGTGTCAAGGTCAAGAGTTCAAAGCAAATATTAGATTATTTCATCTCGTTATCTAACTTTTGCCTAATATTATACGTACGACATAAAATGATTATTATTGAAACTTGACGAGAAACTGACAGACAGGACCATGGCATACATACAGCCGGTTTCTCGAAGCTCTACTTAACTATTTCCTAGCTAAGAAATCATTAAATTTAAGTTTTTCTTAAGTCAAATCGGGTCTTACGAACAAACTGAACACTTAAGTTTTTCATTAAGATTTATGACTATTTATTTTTTATTAAATATTAATATTACCTTTACTCGTATAATCAATATACAAGTGTAGGAGTTATCGACATTATATACCGTCTACCTGATTTCCTTGTGTAATCTTTTACATATCATTATGTTCCGGTTCGAACTGCCTACGCACTCAAATATTTATCAGATAGCCAGATAACCATCGTACCATATGCTAAATACATCTTTTCTTGACCTAATTTTTTTTAAGTTTATTTATCTACTGCCTCCGTGGTCTAGCGGCTAAGTCCGTGGATTTAAACTCGGAGGTACCTACCGGGTTAGATTCCTGGTCGGGACACAATATAATTTATTAATTTAAATTATTAATATTTAATTCATTTGTGATATTTCTCGAGTTTGGTAAGCTGGAGACTTCGACGAGCTTGCCACTTGTTATGATTGGCCTTGGCTAAATGTGAATCCGCTTCTATATACGCCTCCGTGGTCTAGTGGTACAACCGTTGCCGTAAACTCGGGAGGTCGTGGGTTCGATTCCCACCGGGGGCAAGTTGTACATTGTATAATTTGTCTCGGTCTGGGTGTTTATATGTATAATATGTATATATTTACAAAAAAAAAGTATAATATGTAGTTTATCAACCATCTAGTTTCCGTAACACAAGCCTCGTAGCTTACCACGGAAATTAGATGGCGCTGTGTGACCTGTCTGGAAATATTTTTTTATATAATCGTGGTTTCTGACCACCCGAAAGGGAAACTGTCGTGATGATACTTTACTTTACTTATTTTATGAGTTTAAAATAGTCAAATTATATAATCACTCGAATTCTTTAGAGGGAAGGTTTTGCATCCATCTCGCTCGCACAATCTAATATTTTGCAAAGATTTTTAGGGTCTAGGTGTACGAGTACTTTTGAGAAATTTACAGCCAGTTTCTCGAACGTATTTTTGCTGCTTAATTATAATAATAATAATAAATGCGTTTATTGAGGAATAAGGTACACTGGTATGAAAGTATGAAATTGGGATACAATATGTCTAAGGCTCGACCCCCCAAGCGTCAAGCAGAGGCGCTCTACACAAACCCGGATTAAGAACTGGGAGAATAATTATATTTTCTCCATTCGGGCTAACTGCAAGGGCGTACCCAGGATTTCAGCTAGGAGAGGGCAGCTCATACCTGTTTCGAGAAGATGGTCGGTCGGGTATATTGAAACAAAAAATCATGAAAATTGTCTGGAAAAAGTACTGTCAAGTGTCGTCCGTAACTAGATAGTTAAATTATATTGCGTCGCTAAGTATACTATATCGATGTAGAATGTAGAATATTTTTTTATAGGTACAAAATATTAAATATCTGACTGAAAATATGTTTTGTTTCCAACACTTCATTTTGCGCAGACTAGGTAACACGTTTTTAATTCCCACTTGCCGGGAAAATTGACGTTTATTTTATCTTCTGGGGGGGGGGGGGGGGGGGCAGCTGCCCCCTCCTGCCCCTACCTGGGTACGCCCTTAGCTAACTGTGCAACTCCACTCCACGATTGGAAAATGAACCTAAAGAATAATTTGGGTAGATTGCATTGTTCAACTTTTTCAATTATTACTTAATTAATGGCTGTATATCAACTTACTGGGATTAAAATTACGGATTCTTTGGAGATATATTAATCATATAGGTTTTATCATGACCGTTTCCCTTTCGGGGTGGTCAGAAACCACACTTTTTAAATAAGCGGATTCACATTTAGCCAACTTTACTATTGGCCCAACATGACAAGTGGCAACTAGTGTAGGCCAAATTTTTTTGAAATATATTCTGACACAAGCGCGGTGGTGGCTGGTTGTAAGAACGCTTTTTTAATACCCTACAAAGTAGGTTTAAACTCACTTGTCATAGATTCACAACCGTTCCCGTGCCTCGAAGAGCACGTTAAGCCGTCGGTCCCGGTTCCACTAATACCAACTTGTGGAGGCGAAACTCTCCAGATACTCGTATTTATTTTTTTATTTTATTTTTTTATTAAGAAAATCCAAAACAGCAATACATTTTACAAAGCAATACAATTAAAAATTACACGCCAAACCAAAAGATTTCACCGTTTAAAATACATTTATAATCTGATCTACAAGTAAATTACATGTAATTTTGAATCGAATTTAACATTAAATTAAATACAAACATAAATAACAAATTATTAAACACAAACTGAAATAAAAATAAAAATTACGTCCAAAAAATATGTAATAATAATAATGAAACAAAACAAATAAACAATCAAAATGTCACAAATTGCCATAAACACATCAAGTACTATGTGAAATAATATGAATGAGTGTGTAAAGTATATAGTGTGTATGTGTGTGTATGTGAATGTATTACATTAACATTATATATTTATCATCAATAAAAAAGATTTAATAGGAAATAATAATAAATAGGAAAAAAGGAAAAAAAGAAAGAGGATGTTATGGAAGGCCCATCTTCAACAGTGGAGGTCTAGATCGCTGTGTTCTAGGGGCTGTAATGAAAATTGCAGCATTAACGGTCTTTACACACACGTCAAAGATTTTCAGCCTATTTTTAACTTTTAAAAATAATCTACGACTTTACAATATCAAAGATTTAAATTTGAATGTTGTATATTTTATGATACATTGCGCACACAATTAGATGTTTACATTGAACACAATGAATGGGCTGATAACGTATTTATGTAACTTCATTATCTAACAGATTGTACCGAATAATATATCCACGTTTATGATTTGCCAAGTACATTGACTTGCCTTGAGACTTGATCTAGTTTGTTGCTAACGTTTACTTCGACAATCATTCCATGTTGATTAGAAATATGTATAGTTTTGACAAATATTTATTTATTTTTATTTATTAAAAACTTTATTGTTTAATACAAAAGGCGTATGTAATGCCGCTTGGCATTCTCTTACCATCAACCTTCGGGACAAGGAATCGAAGTTTAGGCATGGATATATATATATATATATATATATATATATTATGTAGTTTAAGTATTATTATTTTTATGATGTTTATCGTATATTTAATTTAACTAGTACTAACAAGTGATTTAATTATTTTTATTTATTTTTTCGTGTTTTTTTAATTTGCCATGCCTAAACTTCGATTCCTTGTCCCCTTCCAAAACTGAAATTATATATGAGTATATATGTATATACCTAATTATAAATACTTATAAAATAAATAACAATTTAAACGCATAGCTAAATATAAGAAAAAAAAAAAAAAAAAACAATAATATATCTTACATATTTATATAATCACATTACACTACACTACATTACACTACACCCAATAAGTATTCATTAATATTAAGTTTGAGTCAGAGGAACCTGGAGTGCTTTCACACAGACTAAGCTTTCGCTTAGTTTAGTTTTGCCTCCAGTCTCCTACACAAATGTTTCTAAAATATTGTTACTAATATTAAGCTTGTGGGAGAAAATAAATACCTTTTTTTTTTTTTATTATTTATAAATATATATATACAGGGTGTTTGGAAGGGAGCTGTACATACGCCTAGGGTAGAAACTAGGGATAGTCTGCTACCTACCCCTGCCCAATATATTGACCTTGGCCTCAAGGTTTTTTTTAAATTTATTTTTATTTTTTATTTGATTTTTTTGTGAATTTTTTACTAAAACTACCTGTAGCTCAAAATCTATCCATGGGACTGGTCTGCTAATGGTCTTGTTTTAATCGTTAGAGTCTTAGGGTCCTACAAAAAAAAAAATACACCAGAAAATTGTGGAGAAGAAAAGTTATGGACTAGATAACTAAATATGTGATGATCCTACTATTGTTGATGAAACTCTAGAACAATGAATGAAATGGGAAGTGATAGAGATGTTGAAAGAAGAGTGAACGCAGGAAATATTGTCAATTGTGCCCTGGGGTCACTGATCGACAGTACACAATGTCATGCAACCAACACTTATGTATGGAAGCGAGACGTGGATATGTCAGAATACGCATGAGAGTAGAGTTAATGCAGTAACGAGGTCATTGCGTCGGATATGCGGCGTCACTTTAACGGAAAGCATAGGGATGAAAAGAAGGAAAGTAATGGTTCGATGGTTGGGGCATATTGAAAGGATGAGTCAAAAGAGATTGACGAACCAGATATGTAATGCGAAAGTAGTGGGTGAAAGAGGCCCTGGCAGACCAAGACTCACCTATCACGATCAAATAAATAAAACAATAGCTGAAGGTGCATTAAAAAGCCATCGAAACCAAAGGCCATGTATGAAGAGGTTGATGAATGTCAAAGAAGCGAAACAGGTATGTCGTGACCGTGACAAGTGGCGCTCAAGCTCAAACCTACCCCGCAAGGGTAAAGTTTAAACGACCGCTTCCCTTCCTGTGTGGTCAGAAACCACGCTTATAAAGAAGCGGATTCACATTTAGCCAACTTTACTATAGGTATAGGCCAATCATGACAAGTGGCAAGCTCGTCGATGTCTCTAGCGTACCAAACTGGAGAAATATCACAAATAAATTAAATAATAATTAAATTTATAAATATTGTGTCCCGACCAGGATACCTCCGAGTCTAATTCCACGGACTTAACCGCTAGACCATGGAAGCAGTTAACTATAAAATACTATTAAATTTACAATTACAACAAATAAAACGATAAATGTGTTCACAGTTTATAGATAATTTTTAATAAATAATTTTGCTTTTTTTTAATTAATGAACGTGTTTTTTTTTTTTTTTCAGATTATCCTGGGTTGGGTTGGCGATTGGGAATGCGCGAACGCAGGTTTAATATACGCCGTTTGCATGGTTTTTTGCGGATTAGTTACCGCATTATTACCCTTATTAAAGACTTACGGCACTTTGGCAGCCGCGGCCGGAGCCTTTGGTGCTTTTATAGCGGCAAATTATTCATTGACAAGTATAATTTTGGTCGAAATGATAACCTTGGAGAAATTCACAAATGCATACGGTTTGCTGCTGCTCATACAGGGGGTCGCTAATCTGATTGGACCGCCTTTAGCAGGTATTTTTTTTTCTTTTTCTTTTCAAGGCATCATAACATCATCACTTCATCACACATTTTTCTGGAGAATTTGGCCTTCATTCGCCACGCTGGCCAGACGGGTTGGCGAGGCATAGTAACATATTATTTGAACCAATATAGAAATGTTTTAAGAAAAAAATATAATTTATAATTAAATTATAATTTAAATAATTATAGACAATTATTTATAAGCGTTATAAATAAGCGGATTCACATTTAGCCAACTTTACTATAGGCCAATCATGACAAGGGAAACGGTCGTGATGATACTACTAAAAAAAATAAAAAAGAGGCCATCTTTGTAAACCAGATTATTGTCGGTCGCAAGCCCGAGACACAATTTTTCTCATCTATCACCCACACACGATGGACCCGGCACCCGCACGGTGAATCTATGGAATGCTTAGAAGTTTGTTTTCCTCTCCTTGTGATGAAACTTAGACAGAAATTCAAATAATCCTAATTGGTCTTTGCAACGTGTAATAAATAATAATAAAATTCTTTATTGCACACAAAATATACAATATAAAGTGTTGTACATAGGCGAGCATAATACCATGAAGGTATTCTCTACCAGCTAACCTTTGGGACAGTGAGAGATTAATATAAATAATAATATTACATATTTCCAGACAGGTCACACAGCGCCATCTAGTTTCCGTGATAAGCTACGAGGCTTGTGTTACGGAAACTAGATGGTTGATTAACTACATATTACACTTTTTTTTTTTTGTAAATATATACATATTATACACCCAGACCGAGACAAATTATACAATGTACAACTTGCCCCCGGTGGGAATCTAACCCACGACCTCCCGAGTTCAAGGCAACGTTTGTTGCCACGGAGGCGGTCATATTATGGGTGCAGAGTGTGCAAATGGAAATAATATGGTAAAAACCAGAGTTAAAATATGTAAATAAAACAATATATACATTTATAATACTATAATATCTTAAATATATTGGTTGGGTAGGGAGAGAAGTAGAATGGTGGATGGTGAGCGTATTATCGCGCAATAACAAAAAAAGGAGGCCGGTATTGTCGGTCGCAAGCCCGAGACACCGTTCTTCTCATCTCCTACCCACACACGATGGACCCGGCACCCGCACGGTGAATCCATGGAATGCTTAGAAATTTGTCTTTTCATAATAATTAGAATTTTAATATATTTCTAGGTTGGGTGTATGACGTGACAAGTACATATGACCTCTCTTTCTACCTTGCTGGTGTCTTCATAGGGATATCTGGACTCATCATGTGTATACTGCCCCTCTATGGCAGGGCTAGGAAAAGCAGGTATGGTAAAATAAGTAATTCTATTTTTTTTTTTTAATACAGTGTAAACTCCATGTAACGTCACTCGATTTAACGACAAACTCCGTAAAGCGTCGAAATCAATGGGGGGTACCTTATTGTACAACTATATCGCATCATTTTTTAAAATGTTTTCGTAGTTTTATATGTTTATAACAGAAAACTCCTCGCCAAGCCGTCTGGCCAGCGTGGCGAGTGTAGGCCAAATTCTCCAGATATATGTTCTGGAAGGCCCATTTCCAGCAGTGGAGGTCTAGGACGCTGTGTTCTAGGGGCTGTAATGATAACAGAAAAATGTATTTTAAATTAACGTTAGCTACCTTAAAATACGAATTAAAGGTTTTATTAATAGAACAGAAATTTTAACATCACCATATCTTTGATTTCGCTTAGAAATCTCGATTTGTACACCTAAAAGCTGCTCACTCCGGCATAATATCCAGAAAATAATATGTTAATAAAATAAAATGTTATTTTGTTTTGCTTTTATATTTTTTTAGATAGTAGTATAGTCATAGTATAAAATTTAATATTTATTGTCTTCATTTTTATAATTTTGTGTTGTTTTTTTTTTTTTTTTATTTGGATATTTTTTTGGTTTATTTAATGTTGAATTTTATCATTAATTGTCTTTGTCTTTATGAATTTAAATTGAATATCAGTGTTAAGTTTACTATTAATAGGTTGCATTCATTTCATGCTTATGTATAATTTTATTTGTTAATTTTAAGAATGTAACCAGTTTGTAAACTAATTTTAAAAAAAAAAAAACGTAATAAAAATACAAGTTTTCTATGCAACTGACAGTTATATTATATATTATATTGACCGCCTCCGTGGCCTAGTGGTAACAAACGTTGCCGTGAACTCGGGAGGTCGTGGGTTCGATTCCCACCAGGGGCAAGTTGTACATTGTATAATTTGTCTCGGTCTGGGTGTTTATATGTATAATATGTATATATTTACAAAAAAAAATATATATATAATATGTAGTTTATCAACCATCTAGTTTCCGTAACACAAGCCTCGTAGCTTATCACGGAAATGAGATGGCGCTGTGTGACCTGTATGGAAATATTAATTTATTTTATATATTTATTATTTATTATATAATAAATTTGAACTAATCTCATCTTCTACATATTTTACTGCTTCTAATATTGGATTGTGCGAGAGAGAGGGAAACAAAAGTGTTAAACCAGCTTTAACGTAAATTAGATACCTACCTTAATATATTCTTGTAATTCTTCAATTATTTATTACAACGCTTGCATGACATATATATATAGATTATAATAAAACTGCCTCTGTAGTCTAGCGGTTAAGTCCGTGGATTTAGACTCGGAGGTACCGGGTTCGATTCCTGGTCGGGACACAAAAATATTTATTAATATTTAATTTATTTGTGATATTTCACGAGCTTGCCACTTGTCATGATTGGCCTATAGTAAAGTTGGCTAAATGCGAATCCGCTTATTTATAAGCGCGGTTTCTGACCACCCCGAAACGGAAACGGTCGTGATGATACTTTAATAATAATAATAATAATAATTAATTAGTTTTATTAATACATTTCAGGAAATCGAGAAGACGCGGTCGCCACTGCTCCATAATGAGCGACGAAGCTCCGAGACTAGAAAATGGTGACATCAAGCCCAACGGTAAACTCATCTCTTAGTTTGTACACAATTATTTAATTTAAATAAATTGTATTATTATTTACTACATATATTTTTCTTTATTTATCGTAGTTTGGGAACCACTGGTTGATTTGTTTACATATTGCGTCACGGCCCGATGAAATCTTAAATTGCTGGTTCAGTACAATAGGGACACAAACGAATATAACTTTTAACAAGTTAGCATTATGTATATTATTATGGTTTTTTTTATATTTTTTTTATTTAAAAACTATATTGCACAATGTACAAAAGGCGAAGCTTAATGCCGTTAGGCATTCTCTGACAGTCGACCTTGGGGACAAAGGAGATATCAAATAGAAATATGAGACGGTGCAAAAATAAGAGTTAAAAGAGACAGTTTTTGCTATAACTAATATTAACCTAATATCAAATACATATACTACTCGGATTTAAAAAAATACCCATAATTTTGCATATATATTTATATATAGTTTTATATTGTTTGTGGTCTGTAATTTATAGTGCAAATATTAGAAAGGGTTCCAAAATGAAATCTAGAAGGTTTGCACATGAGACTTAAAAAGTGACAAAAAAACAGTCGAAATGACAGTTGAATGGCCGCCATGAAAATTTTAAATATAGCAGATCCGTCACTGTTCTACGATCATGACGATATATAAACCTACATATACTCATATATACATATAACTACATAATAATTAGAATAAACTAAAAACACACATTAAAATAGGATTATTTATTGGGACTTAATTAAATGTGTAAACACAAGCCTCTTAAAGGTGGCTCTTTGGTGGTTTATATGTATGTAGTATTAGTATGTAGATATGTATATATTATTTATTTAGGTATCTAAGTATGTATTAATTTATATATGTCATTATATTGTCTAATTAAGTCTGTAATTGCACCTACCTTTCATTGTTTAATTGCTTTTGTTGTCCCGAAGGTTTGACTGTCATAGAATGCCGAGCGGCATTAAGTCCGCCTTTATACTTGTGCAATAATGATTTAAATAAATAAATAAAATAATAATAATAGTGTAGCCCAATGCAAGACCAAGATTGGCTATGTCCAGCACATCGGTCAGGGCTGGGGTGGCTGCGGACTCGGCTGAAAAGACCAAATGACGAAAATATGAGTCTGTTCCTAATGACAATGTGTTTGTGCTTTTTGGTCTTGATCAGCATTAACTTAACTTAAAGTTAATGCTGTATATGACAAGATGGCTGTGCAGGAGGGGAATGCTGCAAGTGTTGCACGCTGCCACATGATCAAGTCATGGGTGAATATTTTTATATATACAGTGTAAAATCTATATAACGACACTGAAGGGACTGTGCATTTTATGGCGTTAAGAGTTGTCGTGGAATGGAGAGAAGAAAAATCAGAATTATGAAGACAAGCTAAACCAACCAAAGCCAATTGATTTCGACGCTTTAGGGAGTTTGTCATTAAATCGAGTGACGTTACATGGAGTTTTTTACACTGTAGTTTTATTTTTAATTTAGTTTATATATTTTTATTAGCTTAATTTTAATTTATTACTGTTCTTAATTCTATGTAATATAAATAAATAAATATTTCCAGACAGGTCACACAGCGCCATCTAGTTTCCGTGGTAAGCTACGAGGCTTGTGTTACGGAAACTAGATGGTTGATAAACTACATATTATACTTTTTTTTTTGTAAATATATACATATAAACACCCAGACCGAGACAAATTATACAATGTACAACTTGCCCCCGGTGGGAATCGAACCCACGACCTCCCGAGTTGACGGCAACGTTTGTTACCACTAGACCACGGAGGCAGTCACATTATTATTAAAAGAATATGCGTTAATTAGCATCCAAATAAATAAATAAATAAAATGTGTCCCTTTTGAATTATAGCAGCGATATACAAACCTCGGGCCGTATAACAAAATGTTAAACATTGATTATTTTAATCGCCCATTCGGAACCGGGATAATAAAATATACCGCGTGTAATAATCAAAAGAGCAATTATGTTTTTTAGGCTTCAGGTGTCGTTAATAGAAAAGTTTTTAAATAAAAAGGTCACTTTTAAAGAAAATAATGTTTATCCGAAAAACAAAACACTACTGCATGGTGAATAAGGCCTGAAATCGCGTCTAAAAATCGCGATATCCATCGTGATAAATACCTAAAGGCTGGTGAGTGTTATTATTAATTGATCACATTGAATGATCGTCGACCTCTCACTACCTACTTGATTAGGCTCTGTATGAGTGGCGATGATTTTAGGATAACTTCTCTGCACCGTAACTAACGATATTATTACGGAATAATTAAAATAAATAATATGTAGTTCTTTATTTTTATTCTAGATTATAATATAAAAATATTTGCTCTTTAATTATTTCCACGCAGTATATGTATATATCCATTAAACTTTGCTAATAAGCCGCCTTAATTCTTAACCTCACTATATATATTGGAGGCGCGGTCTTTTGGACGCCTGTCGCGGATGATGCGGGATGAATAATATGATGGTGATAGAAGTGGACTGTATATGCGGGTTTGGCACACTGCTGGAAAAGGAGGTGATTAGCTCTGAGCCGGTGCGGAGCGGAAATGAAAACAGCTCAAAGGGAAAACGCACGTACCTTTAACCAAACGGTGTGGCGGGTGTCTCTCATGGAAAGACGACAGCTCTTCGAGGCGTCAGCGTAGTCTCGAAGGCCGGCGGATGCGGGTGAGTGCGATGCGCGGAACGATCAAGGGATGACACGTGCGCGCGGCGGGAATGTCAAAATCACACTGGCCAGTAAGGCCGTTGCGGGTCCCTGTGCGTAGGGCGAGGAAAAAAAACAAAGGAATAGGATGCAAGCGTGCCAAAAAAAATATACAGGGATAATAATTTTACACAGATGGCGCCACCATTTCCCCCCGGCTTGAAGCGTATGCTTCGAAAACCAATAATGCGGAAAATATAAAAATTATGCGAAAACTAAACCAAGATCTAACTAATATAAAATAATATCGAATGCGGTAATAAACTAAACTAACAAATATTTAAAAATATCAAATGCGGATTAAGCGAAAATAACAAAGCTAAGTAATATTAAACAATATCGAACGCGGAATAAGCGAATGATAATTAACCTAACTAATTAACCATATCGAATGCGGAATGAGCGAATGATAATTAACCTAACTAATATTAACCATATCGAATGCGGAATGAGCGAATGATAATTAACCTAACTAATATTAACCATTAAATATTAAATAAAGAAAGAACTAAAGCTAACTAAATTTCAACAATATTAAATTAAATTAATTAGGTAGTGGACAGAGACGTACAACTGGTCTGAGATATGATCCGGTTGTAGTCTTGACGCGTACGACACGTACAATTCCGTCTTGTGCCGGAAAAACCTCTTCTACGACCCCTAACGGCCAATGTAACGGAGGCGCGTTTTCAGTTGTAAGGATTACAACTGTGCCAACTGTAACTGGATTTGTCGGAGTATTCCATTTCTGGCGCGACTGCATTGTATGTAAATATTCTAATCTCCAACGAATCCAAAACGATTGGATTAATTTATTTAACATGAGATGGCGCGAATTAATACTTAACTTGTCATCGATCTCCGAGGCGGGTAAATATTTAAGCGGAGTCGTGTTCAAAAAGTGAGCGGGAGTTAAAGCAAGCGGTTCTGATGGATCACTGGACAGAGTCCTGCATAGGGGACGCGTGTTCATCACTGCCTCGACCTGAGCCAGAACCGTGCTTAGCTCTTCGAAAGAAAGAATTTGTTCCCCAATAACTCGAAATAAATGCGTTTTAAGGGATTTGATGTTTGCTTCCCAATTTCCACCAAAATGGCTAGCTGCGGGAGTATTTAAATGCCAGGTGATGCGATGTTCTGATAAGTGATGAGCTAATTCGGTGTTTAAGTGTTTGGATGTAAGAAAAGCGTGGAGTTCAGAAAGCTTGCGTTTCGTACCTACATAGTTTGTTCCATTATCGGAATACATGGAACTTACTGGACCGCGGCGAGATAAAAATCTCTTAAAAGCTAAAAGAAAGGTAGCGGTACTCATGTCACCAGCTAGCTCTATGTGTACAGCTCGAGTTGTGAGACATACAAATAAGCAAATATATGCCTTAGTAGAACGAATACCTCGCCCACGCGAAACAACCACCTTTAATGGTCCTGCAAAATCAGTGCCGGTATGGGCAAACGGTTTGGCCGACTGAATAACGCGACATGATCTGTGGTCCGCCATCTCGGGAAAGTTGGGTTTAGGCTTTAGACGAAAGCAATAAATACACTTATGTATTCTGCGGCGGATTGATTTTCGTGCGGATAAGATCCAATAGTTTTGCCGTAAGATAGACATTAACAAATCTGGACCAGCGTGACAATTACATTTATGGTAATAATCAATTATTAAATCTACAACATGATCAGTACTCGGGAGAACGATAGGATGTTTACTACCATATTCGAGTTGAGAGTTTGTCAATCGACCACCAACTCTTAATAAATCATCCTTTATAAAGGGTTTAAGACATTGTAAACCACGTCTACACGATTTGTTAGCGATAATGTTATTTATGTCATGCGAGAAATAAAATCTTTGCAGCTCGCGGAGTACTGTTGTTTCTGCGTGTTCTAGATCAAATGCGGTTATATTATTATTTGTGCGAAGCGGTGACAATTTTGCGAAGCGAAGAACGTAGACAACACTACGTAATAATTTAGACCAAGAGGACACACGTTTTGCGAGTTCTAGAATTAAATAAACTTGTGAAGAGGTTGCGACAAAGGTTTGAGTTTTCTCTTCCGGCGGTTGCGATACAATAGTTGAATGAAACTCTTCTATTGGCCATTGCGGGGGGTCTAAGATGGCCCATCGTGGACCACTAAACCAAAGCGGGTGACTGATAATTTGTGAGGGCGTAAGGCCACGCGACAAACAGTCTGCGGGATTATCAGTGCCAGGCACATGATAAAAATGATGCGGTGGTAAATTCGATTGAATTTTAGACACTCTGTTAGCGACAAAGGTAGTCCAGCGGTGCGGTGAAGAATGTATCCAGCAGAGCGTCACGGTTGAGTCCGAAAAGGCGAATATGTTTGAAACGTGGTGACGACTGCTGGTTGCATCGATAACGATACGCATTAATTTTGAAAGAATCAATGCTGCGCAAAGTTCTAGTCTAGCTAGAGACACAATTTTACTTGTGGGCGATACTTTCGACTTGGCGCTAACGAGATGGATAGAGTTGCGATTATTATTATTCACGTGAAAATAAATCACACCTCCATACGCCTTTTCGCTAGCATCAGCGAAGCCAAGTATGGTAACAACACTACTGCTAGTGATGCCTACATGGCGCGGGATAACAATTTTATCGAGCATAGGCAGCTCGACGCAAAACTGTTTCCATAATTGTACAATTGTAACCGGTGGCTCATCATCCCAATCACAATGACAAAGCCATAATTCCTTTAGAAGCAATTTGGCGAATAACACAACAGGTGCAACAAACCCCATTATGTCCCATATTTTTGCAACGCAAGACAATATGGTGCGTTTGGTGCAGACAAATTTCACAGGTGTAGAAACCTTCATGTAAAATGCGTCGGAAGCGGGACACCAACATAAACCAAGAATCTTATGAGATTCGTAGTTATCGAATTCCTTTACAGATGAAAGACGATGCGTGTCAGGAATCGAACCTAGGACACGTTGCGAATTGCTAGACCATTTCACCATGTCGAACTGGCCAGACCTCATAAGTCGAATGATTTCCCGCGCGGTGACTATAGCCTCGTCTTCACTTTCCACACTGTTAACAAAATCATCCATGTACAGCCCTCCTTCTAGGGAATTTATAGCCGTGGAGTAATTTCCAGTGCGCGCCTCATCGAAACCTAACTGTTTGATAGTTCGTAGGGCGTGAAACGGGCTACTTTTAAGGCCAAAACATACACAATTAAATTGATAAACTTGAAGCGGGTCGGAGGGAGAAAAACGATATAAAATACGCTGAAATTTGCGATCGCACTCACGCACCTCTATACAAAGAAACATTTGTCGTATGTCAGCGGAGAGCGCTACCGAAAACATGCGAAAGTTTAAAATAATATTAAATAAGTTGCCTTGTAAATTTTGGCCATTGTATAGGATATCATTAAGTGAAATAGAAGTAGTTGTTTTAGCACTGGCGTCGAGTACTATACGCAACTTTGACGTTGTTTTATCGTTGCGGACGACACCGTGATGCGGGATGAAATAGGATGGAGAATCATCATTTGACGTCTCCAGCGGGGGTACTAGCGATAGATAGCCTTTGCTTAAGTAGTCTCGCATGACATCTTATGTTTACTACTAAGGCAGTTAAGGCAAATGTGGCTAGCCTTTACAAAATTGTACCTATCTTGGGGAGTTTTGTCTATAAACCCGGAGCACTGATAAAGATGTTCATGATTTTGATTACACAATGAACACTTTATTTGCGGTAAATAGTTGTGTGTGTACATTTGCCTGTTTGGCGCATTCATTTTAGTCTCTAAACTTTTCGTAACTCCGTGTTTTGTCGACGTTCTATTTAATAATTTTGCGTGATCTCTTACAAAGGAAACTAAACTATCCAGTGTAGGCATAGCAAGTTTGTCTTGTACAAATCGCCTTTCCATCTCGAAAGCGCGAGCGGTATCATTGTCTAACCTTTTAAGAGCGGTGTATAATAAAATAAAATCACATAGATCTGCGAGTTTAAGGTTCTTTAAGGCGGACACTGAGGATGAAATTTTGTCTATGAAATAGTCTAGATTGTTAGACGTTGCTGTGACAATAGGCTTCAGCTCAAATATCTGGTCTAAATACGAGGTTGCGAGGAGACGTTTGTCTTCATACTTATTTATTAATGTGTTTAAGATTACAGAGTAATTTTCTGCGCATGGAGTTATCCCGGTGCTCACAGACTGGGCTTTGCCCGTTAATTTGGAAATTAAATAATAAAGTTTTTCTGAATCAGACAATTGATTATTATTGTGTACGGCATTTGAGAAAATAGAGTAGAATAGCGGCCACTGTTTTGGGTCCCCATTGAAGGTGGGTATCTCAATAGGTGGTAGTCTGGGTCTATTCTGACTCGACAATAAATTAGATGTATTAGGTTTAGTATCTTTAGGAATTGAGTTGTCTTTTGTGATGGAAATAAGTACGCCTTTAGCGAATCCGTACAGATCGTCAAAAGCGTACAGCGGCTGGTAATTTGGGATATATTCTGGATTTTCGCTAAGATACTTTTCGTTGTACTGGTCCAGAATATTCTCAAAATTTGACTTAAGATAGTCGACCGTCTGCATCTCGTTAAGGAAACAATCCTTGACGGAAGTGCTGTCGACATCTCGCGCATGCTGGACAATGCCTTGCATGCGTGCGAATTTTGCATCTAAAAGTTTTAATTTTGCCGATTCCGACATCGTAACAAATAAGTATAAGTACCTAATACGAGAAAGAGCGCAACAAGTTGCAACAAGTTACAACAAAAGAGCCAGATGCGAACGCAACATGTGCAAATAAAAAACAATGGCTGTTGGGCGTCCTAAAGTAATAAAAATTCGGACTCGAAGTGACCAAATGGAGGCGCGGTCCTTTTGGACGCCTGTCGCGGATGTTGCGGGCGGAATAATATGATGGTGATAGAAGTGGACTGTATATGCGGGTTTGGCACACTGCTGGAAAAGGAGGTGATTAGCTCTGAGCCGGTGCGGAGCGGAAATGAAAACAGCTCAAAGGGAAAACGCACGTACCTTTAACCAAACGGTGTGGCGGGTGTCTCTCATGGAAAGACGACAGCTCTTCGAGGCGTCAGCGTAGTCTCGAAGGCCGGCGGATGCGGGTGAGTGCGATGCGCGGAACGATCAAGGGATGACACGTGCGCGCGGCGGGAATGTCAAAATCACACTGGCCAGTAAGGCCGTTGCGGGTCCCTGTGCGTAGGGCGAGGAAAAAAAACAAAGGAATAGGATGCAAGCGTGCCAAAAAAAATATACAGGGATAATAATTTTACACAGATGGCGCCACCATATATATATTAAATTAAACTAAGCAATAATAAAACATATAGATTTTTATCTTCACAAATATTTATATTGTAATGTTTAATTAGTAGGTATAATAATGTAAAATTTGTCACTTTTCTCTCTTTATACAGGACAATATATAAAAATTTTTGATAATCAATATTCTTAAGGTTTAATCCCTTTGCATCTCTCTCGCTCGCACAATCCAACATTTTTAATGTTTTTTTCAAGTAGACTTTTGAGACATGTCAAAGTCAAAGTCAAAATATGTTTATTCACGTAAACCTTAAAAAATTACAGGCATTAATAAAACGTCATTAGTTGAATTATTTTGTATAATTCTACTCCTGCTAGTGAAAGACTAAGCAGCAAAGTGGTGCAATGAGTAAGCTGTTAGCAGAAGACCAGCTAATGTAGTTAACTTTCTAGGAAATATTACGGACATTTTTGTGCCTAAAAAATATATTTTTAGTGTACCTATGTAAAACATTTTTTTTTAGACAGGTTAGTTGAAATGTTATTGACATTTATTTATTTCTTATCATTATTACTGTAAGGTCTTTGGTATTATAATAGTATAATTTAGTATTAAGTATGACAATGTCAATTTACAGCTGCTATTTATTATTATTTCAATAAATAGATTACTTATAATACTGTTCCTGACCAGTAATTTTAAATCCATTACCAATTATTGAGTTGTTCAGATGATAATATGTTTTTGTTTCGATCACTTGTAAATATTATAATGTATACATTATGCAAATTATATAATTATTTATTCGAAGTAGATACAAAAATATTAAAATAAAATTGATTAAAAAACTAATTATAAATTCAAATTCAATTTTTTTATTTCCATTTGGTTCACAGGTAACACTCGGATATTGTCAATTTTTACAAATAAAATACAATATTATTTAAATTAATTAAAAATTAAATTATGGATGGACCGAAATAAGTAAGTGACATTGGTGCCATAAACAAGTACTGCAGCTTAACCTAAATTTGTGGCTTTATAAAGGCCGTGTTAACTTATTAAACTAACTAGTAAACTTAATAAAAAATAAAAAAAAAATACAATAACAATTTCGTGGTTGTATAGAGGCCGTGTCAACTTATAATCTAAAATAATTATAATATAATGTCTAATTATAATAAAATCAAATAAACTTAAATTAATTTCGTGGCTGTACAGTGGCCGAGTCAAATTAAAATTAAAATAAAACTAAAACTAAAATACCTATAAAATTAAAACTATTCTACAAAATAAACTAAGGGCTTACCACCAGGGAGGGTACCTAAAACGCTCGCCGCATTTCCTTGTTGAATTATAATGGAAATGTTCTGTTTTAGGTAGTTATGGCATTTGGGATCGCCACACTCTTGAAAAATTCGTTTACCCAGCTCTTTTATGAATTTGTGGGTATCAAGAGAATATACCCCCATTGTTTCAACCCCAAATGCCACAAAGTTATAATTTTGTTTAATACTATTATATTTGATGTGCTTTCTAAATTCGGCTGTATGAGCAGCTTTTTTGATGGAGAGAAAATGTGGCAAGCGGTAAAAAGGTATTAATGCAAATTATATAAAATGTAATAACCCTTTCAGCACGGACAATACCAAGAGTGCGTTATTACAAAAAAAAACTAGTTGTCACCAAATTCTGATTTGCCTGTACAAAACGGCCTCAATACGACTAGTTCGTACATCCATCTACCTACTTAGTCAAAAATTATTATTCTTATCTCTATTAAATTTAAAGTAGTAAAGACATACATACATATCTTCACGCCAGATCCCTTGCGGGGTAGGCAGAGACAATTGAGCGCCATTTGACACGATCACGACATACCTCTTTCGCTTCGTCGACATTCATTAACCTCTTCATACATGCCCTTTGGTTACGAAGACTTTTTAATGCACCTTCAGTCAGTGTTTTATTTATTTGATCGTGATATTTGAGTCTCGGTCTGCCAGGGCCTCTTTCACCCACAACTTTCGCATTATATATCTGGTTTGTCAATCTTTTATCGCTCATCCTTTCAACATGCCCGAACCATCGTAGCATGCCTTTCCTTATTTTTGTCCCTATGCTTTCCTTCATACCAACCCTTTTCCGTATTTCGACGTTACGTATGCGGTCCGCCAAAGTGACGCCACATATCCGCCGCAACGACCGCATTTCTACTGCATTAACTCTACTTTCATTCGTATTCTGACGTATCCACGTATCGCTTCCATACAAGTAGTAAAGAAAGTAAACAATACATGTTTTTATTTCCACTATGTTACCAAACGCACGATGGTGCGCTAGCACATTAGACGCACGAATGTGCGAGGGTCTTTATGGAATTCGCTAGGGGAGGATTTTTTTCACTATTTATATGACATACTTTTGACCTAAAATATCTCAAAGTTATCAATATCCAAAATATTTTTTATCGTGCTAGTATAGTATCATCACGACCGTTTTCCTTTCGGGGTGGTCAGAAACAACGCTTATAAATAAGCGGACTCACATTTAGCCAACTTTACTATAGGCCAATTATGACAAGTGGCAAGCTCGTCGATGTCTCCAGCGTACGAAACTCGAGTAATATCACAAATAAATTAAATGTATTTATTTACATCAATAAATATTTTTGTGTCCCGACCAGGAATCGAACCCGGTACCTCCGAGTCTAAATCCACGGACTTAACCACTAGGCTACGGAGGCAGTTGTCGTGCTAAAAGGGTTATAACTGTTATGACGTGTAAAGTGCTAAAAATATTGCCTATTTACTGAATAAATTATTTGATTTTTGATATTTTTTTTGTCATAAAATAGTAAGTTTGAAAAATCATTAAAAATATTAGAGAGTTCAGCGTGTGTAAGTAAGTATAACTTTTTTAAAAGATAATAAAATATTTAGTTTGAACTAAATTGTAATGTCATAGTTTTTGCGATAATACCGAACTGCCACCTTATATCAAAAATATATAGACACAAATTTTAATAATAATATTTCCTATCATTATAATGGTGTTTTTAAACTGTCTTTTATTGGTCTTTGTCGCCATTTTTTTGTCAAATGTGTATTACAAAATAAATAGTCTTTCGCGCCCTTTTTCACGGGTAGTTGGCATTAGTGTTTCCTAATCTTAGTCTTGTTCTTGCTGATCACAAGGCCACTGATATAAATAAATATTTCCAGACAGGTCACACAGCGCCATCTAGTTTCCGTGGTAAGCTACGAGGCTTGTGTTACGGAAACTAGATGGTTGATAAACTACATATTATACTTTTTTTTTGTAAATGTATACATATTATACATAAACACCCAGACCGAGACAAATTATACAATGTACAACTTGTACATCGAACCGACGACCTCCCGAGTTCACAGCAACGTTTGTTACCACTAGACCACGGAGGCGGTCAAGCATATGTTAGCAAGACCAATAAGACTAACCCTAGTGTTACTATTTGTCGCCATTTTTTGACAATTACCAACCAACCAACATCTGGGTCGATAATTTTTGAAAAAAAAAAAAAATTTCTTTTATTTTTTTTGGCAACTTTGTACAGATCGTCACATATTCTTAAGTCAGTGTCATCTCACCTTATTGATTGTCAACCCGCGTATCCATATTCAACCATATTGCTGGGATTTTTTTTTTCAATAAATAAAAATAAAAAAAACATTATTTTTTTGGATTATTTATGAAAGTTGGTGATTTATAGCACATTTAAATTGTGTTTTGATGACTATATCCGTATATTATTTTTCTTGCTATCTAGTATTTATTTATTTAAAACTTTATTGCACTATGTACAAATGGCGGGCTTAACCTTTGAGACAATACAGAACATTACAGCCATGAGGCTAGGTGCAAACGATTGTCAGAAACGTTGCCAAATAAATTAATTTAAACTTACAACAGATATTAAAATATGTACACAATAATACATATACTACACACTATATTTTTCGATTACAGCCGACCGATCTTTATCGATAACAAACACAAAACAATTCTGTACTACTAATATTATATTACCTACAAGCTGACATTGGTGAATCACTTCACGGTGGCACTGTTTGACAAAATTAATGCATCATGTTGCGAGTCCGACAACAAGAAACAACAAAACAAAAAATGTGTAATGTATTGTGAAAGATTATTTCGTGTTTGAGCGTTTGTATGCAATAATAATAATAATTATTATTATTATGTAATGTGTATTCTTAAAAAATCTCGGTATTTAACCAGTTAACCTAATGACGTTCACGGGCCTCGGCCAAGTAAGCATCATGCTTCTTTAACTCCATACTTTCTGACTATACGGCAAGTATTAAGGATTATAGCTTTTTGCAATTGTCTGTATGTGTGCTGGTCTACGTCAATAGTTTTGAGGCTGTCATGTAATGTTTTGGGTATTACTCCGGTCGTAGATACGAATGGATACAGTTGTTACTTTTCTAATTTGAGTTGGGATTTAAGCTCTATTGCAAGGTCACTGTATTTAGTATTTTTTTCTGTATGTGTAGTTATTAGATTATGAGTTATGTAAGAGATATATCATCCAAAGGACCTGATTAAAATTCATAATAAAATTTCTGAGAAATTGTGGATTGCATCCTTCTTGCGTGACTGCGTTATCCAAGCCTTAAATTCATTTGCAAGCTGTCAAATCTCGTCGAATTTATTACAATCGCGTGAATTTCTTACAGTTTTTAGCAACAAAATGGCGGCAAGACTATTTTCTAAGTAGTAAATTGTTAATCAAAGACTGCGGCTTCAATATATAAAAAAAAAATCATTTTTTTTTATTATTATGAACTTTGAATTTTTAGGGTAGATCTTGTGATAGATTTTTTCAATAGGCTGACGATTTCTCTGCCTCTATTCAAAAGTGATAAAATACATTTGTTTCCCGTTTCAAAGGATTTTTAGCGAAACGTTTATTAATCGCGTGTTTATTTAAGTCTCCATTTTTGTAAGATATTTAAATTTTCTTATTAAAAGTACTGGATTTTCTGGAAATAGTAACTTATTGCTTCATGATTATTCTCGAATTGCCCAGTCAAGCCGGCATAGTGTTAGGGACTGATGTCAGTTATGAATGTCTGATTCCAGTTGCTAACATTTATAGACATCACGCGACAATTTTGGCGCAAGAATTTTTGGCAGACTTAATGCTTGTAGCCATTTTTATTTATTATTTCAATTCGTAAAGTTTATATAAATTACTTTCCTAATTTATTAGGGACTGATGCCAGTCATGAGTGTCTGATTCACCAGGTTGGCGCAAGGTCACATGTCGTGCTAGAATAATAATAAACAAAAAACATTTTGGCTAGTATATACTTTTTATCACAAATTCAGAATACGTATGATAAATTCATAAATAAAATAAATAACTAAATTAATATTATTGGAGACTTATATTAACACATATAATATAAATTTATATATTTTTAAGCAAAGAAATGGAATTTTAACATATATGTATTAAAAGTAGATTAGCGATTTTTTTATTTATTATTGTTAAGAGTTATTCCATCACTAAAAGGTAGAAATTTAAATAATTTAAGTAATTTATAACATACAGCATCGACCCAATTAGGAATGCGTGCATAAGTCTTTAAATTATAATATTAAGTCTTGATTCGACCAAACATATTTCGACCATATTTTTTTTTAATAAAAACCTTTAATGTGGGTAGATTTACTTTTAGCGAGATTCCAGCGTCAAATTCACATACAAAAGGCTTTAAGGTTTCTACCATCATATTCGTACACCTTTGTATTTTTTTATGATAATTTATGATATTATATAATACGCAAATTATAAAGTAATTAAATGTAAATAACATTTTTGTAAAATGGCTAACTTAACACGGCGGTATAAGAGAAAAGAGAATAAAGGACGGCACATTATCGGTATCTGCGTCCACGAGCTGTGGAAAGCGAACAAGTAGAATTGTCAGTAAAATAGGTTTGGTCGAATTCGACTTAAGTAAAGCCCATGCGCGTAGAAAGTATTGTGATAAATAGGTTTTAGTTTAAGTTCCTAAAACTCGAAGGATTTATTACATTCTTGTCGTAATCATTTCTTTACCATATGGCATATAAAACGTAGAGATATTCAGAGACGTTTCTCTAGTTATTTTGGTCGAAACCATGGTCTACATTGTTTCTCCTTGTTGCAATCTTTCGCACAATCCAATATGTTCAAATCGGAGTGTACTTTTAAAAATTAAAAAATAAAATAAAATGAAAAATCGTTCATTGACCCAATTAACTTAAATCTATTACATTTTTAAATGTTTAATGACCTGCACTGGTGGCAACCGTGCTGCAGGTCGTAGCATACCATTTTGTTTGTCCAACAACAATAATCAGGGTCGGCCAGGCTAGGATGATGAATGGCCCATTGGCCTGGGTTGAGGATTTTTAATAATATGAAAAAAAAAATAGTAAAGTATCATCACGACCGTTTTCCTTTCGGGGTGGTTAGAAACCGCGCTTATAAATAAGCGATTCACATTTAGCCAACTTAACTATAGGCCAATCATGACAAGTGGCAAGCTCGTCGATGTCTCCAGCGCACCAAACTCGAGAAATATCACAATAATTTTTTTTTAAATATTATTTGGTCTAGCGGTTAATTCCATGGATTTAGACTCGAAGGTACCGGGTTCGATTTCTGGGCGGGACACAATAATATTTATTAATTAAAATACATCAATTTAATTTATTTGTGATGTTTCTCGAGTTTGGTACGCTGGAGACATCGACGAGCTTGCCACGATTGGCCTATAGTAAAGTTGGCTAAATGTGAATCCGCTTTATAAGCGTGGTTTCTGACCACCCCTAAAGGGAAACGGTCGTGATGATACTGAGTCCTGTAAAATAATCAGGTTAAAGTTATTCCTAAAACATGACTTTGCTTAAAGTACCTGCTTTTTACAATGGAGATTGTTAATGTAGGCGGTGATAAGACCGCGTAATCAACAATGGCGGATGTACAAAAATTGCAAATTAGTAAATAACAAGTAAAAAAAACGTTAATAAAGCGCAGTAACTAGCGAATTTACGATTTAGAGAAATTGTCGATTAAAGATTTCAAAAATAATAATGGTTAAAATAAATAATCAATGGTTTTATAATTATTTATTAGTTAAAATTAACACTGTTAAGTCGAACTACTCTCAAAGCGAAATTAAGTAAAACTACGATCAAGAATTCAACTAGATTAATGGTTACATACAAAATTACCACAAGAAACTGACAAACGGACCTCTACGTACATGCCATCTCTTTCTCTCAATAATATACGACAAACAAAGCGATCGGTCAGAAATAAAAAACAAATGCTATTAAATATTTATTAGAAAATCAACTTAATTAATTTAACCATAAGTTTTAAATTGCCTCAACAAGAAAATGAGAGTTACAATATATTCCTTCTTATTAGTGTTACGGCTGTTTTTTTTTGCAGTTTTTAAACGCACACTGTGGTGTTTTAACACGTCCTTACGTTCACTGTAGTTAAAACGTACTGTCGGAAATATCACCACACGGTTGTTTTGTGCTGATATGTCTTACGGCGTTTTCAGAGCCGTAATCCATAATCTAGTTGATTCGTGATCGATGCAGCGACATGTCAAACTGTGTTTATAGCCTATAGATGTAAGTCTATGCTAAAGTTTTTTTATAGTGACTTCGAATGGTCTTACGTAAGACTAATATGTGATTCTATTGATAGAAACAAACAACTTTTCCTAAGAAACCATAAGTCGGGAATGACAATTTTTTTTTGGCTTCTGCATACAAATTGGCTATTTAAAAATTATCAATTTGTATGGAGAATCCATTTTTTTGTCATTTCCGACTTATGGTTTTTCAAAGTGGACGATAACGTCCTCTATCCCTGTTACTTAGTCGCAAACGTTATTAGTGGATTTTGCGTTAAAGCTTGCGTTATAATTACAAAATATTATTCAATTCTCAACTCTATAAGCGCTCGACCTTGATAGAGGCCGTGCAAATATCAACTTTAATAGCGTGATATATATATGGTTAACGGATTCCATTATATAACGTTTGCGCTGAAGTAACAGAATAGGTCAGCTGGACGCCTAGAGATGGGCGGTAAGGGGCCCAGAAAAAATGCGAGACGTTGGCATGGTTTAGGGGGGGTCGTTCAAACTAGGCAGTAGACGAAAAAAGTTTGAGAATCTCTGTTAACGTAAGACCATGTAAAGTCACATGGTATAATATAATTTGATTAAATTCATAGAAATGTTAACTTTTATAAAGTTGGTGAATCGATGACGGGTAGTTATTGAACATTATTGTATTAATATAGATTTTATTGTTTTCCTAATTGTATTGTGCATGTATTAAATTATCTTTACGAATTAAATAGTTTTGTGTTTTATTTATACCTTATGAAGACAAATTTCTAAGCATTCCATGGATTCACCGTGCGGGTGCCGGGCCCATCGTGTGTGGGTAAGAGATGAGAAGAATGGTGTCTCGGGCTTGCGACCGACAATAGGCTGGTTTAAGAAAAGTTGGCCTCCCTTTTTTATTTTATTGCGCGATAATACGCTTACCATCCAATCCACCATTATACTCCTTTCCCTACCCAACCAAATACATGATTGGCTTCTCCACTCAATTATTCCTTCCAGCAGCCCTATTCTGTTACTTAAGCGCAAACGTTATATAATGGAATCCGTTAACTATATATATATCACGCTATTAAAGTTGATATTTGCACGGAGAATTGAATAATATTTTGTAATTATGACGCAATTTGACGTAAATAACGAAATCCACTAATAACATTTGCGACTAAGTAATACAATAGGGCTACAGCTGTCCAATGCACAGATTATATGGGATATAGACGACAGTGTTCATAGGTATCTTTTTGACCGTAGTGTCAGTTCAAAATTTGATACAGACGTTTGTTATTTTTTTTTATACAATTTTCCTGTTATTGAAAGGCCATACCAGCCAATATGTCTTTTTTTTTAATGAATAGGCGAAGAATCGTTCCAGTCCAGTCATTGTCTTGGGTGTACCCAAAAGGAACAGCATAAGAAATTCAAACTTCTCATTGGATTTTTTTTACTTTTTATATTTTTATGATTGGTTATCTAGAAATCGGTAAAGATTGCGATAACGGGAAAATTGTACAAATATATATATATATATTAACGTCTGTTTTTAATTAGGAACTGATACTGCTGTCAAAAATATACCTATGAACACTGTTATCTATATCCAATATATTCTGTGCGTTTGACAGCTGGAAGAAATAATTGAGTGGAGGAGCCGTTGCGAAAACGTTTAAGATTACGGGTGAATTGTAAACGATCCAAACAATGGTTACAATTTTAAATAATTCCGGTAAGGTAAGATTTTTTTTTCCTGGCAACATTGAAGATTGTGTTCCCGTATTCTAAATATTCTTTTGTCAGAATTACTACTCGCTCTAGCACTTTTGACTTACATAAGTCTGTCTCTTTCATATTATGAATATATTACCAATTCACATAGGGTCAATGTCATTAATTCAATGGGATGTATCACTATATTTTTATTACTATAGATGGCGCATGATAGATGGTACCTAATATAACTGTCAGTTGCATAGAAAACTTGTAGTTTTATTACGAAATGTATTATTTTCTGAATATTATGCAGAAGTGAGCAGCTTTAAAGTGTACAAATCGAGATTTCCAAGCGAAAGCAAAGATATGGTGATCTCAAAATTGCCGTTCTATTAATTCAACCTTTTTTAATTATAAAGACGGTGTTCGCCTACTTAATTCGTCTTTTAAGGTAGGTAACGTAAGGTTAAAATACATTTTTCTGTTATAAAAAAGTAAAACTACAAATAAATTTAAAAAATGATCCGTCATAGGTGTAAACAAGGTACCAGTGCCGCTAGCGACATCTACAAAAAGCTTTGCCTGATACACCCCATTGGTTAATTTCCTGCCTATGTATCGTATGGTAAACTAGTACCTATAATAGATATGTATGGCACTTGTGTGCTTAAACACCAGTGTGCTTAGTGTAAAATGCAAGTTTCGGAAAACGTAACTGCTGTAGTTACGTTTTTTTATTTTACATTGCGTGTAATTGCAAGTTTGGCTATAATAACAGGCAATGAACATCGAAAATTCAGTAGAAAAACTCTACTGCTATAGTTGCGTTTACGAAACTTCACTGTCACACTAGGCATACTGGCTACGCTAGTTAGTGTTGGTGTTAGAATAGGTGGTTTTGGTCTTGTGCAAGAGTCCCGCAAGACTTCTGCAAGACTCTTACTCTGACTCAATATTCATTTTATTTTCCAATTGGACTAAGGAAATCTCTCTCCGTAATGTCTTTAGTACCAAACTTAAGTAATATCACAAATAAATTAAATAATTTATTGTGCCCCGACCAGGAATCAAACTCTGTACCTCCAAGTCCAAATCCACGGAATTAACCGCTAGACCTCGGAGGCATTAGGTATAAGAAGGATTTAGGTATACTAAAATTAAATTATTTGCAAACGAGCTCTTCCAAGTTCCAAATACCTAGTTATTTTTTTTCCTTAGGAATAAAAAAAATATTAATTACGGACATGAAACAATTAAAATTTATTGAAAACAAAAACCTAACCCCAAAAAGAGTAAACACTTTAGCAAAATTTGGAAAAAATATCTATGCAAGAGTCTTGCGAGACTCTTGCACAAGACCAAGACTAGGGTAGTCTTGGTCTTGGTCTTGCAACCATATCAGTAGTCTTGTTTTTGGTCTTGGTCTTGCAAAAAAGCAGCACCAAGACCAAGATTGTGCAACACTAACGTTAGTGTTTGGGTGAACAAGAGTTTATTGCATGAGTATCCAATCATTTCCCAACTGTTTAGGTACCTACTATACTCATTGTGTGCACGTCGAACACAGCCATAACCGACAATCCACTGTCATAGACGAATTATTTCTGAGACGATTGTTCAAACTTTTACAGCCACGAATTAATATTTATGGACATAAATATCATTCTTTTTAGATTGTAAGCTGACATGGCCTTTTTACAGCCACGAATTTATATTTATATTTATGGACATAATTATTATTAGATTGTACGCTGACATGGCCTTTTTACAGCCACGAATTTAATATTAAGTATCTAGCTGTAAGTAAGAACAAATTCCTATGGCAACAATGTTTTAGTTATAATTATTGTATTGATGTTGGGTTCGGTCCAGCCATGGTCAATGGTAATAATTTTTATTTGTTTTTTTTATTTTTTATTTATTGGCTTGTATGTATTGACAATATCCAAGTGTTACGTGCTAACCATACGGAAATAAATTATTTTGATTTGATTTGATTCTCATACCGTTTGGCTTCTTTTCCCATCTTGTTTCTATATTTTCTTTGGGCCTTACGTAATACGTAGTATCTCGTAGCAATACAACTGCGTAGTTTCAGAAAAATATGTCTTAATAAAGATTATAAATAACCAGATAGTCTGGCAAACAAGGGAATAATAATCCTATAAGAAGATAGAAATAATGTCATCGCACAATTATTTACCAAAGTTAATGTAACTTGCGGAGAGTTATAGCTCTTTAGCTAAAGGATTTAGCAGTCCTATTCTTACTTAGTCGCAAACGTTATAAGTGGATTTCGATATTTATGTCAGAGATTGCAAAATAATTATTTAATTCTCAACTCTATAAGCGCTCGACCTTGACAGCGTCCGTAAAATATATTAATATACTATGTTTTATTATACAAAAATAATAAGATATATACTTACTTTATATTATTTAGTATATATATATATTGACATATAATACTTAGGCTTAGTTTTAATTTTAGTTCATAAGTGACAACGCCCATTTACAGCTGCTATAATTATATTTGACATTAAAATTATTGAATAATTATTATACATCATTATTATTATTTGACATAAGACAATGTTTTTGATAAGTACAACGCCCCTTTACAGCTGCATCCAACCTTAGTTTATATAATCAATATACGACTATATAGTAGCAGACTGTTCCTTGCTTTCTCGTATCCGGCTATTTTTCTGTGTCATTGTATTAATTACATTGCATATGACAAAAGTGTAAACCTTGACAAATCCAAGTGTTCCCAGAAACAAGGTTCCTACGGATAATTAATAAACAATAAATATCAACTTTAATAGCGTATATACGGATTCCATTATATAACGTTTGCGCTTAAGTAACAGAATTTTTAATGATTCCTTTACAGTAGCTGCAGCTCGCCAGTGGAAAAGACTTCCTTTAATTATCAGACAAGCTTCATCTCTTAAAATATTTAAAGATAAGTTATACAAATACTTCACACACAGAATAATTCGCCATTACTCACTTATTATATAGACTAATTATTTCTGAGACGATTGTTCTAACTTTTACAGCCACGAATTAATATTTATGGACATAAATATAATTCTTTTTAGATTGTAAGCTGACATGGCCTTTTTACAGCCACGAATTTAATATTAAGTATCTAGCTGTAAGTAAGAACAAATTCCTCGTTTATGGCAACAATGGTTTAGTTATAATTATTGTATTGATGTTGGGTTCGGTCCAGCTATGGTCAATGGTAATAATTTTTATTTGTTTTTATTTTTTTTATTTATTGGCTTGTATGTATTGACAATATCTATATATAATACATATAGTTTGGGGTCGAGACGATGGGCCCATGGGGACGATGGGGGAGTTGTCAAAGCGGCTGACAGAAAGGTCTGGAGACAGGAAGGCTGGCAATTATTTTTGCCAACGTATTAGCCTCGCTATACAGAGGGGAAATGTTGCCAGTTTCCTTGGGACTATCTCGGATGAGACGTCTCTAGAGGACATTTTTTATTTATAGGTTAGTTTATTTTTAATTTTATTATTTAGGTAGTTTTTAATTTATATTTAATGTACTTGTAATGTTATTAACTTTGAATAAATATTTAATAGTTAAAATATATATATATATATATAGATATATATGTATTTTATATTTAGGTATATATATATGTTTACGTATGACATGTATTTAGGTTTAATTTATTTATTGCACGTTATACAAAAGTTAGTGACAGATATTACCTACAAAGAAAATATTACAATTACTTATCTTTAAAATTAAACTGACGTGTCGGCGTATCGCTTATGCATTTACCCATTTTCTCTGTGTTTTTTTGTGACAGTAAACGCAAGGCTTTTGGAAACTGAGAGGGCTGGGTTCGAACGTTAAAACGAAATCTTCAATTGTATCGATTAAAATTAAAGTAGCGTCGATTGTACCAGCTGACGGCTAACCTTCAAAATAAAACTGACATTCGCGACGCCATTCAAATTTAATCGTTGCATTTACATCGACTACGTTTTAGTGCAACTCAGCCTTAAAATATATTTGTCATACTAACATTTGGTAAATAACATTAGATATTTATGTTACCCGGAGAGCAGATAACCCGATGATGTGTAATTTGGTGTGACAAGGGCGTCCTGTCCGAAAGGTAAGTCGTAAAATATTTACGACATCGTCAATTGTCGGCCGTAACGATACGGCACGTGTATACCTTCAAATTGATATGTTTTCTACCAGCACGAGTAAAGACCGATGGCTGAAAAAGATGTCATAGGCCACTTCCATCTCGTTCGCTTCCTAGACGGGGGGCCCAAGGCTCCCAAACTTGCCACAAGAGACCCATCCTAAACGGTTCCCTCACCTGTCAACACACCAAGACAGGGAAAAACAAGTCACCGGCGCGGCTCGTCGTAGCAAAAGTCACTGCAAGCCGTACGGCGACAAGACCCCGCGGCTAATCGCAGGCTCCGCGTGCTAAGAAAGTCAGTCGGCACACCGCTTCGTTTCGCCTCAGGCGATATCTAGGGAAGATTCTAACTCGGAAGATATCTAGGATTGTTACTAATAGGGACCTTCTTAACAAGCTGCTTCTTAGCTCTGATCCCTTAATATCAGGGCTCAGAAAGCTGCCTAAGGACAAGAAGGCACTTCTACATCTACAGCTATTTTAGAATTATATTATTTTAATTTACGTTAAAGTATTTAGAATAATAAATATTTTTTTCCATTGTTGTTCTTGTATATATATTTAGAGATGTTTATTTAGTACCTTGATTTGATTTTTAAATAGTATATTAAAGGGAAATAATGTAAAAAAATATACCTGTGTGTAAAACTTTTTAGGATAATTAGTTATTTTTTTGTATTAAATATAGTTAATTTAATTTAATATAGCATGCCATCCCCAGCAAAAAATTAGGTACATTGTTGGACAATAACACACTTAGGATCGCCATGTCCCTCCGCTTAGGGGAGAGGATATGCGTTCCCCATATTTGTTCCTGTGGCAGCAACGTTGATCAGCTTGGCCACCACGGCCTGCCTTGTCTCAAAAGTGCCGGTCGTCGTTTCCGCCACGGTTCTGTTAACAATGTGATCCATCGGGCTTTGGTTACTGCCGGAATCCCATCGGTTCTCGAGCCGTCTGGGATCTCTCGCAGTGACGGTAAAAGACCCGATGGATTGACCTTGGTGCCTTGGTCGATGGGACGAGCATTGGTGTGGGACGCTACTTGCCGGGGCTGCAGCGGACTTGGCTGAAAAGGCCAAAAGTCGCAAATACGAGTCGATTAGCAACGACTACGTGTTTGTGCCTTTTGGTCTTGAGACAATGGGTCCGTGGGGGCCAAGTGCAAAGAAGTTATTTAAAGAGTTGTCTAAGCGCCTGGTTAATGCTGTATGTGACAAGAGGGCTGGCAGTTTTCTCGCGCAGCAAATCTGCATTGCTGTGCAGCGGGGGAATGCTGCAAGTGTTCTTGGCACACTGCCACAGGAACAAATCATGGGTGAGTATTTTTATTTATAATTAGTTTTCTAATTTAGTTTTAATTTTTATTTTAGAATTTAATTATTTTATATTGTTTGTATATTACTTGGAATAAATAGTTAAGATTAATATAGTTTATTTTATTTTGAAAATATTCACACCCTTAAAATAGTGTTTTTCATTAATAAATATTTATTTAACATATATAAGTTAGTTAAACCAAAATTTTTTGATATTTTGTTTTTTTTCGCACCTTAGTATGGACGGGGAACCACAGTGCACCGGCTTGAAAATAAGTAGATTCAGTTTTGGTCGAATTGGTAAAAAATATAGCTGCAAGCGTACACTGGTACAGTGTACCTACACGTAAAGAAAATAAAATAAGTTTGGTGAATAGCATGGAAATGTCGAAGAATAATTGAAATTCCTACACGAGAACGTTGAGTTATGGAATTCGTTTAGCTATGCAATACCGCGTCTTCGGGAATAAGATTTTGTGTTTAGAAAATAGATTGAAATGCAAAACATTGCATTAAATTCTGTATTTATTCTATTAATGTTTTTAGTAGGTGCATATTTACCTTAATATTTTATCCATTATTTTTTAGCTGTAACCACTAGATTAGTTATTTAAAAACAAACTTATGTTGGACACACTACTGTCAACGACAATGGGCTACTTAACAATTTAAAAAAATGCGTTTCAAATTGTTTATATTTACTTACGGATTTCTGGAAAAAATATTTAGATTCTTTATGGGGTCTAAATCACATTAAAATCTACTTTAAAATTTTCGCTCCGAAACGTTGCAGTTGTAAATTGCTGCCGGTTGACGTCACGTAATAGTAAATAAACAACCAATTTATAATCATCATCATCATCATCATTACAGCCCCTAGAACACAGCGTCCTAGACCTCCACTGCTGGAGACGGGCCTTCCAGAACATATGTCTGGAGAATTTGGCCTACACTCGCCACGCTGGCCAGACGGCTTGGCGAGGAAATTATGTCAATTTTTAATGACAATTTATTAACGATTCCACAAGTTGGTATTAGTGGAAACGGGACCGACGGCTTAACGTGCTCTCCGAGGCACGGGAACGGTGGTGTTGTTAATCTATGACAAATGTACGTAAGAAAAGTGCATTTCTCATTGGTACATGCCGGGTGGGTTTGAACCGACCTTTGTAGGATTCAAGGAACGCGTTCATACAACCGAGCCACCACCGTAACCCTATAGGTTATAGGATTTAAAAAACACACTTACACAGTACCTTAGACTATAATTATATTTTATTATTATATTTGTTTTTGCGGTGATAATGCAGACGAACTAGGCCGCCATGCCTTATGCTGCCAAAAAAGTGCCGGCAGAATCTCAAGACATCATGCTATTAATGACATCCTGTCAAGGGCGCTTACAACTGCTAACATCCCCTGCATCCTCGAACCATCGGGGATAGTTAGAAATGATGGTAGGCATCCAGGCGGGATGTCATTAATTCCATATACTAGAGGCCGCGCACTGGTTTGGGATGCCACATGTGTTGACACACTCTGTCAGTCACATGTGACATCCAGCCATAAGAAACCTGGTGCCGCTGCAGAATCAGCCGCACGCCTTAAGCGCAACAAGTACGCGGAGATCATCATCAATCACCATTTCATTCCATTTGCAGTTGAAACGATGGGCCCGTGGTCCGAGGAGGCTCTTGTGTTCTCCCGCGAGCTTGGTAAGAAACTCCACTTGGCGACGGGTGACCCTTTGAGTAGAGAATATCTTGTTCAAAGGGTCAGCCTCGCTGTTCAGCGGGGGAATGCAGCGAGTGTCCTCGGCACACTACGCCCATCGAATAGTCGTAATTTTATTTATAAATTTTTAGTTTTTATAATTTAGTTCTTAATTTATTTTATTTTTTAATCTTTGTACTTTACTCCGAATAAATTCCATAAATATAACAAACTTATTAAAGCCCGGAGGAGGACCTACAGAACAGCCTACCAAACGTTATGCCACAAACTTATTTATTCAACATCCACGCTGTAGTTTACAGAGAATTTTGTGGTATTTTGGGACAATTAGCAAGATCGTAGTTTAAGAATAGATTAAAGGTACTAACTATTTGAGTTAGGAACCACATCTTAGACTGTTGTTTGTCTCTACTTTGGCAACACTATTTCACTAAGGTACTTTACAAAGTTTAGGCGTCTAATTGAATCATGACTTGCAAAAACGTCACAAGTGCCATTAATTTAATTTCTACATTTACCTTTTTTGGTGTTCTCTTAAGAGAGAGAGGATAAATTTCTAAGCATTCCATGGAGGGTCCATCGTGTGTGGGTAAGAGATGAGAAGAATGGTGTCTCGGGCTTGCGATAATACGCTCACCATCCACCATTCTATTTCTCTTGACGGCAGACCTGCTTAGGCCCAATTCTTTCAGTAAGTGATGCTAAGATTTTGCTGGAACTCCTCTCGCACCAACTTCCACTGCGTAAAGCTGAGTCTTGAACCCGTTCCTGATCATTTCTTCTGTGAGATCATAATATTTATTCGACTTCATGTTGTGGTCTTTTGGAATATTTCCCACGGAACGGTAAGTTTAATAAGGATAACTTTTTCAAGTTCCGAGAAAACACTTAGATGTCTGGTCTATAGGCTGATACAGCTAGTTCATCTGGTATCCTATAATGGTGTTTAAATGTATCCATGAGAATTTTCCAGTCTGATGCGGCGCCAAGGATCGAGATGGGCTTGCATATTTATATGTAATTGACGTTTTATATGGAAAAAATAAAACTAAAAAAAATATATACTTAATGAAAATATATATTTAATCAATCGAAGTATGTTCCATTATTATCTATGGACTTTCGCCATTTTATTTTGACGCGCTGTATGACACGTATCAACATAATTACATTTCGACAGGAATTTTAATAAAATACAACACCATTAATTCGTTACTGGATCGATCCATAAAATCGTATCTATACAATAGGATCGATACTTCGCTTCGTGTACAATATAATAATGAAAGAAAAGAAAGAAAGAAAGAAATATATTTATTTGTCGCCAAACCATAGCAGAACATAAACAAATAAAAAAAATAAACATAAATAAAATAGGAAAAAGATTATGCGAAAAATACTTAGCCTACCAGCACATATATAGCGACAAAAAGGCGATCAGCTCGGCGTCCGCTACAGCCTATAGATAGGCCATAGCGCCAATTTCCAGCCGCAGCCGCTTACGGATGGAAAGCATGTCACGGACACAGATGTACTAAATACAACCCATTTAATACATACACATATATTGCATGAATCCACACAAAATATACACACATAATGCATTCTAAAGTTGCCCTGGAGGTGTAGTGCGTCTGGCATGTTTGCTGAGAACAGAATCGCGAATTTTTTGCCATACAGAGACAGGCAACATAAGAACATAAAAGATAGCAACAGAGTAGAAGCAATTAAAATTATACCCGCCACCAGAATATTTCTCACTGTGAACAATAGTGCATTGTGCTTGAATGCATTAAAACTGTTAGGCAGTTCCGAAGCAAACTACCCACACTTTGCGAGCTAAACCGAAAGTACCAGCTTCTTGATTTTGGCTTTGAAGGCGGCGCGGGAGTTACTGAATATATCCACGTCCGATACACGCCTGTTGTACGTGTCGCACACCCGTCGTACAGGTGCGCGCATGCCAGATACAATCAGATAACGACATAATTATAGCTATTTTTGACATAAGGTCGTTTGACCATGTAGAAGTAAAATTAGACTAAAATTAGAACTATTGTTATAAATTAATTATGGATCCCGGATCGAACTTCCCTACTAAAAGCAAGTACCTACATCTACGTACAACATACAGTGCCAAAGCCACCGCGGTTAGCAGTCAATTTGCACAATGCACACGCGTGCTAATATGCAATTAATTAACAAACTAATATCTGCTAGAGTGAAAGCCCGTGCGGTTTTGTCGCTCCGTTTCAGGGATATCAATTAAAACAAAATACACATTAATTAATTATTAACAAGTAGGTAACATTAAGCCACAGCTTTATTATCATTTATTACAATTTTTTATTTAGTTGACACGGCCTATTTACAGCCACGATCTTATATTAAGTTACAATTACCTTGCTTATGACAATAATGCTATTATAACACATAAATCTGAATTATTACCTGTTACGGTCCAACCATGATTACCTAACTTATGTTTGTTTATTTTTTTTAATGTTATTTATATTATTTTAACTGCCTCCGTGGTCTAGCGGTTAAGTCTTTGGATTTAGACTCCGAGGTACCGGGTTCGATTTCTGGTCGGGACACAAAAATATTTATATATATTAAATAAATACATTTAATTAATATTTGCCACTTGTCATGATTGGCCTATAGTAAAGTTGGCTAAATGTGAATCCGCTTATTTATAAGCGTGGTTTCTGACCACCCCGAAAGGGAAACGGTCGTGATGATACTTTACTTTTTACTTATATTATTTTACTGCTGACAATATCCAAGTTGTTACAAGATAACCAAAGAAAATAAATGATTTGATTTGATTATTTTAAGGCACTCAATCATTTATTAAAACTAGAAAGCAAGAAAATACACGGTAAAAAAAATATAAATATATAAAATAATAGTTTCGTTATGGGTTTTTGAAATAACAAAACGTAACCGTTATCCGTTTTCAAACAACGTTGTATAACCTATCTAGAAGTAAAGTAAAGTATCATCACAACCGTTTCCCTTTCGGGGTGGTCAGAAACCGGGCTTATAAAACTCTTAATATTTCGTTATCTAGCTTATATATACTAAACATAAGGATGATTATTCTATGAAACTAAACGTAAGGTCACTTCTGTGCAACTTTCTTACCCGCACTCGGGCGAATGTCCAGTGCCCTATTTCATTCCTACGCAACGAAATGCTTCGCAGTCTGTCCGTTACGAGTTTGCTACCAAGCTAATTTGAGTAGTGTTACAAAAAGTAGAACCGCCAAAAAAACGAACAATCGTTGTGAATATCAGTAGATAGTTATGTATAGAGCCCGCAACCAATTAATTTGCGAAAATTTATAAATATTTTAAATTTTGTTACTAGTTTACCATACGATACATAGGCAGGTACTAAAAGTCACACAATACATATTTTTAATACGGAATAAGTTGAGGTGGCTACCAATTCGTTGTCGCAGGAACCTTAGAATCCTCAGCTTACTCTTTTCTATACTCAACGAGCCTGCGACACCGAAATACCTTAAGGACAAATTTGCCTATCTCTCGTCACTTCATGAAAGATCCCTCCGTTCGTCCCACAATTCTGTTCTATCTATTCCTTCTCATCACTCTAGTTTTCAGGCTAACTCATTCGCAGTAGTGGCAGCAAATTTGTGGAACGACTTGCTAGTTGAAATTCGCCAAGCTCCCAACAAAACACTATTTAAAAAGATGGTTTACTCTCATTTCTTAAAGAGCTCCTTATAGCGTGTGTAAGTAAATGTTGTATGTAGTGTATATCTATGTGTGTATATAGTTTGTAGTATATGTATTTTTATTTAATATTTGAATGTATGTGTATTTGTAGTTATATATATATTGTATATATAAGAACGATTTAATTTATTATGTAAATGTTTCATATAGCCAGTTGCACCTACCTTTCAACGTTAATGCTCTGTATTGTCCCAAAGGTTGGCTGCTAGAGAATGCTTAGCGGCATTAAGCCCGCCTCTTGTACATAGTGCAATAAAGTTTTAAATAAAATAATAAATAAAATATTTTTTTTTTTACTAAGGTTGTACACGTATAGATCGCTTGTTGACAACAATGGCCGACATATTGAATGAATTGAACGAATCATGAAACATAATGAACTTATTGATTGAATTAATGAATGAATGAATATTCAGTTTAGTACCACGTACCGTCACTTACATTGTAGACCTAGCAACTATTTATTATTGCTCATTGTTAGTTATATTAATTTGACAACAAATTTTAAATTATTAAAATAATTTTACTATTGACTTAAATTAATTTAATACATTGACATAATAATAATATATATTTTTTTTTAAATACGAATATAATAGTAACTTTATATAGTTGTTATTAATGAATATATATGTTGAGGTGGGATGTTGTAGTTGAAGTAAAAGTCACAATACCAAGTTGAGAGATATTTATTGCCTACAAATAATTAAATATATATTGAAATAAACTCTGAACCGAGATAGTCGTAACCAGTGTGTCAGTGGTGGAGGTACTGTGTGACATAGATGCGGGATGCACGCCGTCTCTGTCACACTGCAAGGAACCATTTATTTTGCGGGTTAGAACACCTGTGACTTGTCAGCTACATATATATATATATATATATATATATATGTATGTATGCATGTATATAAATGTATATGTAATATTAGATTATAACATACATGTTTAATATTTTCATGCCGCTAGCGGTAGAATGCTTCGGAAATTATGCATAAGACCACATTATTATTTTGTACAGTATTCTGGAAAATAAAGATTTTTTGATTTTGATTTGATTTGACTTGATCCAAGTTTAAATCTGGTCTAAAAATAAAGATTTACATTTGTTGAATACACGAAGTAAAAATAAGCTATATGTACCAGGCTATAGACTACAAAAAACTAGGCGTTCATTCATGGGACAATGTGTACCAATCTATAATAAAATTCCTGAAGAAATATTAACAAAGCCAGCACACATCTTTAAAACTTACATAAAAAAAATCTTAATACAAATTATTCTTCTTAGTCGCTACACTCTTGGCAGAGTGGTCGTGGTCGCCATTGGAGTGCTAGTGGCACGCTTAACAAGCCGTCGCCACTCCTCTCGGACCTCGGCTTTCCTAGTGCACTCATGTAGGGGATGATCCATTGCAACCTTTACCTGATCGGTCCATCTCATCGGAGACCTACCACGCATCCTCTTGCCATCGACTTTCCCCTGGACTACCAAGCGCTCGATTGATGTTTCTCCACGCGGTAACACGTGTCCGAAGAAAGTGAGAATGCGTAATTGTACAGTCGAGGAAAGGCGCTGTCTGATCCCCAGTTCCTCCAGTATGGATTTGTTTGTTCGAAACTCCGTCCATGATATGCCCAGCATTCTCCGCCAACACCACATCTCTAGAGCATTAATTCGTTTTTTTTCTGTTTCGCGTAGGGTCCACGTCTCCGCAGCATACAGAAAAATAGGGAATACAAGAGCTCTAACCAGCCGGATACAAATTATACAGTTGATGAATATCATCAGGACAAAAAGGCTTGGTCATTTTAGTTGTATTACTATAATTTTATATACAAGTATATATATTTTATTTTGACATTTATATTTATATTTTTTTTTAGCTTATAAGTTTAGTATGTACACACATCAAAAAAGTCTAGGGATCAAGCATGTTTATGCGGATTTCTTGTGATTGAGATGTGGCTTTGTAATAAATTTATGATTTTATAAATTTATATGGATCCTTTTTGGTGCATTTCATAATTTAAAACAGGAACTGTCAATCAAATTCGAGTAAAAGATGAAAATCAGCTGTCAATATTTTCCCTATAAAAACATAAGACGCATTGAAGACATTATTAGTGCTACTGTTTCCCTACTACTGATTAAAACCAACGTTATTATGGAGCGGCGACGTCATTTAAGCAGGGAAGAAATGATCAGAGCCGTGGGAATGATAGAAGCTGGTTCCCGGCAACGTACTGTGGCTTTAGCTCTGAATACAAGTCAGAGTGTTATCAGTCGACTTTGGACACGTTACCGAACCACTGGTACCGTGGCTGAGCGCCATGGAGGACGGTATCGCTGCACCACACGGAGACAAGACCGATACATTCAAATCACAGCTCGAAGAACTCCAACAATAACCGCCATGATGTTAGCCGTGAGCCTTCATCGCTCTTCAGGGAACTTAATTAGCGACCAAACAGTCAGAAACCGCTTGCATGAAGTGAACCTTCATTCCCGAAGACCGCTACGGGTACCACCTATAGCAATGCACAATCGTAGGACTCGATATCAATGGGCTCTTGAACACAGAAATTGGACAGAAGAACAATGGCGTTTCGTGTGCTTTTCTGATGAGTCTCGTTTTGGTATGAGGCCGGATACAAGACGTATACGACACTGGAGAACCCCTGGACGCCAACAGCGATTAAAATCCTGCCAGGAAGTCCATCCTTATAGTGGTGGAACCATCATGGTATGGGCGGGTATTTCGATCGGCGGAAGAACTGAGTTGATTTGGATCAGAGGCAACCTCAACGCTCAAATTTATGCTGAGACGGTTGTATCAGACGTCATCGTTCCTCTACAAGTGCATATCGGTCCCTTATTTCAGTTAATGCATGATAATGCACGACCGCACACCGCAAGAGTTGTAAGACAGACTCTCGCCGCAGCTAACATCAATGTCCTGCCCTGGCCTGCTCAGTCGCCAGACTTGAACCCGATTGAGCATGCATGGGATATTCTTCAGAGAAGAGCTCTGCCGAATATGGAGGGTATCCAGTCGCAAGAAGACCTTTTTTTGTTGTTGCAACGAACATGGGCGGCCATTCCACAGCGTGATTTGGATGAACTCATTTTGAGTATGCCAAACCGATGTTCTTGTGTTGTTAGTGTTCGCGGTAGAAACACGGATTATTAATTGTTTAAGTTACCCAATAAAATTAAAAAAAAAACTGTTATTTCAGTCTTTTTTTCGAACTTTAATGTTAGTGGTTCAAATGTCAAAAATCCCTTTATTAGGAAAATGGCAATTTTTTTACTAATGCAAAGGTGACTTGGTTTATCGTTACTGTAGACAAACGAAAACATTTTATTTGATCAATCCTTAAAGAAAATTTTAATGAATATCAATCAGGAGAAAAGTTATTGCAAAAATATATGTTGATCCCTAGACACTTTTGATGTGTGTAGTATGACAATGTATATACAGCTGCAAAATACATTTATGACATTATATATACATTCAGAATGTATATAAAGTTGTTTGGTGGATTAATGTGTCTGTTTTGTCTTAATTTCTATTGTTAAAATAAATAATTGTTATTGTATTGATGTATTTGACGTGTAAAAGTGCCTAAAGTAGGCCTACTTACTGAATAAATTAATGAATGAATAATGAATAAACTTCGACATTATAATAGAGTCATAGAATTAACTACGCAGATTGTTAGTGAAATACAAAAATTTTAATTGCTAAGTTGTGGCAAAACTAAAGTACCTACTAGCTCGCATGTAGGTACAGTCAACGACATAACAGACCATACTCCTATTTCATTGTTTTACGAATTCATTTGACACTTAAAAACGCGTTTGCGTAATTAACGCTAATGTTTTTATCATAGAAATAGTAAAGTATCATCAAGACTATTTCGTTTACAAATTTAGCCGACTTTATTATAGGCCAATCATGACACGTCGTTGCTTGTCGACATCTCTAGAGTACCTACACAACTCGAAAAATATCACAATTAAATTAAATAATAATTTATTTATTTAAATTAATAAATATTATTGTCCCGTGGTATTCGAACCCAGTACGAAGGCAGTTATAAATAAAATACTTAGGTATATAATAAAAAGTATAAAACATATATTTTAGGATGCAAAAAAGTTCGCAGTTCGAACCCCGGCATGTACGAGTACCAATGAATACCAACTTACGTACATTTATCATAGATTTAAAATATTATTCCCGTGCTTTGGAGACCAGGTTAAGCTGTCGCATTGCTCTCAGTTCCATTAATACTAACCTGTAAAATCGTTAATAAATTGCCATTAAAGTTCTGAAACGCCTATTTACAACTGTGGAGTTCTAGGAGTTTATTAAACTAAACCTAGATAATAAATTCTGAGAATTCTTATATAAGAAGCTCGGGTACGAGTAAAATTTACTACATATTACCGGCCCTACCCTGATTTATAGAATACTGTTCTCACCTTTGGGATGGTTCCGCCAAGTACCTCACAGATGCTCGCAATGTTCTACAGAGGCGAGCTGTTCGAATTGTGGGCGATGCCACTATATCTGGAACTCTCGAATCCCGGCAGCTTCGCCGAGATGTAGTGAGTGCTCTGAAGAACTCTATAACCTAATCCCTCCCTCTCCATTCCGCAACCGAACCACACGCACAGGTCAGAATATGCACCCATATACCGTAGTCACCATCCCTTCGCGTACGTATAAATTTGGGGACTCATACATCTGTCGTACGATAAAGATGTGGAATGCTCTTCCAGCCTCTGTGTTTCCACTTTGATATAACTTGGAGTCCTTCAAGCAAAGTGTGAAAAAGCATCTAGTCAAGCCGGCATAGTGTTGGGGACTGATGGCAGTTATGAGTGTCTGACTTCAGTTGCTAACATTCATGAACTTTGCGCGAAACTTACCATCAGGTGGGCTCAAGGTCACATGTCGTTGTAGTATAAAAAAAATAAAATAAAAACTGTAATCAAACCTGGTACCCTCATAGAACAGAAGATACCTTAAAACTTGTTTTAAAGTTTTAACCAAAATTAGTTTTCTGTTTCTTAACTGGTCGTTGTCTTGAAGGAATAATTAGCGAGTTCAGAGAGCGAATTAAACTGCGGTTCAATGTAAATATGTGGATTAAGTTGAAGGCTGCACGTAGACCGTTCGCGATGTAAGAGTGCACATACACAATTCAGCACAAACGCTTTAGTTTGTGTGTCACTATAATGTTACATTGAATGCAATGCTGGCCTGTAAGTAATGAGGAATCTGACAAAATTTGTTTGATGTCATTAGTTTGATTGCCGAAAAGTGTTTTGATTGTTCGAATAATTTATCTAATACAATTAATTAATTTTATTTAATTAAAAATTTTTAGTGAATTTTTAAGTTTTATAATCCTCATATTATTTTTGACCTTTCAAGTGTGGTTGGCAGCTTTCCCTTCGTTTTATATTCACGAGAATGCAATGTTTATAAAATAAATAAAAAATGTGTATAATAAAAATATGGAGTTATTGTTTAGGGTAATTCCACAGATGTACAATCTCGCCTACGGACTAAAACCCTATAAACCGTCATCGTTTCATCATTCCTGCATGCCTTAACAGCTAAGTCGGAGTCGTGGTTACGGAGTGAAGGCACTCGTTCGCCGCATTCATGCTGTCTACGTCCCCCATTTCCCCCTCGATGGCTCCACCGCAGACCTCTACCCCTCAGGTTTGGTCTGCTGCCGTTGAGAAGAATTTTGCTTCGAATGCTTGCGCTGTAATTGTGGGAGCGTAGTTTATATATAAACATGTCTCCAGTCTCCGCAGAAGTAGGGCTCATAAGTTGGGGCACACTTTGTCTACGCTCTGGTTTAATTAGTGAGAACATTATTAAACATACATCCATACAAAGAGATCAAATATATTATAGAGCAGGCATTGGTTATTTTTTTAACATTAACAGGTCATTTGAATCTAATAAGCTGTTGCAGCCCAATACTAATAATACTAATTTTGTGCCAATTAAACTTAAGTTAGTTATTGTCCCCGTACGGTATTCTACTTACCTGAAGTTAATTTTTTTTTTTTTTAATTGTCTTTAAATGACATTGTACAGAATACATCAGTCCTAAACACGTAATTTATTTGCATAATATATGTTCATAACAGAGTTGGGGATCATCAAATTCCAGATGCTGCAGAATTTGATGCTTTACTTGGAGTCACTCGCAGCATTATAGCCCAAACACGTCGGGTAAAATATTGGAGTCCACAGCGCGGGAAAACCGCAAAAAATAAACTGCAACTTGTGCCCCATATTTAAAGTCCAATTTATCGTTTTCCATAATTATTCACATTGCAGCACTTTATTAAACAAAACAACACCACTTTTGACCAATAATATCCACAGTAAATTAATTTACAAAACAAAAACTTGCACTTGACATGTCCACGCAAAATGGCGCGAAGAACTCTTTTTTATACCTTACCTGAAGTTAAGTTAATAAAGTTGAATCGAAAATAAATTGAATTGTGTTTTTTTTTTATGAGGCCCAGACAATCTCCAAATCTTACAAATTATTTTAAAGCCTGAAACATTTTATAAACAGCAAATATACTTATAACAGTTATTACAGTCTCAAAAGAGGATCTCACCCACACATTTTTTTATTTTATTTTTCTTTTTGTGTACATTTTGTTTCTTTTAATTTTGAAGTGTAAAGAAATAATATATTTAAAAGGGTGTCTGGGAGTTGATTGCCGATGGACAGATAAACATATATAGGCTTAGTTCGGCTGCAAATGTCTGTTTTCCTGTACGATGATATATGTTATTGTTTTTATATCTTGTAAACTTTACTGATTAAAAATATTATTATTAATATTAATCAATACAAATATATAATTAAAATGTAAATTTAATTTAAAAAAAAAGTTGGACTGAAATTAGTTATGTTTAGCCATAAATTTATAAATAAAAAAAAATTTTTTTTGCTAGTACGTCCACTAGTTTTATTTTAAAACTGTTACAAGAGTACGGGTTTGAAATAATAGGGAAGTTCTTCGCGCCATTTTGCGTGGACATGTCAAGTGCAAGTTTTTGTTTTGTAAATTAATTTACTGTAGATATTATTGGTCAAAAGTGGTGTTGCTTGGTTTAATAATGTGCTACAATGTGAATAATTATGGAAAACGATAAATTGGACTTTAAATATGGGGCACAAGTTGCAATTTATTTTTTTGCGGTTTTCCCGCGCTTTCAACTCCCATATTTTACCCGACGTGTTGGAGCTATGGTGTCGCGAGTGACTCCAAGTAAAGCATCAAATTCTGCAGCATCTGGAATTTGATGATCCTCAACTCGGTTATGAACTCTGTTATGAACATATATTATGCAAATAAATTACGTGTTTAGGACTGATGTTTTCTGTACAATGTCCTTTAAAGACAATTAAAAAAAAAAAAAAAATGAAATAATAACTAAACCTCAACGAATAGTAGAGATTTGTCAAAAGTTCTATTTTATTTCCACTTATGGAAATTAAATCGGTAGGTGAACGCCAAAACATGTTTTGACAGTATTTAACGTTGAAATAATATAGAATAGAAATAAAACTATTAGTAGAATTAGGATGCTGGTCTTCTGCTAACAGCTTACTCTTTGAACAGCTTTAGTCTTTCACTAACAGGAGTGGAAACGTTCAAAATAAATTAAATAATTACGTTTTACAAATATATTAGTATATAAGTTGTAGATATAGTAAAATTATAATGTTTGAATAATAAATAAAAATAAATGAAATAAAATGCGTAGTATCCATAGGGGTGTTTGTTTATTCTATATTAGAGAACATTTATTTTTGAAATTAGCCTTGCTCTCCTAAAGCACTGGGCACATACATGGGAGTATGTACCCAGTGCCCCAAGATAGGGCAATCTGGCTTCTCACTAACTGCCCTCAAGATGATGTTGCCGCTCCCTCGTACTCTGTGTACGACGCGACTCGTTTTCGCAATACTGAGTAGAAATCATCGGTGTACGCAAACATCGCTGATGCACTGCACCAACGAGGGGGAGCCCCATCATCATCCTGAAGGCGTTATTATATTGTACTCGGAGAGCGTTGTAGGCCCTCTTCGTGTAATTGACACACAGGCTGCATGTGTATTGATTTTGACTGCCTTAAACAGGGTCACCTTGACAACGAGCAAACCTGCGGGCCAGCATATTGCAGCGGACCGACAACGCTCTCCTTTCCCTTTCCAGATCGAGGTCATCCTTCAAATCCTCGGTGACCACATGGCCGAGGTACTTGAAGGACTACACTCTCTGTAGAATCTGACCTCCCAACGTCACTGGAGGAACATATGAAGGTTTTCGCGATCCCGCCCGAAACACCAGGAGTTCGCTCTCCTTTACATTGTAAACGAGACCGTGTGCTTTAGCATAGAACTTACAGATAGAGAGAATACTATTAGTTAAAAATATTATAATAGGTGGTAGGCGGATTGATGGTGGTAATTAGCCCAGGGGAAGTATCCACCGTCCGTGCCAATAAACTCAATAAAGTGTATCCACACGTTTCGGGATCAGGCTCGAATTGTCCAGTCAAGACGGCATAGTGTTAGGGACTGATGTCAGTCATGTTTGTAAATGCTTCCTGTGTTGCTCTTCATTGTCTGAGGCGATTAGTACGTCGTCGATATACGGAAACACGAAGTCTGTAATGTTTGTCCAGCGTTCATTAGGCCAAACGTCATCCTGGGAAACTCGTACAGTCCAAAAGGCGTGGTGATAGCGGTTTTCTTAATGTATTTCTCAGCCATTGGTATTAAGTGGTATGCACGCGTAAGGTCCAGTGTAAAGAAGATTTTCTTATTTTCCAAGACGTAAGTAAAATCTTGAAGTCTCGGCACAGGATAACGGCCCGGTGTGGTCATGCTGTTGAGGCGTCGGTAATCACCGTATGGTCTTATTTCCCCATTGTGTTTTGCGACGACGTGTAATGGGCTGGCCCATGCGCTGTTTGACGGGTTGTAAATGCCTATCTCTATCAAGACTGATTCCAGTTGCCAACATTTATAATATGCCTGTAATACGTGAATAAATATATTTTAACTTTGACCTCCGCTCTAAATCCACGAACTTAACAAATAGACAACCAAGACAGTTTAAAGGAAGCTTTTTCATTTTTAAAAATATTATTGATCAGCAGTATCCATTACGTTGAAAGGAAGCGGATTGGACGTCCGTGGATCACTGATTGAATTTGGCACCTTTCTCACTGAACACTTTGTGCTGCCGACACTAAAGAAAGGACTCAAACTACTTTGTAACTAAATCTTGCTACAGTTTGGAGTCAGGATCGATAAAGCGATCGTATGCTTTCCTTATATCATAGATATTCTTTTATTTATTTTGGAGAACTAACAGTTAGCCGCCTCCGTGGTCTAGTGGTAACAAACGTTGCCGTGAACTCGGGAGGTCGTGGGTTCAAGTTGTACATTGTATAATTTGTTTCGGTCTGGATGTTTATATGTATAATATGTATATATTTACAAAAAAAAAAGTATAATATGTAGTTTATTAACCATCTAGTTTCTGTAACACAAGCCTCGTAGCTTACCACGGAAATTAGATGGCGCTGTGTGACCTGTCTGGAAATATTTATTTATTATTTAATTAATTCAAGTAATTATGCTAGTAACGCTGTTATGACACGAATTGTTCGTAGTTATAATAACTTATTTAAAGATATTGACCTATTTACTGATTCTAAATTTAGCCTCAAAAAGGACTTGTACATGCACCTTACATCTGTGGACTAAAGATGGTCTGGGTTTGTTGTCTTCCTTTCTTGTTTGTTTATATGAATAGACAGGTGACAGCGTTCCTGGTTGGATTTGTTTCGCAGATTGAGTGGATGGATTACTGTTGTTTTCGACTTTCTCATATGCACATTTAATGTTGTTACCAAATTATAGGTATGTTTTATTATTATTATACTTCTTCTATATATATATATATATATATATATAAATTATTTTTTGGAAAATTTCCGTGCTTTATAAAATTATGTTGTAATAAACTATTAAAACATTTATGTACCTATTTTGTATAGTAAGTAGTTAAACTCCACTACGTACTATGTTTATATAGCGAAACCTGTAATTGACCTTACTCCATAAATTGTACCATACTATTATTAAGCATATTGTAACGTTGTTGGTTTCTTAATAAATAAATAATATTTATTATAATAAACTAGCGGTTTTACCCGGCTTTGCCCGTGTCAACGGCAACACGAAATTTATTTCGTTGTTATTTTGGTTTTGCTACATTTGATATATTCATTTTATTTGCATGGTATGAAGGGAAAATATAATCCTTATGAAATGCTCAAGCCAACTAACGTATTTATTACATTATTGTAACTGGGAATGTGTAAATTAAATATGTACAGCATTGGCGTAGTATGCTACAAATATTTATGAATTTATATAAATTAAATTAAGTACGTATTATTAATATTATTTTTGCTTTTTGTTTTTAACTTTTAAATTAATGTGTATACCTACCAACATTGTTCTAAGTTAAAATGTTACTAACAATTATAGAATCTACCTAAATAATAAAATTAAAAATAAACTAAACAAAACCATACACTGACCATGGCGGTGTGCCTTCGTCTCGGAGCCCGGACTGTCCACCCGCACCAGTGTCGATGCGGAGAACCAGTCGATCATCTCGGACACCACGGGCTTTCTTGTGCTAGAAGTGCTGGCCGCATTCCTCGTCACGCGGCTCTCAACGACATCATCCGAAGGGCTCTTGTCACTGCCGGTGTACCCGCAATCTTAGAACCATCTGGGATTGTGCGGAGCGATGGCAAGAGACCCGACGGAATGACTGTTGGGCCGTGGAAACTTGGCAGATCTCTGGTGTGGGATGCGACGTGTGTAGACACATTAGCTCCATCTCACATCCAGGCGACCTCGTCAGGTGCGGGGAGAGCGGCTTTTTCTGCGGAGAACCTCAAATTGCGCAAATATGCCAACCTTAGTTCCGGTTACGAGTTTGCGCCGTTTGGGGTCGAGACGATGGGCCCATGGGGACCGTCAGCGAGGCGCTTGGCCAAGGAGTTGTCAAAGCGGCTGACAGAAAGGTCTGGAGACAGGAAGGCTGGCAATTATTTCTGCCAACGTATTAGCCTCGCTATACAGAGGGGAAATGTTGCCAGTCTCCTTGGGACTATCTCGGATGGGACGTCTCTAGAGGACATTTTTTATTTATAGTTTAGTTTATTTTTAATTTTATTATTTAGGTAGCTTTTATATTGTAATTCTTTTATACTGGTTGTATTTTACTTCGAATAAAATAACATAGTAGATCCTGAAAAACAAAACCTTAAATTAAATAAACTAAAAGATAAACCTAATTAATATAAAAACTAAATACTTACAAATATCTTGATTATGTAAACCCAATGTTCCGAGGACTCCGGCGACGTTACCTCGTTGGATGGCAACACTGATCCTCTGAATAAGATATTCCCTACTCAAAGGATCACCTGTTGACGCTCGGATGGCAACGCTTATGTCGCGTATTAACGATTTAGACCAAGGGCCCATCATCTCTACGGCAAACGGCACAACATGGTAACGATTTGCCAACTCTATGCACTTATTACGTTTGCCGTTGGCAGCCAATTATGGAATTAATTCTGAAATAATTATATTATTATGAACGTATTTGTGTAAATAGATTGTCAATTACTGCTCTATAATTGCCCATTTTTTAAAGTGTTAAAATGGATATAGTATGTTATCTGTAGATATAGACGTATGCAATCGCGGACTTTTCTTTAGACCTATATAAGATACACAATTTCACCATACAATATTTTGTTATATCACAAAGGCTTTAGGCAGCGCTTTCGTTGAAAGCTCCCAGACGGCTTACTTTTTCCGACACCATCAACAAATATCGTTAATGTATACAAATACTTAACAAATTATATACTTAAACCTTTCTAGAGAAACACTCTATCCATTGGTTAAAACAACATGAAAATCAGTGCAGTATTTTTTGAGTTTGAAGCGAGTTAATAATAATAATATGAATAAATATTTCGAGACAGTTCAACAGCGCCATCTAATTTCCGTGGTAAGCTACGAGGCTTGTGTCACGGAAACTAGATGGTTGATAAACTACATATTATACTTTTTTTTTTTTGTAAATATATACATATAAACACCCAGACCGAGACAAATTATACAATGTACAACTTGCCTCCGGTGGGAATCGAACCCACGACCTCCCGAGTTCACGGCAACGTTTGTTACCACTAGACCACGGAGGCGGTCATAAAAACATTTTAATACTATGTATGTGATTCGGCAACTTTTTGGAAAGACAAAACCACGCACCACCATATCATACACGTAGTTTAATGTGGCGCAACGAGACGACTTCCTCGGCGCATGTGCTGTATCTATCTGACCACAAACCGCAAACCAAGTTTAATCCCAAACCCATTGACTTCTATATAAAGACCAGATCATTAAGAATAATAATAGAGTTCTTCGCGCCTTTTTTCACCGACACAAGTTTTTGTTTTGTAAATCACTTTACTTTGGATATTGTTAATCAAAAGTGGTGTTGTTTTGTTTAATAATGTGCTACAATGTAAATTATTATGTAAAACGATAAATTGTACTTTAAGTATGGGGCACTAGCAGTTTATTTTTTGCGGCTATCCATTTGAACTCCCATATTATACCCGACGTGTTTGGGCTATAATGCTGCGAGTAACTCCAAGAAAAGCATCAAATTCTGCAACATCTGGAATATTACGTCAGACACGGCTTTCCTATCACCTCGTTCATCATCCATCGAGAGAAGAGAATACAAAGAAGAATAATAGTAGTTGATTTCCAAATAAAATCCTAAGTACAGGGCGCGCGGGGTATAATAATCACTGATAACACTTGAAAAGTTGCTATGATCATAACTAGAATTAACACCTCCACAATGTCTCCAAAGATTTCTGGAGTAATTGGCCTACATTGAACAAGTGTTAGTGGAACCGGAATCGACGTAACGTGCTCTCCCAGACACGGGAACGGTGCTGTTGTAAATCTATGACAAATGTACGTAATAGAAGTGTATTTCTCATTGGTACATGACGGGGTTTGAATCGCAACCTTTTTGGATTTGTGGCGGCACATATATAAAACGGTACCTTTACCACGAGGGTCACAAATTCGACGATGATCATTTGGTGAGGATAGACCCGCTATGATGTGAGCTAAATTAAATGACCTGAAAAGGACCTATTACTTCTCAGGTCATTCAACTTAGCCCACATCATAGTGGGTCTAACCTACTACTTCTCTGTACATTCAACTTAGCCCATATCATAGTTGGACTATATATATATATATATATCCAGACAGGTCACACAGCGCCATCTAATTTCCGTGGTAAGCTACGAAGCTTGTGTTACGGAAACTAGATGGTTGATAAACTACATATTATACTTTTTTTTTTTTTGTAAATATATAAGTACATATTATACATATAAACACCCAGACCGAGACAAATTATACAATGTACAACTTGCCCCCGGTGGGAATCGAACCCACGACCTCCCGAGTTCACGGCAACGTTTGTTACCACTAGACCACGGAGGCGGTCATCTATGTGCCGCCGTCTCAAATCAATAATAAATACACTTTTCTTACGTACATAGATTTACAACACCACCGTTCCCGTGTCTCGCAGAACACGTTCAGCCGTCGATCCTGGTACCACTAATATCGACTTGTTAAATCGTAATAAGTTGTCATTAAGATTCACATCAGACTCGTGTGGTCAGCGTGTCGAGTGTTGGCCTATTTCTTCAAAAATTTTTGGAGGCATTGTGGAGGTGTTTATTCTAATGATGGTCATAGCAATTTTGCAAGTGTGTTTAGTGTTTATTTTACTCCGCGCGACCTGTACTTAGGATTTTATTTGGAAATAAACTATTATTATTCTTCTCGATGGATGATGAACAAGGTGTTAGGGAGGGCAATGGGTCGCCCATACTGTCGCTCTAACTGCTCCAGCTTTTAAATAGACTTCATAGAGTTGGCCGATGGTTGATGAATGCTCAACGGGTCTACTAAACCCCACTAATTTCATAACTGTATTATAAAAATCATTTTTATAAGTAAGATTACATCTGGCAATTTTTTAATATAACCTCGCGAATTTTTATAGCTTCCAGCAACCAAATTCTGTTTATCGAAGCGCAGTCGTTATTAAAGGAACGCTTTATCGAAGGGAGTCATTTTCAACCGCTACTAAAGAAAATAAAATAAATTGCAAACTAATTATAAATAACTGTCTCTGTGTTTTAGCGGTTAAGTCCGTGGATTTAGAGCCCGGTCGGGATATAGTAATTTATTTGTGATATTTGTCGAGTTTGGTACATCTAGAGACATCGACAAGTAAATAACGTTATCCACTATTTAGTCAATTTAACGGATGCGGTTGAGGAAACAGATTAGGGCCGGCTGGGTGAAAGTGAACGATAAAATATTTTATGCTTGTATCTAATGAAAAATAACGACTGCAAAGAATTGGCCCCAAAACATTAACAGCACCAAACATACGAAGTTTGTCAGTCATTACGAAAATATTGCTTGTTTTTTTGTAACGATCGTATTACATGCGGCCAAGGAATAAATATTGTTGGCTGCAATCGACATCCTTTGCCTTGCACATATTTAAGACGTCACCTGACAGTGTAGATTTTGTCACACTTCACTTTTCAAAACCAACTGCGAGCAATGTGCTGCTTTAATTTATAATAAATATTTTACTTACTAGAATCATATATTACTTAATAATTATATATATTAATAAACCTACTGGATATTGTCCCCCCTTAGCTTGGGGTTATATCAGTAGGACTTTAGAGCTGGGACCCAGCTTGAGAAAATAACCCCGCTGCCCAGGATCCGCGTGACGCCACGTTGTCCAAGGGAAGGTACCCCTACGTACGGTCAACGGATGCATAAAGAGTGATAGTGATGTACGAGTATGTAAGAAGTTTATTTGATTATTTTAACCGTTTGTTTTTATATAATTAAAAACTATTTAAAAAGTAAAAAAAAATAAAAAATGTCTTCTACAGACGACCCTTCAGGGATAGTCCCAGGGAGACCGGAAACATTTACCATCCGTATAGCGAGGCTAATACGTTGGTAGAAATAATTTTTCTGTCTCCAGATTTTTCCGTTAGCCCATCGTCTCGATCACAAACGGCTCTTGACGAGGTCGCCTGGATGTGTGATGTAGCTAATGTATCTACATGTCACATTAAATACCAGGGGCCTGCCTAGTTTCCACGGTCATGCCGTCAAGTCTCTTGCCATCACTACGAGCAATCCCAGAGGGTTCTAGGATCACGGGTACTCCAGTAGTGACAAAAAGCCTTCGTAAGAAAAGTGTATTTCTCATTGGTACATTCCAGGGTTCGCTACCACTTCTCTCATTCAGTTAACGACCCTTAATGCACTTTAAAAAAAATATTACCTTTAGTAAGGGTCCAAATTGTTGACGGGTCATGCGCCGAACACTCTGTATAAATACTGAATTTAATATGAGTGCAAAGAAAATAAATGGACAGGATGTAGTGAAGAACTTGTTTTATGGTATAATAGTGGCCTATATTCCAGTTTTTACGAGTATGCGTACATCAAGATACTTATCCGACAAGGAAATTACTTCCTTACTTACTTTTAATGACGCATCCGTAGAGCTATAGTAAGTATGGGCAATAATTCAAGCAAGTTTTTTTTTTGTATTTTTTTTGTATTTTTTTTTTGTTTGTGATCGAAAACGTTAATAAACGAACGGTCGAGTCGTCCGGATGACTAATGGGACTGAGCTGGGGATTGGAATATTACAGTAATTCATGCACTATTGTAAGTAATACATGCATCAGGTGCTGGGCGCCGTTACTTGGTACAACAGCAGCATCACTGCACGGAAGTGGTCAAGACCTTTGGGTGGCCATACGCAAGACGATATTCTAGAGATGCTTGAAGGCCGACTACAAACTCCTCAATAGTAGGCATCTCCAGATGGCGACAACTTTGTGAAATACCTCAAAGACAACTTTCCCTATCCTTTACACGACAAATCTCTTCGCTTCTCTCACAACTCTCTTCTTTCTGTCCCCTCACACCATACTGTATTTGTTTCCAATTCCTTCGTAGTCGCTGCAATGAATCTGTGGAACTATCTCCCGACCAACATAAGGCAAGCTAATACCAGCGGGGTGTGCACAATTGTCCAAAAACGAATCGTCTAAGATCGATTACGTCTGTCAGAAATGTCAAAAGCTAGGCGGAATACGCAATATTCTGCCAGTTCTGACAGAAGTAATCAATTTTAGATTCGATTTCGGACGATTGTGCACTCCGCCTCACCCAAAATGTCTTTTTTTTTTAAACATCCACATTTTATAAATAGCTCCAAACCACAGTAGTAAGTTTTATATATGTATGATATTGTGTACATATTTGCATTTATTATTGTGTATTGATATTATAATATATATAAAGGTAGTACATTTGAAATTTTAATTATCTTTTGGTTATTTAAAACCTGACATGGTTAAATGATGATGATTTTTCTTAGAGAAATGGGCCCAATAAAATATTCTCGTGTCATAATGATTTCTTTTTTATTTGATAGTTAATATATTGTGTTTTCATAATCTGTAATTAATTTTACCTTAGCATAGCGACAATTGACAAAAACTTTTTTTACGTTAATAATTACATAGTTTCGATTCCGCCGATTTGGAATCCAGTGTTTTACCTATAATAAAGTACCTGGTCATAATAAAGAACCTAATCGTATAATTTTTTTTAAGTGTCTTTAAAGGACATTATAATAATAATAATATTTTTATTATTGCATAAGTAAGTACAACAGTTTCATAATGATACACTTTGTTAATACAGTACTTAAGGCTATTTGTTAGTTGTACAAAGGGTGTATTAAAGTAGACTTTCTAACTCCACACCAAGCTACTTGTGCTATGGAAGTTAGCGTATTATTCCAGGTTATAAATTAAAATTAAAATATTAGTGTTTACAAATAATAATTAAATAAATAAAATAAATAATTAAAAATATATATTATATGTATAAATATTTTATGTACTTCTAGACTAAGTTATGATACCAACATAAAAAGTAGGTAAAGGTATGTATAGTTAGACGACCTCAAGATACTATAATACTATTCCATAACGGACAGAAGCATCTCAGTCTGGTCGTAGCTAAGATTTTGTAACCAGCTTAATATTGTGCAGAATACATCAGCCCTAAGCACGTAATTTATTTACATGATATATGTTCATAACAGAGTTCCTAACCGAGTTGGGGACCATCAAATTCCAAGTGTTGTAGAATTTAATGCTTTTCATAGAGTAATTCACGTCAATATCGACCAAACACGAAGGGTATACGGGAGTTCACAGCGCGGGAAAACCGCAAAAAATAAAGTGTAACTTCTGCCCCATATACTCGTAGGACGTGACATGTCCGTGCAAAATGGCGCGAAGAATCCCTTAAATCGTATAAATAGTGCTTGGTATCTATTTCATACATAAATTTTAATCAATTAACTATTTAATTAAATTGTATTTTAATGCTGGGGTAAAAGAAATGTAGTAATTAATTTAAAAAAAAAGAAAATTAATTGTTATGATTATTTTTTTAATACCTAGATCTATTTATTTAATGAAGTAATATACAAACAGTATAAAATAATTACAATATAAATTAAAACTACTTAAAAGTAAAAATTAAAATAAATATAAATTAAACCTAATAAAAAATAAACTATAAGTAAAAAATGTCCTCTAGAGACGACCCTTCAGTGATAGTCCCAAGAACACTGGCAACATTTCCCCTCTGTATAGCTAAGCTAATACTTTGGAAGAAATAATTGCCAGCCTTCCTGTCTCCAGACTTCTCCGTTAGCCGTTTGGACAACTCCTTATGTTATAATTATTGAATTGTATTTAGTTGAGGCACGCTGCAAAAAAGTTGGGGCCTGGTTTTGGGCAATCTCTTTTAGAAAACTAATTTAGTATAAACTTAACTTAAGTATAAGATTGTAAAAGATAACATTTCCACATTAGTTTGGGAATTCCATCGATTTAGTTTGGGGCGTGTTGGTTTAGGATAATTAGTATAAACGCTTTTAGATGACCCTTCTGTTTGGGCACAGGTTTTCGTTTTCGCTGGGTCTCTTTATTATTTACCGGAAACACGTTGATATGATACTGTTTAACAGTTATTATTTTCATTTATATCTCACCTCACAACTGCCTCCGTGGTCTAGCGGTTAAGTCATTGGATTTTAGACTTTAAAGTCACCGATGGAGTTACCGGGTTCGATTCCTGGTCGGGACACAATAATATTCATTAATTTAAATAAAATTTAATTTATTCGTGACATTTCTCAAGTTTGGTATGCTAGAGACATCGACGAGCTTGCCACTTGTCATGATTGGCCTATAGTAAAGTTGGCTAAATGTGAATCCGCTTATTCATAAGCATGGTTTCTGACCACCCCGGAAGGGAAACGGTCGTGATGATACTTTACTACTTTACTTTACCACACTTTTGCCTCGAACACCTGACGATAACCCAATTCCTTATCTGTGACGAAGCGGTAACTCTGAAGAAAGAAACACGGAAGAACAACATAAGGCCCAGCCTATTCCATAAGTTCCACTTAATAAACGTTACAAAACCAAAAGGAAGACGCATTGAACAAACTGAATAGGCGTACTTGGGTCTAAAGTGAGCATATCATTGTGCCGGCTCACACGCAAAATGTTCCGCCTGCATGAACAAACTCATCACAGATCATTGTTATATTTATCCAGTTTCCATTGACGCACGATTTTATGCACATGAAAATGGCACATTTATTTATATGACAGTAACCTCAATTAGCAAGAATGGGAGCAATCTAGCCCTCAAATTCGTGAAAACTCGCTGGCACATCGCTCGTGGGATAGCGGGCATTTCCTCGCAACTGTTGTCTTTGAGCTGGGCAATCGTCGTCGGTTTATTGGCGTAAAAGCGACTCTTGAGTGGCGTGAGATCTGGGCTCCGGGGAGGCCATGTAATGTCCCCTTGACGCCATATCAGTTTTCCATTAAACATTTCGTTACCAACTGCCAAAGACTTATTGGATGTATGGGGTGTCGCGCCATCTTGTTGAAACCAGGTCCTGCAGGCTTCAAAATTATGCAGTTGTGGAAAGAAAAAGTTACGTAACATTGCTCAGTAGCGATCAGAATTCACTGTCATTGCCTGGCCTCGCTCATTTTCGTACAGAAGCCGCGACTTCTCTTACATTTTCCTCCGTTCTTATCGACCTTGGACGCCCCGCAGGTTTTTCATTTAATGTCGAACCCGAAGACTCAAACATTCTGGACCACGATCTGATCACACTTTCACTCGGACATTGGTTTAAATCATGTAAACTAAACTTAGAACGAAATAGACGCCGCGAAATAGTGCACGAATCGCCATTTTTGTAATACGCTTTCACACAAAACTATTGCTAAAAACTACTAAAAACTATTGGTGTAAGGTTTGACTGTCCCATCTCTTTGACAAATTCCACGAAGTATAAATAAATAGCAATAAATGTCCGCTCTATCTTAATTACGTCTTTGCAATGCACTTATTTTTATCTATGGCCGAAGTACAATGGAAACGTGTATTTATTGAATACGCGTGGCATATCGAGAACAACGTCGATGATTGGTCCGCTTCTCAATATCTCGCGAGTCGCGATGCTCTCTCAGCAAATTGATTCCAATTCCAAATTCAAACTTGATTGACAAAAAGTCAAACGAATTCCTTTATAGTTTAGGAACCATATGTTTTTTTTATATGAATAATTATTGTAGCAATATAAATAATAAAATTCTTTATTGCAAACAAAATATACAAAATAAAATTATGTACATAGGCGAGCATAATAACCATGAAGATATTCTCAACTGATAGGTGCAAAGTCTGAGATATTAGAAATAAATGTATATAAATTACAGAATTAAGTGAATGATTAAATACATAAAGATATATATTAGATAAAGTCCCTACAGAAATACTTATTACATATAATGATAAACTAGCTGTGTTGAGGCGGAAGTTTCCAACTCCCTCACCCGTGGTAGATGAGTGGACTGTACTCGTATATGGTTTGGGGTGTTTGATGACGAGCCAGCTCCGTGAAGTCCAAAGATAGGGGCAGAAGCACTTACCTCTTCCAGCAGCAGCTGACAACGTCTCAGTGGAGTCCAGACCAGCTCTTCTGATGCTAAAACTTTTTTCAAATAAATGTCATATCACATAAAACTAATAATCCAAATAACCTTTCCGACCGATAAATACACTCGCGTGGCTATTCAGCAGACACTGCTGCAGCACCGAAAATTGAGCACACGCGGTGTGACGTCACCGAAACACAAATTGTTGACGTCCGCGGCTGAGGTGCGACTCTCCCCACCGATGGGTCACAGAACTGGCTTTAACAAGCTGTATCAGCCTATGATAGGCCAGACATCTTGGTGTTTTCTCGGAACTTGAAAAAAGTTATCCTTATTGAACTTACCGTTGCGTGGGAATCAAATATTCTAAAAGACTACAACATGAATTCGAATAAATGTCTCACCTGCAACAAATAAAATGTGTTAGATGTGTTTCTTACTTGGTAAAATATATAAATTGAAGCTTAAAATATTTTTTGCCAAATATTTCTAATATAATTAATATATTGAGTGGACTGTACTCGTATATGGTTTGGGGTGTTTGATGACGAGCCAGCTCCGTGAAGTCCAAAGATAGGGGCAGAAGCACTTACCTTTGGACTTCACGGAGCTGGCTCGTCATCAAACACCCCAAACCATATACGAGTACAGTCCACTCAATATATTAATTATATTAGAAATATTTGGCAAAAAATATTTTAAGCTTCTATTTATATATTTTACCAAGTAAGAAACACATCTAACACATTTTATTTGTTGCAGGTGAGACATTTATTCGAATTCATGTTGTAGTCTTATTTAATAATATTTTATAATATATATATATATATTTATACGTGTTATAATATATATTTTTAAGACATTTATTTAATAATATTAAATAAATGTCTCACAGAAGAAATTATCAGGAACCGGTTCAAGACTCAGCTTTACTCAGTGAAAGTTGGTGCGAGAGGAGTTCCAGCAAAATCTTTGCACCACTTACTAGAAGAATTGGGCTTAAGCATTTCTCCCAATAAATTTATGGAAAGAGATTCCAAGACGGCATTAACGGAATCATACCGTATTTGGTTGGGTAGGGAGAGGAGTAGATTATTGGATAGTGAGCGTATTATCGCGCAAAAAAAAAAAAAAATCTCCTTTTTAAACCTGCCTATTGTCGGTCGCAAGCCCGAGACACCATTCTTCTCATCTCTTACCCACACATGATGGACCCGGAACCCGCACGGTGAACCCATGGAATGCTTAGAAATTGTCTTCTCTACACTATTAGTTTTCCTTGAAAGTAAAAATTGGCATTTGACATCAGGGATGTGACTATGCATTTTTTTTTCTTTTAGAGAAAGTGACATTGGCTCCTGTACTATGTTCGCCATGATTTGATTTTTACGAGTTCCTGCCAATAGACGCTGTGCCTAATTTTTCTTTTATAGTATTTTATTTTATTCTTTATTTCGTCTCGTTAGCAAAGTTCGGGTTCTAAAGTGAAGACTCTCAGAGAACTAAAGTTACAGACTTAAGACTAAATAGCAAAATGGTGTATCTGTTAATTTTTACAATTAAAAAAAAAAAATGGCGTTGAATGTATTAGTTTTAATTTAAAGGTCAATTGTTAGCTAGTACAACCCTCGTAGGCGCGGTGGTGGCTCGGTTGTAAGAACGCGTTCCTTAAATCCTACAAAGGTCGGTTCAAACCCCCCCGACATGTACCAATGAGAAATACACTTTTCTTACGTACATTTGTCATAGATTTACAAAACCACCGTTCCCGTGCCTCGGAGAGCACGTTAAGCTGTCGGTCCCGGTTCCAGTAATACTAACTTGTGGAATCGTTAATAAATTGTCATTAAAAATTTACATCATATTCTCGCCAAGCCGTCTGGCCAGCGTGGCGAGTGTAGGCCAAATTCTCCAGATATATGTTCTGGAAGGCCCATCTCCAGCAGTGGAGGTCTGGGACGCTGTGTTCTAGGGGCTGTAAAGATGATGACACCGCTCGTTCCGAATTAAATATCACGATTTTGATGCCCAGAGCGTGATATCAATTCGGTACGGACTAAATTACATTTTTATTCATACTAAAATAGTTTTGTTTAATGTATTGTTTCAAGAGGTGTTATTTTTATATAAATATCACCACGGCAAGCTTACAATTATTAGTTCTTCTTGTAAGTAAAAATCGGCATTTAACATCATTGCAAATGGCACATATTTTCAACGAGAACAACAAATAGGCGGTAGGCGGACTGATAGTGGTAATTTGCCCAGTCTGCCAGGGAAAGTATCCACCAATCGTGCCAATAAACCCAGTAAACATGTTTTGGATTCAGGCTCGAATTGCCGTGATGCCCAGTCAAGCCGGCATAGTGTTAGGGACTGGTGTCAGTCATGAGTTTCTGATTCCAGTTGCTAACATTCATGGACATCGTGCGCCATTAGTCGGGCTCAAGGTCACCTGTCGTGCTAGTATATAAAAAAAAGAATACTAACAAACACACCTCCCTCGGATTTTTCAGCTTTATATGTGTAAAGTTTAATATTATTAATTTATTATGGTCTTCTAAAATAACTGGCTGTGTTACAGACATTTTAAGATATTGTTATAGACATTTTCTAGTAGGACATACTTGAAAATGGGGCGTGACATAATGACAAACAACTGACAGCACTCAGAGTCATCTACCTCGATATCGTGAGCAGTCTGAGCACAAGGAATGATATCATTTGTTTGTCACAAAGCTTTGGCAAAATAGTTTATGCACGTCTCGGATCGGCTTTAAGCGTGCTTAGGTTACTACTATCGTGTCTCGGAACGAGGGGACAATCGACACTATTCCGGAAGGAATACGGTCGTGATGATACTTTTATCAAAGTTTATTTATTTATAAAATCTTTATTGCACTGAAAAACTTAACAGTTGAGTACAACTTAATGCCTCGGCATTTTATACTAGCTAACATTTGATAGTGTGTTAGACGATTGCATACATAATAATAATTGAAATATATATATATATATATGTATGTGTGATATGTACGAATACATAACACAATGATATTGTATGTATTATTGTGTGTATATAATTTACATATTGTTTATTGCTTACAATGTGATCGTTTAGTTATAATATATTTGATTTTTACTTGCACCCACCGTTCACTTTAAATGCTTTATCTGTGCCTAAGGTTGACTGTCAGAGAATGATTAGCGGCATTAAGCCCGCCCCTTGTACATAGTGCAATAAAGTTTTAAATAAATAAATAAATGAAGGAAAAAATATAAACAATTTATAAATAATATTTTTATAAACCAAAAAACGAGACAGAGTTAGATATTAGGAAGTTTAAAGTTAAGACCACAATTAAACCGAGTTTTTGGGCCGGTTTTTCTTTTTGTGTAACTACATTTTGTATCTAGAACTATTGTAGAAAAGACCTGCAGAATAAATGAATTTGAATTTTAATTTGAATTTTAATTTACGATAAAATCTGACTATAGCATTTAAAATTAGGCTTTTAAAAACTGGTCTTTAATTTAAAAGCTTTCGCGAACAGCAAGAGATGCATTCGTATTATTCTCACAGAAAATAGAAAAAGAGTTTACATTAGCCGACTCTTCCACAAAACCCCACATTTTACATTCTAGAGACTTTCCAACATTGACTTACATCTCTGGCTTTGTCAAAACACTCGATTTAACGACAAGTAAAGAAGCCACAATTATTTATTTAAAAACTTAATTGCACTATATATATAGAAAGGCGGAGTTAATGCCGTTAAATATTCTCAGACAGCCAAACCTTTAGAACATTTAGACAGCATCAATGTTAAGTAGGTGCAATATTATTATATGTCAATTTGTTAGTAAATCTAGGTATATATCCGAGACCCGATGGTATGACGTTGGTACCCTGGAAACGTGCTCTGGTGTGGGACGCCACGTGGCGACACCCTCGTCGCGTCACATCTCAGGGGGACAGCGTATGAAGCAGAGGCCGCGGCGGAAAATGCGGAGTCCGGCAAGCGGCTATGTAGAAACTCTGGGCCGATGGAACCTAAGCGCAAAAAAGTTTTGAAAACTTTACCGCGTCTGGTCGTCTGCTCTGATGACAAGAGGGCTGGCTCTTTCTTCGCCCAAATAATCAGTAATGCAATTTAGCAAGGAAATGCAGGCAGCGTTCTTGCCACCATCCCACCCGGACGGGACTTAAATCCTTATCTGTAGCATTATTATTGATTTTATTTTATATTTTGTATATTGGTATATATATATGTACATAACAAAAAAACATACATGACACTACTGTAAAATATTTGTCGAGGCCTACTTAGTTGTCCAAACTTAACGAAAAGTACATTTTATAATGCCCCCTTGAGGCAGTCTCGATCCAGTGATCTATTCCATGTCTCCCACGTACACACCTGTCCTCCGCGCACCTATACGCCGGATGTGCAATACATACAACGGGGGGTTGTTGGAATTGGATATGTTCAGCAACTCCCGCGCCGCGCAAACTCGTGTAAACGCAGAGTAAACTAAAAATTGACGTAGATGTAATTGACAATCATGAACAAATTTCAGAATATGGCCACACCATTTGGTCTGTTAGAAGGCTTGTCAATGGCCACCTTAAATTGATAAGATAGCGATCGCAATCAAATGTCGAAACTGCTGCCCAGAAGTCTCTGTTAATAAATACTTTCAAGTTATCCTCCAAGGATGCGAAAAGCCTTAAATTACATGTCTTGCCGCTGTGATAATAGTTCCAAGGCGGCTCTGACCGACCCGGACTTTCCTTTTTTGCGGATGTACTCGATTATATTGCCAAGCTTCAGGAGAAAGGTCTCCTGCTATCTCGCCGGGCGGTGTTTAAGAGCTAATTGAGGCTTAGGATTGAAAGTTGTCGCTTGGTGATGCAGCTTTGGCTGAGAGCTTGCGCCGCCAACTTTTGGGTCGCCAACTCTCGGTTTAAGTTTTTTTTTTTTTTTTGTTATTGTGCACTGCCTGGTGACTGTGGTGTCGTGTTGATTTGTCCATTTAATTTAATTATTTTTTGTTGTTTTCTGTAGTTTATTGTTTTTGTCATGCCTATATTTTGTTAAATTGTACTACTTTTTTTTTGTAGTTAAATGCAATGCTGGTCTGTAAGTAACATGTTTACTAAACTTATAAGATACCTTCTAGATTGTACGAGTATGTTGTATAAGATTTTGTAAACATGTTGTTGACTTAATATCCTGCAGAGTGCACAATCGTCCGAAAACGAATCGTCTGAGATCGATTACGCATGTCAGAAATTTCGAAAGCTAGGCGGAATGCTATCATCGAACGAATGTTAGTGGTGAAAACGAATGTGCTCCGCCTCGCCCCGCTGGTGCGTTGTCTTGTCGCTAAGCCGCAACACGTAGATAAACGTTGTAGGTGTGGCGGCTTTCAGCTGGAACGAGGTACCGTGCCGCGCATGATGTATCGTCGAGGCCACCACATGTGCGTGGAGAACTACAGTTATGAAGCCCAAGACACCATTCTTCTTCTTTCTCTCCGCCCGAACTTATTCTTATATGGTGTTAGGTCGTTGAATATAAGTCTATGTATGTTCTCGTGGTTTTAAAATGTGTAATTTTTATTTCGAGTGCAGCGTGTTGCTCCAATGTGTTTTTCATAAAGATATTTTACGGGAACAGCATTTTAATCGAAATGTCAATTTCTTTTTACATTTTTTTATAAGAACCTACCTAAAATTGTTGCAAAATAGTGGATGGGCATCGTGCCTCTTCCCCACAAACGGTGAACCAGGCACGTTAAATCCATAGTTTGATATGCAATCTAGGTGGAAGAGCGGTGGTGGTCTTGTTGTTAGAAAGCTGTCCTTAAATCCAAAGGATTGCAATCCCGCAACTCTTTCAATCCCGTGGGATTTATGTGCTGTAACTAGAACACTGAATGCCGCGGGATTACCGCACGAATCCCGCACGATCCTATGACCCGCACTGTTAATATAGCTTCAGAATAATAATAATAATATTAAAATTCTTTATTGCACACAAAATATAAAATATAAAAACATGTACATAGGCGAGCATAATACCATAAAGGTATTCTCTACCAGCTAACCTTTGGGAGAGTGAGAGAAGAATATTATGGGTGCAGAGTAAGAAAAATTAACCAAAAAGATCAAAATATTATAATAAGTAGAATCATAGTAAAAAGTATGTTTTTTGTTCTAAAAGCATATTTTTTTACATTTATACAAGTATATTTAACAATCAACACACCAGTATATAATATGAAGCTATATCCTTATTAGGAATGATTACAGTATTTATTGTTCTTATATTTTAAATGCTTTCTTTGATATAAAAATACTCTTTACTGTTATTCCACCCTTGCGTGTTCGTATTGTCTTGTAGGTACGTTATTACCCTGTATTACCGAATAATTAATAGTCTTATAATATTGTTTTATTTATTTTATTTTTATTTATTTAGGAAACATACAGATCTTAAAACATAATTACAACAATTCTAAAAGTTACACAATTCAGCAAAGTTCCCATGACTGGTGTAATAAAGTTAATTACAATAAAATACAGTTGTTAGAAAATGCCTGACCGGCTGTTCAATGCTACTCACCGTTAGATGCCAATGAGTATTATGTTTTTAGCTTCGTGCCACTAGATGACGGTAGTAGCGTACCATGGTTTGCCGGATAATTATATATTTTTTTAAGACGGTGATCGATAGATCATGAATGATACGACCCCAGCCTGAAGGGCCATCGCGGGAGGTCGCATGCCCGACTCGCCGTGTGCCTCATAAAGAGACCCCAAGACGCCTACGAACTAAAACTTTATAAACCGTCTCTCTTTCACTTGACCCTGCGAGCCTTAACAGCTAACTGACTGAAGTGGCTACGGAGTGAAGTTGACCGCGTTCATGCAAGCATGCGAAGCAAAGTCTACTCAACGGCAGCAGATCCAACCTGAGGGGTAGGGGTCTGCGGTTGAGCCATCATCGAGAAGGAAATGGGGGACGAAAACAGCGGCGGCTGGATCGGCGACAGGAACGGTGGGAGGGTCGGGGGGTCCTTAGGTTGGCGGCCACAGGACTTGGAGTAGGCCTCAATCAGCAGATTGAGCCTCGTCGTGAGTGGGTCGTCGGTGTCGTCAAGGACACTTCTGGGCGACGCCTCCTCCAAAAGAAATGGATAATTACATTGAGTAGTTTTAGTATTTTAAACAATAAATGAGAATCAACTGGACACTTGTTTCATTCAAATACACCGGACCCGCTCCCCGACCCTTGGTTTTGTTCACCGGTATTAAACTCGCCAATGTACACTAATTTAAGTTTTTGTGCAATAAAGTATGTAGATAAATAAATAAATTATATAAGAATAAATGGGTGTTGGAAAAGATGCGAGCAGTAACAAACCTAGGGGCGGAGTACCTCCAGCAGTGGAGAGAGATAGGATGATGGTGATAATGATCCAGTCGTATAATTAGGTACAAAATTTTACCTATAGTGCTAATTTTTGAACGATATATTTGCCCTATTTTTCAAAGTTACAAGATCCGTGAATCTGCGTTTAGATGTGCGGGATCTCGCAGGCCAATTAGTAAAGCGGGATATCGCGGGATTGAGATTTGTTTTATTAGTAATAAGTAATGTAATAGATTTACAACATACCATACCACTAATCATTACAGCCCCTAGAACACAGCGTCCTAGACCTCCACTGCAGGAGATGGGCCTTCCAGAACATATATATGGAGAATTTGGCCTACACTGCCACGCTGGCCACAGGGCTTGGCCTAGGATATGATGTATTTTTTTTATGACAATTTATTATTGATTTCACAAGTTGGTATTAGTGAAACCGGTACCGACGGCGTAACGTGCTCTCCGAGGAACGGGAACGGTGGTGTTGTAAATCTATGACAAATGTACTTAAGAAAAGTGTATTTCTCATTGGTACATGCCGGGTGGGTTTGAACCGACCTTTGTAGGATTTAAGGAACGCGTTCTTACAACCGAGCCACCCACTACCTGTGCCTACTATGATGACATAAACCAGAAAACTGGGAGCCACCAATTTGCTTTGTTTCTAATAAAAAGTTGATTTTCGGATTGTTTAATTCTGCCTGAATTGCTAAGAAGGCTTCATAGACCTCAGCCTTAGTGGAATTTTAATCTAATCGACAGTGACATAGGTGAAGAAATGAAATAAACCTCACTAATGGTGGACAGTTGCGAGTGCTATTTCGATTTGTTTCCATAGACGTATATATATATGGACCGACCATCAATATAAATTACTTACCCTGCAGGGCTATTCTATTACTTCTCTAGTGGAGCTCTAGGAGCTGTAATGAATGAAAATAAAAAATGATTACCGGGCGAAGCACCATTTATTAGCGTCAGGGTAGAGCAGATTGTAACTATGATGAAAAAAACGTTTTTTTCGGAAATTAAAGGCGTATTCATCGCACCCCACTGGGCCTTATATGATTTTTCACGTCAGTCTTCCTCTAAATTTACTGAAATACACATCTTATTTACCTAAAATCCCTTGTTTGAATCATACTTCCAATTAGCTCTAACCTGTCGCTAACTGCGCTTATAGTGACTACTCTGTGGTCTAGCGGTTAAGTCCGTGGATTTTCCGGTACACAATAATTTATTTGTGTTATTTCTGTAGTTTTGTACGCTAGAGGTATGGTATGGTAGAGCCTGCCACTTGTCATGATGGGCCTATAGTAAAGTTGGCAAAATGTGAATCAGCTTCTTTCTGACCACCCCGAAAGGGATACGGTCGTGATGATTATTGACGACTGACTAGTGTTCTTATTTTGTTATATACAAGGATAGTATATTTTTATATAGTTTAGATAGTTTTGAAAGAATGCAGTTTTGTTGTCACGAAAACGTAGTGTGTGTTATGATAATAAATATAATTAATTTATTCAGAAATTTGTTGAAAGGATGAATGAAGAGAGATTGACGAACCAGATATATAATGCGAAAGTTGTGGATAAAAGAGGCCCTGGCAGACCAAGACTCACATATTACGATCAAATAAATAAAACAATAGCTAAAGGTGCGTTAATAAAAGCCATCGAAACAAAAGCGCATGAATGAAGAGGTTGATAAATTTCAAAAAAGCAATAAAAGTATGTCGTGACCGTGACAAGTGGCGATCAATTGTCTCTGCCTACCCTGCAAGAGATTTGGCGTGAAGATATGTATGTATGAAATTTTACTACTATAGGATCCACTCCTTAACAATGATGGTACAAAATAGCAACTTCACCGTAAACATATTATTTTGAGTCTATTACGAGTATAATGTAAGCCTTAAAATGTTGTCGAAAAGAAATTATTGCGTGGGACTGGACCTTAAACTTACAACGTATATATTTCCATGTTCGCTTAGTTCTATTGCCTAGAATAAAAACAACAATGTGTATGGCGTCGACAATGCAAATGCAGAAATGTTCGGAATTTCCTGCGAATCGGAACGATAATACCGATTGTGTTAAACTCACACGCTATTTGTCAATTCCAATTCAAATACGAATAAAAGCTAGAGTTCTGTATACAATTGCGTGAATAACATACCTAATCAAGAAAGAAGCTTTTTCACAGCCAAAGCCAGAGAATGCTAGTCAACAAGTTTTTTTTTTTAATTCGTTTATTCAGATAAAATCTTAAACTATTTACATTTTTAAAATTATACGCCAAACTGCATAACAGTTTGTTGGCGAATAGTACTCTTTTTTTTTTTTTTTTAGACTATATTTTAAAAACACAAAGTTATTTAAGATTAAATCACATTACTGTTGTGTTTACCTAGCAAAAGCAACTTTAATTTTCCTTTAAATTCTTTTCATTGTCATTTTTACACAGTCATCAATGGGCATAATATTATTAAATATAATGGCAAGTGCAAGTGGCAAGCTCATCGACGTAGGGATCAGAGTACCTGCAAATTCAAATAGATTTTTTGAAGCACCTGGAGTACTCGCGATCCTATAGACAAGGCCAAAGTGATATAAGGTTATGTAGTTATATATGTATGTAATATGTATAATATGAGTATATGTAGGTTTATATATGATGTATATTAAGTAGTATATGTATTTGATATTAGGTTAAGTATTAGTTATAGCAAAAACTGTCTCTTTTAACTCTTATTTTTGCACCATCTCATATTTCTATTTAATATCTCCTTTGTCCCCAATGTCGACTTCAGAGAATGCCTAACATTAAGCTTCGCCTTTTGTATTATTGTATTGTGCAATAAAGTTTTTAAATAAATAAATAAATATTTTAGTGAATTTTGTTCACAGTGAGAAATATTCTGGTGGCGGGTATAATTTTAATTGCTTCTACTCTGTTACTATCTTCTATGTTCTTATGTTGCCTGTCTCTGTCCTTTCTCTTCGAATAAATAAATAAAAAGTCACTGATGTGGGATGCGACATGTGTTTCCATATTAAATCACAGACTCGTGACTACATTCCTCCGTGTCAACGTTTACATTTGTTACCATTATACTACTTCGTGAGGTTGCTGATTTGGTATTCCTGGTTAAATATTTCCAGACAGGTCACACAGCGCCATCTAGTTTCCGTGGTAAGCTACGAGGCTTGTGTTACGGAAACTAGATGGTTGATAAACTACATATCATACTTTTTTTTTTGTAAATATATTCATATTATACATATAAACACCCAGACCAAGACAAATTATACAATGTACAACTTGCCCCCGGTGGGAATCGAACCCACGACCTCCCGAGTTCACGGCAACGTTTGTTACCACTAGACCACGGAGGCGGTCAATTGATCGGGAGAGCTGTAGACTGCCATTCGTTGCTAGTGTTGCTTAATCTTGGTCTTGGTCTTTCTTTTTTGCAAGATCAATACCACTGATCTCTACTGCCTCCGTGGTCTAGCGGTTAAGTCCGTGGATTAAAACTCGGAGGTACCGGGTTTGATTCCTGGTCGGGACACAAAAACATTTATTAATGTAAATAAATAGATTTAATTTATTTGTGATATTTCTCGAGTTTGGTACGCTGGAGACATCGACGAGCTTGCCACTTGTCATGATTGGCCTATAGTAAAGTTGGCTAAATGTGAATCCGCTTATTTATAAGCGTGGTTTCTGACCACCCCGAAAGGGAAACGGTCGTGATGATACTTAACTTTTAATACCACTGATATGGTTGCAAGACCAAGTTCCAAGTTCCAAGACTTCTCTAGTCTTGATGGGTTAGTATGGGAATAGGCTTGGGTCACTTATTTGGTAATAGACTTGACCATTCGGTTATAAACCACTGCATGCCCAATGCAACATTAAAGTTTATAATAAACTATATTAAGACTTGCAAAAATCAATTTAATAAAAAGAGTAATATTATAATAATGTTAGGTAACGGGCTGCAAGCAAGGAAACTTGATATCATTAATTGTTTTAAATTATTAAGTGAACTTGGAGTAAGGAATGTGACATTATGTGCATTTCCTTACCTAAATAGTTTGACAAGTAAGCAACTAGCTTATATTCATTATTTAAATAATTTAATTTATAATTTAACATTCCGTCACAGTGACATTTTTACTTTTTTTGACATTAATAAATGTTTAGATATTAATAATAGTTTTAAGTTGACTAATAATACATTGTATTTGCAAAACAAATCTAGACAACAAATTGCTACATTGATAGCGTCTAATATTTTATTTAGTTTAAGGAATGTACCAAAGATTAGTTTTTGTACTGTGAATAGTACTTTAAACTAATAAACCCGACAACAGAGACAATTAGTACTCATAAGAAGAAACATGTCTCTGGCAAAAAGATAATTAGTAAGAATTCATACATTAATATAGCACATCAAAATATTCAAGGTTATCGAAGTAAATCAATTGAAATTAATTTATTTTTAGAAAATAATGACATCCATGTGTTATGTTTAACGGAACATTGGTTAAAAAAATGCCAATTAATGTTTAATTTTGTGAATCACCAGGTAGTAAGCTCATTTACCAGAGAGTTAGCAATCCATGGTGGATCAATGATAATTGTTAATAATAAGCTGAAATCAAAGAATAGAAAGGACATAGTACAACTTTCAATCGAGCGAATAATAGAGGTATCATGCACTGAGCTTGAGGAATTTATCATTACATGTATTTATAGGCCCCCCTTAGGAAATTTATCAATTTTTGAATCATCATTGGAGGATATATTAAGCTTGCTTTGTAAAAGTAAGAAAATTATTATTGTCTGTGGTGATTTTAATGTAAATTTATTGGAATCTTCAGCCATCAGCTGTAGGTTACTTAACTTATTTAAATGTTATAACTTAAATAACTTATTTATGGAGCCGACCAGAATTACAGCCACAACTGCTACATGTTTAGATAATATCTATTGTAATATCGACCCTGTCGAAAAGGTAATTTTTAATTGCTTTAATTCAGACCATTCGGGTCAGAGAGCTAAATTTTTACATAAATTAGTAAATAATTGTGAGATAATTACTTGTAGACCTATAACAACTTCACGATTTGAAAAGTTTAAATACAATATAGATTATAACCTACCGTTGCTGCCTTACATTAATCATGAACCCAACATACTCTACTCATCCTTATTCAATGCTATAAAAACTGAATATAACAAAGTTTTTAAATTAAGGAGGGTTAAATTGGGTCAAAATAAATTTGGTGATTGGGCAACAGTAGGCATTCACAAGAGTAGACAGAGGTTATACGACCTTTATTATGAAAAAAGTTATAACCATGATCCTCATTTTGTTGATTACGTTCGAAAGTACTCTAAGACATTTAAAATGGTTTGCATTGCAGCAAAATCAATGTTTATTGCCAGAAAGCTCAAACGGTCGGATAACAAGATTAAAGCCGTCTGGAATGTAATTAATTGCGAGACTGGTAAGGTTAAGCCTCGTGATAATCATTTCAGTCTTCAGATAGGAAATAAGTTAATAAAATCGGACTTAGAAGTGGCTAAGGAGTTTGAGAGTTTTTTCTCTAATATACCTATTGAAACGACCAGGTCCTTAAATTCATCACCAGTTCTATCGGAAACACTTTTGAAAGCTAATGTGAATCAATGCTTAGTTACATTTAATTTTTTTCATGTCAATGCACATACTATAGTAAAGACATTTAAGTCTCTTAATATCAAGAAGACCGAGGATCTTTGGGGAATATCAGTCAACGTATTAAGTTCAATCATTGACTCGTTGGCTCATTATCTAGCTGTTATTTTTAATAGTAGCATTGACTCGGGAGTTTTTCCAGATTTAATGAAGCATAGTAAAATTATACCTTTATTTAAGTCTGGTTGTAAATCTGATCCTACAAATTTTAGGCCTATCTCAGTTCTTCCAGCACTAAGTAAAATTTTTGAAAAAATAATCTTAAATCAACTACTATTACATTTTAATGTTAATAAACTTCTCCACAACAAACAATTTGGTTTCACTAAGGGAAGGTCGACTACTGACGCGGGTATGTCGTTAATTAAGGTTATATTTGAAGCATGGGAGAAGTCCCAGGACGCTATTGGAGTGTTCTGTGACTTATCAAAGGCTTTTGATTGTGTAGATCATGGTACACTGCTTCTTAAACTAAGTTACTATGGCATAAAAGATTCAGCTCTAGAATTGGTTATGTCGTATCTTTCTGATAGAACGCAGAGGGTGGCTATTGGTAATATCACTTCTTCTGGATCTCCAGTAAGGATCGGTGTCCCACAGGGCTCTATTCTTGGTCCATTCTTGTTTCTAGTTTATATCAACGACCTACCATATTGTATTAAAAACTTACACGATATTGTTTTGTTTGCTGATGATACTTCTCTAATATTTAAAATAGACAGGAAGCTTAATAATTTTGACGTAGTAAACAATGCGCTTGATCGTGTTTACAACTGGTTTACAGCTAACAATTTGCTGCTTAATGCTAGAAAAACTAAATGTCTAAGATTTGCTCTTCCTAATGTAAGAAACATTTCTCCAAATATAATATTAAATGGTGAGCAATTGGAGATCATGGAAAGTACAGTATTCTTAGGTATAACAATAGATTCCAAACTCCAGTGGGGTGCTCATATTGCAGCACTATCCAAAAGGCTGAGCTCAGCGGCGTATGCCATTAGACAGGTGAGGCGTGTGACAGATGTTGATACTGCTAGATTAGTTTATTTTAGCTATTTCCATAGTATTATGTCTTATGGAATTTTACTGTGGGGAAATGCTACTGACATTGAAACTATCTTTATTTTACAAAAGCGGGCTATTCGATATATTTATAATTTGACCGCTCGCACTTCGCTAAGAGATAAGTTTAAGGAGTATGATATTCTTACAGTGGCATCTCAGTATATTCTAGAGAATATTATGTATGTCCACAAGAATATAAAACAATTTAAAAGGAATTGTGACTTGCATTCTCGCAACACACGCAATAATCACAAATTAGCTTTGCCTCACCTACGCCTCAGTAAAACTAGTAAGTCTTTTTTGGGACTTGGTGTTCGTTTTTATAACACACTCCCAAAGGAACTGACTAGCTTGTGTTTCGATAAACTAAAAATTCATGTCAAACGTCGACTTATAGGCAAGGCCTATTATAAGATAAATGATTTTATTAGTGACAAAAATGCCTGGTAGATGTGCAAATGTATATTATTAATATATTTTGGACACCTGTTACTGTTGGTGTATGTTTATATTTAGGTCAATTCAATTGTATTGTAATAAATTTAATATAATTTATTTAAATAATTATAACAATGTGATGTGACAATACAAAAGAGCCCGAGAAGGCCAAATTGTAATAAATGATTTGACTTTGACTTTGACTTTGACTTTGATCTTGGTTTTTCGTAAGAGTCTCGCAAAACTCTGGCTCAGACATTTTTTCCCAAATTTTGCTGAAAATGTTTACTTTTTTTGATTAAGGTTTCTGTTTTCATAAATTGTTATTGCGTTGTGCCCGTCATTTTTACCATCTGTCATCACGACCATATCCCGGGTGGTCAGAAACCACGCTTTTAAAGAAGCGGATTCACATTTAGCCAACTTTACTATAGGCCCATCATGACAAGTGAAAAAAGCTCGTCGATGTCTCTAGCGGACCAAACTCGAGAAATATCACAAATAAATTATTGTGTTCCGACCAGAAATCGAATCCGGTACCTCTCGGACATCCACGGATTTAAAAACTAGACCACGGTTTATAACTAAATAAATAAATAACTATTTCAAATTTTAAGTAAATCAGACCAGTAGTTGTCGAGATAGTAGTTTGCGGACAGATGCAAGATTTCCTTAGTACAATTAGAAATAAAAAAAAAAATTGAGTCAGAGGTAGAGCCTTGCGAGACTCTATTATTTATTTCATCATCAGCCTATGTCTCTCCACTGCTGGATGTACGCCTCCCCCAAGGCTCGCCATTTCACACGATCTTTTGCCACCCTCATCCAGCCCCCACCAGCGAACTTTTTCAACTCATCCGTCCATCTGGTCTTGCCACTTTGCGTTTTCCTGTACGTGGTCTCCACTCCAGAACTCATCTACTCCATCGGTCATCGGTTCTGCGACAGTCCGGCCCATTGCCACTTCAACTTACTAATTTTGAAGGCTATGTCAGTAACTTTGGTTTTCTGACGGATGTCTACGTTTCGGACTCTATCCATCAGAGAAATACCGAGCATAGCTCTCTCCATAGCTCGCTGAGCGACCTTCATCTTGTGGACCAGACCTACGTTTCTGCTCCGTTCGTTTTCATTATTTGTTTAGTATAGCTGTTAGGAGTAAACCAAAGAAAATAAAATATTTAATTTGATTTGATATTGATCGACGATAAAAGTTGAACAAAAGACTCGAAAGGAGAATACAAATAGATTTGGGTTGTCCGACTGCCAAATGGGCAATATGAATGCATGAGAACTGGCACACGTCCACAGAGTACGTATAATGTATTTACTCAATCTAAGTTTCTGTCCTCAAATTGCATAGCTAAGAACACATTGTACTGGACGTCAAGATAGCAGGACTAGCATCAATTAATCATGAGGTGTAGATTGAGCTAGTACATTTAAAAATAAATCGAAAGCCAAACGAATGTAACAGTTGTATTATCACTAATTTTTTTACCAAATATTGTATGTTTAGAAACCAAATTGATAGGCGGTAGCATAAAAGTACGCGTACTCACTATTACTAAAAAAAAAAAATTCGTAACGTAAGGACAGTTTGCACGAACGGATTTTAGAATTCTAAAAAAAAACGTGTAGCAATCGGTTGCGCCTTTGAGGAAAAATCTTGTTTTTGTGTAGAGATGCTATGAAAAAATTGGTTTTTGAGAAATTAATTCTTAAAGTGTCGAATATTTACAATTATTTCTCGCGAGTCCTAGACCTCAACTGTTGGAGATGGGCCTTCTCATTGATACAACCGTGGTTTAAGCTTTTTTGGATTGGAAAGCGTCTTATAATCGAGCCACTATCGCATTAATGGTAAACTTTGGTTTTCTGCACTAAGCTAAGCGCGCTGAGGCGCCTTATGACAACACAATAAATCGATTATCATCAGGTGATAATTTACACGTATACTAATTCACTCTGATAAGGACGGACATCGACATTTAAGTTAAGTGACTTTGTAAATTTTACCAGTAGAAATTTGTAATTGGCTTACAGAATCCTACTTATATTGTATAAGTAAGTATAATTGCAATGGATGTAAATTTACCAATTAATAAATAAAATAAATTTAGATAACTTTTGGTCCCTATAGTTTGACGATCATAAGTGCATCTGACGACCCATCAGTGGCTGTATTCATATGACTTGATTGGGAATTTACTGGACCATACATTTCGGGTTTGACAAAATTGATGTTACCGTAGTAGCAAGCCCTTATTTGATTTCACAATTTAGTTGCATTGAGGCTGAGTTGCACCAAAACGAAGCCTCTGTAATCAACGATTAAAGTTAAAAATAGCGTCGATTACACCAGCTAACGGCTGACCTTCAAAATAAAACTAAACACAAAGTCCTAAGACCTCCACTGTTAGAGATAGGCCTTCCAGAAATATCTGGAGAATTTGGCCTATACTCGCCACGCTGGCCAGACAGGTTGGCGATGTCAATTTGGTATATTAGTGGAACCGGGATTGACGGCTTAACGTCCTCTTCGAGGCACGGGAACGGTAGTATTGTAAACTTATAACTTATTGGTACATGGTGGGTTCGAACCCACCTCTAGGATGTTAAGGTACGCACGCGTCCTTCCAACCGAGCCATCACCGCGCATAATTATTTATTCAGCCTTTAATAAAGCAGAAAGTGTATAAACGCATTAATTAATGAATGAGAATTATATTGAAACCACAAATAGGAAATGATGAAAGAAACATCGGGACACTTCATTACGGACCGACACACGAACAAAGAGAAGAAAGGACATAGTTTACAAACCATTTAAAACTAACACCGAGTTTGCAAAAAGACATTTTAAATTTAAATCTTACTTTATGTACAATAATATTAATAAATTACACAAAATAGATAAACTTAGCTGTAAATTATTAAAAATAAAAATAACAAACCTGTTTTTCACCTTCAACTATGATCAAACAGAAAACCTAATAAATACTTGTAATACAAACTTTATATAATAAATAAATAATTCAATCGAATAATAATATAACATTCCCTATACAAACCCCTTAAGTACTTGGGTAATATTTTTCCGTATCTATTTTATTTTTTTTACATGTATATATTTATTAATGTTTATATATCTATAATATAATATTTAATTCTTTATTATAAATTGTATATGTATGTATCTTAATATATTATATTTATCTATCTATTTATTATTCCACACAACACTAACACAATTCGTATAAAAAGAGCGGGGCACCCTGAGACACAGGCATCACGCTAAGTTTAGGGGCCTTCGTAAAATGTAAAAAAGTACTATGAAAAATAAACGTTTATTTTATTTTATTTTATTTTTATTTATTTATTTCCTTCTGCCAAACCGCTGATATCGTATAACTGAATTTAGAAATTTTAGATGCTTTCAAATTGCTATCCAATCTAATTCGAGTATTGCGAGTTAAGTTATTAAGGCCTGGTTTTTCAACAACACATGTTAATTAAGATTACCGTGAATAAATAAGATATGACTAAAGTCAAATCATTTATTACAGTTATGCCTTCTCGGCCTCTTTTGTATTGTCACAATACAATATGTATTGACCTAAATATAAACATCAACACTTAAATGGTGTCCAAAATGTAATACAATACATTTGCACATCTACCAGGTATTTTCATCACTTATAAGCCAACCCGTGTGGCCAGCGTGGCGAGTGTAGGCCAATTTCTTCTGATTCTGCCATCTTCAACAGTGGAGGTTTATGCCGCTGTGTTCAAGAGGCTGTAATGAATGAATGAAAAAAAAAAGTCGTTTAACATGATTTTTTAGTTGATCTACAATTTAGTTTGCTGTACCAGGTTTTGTAATATCATAGGTACGGATAACTAAATTTAAAAGGTTATTAATCGATCGTTGTGGTGCAGTTCTGTATATGTTTTATTTTATAAATCTGATACGAGTATAGCTGAGTTTTCCTTGCAGATTCCTTTCTCAGTCAGATTAAACATTAACAGGTCACTGGAATCTGCTAAGTTGCTGGTCTTCTGCTAACAGCTTACTTATTGGACCACTTTGCTGCTTAGTCTTCTACTAGCAGGAGTAGAATCATTCAAAATAATTAAATTAATGACGTTTCATAAATGCCTGTAATAGGTTTACATGAAAAAAGATATTTTGACTTTGACTTTGATATGACAGTGTGTAAAGTCTAATATTTATTCGAAGGTAATCACAAACATTTCGTCTCCTCGCTGTTTCCGACATCGATTCGGGTCACTGGCTACATGCCATCCCCAGCAAAAATTTAGGTACATTATTGGACAATAACACACTTAGGATCGCCATGTCCCTTCGCTTAGGGGATATGCGTTCCCCATATTTGTTCCTGTGGCAGCAACGTTGATTAGCTTGGCCACCACGGCCTGTCTTGTCTCAAAAGTGCCGGTCGTCGTTTCCGCCACGGTTCTGTTAACAATGTGATCCATCGGGCTTTGGTTACTGCCGGAATCCCATCGGTTCTCGAACCGTCTGGGATCTCTCGCAGTGACGGTAAAAGACCCGATGGATTGACCTTGGTGCCTTGGTCGATGGGACGAGCATTGGTGTGGGACGCTACTTGCGTCGACACCCTTGCTAGGTCTCATCTCCAGGGCACCTCTGCCAGGGCCGGGGCTGCAGCGGACTTGGCTGAAAAGGCCAAAAGTCGCAAATACGAGTCGATTAACAGCGACTACGTGTTTGTGCCTTTTGGTCTTGAGACAATGGGTCCGTGGGGGCCAAGTGCAAAGAAGTTATTTAAAGAGTTGTCTAAGCGCCTGGTTAATGCTGTATGTGACAAGAGGGCTGGCAGTTTTCTCGCGCACCAAATCAGCATTGCTGTGCAGCGGGGGAACGCTGCAAGTGTCCTTGGCACACTGCCACAGGAACAAATGGTGAGTATTTTTATTTATAATTAGTTTTCTAATTTAGTTTTAATTTTTATTTCATAATTTAATTATTTTATATTGTTTGTATATTACTTCGAATAAAATCACAAACAACATAATATTATATATTAATATAAACTACTTAATACTATAAAAAAACAACAAAAACAAATAAACAAAATAAAATATTATAAATAAAAAACCAACAACTAACTGCCTCCGTGGTCTAACGGTTAACGATTTAGACTCGGAGGTACCAGGTTCGATTACTGGTCGGGACACAAAAATATTTATTAATGTCAATAAATACATTTAATTATTATTTAATTTATTTGTGATATTTTTCGAGTTTGGTACGCTGGAGACATCGACGAGCTTGCGACTTTTATTTAATGTATCTGCTATAAGTTTGTATGTATCTTATTAACGAGCTTTAAGAATAGAGGTGATCAAAACAATGAACAAAAGTTATTAACAACTTAAGGATGCATTAATAGATAAAAATAAATAAATAAAATAAATCGTTATTTCGATCGTAAGCTGACACGGCCTTTTTACAGCCATGAATTAATTTTAACTACCTAGTCTTAAGCAAAAACTTGTTTATGGCACACAGTCGAAGATGATGGTATAGCTGATATAGTAGCAGCTGGTTATTTTATAATCGAAATAATAATAAACTATGGAGAAAAAATGTATTGACAATATCCAAGTGTTTGGACAACCAAAGGAAATAAATTATTTGATTTGATAAAATACGCAATAGTTATACACGGTAAGTTATGGATTAAAAATAACTTATCTAGAGATAGAAAGTGCTGAAATACTAGCCCCTATAAATAAACTTAGTTCAGTATACACTTACAAAATAGCTCACACATGTTGGTTGGTAGAAGTTTTCAAACGTTCTGCTAAGAAGTTGGTCCAAACTGTTTGTTTTGATAGCTTCTGTGGACTGTGATATGATGCAACTAATGATTAATGAAAAATAGTGTTACTGGTGTTAAAATGTTTACTAAAATATTGAACAATATCCAAACAGAAATAAAACAAGTACCAGTAAAAATGTTTAAAAAGGAGCTGTATAAATGGCTGACAAAGGGCTGTAATATTGTCTATAATATTGGCGAGTTTTTCGAGCGGAAAAGAATTTGTACGACATTTTTTTTTTGTTATTATAACATAAAATTATTATATGTATTGTATGACCTTAATTTAATTAAGTAATGATCCGGTAGGGATTTCCTGATGTAAAAAAAAACGATTGCATTCATTTCATGTTTATGTATATATATATATATATATACAATACTAAAACAAAATCTAAATTTAACCTAAAAATAATAATAATACATAAAAAATAAAAATACATACAAAAAAAATAGCTCCTCCAAATCGCTGTCTTGTGGCATGGTGCCCAATACACTAGCAGCATTTCCCCTTTGAATGATGATACTTAATTTTTGAGAGAAATAACTGCCAGCCCTTTTGTCACCAGAGACGTCAATGAGCCTTGGAACAATTTCTTTATAAAAGGCTTTAAGTTTCGATCCCCACGGGCCCATCGTTTCTACAGCAAACGTCGAAAAAAAGTAACTATTGCAAATAGTTTCATATTTTCGACGCTTGCTGATCTGCGCTTGTTCCGCTGCAACACCAGCTCTAACAGAAGTTCCTTGAAGGTGGGAAGGGGCTGAGAATCCCAACAGGTAAAATCCCATACCAGATTGACCCAATCTCCAAGGAACTAATGTCATTCCGTCTGGACGCTTGCCATCGTCTCGACTAAGACCGGTTGGTTCTAAAATAGATGGGATCGAGACAACTGCAAGCGTCCTACGAATGAGGTCGTTAATGGCGCTGTGACGGAAAAAGCGACCCGCACTTTTGAAACACGACAGCCCGTGGTGACCAAGCTCATGGACATCTTTGCCACATGGACAACTTTATGTATAATATTTTAAGAATGTAACCAGTGTGTAAACTAATATAAAAATATGCTAAAAATCACTGTCATTATATAGGTAGGTATATTGTTTTACTGAACATGAACTAGGTAAATATTTAACATTGAATGTTCATTCAAGTTTTATGTTTAATAAACAAAGCATAAAAAAAATCATAAATTACAACTAAATCTCACTATATTATTGTTATAGCATTTTTTTAATCTCTCTAATCCATAAAGTGGATGATATATTTCTGTTTGAATTATAGTCAAATGTAATAATAATATATCTATGTCATAAATAATAAGAAATTCAGCATTGCACAATACATATTTTATGAACCAAAACCGATGTCTTTTGGGCCTAAGGAACATTAATTTTGGTAAACAAAATCTGACTAAGATAAACTAGATGACCGGATTTTAAGTATAATTCTCAACTAAGCGACAAAGACTATTTCAAGACTACTAGTCGACCGCTTTGTGTTTGAGTCTACGTAACTGATAAAAGTTCACAGGCAGCTTGGGACATCCCTTTTTTATACTAGCGTACAGCCTGATGGTAAGTTTCAAATTCTTTTGTCGTTGTCGCCACAAATTCATGGAATGATCTTCCTGTAAACATAAGACAAGCAACTACCAGATCTTCGTTTAAAAAACTCGTATATCTACACTACCTGAAAAGCTCCTCACAATATTAGTAAGTGTATATATGTATGTTTATGTATAGTATTATGTATGTATTAGTATTTAGTATATTGATATTATAGTATATATAACAATATGACCGCCTCCGTGGTCTAGTGGTAACAAACGTTGCCGTGAACTCGGGAGGTCGTGGGTTCGATTCCCACCGGGGGCAAGTTGTACATTGTATAATTTGTCTCGGTCTGGGTGTTTATATGTATAATATGTATATATTTACAAAAAAAAAAAGTATAATATGTAGTTTATCAACCATCTAGTTTCCGTAACACAAGCCTCGTAGCTTAGCACGGAAACTAGATGGCGCTGTGTGACCTGTCTGAAAAAAAAAAATAAAAAAAAATAATAATAATAATATGTAAGTGTATAATTAAGCTGTTAATTTTTCTTCCTATTTTTTTAATATTTCTTTCATTGCACCTATAATAGTTCAAATTTGTCCCCAAGGTTTGGCTGTCAGAAAATGTCTACGGGCATTAAGTCCGCCTTTGTACTTCGTGCAATAAATTTTTAAATAAATAAAAATAAATAAATAAAAATAAGTGGCGCGCAAGGTTCATGAATGTTAGCAACAGGAATTAGATACTCATGACTTAAATTATTCGCTAACACTATGCCGGCTTGAGTGGGCATGACGGCAAATTGAGCTTGATCCCATGATGATACACTTTACAGGATTTATTGGCACCAACCGGCGGATTCTTCCCCGCCCCGGTAAACTGGGCAAATTACAACCATCAGTCCGGCTACCTCCTATTTATTGTTCTCGTAGAAATTATGTGCCATTTGCAATGATGTCAAATGCCAATTTTAATTTTCAAGTAGCACTAATATTATTAATTACTATTATATTTCCGGGTTCGATTACTGGTCGGGACACAAACATATTTATTAATGTAAATAAATATATTTAATTTATTTCGATATTTATCTCGAGTTTGGTACTCCAGCGTACATTGACGAGCTTGCCACTTGTCATGATTGGCCTATAGTAAAGTTGACTAAATGTGAATTCGCTTATTTATAAGCGTGGTTTCTGACCACCCCGAAAGGGAAACGGTTGTGATGATACCTTTCTTTTTTATATTTTAATAATTATATGATATAATTATATAACAATAATAAATCATACCAGTCAGTACTAGACATTTAAAACAATAGTTATAATTGTGCCCGTCTGTTAGCATCTATCCAGAAGGATAGATCATGGCTTCACGCCATCTCATCAGTTCCTCTTGGTACACTCCTGGATAAAGTCAGTTTAAGAATAGCATATTCATTACGCCTTGGTACAAAGATATGTCAACCTCACATATGCAGATGTCGTTCCCAAGTTAATAACTTAGTAACGGGCTTAGTTGTCAAAAGAGCCCTGGCAGATTCTCCAGACACCAAGCTTTAAATGATTTTATAAAGAAAAGTTTATGGTCTGCTAAAATCCTGTCCGTCCTTGAACCTTTAGGTCTATTGCGTAGTCATAGTAAAAGGCCGGATGGTATGTCTCTTATACTATGGAGTGAGGAAAGATGTCTTGTCTGGGATTTGCCGTTTGCCACATTTCCTCTGTCTTAAACAAGGCCGGTTCGACTGCTTATACAAATGTAAAAAGCCTATAAAATATAATAGTATGGTGGCGGTGGTTTCTGCTGAGAACCTCAAGCTGCGCAAATACGCCAACTTCGATACAGGTTACGAGTTTGCTCCGTTTGCGGTCGAGACGATGGGACAATGGGGCCCACAGCCAAGCGTTGTCCAAACGGCTGACGGAGATATCTGGAGACAGGAAGGCTGGCAATTATTTCTGCCAACGTATTAGCCTTCCAGTCTCCAGACCTTTCCGTCAGCCGCTTTGAGAACTCCTTGGCCAACTTCCTATGCTAGGATAATGCTATTATATAGTATTGTCGCTGAGTTACGAATTCTACCATTAATTGTATGATTTATCGCTAACTCTTGTGAAGGGAGCTTTTTATGGCTCCTTACTTCTTATTCAGGTGAGAATCTTTTTTCACTGTTGGGAGATATCCTTTCAAGAGTAAACCAATGGTTCAATCTAAGAGGTTATTTAACATTTTTTTTATAAAGCAAGTACTTAAATAATAATATTATTAAATTATGTATTTCAGATTCTAGTTATATTTCTTAGTAACAGTTTAACTATGTTATTAGATACGCATTACTTACGTAGTATAAAATTTATTCGAAGTTAATTAATATATTTATTTATTTATTTAAATTCTTAAATGCACTTAAAAATAGTACAGAGGCGAGCTATAATGCCAGTAGGCATTCTTTACCAGCTAACCTTGGGGATCGAGTACGGTGATAGGGAAATAGGGAGTATGAAAAAAAAAAAGAAATTTTAATGATACAGTTAATAAGTATGAAAAAAAAAAAAATTAAAGATACAGTTAATAAGTTACTTAACTAACCCTTTCAGCACGACAAAATATATTTTAGATAATAAAAGGTTTATTGATAACTTTGAGATCCTTGAGGTCTATAATATCTCGTATAAATGTAAAAAAAATCCTCCCCTAGTGTTGTCCTTTTCTAATGTGCTCGCGCACTATCGTGCGTTGGATAATCCATTGGAAATAAAAATTACTTATGTATGTTTTTTCTTAACTAGTCCTAATAATTACGAAGTAGCTAGATAAGAGCAGGAACTACTCAAGTTATTTCGGAGCGGTAAAACAGAATTTGGCGAGAGGTCTAGATTATTTTTTGTAATAACGCACGCTTGGTATCATCCGTGCTGAAAGGGCTAATTCTAATATACATTAAATATAAATTAAAAGCTACAAAAATAATAAAATTAAAAATAAATTAAACTATAAATAAAAAATGTCCTCTAGAGACGTCCCATCCGAGATAGTCCCAAGGAGACTGGCAACATTTCCCCTCTGCATAGCGAGGCTAATACGTTGGCAGAAATAATTGCCAGTCTTCCTGTCTCCAGACCTTTCTGTCGCATTAATTAAAAACTTCATCAACAGGTAATGTCGGACATTATATGAGATTGATCTTAGTATTTCTTTATATATAAAAAAAAAATTACAAGGTTTTTACTCGTTGTGAACGATTTAAAAAAAAAATCGTCAGAAATTTCGCTATATTTAAGTGTTATCACGATCGTAATCCTTTAAAGAGAAATCACTGCCTTCGTGGTCTAGCGGTTAAGTGCGTGGATTTAGACTCGGAGATTCCTGGTTTCCATAAAATATTTATTTTATAAAAGAATATATATATATGTATATTAAATTAATGCGATATTTCTCGAGTTACCCGCTAGAAACATCGACGAGCTTGCCACATGTCATGTTTGGCCTATAGTAAAGTTGTCTGAATGTAAATCTGCTTCTTTATAAGCGTGGTTTCTGACCACCCCGTAAGGGATACGGTCGTGATGCTACTTTATACTGCTTATTATTTAGATCTGTCTGCTTCTCTGAGCGTGTTCTACCGGCTATACTATGGTGAGTGCTCTGAAGAGCTCTATAACCTAATTCCTTCCTCTCCATTCCGCAACCGAACCACACGCACAGGTCAGAATATGCACCCACATACCGTAGTCACTATCTCTTCGCGTACCTATAAATTTGGTGACTCATACATCTGTCGCACAATAAAGATGTGGAATGCATCTAGTCAAGCCGGCATAGTGTTAGGGACTGATGTCGGACATAAGGGTCTGATTCCAGTTGCTAACATTCATGGACCCTGCGCGCCACTTACCATCAGGCGAGCGCAGAGTCACATGTCGTGCTAGTATAAAAAAAAAATCTGTAATGTACATTTTTATCTAAATAGTTATATAAATAAAAAAAAATAAGTGTACAAAAGCGAAGATTGGATTAGAAGTAATAATTGTATATTGGCAAATATATTAGGTCTAGATAAAAGCATTTATGTCCAAATTAATGGAAGACACTGACTCCTGAAACACACACAAATAGTAGAGTCAGAGGATGCTAAAATTGTGTACAAAGCATCGATCAATTTAACTGTTCCAAATGTATATTGTATAGTATAGTTTTTTTTTTAACAATAAAACATTAAGAGATTTTTAGCTTGGGGCTGTGATAATTATGAATGATTCCATATCACGTCTATTCATTAATTTATTTATTCAGTTAATTGAATATAGGTATATATATATTGTTATAGCGATAAGCCGGGACAGCTTGTGGATCCACCATCCTGTCCTATATAAATCCTACTTAAGCACTTAATTATTTCTCGTCGATAGTTTGGTCTTGTGTCTCTTTCTAGCAACTAACGTGTGAGCAAGAGGGATGTATAGCAATCAATATCGTCTTGAAAGGGTTTACGACTCGCTATTTATCTACATTTCTAAAATTATCATTAGCCTTTGTCCTTTCAATGCTGGATGAGGTCTGTCACAAAGCACGCCACTTCACACGGTTGGATCATCCTTATCCAACTTCTACCAGCGTACATATTTCTTTGTTTTCATTGTTAACTTACCATTTTTATCATCACCTGCAGCCTATTACTCTCCACTGCTGGATGTAGACCTCTACCAAAAATCCGTCCATCTGGCTGGGGGTCTTTCCACCTCAGAACCCATCTACTCCCTACATCGGTTCTGCGACAAACGTGTCCGGCCCATTGCCACTTCAACTTACAAATTTTGAAGGTTAAGTTATTAACCGTGGTTTTCTGACGGATGTTCCCATTTCTCTATCCATCAGAGAAATACTAAGCATAGCTTAAAGACAATGTAGATATTGAGCGGGAGCGTAGGTCGTTGGCTATCCGATGTAATATGTTAGCCTGTAGGTTTGCGCGCTGCACCGCCCAGGTAAAAGTGACTCTTTTTAGGGCGTACTGCCAGTCCTTTTACACGTGCAGCCTATGGGTTGACTATACTCGGAGAGCGTACAGCGACCTGCGCGTCCAGTATAATAATGCGTTTAGGATCCTGGTGGGTTCTGCAGTGCCTCGGGTATATTTGCTGATTCGAGGACTGACAGTTTTCAAACAATTATGCGCAAAAGATCTGCGTCTATGCTGTGCCGCATGAGAACCAGTACCAACAGGCTCCTAAACATATTGGCAGATCGGTGGGACTCTCCGCTGCTGGAGCACTGGATACAGCTGCATACAGTCAAGTAGACAGCCTCCAGTAGCGGATAGTCTAAAATTAATTTTTAGTTAAACTAAATATAGATTAAGTAAAATTGTTACTAACAATTTATGGATGTGACGTCCGAAATAAAAGTTTATTATTATTATTATTAATATAGCTCTCTCCATAGCTCACTGAGCGACCTTTATCTTGTGGACCAGACCCACTGTCAGTGTTAACGTTTTTGCTCCGTACGATAATACTGGAAGAACGCATTGGTCTGTGGTATGTTTGAAAGCAGGATGTGGCGTACCTTTCCGAATGCAGCCCATCCTAGTTGAATGCGCCAATCAGTTTGCTTGCTGAAGTTGGCTATGCCCAGTTGGCTATGCCCAGTTGGATAGTCTGTCTAAGGTAGACGTATTTTAAGCAAATTTTATTTAAATCATTCAAGAAAAGAAAAATAACGGAAATTTGCAACTACATTATGATAAGTGGCAAGCTCTGTGCTGACTTGAGAAATGTCGAATAATAAATGATTTATTTATTCAACGAAAATCCACAGCATCACAGTATAAAAGCTACACTTTAAATGGCGTCAATATTGGATTTTGACTTTGTTTAAAAGTTCGATCAGGAATCGAACCCAAGGCTTCTGCGTCCAAAGTTGATTATGTCTACCAAAATTGAAGATATATATTACTGTAGCCCCTGACAAGTGCTATCCAAACACAATCGCCAATATGCCGGCTGCTTCTACGGTCCTAGATATATACAGTTCTCGTTTGACCTGTATAATTTGACCCTTATATTATACCAACGCTAAATGCTGTCTCGTCCAATCCAAGGGTTGCAAGTTGGAGCTCCAGCACATGCTAGAGATCACGATGATTATATACAAGACAAAACCCACAGCCCATCAGAGAACACGTATTAAACCGTCACGTCGCGTCAGTCCTGGGTCTATAAATACAACTATTGAAATCGTTAAAAAAAAAGCATTTTCAATGCGTCTAGCCAGGCGTCGCTATTGTGTTTGTTTGCTATCATTAGCAAAACTTTAGAAAAATCTATAATAAGTAACTATAACTTGTGGAATCGTTAAAAAAATACAAAACATTACATCAGCCCATCGTTAACATGCCTTGGACAACCACACAATTGAAGGCTTAATTCTTTAGAAATATATTTGGGAAGGCCTGCTCTGGGCGATGAGGGACTATGCGTTTTGGGCTGTGATGATGACGATAATAGACGGCAAAATAAACTTCAGATTTTTTTAAAGCTTATGTATTTAACAAGCTATATATATACGTGTATATGTATGTTGCAATATGGCATTTAAATACAATGTAACCGCATCATATGAGCCTTGTAGCGCCCACCTGATGGTAAACGGTACGCGAGGTCCAATAATAGGAGCAAATGATGCCAGCCACTGACGACCGACATCAGTCCATACCATACCGGCGTATCAGGATGCCTTTTCACACTTAGCTTGAAGCAAGGTTATAGAAATGGGGAAAGATGCTGACTGGGAGAGCATTCCACATCTTCAGCGCTAGACAGAAATAATAGTCTCCTGATTTATATTTACGTATAGGGATGGTGACTACGGTATGGGAGTGCATATTTTGGCCTGTGAAAGTGATTCAGTTGCGGAATAGAGAAGAAGAAGTTGTTGTTTATAAGGTTGAGCAGTTCTTTTGAACACTCACTGTAGTATATCTTGCATTACACGGTCAGAGAGGCCACATCTCGGCGAAGTTGCAGCGATTCGAGAGTTTTAGACACTGTGATGTCCTCCACTATCTGAATTGCCCGCCTCTGCAAGACACTGAGGTGTCTGTAAGGTACTTAGCGGAACCATCCCAGAGGCGAGGACAGTTTTCCATGCATGACCTTATTTGGGCTTTATAAAGCATAAGTCTGCTTGAGGACGGAAAAAAACATTTGCATAGTAATTACGGCAAATGTACTCAGACTGCGTTACCACGGCCTACGTGACGAGCCTTGCACTCAATCGGGTTGTAAAATCATACATTAAAAGGAACTGACGTCATAGATAAAAAGAGACTTGTTGTTAATGCGTGTGTTGTCACAGAGGTCTAAAGTTGTATGTTAGACTAGTTAGTGCTTGCGAGTCTGGTGCATTTCGAGCAACCCGAGCCAAGTTTGACAAATGTAATCAAGTTTCAAGAACAACTTGTCGACGTTTCTATGTAATTTGGCACTTCGGGGTGTTTACCATGACTGCTTGGTTGCGAGTTGCATGCCAGCGAGAGGACATGTGCCGGTTGTCCGAGTTGGAAATGTGTCTGATTATTCTTAATTAATTAATTAATTTGTCATGATCTCGAGATCGCTTCTTTTTAATAATATAATAATAATAAAGTTTATTGAAATAATTAAATTTTTTTTCTTCCTTATAAATATGGAATTAACTTAGGGAACAGTTTTACAAAACATATAGTTAAAACCCTGACTCCAAGACTAGTTGGACTGTGTCCTAGAAGTCAGTGCTCTTCCTAGGAACTACAAAAATAAATTCAGAACATTGGTAAGTACAATATACAAAATTAAAAAAAGAGAAAAATAGAATCAGTTAATGGTGAAAAAATAAAAACGGTAGCAAAATTACTTATAAATAAGTAAGGTTCATTCATTCATTACAGCCCTAGAACATTGCGTCCTAGACCTCCACTGCTGGAGATGGGCCTTCCAAAACTGGAGAATTTGGCCTACACTCGCCACGCTGGCCAGACGGCTTGGCGAGGATATGATGACAATTTATTAACGATTCCACAAGTTGGTATTAGTGGAACCGGGACCGACGGCTTAACGTGCTCTCCGAGGCACGGGAACGGTGGTGTTGTAAATCTATGATAAATGTACGTAAGAAAAGTGTATTTCTCATTGGTACATGCCGGGGAGGGTTTGAACCTTTGTAGGATTTAAGGTACGCGTTCTTACAACCGAGCCACCACCGCGCCTTTAAGTAAGGTTAGTAAAGCAAAATTATATATTAAAAAGTAAAATACATAAAACACCTAAGTATCTGTGTAGAATATGCCACTTAAATTATTTTTGGACAACGAAAAGATTTTCAGTTTCCTGGTAAGTTAACTGTTGTAACCAGTCATTCACTCGCATCTTGACTTCTTTCTTAGTTAAGGAGAAAATATCAAACGTTTTGCTGATCTTGTTGTACAGTACAGAACTAAGTACATAGAAATGTCGCCTAGCCGTAACTGTTCTATGGCTGAGAATATTGACTTTGACATTCATCAGCCTCTTCACACATGCCCTTTTGTTTTAATGGTTTTTTAATACACCTTCAGCTATTGTTTTATTTTTCTGATCATGGTATGTGAGTCTTGGTCTGCCAGGGCCTCTTTTATATTTCGCATTATATATCTGGTTCGTCAATCTCTCTTCGCTCATCCTTTCAACATGCCCAAACCAACGGAGCATGCCTTTTCTTATTTTTGTCCGTATGCTTTCTTTCATACCTACCAGTATTTTAGTTAGTAATTTTAAATGATAGTTTCTAAATATTCTTATACACATGCACCCACACTCTCTTCTCACTCTCCCAAAGGTTAGCTGTTAGAAAATTACATTAAGCTCGCCTATGTACATTGGAATTTTTTTTATTTTTTTGATCAATAAAGAATTTATCTATCTATCTACCTTTTTGCGTATTTCATTATTAGATAAGCGTTTTTTACCTCGGTTTTTTCGCATTCATTTCCTTATTTCTCTAATTACCAATTATTTCTTAACTATATTTTATTAAATAAAAAAGATTTGTTTTATTATTATATATATAATATACTTAAGTACTCGTACGCATCCGATGTGCAAATAGGACTTATTCGCGGCGAACGAGTGCCTTCACTCCGTAACCACGACTCAGACTTAGCTGTAAAGGCACATAGGGCCAACAGTGAGAGAGAGACGGTTTATAGGGTTTTAGTCCGTAGGCGCCCTGGGGCCTCCTTAGGAGGCTTCACGGATGAATCGGGCATGCGACCCCCACCCGCGTTGGCCCTTCAGACAGGGGGCGTATCATTGATGATTTATCGATTCACCGATTCACCGTCTTTAAAAAAATAAATAAATAGGACTTATGGATGAGACGCTAAAATCAATTTGGACTCTCAAAAGTTGTCAATTTCGAATAGTCGATATACGCCTCCGTGGTCTAGTTGTAACAAACGTTGCCGTAAACTCGGGAGGTCGTGGGTTCGATTCCCACCGGGGGCAAGTTGTACATTGTATAATTTGTCTCGTTCTGGGTGTTTATATGTATAATATGTATATATTTACAAAAAAATAATGTATAATATGTAGTTTATCAACCATCTAGTTTCCGTAACACAAGCCTCGTTGCTTACCACGGAAACTAGATGGCGCTGTGTGACCTGTCTGGAAATATTTATTTATTTATACATACGTAAATAGTAAACAGCCCTTAAGAACTTGAAACGACTGCAATTTGCAATGCAAAATAGTGTAAACGTTTGCCAAACATTCTTCAAGTAGATTTGTGTTGACCGTTGTAAATGTAAAAGCGACACACAGTTTACTGAATAAGTTTTTACTGAGACCTATTTGACAAAATTTACAAGCAAATTAAATAAAGTAAAAATAAATAAATAAAATAACTATAAAAACCACGAGATTATATAATATAATATTTAATTTGTAATATTTCTTGAGTCTGGTATGCTAAACTGTTTTCAAATCCAATGACGCCCTATTACCTAAAATATCGTTTCCATTTTTTTGCGACACACACTGTTGTCCTCTTCTCTTATCCTCCATTAATCAACTTAAAATTCCGCCATATTGTTCCACCAGATGTTCAGATTCTTATACAGTATCAGAAGCTTACCAGTGGAACCGACTACCTCTTTATATTCGTAAAGCACCATTAATCTAAAGTTTAAAAAATTTGCTTACCAAACTCTTTCACAAAAAGCAAGACGAGGCTAGATAACTTGTACTATAAGGCCGGCCGCATACACACGTTTTCCGTATTCGATTTTCTAATGCGAAATTTTGATTTGAAATTCTGTGAGACTAGCGCAAACGTTCGTTTTTCTTCATTCGGAGTGTATATAGTCAGTACGGATGGTGATAGCGTCGTGAACGCACGACGATGAAGGACGACGATTTATTAGCTATTGTGGTAGTCGTTGTCATGAATATTCCACAGGCAGGGGTATTTTTCAACAGCCAATATTAATGTTTCTGCCTCACACATAATTATCGTGTTGCGATTCTATATACCGAGAATACGTCCGATGCGCGCGGCGCGGTCGCGATATTGGATAGAAATTTCCGAACGTGTGCGCCGGCACAAACAAAATGTATGCAAGCGCTGCATTCCGCATGACGTCATTAGGTTTCATTTAGATGGTTTCTCCGAACGCGCCGGCTTGCATTCGAAACGTACGTAAGGAATTTATTCCGTTCGGAAAGAAAACGAACATTTGCGTCTGTAAATGTATTTTATATTGATTCCATGCATTCGGATGTAAACTGATTCGGAAATCGAATACGGAAAACGTGTGTATGCGGCCGGCCTTATTGTTTGTATTATAGACATATATAGAGCGTGTAATTATCAAAAGAGCAAATTTTTTTTAAGCTCTTAAATAGATAATTCTTTATTGCATAGAAAATAAAACACTTTATAGTACATAGGCGAGCTAAATGTCTAAACTAAATAAACATCATCATCAGCTAAGCTTTAGGAGAAGTCGGCAGGGATGACCGCTAATGTGTGACAAAGATGTCTATTGAGAAAACACCTTATACCTTAAAATAAACTATAGTACTTATCTACCGATATAAATAAATATAAATAAATATATATTTTCAGACAGGTCACACAGCGCCATCTAGTTTCCGTGGTAAGCTGCGAAGCTTGTGTTACGGAAACTAAATGGTTGATAAACTACATATTATACTTTTTTTTTTGTAAATATATACATGTTATACATATAAACACCCAGACCGAGACAAATTATACAATGTACAACTTGCCCCCGGTGAGAATCGAACCCACGACCTCCCGAGTTCACGGCAACGTTTGTTACCACTAGACCACGGAGGCGGTAATATCTGCAAAAGGAGCAAATATTTTTAAAATAAAAAAGGTTACTTTTTCCTAAAGATAAAAATCATTATCCGAAAGATATTTAACGTAATAGGGCGTCATTGAATTAAAAAAACAGTTTAGCGTACCAGACTCAAGAAATATCGACAAATATAATAAATACCGCGGGAAGTGCAGCGTCGTTTTGGGGTCGAGACGATGGGCCCATGGGGACCGTCGGCGAGGCGGTTGGCCAAGGAGTTGTCAAAGCGGCTGACGGAAAGATCTGGAGACAGGAAGGCTGCCAACGTATTAGCCTCGCTATACAGAGGGGAAAAGTTGCCAGTCTCCTTGGGACTATCTCGGATGGGACGTCTCTAGAGGACATTTTTTATTTATAGTTTAGTTAATTTTTAATTTTATTATTTAGGTAACTTTTAATTTATATTTAATGTACTATAATTAACTTCGAATAAAGTTCTCATCAATAAAAGGAAATATCACAAATTAATCTACGGGTCGATCTATCTTCTTATTCACTTGTTCTCCTTAACTATCGGTTCACGATAATATGATTTAAAGCGGTCATGATAGGCTTCAAGTTAAGAAGTACATTAAGACGTTGTAGCATGTTGCGACACATCTATGTTGAGGTAAAACTACACCAGTTCTGGTCTCTAATTCAAACTTTCTCCTACAACTAACGTCCGTGATTCAATTTTCAACACATCTACAACGTTTATGTTACGACTTTAGCCTGATTTACACTGATCAAAGAAAAGCTCGGAATACTGAACCGGTACTCCGCGTCTTAATTGTTTTAAAAGTAAATCTATGGAATAACTGCTAGACTACGGAGGCAGACAATGAAAACGCTACTCGAACGACTGTCAAGGCGATATAAAGTAAAAAAAAAACATAGAGTACATGACGTCATCCAGCAGTCATATTTGCAACTCGGAGCGAAAATTCAAACACGTTATTTAATAGTAGATTTTAAGGTGATTTAGTCCTCATACAAAATCTAAAGTAGTAATTTCTCAAGTAATAAGTAAAAACAATTTAAACCACATTTTTGAAAATTTTCAAATATCCTTATGCCCCACAGAGCACAGAATCGCCGCGCGCTGCCCGCTCCTAGAGGCGGTAGTAATAACAATAGTCGTGGCAAAGAAATGCGTTGCGCGCACATATGAGCGCAATAAGCCGCCAGTTGTTCTTTGTACGTTGCGGAATAAACATTATATTAAATAGTCAGAAATGCCTCATTGCGCTGTGATTTGGTGTAAGAATCAAAGTAAAATCATCATTAAACACAATTCTGGCGTATCATATCACAAGTAAGTAAATAAAGTTCATTTTTGCTTTTTTAAAAATGCAAGTCGATGTATGTTGGAAAGCAAAATCTTAGCCGTGCGAAAGCCGCGAGTCATTAGTGAATGCAATAGTGAGGGACGCACGCGTTGATTGGCGTCATGTCGATAATGAGCAGCGCAGACTTATTATATATATATGCTCATTAAAAATAATGTCGATAAAAATAAAATCGACCCAGGCACAGCACTCCAAGACGTCATCTGTGTAGTAGTGTGCGTATAGATGCGAGTAAACGGTAACGCCCACCCCCACGCTTGGTTTGTATGAAATATTTTGAACATACCGTCTCTAGTAGGGGGCGGTGCGTGTGGATTCCTTGCTCTGTGTTAAGCCCGATCCAAATGTGTATAGGTCAATTTTTGTACCCATTTGAATGTCGAACATAGAATTACAAATGTATAAGTGTGAACTCAATCAATAGGGATTGATGGTATCCAATATGCTTTCAAATCGACCTGTGTAGACGAAATAGAATAATTTATAGACCTCTTTGTATGAGAAATACACACAGTTATTTAGTACAAACACCTTTGCTCATGTCTAAACCTTTTGATCATTGTGTTATTGCTTTATTGTGCGTACATTAAAATTTAAACCGTGCCTGAATGCCTCCGTAGAATTAAGTATAGTATATAAAGGTTTTTTTTAAAGATAAATTAAAGATATCTGATCTTTTGAAATTATTTTGAAGGTGTATTATTTTATAATTTATCTTTATATTTTCATACAAAAAATGGATTGGGTTTTTCTATTGATGATTACATCCAAAAACGTTTGATTGAAAACGAAAAGTTTGAACGCAAGAATAACCAAGGTACTAGTGTTCGAAAGAAGAAGGATGATACACTTTACTGATACAATTTACAGCCACGAATTTAGTTTAATTTAACATTCCTAATTTTATTATTTTAGATTGTAAGCTGACACGGCCACTTTACAGCCACGAATATGTATTAAGTTGACATACCAATTATAATAATAATTATTATTTCGATCGTAAGCTGACACGGCCCCCTTACAGCCACGAATTTTCATTTATTGACATAAATATTGTAGTTTAATACAATTTTTATGTATATTTAGATTGTAAGCTGACTTAGAGCTACGAATTAATTTATTAACCTGACATGTGTAATTTATTTTAGTCTACGAGTATAAGCTGACACGGCCTTTTTACAGCCACGAATTAATATAAACTACCTAGTTTTAAGCAAAAACTTATTTATGGCAACAGTGTTTTAGTCAAAGATGGTATAGCTGATATGATAGTAGCTGCTGGTTATTTTATATTCTACATGATAATAAACTATGGTGAAAAAATGTATTGACAATATCCAAGTGTTGTTTGGGACAACCAAAGGAAATAAATGATTTGATTTGATAACCGTGACGATAAAGATTGATGATGAAACTCTAGAACAAGTAAATGAAATTATATAACAGTGTTTTCATTGATTTATTATGTATTGTATTTTCATGATAGGGATGTTGAAAGAAGAGTGAACGCGGGAAATAGTATTAACGGTGTACTCGGAAGTCGAAATGTCAGTGACAAAGCTTGACTCGCCATAAACAATGCCATGTACCATGTATGGAAGCGACACGTGGATATGTCATAATATGCATGAGACTAGAGTTAATGTAAATTATAATGTAAATTAGAGTTACATTCACGGACCGATACATAATGACGCAATACGCAAAAGCGTAGGTATGAAAGAAAGCATAAGGACAAACATAAGGAAAGGTTTGCTCCGAAGGTTCTGGCATGTTGAAAGGATGACAAAATAGAGATTGATGAACCAGATACCTATATAATGCGAAAGCTGTGGGTAAAAGAGGCCCGGCAGACCAAGGCTCACCTATCACGATCAAATAAATAAAACAATAGCTGAAGGTGCATTAAAAAGCCATCGAAACAAAAGGGCATGTATAAGGAGGTTGATTAATGTCGAAGAAGCGATCTCGAGATCATGACAAATGGCGATCAATTAATTATCTCTGCCTACACCGCAAGGGGCCTGGCGTGAAGATATGCATGTATGTATCCAAAAACGGTACATCGCTATCAAGCCCCATCTCTGTGACGTCACACACAACACTTTAAACAAGTGTGTGGTTAATTTGTCTATTGTTAAAAAATAATTTTATGACGACCAAGCATCTGTTTGCGGGTACCTGCATTTAGTCGGCGGTGAAATACAATCTAAAAATGAGAGAACACTAATTTGCAAGATCTTCGCAAATTTGGGGATTATTTGTTAAGATGCGGCCGAAATTTTCGACGAACACGTTCTTTCGTAAATGAGATGTATTAGAGCTTGATGGTATGAGAAGAGGAGTCAAAAATTTAACCGCGGACAACTTAGGCGTACAGTTAAGGCTGAGAAATGACGCTCATTTATTGGGCTTAAAACAAAGACATATATTCGTATTATGAAGACAGGATATCATAAAATCGGAATTATATATGTTTTTTTTTTAAACGTAAGATTAATTGATAATTTCAGTTTTAAAATAGCAATTTCTTGTTTATCCGACTTCTCAAAAATGCTACCCGCCAAGTTGACTTCAATGCTGGGTCGTAGCAAAACAAAGTCTCTGTAAATCAAATCATTTATTTTCTTTGGTTAACTTGTAAAAACTTGGATATTATCAGCACTAAAATATTGACTTATACAATAAAATTAATAAACACAAAACAGTTCGGTAATTATGTTTGGACCGTAACATGTTATAATAATCCAGATTTATGTGTGCAATAAATTCGTGGCTGTGAAAGGGCCAAGTCAGCTTACAATCCAACAATAATAATAAATGTCAAATCCCAATACTGGTTCGTGGCTGTAAACGGGCCGTGTCACCTTATAGTAATAATATGTCAATTACATATGTATTCGTGGCTGTAAAATAGCCATGCCGTCTTATATTCAACATAAGATTAAAGGGCGTGTCAACGTATGAACTAACAATCATAGTAAATATAAAATGAAAATAATGATTAAAATTATGCGTTTAATACATGAATTAGCAGAGATAGAAAGACAGTAATTGCAATGAATAAAGTTTAAAATGACGTTGATTATACCAGATGAATTAGGCTCTTTTGAAAAGACACTCCTTAACTCCATACGTGGCGAACAAGTGCCTTCACTCCGTAGCCACGATTTATTTATTTATTTACTATAGGTACACAAACAGATCACAATCACAATCAGTTCACATTTTCCAGCAATTTCTTAAGTTCTAGATTGCAATCCAAAAGCAGTGTACACAGCATGCTTATTGTGATTTAGCCATGACATTGTCATTTCAATTTAATTATTTCATTTCAGTGAAATATGTCAAAAGGAAAATAATAATATTAATAAAAATAAAAAAAAATGGTATGTCAAAGAATAAGGTAGTAAATCAATAATAATAAATTTAAAAAAAGCAATGAAAATTTAATATAGAAATAATAATGTCATTTAATTAAAGAAACAATAATAAAATAATATAACAATCATCAATATATAAAAAATAAAATCCAGAATCCAGAACAGACAGAACAAATATCAAGAAACAAACAAAACATCAGCATATTACATTAATTAAGAAGGTGATTATATGTTGTTTACAGTAGTACCAGCAAAATATGCGGTAACAGATCTCTTATACACTAAAAATCTGGCGTTGAATATGTCAATGGCCTTCCTCCTTTCGTCACTGTCTCCACTACAAACGATATCATTATAAGCGCGACACATTCTTACAACTGGGTTAAGGCACGATGTGTTCCACTTGCGAATATGCAAAGCAAATGTGTTAGGTGCTCGTATTCTATATGAAATATTGAAGTTTATGGATGAAAGTAGGCAAGGGGCGTCGATCGAAGAGTGAATTCGACGATTCAGACTTAGCTGTTAAGGCACGCACGGTTTTTAGGGTTTTGTCCGTAGGCGCCTTGAGGTTTCCTTAGGAGGCCTCACGGTGAGTCGGGCATGCGACCTCCCGCGGTGGCCCTTCAGGCTGGGGTCGTAGCATAGGCATTGATGATTTATTGGTTTAACATATTTAAAAAAAACTCCTTAACTATTGTAGACAAATGAACGGTGCGGCGTGTTGTCAATTATTTTTTCGTCGTCGTTTAGTCTTCTCACCCCCGCAGGGGGAAGTGGGGAATCCGTGTCAAAGTATTTGACTTCTTACAGAGGTTGCGTTCGCTTTCCGTAACTACGAACAGGGCATTGGTAACCATTAAAGGTTGAAGTATACAAGCCTGGCGGCGGGGCCGCGATTACGACTCCGTGGTTGGCAGCAGGTGACGAGCGTAGCATTGTCTGGCGTCCGGCGGACGGGCGTGCAGAGGGGCCAGGTTTCTCACAAGTGGGAAATCTGTCGCCTCTGCGCGCGCGAACATGCCAGCCGCCAGACGACGGACGAATTCGTCCAATGTTTCCATCCGCATATCCCTATGGATTATATCGTTCCTCACGTATCGCGAGGCGCCGACAATGGTACGGAGCGTCAGATGTTGTTGCGCTTGTAAACGTGCTCTCAGCGTAGCTGAGGTGAGAGCGTACCAGGCCGGCGCGGCATACCTCGACCGCCTCCGTGGTCGAGTGGTAACAAACGTTGCCGTAAACTCGGGAGGTCGTGGGTTCGATTCCCACTGGGGGCAAGTTGTACATTGTATAATTTGTCTCGGTCTGGGTGTTTATATGTATAATATGTATATATTTACAAAAAAAAAAGTATAATATGTTGTTTATCAACCATCTAGTTTCCGTAACACAAGCCTCGTAGCTTACCACGGAAATTAGATGGCGCTGTGTGACCTGTCTGGAAATATTTATTTATTATTTATTATACGTGAGTCGGCTGCGGATAGCCTATATATTTTTTCGGACTAGTCCTAACACACGTCTATGTATTAAAATGTAAGCTCTAACAACTCCCCTCCCCGGTATCGTTATCGACTCGTAAACCTAAACTTAGTTTATTGCGATATTTATGAGCAAAGTATCGGCAAAATCCGACAAAGTAGAACTTAACGATAGATTTTTAGGGTTTTAAAAGATGGTTTTTTAAAAGCTATACTTACAAAGTAATAAATAATTTATTATGCTTTGGAAGTTATTAGTTATAAATTTTAGTATGAATTAAAATAGTTATTCGCTGAGATAAAGTTGTCGAGATTTTAGAATGAAAATAGTAACTACCATATTTTAAAATAATAATTATCAACTAGTCTTCGCTTAGCGTAAATGGAAGGTTTATTAATATTAATCTATTAATAGAAAAAATGCAATATCAACCAAAATTCGATATATACTCGTATATGAAATTGTCTATGAAAATGCTAAAATAAATATAAAATTTGTTTTTAGTATAAGCAGCAGTGTTAAGTGCGTTAGTGTAGCGGGATATTTTTAACAGATTGTAAAAACAAATGGACGAATAAAATTGCTTACAATATGAACTTTACTCTCGATTTTGTGTGTATTGGTTATGATTGACCATTTTTTTCTAATTTTAATTACGATTTTTACGTATGACTTACTGGACTTCATAAAAAAAAAATGGGTTGTTAAAACGCCATTTCACTGCAACTCACGCACACGTTATACACGAATCACAATAGGTAGGTATATTTAACAATTATTATATATCGCTACTTTGGGGTACAAAGGTCGTAAAACTCATAAACCCAACTTCACAAGACTAACAAAAAACAATTTTATATACAATTAGGCTAATAACTTTTTTTGCCTCCGTGGTCTAGCGGTTAAGTCCGTGGATTTAGACTCGGAGGTACCGGGTTCGATTCCTGGTCGGGACACAAAAATATTTATTAATCTATATAAATATATTTAATTTATTTTGATATTTCTCGAGTTTGGTACGCTGGAGACATCGACTAGCTTGCCACTTGTCATGATTGGCCTATAGTAAAGTGGGCTAAATATGAATCCGCTTATTTATAAGCGTGGTTTCTGACCACCCCGAGAGGGAAACGGTCGTGATGATACTTTACTTAACTTTTTTTGTTCTTATATGTATATTAACCCTATTAAGTGAGATTTGATATATTATTATGATGGAAAACCTTATTTTATTGTACAAAGATCAATTAATAGAACAGTAAATTCGAAATAAGACTGCATTTACAAGTAATTTTGGGTAATACAACCTTTCTAACCCCAGAGTGTCGATTATAGTTAGGTCAGAACAATAAAGGTTTAATTACAATAAGTATATGAAGCTGCAGTAAATAGGCGTTGTCGCTAAAAATAAATACATATGAATCAATTAGAATGTTACATAATGTAGTCCTCTTGGATCTGCGACAGACGGATCGCTATGCCAACGCACTAAGCCGTGCATTACCTCTGTGTGCAGCATTCAGCCAGTTGGTGACACGTATGACGTTATTCTATTTGTGTTATGTTATGACTAACGAATATAAAAAAAAACCTTTACCAAACGTACACATCGGAACTTTTATTATTTTCGGCTGACCCAAATATTTTTTTAGTAAGTGATAAAAAAATATTTGTCCGGTTGGATGAATATTCATTGTTGATTTTCAAATTAATATTTTTTATCATTACTTACGAACATTTATGTAAGAAATATTTTTTATATTACTAAATGTTATTTATTTATTTAAAAACTTTCTGCACTATGCACAAGAGGATTAGATTAATGCCGCTAGGCATTCTCTCCAACCTTTGAGACAATGAAACCTTTTCCGTTGTGAGGTTGTTGTGTTAAATAAATTGAGGTAATTAAAATTAATTCTAAATATTATATAAACAAATACATATACACAATATATACTGCATACTATAAACTAGATATAAACCTACTTACATTGTAACTGTTTAAATAATATGAGAATATCGTCTTTGTGAAAAGTGATCTGTTGGCATTTGAAAAATTTTCACAGGTAAAATGTTCCACATACGGACAAAGAGCAAAAGAGTAGCTGTACTATTAATGGTAGCTTTTACAGCAAAAACGAAGGATCGTGAGGGTTTCTTTTTACCATGAAGAAATAAATAAATTAATCCATCGACTTACGGTGCAGGTTCATAGAAAATGACTGACTACAAATAAAACTTTGACCACATTTGTAAAGGAAGGGCAAAGCACGAAAACTAAATGCAAGCCCACCTCGATCCTTGGCGCCGCATCAGACTGGAAAATTCTCATGGATACATTTGAGGATAGATAAGTCGTAGATATATTAATATAACATAATAATAATAAACTTTATTGTTTTAAAAAAACTATACAATATACATTTGGAACAGTTAAATTGATCAATGCTTTGTATACAATTTTAGCATGCTCTGACTCCCGAACTATTTGTGTGTGTTTCAGGAGTCAGTGTCTTCCATGAATTTGTACATAAATGCTTTTATCCAGACCTAATATATTTGCCAACATACTATTATTACAATAAAACCTTTGTCTATTTACTCATTCCAAAATACACATTATTAAACAACTACACACAAAAGATTTTCCAGATCATTATAATTAAATATTTGTAACCATCTGAACACCACCCTTTTGCAATCGCCTCCGTGGTCTAGTGGTAACAAACGTTGCCGTGAACTCGGGAGGTCGTGGGTTCGATTCCCACCGGGGGCAAGTTATACATTGTATAATTTGTCTCGGTCTGGGTGTTTATATGTATAATATGTATATATTTACAAAAAAAAAGTATAATAAGTAGTTTATCAACCATCTAGTTTCCGTAACACAAGCCTCGTAGCTTACCACGGAAACTAGATGGCGCTGTGTGACCTGTCTGGAAATATTTATTATTATTATAATCAGTTTTATTAAGATGATATATATAACATATTCTATTGGTTTTAATATATAATAGAGGGCCTAGAAATTTATAGAATCGTTTACAGAATGAAGTTTTAATAAAACTACTAACATGATGAGAATAAATTATAAAACGAAGGAAGTTAGAGTATTTAACATACATATCTTCACGCCAGATCCCTTGCGCGGTAGGCAGAGACACTTGAGCGCCATTTGACACGATCACGACATACCTCTTTCGCTTCGTCGACATTCATCAACCTCTTCATACATGCCCTTTTGTTACGAAAGCTTTTTAATGTGCCTTCAGCCAGTGTTTCATTTATTTGATCGTGATATGTGAGTCTCGGTCTGCCAGGGCCTCTTTCACCCACAACTTTCGCATTATATATCTGGTTCGTCAATCTTTCTTCGCTCATCCTCTCGACATGCCTTTCATTATTTTTGTCCCTATGCTTTCTTTTATACCCACCATTTTCCGTATTTCGACGTTACGTATGCGGTCCGCCAAAGTGACGCCGCATATCCGACGCAATGATCTCATTTCTACTGCATTAACCCTACTCTCATGCGTATTCTGACATATCCACGTCTCGCTTCCATACATCAGTGTTGGTATACATCAGAGTATTTAAGATGCGCAATAAAAAGTTTGTTTTGTAGCTTGTCATGCAATGCTCCAGAAGACCGGGTAGAAGACGCACGTTCTAGTTCAAGAACCTCAGGGAGTGGTTGGGGATGAGAACCCGATCCTTCATCTGGACTGCAGCCAACACAATCAAAATCGCCGTAATGATAAATAACCTCTGATACGGGATGGCACTTTAAGAATAAGCTGTAACGAGCACTCCTTAGCACGAGTCCATCAGCCCACCTAATAGAAAGCGGTCCAGGAATGGAAGCAACTGATGCCAGTTTTTTTATACGTCGCTTGAAGGATTCCAGGTTATAGGAATGGGAAAACACACTCTCTACCACATTCCACATCTTCAGCGTGCGACATATATCATCATCATCAGCCTGTGTCTCTCCACTGCTGGATATAGGCCTCCCCCAAGGCTCGCCACTTCACACGATCTCCTGCCACCCTCATCCAACCCCCACCAGCGACCTTCCTCAAGTCATCCGTCCATCTAGCGGGGGGTCGACCCACTCTGCGTTCTCCCGTACGTGGTCTCCACTCTAGAACTCGTTCATCGGTTCTACGACAGACATGTCCAGCCCATTGCCACTTCAACTTACTAATTTTAAAGGCTATATCAGTAACTTTGGTTCTCCGACGGATTTCCTCGTTTCGGACTTTATCCATCAGAGACATACCGAGCATAGCTCTCTCCATAGCCCGCTGAGCGACCTTAAATTTGTGGACCAGACTCACTGTTAGTGTCCACGTTTCTGCTCCGTACGACAGCACTGGAAGAACACACTGGTTGAAAACTCTCGTCTTCAAAGACTGGGGTATGTTTGATAGGAAGATGTGGCGCAGCTTCCCGAATGCCGCCCATCCTAGCTGAATGCGTCTGTCGGCTTCTTTGCTGAAGTTGGCTATAGATATAATAGTCCCCAAATATATATGTACGCGTACCGTACCATCGTACCGTATTCGATCGCCTTTGGAACGGGACGTTTTTGGATTGCGCATTTTTAAAGAGAACTCGGGACATTAAATTTATTTTTTTTATCGTACAAATTTCATGAGAAATTCGTAACAAAATACAAACAAACTTAGACATTTTTATTTTATTTACAAACTTAGACTAATAAAGCTTAGAATGATAGTTTCATACAAAAAACTTTGAACATTGAGGCAAAAAAATGTTTATGTGTGCGTAAGATCATTCCTTTTGTTTTTCAGATTCATTGTAAATTTTTACATCCGTTATATGCGTAAAAACCGGCATAATCCAATAAAAATCCCGAGGGCTGTGATTTGACCCTAAAGCTGACACGGGTTCTGGCTCAGTAAAACTTGCCTCACTTGTTGTACGTGTACTGTGTTTCTAGGCGTTATTATTCAAAGGTTATGAACGTCTCTGAATTTAACTTGTAAATAATTCCGTCCCCTTTCGATCAACGGTCCAATAAAAGTGACAGTTGGCTTCCGAATATAGATTGCCGGCATGAAGCTAATGACATAGCTGCTGCTAATTGATGGAAATTTGTACTGGAATTTGTGTATTTCGAATTAAGTAAAGGGGTTTGTTTGTTGGCAAATGGAACTTGATTCGGCAATCTCTTTTTGTAAGCAGAAATTTCATATTCAAATCATTAATATATATATTTGTTATCGATTACAGGTATAATATTTAGGCAAATTGTGGGTAAAGTAGGTCATGCAAACCAAGGCACTTAATGTTGACGAATAAATAATCAAATAATAAAGATTCTGATTTTCTAACTAATATACAAACACATACCGCGTGTATTTGTCAAAAGAGCAAATATTTTTTTTATGCCTTCAGTGACATTAGTAGAACCTCTATTTTAAATAAAAAGGTCACTTTTATTTTGAAGATAAAAATCATTATCCGAAAAACTACTGTATAGTGAATAAGGTTAAAAATCGCGATATCCATCGCATTGTTATTATTAATTGATCTTCTAGCCCACAGCCGAGAACGAAATTAGAGAGAAAAAGAATTACGTAAGTCAACGTTCGCGCGATCGTCGATCTTGCGCTACCTACTTGATTAGGCGCAGGCGATTTTTGATTAAGCGATATTTTTAGGAATACTTCGCTGCACCGTAACTTAAAATATTATTACTAAATAATTAAAATAAAAAATACGTAGTTATTTAATTTTATCCTAGATTATACTATAAAAAAATTGCTCTTTAATAAATTCCACGCAGTATGATATACTAAATATAAATTTGAAAGTTTGTGAGGATGTAGATAATAGAGAGTAGGCATTGAATATTGACGCATAGAAACGGAGTACTAAACTAAACAACCCATGTCAGTCCAGTCTCAAGGTCATATCATTGTGCAGATCTCACAGGTTTTTGTCTAATTAATTGGTGTCACAATCCATCCATCGGAAAAACATAAATATTCTAAAATATAAGTATACCCACACATTTATTCTTTTGTTTGCTTCATTATTAGTAGCGTTAGTAAGTAGTATATATATGTATGTTTATGTTTAATATGTATATATTAGTATTTAGTTCATCGATATTATAATATGTATTCCATTTGAAGTAAGTATATATTAATTAGCTGTTAATTTAAATAGTTATTTATTTCTCGTATTTTTATTATCATGATGATTGCAGCTATATTTGATAAAATTTGTCCCCAAGGTTTAGCTCTCAAAGAATGTCTTCAGGCATTAAGCCCGCCTTTATACTTTGTGCAATAAAGTTTATAAATACATACATAGATAAATCATTCTATGTATGTATGTTGCAGACAGACAGACAGTGGGGTCGTACAGGGCCGGATGTCTAATGGGCCTAGGCTGAGAATGGGATTAGAAATTGAATTACTCGCTGGTAATTCGTGCACTTTTAGTGCTGGGCATCGTTACTGGTGTGGCTCACGAACCCAGGGCAAGCAAGTCTATTAAGCGCAAGTCAGCCCGATAGAACATACGTCTAGTCCGGCCGATGACAAATTCCTCATTAGTAGGCAACTCCAGATCTATGACGGAATTACGCACAAACCATCTCGCTCGTGCCAGGCTGTGGAGACGGGAATGGATGAACATCTTGTAGATCCGGACCTCCAACCTGAACGGCAATCTGGAATTCATAAAAGGACTTAGCATGGCTTGGGCCGCCTTCTTCTGATTGACGCTTTCAATATTAAAAATTGACAGGTGCCATCTAGTTAATTAAAATATGACATAGCCAAGAAAGTTAATTACAGGCGTAATAAAGTAACTATTGAACTGGTATTTATATTGGTACCATTGTGTAATCTATAGTTTTATATCTTTGTTGCCCATTCCGAATCGCATTACGCACGTCCAAGGCCAAAATTTCCATTTTCGGTCTAGGTTAGATTCAAATAACGTATAAGGTGGACTACACACGTAAAGCGAGGAACTATTAGGTACTATTACTGTATATGTTGTATTATTGTTAATTGATAAAAATCCGATCAATGCTATTTGTTAACGCGTACAGTCTTACGTTAGACTAATATGTTATTCTATCGATAAAAACAACATATCGCTGCTTCAATCCAAAAGGGACACAAACCAAAATAATACTTTTTTACATTAGAGCTAATAAAAGTTTTTAAATTTTTATTTTGTCTATTGCTCTGTTATCTGTTGGTATCGTATCAACAATCTACATCTTAAAATGTGAATTTTATGTAGGTACTGTTATTTTTTTTCATATAATTATTCATGTACAGGGCAATTTTTGGAATAAAATATATATATTTTTTTAATTATGGCTCTTATTGAAGCAGCGATATGTTGGAAATAACAAATAAAATTGGCTTCTTCATACAAACTGTTAATTTGATTATAGCCAATTTCTATGGAATAGTAGAAAAAAGTCATTTTGGACATTTATGTTACCTTGGGAAAAGTTGTTAGTTTCTTTTAATAGAATATTAGTCTAATTTAAGTTAATATAAATAAAGTCACCCCGTATAACCTTTCATTACAGCCCCTAGAACACAACGTCCTAGACCTCCACTGCTGGAGATGGGCCTTCCAGAAATGGAGAATTTGGTCTACACTCGCCACGCTGGCCAGACGGCTTGGCCAGAATATGTCAATTTTATTTATGACAATTTATTAACGATTCCACAAGTTGGAATTAGTGGAACCGGGACCGACGGCTTAACGTGCTCTCCGAGGCACGGGAACGGTGGTGTTGTAAATCTATGACAAATGTACGTAAGAAAAGTGTATTTCTTACTGGTACATGCCGGGTGGGTTTGAACCGACCTTTGTAGGATTTAAGGTACACGTTTTTACAACCGAGCCACCATCGCGCGCACCACCAACTTTTATTTACTTGTAAATGCGGGGTTTTTATTGTTTAGTTAAAAAATAGACATGTATATCTTGGTAAGACACCTCAGCCACTTTTTTTTAAAGACGGAAGTGTGAATTTTGTCCAACGATACGATCACGGCCTGAAGGGCTATCGCCCGCGAGGCGGTCGCATGCCCGATTCACCGTGGGGCCTCATAAGGAGACATGGCGCCTAGGGTCTAAAACCCTATAACTGTCTCTCTTTCACTGGCCATGTGTGCCTATAAAACTAAGTCTGAGGAAGAGAGTGAGAAAGAGAGAGAGAGAGAGAGAGAGAGAAATAACCCAGCCGCGATTATAAATTAATATTATTCTTATTTAGAATAAAAGATGACACGGCCATTTTACAGCCACGAATTAATATTTAGTTGACACGGCCTATTTACAGCCACGATATTATATTAAGTAGTTAATAACTTACAATTGACTTGATTATGGCAATAATGTTAATATAACATTCACATATTACAACATGTCGCATCACACACTAGAGACTGCTCAAGTTTTCACGGCCCAACGGTCATGCCTCTTGCCATCGCTCTGCGTAATCCCATAGGGTTCTAGTATAGCGGGTACTCCAGCAGTGACAAGAACCCTACGAAGGATGTCGTTGAGAGCCGCGCGACGAGGAATGCGGTCCGCACTTCTAGCATAAGAAAGCCCGTGGTGTGCGAGATGTTCCACTGGTTCCCCACACCGACATTTGTGTCGTCCTCCAGTCGGAACAGTCCGGGCTCCGAGACGAAGACACACTGCCATGGTCAATGTACTTCGGTCAAGGAGTGTCCCAACCGATGCTGAAGGAAAAGCCTTATTAGAATAAGCCTTATTAGGAAAAGCCTTATTAGGTTTGTAATTGGCAACATTATTATAATCATACTGTTACGATTCAACCATTATTACCAAACCGTTCTGGTTCTGTTTATTTTATTGTATAAGTCTTTATTTTATTGCTTACAACATCCAAGTATGAGCTCTGTTGTTAAGCCGTTGGTCCTGGTTTCACTTATACCAACTTGTGGAATCGTTAATAAATTGCAATTAGAAAAGTGGCGAGTGTAGGCCAAATTCTTCAGATTTTTCTGGAAGGTCCATCTCAAACAGTGAAGTTCTAGGACTTTGCGTTCTAGTGGCTGTGATGATGATGACATCCAAGTTGTTACAAGTTAATCAAAGGAAATAAATTATTTGATTTGATTGGCTATAGGAGTAGGTGATTTTATAAATAACCACTAATAAGAAAAAATAAATTGCACGTGTGTTTTCCACCTAAGTGTTCTTCATATAGGTAAGTATGAACAACTTAGGTGTTAGCCAGGGTAGTCGTATACGCCGTCTTTACGATTATGACTGCGTTTATGAGTGCAGTAAAACCTTCTGGTAATAGTGTCTAACTGGACGTGAACCGGAGTATAGAGGTTTTACTGTACCACGTGTCACAGTAATAGGCTTCTATACATTCATAGAATATTTAAGATTAGGTTTTAGTATGATTTTCTGCCTTCTCTAGAAGTCTTTGTGGTCAGAAACCATGCTTATAAATAAGCGGATTCACATTTAGCCAAATTTACTATAGGCCAATCATGACAAGTGGCAAGCTCGTCGATGTCTCCAGCGTACCAAACTCGAGAAATATCACAAATAAATTCACTAATAATTAAATGTATTTATATACATTAATAAATATTTTTGTGTCCCGACCAGGAATCGAACCCGTTACCTCCGAGTTTTAGACTGGACTAACCGCTAGACCACGGAGGCAGTTTGCAGTGCTTTTTCTAGAAATAATATATTACAGCTAAACCCTTTTATTTTTTGTTGTAAGAACGATTCGAAAAGACGCGGTTGGAACTTCGTCATATACCAATGATAAGACTTTTATTTAAATAAATATATATATATATTTAATTATTATTTATTTGCGCGTTTTTTTGTATTTATTGCGTAAATTTAGATTAAGTTTGTTTGTTTTAGCATATTGTTTTTAACTTAATGCCTAAAGTATTTTTTCATTTTTTGTGTGTTAAATTAAGTATACATGTTGTGTGCACTGCTCCAGAATTACAGCCTGGTTCTTAAATGTATTTATATAAATAAAAATCGACAATGATTGTAATTCGTTTGTTGCACAATAATAAATGAAATTTATGATAATGAAGTTAAAAACGTAATATAGTTTGTGTTGCAGGGTTACCCCAATATATAAATAAATAAAATCGTGAAGTTTTAATTTATGTTTAAAATTCTACAAAGATGAACTGTTGCAAACATAATTCACTTTGAATGTTGATACAAAATAATACACACTGTACATTGACAATTATGTATAAGGCTAAGGGTACACTACTAGGTGTGAACGCGGCGAACAAGTGCCTTCACTCCGTAGCCACGACTCAGAGCCGTAAAGGCACACAGGGCCAAGAGTGAGAGAGAGACGGTTTATAGGGTTTTGGCATGCGACCCCACCCGCGTTGGCCCTTCAGGCAGGGGGCCATCATTGATGATTAATCGATTCACCGTCTTTAAAAAAAAAAAAAAAACTAGGCGTGAGCTTAAAACAATGCATACCTACGTGCTATTTGTAACGCACCTTATATGACTTTCTCTCATCCTTTATTTTTTAATTTCATTACAGCCCAAACACAGCGTCCTAAACCTTTACTGTTGCAGATTGTACTTCCAGAACATATTCCTGAAGAATTTGGCCTTTTCTAGCTGGACACTGGCCACCGGTTTTTTAAATATTTTATACTAGCACGGCATGTTAGCGAATCATCACGTAAAAGACCTGGCAGACAAGATGAGATTTTACAGCAAACGGCACAAATATGTAATGTATTTTTTTCTTTAATATTATCAGGGACAGAATAGAAATGAGTACAATATTTAAATTTAAAATTTTTACTAAGCATCTCCAGTACTATCTCCAAAAACATGTTCGCACAGCATGCAAGTATGAAACATGTAGGTATGTACATATATTTAGTAATAAAACTAACAATACAATATAAGTGTTATTTGTTCATAAAGGCAAGAAACAATCTATTATAGAGAGCAAACATGCTATTTAGTTTTTTTTCTCATCTTACACAAGTTAATTTTATAAATCGTAAAGAATTGAAATAAATCAGGAGGCGCGGTGGTGGCTCGGTTGTAAAAACGGGTTCCTTAATTCCTACAAAGATCGGTTCAAACCCCCCCACCAATGAGAAATACACTTTTCTTACGTACATTTGTCATAGATTTACAAAACCACCGTTCCTTTGCCTCGGAGAGCACGTTAAGCCGTCGGTCCCGGTTCCACTAATACTAACTTGTCGAAACGTTAATAAATTGTCATTAAAAATTGACATCATATCCTTGCCAAACCGTCTGGCCAGCGAGTGTAGGCCAAATTCTCCAGATATATGTTCTGGAAGGCTTATCTCCAGCAGTAGAGGTCTGGGACGCTGTGTTCTAGGGGCTGTAATAATTAAATGATACAGGAGCGTCTTCTTGTAAACATAAATCATTGTATTGCCACACATCGATTGAGGGGTTTTCCAAGGACGATATAGCAAACGACATTAGATTTCTTTAGGTTCGAATTGGTATACCAAAGTTTAAGTCCCATATAGCCTCGGTCTCAATGCAAAACAACGAGGTCTCCGAATGTGCGTCTAGTTTTCAGCGAGTCCATATTAACATATTATAGTCTATCATATACGTCTAATAACCAATCTCTCCGCTATCCGTATAGTAATAAATCTGGTTGAGGAATTGGAAGGTATCTTTGGCTGGTTGTTGTAAGAGGGGCGGACGGCACAGTTGTGAGTATTAGACAGTAATTTAACGTTAGTACATAGGTGTTTTGGGGTTATTGAGAACGCTATAAAGTAAAGAGAGAAGATCAGCGAAAGCGGGTATTGAGACATTTTTTACCTGAATGTGAAATTGGGAGACATGATGATCATAATTACGTAAGCCTAAAACATAGCGAATGCATAAGTTAAGCAGACGATCGAGTTTATTCAGCTGTTCTTCGATGACGTCGGGATAGCACAGTTATAATGTTATAACTTGCCTGTACTAGGTTTTTAAGTGCAATAAATAAAGATAAATATTTTGAGATCAGTGTGGCTTTTCCGGCAAGTAGGTAATTGGGCACATTAGGTATGCGAGTGAGATGCAATCTCTGATGGCAATTTGCAATCCATCTCGTGACGACGACGGAACCAAACTAAAGCTTTCATGTTGCTATATTATTGCTGATCACATTTCTACTTAATAAACATATTTAGTCTGTATGTAATATACATTAAATATAAATTAAAACCTAAATATTAAATTTAAAAATTAACTAAACTGTAAATAAAAAATGTCCTCTAGAGATGTCACATCCGAGATAGTCCCAAGGAGACTGGCAGCATTCCTGTGTTCAGACTTTTCCGTTAGCCGTTTGGACAACTCCTTGGCCAGACGCTTGGCTGAGTATCCCCATGGGCCATAGTCTCCACCCCAAACGCGGCAAATTCGTAACCTGTACTGAGGTTGGCGTATTTGCGCAATTTCTACGAATTTGAAAAAGAAAACTAAAATTAAATTATAATAAGAACATTGTCGATACCAGAAATAATATTTAACGTAAGGTTTTTTAGGAAAGGTAATTTGCCCCGTCTGCTGGGGCGGGGAAGTATCCACCGTTTTCCACGTATCAACAGTTTCGGGACAAGGCTCGAATTGCCGTCATGCCTAGTCAAGCGGGCATAGTGTTAGAGACTGATGTCAGTCATGAGTATTTGATTCCAGTTGCTATGATCAATATACCTCAATTAAGGTCACATGTCGTGCTAGTAAAAAAAAAAGCTAATAATTATATTAAACTCGCCTATGTACACTAATTTAAGTTTTTGTTCATACATTAATTCATTACAGCCCCTAGAACACAGCGTCCTAGACCCCCACTACTGGAGATGGGCCTTCTAGAATATACATCTGGAGAATTTCGCCTACACTCGCCACGCTGGCCAGACGGCTTGGCGAGGATATCCCTTACCCCTTCTTCTCTATTCCGCAACCGAACCACTCGTACAGGCCAAAATATGCATCTACATACCGTAGTCACTATCCCACGCGTACATACAAATTTGGAGACTCTTACATCTGTCGCACGCTGAAGATGTGGAATGCTCTCCCAGCCAGTGTGTTTCCCCACTCCCATAACCTGGAGTCCTTCAAACGAAGTGTGAAAGAGCATCTTTATAGGCCGGCATAGTGGTAGGGACTGATGTCGGTCGTCTGAGGCTGGCGTCAGTTGCTCCCATTCTTGGACCTCGCGTGCCGCTTACCATTAGGTGGGCGCGGTGTCACATGTCGTGCTCACTAATAAATAAAATAAAAAATAAAAAATATGATGTAATTTTTTTATGACAATTTATTAACTATTCCACAAGTTGGTTTTGGTGGAAGCGAGACCGACGGCTTAACGTAGTCTCCGAGGCACGGGTACGGTGGTGTTATAAATCTATGACAAATGTACGTGAGAAAAGTGTATTTCTCATTCGTACATGTCGGGTGGGTTTGAACCGAACTTTGTAGGATTTAAGGAACGCGTTCTTACAACCGAGCCACCACCGCGCCGCGAGCGAAGTTTTTGTGCAATAAAGTATTTAAATAAATAAATAATAAAAGCAAAAAAAGGTCCAAGGTATGCTACTATAGCACTCAAACCTCAGTCGGTCCGGAGAGACATTTGATCTTTATAAGAAACAGGATCGATTGACATCGAATAAAGATTTTGTGTAAAATTACATTCATCATCATTACAGCCCCTAGAACACAACGTCCCAGACCTCCACTGCTGGAGATGGGCCTTCCAGAACATATATCTGGAGAATTTGGCCTACACTCGCCACGCTGGCCAGACGGCTTGGCGAGGAAAAAAAAAAAATTACATTATTAGCATAAAAATCTAGCTGACTGTACATTTTTCTAAATGCATAAATAAAGTTCAGGGTAGTTCAAAAAATGATGGATGGTCTTCTAGGACGTTTTTCTGTAACTATAACGGTTAAGCCCTTACTGACCCGTATCAAAAATCCAGCCTGTATAACTCATTTAAGCCAAAATGTCCCTTAATTGTAACTTCTCGTATTGTTTTATTTACTGTTTTTACAAGTTCCTAAAAACGAACGAAAATATTAAAATCAATTTAAAGAATTTAATCAAAGCTACCTTCTATTTAGAGCTAAAATATAGGTACCTAATTAACATTAAAACATCAAAGCACTAAAATATAAATACCTAAGTATGCTTACACAATAAATGCTATACAGATTTTAGTAATTAACACCCTAAAGGTAAATTCAGCCGTAATTTCAATATCGGCCTGAACATTGTTAAAACAAATCGCCAAACATCATAGACATATACTAGTAGGTATTTATGGACCGACCATTATGGTTTTTTTTTCGAAATATTTATTCTCCCATTCGTATGCTCTCTGGAACGACTTACCATTAAATATAAAACAAGCTTCAAATCGAGCTATCTTCAAAAATTTTGTGTGTATTTGTGGTCTGTTGGAAAAGTATTCGGCCTTATTTTTTATTTTGAATAAAAATATTTTGATGAATTTGAATCAAGCGCGTTTGCATTAGCCGACCTGGAAAAGGCTTTTTCGGAATGCTTCCAACAATGGCGGCACTGCTGGGAGAAGTGTGTGGAGTCCCAAGGATACTTTTTTGAGGTTGATTAGGTTTCCAACGCTCCAGGTATGCCATATTTTTTTTATCTCACAAACGTGGACCATATTTAGAGTGTTATTTTCAAAAACCGAAATTTCATGCGAAATAAGTTAGTTACGCAGTCCTATACTTCATATTTAAGGTTCTTTAAACTCGTATTTAGTCATGACGTATTTGCTTTTGTAGCCTGTTTGTATGACTTCTTTAAATGCAATCTTTGTATGATTCTGACAAAAATAAACCTTAGTAATTGGGACTCCATATTGTCAGAAAAAAATAAGAATTCATGTTTATCTTTAGATCACCATATTTTCGGATTAAGACTGAGTATTCTATAATTTGTAAACATCTTAATTTGAGTAAAAGCTATAAAAATAATAAATATAATTCACTAAGTAAATTACTGTGAAAAGGTTATTTCTGTCTCTCAAAAAAAAAAAAAAATATTTATCTGGAACTCCAACAGCATATACAACCGCAAATACAATATTATCAAATATGAAAAAATTGTCATTAAAAATTAACACTATCCCTCGCCAACCCGTCGGTCCAGCGTTAGAAGTGTAGGCCGAATTCTCCATGCCCATTTTTAACAGTGGTCTATCTAGTATTTTTTAAATATTATTTTTAAATGTCTGGCCATAGCGTGGCCAGTAAACTTAAAAATATCCAGCATGTTCTGGAAGGCCCATCTTCAATAGTAGAAGTGTGGGACTCTGTGTTTTAAGGGCTGAAACGTACCTATAAAAATCTCACAAAGAAGAAAATAAACGTCTTTAATAAATAACTGGATACTGTTTTTGTACATTTCTCTCTGTATACGTCTGTGGGCAAAACAAATTGGTAAACACCGACCTGTCCACACTGGACAAAACACATAGAACCGGATTAGGGTTAGGCAAGATAAAGGTCCTTTGTCCATTCTTTATTCGACGAAAAAACTCGCCAAAAATAATCTCACCCAAATCGGACATTGGCAAACCTTCTCTGTTGCTTCTTAATTAAATAATACTTGTAGGTATTTTAACATAAATAAGTTGATTACTATTATTAGTAAACGATCGTCAAAATACCTACTATAATAAAAAATTTGTTTACTAAATACTTTCACAAAAAGCAAGACCACATACAAGTAACTTGACTAAGTCCGTATATAAATATAGTATGTAACCATTAAACTTTTTATACTTTCGCGCGCGCTCCGTGGTCTAGTGGTAACAAACGTTGCCGTGAACTCGGGAGGTCGTGGGTTCGATTCCCACAGGGGGCAAGTTGTACATTGTATAATTTTCTCGGTCTGGGTGTTTATATGTATAATATGTATATATTTACAAAAAAAAGTATAATATGTTGTTTATCAACCATCTAGTTTCCGTAACACAAGCCTCGTAGCTTACCACGGAAACTTAATGGCGCTGTGTTACCTGTCTGGAAATATTTATTAATTTATTATTTATTTATATACATGTAGTTAACGGATTCCATTATATGACGTTTGCGCTTATGTAACAGAATAGGTGGCTGCTGGTGGCGGTAGCAGTGGACAAACGGTCTAAGGCTTAGTTGTACCAAAACGAACGATAAAGTTTAAAATCGCGGTTTATGACGGCTGACATTCAAAGTAAAACACATGTACTACATTCGGCGCCATTTGTAACTTTTGCTGCAACTAAACCGATGATTTTCTCTATTGTTCCAAGAAGCATGGGTTCCCTCCATTATATTGTTCTGTGTTCTCATTGAAGCAAGCTTTTTTACTAAATTTTGCTTAAATCTAATGAAAACGCTTCTCGAACGACTCTCAAAGCGAAGTAAAGTAAAAAAAAAGCGCTTACAGCGACAAGTCGAACATTGGGATTTGGGATGGTTCCGCTAAGTACCTCACAGATGCTCTCAATGTCCTACAAAGACGAGCTGTTCGAATTGTGGTTTTCTACCGGCTATACTATGGTGAGTGCTCCGAAGAACTCTATAACCTAATCCCTTCCTCTCCATTCCGCAACCGAACCACACAGCGTGCACAGGTCAGAATATGCACCCACATACCGTAGTCACCATAGGGATGGTCACGAAGGGTCGCGTACGTATAAATTTGGGGACTCATACATCTGTCGTACGATAAAGATGTTCCAGCCTCTGTGTTTCCACTTTCCTATAACTTGGAGTCCTTCAAGCGAAGTGTGAAAAAGCATCTAGTCAAGCCGGCATAGTGTTGGGGACTGATGGCAGTTATGAGTGTCTGACTTCAGTTGCTAACATTCACGGACCTTGCGCGTCACTTACCATCAGGTGGGCCCAAGGTCACATGTCGTGCTAGTATAAAAAAAAAAAATTGCATTTATAGAATCAATGCAGTTCTAATGTAATGTTAGACTTGAAAGCAAGGCTTGCTTTTTTACCGAATTTTGTATGAAAACCATAGAAAAACGCCGAACTCAAAGCAAAACCAAGTGAATAAAACATACAGTAAAAGAGGGTAGGAAATGAAATATAGTTTTTTTGGCTGTAATCATTATTAAACTTTTAAAACTTTCGCGCAAATTCATAATAGTATTTATAATTTTAAGGGGTCTTTACGCGATTTACCTTAGACATATTTCTCCCGACGTTTCAGCCAAGTTGCATTGGCCGTGGTCACGGGTCGACTGAAGCTATGCGGTGTAGTCTCGTACATACTGGGCGGTAGATGTAAACCTACCCACTTATCACTTTAAAAGTTTTTAGAAATCACGACACACGACACTTACAATATGCTTGGCGACACCGGGCGATTTTTCACGGCGTCGAAACCTATTGATTACTGGATTCCACGATGAAGATAGCTCATAACCGATTGAAATTTTTGTGTTTCTTTATTTCGATCGCTTCACGATTTTTCACCAAAGCGACTCTCAAAGCAAAATCAAGTGAATTTAACATAGAGTAAAAGAGGATAGGAAATGAAATATAGTTTTTTTGGCTGTAATCATTATTATTACTATTTGAATTATAACGCATATTGAAGTGATTTCAAACAATATTGGCGAAATTAATTTCTGTAAGGGTATTACTGGGATTTGGCGAAGGTAAGATAAGGTTTCTTGACCCTCGGCCGGTCGGTTGGGTAAACGCCGATAAAGGAGGGTCAGACCTCGGCTGCACAATTTATAAAGCCACTAACTAAAAATAGGGTTTAGGTGAAGTTACAAAAAAATGTTCTCTTTCTCTGAGTAACGGGAATGGTGGTGTTGTAAATCTATAACAAATGTACGTAAGAAAAATGTTTTTATTAATGTCAATAACCGAGAAATCTGACTGGCAATTATTTCTGCTTCGCTATACATAGGGGATATGTTGCCAGTATTTTTGGGACTATCTCTGATAGGACAACTCTTGAGGTTATTATTTATAGACAGTTTTATTTCAATAAGTATTAGTTTATAGGTGTTTAATTTTATTTAATTACAAATTAATTAATAAATATATAGGTACTTAACGTTAAACTAAATAAAAACTTTTAAAAGTAAAGTAAAGCATCATCATGACCGTAACCTTTGCGAGGTGGTCTGAAACCACGCTTTTATAAAAAGTGAGTTCACTTTTAGCCAACTTTACTATAAACCCATCATGACAAGTGACAAACTCGTTGATGTTTCTGTCGTATCAAAATCGAGAAATTACACAAAAAAAAAATGTGTCCCGACCAGGAATCGAACCCGATATCTCCGAGTCTAAATACACGGACTTAACCGCTAGACCACTTTTTGTCCCGGTTCCACTAATACCAACTTGTGGAATCGTTAATGAATCGCATAAAAAATGACATCATATTCTCGCCAAGCCGTCTGGCCAGCGTGTGGCCAAATTCTCCAGATATATGTTCTGGAAGGCCCATCTCCAGCAGTTGAGGTCTAGGACGCTGTGTTCTAGGGTCTGTAATGATGATGAATGATGATGATTATGGTAATGCAAGGATTAAACAGCGTATGATTTGTTATTGCCAGATGCTAGGTTTCTTGATTAGGCAGCCGACTTGTGTACAATATAAAATATTCGCAATCGAGCTGTGCGATAAAAGCGTTATTGGCTTTCCACATAAACATCCATATGAAAAGGATTGTGATAAAGGAGTTGATCTTTCCACGGACGAAATATCTTTTTGCTCTGCAAGATACGAGTATTAATCTCAATTTTTGCCAAAAACTCTTGGGATATTCTACATTAAGGACAATGGGAAGAAATATCCACTACCTCCAACAAATTTGAGACACGTGTCACTTAAAGCGTCTAGTAGGTGAAATATGATTGGGTTGATCCGGAATAAATGGTATTGTATCTTATTTTTTTGAGTAGCTTTGTATTTGTATATTTACTGAGCAGGTTTACAATATGACTATACCGCGTGTAATTATCAAAAAAGAAAATATTGTTTTTAGGCATCAGGTGTCATTGGTAGAACTTTTATTCGAAATAAAATTGGTCACTTTTTAAACTTTACAGATAAAAATCATTATCTGAAAAACAAAACACTACTGCATGGTTAATAGGCCGTGTCTGCAAAACTCTATATCCATTGTGATAAATATCCTAAGGCTGGGGAGTGTTATTATTAATTGATCTCGCCTACAGCAGAGAGACGAAATAAAGACGGAAAGAATTACGTAAGTCAACGTTTGCGCGATCATCGACCTCTCGTTACATACTTGATTAGGCTCAGTATGAGTGGCGATATTTTTAGGAAAACTTCTCTGCACCGTAACTTAAGATTTTATTCATCATCATCATCATCAGCCTGTGTCTCTCCACTGCTGGATATAGGCCTCCCCCAAGGCTCGCCACTGCACGCGGTCTTTTGCAATCCTCATCCAACCCCCACCAGCGACCCTCCTCAGGTCATCCGTCCATCTGGCGGGGGGTCGTCCCACTCTGCGTCGTCCCGTACGTGGTCTCCACTCCAGAACCCGTTTGCCCCATCGGTCGTCGGTTCTGCGGCAGATGTGTACGGCCCATTGCCACTTCAGCTTGCTAATTTTGAATGCTATATCAGTAACTTTGGTTCTCTGACGAATTTCAACGTTTCGAATTCTATCCATCAGAGAAATACCAAGCATAGCTCTCTCCATAGCTCGCTGAGCGACCTTGAATTTGTGAACCAGACCCACTGTCAGTGTCCACGTCTCTGCTCCGTACGACATTACGGGGAGGACGCACTGGTTGAAGACTTTTGTCTTCAAACACTGTGGTATGGACGATGAGAAGATATGTCGAAGTTTCCTGAATGCCGCCCATCCTAGCTGAATGCGTCTGTCCAAGGTAGACGTATTCCTGCACAACTTCGTAAGTAGCATTTCCCACACAGATTGGCCTCGGCTTGACACGGTCATTAAACATAACCTTAGTCTTATCCAGGTTCATTCCGAGGCCAACCTGCTGAGAAGCCACGTATAAGCCGTTTAACATTCTGCTAAGATCCTTGAGCGAGCTGGCCATGATGACTATGTCATCCGCGAATCGGAGGTGTGAGATGTATTCTCCATTGACATTTATGCCGCAGTAATTCCAGTCCAGCATTTTAAAAACATCTTCCAACGCATTCGTAAACAGCTTCGGGGATATGATATCCCCCTGTCGCACGCCTCTGCGCAGTTGGATTGCTTTAGTGTGCTGACCTGAAGATTTTATTACTAAATAATAATAATAAAAAATACGTATTTCTTTATTTTTATTCTTGATTATAATGTAAAAATATTTGCACTGTAATAAGTTCCACGTAGTATAATCAGGAACATTTTTTTACTGATACTTCATCACATGGAGGTCAAGAAAATAGTTTTGCCACCGCCGCGCGTCATTATACATATTTTTTCTACATGTTTTAATCAAAGAAGGTATTTATAGTTATTCATTTTTAGTATTAGTCTGAAATATACTTTGTATGAGTATGCCATTAATGTCACTACGAAAAAAATATGGACTCTTTTGGCTATAGTAATTAAATTTAATATTAATAACTACAGACAGTTCTCAAGCTCTGCCTAAAAGTTATTATTATTATTGTAATATAATTCAAAACTACCTAAATATTAAAAAGTTATTAAATAAAAATAAACCTACTGAAAAAAAAAACATCTAGAGACGACCCAATCGGGGTAGTCCTAAGGAGATTGGCAACATTTCTCCTCTGTATGGCTAATACGTTGGCAGAAATAATTGCCAGCATTACTGTCTACAGACTTTTCCATCAGCCGTACAAATCCTTGGTCAGACGCTTGGCTGAGGGTCCTCGTGGACCCATCGTCTCGACCCCAGACGGCACAAATTCATAACCTGTACCAAGGTTTGTGTATTTGGGCAGCTTGAGGTTCTCAGTAGAAACCGTTTCCGTGCTTTACCAGGTCGCTTGAATGTGAGATGGGGTTAATGTGTCTACACATGTCGCATCTCACACAATAGACCTGCCTAATTTCTACGGTTCAATGGACATACCGTCGCGTCTCTTGCCATCGTTCCACTTAATCCCAAAGGTTTCTATTTTTTATTTCTGTTCTGTATAATATATTATGGTTATAGTGTAAGTAACGACCAAAGCTGTACGATTGTACCGCAGCTGCCGTAAAGTTGGGTTAACGTATCCAATTTTAAGAAACTGCACCTTTGGGAAAAATCCAGTTTGAAGCCGGCTAAAACATTTCGTAACCTTCAAAATCAGAATTATAAAGTATTTATGCCGGCATAGCCGTTTCCGGCTTGCGTATATGATCATGTCTTCCAATTTTGCATTCAGTTGAAATGGCTCAATTACACTTTGGCTGGTATGTCCATCTTCTCTCTTTACTTTATGACGTTCTCAATCACCCTAAAACCCCTTCGTACCTCATATAACGTTTTGAATTTCTCTCTGATACGCACAATTGTTACGCGGTCGTAGCTTATTTGTATTTGCTTTCATTAAAATCCTACAAAGTTCGGTTCAAACCCACCCGGCATGTACCAATGAGAATGTACACTTTTTTTACGTACATTTGCCATAGATTTACAACACCACCGTTCCTGTGGTTTCACTTACCACTATACCAACTTGTGAAATCGTTAAAAATGTCATTAAAAATTTACATCACATCCTTCTGGCCAGCGTGGCGAGTGTAGTCCAAATTCTCCAGATATATGTTCTGGAAGGCCCATCTCAACAGTGGAGTTCTAGGACACTGTGTTCGAGGGGCTGTAATAAACGAAAAAATATCACCATAGCTAGCTTACAATATTATTTTTCCATTAAAGTAAAAATTGGCATTTGAAATCATTGCAAATGTCACATACTTTCAACAACGATAACAATTATGTGGTAGGCGGACTGATGGTGGTAAATTGACCAGTCTGCCGGGGCGGGGAAGTATCCACCGTTCGTGCCAATTAATCCAGTAAAGTGTATCCACGCGTTTTTGGATCAGACTCGAATTGCCGTCATGCCCAGTCAAGCCGGCATAGTGTTAGGGACTGATGTCAGTCATGACTCTCTGATTCCAGTTGCACCACTTACTATCAGATGGGCGAAAGGTCACAGGTCGTGCTAGTATTTAAAAAAAAACCTGTTATAAATAAAATAATAAGTAAAAAAGTATCATCACGATCATTTCCCTTTCGGGGTGGTCAGAAACCACGCTTTTTAAATAAGCGGATTCACATTTAGCCAACTTTACTATAGGCCAACCATGACAAGTGGCAAACTCGTCAATGTCTTCAGCGTATCAAATTCGAGAAATATCACAAATAAATTAAATATTAAGTTAATATATTTATTTATATTAATAAATATTTTTGTCTACCAACCAGGAATCGAACCCGGTACCTCTGAGTTTAAATCCACGGACACGAAGGCAGTTAATAATATAATAAATATAAAAATAAAATAAAATAGAATAAATATACGATTTAAGTTAACTTAAGACTTATATTAAAGTACTTACTATTAATAAAATTGGCGTAAAGCGTGGCTGGCAGACCGTGGCGAGACGAACTGCCGGATATTAGAAAGAGAATGGTGCTTCGTGGTAAGAGTGCAGGCAAGGGACGTCTCAATTCTGTATTATCGATAATAGTGCTGTTTTATTGTTTCGGATTCCTTTACTAAAAATCTGTGAAACCATCTACCGGATCATTATTTCAAATACTGGTCTACTCACATTTTCTAAATAAGTTGTATTTGATTTTTGATGTTTTTTGTTGTGTTATTTTGGTACTCATATCCCTTACTCATACTGATAAGGCCGGCCATTTTGAATGTTTAGTTAATATTTGACAACTGTTTTAATTGGACGGGTTTTGGTTCGTCTTCGATTTTTTCCCTATTCCAAAGAATCTGTATCAATTTTCCACCCTCTCGACGCCCTCTGGTAGTGACTAGCCGGAGCCCGACACGCTGGTCAGACCAGATCCGCACTACACTTCACACCCAAGTCCACGAGGCCCTGCACGCCGCCGTGAGCAGACCTGGATGGCGCAGCATCGTCCGGGACAAAATGAATCGAGGAGGGGGTCACGACCCTCAGCATTAAGGAAAACGAAGCAAGGAGGAGGATGGTACTTAATGATACCTTAAAAACAAGTAAAAGCTAAAAGGTTTTAGTCATCGATATAATTTTATTGTGCAACATAATATCGATATAGTTGAGCACTAGTGTTTTGGTATCGAGCTCACGTGCTAGTAGAATGTGGCTACTAGTGAGTAAGCCAATATCCGATGGAAGTTTAATGGATAAAACATACTTAGTCGGTGTTAAAAGTAGAGGAAAGTATCATCACGACCGTAATCGTATAGGTAGAATCAAAAAAAACTTTTTTTAATAAGTAATTAAAGGCGAGTGTAGGTCAGTTCTCAAAACCTTATCTTCATCAGTGGAGAGCATAATAAGCGTGTTCTACAACTTTAAGTTAAGGTTAAGTCCGTGGATTTAGACTCGGAGGTACCAGGTTCGATTCCTGATCGGACACAAAAATATTAATCAACGTAAATAAATACAATAATTTAATATTTAATTTATTTGTCATATTTCTTGAGTTTGGTACGCTAGAGACATCGACGAGCTTGCCACTTGTCATGATTGGCCTATAGTAAAGTTGGCTAAATGTGAATCCGATTATTTCGTTTCGCTTTATGTCTGTCTAAACACCATTCAGAGGTGGAATTCTGAGCAAGATAAAGGTGTAGTTCTATGTAAATAATACATTAGATAATATGCACAATGCAATTAAATCTACACATTTTCACTCACTCATTCACACTTACAATTTACACATTCACACACCCACACTGTCAATACACATTCACATATACATACACTTACATAATGTAGATGGATTTTTTAAATATTGTCTCTTAATTTTTATTATTAAGTAGTTAATTTTTTTTATAATCTGTTCATGCTATATTTAGTGAAAATAATGTTATTCCGTAATTGGCTAGGTGTTCGGTAATCATTTGAATGTAAATATTTATTTGTAAAAGACAGCTGTGTGAATTAGTAAATGAATAAAAAAAATTAAAAAGCGTGGTTACTGACCACCTCGAAAGGGAAACGGTCGTCATGTTACTTTACTTTTTTACTTTTTCAATACATAATGAGTAATCAAAATATTTTTGCATAAATATAAGAAGATACATTAAAAAAAAACATTTCAAACACTATTCACTATGTCATATTCCTATATAATAATAATATTTCCAGACAGGTCACAAAGCGCCATCTAGTTTCCGTGGTAAGCTACGATGCTTGTGTTACGGAAACTAGATGGTTGATAAACTACATATTATACTTTTTTTTTTGTAAATATATACATATTATACATAGAAACACCCAGACCGAGACAAATTATACAATGTACAAATTGCCCCCGGTGGGAATCGAACCCACGACCTCCCGAGTTCACGGCAACGTTTGTTACCACTAGACCATGCTCGTATGTAGCCAGTAGCGCTAAGACATGGACCATGAAGAGCGAAAGACTATCGCCTCTAAGATGTGGTGCTGGAGAAAAATGCTGAGAATCTCGTGGACTCACTACAGACTAACATGTAGATTTAAAAAAATCTAGACATTTTTGGTTCACAAATTCAAGGTTGCTCAGCAGGCTATGCTTGGTATTTCTCTGATGGATAGAATTCGAAACGTTGATATTTGTCAGAGAACCAAAGTTACTGACATAGCACATTTAAAATTAGCAAGCTGGCAAGGCAATGGGCCGGACCGATGGGGCAAATGGGTTCTGGAGTGGAGACCACGTACGGAATGACGCTGGTGGGGGTTGGATGAAAGTTCCAAAAGACCGCGTACATCAAGCCTTGGGGGAGGCCTATATCCAGCAGTGGAGAGACATAGGCTGATAATGATGATAAGACATATCTAGTTGGATATGGTAATAACATTTAAATAACAAGTAACATTTGCCCCTGCAGCCACCTGAAGGTTTTTTCGCTGACCACACAGGTAGTTTTTATTTTATTATTATTATTACAGCCCCTAGAATATAGTGTCCCAGACCTCCACTATTGGAAAAGGGCCTTCCAGAACATATATCTGTAGAATTTGGCCTATACTCGCCACGCGGGCCACACGGCTTGGCGAGGATATGATGTCAATTTTTAATGACAATTTATTGACGATTCCACAAGTTGGTATTAATGGAACCGGACCGATGGCTTAACGTGCTCTCCGAGGCACGGGAACGGTGGTGTTGTAAATCTATGACAAATGTACGTAAGAAAGGTGTATGCCTCATTGGTACATGCCGGGTGGGTTTGAACCGACCTTTGTAGGATTTAGGGAACGTGTTCTTACAACCGAGCCATGACAGGTAGTTTACCATATAACTGTAACTGTAAATTTTATTGTTTAAATATTTTTTGTTATAAATCAGCAAACATTTGTATATGTTGTTGTGTAGTTCTGTATATGTTTTTATTTTGTAAATCTGATATAGCTGAGTTTTCCTTGCAGATTTTAGTCAGATTAAACATTAACAGGTCACTGGAATCTGCTAAGCTGCTGGTCTTCTGCTAACGGCTTACTTATTGGACCACTTTGCTGCTTAGTCTTCTACTAGCAGGAGTAGAATCATTCAAAAGAATTAAATTAATGACGTTTTATAAATGCCTGTAATAGGTTTACGTGAATAAAGATATTTTGACTTTGACTTTGGATTGCAACCTCGTTGATCTCTCTAGCGTAACAGACTTGAGAAATGTTACAATAAAGAAAATATATTTTTTTATTTTCGCCAGGAATCGAACCTGGTAATTTACGTGTCTAAATCCACGGTAACCGCTAGATCACGGATGCTGTGTTAGCTGGTATTACTCTATATTGTTCTCAAGTAAGGTATAGGAAGAACCATTCAGTTAATTTCTGATTTTAAAGTTGAAAGTGTAAAACTGTTTAAAATAAATATGTTTCACAGGTATGTCGGATATGTCTCCGCGGTCTAGTGGTAACAAACGTTGCCGTGAACTCGGGAGGTCGTGGGTTCGATTCCCACCGGGGGCAAGTTGTACATTGTATAATTTGTCTCGGTCTAGGTGTTTATATTTATAATATGTATATATTTACAAAAAAAAAAAAGTATAATATGTAGTTTATCAACCATCTAGTTTCCGTAACACAAGCCTCGTAGCTTACCACGGAAACTAGATGGCGCTGTGTGACCTGTCTGGAAATATTTATTTATTATTTATTTATTTATTTATTATGTAAATAATTTATAATATTATTTATATTAAATCATTTCAACAAGATGATATTTACTAAACAAAGCATAATTAATACATCACATACTAATAAATTAACTGAACTGCCTCCATGTTAAGTCCGTAGATTAAGACTCGGAGGTACCGGGTTCGATATCTGGTCGGGACACAAAAATATTAATTAATAATAATAATAATATAATTCTTTATTGCACACAAAATATAAAATAATGTACATAGGCGAGCATAATACCGTATGGTATTCTCTACCAGCTGACCTTTGGGAGAGTGAGAAATTATTATAATGGGTGCAGAGTACAAAATAAGAATAATAATAATAGATAAAATCAATCATAAATATACCATAGTAAGTATAAATAACATACCAATATTTAAATATGTCATACGATATAATAAATACTTAAATTAAATAAATACGAATATAATTATCTATGTCAAGATGTGGAAAATAGATGTCATTTTGTTTTTTGAGAAAGTATGTAATTAATAAATGTTTGAATATATTTAAAGACGGAGCCTGTCTAATAGACAAAGGTAGCCTGTTCCATTGGCGAGCTGCAGAAACAGTAAGAGAATCTGAATATCTGCTGGAAGAGTGAAGAGGAATCGAGAGTTGATTGTTGTGATTAGAGCGAAGGGAGCGGGAGTGCGAGTCACGCAGGTACTCGAAACGATCACTAAGATAAGGGGGCGTTTTGGGATTATTAAGAATGCCGTATAAAAAAATATTAATGTAAATAAATACATTCAATTAATATTCAATTTATTTGTAATATTTCTCGAGTTTGGTACGCTGGAGACATCGACGAGCTTCCCACTTGTCATGATTGGCCTATAGCAAAGTTGGCTAAATGTGAATCCGCTTATTTATAAGCATGGTTTTTGACCACTCTGAAACGGTCGTGATGATACTTTACTTTTTTACTAATATATAAAATAAAAAAAACTGTTGCCAATATTTAATTTTAATTTTGTCATTTGTCATTGAATTTTATTATTGTATTATAGTTTTATTGTGAAATTTGACCGCTATGGACGTAATACCTGAAAGAACCCTTTTTTATGTATTTTTTATTATATTAAATGTCAATAACTTTTTTTTAGTTTTTCGCAGCTACACTATGCTACGAGTGACGTTCGTAGCAATATACTTCTACGAGCTTCGTTCGTAGCAATATTGGTCAAAGTAACCCATGTAAAAAAATGGGATTTTCACGAAAATAAATGTACTCAGCTTATTTAATGAATAAATAAAAGTTTTACTCAGAAGGCTTTTTTAATACAATACAACGCAATCTCCCAACATCAATTAATTATCAGGCAAATAATTTATTAAGAACGCGTTCCTTAAATCCTACAAAGGCCGGTTCAAACCCACCCGGCATACACCAATAAGGAATACACTTTTCTTACGTACATTTATAACGAATTTATAGATTAAAATTTACAACACCACCGTTCCCGTGCCTAGGAGAGCACGTTAAGCTGTCGGGTCCCGGATCCACTAATACGAACTTATAGAAACTATAATAAGTTGTTATAAAAAAATACAGCAGAACCTCTCTAAGTCTTATCCAAGTCTAGCCAGCGTGGCGCGTATAAGCCAAATTTTCCAGAATTTCTAGAAGGCCAAGGGGCGAGGTCCCAACAGTGGAGGTTTAGGATGCTGTGTTCTAGTGGCTGTGATGATAATGATTAATTTAAGCGTATATGCTTCTCGGTGGATTAACGTTAGAAAAGCTGTATGCTATATGATTGGTAGTTAGCTTGTCGAAAGTATCATCACGACCGTATCTCTTTCGGCGTGGTAAGAAAACACGCTTTTTAGAGAATCAAATTGGAAGTTAGCTTGTCACTTTCTTAGTTTAGTCAATCATTTTATTTATTTTAAATACTTTATTGCACTAAAATTGTACATGGGCGGGCTTAATGGCCAGGCATTTTCAACAACCAACCTTAGGGAGTGTGGAAAAACTATGTATGGGTGCAAATTTATTATGATAAACTACATACTAATAATACATATAAGAATAAATAAATACATATAACTATAAAATAAAATGAAAATAAGCCTACACACTATAAACAGTAAATGATAAATCTTTAAAATAAAAATTACCAGAAAAATAAAATTTAAAATTAAATTGATATAAATATACTGTTTTGCTTGTTTAGAAAGAAGGTGGTAAGTAAACTTTTAAAAATATGAACAGAGGGAGCCTACCTGATCGTCAGTGGGAGCCTGTTCCATCGGCATCATGTGCTTTATGACCGAATGTTTTTTTTTTTTGTACTAGCACGACAGTGGCGCGTGAGGTCGATGAATGTTAGCAACTGGAATCAGAGACTAACATCAGTCCCTAACACTATGCCGGCTTGACTGGTCATGACGGCAATTCGAGCCTGATCCCGAAACGTGTGGACACACTTTACTAGATTTATCGGCGCGAACGGTGGATACTATCCCGCCCCGGCAGACTGGGCACAATTACCACCATCAGTCTGCCTACCACCTATTAAATTAAACATTACAATGTAAAAGTTAAATATGTCGCTACTCTCCGTTGCCTCGTGCACTTTATGCACTTAGAAATTTGCTCAAGTCAACACCACATCTTAACATCTTTTCTGACGATCTGTCCAAACTCAGTAAAGCATGTTGGAGATTTTGTGAGTAAATGAAATTAAATAAGATTTTGAGTATTATCTTTTGTTATTATTATTTCTTGGACTTAGTATTATTTAACTATTATCTAATGAGTTTAAAAAATGTGTTATTTTTTTATTATTAATAACGTCTGAGATCCTCCTTGCATAGTGTATTAAAGTATCTGTACCATGTAAAGTGTATGTAAATAAACAAAAAAATGTTTCGACGTAGACTTGACGTTATAAGAGTTAATTAAAATATCAACTATCAATGAGATTGTAGCACGTTTCAGTCTTAATTACTAAAATAATGTCAACAAATAACAATTTAATTAACGCCGCCTTTTCGTGATTACACCAGTTATATTAATAATTACACGTTACAGTAAAACCTCTATAAAAGGTGTTGTTAAACTCAATTTTTTTCTTAAATACTATATATAATCTATATTTATACTAGCACGACATAGGACGTTATGGCTGGGTTCATGAATGTTAGTAACTGAAATTAGACACTCATGGCTGACATCTGTAAAATCGTCAGTCCCTATTCGGTGCTGCTAACCACGTAGGGATACTGCTGCAGGTCTTCGATGGCTCAATTAAATAGTGTTTAGCGGACTGTATATGGTTTATTGCAGAAGTAGAAATTCTAATTAATTACTTGAGTAAAAAGGCTATAAAAATTGTGAGAGACAAAACGTTTGACCACTCGGTACGCGGATTGATTCCGCTCTCATGGGCGCCGCTCGGAGCGCTGGCCACCGATCCAACGGTGGTATTGGCCGAGCGGCGATAATGTCGCTGTGATCGCGACATCAGTGTCTAACACTATGCCGTCTTAACTGGGCATGACGGCAATTCGAGCCTGATCCCGAAACGTGTGAATACACTTTATTGGGTTTATCGGCGCAAACGGTGGGTACTTCCACGCCCCGGCAGACTGGGCAAATTATCACCATCAGTCTGCCTAACACCCATTTGTTGTTCTCGTTGAAAGTATGTGCCATTTGCAATAATGTTAAATTCCATTTTTTTACTTTCAAGGAGATCTAATATGAAAGCTTGCTATAGTGATATTTATATAAAAATAACACTGCTTGAAACAAGACTTACGGAAAGATATAAGTTAGATCTCTATAATCTAGATTAGATTATCATGTCATGAATGTCATCTGTCAAACAAGGAAAACATATTTATTAACTAAATTATTTTATGTATATTAATTAAGTGATATTTTATAAATTTATTCTTTTAAAAGTAATGTATTAATTCTGGAGAATTCGTTGAAATAATAATATCACATTAGTAATAAAGATCCTGCTGTGAAACAAACTTCGAAATATTCTGCAAATGTCATCGGCAAATTAATGGTGAAAACCAATATTTTTATCTGTAATATGCTCCTGATCTAAGGTCTGGGCACACTGGATACATACAGGTACTTTTGCTCGTCAAGTGCTCCTTTTTTTTTTGAAAAAATAATATGTGCTGTGCTTTTTTATTTTCTTCAATATTTATTTTTATTTAAGTGCTGTGCTGTGTCATATATTCTCTGGTGTAATGCTGGCGTGTTTTTATAGTTTGTATTAATAGTGTTTATTTATTTTTTGTTATTATTTAATTTTTCGTTAAGTATAGGTAAAGTCATTTATTTTGAATTTTGTATGGTTATTAGGATATATTTTTATTTTATATATGAAATGCAAGAGCTCCAAAGCTGGTATGGTGCACACTGATGGAGGGGGATTCTGTAACCACATCGCAAGTTAATCTTTTACAGTGTCCTAAATGTTCCCAGGCTCGTTTTTTCAAGGGGAAAAAAGGTCTAAATATTCACCTTGGTCGTGCGCACAAGGAGAATCTAAGCGCGAGCTGCCCCCTAACTAGCGCTCCAACAAGTAATAACCCAAATTTTTCTATCCCTTTTTACAAACTGTTAAGTAACCTTAAACATTCGACTCCAATTTTAAAGCGAATTCCTAGAGGTGCTAGAATCGCAGTAGCCAATGCGCTATCTAATTCCATTAGACGCACGGTAAACGAAAACTCCATAGAAGCCTGGGAACAGCTACTCACATTTCCTTACAGAATTCTTCATGCAAAAAAAGAAACTAATTCTACCGCAAAGTTAACTTTAACCACTCAAATAAAACAAAATTGTAATAGTCCCCATAATATTCAAAATTTAGATTTACACAATGTTAAAAACTTGAAGAAGTCAAATTTTAATGTCTATAAGCAGGTTGAATCTAAAGTCAGTGAGGGAGACCTGAAGGGTGCTGCGGGGCTTTTATTTTCGAGTGATGTGATCGCTCCAGATACCCCTGACACCGTAGCAGCTCTCGCCAGCAAACATCCATCTCCTCTAATAAATGATCTTCTTCCCGATCCTCCATCTACCTCAGACCTCACCCTTCAAGTTACGTCAGATCAAATCTACCAGGCTATTTTATCCTTTAGAAGTGGTTCAGCTGGAGGATTAGATGCACTTACACCTCAACATTTAAAGGATCTCCTATGTTTTTCAGTTGGAGATACTGGTGAAAAACTCTTGGAAGATTTAACGGCCTTGGCAAATCTTATGTTGGCCGGTAAAGTCAACGTAGAAATTACGGACATACTATACGGTGCTAACCTTTGTGCTCTATTAAAAAAAGATGGCGGAATCAGACCCATAGCTATCGGCACTACCTACCGTCGCTTAGTAGCCAAAATTGCTGCTAAGAAAATTTCAGAATACCTCAAATCTTTTTTTCAACCCTTTCAGCTTGGCTTCGGTTCTAAAGGAGGCTGTGAAGCTATTGTCCATTCCCTACGTACCTTTTTATTAAATAACGGCGGTGAGGTTTTATTAAAGGTCGACATAAAAAATGCCTTCAACTCTGTAGACAGAAATGCCATGCTGACAGAAGTTAAATCACATATACCTTCTGTTTTCAATTTTTTGTGGCAATGCTACAGCTCCCCGTCTAAGTTACTATATAAAAATCATTTAATCTCTTCTTCAGTTGGCTGTCAACAGGGTGACCCTCTCGGCCCAGCGATCTTCAGTTTAGCGATCCATTCCATCATTCAAAATTTAAAGTCTAAATTTAATGTCTGGTACCTTGACGACGGAGCTCTGGGAGGAGACATCCATACTGTTTTAGATGACCTTTCCACTCTAATCGACAGCTTCAAAAAAATTGGTCTTAGTCTAAATTTCTCAAAATGCGAAATTTTCGTCTCTGCCCCGGATACACTAAAAATATCAGCTATTGAAAAATTTAATAATATTGCCCCAAATATTAGTGTGTTGGACAAAACGTCGCTCCACATACTAGGCTCTCCGGTGTTCGAAAATTCTTTTCCTTCTTTCATAGATAAAACAATTGCAAAATTTAATCTCTGCTCCGATCGTTTATTAAAAATAAATTCCCATATGGCCTATTACATCATCCGTCATTGCCTTTTTGTCCCAAAATTTACCTATATTCTAAGATGTTGTCACATTTGGAATGTTCCCCACCTTTTGCTTATTTTGGACAACATTGTTAAAAAAACCCTTTCATCCATAATGAACATTTTTTTCGAAGACAGATCCTGGTGCCAGGCATCGTTGCCAATCCGTTTCGGTGGTATAGGTGTCCGACAAATTTCTAGCGTGGCTTTACCGGCTTTCTTATCATCTGTCCATAGCACTGAAAGCCTTATAAACAAAATTTTAGTGAAATGCTTTACCTCATATAATATTTCATATATGGCAGAATCTGTAAGCGCGTGGAAGCTTGCTTGCCCCAATACGTCCGTCCCGACTCTCACTACATCACAGCGCCGGTGGGACGAACCGCTTTGCCGATTGGTACGGGATCAACTTTTAAATACGTCAACCAATATGGCAGAGCGTGCTCGTCTTCTGGCGGTGTCGAAGTGGGAATCGGGACTGTGGCTCCAGGCTCTCCCTTCATCTTTTGTTGGAACTCTTTTCGACAACAAATGTTTCAGCACCATAACCAGCCTACGTCTAGGAGCTCCTTGCACTTTTCCACATCGCTGCCAATGTGGAGACAACGTCGGGGCACTCGGCCACCACGGCCTTTCCTGCAGCAAGAGCACAGGTCGCATCCCAAGGCACGCCTGTCTCAATGACGTCATTCGTCGGGCCCTTGTGTCTGTGGGTTCGCCAGCAATATTAGAACCCAGTGGCATGGCCCGCGACGATGGCAAGCGGCCCGACGGAATGACGTTGGTTCCATGGAGGATAGGTTTGCCTTTAGTGTGGGATGCCACCTGTGTGGACACCCTGGCGCCTTCCCACTTGTCCTTGACTTCTAAGGACCCAGGCGCTGCTGCATTAAAAGCAGAGAACCTCAAGCGGCGGAAATACACTCAGCTTATTGGGAGATGTGTTTTTGCGCCGTTTGGAGTTGAAACTCTCGGGCCGTGGGGACCAAGTGCACACGAAATTTTCAAGGCGTTGTCAAAACAGCTCGTCAACACCTCGGGTGACAAAAGGGCTGGGCAATATTTGGGCCAAAGGATCAGTATTGCCATTCAACGTGGCAATGCTGCCAGTATCCTTGGCACCTTGCCCATTGGCAGCGATTTGGAGCAAATGTATTATTTATAATATTTTTTATTTAGTTTTTTCTTCATTTTAGTTTTTAGTTATATTTTTATTTATTAATTAGGTTTATTTTTATTAATAGTAATTTATGTTTTAAGATGTAAGTTTTTAGTTTAATTAATATGTTATTATTTTTTTAAATCATTGTACCTTATTTTCTTCGAATAAAACCAAGTTAGATCTTATATTTGAATAATAATAATACATGTTTAAATACATAATAATAAAAGACGTCAGAAGAAAAGAGAGAGAGTTTTCATAGTTAACATTGGCGTTGACCCTAATCCCTGGACAAGGACGGATAGACTATAAAATATAAATAACGGAAATTTGCATCTTATGTAAAACTGTAAGAAGCTGGGAGATTTATTTAACAATGCAAATGAAGTTTTACGTAAGAAAAATAAATTTAGTTGCAGTTGATGTATAGTCAATCGCTAACGCATCTGGAAAGTTGGAAGTCAAATTCTCCAAAAGTACGTTCTGTATAATTTATCTTAAAAGAGTTTAACGACTATCATTACAGCCCCTAGAACACAGCGTCCTAGACCTCCACTGTTGAAGATGGGACTTCCAGAATATATATCTGTATAATTTGGCCTACATTCGCCACGCTGGCCAGGCGGCTGACAAGATCTGCTATGGGCAAGCTAAAGAAGGTATGGAGGAACAGAAACGTTATCAAAGCTAATATAAATAAAATAAAAAATAAATAATAGTAAATATCTACACATGTCACGGACCACACCAGATACCTGCCAAGTAACGTCCTTATAGTCATTTCGTCGGGTTTCTTGCCATCACTAGTGACAAAATGTTATATTTAGAAAAAGTAAGAATTATGTTTCATATACTGATATTTTACTGTAATTAAGCCTCTGTTTTAATACATTAAATCTAATCTTAACATTAGACCCAGTAATAACATCCGTCTTGGGAAGAAAACTCCTGTTAGTTTTGCACAAACAAACAGGTAATTTAATTAAATTTATTAATTAAATCGCAGCAGCTCTGGATGCTGTTGGGGCTGGCCAAGTTCTGAACCATTTCTGGCACACTCAAATTTTATTTATTTTATTTTATTATGGCACAAACAGTCATTTCAAATGAAGTTATTTAATAAAAAATAAAACATAAAAGAAGACCTTTGGGGCCAATACTCAAACAAATAATAATAATAATTTTTATAGTTTTAATTGCTTCTATTTCGGAAAAATGGTCATTATACAATGTAAGAAAGCGAATTATTTACAACAATAAGATCAGTATTTTCGAAAACAATGCCGTTAAACTAACTTATGTCATTACTAATTACGATAGTTTTTACTTTTAAGTAGTTTTAATTTATATTGTAATTCTTTTATACTGTTTGTATATTACTTAAATAAAAAATTAATATAAAAAAACACGATACTACGATTCTGGCAGTGAGTTTATTTTTTATTTTTTCTAAAAGACATTTTATTTTTAATTATTTTAAGCAGTATTTTAGTTATTTATTCTTGTTTTGGGCTCTTTTGTATTGTCACTATAGTCAGCAAATAAGACAATATAGTGTAAGTTTTTAACAGCACATTTTAGGTCGTTTATATAAATTAGAAACAAAAATGGACCATGAATAGAGCCCAGCCCTATTCCATTACTTTATTAGTGGATTTCGTTATTTACGTCAGAGATTGCGTCATAAATACAAAATATTATTTAATTCTATAAGCGCTCGACCTTGACAGCGTCTATGCAAATATGAACTTTAATATCGTGATATATATATAGTTAATGGATTAATGGATGTATGGAAGCGAGACGTGGATATGTCAGAATACGCATGAGAGTAGAGTTAATGCAGTAGAAATGAGATCGTTGCGTCGGATATGCGGCGTCACTTTGACGGACCGCATACGTAATGACGAAATACGAAAAAGGGTAGGTATGAAAGAAAGCATAGGGACAAAAATAAGGAAAGGCATGCTACGATGGTTCGGGCATGTTGAAAGGATGAATGAAGAGAGATTGACGAACCAGATATATAATGCGAAAGTTGTGGGTAAAAGAGGCCCTGGCAGACCTAAACTCACATATTACGACCAAATTAATAAAACAATAGCTGAAGGTGCGTTGAAAAGCCATCGAAACAAAAGGGTATGTATGAAGAGGTTGATGAATGTCGAAGAAGCGAAAGAGGTATGTCGTGACCGTGACAAGTGGCGCTCAATTGTCTCTGCCTACCCCGCAAGGGATTTGGCGTGAAGATATGTTAATGGATTCCATTATATAACGTTTGCGCTTAAGTAACAAAATAGGACTGCTGATCTCCTTACTGAAGATCCAGAAGATGCGATTTCACCAACCTTTATTTGTGTTCTATAAGAATAAATAATTTAAAAAAATAAAAATACTTTATTGAGAAAAACATTATTTTTACACAACTTATTTTTAATTACAATTCATGGTAACCAAAACAAAAAAAAAATGTTTTACAAATAAAAATTGACATTTGTTTTAATCTTTATCTCCCGAAAAAGTAGTCAGGTGTATCAGGAGATATGTACTTACAGCTGAACCTTATTATGCTAGCATTATTTTGTATCTAACCTACCCATCACCAAACATTATTATTTTTGCATATTGTATAATGTAAAAATAAATTAATATAATATATATAATAAAATAATAGTAGTTTATGAAACTGCGGCTCGGTTTTTAATAGTATCACACGAGTGTTTTAATACCTAGTTATGTGCAGTTTCATACACTAATTTATCTACTCTAATACATTGGGATTGAACCTACTAAATAAAAGATAAAAGTTAAAAGAGTAAGAAATAAGACGTATGGAATGGCGCCAATTTTTTTTTTTTTTTTTTTTTTTAAATGACCATGGTACAGAATACATAAGTCCTAAACAAGGAAATGGCGCCAATACCTAGCTCATGACCGCGCACGCGCTATGGCGGGCGCTGCCATAGACAAGTAAAAATTGGAATCAAAACTTTTTTGTAATGGAACCTTTGCCTTAAAAAAAATAAGTGTTATATAATATGTATGATTCAATTTTTAAAATGAATTATAACATTATTTTCTTAGAGAAAAAGTGTTATAATGTATTCTATTTTTAAATTTCAGCAGTATGTTTATAAAGTATGTCAATATAAATTCGTTTTGAAGTTTGTAATTCGCATTTTACGATATGAGAGTAGATAAAAATATTAATAATACAATAATTAAGAATGATGCAACATAACCAAGTTTTCACAGGCAGAAGATCCAGGATGACCTGCATTTTTTTGACCTCCAAGTCTACTAAGTTAATTATTCTCATTCTTATCTGAAACTAACTTCTATAACTACTAAAGCCATATTCAAATCCATAAAACATAGTTGCAAAGCGTGTAAAATCCGGCAATAAAAATGTATTTTAAGTATCCCATCAACTGAATCCGAAAAATGTTCTGGCTTATGACTTAGACTTATGTGCCGGGCAATTCATTTGTTTTTTTACGACGCAGTGCTTTATTTAATAGTAACATTTAAGTTTTTTAAATTTTATATAAGTATTACTTTATAGGGTCGGCTCGGTTGAACGAAGACTTATCTTAAAAAGGTCAGTTGTGAGCCACGGCATATATATCAATGAGAAATACACTTTTCTTACGTACATTTTTCATAGATTTACATATTGGGTAGGGAGAGGAGTAGAATGGTGGATGGTGAGCGTATTATCGCGCAATAAAATAAAAAAAGGAGGCTTCCTTTTTTTTAACCAGCCTATTGTCGGTTGCAAGCCCGAGACACCATTCTTCTCACCTCTCACCTCACCACACACGATAGACCCGGCACCAGCATGGTGAATCCATGGAATGCTTAGAAATTTGTCTTCTCTCTACCGGTGCTATGCCTCAGAGTGCACATTAAGCTGTGATTCCACTATTTTTTTTTAATTTCAATTTTCTGGAAAGCCCATCTCCAACAGTGTAGTTTTAGGTGATGATAATCTATTCAGTATGTGTATTTAGTATGTATTATGTATGTGTAGTGTACTGTATGTATTTATTTATTTATTTAAAAACTTTATTGCACTATGTACAAGAGGCAGGCTTAATGCCGCATGGCATTCTCTAGCAACCAACCTTTGGGACAATGAAACGATTTGTGTTGTGAGGTAGGTGCAACCATTAAATAGATTAAAAGGTAATTCAAGTTAAATCTAAGTATTATATCTATATAGACAGATACATACTAATATGTACACAATACTACATACTACATCTATGTATTGTTGTTTATGTATTATATATAATATTTGTAAGTATTAGTATGAATTTATATTTTATAATATTTGTTATCTATCATTTATTTATTTTATGACACTTTACCTGTAATTGGTTATTATTAACAAAGGTTAGCTGGTAGAAGAATGCTTAAGGCATAAAGCTCGCCTGTGCGTTAAGTTTTAAGTTATATAACTTTGTGCAATATATTTTTTAAACATTATTTATACCGTGGTCTAGCGGTTAAGTCCGTGAATTTAGACTCGGAGGTACCGGGTTCGATTCCTGGTCGAGACACAAAAATATTTATCAATGTAAATGTATTTATTTACATAATATTTAATTTATTTGTGATATATCTCGAGTTTGGTACGCTGGAGACATCGATGAGCTTGCCACTTGTCATGATTGGCTTATAGTAAAGTTGGCTAAATGTGAATCCGCTTATTTATAAGCGGGTTTCTGACCACCCCGAAAGGGAAACGGTCGTGATGATACTTTACTTTACTTTATTATTTATACCACTTAAATAGTAAAGTATCCTCTTGATTTTTATTTGTTTTTATTTACTAGCAAAACCTGTATTCTGTTATATATTCGAATCCGTTAACTATATATATATCACGCTATTAAAAGGTCGAAAATTTTAAATATATAGATACGATATACGAATATTACTAAATTAATTTATGATATACTTAATAGTACGAAATTGATAAGTAATTTAAATGAACAAATTTAACGAATATTTAATTTATTTGTGATATGAAGTTAAGTTGGCTAAATGCTTCTTCATCACTTTTTTTTTTGTAAATATATACATATTATACATATAAACACCCAGACCGAGACAAATTATACAATGTACAACTTGCCCCCGGTGGGAATCGAACCCACGACCTCCCGAGTTCACGGCAACGTTTGTTACCACTAGACCACGGAGGCGGTCATGACATGTCATCAGACATGTGTCAGTATGCGCAATATCTTTTATAAAAATATAGTCTCTGGGGTTTGCTGGACGCCGGCTAGGGTTTGAGTGTTAATAAAAAAATACATATTAAAAACCCAGGTCTTGCACATAAGTCAATGTTTCTATCCCATCCAGCGATGTTATATGATAAAAACATCAAATATTACTAAAGTAATATGCAGATGGCAAATTTATACGCAGTAGCGCGACCAAATACTGCCCCACTGCGGCCATAAATTTTACGAATAAAATGTTTTATTTCTTACTTAAATGTCTATCCTTACTACATCTAAGTAATATTAATGCTATATAAATGGTTTTTGAAGAAGATTATTCTTAGTAAAAAATACTTAAAAGAGCAACCGATCTGTGGTCTGAATGAAATCAACTTTTAATAATAAATAAAAAAAGTGTCATCACGACCGTTTCCCTTTTTTTTTAAACCACGCTTATAAATAAGCCGCTTCATATTTAGCCAACTTTACTCTAAGCCAATCATGGGTACCCTTCATACAATGACATTTGGTATTTTATTTATAAGTAGGTATCTTTTTAAGGCGCGGTGGTGGCTCGGTTGAAAGAACGCGTTCCTTAAATCCTACAAAGGTCGGTTCAAACCCCCCGGCATGTACCAATGAGAAATACACTTTTTTTAAGTACATTTGTCATAGATTTACAACACCACCGTTCCCGTGCCTCGGAGAGCACGTTAAGCCGTCGGTCCCGGTTCCACTAATACCAACTTGTGGAATCGTTAATAAATTGTCATAAAAATTGATATCAAATCCTCGCCAAGCTTTCTGGCCAGCGTGGCGAGTGCAGGCCAAGTTCTCCAGATATATGTTCTGAAAGGCCCATCTCCAGCAGTGGAGATCTAGGACGCTGTGTTCTAGGGGCTGTAATGATTATGATGATCTTTTTAATTTAGTGTCGTCCTGTTTTGTTATTGTTTTCGATGTTACAGGTATTTTCTATTATTGTATTGCGGTTTATTTCTTTAATAATTTAATCTATTACTTTGTAGTTGTTGTAAACAAATTTGCACACAATTTATGTATTGTATTTTACAAGCAAAATAAACGTTCATTTCATTTCATTTCATTTCATGACAAGTGGCAAGCTCGTCGATGTCTCCAGCGTACCAAACTCGAGAAATATCACAAATAAATTAAATATTAATTAAATGTATTAATACATATTTTTGTGTCCCGACCAGGAATCGAACCCGATACCTCCGAGTCTAAATCCACGGACTTGACCGCTAGACCACGGATGCAAAAAAAACTGACTGCGTAAAAAAATTTCTTTAATTAAAAACTGTAAGGTAAAACTAAAAATAAAAAACAAGCCCAAGGGTTCCATCGCCAATAAGTTTTTTTTTTTTTGCGAGTTTATTACATTATATTATTAATATAACAAATAAGGGCAATTCAAACAGTATGAGAATCTAAGCTAGGCCAATCGGTATCGAATAATTTAATGTCTCAGTTATGGTCGTGTTCGAGTGCACATTCAAATTTATTATTTTGTTGATCTACAGACAATATGCCGAATCAAATCAAATAAAAAATGTTCAATACTTTTTATAACCTGTCAGAATTTATTGACATGCCTTTGACGGAAAATTCGTTTAAATAATTGTATAGTTTTGTGGTCTTATGCCTTCTACTGTATTGTGTTCCTAATGCTCATTTGTCTACGATGCACGGTGTTAATAGCATTATTGTTATTATTTTAAAATTTGTTAACTGACATACCAAAATATAACGATTGTTATATAGGTGAAATATACAAATATCAAAATAAATATGTTATAGATGCATTTAGAAGTAAAGTAAAGTATCATCACGACCGTTTCCCTTTCGGGGTGGTCAGAAACCACGCTTATAAATAAGCGGATTCACATTTAGCCAACTTTACTATAGGCAAGTGGCAAGCTCGTCGATGTCTCCAGCGTACCAAACTCGAGAAATATCACAAATAAATTAAATATTAATTAAATGTATTTATTTACATTAATAAATATTTTTGTGTCCCGACCAGGAATCGAACCCGGTACCTCCGAGTCTAAAGCCACGGACATCACCGCTAGACCACGGAGGCAGATTAGATGCATGTAATAGTTAAAATAGTTTTTCTTCTTTTTCAGGTTATGGCTTGATATATTAAAACGAGTTCATGCAGTGGGTGACGAAGATCCAGGTGCTGCAGGGGCTGGACGTCACCACGTCTCGGTTTTTAATGGGTCATCACTGATAAAGCTCGTAAAATATATACAATAAACTAGAATAATACCACTAAAAAAATATTGTGTTCCGACCAGGAATCGAACCCTATACGTCTGCATCTAAATCCATGGACTTAATCGCTTTCAATTTAATTTTAATTTATTTATTTGTAAGTAGGCATAGGACAATAAATATAATGTATTTTGCGCTTTTATATGTCAAAAAAATAATTAACATAACGAAAAGCTTATTTTCTGGGAAATAGCTTGTATTTGGAGCAGCACAGTCAACCAAAATATACATAATTATAATCTTAAAATTATAGCTGCTGTAAATTGGCATTGTCATACTACAAGCTAAGAAGAAAACAATTATGAGGATGTCACTAAGATTATAGCTGCTGTAAAGTGGCATTGTCATACTATAGTGAATACATATATACTATACTGGTCCACGAAGGCAGTTAACACAAGCATATTTTATTTATTTGTCTAGTCTGATACGCTAAAGACATCGACGAGCTTGCCACTTGTCATGATGTGTATAGTAAAGTTGACTAAATGTAAATCCGCTCCTTTATGAGTGGTTTTTAACTATTCAGCAAGGGGTCGTGATGATACTTTAGTGGTTAATTTCATTACAGCTAAATTAGCTGACTATACGATTTCTTAATCGCAAGTTAAATCCTGAAAATATTTGTGTGAAGATAAAAATGATAAATGGACTAACTTATTGGATTTAGCAATAATTGGATTATAAAATATAGCAGTTGATGCTGGGAAAAGCAAAAAACCAACGCAATTTATCGTTGTTAGAGAACACAATAAGAATCTTGGAATAAAGTGGTTTTAATTTCTCATTGTAATTGTTTGTTTCTCATTTTGAAACAGAATAAATATGGTTGTGAAATATTTTATATTTTGTGGGATTTTTTTATACTAATTATGTGGTAAGCGGTACGCGAGGTTCCAGAAGGGGAGCAATGGACGCCACTGCCGATCGTCTCCGTAAACATACATACTAAAGAAAACATATAAACTAAAGAAAAGGAGAAATACAGCATACGAAAGATTATTCAAAAAAATGACAATAACAGATTTGCAAAACAAAAGAGGATAAAGAGAAGAGATTATGATATTGACAGCGACAGGTACAGGGACAACCACATATACAGAGATGACAAGATATACAGAGACAGATAAATGTAGACTACTTGGATTTATAAATAAAAAATCTAGTATTAATTTGAAAAGAACGTTGTGACAATAAATGATTTTATTATAATTATTGTTATTATATATTTTTCTTCGTTGAACCACAAACATATGTTTCAATATATAACATATAATAATATGATGCTTTTAATCATTCTTATTATCGTACCTTTCCTTGGGAGCTGGCTATCTGCGGTTATGACTATTAGTCACTATGGAACTGACTGATATCCTAGGACACAAGTTATCTTGGTTAGGAGTCAGGGACCATCTTAAAATTGCCTATCTTTGTGGTTTACATTCAATCAAAAATGTTAATAAATTTCCTTATAATGTAAAATTCAAGAAATATTTTATATACTGTTTAATTAACTTTGTATAAACGTAACAATAAGAAATCGTAATAAACGTTGTTATTATTATAATTTAAATAAATAAAAAACTCTAAATTCCTTGCGGGGTAGGCAGAGACAATTGAGCGCCACTTGTCACGGTCATGACAGATCTCTTTCGCTTCTTCAACATTAATCAACCTCTTCATACATGCCCTTTTGTTTCGATGGCTTTTTAATGCACCTTCAGCTATTGTTTTATTTATTTAATCGCAATATGTGAGTCTTGGTCTGCCAGGTCTTTTACCCACTACTTTCGCATTATATATCTGGTTTGTCAATCTCTCTTCATTCATCCTTTCAATATGCTCGAAGCATCGGAGCATGCCTTTCCTTATTTCTGTTAACAGTACACTAATATAGCTATAATAAATATGAGTAATAAATCAAACGTTTTGTCAGTATCTTTACATCTTGGTTGTAAGGAAAAGTTGTTGCCGCGAATCTGTGGAACAAGCTGCCGGTAAAAATAGGACAAGCATCCAATCGAAGAATTTTCAAAAGAATTATTCATATTATTCAAATGGTTCTTAACAACTCATTTAGTTTATTCAGTATATTATTATATGTAGTGTATGTTTTAGCGTTATGTAATGTAACTCAATTTATTAATATTATTAACTGCCTCCGTGGTCTAGCGGTTAAGTCCGTGGATTTAGACTCGGAGGTACCGGGTTCGATTTCTGGTCGGGACACAAAAATATCTATTAATGTAAATAAATACATTTAATTATATTTAATTTATTTGTGATATTTCTCGAATTCGGTACGCTGGAGACATCGACGAGCTTGCCACTTGTCATGATTAGCCTATAGTAAAATTGGCTAAATGTGACCAAGGTTTCTGACCACCCCGAAAGGAAAACGGTCGTGATGGTACTTTTTATTACGTAATCACATTTCTCTAATTGCACCTTACGTCTTTAATGTTCTACATTGTCCATAAAGTTGGCTGTCAGAGAATGTCTAAATTCAAATTCAAAATTCTTTATTGTATAGATTGCTTATTCTAATTACAGTTGTATGTACATGTCATGATGATGCAATGCAAATAATATGTATATATTTACAAAAAAAAAAGTATAATATGTAGTTTATCAACCATCTAGTTTCCGTAACACAAGCCTCGTAGCTTACCATGGAAATTAGATGGCGCTGTGTGACCTGTCTGGAAATATTTATTTATTTATATTATGGGCATACAATAAGCTTATGTCAATAGATTTATTTACAATATTTATTTGTATATAGTTTATATTTAATACTGTTCTTGTTAATATATTGGAATACAATGTTAATGTCAAAATTTGAATGCTAAAAATCTAGCGACATTAAGTCCGCCCCTTGTATGTATTGTGCAATAAATTTTTAATAAATAAATAAAAGTGAAGATGCGAGTTCTAAGATTCGTTCAATATTGAATCAAACTTGAAAAGAAAATATTGGAACAATATGAGCAAAATATCTGAACGAAGATAAACTGAATAACTCATCGGCACTAGTTTTAAAAGGGGATTCCCCGAGGAGGAGACCCAATTTCTAAACTTCATTTTCTGAAACGTCAAGTTAAGTTAGGTAAATCGCTAAAAAAACTTTGACAAACTTTCCCGTCGTACAGCGAGATACTTGCTGAATTTTTTTGCGATAAAAATGTTAACAAGTTCTCAATTTGTAGGTACCTATTGATACATATGGATATTTATTTATTATGGATAACTTACAGGTTTTTTATTGATAAAAGTAAGAGTTAATGCAGTAGAAATGAGGTCTTTACGTCGGATATGCGGCGTAACTTTGATGGACCGTATACGTAATAACGAAATACGCAAAAGGGTAGGTATAAAAGAAAGCATAGGTACAAAAATAAAGAAAGGCATGCTCCGATGGTTCGGGCATGTCGAAAGGATAAGCGAAGAGAGATTGACGAACCAGATATATAATGCGAAAGTTGTGGGTAAAAGAGGCCCTGGCAGACCAAGACCTATCATGATCAAATAAATAAAACATTAGCTGAAGGTGAATTAAATGCCATTGAAACAAGAGGGCATGTATGAAGAGGTTGATGAATGTCGAAGAAGCGAAAGAGGTATGTCGTGATCGTGACAAGTGGCGCTCAATTGTCTCTGCCTACTCCGCAAGGGATTTGGCGTAAAGATATGTATGTATGTATGTAAAAGTAAAAAAAAAACAAAGAGAAAGACTAAATAATTATCACCTAATCATCACAGATCTTAAAACATTAGTTCTAGCCATGCCGGAGATGGACCTTCCAAAACATATGTATAATATATTTGACCTACCCTCGCTTGCTGGCCTGAGTTGGCGAGGATCTGATGTCTTTTTTTATGATAACCGTAAATGTAAGCAACTGAAGTCAGACACTAACAGTCCCTAACACTATGCCGGCTTGACTAGATGCATTTTCACACTTCGCTTGAAGGACTCCAAGTTATAGGAAAGTGAAAACACAGAGGCTAGAAGAACATTCCACATCTTTATCGTGCGACAGATGTATGAGTCCCCAAATTTATACGTACGTACGGGTGCATATTCTGACCTGTGCGTGTGGTTCGGTTGTGGAATGGAGAGGGTAGGATTAAGTTATAGAGTTCTTCGGAGCACTCACCATAGCACAGCCAGTAGACCACGCTCAGAGACGCCACATCTCGGCAAAGCTGCAGGGATTCGAGAGTTCCAGATATAGTGTCATCGTCCACAATTTGTACAGCTCGCCTCTGTAGGACATTGAGAGTATCTGTGTGGTACTTAGCGGAACCATCCCGAAGGTGAGAACAATATTCTATACATGAAAATGCTAGATCCCTTTGCCTTTCCTATCGTTTCATTCATCATATTATTATTATTATTTTAAAAAAAGTGCAAGTGTTTGTTACATACATATTATGTATTTTCCCTTCGCGCCTTTTTGCACGGACATATCGAGCGCAAGTTTTTGTTATGTATAATAATGTAAAAAAATATGAAAAACTATAAATATAAATTGTACACTAAATATAGGGCACATGGTGCAATTTTTTTGCGGTTTTCCCGCGCTGTGAACTCCAATATTATACCCGACGTGTTGAAGCTATAATGCCGCGAGTGACTCCAAAAATGGCATCTTATTTTGCAACATTTGGAATTTGATGATAAACTCATAAAAAATAAAAAATATTATTAGACATGGCTGTATGGACTAAATCCCTTTTAATCTCATTCATCACCCATCAGGAGAAGAGGAAAAACATCGGCGTTCTTCGCGCCATTTTGCGTGGACATGTCAAGTGCAAGTTTTTGATTTGTAAATTAATTTACTGTGAATATTGTTGGTCAAAAGTGGTGTTGTTTTGTTTAATAATGTTCTATGCTCTGTTAATAGTTATGGAAAACGATAAATTGTACTTTGAATATGGGGCACAAGGTGCAGTTTATTTTACGCGGTTTCCCCGCGCTGTGGACTCCCATATTTTACCCGACGTGTTTGAGCTATAATGCCACGAGTGTCTCCAAGAAAAGCATCAACTTCTGCAGCATCTGGAATTCGATGATAAACAAATAAAAAAATATATATTACGACAGACTCTATGGGATAGATCCCTTTTAATTTCATTCGTCAACCATCTTAAGTCGCGCTAAAACTGACAGTAAATAATGATAACCACTAATTTAATAATCTAACGTTTACGCTTAGACTGCTGACGCTGAATAAAGTAAAGTAGTATCATCACTACCGTTTCCCTTTCGGGGTGGTCAGAAACCACGCTTATAAATAAGCGGATTCACATTTATCCAACTTTACTATAGGCCAATCATGGCAAGGGGCAAGCTCGTCGATGTCTCCAGCGTACCAAACTCGAGAAATATCACAAATGAATTAAATATTAATTAAATGTATTTATTTACATTAATAAATATTTTTGTGTCCCGACCAGGAATCGAACCCGGTACCTCTGAGTCTAAATCCACGAACTTAACCGCTAGACCACGGAGGCAGTTGAATACGCTGAATACTCATTATTAAAATCTATACGTCAGTGTTTAAGAGAATTGTAAAAAAACCGCTCTAAACCTGTTTAAGTTTCTAAGAGCAACATCTTTGTATGTATTCTATTTGATTAGAGGTTGCAAATGTCTTAGCCCAGCCACAGACGGACAGCGACAGCCCGGTAAAGTGACGTCACCACGTCTGTAATGCGCGCTTTGCATGATTTTTTTATAAAGAGAGAGGAGAGGAATGGTGTCTCAGGCTTGCGACCGACTATAGGCTGGTTTACAAAGGTTTACTTTTTTATTGCAAAAAACGCTCACTATCCACTATTCTGCTCCTCTGCCTACCTAATTAAATACTGGATGATTTCGTCAATGCCGTCTTGGAAGAGAGAGAGGTCTCTGGTTGCGGGGTTTTCCTTCAGCATCAGTTGGGGCACTCGTTGTCCAAAATACATTTACCATGGCAGTGTGCCTTTGTCTCGGAGCCCGAACTATCTACCCACATAAGTGTCGGTGTGGGGAACCAGTGGAACATTTCGGTAACTACAAACTTTCTTGTGCTAGAAGTGCCGGCCGATTACTCGTCACACGGCTCTCAACGACATGATCCGAGGGCTTTTGTCACTGCTGGAGTATCGCAATTCTAGAACACTCTGGGATTGCAAGAGACCCGACAGCATGACCATTACAGAATACAGTATTTCTGCAATATTTTGCATAGATTTTTTATTTTTTATATTTTAATACTTTATTGCACTTAAAAACCTAGTACATAGGCGAGCTATAACGCCATAAGGCATTCTTCACCAGCTAACCTTGGGGATCATGTAAGGCGATGGGCAGGATAAAGAAAAATATTAAAATAGCTTAAATTAATAAATAAACATAATTACGCATTTATTAAATATACATATCGTCATGATCGTAGAAAAGTGTCGGATTTAAAAAAATACCCATAATTTTGCATATATATTTATATATAGTTTTATATTGTTTGTGGTCTGTAATTTATAGTGCAAATATTAGAAAGGGTTCCAAAATGAAATCTAGAAGGTTTGCACTTATAATAAGACTTAAAAAGTGACAAAAAAACAGTCGAAATGACAGTTGAATGGCCGCCATGAAAATTTTAAATATAGCAGATCCGTCACTATTCTACGATCATGACGATATACATACACAATACAAAAAAACAACACACATGCATACTATATAATACATACATACATAAACATACACTATAAATAAATAGATATATATATATATATATAAATAAAAAGTCAAACAACTAATTCGAGAGACATACATTCTGTTTTTCAAGAAATAATGTGGTTAGAAGGTTTTTAAATACGTTGACGGACGTGCACGTCTTAAATTTATTAGCAATAGTTAGCAGAATTGACTGAGGTATCGCTATCACCGTCCGTGTATGGTTACGCTTACTACGTAGGTAACTCACAGAAGGAATTTGAAGAGCCTTGCTAAATTATTCAGACACACATGTATTTCGCTTAACGCATCATTTTTTACAGCGATGTGAGCGCCGCAAATCGTACGTCAAGGTGTATTTTTTTAAATAAAGAATATTAGGTTTTTTACGATGGTACGGCATCGTCAAAGTGCTGATTAAAGTAAAGTATCATCACGACCGTTTCCCTTTCGGGGTGGTCAGAAACCACGCTTATAAATAAGCGGATTTACATTTAGCCAACTTTATTATATAGGCCAATAATGGTAAGTGGCATGATTTAAAAAAAAAATATTACCTAATATTATTGTGTCCCTTATTATTTATAGGGTATTTCTCTAATGGATAGAATTCGAAACGTTGAAATTCGTCAAAGAACCAAAGTTACTGACATAGGATACAAAATTAGCAAGCTGAAGTGGCAATGGGCCGGACACATCTGCCGCAGAACCGACGACCGATGGGGTAAACGGGTTCTGGAGTAGAGACCACGTACGGCACGACGCAGAGTGGGACGACTCCCCGCCAGATGGACGGATGACCTTAGGAGGGTCGCCGGTGGGGGTTGGATGAGGGTTGCAAAAGCGCGTGCAGTGGCGAGCCTTGGGGGAAGCCTATAATCCAGCAGTGGAGAGACACAGGCTGATGATGATTGTGTCCCGACCAGGAATCGAACCCGATACCTATATTTTTTTTGTTGTTGTTGGTTTTGCCAAGCAAACTAATGCCAATGGCTAATGTAAACGCAGAACAGACAACAATATGATAACATACGCCACACCTTTAGACGCCATTTATCTTAAGGTAGGTTTAGAACGAACGAATGCTTATTCTACCTACTCTTTATTAAATTATTCTTGTGTAAAGAGAGTTGTTCTACCTGTATTTATTTATTTAATTTATTTATTATTTGAGAAACAAACTGTTTTTCTTGCACATAGTAGTAACATAATTGTTTAACTTATGAACCGACAGTCTGTACTAAAACTAACATATATAAGCCTTACTAGCTACATACATATAAAAGTGGCTTAAATAAAAAATATATATATTTGTTATAACTACTATACAGAAAAAAAAAACTAAAATTTTGTTTTATATAAAAAGGAAAAAATCTAATTTTAATAAATAATAAAAGCTTATAAAAAGCTAGGATATAAAAAACAACATTGCTTGCGAAGATTTTTAGGAATCCTTCATACATAACGAAAGTTGCTTTTATAAAACCAAAATTATTTTGTTATAACTACTATACAAAAAAAATATATATAAAAAGGAAAAAAAAACTAATTTTATAAAATCTTATATAAAGTAAGGATATAAAAAAAAACATAGAAAAAGAAGAATGCATTGCTCGCGAAGATTTTAAAAAATACTTCATAAATGGTTACTCGCTTGATGTTACCGGCACAAGTGTTCTATCAATTGCTTAGTTAGGGTTTTTGACATGTTCGGATGTACTCGCTTCAGTTCTAGTTGACGAACTTGTTTGCGTGATGTAAATCTTAATCGAGCATTTGTGCTAAAATTCTGGTTCTTCTATTTCTCACTTTCTTTTAGTGTGAATGAAAAAAAAAGTTTTTTACGATCAACACGTTTTAGCTGTTTAAAAAAAAAAAAGTAAAGTATCATCACGACCGTTTACCTTTCGTGGTGGTCAGAAACCACGCTTATGAATAAGCGGATTCACATTTAGCCAACTTTACTATAGGACAATCATGACAAGTGGCAAGCTCGTCGATGTCTCCAGCGTACCAAACTCGAGAAATATCACAAATAAATTAAATATTAATTAAATGTTTTTATTTACATTAATAAATGTTTTTGTGTCCCGACCAGGAATCGAACCGGGTACCTCCAAGTCTAAATCCACGGACTTAACCGGTAGACCACGGAGGCAGTTGCTTTAGCTCTAGCTCTTTACTTCGTTTGGTCTGAACTCACCTTTAGAGAGGCGTGTACGTGTGTACGCTCAGGCCTTACACATGATGGTTACATACTTAACTTAAGGTATTGTTTTTACAAAAAATATATGATTTTGCTCATTATTTGGTTGAAGATTATCAGAATCAGTTAGCCTTTGTCAACGACACTCGTTATTTCCTATAGGTAATATTCTTATATTGTATGTTCCAACACATATCGTGGTTTTAACCTACTGGTGGTTAGTCGAAATATACATTGAAAAGTTAAATTGACAGAATTAGCTAACCTTTGTCAAGAAACTCACTAATAAGTTTGTAGTTTATATTGATTAGTTTGTTGTGTGTTCCAACATACAGCATAGTTTAAGATACCTACTCGAGTGTCGAAAGCCTTTGTGTAATATAAAATAGCTCATGGCTCCCAGAAGTGTGAAATAGTTTTTAGTTGGATAATTACACTAAAAGCCGGGTAATGTTTTGTCTGGTTTATGTTCCCCGAGAGATAGCCATACTCGCTTGCTAACAGTTTTCTTCACACAGCTGTTAAAAATGTACCTACTTTAATAAATATTAAAAAAAGGCTTTGTATAGTAATATTAAATTAACAACTGTGATTAATTGTTGTGCCTATATAGGCTGGGGCCGTTACGGATTTTTATAGCTAAAAAAAAAAAAAATTAGTAACAGGCAACGGCCGGCTGGAATATGTAGTTGAGGTCATAAACAATGAAAAAAAAAACTTTCGAACTTGAGATTAAGGGAAGTAGTGAAATGGGGTGCTATTTAAGGGATGAAAACCGTTTTTCGTTATTCGTGGCGGAACGAGACCTCCTAGAGAAAAGTGTTTCATACAGAAGTTGTAGATAATAAAAAAATCTAAAACTTTTATTATTAATATTTTTCGACATAACCTCAAAGTTTACGAGAAAATGACGAAAAACCAATTTTTCTGTTTTTTATTTTTTTCTCGCGTGAAAATTATTTAATTTAAATGAAACTTTGTGAAAACACGTAATTATTTGCACACAATGAAATCCCTTAAATAGCACCCCATTTCACTACTTCCCTTAATCTCAAGTTCGAAAGTTTTTTTTTTCATTGTTTATGACCTCAACTATATTTCAGCCAGCTGTTGCCTGCTACTAATTTTTTCATCTCAAAAAGGTAATGGCCCCAGCCTAATATGGATTATTGCCTGTTTACCATTATTACCACTTTGTTTAGTACATATATTTATTTTATTTATTTCAAAACTTTAATGCACAAAGTACAAAAGGCGGACTTAATACCCGTAGACATTTTCTGACAGCCAAACCTTTGGTACTAATTAGAACAACTGTAGGTGCAATGAAAGTATAATAATAATAATATATTCAATTTGACAGATAATTACAATCCATTTTATATTAGTAACAATGGCTTACATTAAAGTTAGTAAACTAAAATTTTATGTTAGTGCCTTATTTATACTTATTTGTACACGTGTCAATTTTTGTGAATCTTAATAAAGTGATACTGTATTGAACAGTCCACTTTATCCGATATGGTCAAGCATATTGTTGTTGTTGCCTCTAATTCTATTGACTAGAGATGCAGTGCGTTTACGCATGATAGCAGAAAAACTATCAACACGATTCTCTGCAAACATTCCGGACGCACTGCAATAACGTGGCAGCCCCAACAATGCTCTGAACCCATTATTATACTGGACTCGTAGGGCGGAGTATGCTCGCTGCGTATAGTTGACCCACAGACTGCAGGAGTAGAAGGATTGGCAATATGCCCTAAATAATGTCAACTTAACCTGAAACCTATAAGTAACACATCAATTGGATATAAATACTTATCTAATAAACTTACTTATATATAATCTACTTATAAATATACTAAATAACATACACAATAATAAACATACATATACAACTTACAAATTTTATTTGGAGCTATTTAGAAAATGTGAGTAGACCAGTTTTTTAAATAATGGTCTGGTAGATGCCTGCCTTATGTTAATAGGTAGATTATTCCACAGATTTGAAGCAACAACCGTAAAGGTATACGCTCAGACCTAAACCACAGAAACTACATTAAGAGCATCACCAAAACAGCGTCCAAAATACTCGGGATACTGAACAAGGTGAAGCGGTTTTTCCCGCCTGCACTAAGGCTTATGCTGTATAAAGCACAGATAAGGTGTGCGTGGAATACTGTTCTCACCTCTAGGATGGCTCCGCTAAGTATCTTACAGATGCTCTCAATGTCCTGCAGAGGCGGGCAATTCGGATAGTGGACCACAGTGTCGAAAACTCTCGAATCACTGCAGTATCGCCGTGACGTTGCCTCTCTGAGCGTGTTCTACAAGCTATACCACGGTCAGTGTTCTGAGGAGCTCCATAACCTTATCCCTTCTTCTCTATTTCGCAACCGAACCACACGCATAGGCCAAAATATGCATCCACATACCAAACCGTAACCCTACGCGTAATCATAAATTTGGAGACTTTTACATCTGTCGCACGCTAAAGATGTGGAATGCTCTCCCAGCCAGTGTGTTTCCCTATTCTGATAACCTGGAGTCCTTCAAGCGAAGTGTGAAAAAGCATCTTGTTAGGCCGGCATAGTGGTAGAGACTGATGTCGGTCGGGGTGACCGGCGTCAGTTGCTCCCATTCTTGGACCTCGCGAACTGCTTACCACCAGGTAGGTGCGATGTCACATGTCGTGTTCAGTATAAATAAATAAATATATATATATAAATATATTGCTGCATTACAAGCAGAGAACCTCAAGCGGCGGGAATACACTCAGCTTATTGGAAGATGTGTTTTTGAGCCGTTTGGAGTTGAAACTCTCGGGCAGTGGGGACCAAGTGCACACGAAATTTTCAAGGCGTTGTCAAAACAGCTCGTCAACACCTCGGAAGACAAAAGGGCTGGGCAATATTTGGGCCAAAGAATCAGTATTGCCATTCAACGTGGCAATGCTGCCAGTATCCCTGGCACTTTGCCCATTGGCAGCGATTTGGAGCAAATTTTTTATTTATAATAATTTTTATTTTGTTTTTTCTTCATTTTAGTTTTTAGTTATATTTTTATTTATTAATTAGGTTTATTTTTATTAATAGTAATTTATGTTTTAAGATGTAAGTTTTTAGTTTAATTAATATTTTATTATTTTTTAAAAATCATTGTACATACTCGTATATATGTTTTAATAATTGTATTGATTTTGTAAGTTCTGATTGTATCCAAGTTGTTTCAAGCGAACCAAAGGAACCTAAACTATTTGATTGCATATTTTACTATGTTTTTACAAATATACACACATGTAAAGTTACTAAATATAAACAAATTTATTATTTTACTAAGGTTGTATAGTTCGCTTATTGACAACAATGGCCGACATGTTAAATTATTTGATTGAATTAATGATGAATGACATTTACCCCTACCGTCTACTAGGCGGCGGCGAGGTCTACTTTCTATGTGAACCGAAATTTGTCAAATCCGTGTTTAAGTTTTCACAGGAGGGGGTCCTGGTTGGCAGTGACGTGTCAGTCGCTTTCATTAGTGGAAATTATCACTATATTTTTTTTCTTTATTATTAAAAAATGTCAAGAAGCTCTTAAATGTCTTGTTAATTGAGACACAAAGCAAACTCCAAAGGTAACTTAACTAACTCTCGTTTTCTACATCGTTAAACATCTAACGCACTATCAACGTCAGAACTGCCAACATTAAAATAACTTGACAGTTTTAAACAACAATTTAATGCGAATAGTTGGCGGTGTGACTTTGCCAGAAAATACGACGTCCATTTACGTTGTCCCATTAGTTACTATTAGAGTGGTTCGGTCAAAACATAGATCGATAAAATCTAAAGATATAGCATGAAGTTACGCCTGTACTGCTGCCAACGTTAAGATGTAGAAATCATGAGTCAAAAAATGATTCAGTTTAAATAAATAAATATTTCCAGACAGGTCACACAGCGCCATCTAATTTCCGTGGTAAGCTACGAGGCTTGTGTTACGGAAACTAGATGGTTAATAAACTACATATTATATATATATTTTTTTGTAAATATATACACATTGTACATATAAACACCCAGACCGAGACAAATTATACAATGTACAACTTGCCCCCGGTGGGAATCGAGCCCACGACCTCCCGAGTTCAAGGCAACGTTTGTTACCACTAGACCACGGAGGCGGTCAAATAACACAGGCCAATAAATACCAAATTTTCCGCATATCGACCCTTACTGCTGCCGAGCGACGTTATAAAAAAAAACAGTGTTCCAGAGCCAAACTGGCATCATTCAAACTGAACGCGATCAAGCTTAACCGACTTTATGCGTCTATCCAAGTTAAGAACTCTTAATAGAGATTAGTTCAGTTCTAAACACAGACCAATAAATACTAAAGATTCCGCTTATCCAGCCTTATTGCTGCTGACCTACAATATAATAAAGATATACAAATATTAAGCTATCCCTCTGCCTAAAGTATTAAAGTTTTTGTTTCTTTGTTAAGTTAGTAATAAATGACAGATTAAACTAGTCTTGGCTTAGTGAAGCGTTTATAAATGAGCTATACATTATCTACTAAAATTGCAAGCCTCTAGGGTTCGTAGATTTAGATGCCAAGGTACCAGGCTCGATTGTAAGACGGGACACATTCATTTATTTGTAATATTTCTCGAGTTTGGTACACTAAAGACATCGACGAGTTTGCCACTTGTCCGGATGGGCCTATAGTAAAGTTGGCTAAATGTGTATCCGCTTCTTTAAAAGCGTGACTTCTGACCATCCCGGAACGGATATGGTCGTAAAGATACTTAACTTTTTATGGAAGAAGGAAAATGAGTTCCTATCTACTCATATCAGTTAATCTTAACACATATAATGCTCTAAAAAAATTAACTTTTTTGACGATGCTGATCTCATTAGTTTAACGTTTAATCTCTGTCCATTCATCATTATTCAAATAAATAAAAATTCATTTATGGTCACAAACAGTATCACATAGTTTTACAATTTTGAACAATCTGTCAAAAGGAATCAGGTGTCAGCTGTTGTCGTGCAGCAGTACAAGTACTTACACCTGCACAACGCTGTTTTTCAACCTGTTCCTGTTCTCACGTAGTAATAATATATATATATATATATATTATATTTTTTTATATTTAGGCACCAGCCAACACGTGCACCTTGTCAAAACTATTCACAATTAGTTTCATTGTAGAAGTTGTTTATGCGGTATCTATAAGGTTTGTTATCTGTAGTCAAAAGCTAGGAAAATGCGATAGCCGTGTTGTTACCCCGTGACTAATTCTGCTTGGTACTTGTTTATTTTACTAACCTCCTCATGCACTCTGCTATCCTAGTACTTTTAAGTCGAATTCGTAGCGTTTTCCATGATGAATTATTTTTACCTATTTGCACTATTTTTAACCATTTTATTGGCAACTCTCTATTGTAGAAAAAGTTTAGAAAGAACCAAAATAACTTTAATCGAACCTGGAACTTCAAGTGTTTGTTTGCGCGTGACCTGGGTCATCGAGGCTAAACTGCAATAAAGTAAAAATATTATTTAAAAAGAAATTAAGTATCATCACGACGTTGCCAAGTGGTCAGAAACCATTTTTTTATATTTTTTTATTTAAAAACTTTATTACACTATGTACAAGGGGCTGCCCTAATGCCGCTAGGTATTCTCTAGAAGCCAACCTTTGGGACAATACAGGGAATTTTGATGGCTTAAAAATATAAATAAATATTTCCAGACAGGTCACACAGCGCCATCTAGTTTCCGTGGTAAGCTACGAGGCTTGTGTTACGGAAACTAGATGGTTGATAAACTACATATTATACTTTTTTTTTTTTTTGTAAATATATACATATTATACATATAAACACCCAGACCGAGACAAATTATACAATGTACAACTTGCCCCCGGTGGGAATCGAACCCGCGACCTCCCGAGTTCACGGCAACGTTTGTTACCACTAGACCACGGAGGCGGTCACATATGAATCTTAATTAAAAAAAAATAAAAATAATAGATATACTACACACTATACATCTAAATATACTACATACAATATATCTTACATACGCTGTTGGGGGCTGTTTAAGTAATGTGAATATACCATTTTCTTAAGGAGTGATCTATTGGGTGCTTGGCGAATTTCTACCGGCAAATTGTTCCACAAATTAGCGGCCACTACTGCGAAAGAGTTTGACTAAAAACTAGAGTGATAAGATGAGATAGATAAAACAGTATTTTGGGCCGAGCGAAGGGACCATGAAGTGACGAGAGAATAAAGTGAAGGCAAACTTGTCCTTAAGGTATCTCAGTGTCGCAGGGTCATTGAGATCAGAGAAGAGCAAGCAGAGGATTCTGAGGATCCTGCGACAACACATTGGTAGCCACTTTAATTTAGCGCGATACTCAGAAATGTGATCGTACTTGCGTAAACAAAAGATAAACCGGATAAAGGTATTTAGTAACCGGTTCATCATGTTGAGTGATCGACGCTCTGCTGCACACGTCACCATAGTCAAGGTGAGGAAGGAGTGGGTTTTGGGCAAGGGTAAAATTATTTCTTCTCTGTTTAGCTCCGGGCGTTGCTGGTTGTATAATACAATTATCAATGAAAAAAACCTTCAGATCACATGTACTCGTACATCTCTGGGTTCCAAAGAACAATTCCGCTGAATTTTATCAAAATTTATTCTGTAATATAGGCGTGAAGGCGAGACAAACATACATATATGCAAAGCTTTACTTTCACATTTATAATAGTTATTAATATGGATAAAGTTCAAAGTCAGGGTATTTGTGAGTTCACTAAATCGTTCAAGATAAATAACTGCATAAATTCAAAACACTGTATCAGGTAAATATAGTGATGACCTTAAAAATGTACACGTGAGCGGCACGTGACCTTTCCGTTTTGTTACAGCTTCTATGAATTACTTAAAAGGTCAGGTATTCTGTACTAGCATTCGCATTCAGAGCCATTTATTTTCCATATTAAATTATACACAATAAAAGTTGTTTCATTGTTAATGCTAAGGCCATGACTATTACTCAACGTGGGACTGACTGACATCCTATAACACAATTTATCTAGATTAGAAGTCAGTGGCCATCTTTAAAATACCTATCCTTGTGGTTTGCATTCAATCATAAATATTAATTAATTTGCCTAGAATGTATATATCCCGTAGAATTGCTTACAAAAAGTGGCATTGCAGTCGTGTGCTTTGCTTTAACTATAAATATGTAAAGTATGTGGTCAAAAATAGTACCTCGTTAGTAGAAGGTGAATGTTTTTAACGATTTTCGTTACCTAAATGTAGAGAATATAAAGCCTGCTGTGAAAGCATGATTCTCGCGAAAAAGAGACTCGGGAAAGATTAAATCTTATGCGACTAATCAAAATGCAACACCCTTCGTCTAGCAGTGTCATTTCGTAGACCCGTCTTCATTGTAGGTTGAGAATTATTCTCTCCGTAAATTCCTATTTATTGTTGACTACGTAGTTCCCAAAATCTATAGACTGGCTCAAGTTAACCTCTCACTTCGTTTCGCAGATGACATAGTCATAATAGCTAGCTCGCTGGAGAATCTTAGCGGAATGCTAAACGGCTTAAACGTGGCGTCCTAGCAAGTTAGCCTCGGAATGAACTTGGACAAAACTAAAGTCATGTTGAACGACCTTGTTAAGATTAATCTGCGTGTGGGTAATACAACTATCAAAGTTGTGCAAAAATACGCCTACCTTACACACTATGCATTAAGGCGTAGCCAATTCATCCAAGAAGCCGACAAACGCATATAGCAAGTATTCAGAAAGCTGCGCCACATTGTGCGCTTATTATTAAAAATACCCCAGTGTTTAAGGACGAAAGTTTTCAACCAGTGCCTTCTTCTAGTACTATCGCACGAAGCAGAAACATGGACAAGAACGGTCCACAAATTTAAGGTCGCTCAGCGGACTACGGAGAAAGTGTTTCTCTGATGGATAAAGTCCAAAACGTGGAAATCCATCAGAAAACCAAAGTTTTTTTTTTTTTGTTTTTTTTTTTTTGTTAGTAAATACTTGGCACTCTGCCTGTAATCCGTTAAAACTCCCAAAGGTTAGCTGGTGGAAAATGCCTTACGGCATAAAGCTCGCCTGTGCACATTCATTTTAAGTTAATTTAGTTTTTGTGCAATAAAGATTTTTTATTATTATTATTAAAGCCTTCAAAATTAGTAAGCTTAAGTGGCAAAGGGCTGGAGACGTCTGTCGCAAAACCGATGAACGATGGAGTAGACGGGTTTTGGAGTGGAGACCACGTAAACTCCGAGTGGGACAACCTCCCGCCAGATGACCTGAAGAAGGTTGCTGGTGGGGGCTGGATGAGAGTAGCAGGAGATCGTGTGAAGTGGTAAACCTTGGAGGAGGCCTTTATTCAGCAATGGAGATACACAGGCTAATGATGACGATGATGATGATATAGCGGCAGGTAAGTAAAGAATCATAAGAGTAATGTGTCTGCCTTGTACACCCCTGGGGCTGCAGTCTGCAGTAACGAGTGATTATATCAACTTAGTTAGCTCTATAGATGTGGTGGCAGGTTAGTGAAGAGGTATGGGCGTGATGTGTCTCCATTGTTCACCGCGACATACTAGAAGCTGCAGTGATGTGATATTAAATTTCTTCTCTGGTCTGCGTATTTATATGCTGGCATAAGCCTAATTAAATTTAGAAGTCTTATTTGTTATATATTTATTACATACCCACGACCGAAGTACAATTCTTTAAGCGCAAACTGATACTATCAAACTTTGAGTGTACTTTTGAGATATGTAGACTATCGAATAATATTTAAAACATTTTGGATACATTAATGAAAAGAGCTTCCAAGACGGCATTAACGGAATCATACAGCGGTGTTGCGGCTTTTTGCAACCTCTTTGGACGGACTTTGACCTCCTTTCTGACTGACAACTTTAGACGACATTATTTTATGACAAAATGACTTTGAATTAAGAACACAGATGATGACAACGAAATGAAGTTGCAATAAATGAAAATTAAAGACAAAATTTATGATTTTTATTTAAAATCAAGACATAAAGTTATCATTTTAAGATTAAAGTGTTCCTTTCTGTAATAAGCGGGGTGAGGCGGAGTGCACATTTGTCCGAAAACGAATCGTCTAAGATAGTTACGTCTGTCAGAAACGTCAAAAGCTAGGCGCAATGCCCAAGATTATGACGATTGTGCACACCGCCTCACTCCACAGTATTTGGTTGGGTACGGAGAATGGTGGATGGTGAACGTCTTGTTGCGCAATAAATTAAAGAAGAAGGCCACCTTTTCAACCCAGCCTATTGTCTGTCGCAAGTCCGAGACACCATTCTTCTTATCTCTTACCCACACACGTTGGACACGGTAAATCCATGGAATGCTTTGAAATTTGTCTTCTCTCTTCTTATATCTAATTTTAGACAGATAGCAAAAATATTTATAACGACTTTCCTCTATTTTACTTAAATAAATCTATTCCCTTGGCCAGACTATCCAACTAGGTCTAGCTAACTTCAGCTGACAGGCGCATTTAACTAGGATGGGCTGCATTCGGGAAGTTACGCCACATCCTGTTATCAAACATACCACAGTGTTTGAAAACGAAAGATTTCAACCAATGCGTTCTTCCTTGTCGTACGGAGCAGAACGTGGACACTGACAGTGGGTCTGATCCACAAGTTTAAGGTCGCTCAGCAAGCTATTATTATTATTATTAAATTCTTTATTGCACAAAATAAGTGTACAAAGGCGAAGATTAATGCCTACAAGGCATTTTCTAACATCTAACCTTTGGGAGAGTGTGAGATTAAGGGTAGTGCTGATATCAAGTTTAACAATATAGAATATACTACACACATTACATACTAATAGATACTTACACTGTTACATAAATTACACATATACCTATAAATAAACGTATATACACATATATATTATGCCAAATATATATTTTTAGCCTGATGACGACTCCTGTTTGTCTAGAAATAAAGCAGTGACCAAGCGCTTAAAAACGTGGACAGACGGCGCGTGTCTAATAGCGAGTGGTAGCCTGTTCCACTGGCGGGCTGCAGACACAGTATACGAATCTGAATATCTGCTAGAGGAGTGGGATGGGATTTTAAGTTGGTTGTTATGTAAAGAGCGAAGTGGAAGGTTGTGAGTATCACACATGTATTCAAAACGGGATTTAAGATATGCAGGCGCATGAGGGTTGTTCAGGATACCATACAGAGACACGAGGAGATGGGTAGATCTTCGAAAGCGGATATTGAGCCATTTCAACTGATTACGAAAATGAGAGATATGATCATATTTACGCAAGCCGTATACATAGCGGATGCATAAATTGAGCAGACGATCGAGTTTGTTCAGTAGCTCTTCAGTGACGTCGGGATAGCAGATATCTGCATAGTCTATTATGGGAAGAAGCAGCGAACTGACTAGCATTAACTTTGCCTTAAAAGGAATAAAATATTGTAAGCGTTTCAACGAATGCATGCTGCCATGAACTTTCTTACAAATTTCGGAGACGTGGTGATTCCAGGAGAGATCACTGCTTATGTGAAGTCCTAGGTTTTTCACATGCTGACAAAAAGGAAGTGACACATTGTCAAACATTAATGGGGTAAAAGGTATATGGTCCAGTTTGCACAGCATTTGCCTCGAGCCAGCGATCATCACCTGCGTCTTCGAAGGGTTTACCAGTAGACCTAAATTTTGTGACTGTATTTTAATAGCTTCAAGATCCTTATTCATTTTGAGAATAGCATTTTGTATATCGTCCATCTTGAAGTGAAGCGAAAGCTATGGAGAGAGCTATGTTATTTCTCCGATGGATAGAATCCGAAACGTAGACATCCGTCATAAAACCAAAGTTACCGACATAGTCTTCAAAATTAGTAAGTTGAAATGGCAATGGACCAGACACGTCTTTCGCAAAACCGATGCCGGTGGAGTAGACGAGTTCTGGAGTGGAGATCACGTACAGGAAAATGGCGAGCCTTGGGGAAGGCCTACATCCAGCAGTGAAGAGACATAGGCTGATGATGATGATGATGAAATCTATGACTGATATATCACTAAAATGTTTTCTCATTCATAAGTACACTTAAACTTGGAAAACTTTGAAATTATTGGATTGTGCGAGCGAGAGAAATGCAAAAATGTTAAACCCTCTTAACCATTTTAACTACGCCCTAGAGATAAATGTTATTTTTATGGACTGTTTTAAAAGTACCTTACCTAATACAAAATTCATTAAAATTGAATTTTTATACTGTTCCTTTATGCCGTATACCTAATACATAAGTAATTAATTCGGATTTACCCTGTGTTTTTGTGGAATAAAGTAATTATGGCGCGTTTGTATTAAGTGGTTCACTGATTTATACGAACGCTTTCGGTTTGACGGGATCGATGCTTTAGACCCCTTTGCTGCTTAGTCTTCCACTAGCAGGAGTATATAAAAATATGCACCCCCATACCGTAGCCTCTATCGTTACATATAAATTTGGAGACTGTTACACCTGGCGCAGTGGTGGCTCGGTTGTAAGAACGCGTTTCTTAAATCCTACAAAGGTCGGTTCAAACTCACCCGGCATGTACACTTTATCTATAAATACACTTTTCTTAAGTACATTTGTCTTAGATTTACAACACCACCGTTCCCGTGCCTCGGAGAGCACGTTAAGCCGTCGGTCCCGGTTACACTAATACCGAAATCGTTACTAAATTCTCATTAAAAATTGACATCATATCCTCGCCAAGCCAGCGTGGCGAGTGTAGGTCAAATTCTCCTGACATACATCTCCAACAGTGTAGGTCTAGGACGCTGTGTTCTAGGGGCTTTAATGAATGAATGAAAAATGCATCTGTCGCACGCTAAATATGTGGAATGCTCTCCCAGCCATTGGCTTAAAACTTGGGCTCTTCAAGAGGAGTGTTAAAGCATCTTGGTAGCCCAGAATAATGTTAGAGACTGATGACGGACGTTAGTGGATGGCGTCAGTCCATTCTCCCATTCTTGGACTTCGGGTACCGCTTAACATCAGATGAGCGCGAAATCACATGACGTGATCAGTATAAAAAAAATGACAGTACATCACGATTCTACGAGGTGATTATTACCAAGATATAAATATGGATGAATTATTTATTGGTTTGGACGTCTAGTCGTTTTTATGAGGTTACCTTTTAAAATACAACTAGTAGGTAATGTGGATTTGTGTCGTTTTTTTCATATTTTCTTTGTTCTAACAACTCTACCACAATGCTTATTTATTATGTATTTTTTTCATGTAAAAATGGGGATTTTAGACGTGAAATAAATTCAATAAGCACACACATTGGGAAACATAAATAAAGTTCCCAAAGTTATTTCTATATCCGGTAGCCATCGTGTCTGTACATGAAATTTCAATCCGCAACGTTTAATAATTCCACAGACGGAGGAAAAAAGAAATGGGAACGATTTTTCTATCAATTTCATACATGAAAAAAAAAAATACTTTTTGTTTTACTTGTTCCGAAATATCAATACCATTGTTTTCATTTGGAAATCTGATAATTTCTATTGTCTCGTTCAGTTCGTGAAAAAATATATGAAAATATTTATTTGTGTTTGACTGCCTCCGTGGTCTAGCGGTTAAGTCCATGGATTTAGACTCAGAGGTACCGGGTTCGATTCCTGGTCGGGACACAAAAATATTTATTAATATTAATAAATACATTTAATTAACCTATATTCGAAGAAATATACAACCAGTATAAAAGAATTACAATATAAAAGCTACCTAAATAATAAAATTAAAAATAAACCAAACTATAAATAAAAAATGTCATCTAGAGACGTCCCATGCGAGATAGTCCCAAGGAGAATGGCAACATTTCCCCTCTGTATAGCGAGGCTAATACGTTGGCAGAAATAATTGCCAGCCTTCCTGTCTCCAGACCTTTCTGTCAGCCGCTTTGACAACTCCTTGGCCAAGCGCATTAAATCATCACAATTAAATTAATATTTAATTTAATTGTGATATTTCTCGAGTTTGGTACGCTGGAGACATCGACGAGCTTGCCACTTGTCATGATTGGCCTATAGTAAAGTTGGCTAAATGTGAATCCGTAAATTTATAAGCGTGGTTTCTGACCACCCCGAAAGGGAAACGGTCGTGATGATGATACATTTATTTGTGTTGTGTTATTTGAATAAGTCAAAGTAAACATATCTTTATTCACGTAAACATATTACAGACATTTGTGACACGTCATAATTTAAATGATTCTACTTCTGTTAGTGGAAGACTAAGCAGCGAAGTGGTCCAAAGATTAAGCTGTTAGCAGAAGACCATTAGCTTAGCAGATTACAGTGACCTATTAATGTTTAATCTGAAACTCTGAAAACTCAGCTATAGCAGATTTACAAATGAAACAAATACAGAATTACACAACAACAATAAATAAATATATTTCAAATTCACCTGAGCACCTATGAGATTACAATACTTGGTATGTCAGAATTAAACTTGCCCGTGTGCAACCCGAAAGCCGACAAAACGCAAAAACTCTGCAAATTTAAGAACAATAAATTGAACGTCTGTTACAATTATTAGTATATATGTTTTAAAAATGTTACTAACTGACGTAAAGGCGATTAGGCGATGCTCCCTCGAGACAGACTGCGATCTCTTCCATTTACGTACAATATCTGGCATGCGTACCTGTACGTCGGATGTGCGACATGTACAACAGGCGTTTATCCAACGTGGATGTATTCAGTAACTCCGCGCTGCCTTCAAATCCAAATTCAAGAACCTGCTAGTTTAAATTTAGCGGGAGTTCTTCGCACCACTTTGCACGGACATGTCAAGTCCAAGTTTTTCGTTTTGTAAATTAGTTTACTTTTTTTTTTTTTTTTTTTTTTTTTTTTATACTGGACTCGACATGTGACATCGCGCCCACCTGATGGTAAGCAGTACGCGAGGTCCAAGAATGGGAGCAACTGACGCCGGTCACTATGACCGACATCAGTCTCTACCACTATGCCGGCCTAACAAGATGCTTTTTCACACTTCGCTTGAAGGACTCCAGGTTATAAGAGTGGGGAAATACACTGGCTGGGAGAGCATTCCACATCTTCAGCGTGCGACAGATGTAAGAGTCTCCAAATTTATGAGTACGCGTAGGGATAGTGGGTAAGGTATGTGGATGCATATTTTGGCCTGTGCGTGTAGTTCGGTTGCGGAATAGAGAAGAAGGGATAAGGTTATGGAGCTCCTCAGAACACTCGCCGTGGTATAGCTTGTAGAACACGCTCAGAGAGGCAACGTCACGGCGAAGCTGCAGTGATTCGAGAGTTTTAGAGACTGTGGTGTCGTCCACTATCCGAATTGCCCGCCTCTGCAGGACATTGAGAGCATCTGTAAGATACTTAGCGGAGCCATCCCAGAGGTGAGAACAGTATTCCACGCATGACCTTATCTGAGCTTTATACAGCATAAGTCTTAGAGCAGGCGGGAAAAACCGCTTCACCTTGTTCAGTATCCCAAGTTTTTTCGACGCTGTTTTGGTAATGCTCTCAATGTAGTTTCTGTGGTTTAGATCTGAGCGTATTTCGACTCCGAGTATGTTAAAGCTGGGTTGAAGTTCCAGCACGGTGTTCTGAAGAGTAGGAATAGGAGAGTAGGGAGACTTCTTGACCGTCAACGCGCATGCCTGAGTCTTACTGGCATTAAACTGGACTAGGTTTTGGGCACCCCACGCAGAAATTTTGCGAAGGGTGCCGTCCAGTTCCGTCGTCAGGGAACGGCGCAACTCCTCTACTTTGGCGGCTCCCACAGCTCGCGGACTAAGGTATCGCCCATGAACCGTGCTGTCATCTGCATAGCAATGAATGTTTCCAAGGGTCAACATGTCATTGATATGCAGAAGAAACAGTGTTGGGGACAATACAGAGCCCTGCGGCACACCGGCATTCACTGACATGAGCCCAGACGCATTCCCATCCACAAGGACCCGAATGCTGCGCTCATGTAAGAAGCCGGTTATCCAGCCCACCAGCTGCGGGGGCAGACCATATGCCGGCAACTTGGATAGTAGTGCCTTGTGCCATACCCTATCGAAGGCTTTGGAGATGTCCAGACTGACCGCCAGAGATTCGCCATACTTATCCATTGCCTCACCCCAGACGTGGTAGACGAATGCTAGAAGATCACCCGTTGACCGCTTAGGACGGAAGCCATATTGGCGGTCATGAAGTATGGAGTGATCCTCTAGATATCGAACAAGTTGGACGTTGATAATTCGTTCTAGCACTTTGCACAGAACTGAGGTTACGGCAATAGGGCGGTAGTTAGAAGGGTCCGAACGATCTCCCTTCTTCGGAATGGGCTGGACGTTAGCCACCCTCCAAGTGTCCGGCACAACACCAGAGGAGTACGACAGACGGTATAAGCGCGTGAGGACTGGAGTCAACTCAGGAGCACACCTCTTGAGACTGTGGATATTGTTAGTCAAACGTAGTGTTATTTTGTTTAGTAATGTGCTACGTTGTAAATAATTATGGAAAACGATAAATTTGAATCTGTACGAGTATATGGGGCAGAAGTTGCACTTTATTTTTTGCGGTTTTCCCGCGCTGTGAATTCCCGTGAAAATTCCTGTGATATTGACGTGAATTACTCCATGAAAAGCATCAAATTCTGCAACACTTGGAATTTGATGATCCCCAACTCGGTTATGAATGAACTCTGTTATGAACATATATTATGTAAATAAATTACGTGTTTAGGGCTAATGTATTCTGTACAATGTCCTTTAAAGACACGTAAAAAAAAAATTTTGCTTGCAATGTGTTGGCAATTTGCTTCGGAGTTCACCTAACAGTTTTAATGCATTCAAACACATATAATGCAGTTGTTATCTATAATACCTGGTTTTACGAATTTTGTATCGAACAAAGTGTGCACTATTGTTCTCAGCGAGAAATATTCTGGTGGCGGGTATAATTTTAATTGCTTCTACTCTGTTGCTATTTTCTATGTTCTTATATTGTTTGTCTTTGTCCTTTCACTTCGAATAAATAAATAGAGTCGTAACTGCGTCTATGAAAATTGTTTGATCGTAATTGGCACAAATTAGGCGCGATAGTGGCTCGGTTGTAAGAACCCCTTCGGCATGTACCAATGAGAAAAACACTTTCCTTACGTACTTTTGTCATAGATTTACAACCCCACCGTTCCCTCGTAGATCATGTAAAGCCGTCGGTCTCGATTCCACTAATACCAACTTATGGAATCGTTAACAAACTGTCATAAAAAAGTCAGGCAGCGAGCGTATGTAGGCGAAATTCTCCAATATTGAACCAATATTGTAAGCTTGCCATGGTGATATTTATATAAAAATAACACCGTTTGAAACAAGACTTGCGTACTTACTCGTAAATTCTCTGATGCAGGCTAAAGTTAAAATAAAACTAAAAATAATAAAATGCCGGCCGGTCTCTGTTCCGGGCCGCACTTTTTTCAGAGTTGCTTTGAAATTGTCCGAAAGTCACGTCCCCTCGTTACCGTACTTTCATTTAGTCTAGTTGGCTTCATCAACTAAACATTTCGTTGCAACCTTTATATGTGTATTTCGTAAATTGTAAAGAATTCCAACCTACCTACATGTATATTGCTATTATTTAAATTAGTTTCCGTCCCGTTTGTCTGTCTGGGACAAATCTTGCGATGCTTGTTTCGACCACTTCCCGATATCCAATCGGGCTGAAATATTAAAATTAAAATATTTTTTGAACATCTCCAACATCCATGGGCTTTCTTGTGCTAGAAGTGCTGGCCGCATACCTCGTCACGCGGCTCTCAACAACATCATTCTTAAGGCTCTTGTCACTGCTGGATATATATAGCGAGTATTAACTTAGATCCATCTGGGATTGCGCGGAGCGATGGCAAGAGAACTGACGGCATTGACCATTGGGCCGTGGAAACTTGGGCGGTCTCTGGTGTGGGTTGCGATCTCGCAATGTGCAGACACGTTAGCCCCATCTCACATCCAGGCAACCTCGACCAGCGCGGGAAGTGCGGCGGTTTCTACTGAGAACCTCAATCTGCGTAAATATGCCAACCTAGGTACAGGTTACGAGTTTGCGCCGTTTGGGGTCTGCAAGCGTCTGGCGAAGGAGTTGTCAAAGCGACTGACGGAGAAATCTGGTGACAGGAAGGCTGGCAATTATTTCTGCCAACTATTAGCCTCGGTATACAGAGGGGAAACGTTGCTGGTCCTCTTGGGACTATCTCTGATCGGTCGTCTCTTGAGGACTTTATTTCATTTATAGTTTAATTAGGTCTAGTTTATAGTTATTTAATTTGATTATTTTTTATTTTGTTTTTCCTTTATTTATTTTCATATGTAAGAGATTATCTTGCATGAATTCACTTAATGTGTAATAATATTTTTCTACTAAAATATCCTTTAGATTAAAGAGCCCATGCTTGCCGGGCAGTACTCTTGTCCTTATATTGCCTGTAATTTTGATTTTAATTTAAATATATAAATCCAATATGTCCAGGCTCTATAACAGGCTTTCTATTTTGTTCATTTGAACCCTGTAATTAAGCCTTATTGAGATTTTGGTATTAAACACAAAGCTGTCTATAGCGGTTGGTTATTAAAGGATTATGCTCCTGAATAGAACTTAGTTTAGTTGCCAACTGTCTGAGCTCTTCAATCCATATTCAACCTTACTATTAGAATTCGAAGGATTGCATAGAAAGCTTCTTTATAATTAAAGAAAACAATTATTAACTATTGTTAAGCACATACTTAATTAACGCTGGCAACACGGCTATTCCATTGTACTGTTATAAGGCAAGGCAAATTTAATTGATTATTTATAGCACTAAGCTGTCAATAATAATAATAAACTTTTATTTCGGACTTCACATCCATAAATTGTTAGTAACAATTTTACTTAATCTATATTTAATATAACTAATAATTTATGTTAAACTATCCGCTACTGGAGGCTGTCTACTTGACTGTATGCAGCTATATCCAGTGCTCCAGCAGCGGAGAGTCCCACCGATCTGCCAATACGTTTAGGAGCCTCTTGGCACTGATTATCATGCAGCACAGCATAGACGCAGATCTTTTGCGCATAATTGTTTGAAAACTGTCAGTCCTCGAATCAGCACACATCAGGATCCCAAACGCATTATTATTATTACATATTATTCAATACTACTTACTGTACTTTTGCTTGGAATTACAATACTCGTATCTTAAATATAATAAATTATCAAATTGCTAACATTGTTAGGTTAAATTAAGCTCGCTTCTTGTACATAGTGCAATAAAGTTTTTAAATAAATAGGTTTCAGGTGATCCAGAACCGGCTCCTGCGCCAGACTGCGGACGCCCCCAGGTTCGTGTGGAACGTCAACCTCCATCGCGACTTCAACATCGAGCCCATCACCAAATAACTGACAATAGCGTCCCAACGCTACTTAAAAAAGATAAGATTCCACTCTAACCCTTTCATAGTATAGGCTTGCTCTTACGACCTTAAGTCCAATCGGATGAAGCGTAGACCCAGAAGTTCACGATGAACCTCAATCAACTCATTGAGGCCTCCAAGTCCTCTGGCAGCCAACCTAAGAATCCGACCCAGTAGCCGATCCAGTTGCCGCTGTCTTCATCCCCCAACCCCCTACCCTTCAGGTCGTAGAGAACGATTGTCTTCACTAGTATCCACGACACAGACTTAACTGTAAGCACACAGGGCAACAGATATGTAAAACAGTTATAGGGTTTTAGTCCGTAGGTGTCTTAAGGTGTCCTTATAACGGCCCACTGTGAGTTGAGCATATGAACAACATCCCGGGTAGGAAGGGCTCTTCAGACCGTGGTCTATATCATTGATGATTTCTTGATTCCGTCTATAAATGAAAAAAAGGATTTAAAAAAAAAAAAATCAAATAGCTTATTATAACGCTATCTTTGTAAGTATTGGGTTCATGGTAATCTATACGAATACAGATTCGTCTCAACTGCGCCACCAAATTAAACCAGCTTGTAATCGGCGGACTGGCTTCCCTTGAGACCCGCGGACCCCAAGGGGTCAATCTCTGGCGAGTGCGGCTGTCTCATGGTAGGTCGAAACTGCAAGCAGCTTCTTTTTTTTTTTTTTTTTTTAATTTTTTTTATTTATGCGTTCTCGCCTTGTATACTTGAAATATAGGTACTCCCCATGCAACTTTAGCTTGCTAATTTTGTAAGCCTATACCAGCCAAATATCTGTCAGTTTTGAAAGCACGATTAAAAGTCTAAAGGCTATTTATTGTCATGAAGTAATTTATTTCATTGTTGCTTGATCCCTTTGAGACCCTCGTCAAGGTGTTTTATTCGTTAATTATGCAAAAAATGTCTGCATTTGAGTTCGTATTGTAAGAAGCTGTGATTTTTTTCGCGTTAAACATTTAGAAATTTATTCGTCGGAATTTCGAATTTCGCGTTATAGATAAGTTTACAAGTAAAAACATTTTGATTATTCTGTTTGACAATATTTTTATAAATTGGCAGAAAACTTCATAATGTTTTTTTTTCATGTGAATAATCTTCACGTGACTACCCAGTCATTTGACTATTGTTTAATCATTCTACAAACATTCGCTTCTAGTTTTATTTTTGTTCATTGTTATTATTTTAATAACAACAACCGCATAACCGGATACATGGAAAAACAATATTTATTTAATTAGTAGTATTTATTCAAAGGAATTAAGGTACAATTGATTTAAAAAAAAAAAAAAACTAAAAACTTACATTTTAAAACATAAATGACTATTATTAAAAATAAACCTTATTAATAAATATAAATACAACTAAAAACTAAAATGAAGTTTTTTATAAATAAAAAATTTGCTCCAAATCGCTGCCAGCAAGATACTGGCAGCATTGCCACGTTGAATGGCAATGCTGATCATTTGGCCCAAATATTGCCCAGCCCTTGTGTCTTCCGAGGTGTTGACGAGCTGTTTTGACAACGCCTTGAAAATTTCATGAGCACTTGGTCCCCACGGCCCGAGAGTTTCAACTCCAAACGGCGCAAAAACACATCTCCCAATAAGCTGAGTTTATTTTCGCCGCTTGAGGTTCTCTGCTTGTAATGCAGCAGCGCCGGGTCCCTAGAGGTCAAGGACAAGTGGGAGGGAGCCAGGGTGTCCACACAGGTGGCATCCCACACTAAAGGCAAACCTATCCTCCATGGAGAAATTTACAGGCTTTACAGTAATATGAATTTTAAAAAATATGTCGTCTTGTGAACAAAATCAGTACAAAATTAAGTAGCGACCTTCTCACAGGTCATCCTACGGAGCTCGTCCCTTAGGTCTTCCACTTCTTGTTAAGGTGCCATCCCCTATCGGAGGTCGGCTATCATGAAGGCCATTTAGATTTTGTTGGCCGGATCGAGTGCTCATCCTGAACCACTCCCTGAGGTTCTTAAGCCAGGACGTGCGTCTTCTCCCTGGTCTTCTTTAGCCTTGTATCTTTCCTTGCATGACCAGCTGCAGCAAGCTATACTTTTTCTTGCGCATGATATGTCCCAAATACTCTAACTTCCTTTGCTTTATTATTTTAAGTAGTTCCACCCCTTTGTTCATCATTTGGTTTTGTTTCTTACTCTGTCCTTCCATGATATCTTCAACATTCTCCTGTATATCCACATTTCAAAAGCTTCTGTGGCAATGATTCGGCACCAGACAGATGAATGTAAAATATGTAGCATCGGACCAGTAGGAACTTAAAGATTGTGATGCAAGGATTGTCATTTTGACTAAAGATGGCTTTTATTTAAGCGCTGTGGTCTTATAATTCGTTTACAATAAAGCCTAGATATTTGTATGATTTAACTCTTTCGAGCAGTTGATCTTTAATGTAAAATGCAGCAGTATTGTCGACATTTGTCAGTCCGACGATCATGAACTTAGTTTTATTGATGTTCATATTTAAACCATAGTTGCTGTAAATCGTCTATGGTATCTTCCAGAAGAATTTTGTCATCGGCATATCGGATGTTATTAAGAGGTCTCCCATTGATAACAATTCTAATGCTAGTATCTTTAAGAGCTTCGGAAAATATCTCTTCAGAATAAATATTAAACAACAATGGGGACTGATGCAGCCCTGCCTCACTCCACGACTTATAACCACGTCCTCTGTCACTTAATTTTTAACACGCACAGTTTCTGTTTGCTGCCATTACAAGTTTTTGATAAATGTAACGTCCTTGGAATCCAAGCCAATCATGTTTAAAATCTGAATAAGTTTGTCATGTTGTATACGATCTTAGGTAGGTAAAAAAGTATTATTTTTATGTCCCGTGTAAACGAGTTAGGCGCGGTTCATCAAAGCGTCTTCTCGAGTAATATTAAACCGGAAGTAGGTACTTGATAATGAAAAAACCTTTTTGAGAGCAATCAAAGGTCGGCGAGAACCCCGGCTGATTTGGGTTTCTTTTTCGTGTCGTCCCAAATGTTACAAACTTTGTGTCCCATTTTTGTGAAGAGCCCATTAGTCCTTTTCGTTAGTACTTTAATAGGTATATGACAAAATGAAAAAAAAAAAAGTTTACTGAAAAAAATGCGTATAGGCGAATAGAAAATAAGTTGTACAAAATCTGATTTGCTTTAAATATATATATATCATTGACTTATCAGTCAGTCAGTATTAGTTCCACAAACCTTATGGTCCTGCATCCTATTTTGTTACTAAATTATTTATTAATAAAAATAGTACAAAATATTTTTAAGAGATAAAAAAAAATCTGTATCAACGTTATATAGTGAAATCTCTTAAATAACGGAAAATGTCAGTGTAAAACGCTATTAAAATGTGTATTCTAGTATAAAGGATTTCTTCCTCTACAGACGATAGTTATTGATATTGCCCTATTATTTAATGTGATCTATGTTTAATATAAAATATATAATCTTGGGGTGCGGTGGTGGCACGGTTGTAAGAATTCAACTCCCCACCTCCACTCCCCGGCATATATCAATGAGAAATACACTTTTATTATTTTCATTTGTTATAGATTTACAACACCACTGTTCCCGTGTCTCGGAGAGCACGTTAAAGCCGTCGCTTCCGGTCCAACTTATGGAATCGTAAATAAACTTTCATTAAAAATTGACATCATATCCTCGCCAACCCGTCTGGCCAGCGTAGCGTATGTAGGCCAAATTCTCCAGATATAGGTTCTGGAAGGCCTATCTCCAACAGTGAAGGTCTAGGACGCTGTACGGGCTGTAATGAAATGAAATATAATCTTATTTTAATATTATTATAATAATGCACCACAAATATTTACTTAACGTTTTCCGAATGCCTTTGAAGTTGATACCCAATAGGTGACTTTTGAAATAGTGGTAAACGTTATTTTGACGTATGCTCAACTATAATCGGAAAAACTCGAACTAAAAAGAGCAAATAACAGAATTCACTATATTGCGTTTAAGTTAACGTTTACGCTTAAGTAATGAAATACGGCTGCTAAAAAGGGACATAAAAATATGATTAAACAGATCAAAATGGGACCCTTTTGTAATTTCTATCGGCGAGCCGCGAAGGGATCGCTGGAATTAGCGAAAACAATCTCGTTACAGGGATCGGACTCGATATTGGATAATGTAGGCGATATCCTACTTAGGGATCTTTCATTTATTTTTATTCAGGTATTGAGACATTTTGTGATACGTACAGTTATCCAAAATTCTGCCAATCTTACTTAAGTCGTGTTCGCCATTTGAGTGCTAGTGGCACGCTTAACAAGTTGAGGCAACTTCCTAGGCTCATAATAGGGCATTTCATTGTTAAATAATTCTTATTTTGTTATTATTTTTAATGTAAGTTAAATTTTGACGAATCCAAGTGTTTCTATAGGCTCCTAAGGATAATAAATAAACAATAAACAATAAACCAATGTAAATAACTCTCTATTGTATTTTATATTATTTAGTTTAAGACATAATTTTATTATTTTGTATAACATTTCCTTCTTCGTAGGGTGGTATTATGACAACTTCCTTGGCTCCTTGGCCACTGTAAAATAACACTTTCAAAACTTTTAAATTTAGAAGGATTACAATATTTACACGAACAACATGTGTTTCATTTAATTAATTAATATTAACGAATAAATATACAAAGTGTATATCTAAAAAGCCTTCTACACTGCTATCGGACCGCAGTTTTCTGGTGGACTTACGTAGGGGATGGTCCATTGCAGCCTTCACTCTTCACCTTCACCACGCATCCTTTTGCTATCGATTATCCCCATGGACTACCACGACTACCTCAGTGGTCTTACTTCTAAATTCTTTATCTCTAGATTCTACAGTGCCTCCGGGATGTTTGCTAAGATGCGCACGGATGGCTTCCCCGCCATCATGCATACGGAAGATGGTGCGGGTATGCGGGACTCCCAATAGCATCCTGAGGGTGATTGCTGGCAGCTATTGCGCAACACTAGACTGCAATACTAGTGGAAAGTTAGGTTTAGTTTATGAATAAGATAGTTAGGAATAAAGACAGGTAATAATAATTATATAATAATAATAATAATAATGTAATAAATAATAGTAATTATCTAAAATAAAAATATTTGTATTGAATTGAAAAAACACAATGTTGTAAAAAAAAACTTTAACCTTTTACTTGATGGATTGATTTTGGTGCCGTGGTCCATGGGTCGAGCATTGGTTTGGGACGCTACTGGTGTCAACACCCTTGTCTCATGTCCAGAGCACATCTGTCAGGACTTCGCTGAAAAGGCCAATTATGGCAAATACGAGTCTGTTGCTAATGATTATGGTTTGTGCCTTGAGACAATGGGTCTGTGGGCGCCAAGTGCTCTTTAAATAACTGTCTAAGCGGCTGGTTAATGCTGTATGTCACAAGAGGGCTGGCAGTTATTTCGCGCAGCAAATCAGCATTGCTGTGCAGCGGGGGAATACTGCAATTGTTCTTGGCCCACTGCCATATGAACACGTCATGGGTGATTTTTTTCGTAAATAGTTTAGTTTTTAGTTTTGAATTTAATTAGGTTTATATAATTTTATTAGTTTAATTTTGAATTTGTAATCATGGCATGGTGGCTCGGTTGTAAGAACGCGTATCCTATAAAAGTCGGTTCTAACCCACCGGCATGTACCAATGAGAAATACACTTATCTTAAATACATTTGCCATAGATTTACAACACTACCGTTCCCGTGCCTCGGAGAGCACGTTAAGCCGTCGGTCCCGGTTTCACTAATGTCAACTTGTGGAATCGTTAATAAATTGTCATTAAAAAAAATTGACATCATATCCTCGCCAAGCCGTCTGGCCAACGTGGCGAGTGTAGGCCAAATTCTCCAGATATATGTTCTGGAATGCCCATCTCCAGCAGGAGGTCTAGGACGCTGTATTCTAGGGGCTGTAATGAATGAAAAAAAAATGTACAAATAAATCATTGTTATTGTTACATATTACAGCAAACATTATTTCTGAAGCTACAAGTATATGTCGCCGTTAATAGCTAATTTCCGCTGGTCCCCTTGGAGTTGAGTAAATTATGAATGCACCGAGTAGCAAAATGGGATTACACGTCGAGTGCACAATGTACCAGTAGATGAGAAATGATGGCATATACGAAAAAACTTATTTTGCCTACACACCTAACGCTCGTCGATTTTACAAATACCTACTTATAAACATTTTAAACTTTCGCGCATATTCATAATAGTTTTTAGAATTTTAACGGGTCTTTACGCGATTTACCTTAGAGACATATTTCTCCCGACGTTTCAGCCAAGTTGCATTGGCCGTGGTCACGGGTCGACTGAAGCTATGTGGTGTAGTCTCGTACATACTGGGCGGTAGATGTAAACCTACCCACTTATCACTTTTAAAAGTTTTTAGAAATCATGACACACGACACTTACAATATCCTTGGCGACATCGGGCGATTTTTCCCGGCGTCGAAACCTATTGATTACTGGATTCCACGATGAAGATAGCTTATAACCTATAGCTTATAATTTTTGTGTTTCTTTATTTCGATCGCTTCACGCACTATTCTAGGGTAATACTGACGATCGGCGGAAAGTATCTTTGGGTCATGTACGAGACTACACCGCATAGCTTCAGTCGACCCGTGACCACGGCCAATGCAACTTGGCTGAAACGTCGGGAGAAATATGTCTCTAAGGTAAATCGTGTAAAGACCCGTTAAAATTATAAAAAACTACCTACTTATAGTCTAAGATACGTAGAAGAGCGACCTTCACTGGTTTGTTATCTGAATAAAATCCCCAATATAATTTTTTTCATTCATTTATTACAGCCCCTAGAACACAGCGTCCTAGACCTTTACTGTTGGAGATGGGCCTTCCAGAACATATATCTGGAGAATTTGGCCTACACTCGCCACGCTGACCAGACGGCTTGGCAAGGATATGATGTCAATTTTGAATGACAATTTATTAACGATTCCAAGTTGGTATTAGTGGAACCGGGACCGACGCTGGAGACATCGACGAGCTTGCCACTTGTCATGATTGGCCTATAGTAAAGTTGGCTAAATGTGAATTCGCTTATTTATAAGCGTGGTTTTTGACCACCTCGAAAAGAAAACGGTCGTGATGATACTGATGAAATAATAAATATATGTATATGTGTGGGTAAAGTCAAATAAAAACCAAAAATATATATACACACATCAAAAAAGTCTAGGGATCAAGCATGTTTATGCGGATTTCTTGTGATTGAGATGTGGCTTTGTAATAAATTTATGATTTTATAAATTTATATGGATCCTTTTTGGTGCATTTCATAATTTAAACCAGGAACTGTCAATCAAATTCGAGTAAAAGATGAAAATCAGCTGTCAATATTTTCCCTATAAAAACATAAGACGCATTGAAGACATTATTAGTGCTACTGTTTCCCTACTACTGATTAAAACCAACGTTATTATGGAGCGGCGACGTCATTTAAGCAGGGAAGAAATGATCAGAGCCGTGGGAATGATAGAAGCTGGTTCCCGGCAACGTACTGTGGCTTTAGCTCTGAATACAAGTCAGAGTGTTATCAGTCGACTTTGGACACGTTACCGAACCACTGGTACCGTGGCTGAGCGCCATGGAGGACGGTATCGCTGCACCACACGGAGACAAGACCGATACATTCAAATCACAGCTCGAAGAACTCCAACAATAACCGCCATGATGTTAGCCGTGAGCCTTCATCGCTCTTCAGGGAACTTAATTAGCGACCAAACAGTCAGAAACCGCTTGCATGAAGTGTACCTTCATTCCCGAAGACCGCTACGGGTACCACCTATAGCAATGCACAATCGTAGGACTCGATATCAATGGGCTCTTGAACACAGAAATTGGACAGAAGAACAATGGCGTTTCGTGTGCTTTTCTGATGAGTCTCGTTTTGGTATGAGGCCGGATACAAGACGTATACGACACTGGAGAACCCCTGGACGCCAACAGCGATTAAAATCCTGCCAGGAAGTCCATCCTTATAGTGGTGGAACCATCATGGTATGGGCGGGTATTTCGATCGGCGGAAGAACTGAGTTGATTTGGATCAGAGGCAACCTCAACGCTCAAATTTATGCTGAGACGGTTGTATCAGACGTCATCGTTCCTCTACAAGTGCATATCGGTCCCTTATTTCAGTTAATGCATGATAATGCACGACCGCACACCGCAAGAGTTGTAAGACAGACTCTCGCCGCAGCTAACATCAATGTCCTGCCCTGGCCTGCTCAGTCGCCAGACTTGAACCCGATTGAGCATGCATGGGATATTCTTCAGAGAAGAGCTCTGCCGAATATGGAGGGTATCCAGTCGCAAGAAGACCTTTTTTTGTTGTTGCAACGAACATGGGCGGCCATTCCACAGCGTGATTTGGATGAACTCATTTTGAGTGTGCCAAACCGATGTTCTTGTGTTGTTAGTGTTCGCGGTAGAAACACGGATTATTAATTGTTTAAGTTACCCAATAAAATTAAAAAAAAAACTGTTATTTCAGTCTTTTTTTCGAACTTTAATGTTAGTGGTTCAAATGTCAAAAATCCCTTTATTAGGAAAATGGCAATTTTTTTTACTAATGCAAAGGTGACTTGGTTTATCGTTACTGTAGACAAACGAAAACATTTTATTTGATCAATCCTTAAAGAAAATTTTAATGAATATCAATCAGGAGAAAAGTTATTGCAAAAATATATGTTGATCCCTAGACACTTTTGATGTGTGTATATATAATATAAATAAAAAATATAATTAGTAATTTATTTTTTAGCTTTATTTTTCTAATTACCAATACAGTAAACAATGAGTAAGAGATAGACGAGTATAACTCAGGTAATTTAGGTAAAATAAAATAACAAAAAAATAAAAAATATATATAGGTCAGGCCAACAAGTATAGATATATTAAATATTTCCAAACAGGTCACACAGCGCCATCTAGTTTCCGTGGTAAGCTACGAGGCTTGTGTTACGAAAACTAGATGGTTGATAAACTACATATTATACTTTTTTTTACAAAAAAAAAAAAAAATACTAAACTTTTTTTTTGCAAATATATACATATTATACATATAAACACCCAGATCGAGAGATGTAATATAAACTTCTCAAACAATAGTATATTTTGTGTAGACCCTTCATGACGCTCGAACCTTGAGTTTGATATCGTGTCATCGGTTGATTTATGATACGCAAATCTGAAGGGTTCACAAAAATAGGACTTTTATGTTTTTAAAATACGTTACAGAGAGAAAACTATAGCCGGTCTGCCGTCAATACATTTATGGAAAGACCATCCATTTCCAAAGACAGCATTAACGGAATCATACTGTATTTGGTTGAGTAGGGAGAGGAACAGAATAGTGGATGGTGAGCGTATTATCCCGCAATAAAATAAAAAGGGAGGCCTCCTTTTTTAAACCAAGACACCATTCTTCTCATCTCTTACCCACACACGATGGACTTGGCACCAGCACGGTGAATCCATGGAATGCTTAGAAATGAGCATGCCCATTTTTCATAGATAAATGAGTATGCCCATTTTTCATAGATAAATGGGCATGCTCATTTTTCATAGATAAATGAGCATGCCCATTTTTCATAGATAAATGGGCATGCTCATTTTTCATAGATAAATGAGCATGCCCATTTTTCATAGATAAATGAGCATGCCCATTTTTCATAGATAAATGGGCATGCTCATTTTTCATAGATAAATGAGCATGCCCATTTTTCATAGATAAATGGGCATGCTCATTTTTCATAGATAAATGAGCATGCCCATTTTTCATAGATAAATGAGCATGCCCATTTTTCATAGATAAATGGGCATGCTCATTTTTCATAGATAAATGGGCATGCTCATTTTTCATAGATAAATGGGCATGCTCATTTTTCATAGATAAATGGGCATGCTCATTTTTCATAGATAAATGGGCATGCTCATTTTTCATAGATAAATGGGCATGCTCATTTTTCATAGATAAATGGGCATGCTCATTTTTCATAGATAAATGGGCATGCTCATTTTTCATAGATAAATGGGCCCAATAAAATGTTCTTGTGCCATAATGATTTCTTTTTTTATTTGATAGTTAATATATTGTGTATTCATAATCTGTAATTAATTTGATTTATTTTACCCTAGCATAACGACAATTGATAAAAAACTTTTTTTACGTTAATAATTACATAGTTTTGATTCCAACGATTTGAAATCCAGTGTTTTATCTATAATAAAGTACCTGGACATATTAAGGAACCTAATCGTATAAATAGTGCTTTGTAACTATTTCATACATAAATTTTAACTAATTGACTATATAATCGACCGCCTCCGTAGTCTAGTGGTAACAAACGTTGCTGTGAACTCGGGAGGTCGTGGGTTCGATTCCCACCGGGGGCAAGTTGTACATTGTATAATTTGTCTCGGTCTGGGTGTTTATATGTATAATATGTATATATTTACGAAAAAAAAAAAGTATAATATGTAGTTTATCAACCATCTAGTTTCCGTAACACAAGCCTCGTAGCTTACCACGGAAACTAGATGGCGCTGTGTAACATGTCTGGAAATATTTATTATTATTATTATTATTATTTATTTATTATAATTAAATTATATTTTAATGTTGGGCTAAAAGAGATGTTGTAATTAAATTATAATAAACACAATTAATTGATATGATTATTAAATTGTATTTAGTTGAGGCACGCTGCAAAAAAGTTGGGGCCTGGTTTTGGTCAATCTCTTTATACACCTTATTTTAAGCAAAGTAACAGTTGGCAGAAAGTGTCTTAACCCTTTCAGCACGACAAAAAATATTTTGGATATTAAAATGTATGTATTCATAATTTTAAAATATTAAATAAAAATACTGAAAGAATTCCATCACTAGCGAATTCCACAAAGCCCCCTTAGCATATTCGTGCGTTGTTGTTTTCTAATGTGCGTTGGGTAATATCATGGAAATAAAAATCACTATGTTTTTTTCTTAAAAAAGGACTAGGACTAAGGACCAGCTTAACAATTTAATAACGACAATCACTAGGTAGCTAGATGATTGCACGACCTATCGAGGTTGTTTCGGAGCTGAACAACAGTATTTGACGACCGCTAGATATTTTTTTGTAATAACGCACGTTTCGAATGGTAAAAGGAGTTAGTCTGAAAGGGTTAACAACCCTCGCTCTTGAAAATCCTAAAAATGTGGGTTCGAATCCCGGCATATACCAATGACACATTCGTCATACACATCGCGACGCGTATGGCCGTGGGCTGGGGTGGTCCAATATAATTATTAAAAAAATATATATATAACTAATAATGATATTGAATTATTTATTAATCTTAAGACTAAATAGGTGGTAGGCGGACTGATGATAGTAATTTGCCAATTGGGCGGGGAAGTATCCACCGTTCGCGCCGATAAACCCAGTAGTGTGTCCACACGTTTCGGGATCAGGCTCGAATTGCCGTCATGCCCAGTCAAGCCGGCATAGTGTTATAGACTGATTTTAGTCATGATGATGACCTCATTTTCATTAACTCATGACAAAGAAAGATATATTACGTCAGACTTGGCTGTATGGGCCTTCCCTATCAGCTCATTTATAATCCATCAGAAGAAAAAAAAGTAACTTTAATAAGCATACTATTTCTATTGAAACCCTTTGAGAATTCACTCCAGAAGTATCCTTTTTAAGCTAAAATACATTTTAGACATAAATTCATTTATTAGATTATTCCTTCAAACAGATCGGTGCGGAGATTCGAGTTGTAAAAAATACTCACTTTCTCGACTCGCTTGATCCCGTAATGGAATTGAAATCTCAGAATCGCAATTATAGGATTACTGTGCCGCTTTATTTTTAAAAAAGATAACGAACAAATGTTGGGGTAAAGCCTTGAAGACGACATAGACGCAGTTAAAAAATCCGTTAAAATTGGAGTTGCTCAATTTTGATCTTGGTCTTCAAAAATAGACAAGATAAATGTAAGTATAAAATGAATGAGTGAGCTGCTGCGTTTGCAGGCTTAGCCCCTTAACAACATGCAATTAAAAATAAAATTTAAATAATTCATTAATAAAACAATTGCAAAACTAAGACCAAGAGCAAGACCACCGATATGTGTTAGCAGGACCAATACCAAACATTTGTTGGTAATTATTCCATAAAAAAAAAGAAAAACTGCGTCGTGGGTTTTTTATTGTTTTATTAAATAAAACAATGTATTATACGAGTATACTGGAGAAGTATATATAGTGGCTCGGTTGTAAGAATGCTTTTCTTAAAATCCTACAAAAATCAGTTCAAACCCCCCCCGCATGTACCAATGAGAAATACACTTTTCTTACGTACATTTGTCATAGATTTATGAAAGAATTGGGCCTAAGCAGGTCTGCCGTCAATACATTTATGGAACGAGCTTCCAAGACGGCATTAACGGAATCATACAGTATTTGGTTGGGTAGGGAGAGAAGTAGATATATGTTTATATAAATAAACAGTAAATATTAGAAATACTTTTGCTGTTTAGTGCAAGCGAAAATTTGTGACATATTCCTCGCGTATATTTTTGTCCTCATTATTATTGAATACGTAATAAACTACATTAATTTAAAGTTTGTTACTCACACGAGAATTCATGATATTATATTGTATGAGAGAAGTTGGTGGTGACTAATATGCTAAGTTAGTGGCGGCCGACTATTGTACCAAATAATAGCCCCGGGCGCTGCAACTTGCAACTTCTAGGAGGTCGTGAAAATTGGTATTAATACAAGCTAATATTCTAGGATATGTGTTAAATTTAAGGCTTCAAGCTAAACAAAAATATTACAAAACTAATAACGCAAACGGTGATCTGCTAGGCCTTTACTTTTTCTCTCTTTTGTTTGTAAAAGTAAGTGAGTAAACTTACGCATTCTATATCTGATTCGACAATCCTTTCAATATGACCGAGCCATCGGAGGCTTCCTTTCCTTATTTTTGTCAAGTCAAGTAAAGATATTTTATCTGCCAGTAATATGTAAGAGGTCTTTGGTTGCAGGCTTTTCCCTCATCTTTGGTTGGCACACTCCTTGATCGAAATACACTGACCATGGCGGTGTGCCTTCGTCTCGGAGCCCGGACTGTCCACCCGCACCAGTATCGATGCGGAGAACCAGTCGATCATCTCGGACACCACGGGCTTTCTTGTGCTAGAAGTGCTGGCCGTATTGCTCGTCACGCGGCTCTCAACAACATCATCCGAAAAGCTCTTGTCACTGCTGGTGTACCCGCATTCTTAGAACCATCTGGGATTGTGCGGAGCGATGGCAAGAGACCCGACGTAATGACTGTTAGGCCGTGGAAACTTGGCAGGTCTCTGGTGTGGGATGCGACGTGTATAGACACATTAGCTCCATCTCACATCCAGGCGACCTCGTCAAGCGTGGGGAGAGCGGCGTTTCCTGCGAAGAACCTCAAATTGCGCAAATACGTCAACCTTGGTACCGGTTACGAATTTGCGCGATAATTACGAGTTTTCGAGACGATAGGCCCATGGGGACCGTCAGCGAGGTGCTTGACCAAGGAGTTGTCAAAGCGGCTGACAGAAGGGATGGCAATTATTTTTGCCAACGTATTAGCTTCCCTATGCAAAGGGGAAATGTTGCCAGTCCCCTTGGGACTATCTCGGATGGGACGTCTCTAAAGGACATTTTTTATTTATAATTTAGTTTATTTTTCATTTTATTAGCTTTCAATTTATATTTAATGTATATTAATTTACTTAGTCATGTAAATCAAGCCAAGCCAAGCCAAGTAGGACAATATCTCCAGAAAATTATGGAAGGCCCAGTTCCAACGGTGGAAGTCTATAACTCTGGTTCTATGGGCTGTGTAGATGAATAAATTAGGTTCTATTAGGTACACGAGTAGTAAATTTAGTAGGATGTTGAAGTGTTAGGCGCGGTTGAGCGTGAGGTCTCAGCAAATTGGTCCACAGAGTGGCTTCAAGATATTAATGAATATTGATGAACTTTGCTCAAATTGCACTTTGATTATACCGAGCTTGACAACTAGGCAGAGCTCATGATATATAAATTATCTAGTAGAGGGGTTGGTAAAAGATAATGGCATAGATAATGAGCAATATTGGTAAAAAAACAAAGCTGTAGGTTATCATTATTACCAGCAGTTAAGGCTGCAGATTTAGACGCAAAGGTGCTGCAAAAAGGAGAAGAAGAAGCTCGTATTGTGGAGATAATCATCAACGAGCTTGCCACCTGTCATGATAGGCTAGTAAAGCTGGATAAATGTGAACTTTCTCCTTAAAAAAGGAGGTGGTTTATGACCACCCCACAGAGGATACAGTCTTGATGTTGATACTATAGATTAATGTGCAGTTACTAAGTATATTAAATTTTTAGAAGACACATTTCTAAGCATTCCATGGATTCACCGTGCGGGTGCCGGGTCCATCGTGTGTGGGTAAGAGATGAGAAGAATTGTCTCGGGCTTGCGACCGACAATAGACTGGTTTAAGAAAAGGAGGCCTCCCTTTTTTATTTTATTGCGCGATAATACGCTCACCATCCTCTCTTTTTCTCTTCCTATCCAACCAAATACTGTATGATTCCGTTAATGCAGTCTTGGAAGCTCGTTCTATAAATGTATTGACGGCAGACCTGCTTAGGCCCAATTCTTTCAGTGAGTGGTGCAAAGATTTTGCTGGAACTCCTCTCGCACCAACTTCCACTGCGTAAAGCTGAGTCTTGAACCCGTTCCTGATCATTTCTTCTGTGAGATCATAATATTTATTCGACTTCATGTTGTGGTCTTTTGGAATATTTGATTCCCACGGAACGGTAAGTTCAAATAAGGAAATTTTTTTTGAAGTTCCGAGAAAACACTAAGATGTCTGGCCTATAAATTGCTAGTATTAAAAAAATAAAATAAAAAAAATGCTTGAGGTTCTCAGCAGAAACCGCCACATATAAGTATACTATTTCATATCTTCATATCAACTCTAATGGCTTTGTTGCGAGAAAAGAAACAGAATCGGACTAAAGAAGAACATATTTATTTTTACTAAAATTGTCTTTCAAAAATATACATATTGAAAACAGTTATAAATTCATTCCCATGAAATACGAGTAGGTCGTCAAATTGACGAGTTCTCTGAAGCGAAATGAAATGGGTGCACTAAAGAGTCAAAGCATCTCGGAAGTAATAAAAAAGATTCCAGAAAAAAACTATTTTATTGCGAAATCTGTTAAATTTAAACAGACAGAGTAATCTTTGACACCTATAGGTATTTCGGTAAATGCCTACGTTATGTTGCAATTGGTGAAAAATGCAATCAAAAATCGTTTAAAAATTTTACACGTAATTCGTCGGTTAATCGATAAATCGTCATCATCACAGCCTAGAGGCTACAGCAAAGTCGTAGAACTCCACTGTTAAAGATGGAAAAGAGAATTTGGCCTACACTCGCCACGCTGGCCAGACGGGTTGGCGAGGTTCCGGTATCAGTTGAACCGGGACGGCTTAACGTACTTTCCGACGTACGGGGACGGTGATATTGTAAATAAATGACAAATGTAGATAAGAAAAGTACATTCGTTTTTCTCTCACAAGAAAAGCGTTCTTAAAATCGAGACACCAGCGCTCAATCGATACATAATTTCAATTAACTGAAATTATAAGAACGCCGATAAGATCAGTTTTGTTTTCCTTATAGGTAATAGATGGTAGGCGGACTGATGGTGGTAATTTGCCCAGTCTGCCGGGGCGGGGAAGTATCCACCGTTCTTGCCGATAAACCCAGTAAAGTGTATCCACACGTTTCCGGATCAGGCTCGAATTTCCGTCATGCCCAGTCGAGTCAAGTCTGATTCTAGTTGCTAACATTCATGGACCTCGCACGCCACTTACCATAAGGTAGGCGCAAGGTCACATGTCGTGCTAGTATAAAAAAAAAAACCTTATGCCGTTAAACTTATGTCATTAATCATTACTATCAAAAAAATATCACTTTCCATTGCCGGATGAATTGTTGGTTCAGACGCCTAGTCGTTTTGTACACGCTGGTGATGCGGAATTCTTTGCAGTCCATTTTAGTTATAGGTTAGATTCCGTCAGCCGAAGTGTTAACAATATTTAGTCAATCCAGCATAGTACCTCGCGTTCTGTTTACCATCAGGTGGGAGCGGTTTCACATGTATGCATCGTAAATAAAAATATTTAGGATAAGATACCCAATTGTCGACACCCCACCAACTTTATATTAATTTTGCTTAAAAACATCTTTAATAAAATCTAAAAACTAAATAAATAAATACTTAAAAGAAAATTACAAGGGTTCCGTCGCCCAAAAGTTTGATAATTGCGTAACTACACTATTTAAATAATTTTATATATTTTATTACATAGTGGCTTTAACAGTCGAGACCCATTTAAAACCAAGACCGGCTCAAATCTACCTAACAATGAGTCACGACTGTTAAAGTCACTATGTAATAAAATATAAATATAAACTAATTTAATCTTTTTAAAGGTAGCTGGCGGGGGTTGGATGTGGGTTGCAAAAGACCGCGTACAGTGGCGAGCCTTTGCCTCCAGCAGTGGAGAGCCACAGACTGATGACGATTTGCAATCAAATGTAAGGTTAAAAAGATTCTTCTATCTTCGCAGCTGCAGGCCTGATCTATATATATATATTTTATTTTATTATTAACATTAATTACCTGAGTTATATATATATATATATCTCTTACTGTATTGTTAATTAGAAAAATAAATCTAAAAACTAAATTACTAATTATTTTTTTACTTTATTATATGTATATTTGTTTTTATTTGACTTTACCCACACATATACATATATTTATTATTTACCCATTATATAGATCAATTTATTTATTTTGCTTTCATGTTTCTTTATTATACTAATTACTACAACAGAGCAGTAAATATCATAAACTGAGAATTACACCATTTGTTTTTTTTTTCTTATTGGTTTTGTTAAAGGGTTCAGTGTAAATCAGCGCTGCAACATCTACTGTTGCAGCCTATGCTGACCTGAACACCTATTTGTCATAGCAGCTCATTTTCTTTCTCTTTATATTATTTGAAGTTTTTACGATTTTTTTTTTCTCTTTTGTAATTATTATGTCTAAGCTGTTTTTTTGATAAATAAATGTTTTATTTCTTTCTTTCAATTCAACACAAAGTCAAGTGTTATAATTTCAAATATTACTTCGAATCGTACGTTTACAATATTGAGTTTCTGCAAGAATGTGTCTGCAAAACAACATAAAACTGCAATCTCCATATAAACGGTTTCGCAAATAGTAGCTCCATTCGGTATGATAATGCCAATGGCTGCAAATTCATACATATCCCGTATTATACGGTAAACGTCCCGTCTATGGCCGGCTAATAGTCGCACGGCTACTACAGAGAAACACATAACGTTTTATCAACGATTTTGTTTGTTTTATGAGTACACAGTTATTTCAACTCACCTGTATTTTAGTCACATACAGACAGACACACAGTTATAACAGCCGCTAAGTTCGCAACCCCTGTAAGAATCCAAAGTACAATCCCACTTTCGTTGTCCAGAATGTATTATTGCGTACATATTTGTATGTATTGGTGTGTATATTAATATGTATTGTTTTATCTTAGATTAAGTTAATTTAATATTTTTAATAAGTTTTATATTTAAGCCCTTTGCAACTACCTCATAATCAAAATTCTCTGCATTGTCCCAAAGGTTGGCTGCTAGAGAATGCGGCATTAAGCCCGCCCCTTCCTTGTACATAGTAAAAAAGTAAAGTATCATCACGACCGTTTCCCTTTCGGGGTGGTCAGAAACCACGCTTATAAATAAACGGATTCACATTTAGCCAACTTTACTATAGCCCAATCATGACAAGTGGCAAGCTCGTCGATGTCTCCAGCGTACCAAACTCGAGAAATATCACAAATAAATTAAATATTAAATGTATTTATTTATATTAATAAATATTTTTGTGTCCCGACCAGAAATCGAACCCGGTACCTCCGAGTATAAATCCACGGACTTAACCGCTAGACCACGGAGACTTGTACATAGTGCAATAAAGTTTTAAATAAATAAATGCCAATATTTATTAATGTAAATAAATACATTTAATTTATTTGTGATATTTCTCGAGTTTGGTACGCTGGAGACATCGACGAGCTTGCCACTTGTCATGATTGGCCTATAGTAAAGTTGGCTAAATGTGAATCCGCTTATTTATAAGTGTGGTTTTTGACCACCCCGAAAGGGACACGGTCGTGATGATACTTTTTTACCTCATTCAATACAATTCCTATTTGAACAGGTCATTTAACACACCTTTCGATTCAGTTTCCGCTGCCTTCATCTCCCAGCTTCCGCTGCCTTCATCTCCCAGCTTCCGCTGCCTTCATCTCCCAGCTTCCTCTTTGATGGCTCTACCTCAGCCCTTCAGGTTTGGTCTGCTCCCATCAAGTAAACTGCTTTGCTTCTCACGTTACTCTTAACGCGGAGATCAAAGTCAAAGTAAAGGTAAAAATATCTTTATTCACGTAAACTTATTACAGCAATTTATAAAACGTCACAAATGAAATTATTTAGAATGATTCTACTCCTGCTAGTGGAAGACTAAGCAGCAAAGTGGTCCAAAGAGTAAACTGTTAGTAGGAGACCAGAGGCCTAATTCTGGCGCTTTCAACTTGCGTGTCGGTGCGAAATATTCAAATGAAAAGCGACAGATCTCCATAGAAAACTGTCAGTTTCATTTTCAATCGAGCGGAAGAATCGGGGTCCTGCTGCTTAGTGACGAGTGCCTTCACTAGTTTGTCGACACTTAGGTGTAAAGACAGTGAAGTAAAGTATCATCACAACCGTATCCCTTTCGGGGTGGTTAGAAACCACGCCTTTTAAAGACGCGCATTCATATTTAGCCAACTTTACTATATATTATTTATTTATTTTATTTATTATAAACTTTATTGCACAAAGTAAATTGGCGGACCTAATGCCGCTAGACATTCTATACTCTCCGCCTCCGTGGTCTAGTGGTAACAAACGTTGCCGTGAACTCGGGAGGTCGTGGGTTCGATTCCCACCGGGGGCAAGTTGTACATTGTATAATTTGTCTCGGTCTGGGTATATGTATAATATGTATATATTTACAAAAAAAAAAGTTTAATATGTAGTTTATCAACCATCTAGTTTCCGTAACACAAGCCTCGTTGCTTACCACGGAAACTAGATGGCGCTGTGTGACCTGTCTGGAAATATTTATTTATTATTTATTTATTATACTATTCAAACCTTTGGGACAACTAAAGCAGTTACGACAAGATAAGCAGGTGCTATCAAAACTAATAGAAAAAGATTAGACTTCAATATATACTAGTGAATAAATCCCTATTTACATACTAATACATACAAATAAAACTACATACATACTATATGTTATGATGGGCGCATCATGACAAGTGGCAAGCCAGTCGATATCTCAAGCGTACCAAACTTTTTTCTTTAAAATAGTTTGGTATCTTTAATTTTATTATTTAAAGGGTGGTATTTGTAGCATTGCTCGTGAACTGGTCATTTGCAGTTAGTGGCGGGGTCACGCTTGCACCGATGTTACCCCGCCTCCGAACACTCATATTTATTCTAATTCTTATGCTGAAGCTACACGACACGCACACATAGACAACGCATATAGACAAAGGCGAATAATTCATGCTGACTACTTTTATACTGGCTATGCTTGGCCGAACAGCTGTTTCATAATATAATTTTTAAATAAATAATTAAAAAAAAGTAAAACATCATGACAACGTATCCCTTACGGTGGTCAGAAACCACGCTTTACATTCAGCCAACACTATAGGTCCATCATGACATGACGTGTCAAGCTCATCGATGTCTCTAGCGTACCAGACTCGATAAATGTTTTTTTTTTCTTATTTCGAACCCAGCACCACCGCGTTAAATCTACGGCCTTAACCGCTAAACCACGAAGGCAAACATTTTTTGATCTTTACAATGATGTATTTCTATTGTTCTTACTATGGCCTATTTCTGGCATATTTTTTGTTTACATTAAAAGTTAACGAACAAACACGTAGTCATTTATTTATGGAAAACTATTGACAGTACAATAACATATTACTATTAATATTCTTCATTACCAACAGAAAATTCCTCTTTTTGTATTACATACCTCAATTTAAAAAAAAAATATTGAATAACCGGCCGTAAATATTTATAAAATTTAGATATAGATTGCAGAAAATCTAATTATCTTTTGACATCTTTAACGTAAGCTAATGAGGCCACGTCATTGCCCGAAACAACCACAGCGATAAGCTCAATATTGATGAGACATTATTTTAGTCATCTTTTCTGCAACTTTCTAAAAAACCTCTTTTTGCAATAATACCTCAATTAAAAAAAAACATTGAATAACCGGCCACAAATCTCTCATCGGCAGTAGATATTATCGATTTAGATATAGATTGGTTATTGGCCGAAACAACCAAAGTGACAAGCTCAATATTGATCAGAGATTATTTTAGTCATCCTTTCTGCAACTGGCCATTAATTCTATATTCAAAGAATTACTTTTATCCCATTTCGCAAATGGAAAGCTATGCGTTAATTGGTGAAAAACGATTGAAAGCATTGTCGCCGTCTATAAGTATCAGGAAATAAAATTGGTGTTTTGAATAGACCTAGATGTAAGAACCGGTCTATGAAAAAATAATTTAACATACAGCTGGTCGGAGCATACTATCTATGATGCTTACCCAACCCATGCCTGCAGTCAAAGTCATTCACATAAACCTATTACACACGTTATGATAGATAGATACAGATAGCGACTAGTGGCTAACGCTTTTTTTCGTTTGATTGCCCGTGATCTAAGCGTAGCGATTCTGGCAAATTACCCCCACCTGCACAGCACAACCACAAAACAGCCCCTAGTACACGACACAGTACCACCGCCCTCGACTCGGTGGCGGAGGATTCGGTGGGGCAGGGGTGCTAAGAATCCCTGGCAATCACATACGGGAAGACGCAAGATTATTTTACTATAGGCCCATCATGACAAGTGGCATATAAAACGTACCTACAAGTTTGATACACAGTTTTTTGTCATTTACTAACTCGTTACTCTCATTAACTAACCACACGAGCAAAGCTGGGTGAAATAGCTAGTAATATTTATATATTACTAGCTATATATTTATTTTGCGCGGACATGTCAAGTGCAAGTTGTTGTTTTGTAAGTTTATTTACGGTGGATATTGTTGGTCAAAAGTGGTGTTGTTTTGTTTAATAATGTGCTACAATGTGAATAATTATGGAAAATTATAAATTATATACCTAAATATGGGGCACAATTTGCAGTTTATTTTTTTTCGGTTTTCTCGCGCTGTCTCTCCCATATTTTACCCTACATGTTTGGGCTATAACGCCGCTAGTGACTACAAGAAAACATCAACTACTGCAACGGCTAGACCCTTTGCCTTCCCTATCACCTCATCCATCATCCATCAGGATAACAGAACACAAACAAAAAAAAATGAAAAATCTTATATTAATTTGTATATAAAAAATACAAGTACCCCTTCCGAGGTGGTCGAAAGCCACGCTTTTAAAGAAGCGGATTGACTATTGCAAACTTTAGTAGTAGTCCTTCTTCGCCATTGGCGGAACGCTTCAGGGTTAACCCTATTTAGCGGGCATTAATCTCGGCGGGCGTCGACCCGCTGGTTTCTTGTTTTACCCCGGATGATGCGGGGAAGGGGCCACTGTAGGGTATGTGGCACCTGGGAGGAATTCACTATTGGTAGTGTATAACACGCTGCGTGTGAGAAAGGAGTAATTATGACGACGACTGCGGGTTATGCCTCGGGCCCCAGGATCTCCCGGGGCAGGCGGCGTCCATCCGGTGGCCGTCGCGTGGCGATGCCCCGAAGATGGTTGAAACGGCTGCGGTCGGCTCGATCGAACATGAACTTCGAGAGCCTGGCCACGAACCGCTCGATGGTCTCCATCTTCAGGTCATCGTGGAGTACGGTGTTGCGCACGAATCACGGAGCGCCGACGGTCGCGCGCAAGGAGATATTCTGTTGGGCCTGAATTGCGGCCGCTATGGATGGCCCCACCAGGTGGTGCCACGCTGGTGCGGCGTAGGTCAGGCGTGAGCGGACGAACGTCTTGTAGATATTGACTTTCACATGGGGTGGTAACGACGAATGCAGCAAGGGACCGGGCTGCTTTCGCGCGGTTTATTGTGTGGCGTGCCATGGGGCCCATGCGGAGGCCGCGGTCGATCACGCACCCCAAGTAGGTGACAGTGTTCGTCCAGCTCACTTCCCTCCCACGGAACATCAGCGGGTCCGGCAGGTGGCAGCGAGACGTCAGGATGGCGGCGGTCTTGTCGACGTTTACCGACATCCGCCATCTATCTAGCCACGGCGGCTGGAGGTCTAGCAGTTTCTGCATTTTCTTTGTAGCGTCGATGGCCTTTATGGCCGAGGTAAAGTATGCGCTGTCGTCGGCATATAGCGCGAGGACGACATTCTTTTCCCCCCTCTTCAGATGAACTTTACTATAGGTCGTTGATGACAAGTGGCAAGCTCGTCGATATTTCTAGCGTACCAAACTCGAGAAATTACCCTACAAATTAAATAATGTTGGACCCGATATTTATATGACTATTTATTAATCAAAATCACGTCTACAAGAAAAAAAAAACGTTGAACCGGTCATTTTATAAACGTCTTTTGTTTTTGGTCGCATTCGCAATTCGCACGCTCCAATATTCCTTTTGTACTTTGCCGCTCTTCCTCTCGCCGACCAATGAAATGTGATTTGTTACCCCATAACCCCATAATAATCTAACCTTTCTGGGCCAACCCGTTTCAGATTTATATATTATAATATTGTTTTATTTGTACAATGTGAGGTTGCACGTGGTCTAGCGGTTAAGTGCGTGGATTTAGACTCGGAGGTACCGAGTTCAATTCCTGGTCGGGAGACAATAAAATATTTAATTAATTCGTGATGTTATTTTAAATAACATAGTTATTAAAAGTTTTATCACGACGGTTTCCCTTTCGAGGTGGTTTAACCACACTTTTAAAGAAGCCGATTCTTATTATATCAAACTGTATTATAGGCCTGAATATAAATTAATTAAATAATTTATTTATTTATAAATAAAGAAATTGCACAAGTAGTGTTGTGGCCAACATGCGCATATGTCGCGGGGCAGCGCGGCGGGGGCGCGACCTCGGACCGCGGCCGCCACTCCATTCCACGACGGCACGGTGGAGCAACGCTGCTTATAATCAAAACCGCGACCCATACAAATAAATGATACAGTCCACAAACCTGAGTTTTATTGAAGGCCATACCCAACATAGTGGTCCTTCGAGCCGGATATGAACCAGCGACCTATGGATAAAGGTCTGAATGAATTTGCGAAACAGTAGTGTATAATGGCGAACTTGATGCCTTCCGGCATTTTATAACAGCCAACGTTTTGGAGTGTGGCAGAGGATTGCGGGTGCATTAAGATACATACAATTACATAAATACTTACATGATATATAATTAAAATAATATATATAATAAACATAAATAAATAATATATATTATGTATGAATATAAAAAATATTGTGACCCGACTAAGCTTGTCGACATCTCTAGCATAGGTACCAATCTCGAGAAATGTCACAAATAATAATATTTTATTATTAATCTGGACCAGGAATCGATCATCTAAATCAACGGACTTAACCGCTAGACCACGGAGGCAGTTTAAAGTTAATTAATTTTCAATTTAATACACACATCAAAAGTGTCTAGGGATCAACATATATTTTTGCAATAACTTTTCTCCTGATTGATATTCATTAAAATTTTCTTTAAGGATTGATCAAATAAAATGTTTTCGTTTGTCTACAGTAACGATAAACCAAGTCACCTTTGCATTAGTAAAAAAAATTGCCATTTTCCTAATAAAGGGATTTTTGACATTTGAACCACTAACATTAAAGTTCGAAAAAAAGACTGAAATAACAGTTTTTTTTTTAATTTTATTGGGTAACTTAAACAATTAATAATCCGTGTTTCTACCGCGAACACTAACAACACAAGAACATCGGTTTGGCATACTCAAAATGAGTTCATCCAAATCACGCTGTGGAATGGCCGCCCATGTTCGTTGCAACAACAAAAAAAGGTCTTCTTGCGACTGGATACCCTCCATATTCGGCAGAGCTCTTCTCTGAAGAATATCCCATGCATGCTCAATCGGGTTCAAGTCTGGCGACTGAGCAGGCCAGGGCAGGACATTGATGTTAGCTGCGGCGAGAGTCTGTCTTACAACTCTTGCGGTGTGCGGTCGTGCATTATCATGCATTAACTGAAATAAGGGACCGATATGCACTTGTAGAGGAACGATGACGTCTGATACAACCGTCTCAGCATAAATTTGAGCGTTGAGGTTGCCTCTGATCCAAATCAACTCAGTTCTTCCGCCGATCGAAATACCCGCCCATACCATGATGGTTCCACCACTATAAGGATGGACTTCCTGGCAGGATTTTAATCGCTGTTGGCGTCCAGGGGTTCTCCAGTGTCGTATACGTCTTGTATCCGGCCTCATACCAAAACGAGACTCATCAGAAAAGCACACGAAACGCCATTGTTCTTCTGTCCAATTTCTGTGTTCAAGAGCCCATTGATATCGAGTCCTACGATTGTGCATTGCTATAGGTGGTACCCGTAGCGGTCTTCGGGAATGAAGGTTCACTTCATGCAAGCGGTTTCTGACTGTTTGGTCGCTAATTAAGTTCCCTGAAGAGCGATGAAGGCTCACGGCTAACATCATGGCGGTTATTGTTGGAGTTCTTCGAGCTGTGATTTGAATGTATCGGTCTTGTCTCCGTGTGGTGCAGCGATACCGTCCTCCATGGCGCTCAGCCACGGTACCAGTGGTTCGGTAACGTGTCCAAAGTCGACTGATAACACTCTGACTTGTATTCAGAGCTAAAGCCACAGTACGTTGCCGGGAACCAGCTTCTATCATTCCCACGGCTCTGATCATTTCTTCCCTGCTTAAATGACGTCGCCGCTCCATAATAACGTTGGTTTTAATCAGTAGTAGGGAAACAGTAGCACTAATAATGTCTTCAATGCGTCTTATGTTTTTATAGGGAAAATATTGACAGCTGATTTTCATCTTTTACTCGAATTTGATTGACAGTTCCTGTTTTAAATTATGAAATGCACCAAAAAGGATCCATATAAATTTATAAAATCATAAATTTATTACAAAGCCACATCTCAATCACAAGAAATCCGCATAAACATGCTTGATCCCTAGACTTTTTTGATGTGTGTATTTATAGTAATAATGAAGTTTATACATCGAAATAGGACATAGGCTATATGACGTCATCATTTGAGCACCCCAAAACCTCTTGCAAGATATGTTTTTTATTGACCATTAAATTACGTATACCGACAAAGCCGTGTTTTGACCGCTAATCCAAAATAAGCCTCAAAAAGCCTTATTTCAAATTCCAAGTAATTCTATTCATATAAGGCTTTACATAAAAATGTATTTGCGAAAGTCCGTTTGTGAAACCCTCTTTTTAATTAAAATAATTCTGTTCAAATTAATACTCGTAGATAGATTTAAAACTTTCCAGACTTCTACGAGTACATACAATTATTAATATAATTAGTTAATAACAAAGTATGAAAAGTTTACACACCCTCTTATACACACTCACACACTTACATCATACAAAAAAAAATATACAAAAACGTTTATTTGTTCACAAAAATTGTTTACATAATTCTTTTGAAGGAACTCTGATCCCCAGACTAGAATTCTCTGGGTTAAGCTGAGGATCAGTTTGTTCCTTGGTTACATTTTTTTTGATATACCTCAATATTATTTTTGTTTTATTATTTATTAAATTAATTTATCATTCCATGCATTATACTATTATTATATTATATACATATTATATTATATTCCACAATATTTATTTTATAACTTAATGCATTATTTATATTGAGAACTACTTTATACTCTACTCTAAGAACCAAATTCCAACCAGTACAGGTTGGATTTGGCAGTAAAGGAGGCTGTGAAGCAGCAGTACACTCCGCGCGCACTTTCATTGCATCAGATGAGGTGGAAGTGCTACTCAAAGTCGACGTGAAGAATGCTTTTAATTCCCTAGATAGGACCACCCTGCTCAACGAAGCTGCCTCACACATTCCGGATATCTTCCCATATATCTGGCAATGCTACAGTTCTCCTTCTAAATTATTTTACCATGAGCATTGTATTGAATTAGCTGTAGGCGTTCAGCAGGGTGATCCACTTGGTCCAGCTCTATTTAGTCTCGGTATCCATCATTGTATATCATCCCTAAATTCAAAATTCAACGTTTGGTACCTAGACGATGGAACCATAGGAGGTAAAGCGAATACGGTAATCAAGGACCTTATCCACATTAAACAAGCCTTTCAGGAAATAGGTCTCGAGTTAAATCCTTCAAAATGCGAAATATTTATTAGTTCTAATTTATCAAATAACATTCCATCTATTATCAAAAAATTTAACGAACATGCTCCTAATATTAAAATCCTTTTTAAAGATTCGCTTTTCCTCCTAGGTGCACCGCTCTTAAATGAAGGTATAAAGCCATTTTTGGATAATAAATTTAAACTTTATTCTGAAAATTCAAACAGATTGGGTGTTTTAAATTCGCATATAGCATTTACATTACTAAAAAACTGCCTTTTTGTTCCAAAATTAATATATGCACTCCGCGCAAGCCCTATCTGGAAATTTCCGGCCCTGCTCGATCAATTGGATGCCACCTTAAAAGAAACTCTTGAAAAAATTCTAAATTTATCATTTGATGAAATTTCTTGGTCCCAAGCAACCTTGCCTGTTAAATTCGGTGGCATCGGCGTGCGAAAAATTTCTAGTATTGCTTTACCGGCGTTCTTATCTTCGGTGCACAGTGTTCAAGATTTAAGTTCAAAAATCTTAAATCAAAATCGTATTGAATTAACATGTGCACTGGAGGCAATTAGAGCCTGGAAAATAAAATGTCCCAATGATGATATTCCAAAGGAATCAAACTTTCAAAAACTTTGGGATACACCATTGGTACAAAATACCTATAAACATTTGGCTCAAAATCCAATCAGTGATCAACATCGCGCCCGGCTTCTGGCTTCAGTAGAAAAGGAATCCGGCCACTGGTTACACGCACTGCCTTCTGCGAACCTCGGCACACTGCTTGACGACGAAAGTTTCCGTATCGCCGTTGGTCTACGGTTAGGGGCACCATTATGTATCCTACATAGATGTCCGTGTGGAAAGGAGGTCGACTGTCTTGGAGTTCATGGGCTCTCCTGTTCCAAAAGTGCGGGCAGATTTTCCCGCCACGGCTCCCTTAACGATACTATAAAAAGGGCTCTAGCCACCATCGAGGTTCCAGCTCTTCTAGAGCCTGTTGGAGTTATCCGAGATGATGGCAAGAGACCCGATGGTATGACGTTGGTCCCCTGGGAACGGGGACGTGCTCTAGTGTGGGACGCCACGTGCGTCGACACCCTTGTCGCGTCGCATCTCAGGGGGACAGCGCATAAAGCGGGAGCCGCGGCGGAAAATGCGGAGTCCAGCAAGCGGCGCAAGTATGTAAGTATATTAAAAGATTACATATTTGTGCCCTTTGCTGTAGAAACTCTGGGCTCATGGAGTCCAAGCGCAAAAAAGTTTTTAAAAGACATAACTCCGCGTCTTGTTGTCTCCTCCGGTGACAAGAGGGCTGGCTCTTTCTTCGCCCAGAGAATTAGTATTGCAATTCAGCGGGGAAATGCAGCCAGCGTTCTTGCCACCATTCCACGCGGACGGGACTTATATCCCTATCCTTAATATTAATTTTTATTTTATATGTTGTAAATATTTTTTCGAATAAATGTATATATATTTTATAACTATTATTAAATTTATAAATCATACACAAAAAGATCTCAACCACACAATTTTTATTTTATTTTTCTTTTTGTGTACATTTTGTTTCTTTTTTTATTATTATTTTGTAAAAAAAAGTAATAATATATTTGAAAGGGTGTCTGGGCGTTGACTGCCGACGGACAGACCTATACATATAGTCTTAGTTCGGCTGCAAATGTCTGTTTTCCTGTACCATAATACATAATGAAATATGTTATTGTTTTCCTATATTGTAACTTTACTGAATAATAATAATATCTTTACTATTATTATCTACGAGTACACTAGTTATTATAATGACAAACTTTGATTGTTTGTTTGTAATGGATAAACTCAAAAACTTCTTCACATCCAGAAAACTCAGGATATTCCAATTAATTTTTCATTCATTACAGCCCCTAGAACACAGCGTCTGCTGATAAAAAATATGCATTCACATAATCGTACCATAGCCACTATCGCTAAGCGTACTCATAAATTTGGTGACTTACATATGTCGCGCTCTGAAGATGTGCAATGCTCTCCCAGCCAGTGTATTTCCCCACTCCTGGGGTCCTTAAAGCGAAGTGTGAAAAAACATCGTATTTAGCATAATGGTAGAGACTGATGTCGGTCATTAGTGGCTGGCGTCAGTTGCTCCCATTCATGGACCTCATATACTTACCACCAGGTGGGCGCGATGTCACATGTTGTGTACAAATATATGTATTGGGGCTGTTTTGAAAACCCGACCGGCCCCAGAGTTTTAACTCCAAACTGTGTGCAAAAACACAATATGTTCCAATAAGCTGGGTGGAAAGGTGGGGAAGGCGCCAGGATGTCTACATTAGTATCCCATACTTAACGCAGACCCATCCTTCATGGTACCAGAGTCATTCCATCAGGCTGCTTGTCATCGTCGGGCTATATATACAAACACAAGGGCCTGACGTATGTCATTGTGGCTGGCGTGCCTTAGTATGCAATCTGAGCTCTGCCTGCAAGAAAAGGCCGTGCTGGGCGAGTGCGCTAACGTTGTCTCCACATGGCGGTGTGCAACTTTAATTTTATATTGTTTATAGTATCTTTTATTACCGTTGTTTTTTTTTATTCGTTAGTTATCCTGTAATAAATAAATAAATACATCTCGCCCAATGGAAATTTAACCTAATTGGTAGACAAACATAATCAGGTAATTTTTAATTTTATACCTAAACTAGGCTAGGGACAAATCTAGTAATACGTAGTGGAATTATGCGCAACCATTAAAGATAGGGCGCGGTGGTGGCTCGGTTGTAAGAACGCGTCCTTAAATCCTACAAAGGTCGGTTCAAATCCACCCGGCATGTATCAATGAGAAATACACTTTTCTTAAGTACAATTATTTGTCTTAGATTTACAACGCCACCGTTCCCGTGCCTCGGAGAGCACGTTAAGCCGTCGGTTCCGGTTCCACTAATACCAACTTGTGGAATCGTTAATTGTCATTAAAAAGTTACATCATATCCTCGCCAAGCCGTCTGGCCAGGGCAGCGTGGCGAGTGTAGGCCAAATTCTCCAGATATATGTTCTGGAAGGCCCATCTCCAGCAGTGGAGGTCTAGGACGCTGTGTTCTAGGAGCTGTAATGATAATGAATGATTAAAGTTGCAACAAATGATGTTGATTTAACCAGCTGACAGCTAAAATAAAACTGCTAGTTTCGACGCCATTTTTAACTTTAATCGTATCAATTACAGATACTTAATTTTGGTGCAACTCAGCTTTGTACACAAAGCTTTGTAGTTTCTTGTATCTGCAACGAGTATCCGCTTTCAAGCTGTTAATTTGTAGTTCCGCCCGCTACTTCGCACATCATATCGCTCGCTGTCTGAAGGTACAGACGACCAAGAAATGAATTCCAACTTGCCGCTCAGGCCTTTACCGGAGTGGCAAGTTGGAATTCATTTCTTGGAATCTACAGGATGTTCATCCGTTTCCCTCTCACCAATGCTGCTGCTAGCCTGGACCACCTTCTGGACAAGATTTTAAGTCAGCAAAGCATATCGCGAAACATGGCGCTTGGGAGACCACTCTGCGTAATTCTGCCATAGCTCGAGATCAGGAGATGCCTACTATTGAGGAGTTTGTCGTCGGCCTGACTAGACGTATGTTCCATTGGGCCGTCAACGGACACTTCTAGCATCTCCAGAATATAGCTCCGCCTTACGCTCCTTCCCCCAACGGGTAGTGAAGTGCTCAGAGATTGCGTCATAATTACAAATTATTATTCTATTTTTAACTCTATAAGCGCTCGACCTTGACAGCGGCCGTGCAAATATCAACTTTAATAGCGTGATATATATATATATAGTAAACGGATTCCATTATATAACGTTTGCGACTAAGTAACTCTGCATCTATAAAGTTTTTGAAAATAAAATATTGCTAAGGTTCAGTATAAGGTTGGAAAGTTACAAGGAAAAATCAACCTTATTGTTAGATGACGTGAAAATAAATCTTTTGGTCGACTGTACGAGTACTTTATGTGCTCGATCTATCTCTATTGTGTATGTTCGAAGCAACAATTTTCGCTAAATTTGTCCCCAGCTTAAAAGCTTTAATTACATCAGCAAAAATTATGAATATTCGGGATTTCCGTTTAAATATTTTAGGAACAGTGTAAACGGAGAATAAAGATATGTACCGGTCATTGACTTAATTACAAAGAACGGTCCTTTAAAACAATTAAATTTATTATAAGATTGTTTATTTGATGAAACATTAAAAATTAAATAATAAATTGGAAGTAAAACCTAAATAAAACCTATACGTGAAATAGGTACGTAAAAATAAAATTGAATACTTACAAAACAAAATTGCTTCACTAAATCGCTGTCCTTTGAATTGGCAATTAGACCTAACTGATAATTACTAAATTTTAATTAAAAAAAAAGAGTGTTTTTTTACAGAGGCAACTTAACAAAACACGTACTTTCTTTTTATTTGCCGTTTATTGACTTATTTTTTATTATATCTATAGATACCTATTTACCAATACCAATTTTATTTTTGCTTCATTACACCACAAAGTACCATTTGCGACTCACAATGGATAAACTTCAGATTAGGAGGCACCGGGTTCGATTCCCGGTCGGGACACAATAATATTTATTAATTTAAATAAATACATTTAATTAATATTTAAATTTATTTGTGATATTTCTCGAGTTTGGTACGCTGGAGACATCGACGAGCTTGCCACTTGTCATGATTGGCCTATAGTAAAGTTGGCTAAACGTGAATCCACTTCTTTAGAAGCGTGGTTTCTGACCACCCCGAAAGGGAAACGGTCATGATGATACTTTACTTTACTTTTAATAGATAAACTTTTCATAATCATTATTTTTTTTTCTTAATGTAAGATTATCAATTAATAGCAAAACTGTATACTTGAAGAAGCTTCGACTACAGTTTTCTTAAATGTGTAAAGCTGACTGCTAGCATTTTTTTTATATTATTTAATAAACATAATCTTTTTTTATTTTTTATTTTTTAAATAGTGATTTACAAAACATAAATACTTAATATAAAATTAAACACTAAATTATAAACAACACTACAAATAAAACTAAAAAATAAAAACTAAAATTATAACCGTTTAATGGGCGTAGTGTGCCGAGGACATTTGCTGCGTTCCCCCGTTGAAAAGCGAGGCTGACCCTTTGAGAAAAATATTCTCTACTTATAACGGTCACCCGTTGCCAAAAGGAGTTTTTCGATAATATGTTTAGACGAATTAGTTGTATTAAGTGCCCTGTCTATATATAAAGGTCAGCGGATCCGGGTTTTTCCATAATGGTCGGCTGTCATCGTTGCAAGGTACCAGGGGAGTAGAAACGACAAGGGTCCGACGATAAGGAGCACAAACGCCAGGATCTAAGGACATTCCGGTTACCTTCCCGAAACTTCCGACTAAAACGAAATTCTACACACAATAGACGTATGTTTTATGGACGAGTATAAAGAAAATATTTGTTGTTGAAGCGTTGGCCCTTGAATATGGTATCTTCATCATCACAGCTCCTAAAATACAAAGTCCTAGACCTCTACCGTTGGAGATGGGCCTTCCAGGAGAATTTGGCTTACACTCGCTACGCTGGCCAGGCTGGCGAGGTTCCTTTTTCTAATTTTAATTTATTAAGGTGCGCGTTGGTGGCTCGGTTGTAAGAATGCGTTTCTTAAATCCTACAAAGATCGGTTCAAACTCACCCGATACCAATGAGAAATCACTTTTCTTACGTACATTTGTCATAGATTAATATAATTTGTGTTTTTTTTTAATGGCATCGATAACGTTGTTCTAAGTTTCCCATACATTAATAAAATTAAGATTAAATTGCAAGCACAGAAAATCTAAGAAATGACAAAAAGTTAACACATTATCAGGAGTAATTTTCAAAAATATAACTACTCGCTCGTAGCTAATTATAAGAGTAAAAGTAAAGTAAAGTATCATCATGACCGTTTCCCTTTCGGGGTAGTCAGAAACCACGCTTATAAAGAAGCTGATTCACAAATAGCTCACTGTACTATAGGCCAATCATGACAAGTGGCAAGATCTTCCATGTCTCTAGCGTACCAAACTCGGAAAATATCACAAATTAAATTAAATAATAAATTTATTTATTTATTTAAATATCAGACCAGAAATCGAACCCGGTACCTCCGAGTCTAAATCTTCGGACCTAACCGCTAGACCACAGAGGCGGTTGATTCCAAGTGAGTCTATTAAAGCTGTGTTACATATTCAATTTGACTAAAAATATGTTTTAGGGCCAAGCGGTTGACAAGAAAATTAATTACTATTATATGGCTGAATTAAAATATTTACGTCTTTGTTTAGAAGAGGTAAAACTTATGCAAATACAGTGTACAAATATTTTTCGCATAATATTGTCCTAGTTTCATTCCGGAATGGCCACTTGGGAGCACTTTTACACAGTTACTTAATTTGAAGTTTTATTAATAAATTAGCTTGTTACACAGACAATTTAAGGTTTTTATAAGACTCAGGATTATGAAGTGGAAGTTGGTGCGAGAGGAATTCCACCATTTTACCAACTTTGTACTACTCTCCCTACCCAACCAAATACTGTACGATTCCGTTTAGGCTTAGGCCCAATTCTATCAGTAAGTGGTGCAACTACTTATTACGTACCAAATTTCACTGCCTAAAGCTGAGTCTTGAACCCGTTCCTGATTTCTTCTGTGAGATCATAATATTTATTCGACTTTATGTTGTCTTGGAATATTTGATGCCCACGGAACGGTAAGTTCATTAAGGATAACTTTTTTCAAATTCCGAAAAAACACTAAGATGTCTGGCCTATAGGCTGATACAGCTAGTTCATCTGGGATCCTATAATGATGTTCAAATGTATCCATGATAATTTTCCAGTCTGATGCGTTTCGTACTTTGCCCTTCCTTTACAAATGTGGTCAAAGTTTATTTGTATACAATATATATATATATCTACGTATTCTAAGAAATAAGAAACACGTAATTATAAATAAAATTGATTGAAGTATCTTCACGACCGTTTCCCTTTCGGGGTTGCCAGAAACTACGCTTATAAATAAGCGGATTCACATTTAGCCAACTTTACTATAGGCCAATCATGACAAGTGGCAAGCTCGTCGATGTCTCCAGCGTACCAAACTCGAGAAATATTACAAATAAATTAAATATTTACATCAATAAATATTTTTGTGTCCCGACCAGGAATCGAACCCGGTACCTCTGAGTCTAAATCCACGGACTTAACCGTTAGACCACGGAGGTAAAGATAATATAATTGTGTTATAAGTTATCTATAAAAGTTTGAAGTTTTGCTAGTGTCTTAAAATAAACTATCTAATAAACATTTTGTATGAAAATGGCAATCATTGCCCGCTCTATCTTACATTTGATCTCTTTGCCTTTTTATGAAGAAAATTACCACTTTGAATGATTAAACAAACAGTGAATTTATTAGGAAACAGTGTTGACAGCTACTTGTTATTCTGAAAGGTAAGTAATTTATGATTCCAAGTCACTCGTCTACCAAAACTCGAGATATTAAATTTTTGAAATGTTTGCATTTAGAATTAACTGTGCGCTAAATATAAACGATTTATTGCATACTAATTTTAAATATACTTAAATAATAGTAAAATATATTAACATTTATTCGAAAAAAATATTTACAATATATAAAATAAAATTAATATTAATACTAAGGATTTAATTTGATTTTAGTAGTTGTAATTATTATTTTATATTTTGTAAATATTATTTTTTGCTGAATTGCAATACTAATACGAGTATATTTGTAATTGAAAAATAATATTTACAAAATATAAAATAATAATTACAACTACTAAAATCAAATTAAATAACTATAAAACTAAACCTAATAAAAAAAAACTATAATTAAAAAATATTCTCAAGAGACGTCTCCCATCAGAGATATTCCCAAAAAGACTGGCAACATTACCCCTCTATGTATAGCGATGCTATTACGTTGGCAGAAATAATTGCCAGATTTCTCCGTCAGCCGCTTAAACAACTCCTTGGCTTGGTCCATGGACCCATCGTCTCGACCCCAAACGCGCTAATTCTTAACCTGTACCAAGGTTGGCGTATTTGTTTTGTTGTGCAGCTTGAGGTTCTCAGCAAAAACCGCCGCACTCCCTGCACTTGGCGATGTTACCTGGATGTAAGATGGGGCTAATGTGTCTACACATGTCACATCCTACATCAGATACCTGCCAAGTTTCCACGGCCCAACGTTCATGCCGTCGGGTCTCTTGCCATCGCTCCGGGCAATCCCAGAGGGTTCTAGGATAGCGGGTACTCCAGCAGTAACAAGAGCCCAACGGATGATGTCGTTGAGAGCTTGTGACAAGGAATGCTGCCGGCACTTCTAGCGCAATAATCGATTGAATACCCGCGATCCTAGAAACCTCTGGGATTGCGCGGAACGATGGCAAGTGAGTGAGTTTGACCGCCTCCGTGGTCTAGTGGTAACAAACGTTGCCGTGAACTCGGGAGGTCGTGGGTTCGATTCCCACCGGGGGCAAGTTGTACATTGTATAATTTGTCTCGGTGTGGGTGTTTATATGTATAATATGTATATATTTACAAAAAAAAAAGAGTATAATATGTAGTTTATCAACCATCTAGTTTCCGTAACACAAGGCTCGTAGCTTACCACGGAAATTTGATGGCGCTGTGTGACCTATCTGGAAATATTTATTTATTTAGTGTCTTCAAACACGAAAAATATGGACCACTGTTAAAATAAATGAAATAAAACAAGCAATACATACAAAGTTACGTCATAATTATACAGAAAATATGAATGAAACGTCATAAAAATACAGAAAAAATGTAAAGTATCATCTCGACCGTATACGGGGTAATCAGAAACCAACCTTTTTTATTTAAAAAATTGGATTCACATTCGCGAACCCGTCTGGCCAGGAGCGTGGCGAGTGTAGGTCTCATTTCTGGAAGGCCCATCTCCATTTTTATTTTTAGTAATACGGGTGTTAATAAGTAAGCGACGCCCATTAAATTTCATGTGATTTTATTCTAATTTTCGAAATTAATTATTGTAAATCAAACATGACAATGACATATTTACCAAAATCAAGCCGGACACGTATCTTTGATCTTGCACGAACCAGGAAATTGTGTTGAGAAATTGGACACACATAGATATGCAAATTCATAGATACACACTTCGTCCGGCCATCCATATGTCACAAACTGGCTGTATATATTCAGAATTTGAAACCGTGAATCATACAAGCAAATACTTCGAGCTTTAAACGACACACATTGTTAGCTAAACCGTAACTATTGACCTTCATCTACGTAAATGACGCCACAAAATTATTTTAGTTGCGCATTATTTTGATTTTGCTATATCTTCAAAGATATTCATTTAATTTGCATGATGTAAAGGGAAAAAATAATCTTCATGAAATGCTGAAGCCAACTAACGTATTTAAAATGTTAAGGATTAATACAGTATTTGTGTAAATAGATTTCCAATTACCGCTTTATAATTGCCATTCTTTTAAAGTATTAAAATGGATATAGTATGTTATCCTTAGATAGACATATGGCATCGCGGACTTTTCTGTAGACCTATATTAGATACATAATTACACAATATATTCGTTGTCGTAGAAATCAACGAATTCTTTGTCTGCTTTTCTCTATACTGTATGAGCCTGCGACACCGAAATACCTTAAGAGCAAATTAGCTTTTCTCTTTTCTCTTCATGACAGGTCGTTGCGATCATCGCATAACTCTACCCTTTCTATTCCCTCTCATCACACTAGTTTTATGTCCGACTCCTTTGCAGTTGCAAATCTGTGGAACAACCTACCCTTAGATATCCGACAGACGCCAAATAGAACATTGTTTAAAAGAATGGTTTTCACACACTTCTTAAATAGATCCCAACAACTGTAAGTATGTATATTTTGTATTTATGTATATATTAAGTATTATAAGTATATTAGTGTTTAGTATATTAATATTATTTACTAGTAAGTAGTTTAGTTTTAGTAGTATTTTAATTTCTCCCTTATATTATGTTCTTTAATTTGCGCGAACCTTCCACATACCATGTTCGCAATTTCCCTAAGGTTGACCGAGTAAGAATGTCTAGCGGCATTAAGTCCGCCTTTGTACATAGTGCAAAAAGTTTTAAATAGATAAATAATTTTGTTGTATCTTAAAGGGTTTAGTAAGCGTTTTCGTTTAAAGCCCCCAGACGGCTTATTTTTTTCCGACACCTCCAACAAATATCATTATTGTATACACAAACTTAAGAAATTATACACTAATATCTTTCTCGAGAACCACTCTATACATTGGTGAATACAGCATGAAAATAGGAGTAATAGTTTTTGAGTTTATCGCGAACAGACAGACAGACGCGGCAAAGGATTTTGTTAAATAATATGTAGTTAGTGATAGTGTATTCGTTTTTCGTGATTTCATTCCGTTTGTTTTTGACCGACGATATAAGGACGGATTGTGACTAAATATGCTATTCACTTATAAAAAAAAACTATATCTAATATAGAATGGAAAGAAGTAGTAGGTATATATAGGTAGGTAATAATAGTGCGGTAATATTCTCAAATGTTTGCTCTGCTATTTTGTGTGGTAGTTTCGCCACTGGCATTACAAACAGGGGTCAGATTATGGACCTATATACAGCGTAAATAAGGACGGGCCACATCATAACATTTATTGACGCTGACTGCATGGAGTCGAACAGTAGGAGTCTTGAAACTGCCAATTGTTGATCAAATGCCAATTTTTACTTTCAAGGCGAACTAACATTGTAAGATTGCCAAAATTAACTAAATATTTAACATTAACTAAATTATAATTACTTTTTACTATTAGTTTTTAATATGACATGCTTATTAATATATATATTTTTTTTCTTATTTCTTTTTAATGACAATGCCCTTGTGGCAGATTTCTATGTTTAATAATATTAGTTATTTAACATATTTTAACATATATATTTTATATTAGATTATAGTAGTACCTTGTACTACTTGTCATTTTTATTTTAACATAGTTTGACATTAGTAGTATTTAAATTTTATTTTCTGTATTTGATTATTTAGCATTCTATGGCTCTTCCATAGTTGTATTGATAGTTTGGGCTGTTTCTGGTCTTTGTCGTGTTGTTTCGTACTGTCTGACCATGATTGTGTTATCTAGTTTACTGTAGGTAACTAATATTAGTTACAGAGTATTATAAATTGACTTAAACAAGTGTTTCAGACGGTCTCTACGGTGATAATTAAATGAAAAAAATAATGATGATATTTATATAAAAATAACAATAAAAATAACAAGAACACACATAATTATTATTAAACTATTCTATTATCTCTTAGTTATTGAATTTTACTTAAATTTTACTTCAATTATTTAATATTATATTATTCTCCGCAATAATATTCATACACCCGTATAAAAACCTGCGAATATTTAAGTTAAGATTTTAGCCAGTTCTTATGCGAATATATTTACGTCTATGGTAAAGACTAAATAACGTAAAATATAGAATAATTTAGGTATCGTTTGGCGCGAAACTATCAATAAACTGGGTATTACTGATAGAGTTTTTTTTATGGAAATTTACGGCGACGAGATATTTATTGGAGGTTGATGTCATTTTTCCTCAATTTAGAACGTTGGACCCTTTATGTAATACCTAAATAGGTACGGTTTTTTTTTCTCTTTAATGTTTTTTTTTAATAATATTTTTTTTCTATAATATACACGCATTCGCAAAAATATACATTTATTAATTAATTAGGACTTTTTTATACTAACACGACATGTAAGGTGACACGGCCCGTATACAGCCACGAACTAGTATTAAGATTTGATATTTATTATTATTGTTAGATTGTAAGCTGACTTGGCCCTTTTACAGCCACGAATTTATATTTAGTTGACACGGCCTATTTACAGCCACGATCTTATATTAAGTAGTTATTAAGTTACAATTACCCTGCTTATGACAATAATGCTATTATAACACACATAAATCTGGATTGTTTACCTGTTACGGTCCAACCATGATTACCTAACTGATGTTTGTTTATATTTTTTTATGTTTTTGTTTTATATTATTTTAGTGCTGACAATATCCAAGTTGTTACAAGATAACCTATGGAAATAAATATTTTGATTTGTGTACTTGCGCCTTGATGGTACGTGGCGCGCGCAGTCCATGAATGTTTGAGCTGGAATCAGACACTTATTGATTTATTTATAATAATTTCATTACATCTGTTAGGTATTATAGTATTATAAATGTATATATTGTATTTATTTACATATTTTAACTCTGGTTTTTACTATATTATTTCCATTTTCACACTCTGCACCCATAATATTAATCTCTCACTCTCCCAAAGGTTAGCTGGTAGAGAATACCTTCATGGTATTATGCTCGCTTCTGTAAAGAATTTTATTATTATTACAGCAATTATAGGCATGCCACAAATACAATTCTAATTCTTAACACAAAAATGAAAAAGTCATAACAAATTATAAATCTTGATTAAACACAAGCAGTTATTGCCACTCGCAATATTTCATACACCTGGATGTCAATATCGACCATGCATCAATAAACACATCACACGCCGGTTCTCCGTCCAAAAATCCGTTCAGCCCGGCTATCATACAACAGAGTGGCGATAGAGCGCGACCTACCGTGCGGCATAACGACATCGCAAACAGCGGGACGCGTGCCACACCCAGGCACATGGAGTCGACATATAAATATTTTTTATTTAATTTTCTTTATTAGGGTCAACAAACAGCATTGCACATGTTTTAACATTTAACAATAATAAGATACATTAGATCATGCAATACCCACCACGTTAACCACATTTATAATTGCATAAACTTTACAGCTAATAATAATAAACAAATAATAATAAATGAAAGGAAAAAAAAAAATCAATAAGAACTAAAAGCTATTCCTTTAAAACGTCCCAGCAGTGGAGGCGATGATGTCAATGCGATTAAACTTTTTATTGTAAGTGTCAACAAGTCTATAGATAGAACGCTTCCAGAGTTAGTACGGCATGAGCTCACTGCGAATAATTGAAATGGGTGGCATTCTCGTTGGTGATGTTTGGGTGATATTGCGATAAGGAGTGCGCTAGTAAAAACTTAGTTGGATAGAGGAAAGGATAGTATACATTTACTCTTTTATACTCATGACTGACATCAGTCTCTAACACTATGCCGGCTTGACTGGGCATGACGACAATTCGAGCTTGATCTCGAAACGTCTGGATACACTTTACTAGGTTTATCGGCACGGACGGTGGATACTTCCCCGCCCCGGCAGACTGGGCAAATTACCACCCATCAGTCCGCTTACCACCTATTTAATTATTATTCGAGTTATAAACTGTTACAGTATTCTTAAAGAATTATACATTTAAGCTCAACATTCGCAAATAATTTCCGAGCGTATCCCTTTAGGGGTGGTTAGAATTGATTTTCATTTAGCCAACTTTACTATAGTCCACATAACAAGCGGCAAGTTCATCGATGTTTCTAGCGTACCAGACTTGAGAAATATCACAAATAAATTATTGTGTCCCGACCAGGAGTCGAACCCGGTGCCTCTGCGTCTAAATCTTAGGTCTTTTTTTATATTTGTTTTATTTTAATTTTATTTTTAATCAATATGATTTATTTTATTACTATTACCTTTCCACTAAATTTAATTGTCGGTTATGTTCTAAACCATAGACCCCTTTTGTCATATATCATTGTTCTATTTTTAACTTAATATAAACTGAAAAATAAAATCTGTTTTTTTTTTTTTTTTTTTAATACCTATAGTGCCGTCTTAGAACGATAGGTCTGTAACTTAGTACTCAAGCGTTCAATGCATCGAAACGTGCCAATTGTAAAGTTTGAATACGGTTTTCAGTCGCTGGTTTTCGCTTCAATAAAAACCTTACATTCATTGATGCACATGTAAGGGACCAGACTTTTTATGAGTCCTAAATCTTCGCTGTATCTTTGTTATGCCGCTTCAATTTGGCTGGAAACGTGATCATGTACAAGTATGTCGCCCATTAAGCATGCTACTCGTACTAATAAATAAATCCATAAAAAGAACTGAGTTTCTCTACAGTAATATACTCCAATACACCATGCAAGGAGGAGTCAGAAACACTTAATATTATTTACAAACATTCATAAAAATTAAAGAAAAAGCCACAAACTATATTAGGAATCAATTAAATACATTTCAATGTTGTCATCCTTAATTAAATCTATAATTTGTTGCCAAACAAATGTATACAAAGTTAAATTTAGAATTGATAAAAAATATATGTTATTTTATCGATTCTCACAGAAGTACCAACATGCTTTGCTGATCTTGCAAAGATCGTCTGCGAAAACGTCAATCTGTGGTGCCGATTCAATCAGATTGTGAAGTGCATATAACGTTCTGGGCAATGGAGAAGAGAAAGTTACTTTTGGCACACTGGATCCAATCGCGAGGGCTGATCTTGATGATTCTTATTTCAATCGATTCATCTTAATCATGCGAGAGTCACTGAAGATGTGACACTCTGTGTGTAATAAAATATATATAATGAAATAAATAAATAAATATAAATAAATAAGTAAATATTTCAAGACAGGTCACACAGCGCCATCTAGTTTCCGTGGTAAGCTACGAGGCTTGTGTTACGGAAACTAGATGGTTAATAAACTACATATTATACTTTTTTTTTGTAAATATATACATATTATACATATAAACACCCAGACCGAGACAAATTATACAATGTACAACTTTCCCCCGGTGGGAATCGAACCCACGACCTCTCGAGTTCACGGCAACGTTTGTTACCACTAGACCACGGAGGCGGTCAAATCAATGGTGTAGTTAAGAGGATATCAAACTTATTGGCGATCTACATTAAAAAATTAAAAGATAATGGTTGCTAACGAAGTTTAAATCTACAGATCTAAAAAATCTGAAGCCGTCTAGCCAGCGAGTGTAGGCCAAATTCTCCAACTATATGTTCTGGAAGGCCCATCTCCAGCAGTGGAGCTCTAGGACGCTGTGTTCTAGGGGCTGTAATGAATGAATTAATAATGTGTCATGTTTTTTTTTCTTTTCTACAATAGCGTCTGGTTGTCCCCTTACTGAAATTTTATTAATGTTATACCTTTAATGACACTCTCATGATTAAGACGAATCGAATGATGTGAGAATGATCAAAATCTGCCCACGCGTTTGGTCTCCAGTGTGCCACAAATATACATACGTAGGCTTATAAACACAACACTTCTTTGCGTCGCGCAGTCGGGTAAAAACTCAGAGCAACTCAACACATTCACTTAAATACTAATAATTTATACCATCTGCCTGGTCCTTTACATACAGGTCTGCGCTTAAAATAGTCTTAAAACCGAAGAAAGATGCTTCGAATATTTATTCATTTGAAAATTGAGATTTCCATTTTAGTTGCGACGTCGTATATTTTTGTAACACTTGTTTAATACTTGGGAATGTTAAACCATTCGTATATCTATATATATATAAATGAATGTCTGTGTGTATCTGTGGTCTAGCTAGGCTAAGTCCATTTTCAATTTTCAAATTTCCAGATTGGGCTTGCGCGGAGTGCATATATTAATTTTGGAACAAAAAGGCAGTTTTTAAGTAATGTAAATGCTATAAGCAAATTTAAAACAATGTTTGAATTTATAGAAAAAAGTTTTACCTTTCATCATCATCATCATCAGCCTGTATCTCTCCACTGCTGGATGTAGGCCTTTTACCTTTATGTTTTTATGTTTTACCTTTATTCGAAGTTAATTATAGTACATTAAATATAAATTAAAAGCTACCTAAATAATAATATTAAAAATAAACTAAACTTTTAATAAAAAATGTCCTCTAGAGACGTCCCATCCGAGATAGTCCCAAGGAGACTGGCAACATTTCCCCTCTGTATAGCGAGGCTAATACGTTGGCAGAAATAATTGCCAGCCTTCCTGTCTCCAGACCTTTCTGTCAGCCGCTTTGACAACTCCTTGGCCAAGCGCCTCGCTGACCGTCCCCACGGGCCCATCGTCTCGACCCCAAACAGCGCGAATTCGTAACCGATACCAAGGTTAATATATGTTTAAATTTATTATCCAAAAATGGCTTTACATTTATTTATTTTAAACTTTTTGCACTATGTATAAAGGCGGACCCTAATGCCGCTAGACATTCTTACTACACACAACCTTAGGGACATTACGAACATTGTATGTGGAAGGTTCGCGCAAATTATAAAACATAATATAAGAGAGAAATTAAAATATTACTAAACCTAAACTACTTACTAGTAAATAATATTAATATACTTATAATACTTATTATATATATAAATACAATATATACATACTTATAGTTGTTGGGATCTATTTAATAAGTGTGTGAAAACGATATTTTTAAACAATGTTCTATTTGGCGCCTGTCGTATATCTAAGGGTAGGTTGTTCCACAGATTTGCGACAACAACTGCAAAGGAGTCGGACATAAAACTAGTGTAATGAGTGGGAATAGCAAGGGTAGAGTTATGCGATGATCGCAACGACCTGTCATAAAGAGAAAAGAGAAAAAATTTGCTCCCTTCATTATAATTTATTTATTTATTTTAAAACTTTATTGCACTATGTACAAAGGCGGACTTAATGCCGCTAGGCATTCTCTGACAGCCAAACCTTTAGGACATTTAGGCAGGATAGGTGGTAGGTGCAAATAAAAATTAGGTGGAATATATATAATATACCTTCATTTAAGAGCGGTGCACCTAGGAAGAAAAGCGATTCTTTAAAAAGGATTTTAATATTAGGAGCATGTTCGTTAAGTTTTTTGATAATAGATGGAATGTTTATTTATCCGACAGGCACCGTCTCTAAATATATTTAAAAAACTCTTAATTTCTCACCTTCTTTTAAAAAATAAAATGCATCCTAATCTCCTTTCTTTGACATATAGGTATTATTATTTATTTATTTATTTTAAATATGCATGTATTTTATTTATTATTTATACACAGTATATATTTATTATCATCTTGGATGTTTAAACCATACTTACCTACGTACCAGCTAACAGCTTACTTATTGGACCACTTTGCTGCTTAGTCTTCTACTAGCAGGAGTAGAATCATTCAAAATAATTAAATTAATGACGTTTCATAAATGCCTGTAATAGGTTTACGTGAATAAAGATATTTTGACTTGACTTGACTTGACTTACCCATATATTTATTGATTTTAGTTATTATAATATTTTGATCTTTTTGTGTTAATTTTTCTTACTCTGCACCCATAATATTCTTCTCTCACTCTCCCAAAGGTTAGCTGGTAGAGAATACCTTTATGGTATTATGCTCGCCTTTGTACAAGTTTTTATATTTTATATTTTGTGTGCAATAAAGATTTTTATTATTATTATTATTAATAATGTTATTTGATAAATTAGAACTAATAATAATTTCGCATTTTATTTATTTATTACAGGAAAACTTACAGCTAGTTAACAATATAGATGAATAGATATAATAAAAAATGAGCCAATTAAAAGTTTTCGCCTATTTATAGCAACTAAATACAATAATACACTGACAAAAATAACAAAAAAAAAACAAAAAGACCAAATCATAAAAATGTACGGATTTAACCGCTAGACCACGGAGGCAGTCTAAAAGTTAAAGAATTGAAAAGAAAGTAGACGCCTTACTGTTGAAGGCGTCATAGCAAAAATATCAATGTCAATATTGTCATCACCAATCATCTCATTGATACAACTAGTTCTAATAATAACAGTATTTTGTCTGTAGTTACTGTGCACTGTAGGTATTTTTAGTAACGGCCCAAGCCGTCTCTGAGGTCGATGGGGTTGTCTGCAAACCAATTTTACTGAGCAACTCGGGACAATCAATCGAGCCATTAGCAGGTTCATCATATACATCACATCAGCGATTCTACGTCTGGATTTAAGTATTTGATGTCTTTTACAGCGCTCAACGTAGGTGTCGTCAAAGCACCCTGTTTTATATTGCAAATACCTTAGAAATCTCCTCTGAATAGCCTTGATGCGATCAATATAAATGTTATAGCTCGGATTCCATGTGTTCGATATTTCGTTAATTGAGTCGTTTGATTTGAATATTCGCGGTAACGCCTTTGTGCGCCGGCGCACTTCGCGTCGATGACGTTCCATCGTCTCGACGCCCTCTAGCAGTAACTAGCGGACTATGCTTGGTGCACTTCCGGTTAATGACGTTTCCGCCAAAAAACAACGCTCTCTGTCGTGAGAGTCGAAGCGCGGTCGCCGGTCGAAGCATATCGTTGCTCCCCAAATTAATTCGTATTTATTCGCTGTGATTGTGCCGTGGACCTGCAGTAATTTCGGCTGTGATCCTCATCATCATCATCCATTTCGCGACCCGTCGGCTATCAAAACCACCAAGGAATTCGGTCACCAGTTCGAGACCCGGAATAAAGGTTAGTTGCTGCTAATTTCATTTCTTTCGCTCAATTTCGGAGTATTTTCACCAGCGCCTAGTCGTTTCCCGTTCATAATGGTCCTTCGAACCGGATATTTCGTACTAATTAGTAGCTAAAATCCTAAAAAATCGAAATTCCTATATTTTTCATTTTTATTTTCCTACCCCAAAAAAACATTTTTTTTAATTCGTTCATTTTCGCATTATTTATTATTTTATCTATTACAATATTTATAATCGTAAATAGTATAAACGTAAATATCGTATTCTAAAATAAAATCTTATATTTTTACACTTTTGATCGTAAATTATTAAAATCAATTCATTAAAAAAGTGGCATATTCTCGAGAACAAACCGATCCAATTTCGATTTAATTTCGTTTTAATTTCGATTCAATATGACTTCGGAAGTTGAATTGGTGGGTTTATTGCATCGTAGAATTTGTATACAAAATAAATTAGACACAATTGTGAGATTAGGTTCGGAAGCCCGGCATGATGTCGATTCGTTTCGGAGATTTATGGTTTCTTGTGTAGGGTTAAATCGTTTACAAGATCAATTTGAGTCTCTTCAAACTCAAATTGAGAATTTAGAATTATTTGATAAAAAAACCCTTGATAGTAGTCACTCGAATGTTCGTGCTGAATTCAGCGATTCCATTAGAGATATTTTGGCAATTAAATTGCCAACCATTTCAATTCCTACGTTCTCGGGTGATTACATGCAATGAAAATCGTTTCGAGATTTATTCACTTCGTTAATTGATTCAAATTCGGATTTGTCAGATGTCGCCAAGTATCAATATTTGTTGTCGTTCGTTCGTGGTGAGCCAGCTAGGTTACTTAAGGCCCTGCCACTCACTCATATAAATTATTCAAAGGCTTGGGACATTTTAGAATGACAGACTTATAGCCATGCATCACATGGAATCTCTTTTTCGACTACCCTCATTAAATGCACCATCAGTTTCTGGTTTACGCACTATCGTAATCGGGTTCGCAGAAAATTTAAGTGCATTGGAATCGTTAGGGTTTCCTGTCGACCAATGGGATTTCATGTTGTACTATATGTTGTATAAAAAAATCGATTCAGACACTCGTCGTAATTTTGAACGTACTATTACGTCTAATTGCATCCCTAAGTTAAGGGAACTGCGAGAATTCGTTGATCGCGAAGTCGTGTCATGGGAAAGTTCGAAGTCTGTTCTATCAGCTCGTGCAAGTACTACACCGACTTCGTTTGTTAAGCCGTCTTCGTATAAACCGTTTTCGTCTTCACTTGTAGCTTCGTCGTCATCGTCTGATTGCGCATGTTGTCATCGTAATCACTTTATCAGTTCGTGCCCACAGTTTAAAAGGAAACAGTCGTATGATCGGTATCTTTTTGCAAAGTCAAAACGATTGTGCTTAAAATGCTTGAAACCGATGCATGATTTGGACGAGGCTTGTGCAAAGATTTCGTGTTCCATTTGCCAAGCTAGTCATCACAACGATTTGCTTCATTATGCAAAAAATACCCGAGAAGTGGAAGCTAGCGTAAACGAAAGTACCGCGTCCAGTCCAGATGCTGACGAGGACCAACCAGTTGTGGCTTCTCTTTGTGCATCAGTAAGCACATCAAAGCAGGCAGTCTTGTTATCAACAGCAGTCGTCTCAATTCGTGATTCGTGTGGAAATTTTCACTTAGCTAAGGCTTTGGTTGATTCGGGTTCGGCAGTGTCGTTTGTGTCAGAGTCGTTAGCACGTCGCTTGGGGCTACCTCATCGTAAGTCAAATATGTCAATTTCGGGCATTGGAGACTTGAGGACTAGCGTCAAGGGAGAAATATCAACAGTAATAAAATCGCACAACGGACGTGGTCCATCGTACGAGTTTCGTGCCTTGGTCTTACCTAGGGTTACCAGCAATAAGCCGACGTGTGAGCTTAATACCAATTCGTGGTCATATTTAAATTCGTTGCTTCTAGCCGATCCGTATTTCGATAAACCTTCTCAGGTGGGCATTTTAATCGGCAGTGACATTTTCGGTGAGATCGTCTTAGGAGAAGCTGTTCGAGGTCCTACGGGTACTCCAACAGCCATTTCGACTTCGTTAGGTTGGATTTTGATGGGCAAGGTCAGTTCTGAATTCGTAATCGGCCACCATCAACCAACCAATTCCAATTCGATTCGAGGTAAAGTTTCGTATTTCGTAAAGAAAGGAACAACAAATTTTCGATCTTGATTAGAGTCCCTTGGCATAATATAATTTAAATAAGTTTTCCTTTTATTCATCAATAGCATTTTTTTTTGTTCTCATGTTTTTTTTTTTTCTTCTTCGTTTGTTCGTTATTTGTTATATTTGTGTTGGATTAATTGAATGAGTGTCAACATTTTTTTTCGTTTCGTACGTTGACTCATTGAATTTATCGTAACACAATTAAAATTTTCGTTGTATTCGAGTAGTTATCAGAGGTTAATGAGCGTTGATATATATATATTTCGTTTCGTTCGTATATCTAGCGTTGCATTTATCTATCGTAACTCAATTCATTCGTATTTCGTAAAAAAAACCATATCGAAATCATTTCGTTTCAATATTTTTATCTTTTTTATTTTGAACAAGAATAGACTTCATTTCGTTTGCTTCTGTCTATATTGACTAGCATGTATTTCGTTCTCGCTCGGACTTAGTAACTTATTAGAAGGTAATCTGTTTTTTTTTGTTTTTGAATTTTTGTTCATAATAAAAATAATTGCCAAGGAACGCAATTCGAGTTAAGCATCGTGTTTCTCGTTGCGTTTGTGTATCTTTTCGTTAGTTTTGCTTTCAACAAATAATTTTGTAATTTGCTAATAATTAATTACGTTAATAATTTGTAAAATATTACTTTATTTTGTCAACCTTAACTCTTAAAGTCCTATCTGAGGTTTTAACTTAAATTAGTATTCAACTTAATATAGTATTTTACTTTAATTTTTTTATCAAGTCATGCAATTTCGTTGTTCCATTCCATTGTGGTAAGCATGAACTATTTTTTTTTGTTGTTTTGTTAAATTAATTTATGTTCGTTATTTTAGTCAGTTAGTTCTTGACATCGAATAAAGTTTAATGTATGTTAGTTGGTTGTATTTTGTGATTGGTTCGTTGTTGATTTATCTACTCGTATTCTTTGTTAGAGGAATGTATTTTTTTCATTTCAGTAAATTATTTTTGAATCGGTTGCTTAATGAATGCATTCCATGTTGTACTCATCCAATGATGTTGCAGTTCGTTCGTTTAAATCAAAATCTACGTAGGACATCTTCAGAGCCTTTGTGTTAAAATTATTTTCGTTACCTACGACATAATTTCATAAGATTTTGTTTTATTTTTAAATTATTTGATTGTGATACATATTTCACCCCATATTTATTTATTTCGTATATTCAAATCGTTTATTTTATTGTTTTCGTTTATTATTCTATTTATATTTCGCTTTTTATTCGTTTCCCTTTCCCTCCCCATTTTCTCCTGGTTAAAATCATATTTTAACGGTGGGCGGTGTTCGATATTTCGTTAATTGAGTCGTTTGATTTGAATATTCGCGGTAACGCCTTTGTGCGCCGGCGCACTTCGCGTCGATGACGTTCCATCGTCTCGACGCCCTCTAGCAGTAACTAGCGGACTATGCTTGGTGCACTTCCGGTTAATGACGTTTCCGCCAAAAAACAACGCTCTCTGTCGTGAGAGTCGAAGCGCGGTCGCCGGTCGAAGCATATCGTTGCTCCCCAAATTAATTCGTATTTATTCGCTGTGATTGTGCCGTGGACCTGCAGTAATTTCGGCTGTGATCCTCATCATCATCATCCATTTCGCGACCCGTCGGCTATCAAAACCACCAAGGAATTCGGTCACCAGTTCGAGACCCGGAATAAAGGTTAGTTGCTGCTAATTTCATTTCTTTCGCTCAATTTCGGAGTATTTTCACCAGCGCCTAGTCGTTTCCCGTTCACCATGCTTGAGACGCATTTGAAGGATTTAACTCGAGACCTATTTTCTGAAAGGCTTGTTTAATGTAAGATAAGATATTTACTTAATATTCAAATTTTATTTAGATTGTAAGGTGACACGGCCATTTTACAGCCACGAATATTGATTAACATTAATGCTATTAGAATATAAGATGACACGGCCCTTTTACAGCTATGAATTTATGTTTAATTGACATATCATTATTATTATTTAGATTATAAGATTACGTATTTTTATTTTTTATTATTTTTTTTTTTTGTTCTATAAATTTATATATTATCTGGCATATATATATAATTTCTGTACATCATAATTATTAAGTATTTAGAATGTAAACTGACACGGCCTCTTTAAAGCCACGAACTTATTTAAGTAGTTTCTAAGTTAGTTAGTTTTACTTGCTTGTAGCAGTAATTAATGTTGTGCCTAACATTGCCTGTTTACGGTCCAATCATTATTACCATTTTGATTAGTACATATGTTTTAATAATTGTATTGATTTTATTAGTTCTGACTGTATCCAAGTTGTTTTAAGCGAACCAATGGAAATAAACTATTTTGATTTTGATTTTTAAGGTCCTTGATTACCGTATTTGCTTAACCTCCTATGGTTCCATCATCTAGGTACCAAACGTTGAATTTTTAATTTGAGGATGATGTAATAATACTTATATGTCAAGATGTCGAGATTTGGGTTCATAATATAAAAATTAATGCAAATACATACACAAATAAAAAGCGTCTAAGCATCCTCAGTGACACATATGTAGTGAGACACAAACATACTATTGTATCATGTCCGTAACCTTTGTTACTAAACTACTAACATTTCTTAGGCTAAGTGCACAATATCACGCTTATCATTGTTTTATTCAAATTCAAACATTTTATTTCACGTCACAAAATAGTACAACTACATATATGACACCCAGTACCCCTAAATAATAGCACTATAATTAAAACTTTAAAAACATTTATTCGAAAAAAATATTTACAAAATATAAAATGACCGCCTCCGTGGTCTAGTGGTAAGAAACATTGCCGTGAACTCGGGAGGTCGTGGGTTCGATTCCCACCGGGGGCAAGTTGTATACATTGTATAATTTGTCTCGGTTACAAAAAAAAAGTATAATATGTAGTTTATCAACCATCTAGTTTCCGTAACACAAGCCTCGTAGCTTACCACGGAAACTAGATGGCGCTGTGTGACCTGTCTGGAAATATTTATTTATTATTTATTAATACTAAGGATAGGGATATAATTAAATAATATTCCCGTCTGCGTGGAATGGTGGCAAGAACGCTGGCTGCATTTCCCCGCTGAATTGCAATACTGATTCTTTGGGCGAAGAAAGAGCCAGCCCTCTTGTCACCGGAGGAGACGTGGTGTTATATCTTTTAAAAACTTTTTTTGCACTTGGACTCCATGGGCCCAGATTTTCTACAGTTACATTGTAGCACATTATTAAAAAAAACAACACTACTTTTGACCAATAATATCCAGAGCAAATTAATTTACAAAACAAAAACTTGCACTTGACATGTCCACGCAAAATGGCGCGAAGATTTGTTTTTTTTTTTGTCAACATGGTAGCCTCGGCCTAAGGGACGACATACGTCACGAAGACATGTGCACGCGTGTTTTGGCGAGCGTTAATTAGAGATTTACTTTGTAATCTGGACTCGGCGAAGTTTGTTACGGACGTGATGTACGAGTAATGAAAGTTCCCAAAATTGACGGCCTATTCTTGTAATAGAAAACTAATTAGGTAAGTAACAATACTATTTTTTTTTTGACTGGAGATTATATTTGATGCGTGGTATCAGTAGGTAAAAAGTATCATTCAAAGCAACTAGGCTCATTTGTTAGTTACAAAATCCTTACAACTAATGTTAGTATAAAAATGAAAATAAAAGTATGAAAAAATATGATAATATTAAAACAATATGACCGTGCAGTAACCACTCCGCCCCCCACCAATCTGACAGGATGCACCTCACTCCCGCCAGACCAGCAGCCGCACGAAGCAGCTAATGCACGGCGAACCATATCTTTCAGATATCATCTTCAGGATACTGTTAGTGCTTGTCCTCACTCTGTTAAGCAATGATGCAGTGGTTTTGCGTCTTATAGCAAAGAAGTCATCTGTATGGGCCAGCGCAAACATTGCCGATGCACTACAGTAGCGTAGCAGCTCCAACAATATCCTGAAGCTATTATTGTACTGTACACGTAGGGCGCTGATCGATGCCTGCCTAAAGTTGTTCCACAGACTGCTAGTATAAAAAGTTTGGCAGTAGGCTTTAAATAGAGTTATCTTGACTTGCTCACTACTGCGTGTAAACCTACGTGCCAACATATTAATGAAGCCGATTTACATGTAGCCAACTTTACTATAGGCCCAATTTTAATTAGCGCCTTAAAATACATACCTTTATTTGAATTAACAAGCAGCACACCTCCCGACCGCTGCGACACATCACTTTGGTGCAGTGGCTGGGACGTTAACTAAACTCCAATTCTTAGTAGGTACACTGGGTGTTTAACTTTGAAATCAACAGAGACGATCGAAATACCATATAGTAAGCTGGGTCTTACTGCTAAATGTTGAATGGTGTAAACTAACCTTACTCCTCTACAGACTAACCTAGAAAGAGTGCCTTCACTCCGTAGCCAAGACTCAGACTTAGCTGTTAAGGCACGAGGGGCCAACAGTGAAAGAGAGACGGTTTGTAGGGTTTTAGTCCGTAGGCGCCTTGGGGTCTCCTTGTAGGCCTCACAGTGATTCGGGCATGCGACCTCCAGCGGTGGCCCTTCAAACTGGGGTCGTATCGTTAGGCGATTTAGCGATTCACCGTCTTTAAAAAATAAAAAAAACCTATTATGTAAAAAAAATGAATTTTTAAATTTTGAATTTTTTGTATTACCAGTGTACTTCTCAAATAAACGCATTTATTATTATTATTTAATTAAATATAAGTTTTTTTTATTTAATGTTAAGAATTGAGCCCTCTATTCGTGTGTCAAGATTGGTTAGGTTCGCGTGACACCCTAATTACACCTATTTGCACCTTGCCGATAACGTTAGAGTTTTCTTTGCTTAAATTTTTGTGTGTGTTATCTTTCATCAGCACAATCATAACATTTAAAAACTAAGATCGGTAAAGCGTTCCTATGCTTTGCCCAACCTACTCTATACGTATAAATGCATCCACATACCGTAGCCACTATACCTACACGTACATACAAATTTGGAGACTCTTACATCTGTCGCACGCTTAAGATGTGGAATAGTCTCTCAGCCAGTGTGTTGCCCCATTCCTATAACCTGGAGAAGAGTCCGGGGAGAAGACCCACTTCCTGGCTCAAGAACCACATGGAGTGGTTCGGGATGGGCACCAGATCCTTGTTTCGGACAGCGGCCAATCTGCTAAGATATGATCTCAATATTTTATGACAATTTATTAACGATTCCACAAGTTGATATTAGTGGAACCGAGACCGACGGCTTAACGTGCTCTCCGAGGCACGGGAACGAAAGGGTATATACAACCAATTAAAGAAATCCTGATTCCCGCTGCCTCCACCACTGCAGCTTCGGGAATAGAACATCGAGTGGACTCTGATCGTTAAATACCTGCATCATTAACATGACGTTAGCAATGGGTGAAATGGCCTGCCATGCCGACAATCAGGTAAAGGAGCCCGATTAAATGCCGCTCAGGTTGAAAATCGGATCTACAAGACTTTTGCTTCGAATACTTACATGAACGCGGCGAACGAGTGCCTTTACTTTGTAGCCACGACTCAGACTTAGCTGTTAAGGCACGCAGGGCCAACAGTGAAAGAGAGACGGTTTATAGGGTTTTATTCCGTAGGCCAATTATGGTCTCCTTAGGAGGCCTCACGGTGAGTAGGGCATGCGTCCTCCCGCGGTGGCCGTTTAGGATGGGGTCGTATTATTAGTGATTTATCGATTCACCGTCTTACAAAAAAAAGGGTGTCACAAGGTAACAAATTAATTTGGTTGAATTTGCTAGTTTATTTATTATTAATCACCACATATTAAAAAAACAAAGTCGTCCGCCACGTCTGTTTGTCTGTCTGTTCGCGACAAATTCAAAAACTACTGCACAAATTTTCATGCTGTTTACAGCAATGAATAGAGTGGTTATTGAGGAAGGTTTCAGTATATAATTTGTTTATATATAAGTTTTTGTTTACATTAACGTTATTTGTTGAAGGTTTCGTAAAAAAATAATCTGTCTGGGAGCTTTCAACGAAAACGCTGCCTAAACCCTTTGAGATATAAAAAAATAATATATGGTGTAATTGTGTATCTTATATAGGTTTACAGGAAAGTCCACGATGGCATATGTCTATCTCTTAAGGATAACATACTATATCCATTTTAATACTTTAAAAAATGGGCAATTATAAAGCGGTATTGGAAATCTATTTATACAAAAACGGTATTAATTAATCCTTATCATTTTAAATATGTTGATTGGAAAATAATGCGCAACGAACTTATTTTCGTTCGCCGTTTACATGGGCAAAGCCGGGGAAAACAGCTAGTATAATATTTAACATTAATTATTTATAATAAGGTATATCTAAGTTTAGGTAGTAGAACGTATATAGATGTGTTCGTCGTCTAATATATAATATATACGAACCGAACACACTTGCGTTCCGCGTTCACTGTATTCTATGTATAATGGCTTAGAAACCTACATAATAGGAGTCGGACAGTGACGGTTAAAGTTAGTCATATATAGTAGCTTATACGCAAATATTCAATTCCATTTTGCATATGATCGACTATTCGAAATGGTTAACTTCTCTCCGTAACCACCAAACCAATTAGCAGTAGTAATAATTATTTTCATAAATTAATAAGCAACCTTTCAGAAATCGAGGGTCAACCCGCAAAACCAGACACATTTATTTAATGCTGACCAAAGAGGTAAGCACGAATTTGCACGTTACAGCCTTTTTGTTAATTAATGTGTCATTTGTCAAAATCCCATTATTTTAGCCAAGGAGTTGTCCATGCAGCTGTCGGAAAAATCTGGAGACAGGAAGGCTGGGAATTATTTCTGCTAACATAAGTATAGTTCTGGATTTGTTTCAAATTCTTTTACAGTTGTTGCCACAAATGTATGGAACAATCTCCCTGTAACCATAAGGCAAGCGTCTACCAGATTTTCGTTCAAAAAACTCGTCTATCTACACTTTCTAACTAGCTCCTAACAATGTTAATAAGTGTATATATGTATATTTTAGTATTTAGTATATTGATATTACAGTATATATAAAAGTATATTATGTAAGTATATATAATTATGTTGAATTTATCCTACTATTAATATTTATTTCATTGCACCTATAAATGTTCTAATTTGTCCCCAAGGTTTGCTGTCAGAAAATGTGTACGGGCATTAAGTCCGCCTTTGTACTTCGTGCAATAAAGTTTTTAAATAAATAAATAAAGGCTCTTCCAACAGGGACTTCTGAACTTTGATAGTTGATAACGGCCATCGTGTTGAAGCTACATCTGTCAAATTAGTTATTTATTCAGCCTGTTTTTACCATGGACGGATATAGCATTAAACAACAAGTGCAAATAATAATATTGTTTTATCAAAACGGGTGTTCTGTTCGGGATAACGTACCGCACGCTTCATACAAGATATTCATCCGTTCCCGTCTCACCTATGCTGCACCAGCTTGGCACCACCTTCTGGCAAATGGTTCATGCGTAATTCCGTCATCTGTCTCCGTTTCGAGATCTGGAGATACGTCTATTGACGAGTTTGTCGTCGGCCTGACTAGACGTATGTTTTATCGGGCCGACAACGGACACTTCAAGCATCTCCAGAATATCGCTACGTCTTACGCACGGGCCCCAACGGTAGATCACTTCCTTGGGAAGTACTCCTGGGAGAGCTGGAGCAGTCGAATCTAGCCCCCTGGGTTCGTGAGCCACACGCTTATACTAGTAACGGCGCCCAGCACTAAAAGTGCATGAACGGTGAACGGTACCGGCTGTTGGTTACCCGCTGAGATCCATCCAGGCCTGGACAACCCCACTGTCTGTCTGAATCTTCAAAACTTTATACATAAGGTTTACATTAAATTAGCAGTTTTGTTAGTGGATGAAAATGTCCTCGATGCCCGCTCTATCTTATATTTGACCTCGTAGATTTGATGAGAGGAAGTGACGTCATTTCCCAAATGGAGTAGAATATACATTAACGAGCTAAACCGTGCTCGACTCAGTGTTGAATAATTTCTAGATTTGGCTGTGCGCTTAATTCGAGGTTTTCTAAAAATAATTCCGTTAAGGTTAGCTTTACGTGTTTGGCGATTTAGTGCTAAAATAACATAAAATTAGACGGGATCCGACGCCTTTTGTTTTTTTATTATTTATTATTATTATATCAAATTTTAGACATCATAGCTTTTTTATAGATTGAACCCTAATCCCGGTGGTAGTGTTTGTATTACCAGCAGTCGTATTCCATTACTTAAGCGCAAACGTTAGATTGTCAAAATAGTGAATTCTGTTATTTATTACCACTTTAAGCCCGAGTTTCTCCGATCATAGCCGACCTTACGTCAAAATAGCTTTTTCCACTATTTCAAAGGTCACCCTTGGGGTTGCAACGTCAAAATAATTAGGAAAACGTGAATTAAATACTTAAATTGTCCGCCGTAATAGTACTATATTATATTATATTATATTATATTATATTATATTATATTATATTATATTATATTATATTATATTATATTATATTATATTATATTATATTATATTATATTATATTATATTATATTATATTATATTATATTATACGATTTAATACGTGACATCCGTGAGACAACCAAAGTTACTGACATAGCTTTCAAAATTAGCAAGCTAAAGTGGCAACAGCTGGACACGTCTGCTGCAGAACCGATGAACGATAAAGTATACGGGTTCTGGAGTGGTGACCACATACTGGAAGACGCAGAGTAGGACGACCCCCCGTCATATGAACGGAAGATTTGAAGAAGCTCGCTGGTGAGGGATGGATGAAGGTGGCAGGAGATTGTTTAAAGTGTCGAGCGAAGAGACTGCCTCTTCAGGCTGATAAAATCCATATAAAAAATATTTATTTGCAGTTACTATGTTTTTAAACTGTGAAACCGATTTGTACGAGTATAACCTTAATTTTATCTCGACCTTGAATCCGAATCGTCCAATCTTGGTTCCGAGTGAAGTATGGCAGGCAGCCACATATTTCTGCCGAAAAACCTGAATAACGTTCGATTGGAGACCCACTGGAGAGAACGATACAAAGGCCAAGATGTTGTGGTGACCATGCTATTAATTCAAGTGTGTCCTTATATCCTTATGTTTATTTAATTTTGTTTTGTTATGGTAACACACATTCACAATACAATTTATAACAAACAATATATACATTTGACCGTCTCCGTGGTCTAGTGGTAACAAACGTTGCCGTGAACTCGGGAGGTCGTGGGTTCGATTCCCACCGGGGGCAAGTTGTACATTGTATAATTTGTCTCGGTCTGGGTGTTTATATGTATAATATGTATATATTTACAAAAAAAAAAGTATAATATGTAGTTTATCAACCATCTAGCTTCCGTAAATTAAGCCTCGTAGCTTACCACGGAAATTAGATGGCGCTGTGTGACTTGTCTGGAAATATTTATTTATTATTTATTTATTTGTTGCATTTTTCAGGAACAACGTTTATTGTTGTTGTTGTTGTATTAGTTATTATTATTATTTTGTTGAACTTTTTATACATTGATAGGTTTTTTTAATTGTGTACATTTTCTTTTATCTTTTTTGCTATATTAATTTTAATATGTTTAAGTTTTCTCCTATTGTTTAAATTGTTACTTTGTTTGGCTTGTACGGATGGACTGATCCTGGTAACAACGGTAATTACCGTCGGGATCAGGGTTCAATCATACATCTATACTCGTATATATATTTAATGCAATAAAAGCTTTTGTAATAATAATTACATAAAAAAATATACCCAGCGTGATTCGATCATCTTATGTAACTTGTCTTAAACCAAAGTCGCATTAGTTACCTACACTATTTATAACTGAAGAAAGTCTGGACAGATTTTTAGCATCTTTGTTTTGTCTCCACACCCCGAATAGCATTAAAACATTTGAAAAAATCACGAAAAAAAACCACAACACTGGAAAAAAATCCAGCAAGATCCACTTCACATGTTACTAATGACTCGATAGCTGCTCTTTACGAGTTTTACCCTGACAAAGTGACAAGTTACTGGGAGACTGGCCACCAAGGAGTCTATACCCTAACTTCTGTTGATTTTTGCCTTTGTATTACATCACAGCGTCCTAAATCTTCCAGAACATATCTCGTATATCTGGAGAATTGAGCCTACCTGCCTCCCTTCGCGGTCTAGCGGAAAAGTAATAATAATAATGATAAATATTTCCAGACAGGTCACACAGCGCCATCTAGTTTCCGTGGTAAGCTACGAGGCTTGTGTTACGGAAACTAGATGGTTGATAAACTACATATTATACTTTTTTTTTTGTAAATATATACATATTATACATATAAACACCCAGACCGAGACAAATATACAATGTACAACTTGCCCCCGGTGGGAATCGAACCCACGACCTCTCGAGTTCACAAAGTCCGTTGATATAGACGCTGAGGTACCGGGTTCGATTCCTGGTCGGGACACAATAATTTATTGAATTATTTGTGAGATTTCTCGAGTTTGGTACGCTGGAGACATCGACGAGCTTGCCACTTGTCATGATGGGCGTAAAGTAAAGTTGGGTAAATGTGAATCCGCTTAATTAAAAAGCTTGGTTTCTGACCAAACTGAAAGGGATACGGTCGTGATGATATTTTTATTTTTTAATTTTCCCATATATTGGAATAAATAGGTCACCCTTACTTTGGCCGAAACATTTTATTTTCTCTCAATGTGCACAATAAACAGAACCGACAATTTTCTTACAACTCATTGAGTCTTATCTTGACCGCGACATTCTACCAAAAAACATACCATTTCTAACAACCACTACTCGACATTTCCATTACTTCGTATCTGTGCACGCTTTGTTCGCTTCTCTGTAGTTAAACGGTAATGGATTGTGCTGTGTTGAAACTAACGTCGGTAAGAGGCAATTTTGGCGTTAAGCATGCATTTCCAACGTTTGGTAAAAGTAATAGTGGCTGGTAATTTATTTCTAACTAAGCCTAGATAGAGTAATAAATGTCCACCGGCTAACAATAAATTATTAGATAAATAAAATAAAGAAACTAATAATTTCGTCGTAGCCATTTAGGAGGCCATATATTTTCATTGTTTTGAACGACCTTAAATATATAACAAGACAAGAAGACAAATGGTATATTAATCGTATATTCACATATACGTATGAGATAAACGTTTTAGAATTAATTAGTCTATGACAGTGCCAAAGAGTATATTAAGTAATTGGAAAAATCCCGTCTAGGTTTCTGTTTTTTTTTTTTTGTTTTAATGAATTTTGTTTCATTATTTTCTTATAACTTTTATTTATATTGTTACTCCACTAAATTTAAATGTCGGCTATGGTATAATAACAGAGGTTGTTGGAACCTGCTTCCAACACCATTTTCTGAACCATAGACCCTTTTGTCATAATATCTTTGTTTTATTTTTTAACTATATTTTTTAACTCTTATTTTTGTGACAAATAAAAACTGATTTTATTTATTTATTTAAAAGAGTGGCAATTCTTGCAAAAAAAAACTTTCGCTCAGCCGAACACTCGCGTAGCCAAGTAAATTTCAAGATACTTAAAGAACAATACATACCTACATACATATATATCCGAAAATCGATTTTTGAGCTCGCAACCTTTTTTTTACTTTACCTACATTATGACATTAATTTTTAATTAGTTTTTATTTAAATTAAATCTAATTCTCATTATTATCCGCCAGCGTGGCGAGTGTAGGACAAATTCTCCAGAAATGTATTCTGGAAGGCCTATCTCCAACAGTGGAAGTCTAGGAAGCCTGTGTCTCTCCACTGCTGGATATAGGCCTCCCCCAAGGCTTGCCACTTCTCACGATCTCCCGCCAGGCATTTAGCCCTAATAGCGACCTTCTTCAGGTTTATCCGTCCATCTGGCGGGGGGTCGTCACATACTTTGTGTCTTCCCGTACGTGGTCTCCTCTCCAGAAACCGTCTACACCATCGTTCATCGGATCTGCGACAGATGTGTCCAGCCCACTGGCACTTAATGGCTTACTTATTTTGAAGGCTATATAGGTAACTTTGGTTCTTTGACGGATTTCGTCGTTACGGACTTTATCCATCAGAGAAGTACCGACCATAGCTCTCTCCATAGCCCGCTGAGGGAACTAAAATTTGTGGACGAAACCCAGTGTCCACGTTTCTGCTCCGTGCGACAGTACTGAATGAACGCACTTGAAAACTTTCCTTCAAACACTGGGGTATGTTTGATTACAAGATGAGATAATTCTTTAGAAAAATAAGCTTTTGGTGTCCCAGCGTATTTATTTCTGACTGTACAATCGTGACCGTGGAAAGTTTTAGCGCGGGAAATCGTTTTGCGTTATCGCATCCCGTCTCGAGCTGCGGGGCTTTTCTTTACTGCCGACAATTTGCAAACGGATCCTACATAACTACCTGACTGATATCAACGCAGATTTCAAAGTCATTTTGGTTAATAATTACGAATACAGTTTTTGAATATATAGAAGACTAGCTGTTTAATTTGACCAATACTTAATTATGTTTAGTTCTTTAAAAGATCTCTACGACTATAACTTTAAATATACAATTGACAACAAGTAGGTACTCAACCTTAAGCTGCGCAAATACGTCAACCTCGGTAAAGTCAAAGTCAAAGTCAAAATATCTTTATTCACATAAACCTATTACAGGCATTTATGAAACGTCATTAATTTAATTATTTTGAATGATTCTACTCCTGCTAGTAGAAGACTAAGTAGCAAAGTGGTCCAATAAGTAAGCTGTTAGCAGAAGACCAGCAGCTTAGCAAATTCCAGTGACCTGTTAATGTTTAATCTGACTGAGAAAGGAATCTGCAAGGAAAACTCAGCTATATCAGATTTACAAAATAAAATATATACAGAACTGCACCACAACGATCAGTTAATAACCTTTTAAATTTAGTTATCAGTACCTATGAGAATACAATACCTGGTACAGCAGTAACCCACCAGGCAAGTCAGAATTAAGGTAGACTACATGCCTATGTGCAACCCGAAAGTCGACAAAACGCAAAAACCTCTGTTAATTTAAGAACAATAAATTGAACGTGTTCGGCAGAGGTCCCAGGCCCCCACAGCAGTACAGGTTACGAATATGCGCCGTTTGTGGTCGAGACGATGGGACCATGGGGAGCCTCGTATTAGCCCCGCTATACAGACGGGGGAATGTTGTCAGTCTTCTTTGGACTATCTCAGATGGGTCGTCTTGAGCACATTTTTTATTTATAGGCTTTTTTTACATTTTATCAGGTTTAGTTAACTATAAACTATTTAATTTGTTTTTTTTTTATTTGGGTACTTTGTAATTTATTTATTTTAATATTTTGTATATATTCTTTCGAATACAGTAGATACCTAATAATAACAAATCAATTTATCATCATCAGTATAAAAATAAAAGCCTGTTTCTCTCCACTGCTGGATGTAGGCCTCATCCAACCTAGCCAGCGACATTCTTCAGGTCGTCCGTCCATCTGATGGAGGGTCGTCCCCCTCTGCATCGTCCCCTACGTGTTCTTAACTCTAAAACCCGTTTGCACCATCGGTTTTCGGTTGTTGGATTGCCATTTTAGCTTGCTCATTTTAAAAGCTATGTCAATAACTTTGGTTATCTGAAACACTCAACAACTAATGTAGGTTTACATTCGTCAACATCCCGAATGTGCAACACCTACAGTAGTCTCTGCAGTGCCAATAATGATATAGACATATTTCATGACCGTTACAATGTATTTAAAAAAATGGTCTCGAACATTTCAAACCATCAATATATGAGTATGAGTAGCTTATAATTTATTTAACAAGTGTTTTGTTTTCATTTTTTAAGGTACCAAATTTATGCAATTTTTATGTTTCCTTATTAGTTCTATTAAAAAAAAAAATGTATAATTTTATTTTAGAAGTCATATTTTTATGTTATATTTTGTAAATTTGTTAGTTTTTGTTAAATTTATTTTTTGTTTTATATTTGTGAATGCTGTGACACCTAATTGATACATATATTAGTTAAGTTATAATTTTATGTTATGTGTGTGATAATATATGTACTGCTGTGTGTACTATATAAAAAAATAAAAAAATAAAAATTATTCGAATTCTATCCATCAAAGAAATACCAAGAATAACTCTCTACATGGCTCGCTGAGCGACCTTGATTTTTTGGGCCAGACCCACTGTCAGTGTCCACGTCTCTGCTCCGTACGACATTACGGGGTGTGCACACTGGTTGAATACTTGTATTATGGACGACGAGAGAATGTGTCGAAATTTCCCGAATGCCGCTCATCCTAGCTGAATGCGTCTGTCGGCTTATTAGTCTGTCCAAGATATTAAACATGACTGTAAAAATTGATATACTTAAATGTACAAGTATATACATGGTGTCAAAAAATCCACACTAAACAATCTTTCCTTCCCAAACAGAAAAACTCCACCCCAGCACAATGACTGCAACACAACACATTTATTCTAGATACATATTTCGTTAAAACTATAAAAAAACTTTTATGTATGTGCGCTAACAAGACATGTACAAGATCCGTAGAAGAAATTATATGGATTTTTCAGAAATTTAATTTGAGTTAAATACCTTTTTTGACATATTTTAAATGTTCTAGCTTAAAATGGCCCATAAATTAAAATTACATGAATGTGGATTGAATCCTTTTTTGGTAACTACTATACATGCGCGCCGCGCCTAGGAAAATGCAAAGTTTGTAAAGGTGGAGTTCTCATTGAAAATTGGGACTTGGCGCGCACATTGTAACTATATTTAAAAGTTATTATATTTGTAATATGTATTATATTTGTATGACCGCCTCCGTGGTCTAGTGGTAACAAACGTTGCCGTGAACTCGGGAGGTCGTGGGTTCGATTCCCACCGGGGGCAAGTTGTACATTGTATAATTTGTCTCGGTCTGGGTGTTTATATGTATAATATGTATATATTTACAAAAAAAAGAAAAAAAATGTAGTTTATCAACCATCTAGTTTTCGTAACACAAGCCTCGTAGCTTACCCCGAAAATTAGATGGCGTTGTGTGACCTGTCTGGAAATATTTATTTATTTAAATATGGCAGGTAAATCGGACAAAATTCGCAAAATGGTAAATATAAATTAAAAAAATAAATAAAAATAAATAAACTATTCACGGTATAAACTAAAATTTAATTACTCGTTTCATTAGAAAGGTGGTTGTAGAAACACATAAGTAGGCATTTCATGTTGATTTGACGTACAATTTCAATCGGGCTAAAATCACATTCCATTGTAGAAGTAAAAAGCAAAGTATCATAACGACAGTAATAAATAAATGTAGATTATACTGTAAAAAATGTCTGATATTTATCTATCTCATATCGTAAAATGCGAATTACAAACTTCAAAACGAATTTATATTGACATACTTTGTAAACATACTGTAGAAATTAAAAAATAGAATCACATTATAACATTTTTTCTCTAAGAAAATATGCCCCCTGGCCAACATGTGTCGCGGCCACGCTGACAGACTTGCCTCTGTCGCCACACAACCTGTTCACAATGTTCTCAGGGAGAACTATCAAAGGAAGTGATTCGAATGTTACTACTCTGTATTATTTCTTTTTGCTCCGTAATAATAAATAAATAAAATTTAATTAATCAGCAAATTCAAAAGAATTCATTGTTTTGACAATTTAACTGTTGCGTTAAAAAAACAGCCACAGGAATGCCATCTGAGATTTTCTCCTTTTTACCAATTTTTTGAATTTCCAAGCATTCCATGGATTCACCGTGCGGGTGCCGGATCCATCCTGTGTGGGTAAGATATGAGAAGAATTGTGTCTCGGGCTTGCGACCGACAATATGCAGGTTTGAAAAGGAGGTCTCTTTTTTTAATTTATTGCGCTACAAGATGCTTACCATCCACCATTCTATTCCTCTCCCTACTTAACCAAATACTGTATTATTTCGTTATTATATCTATTTTTTCTCCGTAATAATAAATAAATAAAATTTAATTTGTAAAAGTCAATAAATGTATCCAATTTAACAGCCACCAGAAATGGTACCCGTCTACATTTGCGATGTTAACCGCTAGACCACAGTGGCAGTTCTATTGTATTGATAATAATTGAAATATTCCACAATGTTTATCGACGCAAATTGCCTATTTCACAAACAACCTAGTAATAGTAATAATTTGTTAACGATCATAGACACGAATAACATTTTATTAATCACTGATTTAAGTGTGTGTTTTTTTTTTGTTTTCTTCTCCCTATGGATGATGAATGAGATGATAGGGAAGGCAAAGGGTCTAGCCCATACAGCCAAGTCTGACGTAATATATCTTTCTTTTTCATGAGTTAATAAGGTTATCATCAAATTCCAGATGCTGCAGAATTTGATGCTTTTCTTGGAGTCACTCGCGGCACCATAGCTCAAACACGTCGCGGGTAAAATATGGGAGTTGACAGCGCGGGAAAACCGCAAAAAATAATCTGCAACTTGAGCCCCATATTTAAAGTCCAATTTATCATTTTCCATAATTATTCACATTGTAGCACATTATTAAACTAATCCACAGTAAATTAATTTACAAAACAAGAACTTGCACTAGACATGTCCACGCAAAATGGCGCGAAGGACCATCTTTTTTTTTTTGTTTTCCTATCCCTATGAATGACGAATGAGATGATAGGGAGGGCAAAGGGTCTAGCCCATACAGCCAAGTCTGACGTAATATATCTTGCTTTTTAATGAGTTAATGAGGTCATCATCAAATTCCAGATGCTGCAGAATTTGGAGTCACTCGCGGCACCAAGCTCAAACATGTCGGGTAAAATATGGGAGTTCACAGCGCGGGAAAACCGCAAAAAATAAACTGCTACTTGTGCCCCAAATCTAAAGTACAATTTATCGTTTTCCATAATTATTCACATTGTAGCACATTATTAAACAAAACAACACCACTTTTGACCAATAATATCCACAGTAAATTAATTTACAAAACAAAAACTTGCACTTGACATGTCCACGCAAAATGGCGCGAAGGACTCCCTTGTTTGTGTTCTCTTCTCCCGATGGATAGTGAATGAGGTGATAGGGAAGGCAAAGGATCTAGCCCATACAGCCAAGTCTGACGTAATATATCTTGCTTTTTAATGAGTTGATGAGGTTATCATCCAATTCTAGATGTTGCAAAATTTCATGCTTTTCTTGGAGTCACTCGCGGCATTATAGCTAGGGTTGCATTACGTCACGTATATATGGGACTATTACCGTATTTGACCATCCCGTCCCGTATTGTTAAATGTCCGGTATTTAAACAGATAGTGTGTGTAGACATGCGTGCTCTGTATGGTGCAGTAGAGAAGCCGCGTGTCGGCGTTGAATGTGCTATGAGTTTTTGGCATCGGAAGAGAAAACAACCCGTATAGGTTCCTAGAAGTTATGGCAACCCAAATTATAGCCAAATCACGTCGCGTATAATATGGGAGTTCTTGGGATTCAGAATACAGTCCAAAATATCATAATCCATAATCATTTACATTATAGTACATAAACAAAACAACACCACTATTGACTAACAATACAGGAAAGTAATTTACAAAACAAAAACTTGCATTTAAAATGTCCGTGCAAAATGGCGGGAAGGACTTCAATTTTGATTTTTACCTCTTGTTAAAGATTAAATATAAGATAGTTGCGCTCAATTATAATCTTAAAAGCATCAATCATAAGGTTGACATTAGCTCCATCTAATATTTAATAGATATGTTTCCTTTTAAAATCTTGTTAGTGAACGTTAGGTTGTGTAAAAAAAATATGCAACAAACATGTTGTATGTATATGGCACCAATGCTCTAATCTTATATTTAATCTCGTTGTCCAAAAAGCGTTCAAATCAAATCTAACAATGTAAAAATGCGTGAAAAGGGAAATTGATTTATTATTGTTACATGTCACGCGGCATAGATACGAACATTGACCTAATACATGACAGCGGCCACCATTAGCCGCTGTCAAAGCCTGTACGCTAAATGCAGAGGACCTAAGAGCACCTAAGTCCAAGCTCTGAGCAAATAACCTAACAATATATAAATTATAAAGATAGGAGTCTCACTGCCGGTGTAATACCCTAAGGCAGCGAGGGAATGGGGAAGATGGTATTCTGGTCAACACGCGCAGGCTCATGCGGCTGTGCCTAGAGGAGGCAGGCGGCTAGGTGTCTTGACCAACGTGATGGATCCTAAATGAGATCTGGCAGGGATTCAAGGTGGTGGATACACGATCGATCGAGCAGGCTCACAAGATCGTACCTAGAAGAGGTAGCACGCAAAGGTGTCTTGGACAACGTGTAGGAAATGAGACAAACAACGTAACGTTGCAATCTGGTTTATTTTTTACTGTACAAATTCTTAAATACTAAATTTCCACTTACACCGACAGCATACAGATACATTAATCTTTACTACATTCATACATATTTGTTGTAAGATTTGCTCTCTCAACAATTGTGACGGCTGCGACCCAAAATATGTTTGGTTAGCTAAACCTTAAAGTGGATTTCATTCGGTTTGCCCGGTGTTTTTATTTAAGTCAAAGGATACGAGTGTATGGCGTAAATAATTTATGTTATGTCATTTCCTTACATTTTTATAGATTGTAAAAACATACCTTCGTTTGGGTATGGGTAACTTAACTCGTATATATTTATCAAAGGTGACTTACCTTTGATAAGCAAGTGCTAGATAATAATTTTAATTACCATTAAAATAAGAGTAAAAATCGCCTCGCGAACTTGTCTGGCCAGCGTGGCGAGTGTCTGGCCAGCGTGGCGAGTATCTGGCCAGCGTGGCGAGTGTCTGGCCAGCGTGGCGAGTGTAGGCCAAATTAGTAGGTTTATTTACGAGTTATTATTTATTTATTTTATTATTATTTGTTAAACATCACTACATTTTACATCAGATTTTCGTGCTTTTTTCACCAATGGATAGAGTGGTTCTCGTGGAAGATTTTAGTATATAATTTGTTAAGGTTTTGTATGCATTAACGATATTTATTTATTTCCATGAAAATGTACATAACAGATTATACGTCTAAACAATACATATTTCATAACAACATTAAAACACAAGTGACTAGATGTGTGAATTAATATGGCTTCAAGTACTTTAGGACAATGTTTTTACTTTCCACATCCGTTGATGCGAACACATCAAAATTCTCATCAGACTTTGTTCAATAAAACGATTGCACGGGGAACGGGGGCACTCTGGAGTAGATGTGTACGAGCACTCTCCTCAGCAAATAGTCGATGGCCGCGCGCGCGCAGGTACTTGTTAGGTACAAACAATGAAATTAATTTTAATATAGCAGGTAGATATATTTTACCTCTAAGAATATTTAATAATAAGACTAATGCTTTATTGCGTCTAACTTCTAAGGAGTTATAACGCAGCATACCTAATATATATAATGTGGGGTACAAAAAGGGGTAGTAACCATATGTCTTCTTGTACATGGCTCTGAGAAATAGTTTCTGCACCTTTTCCACCATTAGTGTGTATGTATCTGCTTTATGCAGATGATGCTGTTCTAATGGCATCGTCCGAACAACAACTGCAATCACTAGTCACGGAAATGAAAGAGGGATGTGCAGAAAAAAGACTCCGTTTGAATGCGAGAAAAATCAAGGTACTAGTGTTTGAAAGAAGAAGGACGACAACAGTGACGATAAAGATTGATGATGAAACTCTAGAACAAGTAAATGAAATTATATATCAGGGCAGTGTTTTCACTGCGGATGGGAAGTATGATAGGGATGTTGAAAGAAGAGTGAACGCGGGAAATAGTGTTAACGGTGCCCTGGGGTCACTGATCGCCAGTCGAAATGTCAGTGACAAAGCCCGACTCGCCATACACAATGCCATGCTGGTACCAACACTTATGTATGGAAGTGAGACGTGGATATGTCAGAACACGCATGAGAGTAGAGTTAATGCAGTGGAAATGAGGTCGTTGCGTCGGATATGCGGTGTTACTTTAACGGACCGTGTTCGGTACCTAGGTTTAGTTTATATTTATAATATATTTTGATAGGGAATTAGAAATTATATACTGGCTGGTAAATTCCTTGTTCCCTATATTTCCATTTAATTCCTAACGTGGCGCCATCTAGTGGCTTACTTCAGAACAATGGCTGAGGTAAAAACCCTCTAGAGGCAGCGAGTCGTCATCGATCAGCCGTCGCGTGTGGTCATGATTTCTCAACAAAAATAAGTAGTTCATCGTACTACTATCAGACCGCGTCGTGTCTACGTTTTCCGTCGGTGATCATCATCAGAACGTCCACGACCGCTGGTTTCCGAGTGTGCGCTAGCTAGCCGGCTCAACCCAAAACTATAAACTTTCGTGAAAGTGCTGTGCTAATAAAAACCCTATGTGAAACGATACAGTCCACACATATCTGCTGGATTCGATCTGGAGGCTTCCAGGAGGAAGACAGGTGACAGCCGGACCCACGTGAGTAACCTTTCTTTTCCTTTCCCTAAACTGTCTCCATCAGCCAGTAGGTATTTTCCCCTACATAAGTATTTTGGCCATTCGATCCGAATTAACCCATGGTACATACGAACCACGTTCATCTATAACATATTTTTTTTAGCTTATAGAATCAAAAAGTTTTTACTTAGTTCACATTTATTTACGAAAGTTGTAAAACTATCAATATATTTCTGTATACCAGGCCTCAGAATTTACCGCATAGCGAAATTAGCCTATGTAATCTGTTTCCTATCGTATTACAATCTAAATATTGCAAATCATATTTTTTTCTACCGATCAAATACTTCGTACATAATTGCGTCGCCGACCCCGTGCAAAGTTCTTTGTTCGAAACATTCCATTCACAAGTACCCGCAAAAATTACTACCTAAAGGAATAAGTAGTTTCTTTATTTCCCCACGGAATAAAAATAATGTGAAGATTGAGGTAGATGCGCTTGTTATAGGTAAGCTGATGAGTAATATGCCAAGTGTAAAATTACCCGAAATTAAATGGGCACACATACAAAATTTGTCATTAGCAGATCCGCACTATTATGTACCTCAACCTATCGATATGTTGCTAGGAGCAGACGTCATGTCTCAAGTCTTGTTAGGACCGCATACGTAATGACGAAATACGCAAAAAGGTGGGTATGAAAGAAAGCATAGGGACAAAAATAAGGAAAGGCTGACTGAAGAGAGATTGACGAACCGGATATATAATGCGAAAGTTGTGGGTGATAGAGGCCCTGGCAGAACAAGACTCACTTATCACGATCAAATAAATAAAACAACAGCTGACGGTGCAATAAAAAGCCATCGAAACAAAAGGGCATGTATGAAGAGGTTGATGAATGTCGAAGAAGCGAAAGAGGTATGTCGAGATCGTGACAAATAGCGCTCAATTGTCTCTGCCTACCCCGCAAGGGACCTGGCGTGAAGATATGTATGTATGTATGTACTTTCTCTTGGATTCCAAACTATGGCGTTGAATTTGTTTTGTTGAAGGCGTCGGAAAAAAATAATCCGTCTGACTTGATTTTCGTTGAAAGCTCCCAAATGTATGATAGAATTGTGTATTTATATAGATCTACAGAAAGTACGCAATGACATATGTCTATCTCTTAAGAATAACATACTATATCCATTTTATAACTTTAAAAAAATGGGCAATTATAAAGCGGTAATTGGAAAGCTATTTACACAAATATAGTATTAATCCTTATCATTTTAACTTGTTAGTAGGCTTGAGCATTTCATGAAGATTACTTTTTCCCTTTACACCATGCAAATTGGATGAATACCTTGGGAGATATAGCAAAACCAAAATAAAATTAAATTAATTTCGTGTCGCAGTTTACACGGGCAAAGACGGGTAAAACAGCTAGTACTCGTATATGTCAGTCAGATTAAACATTAACAGGTTACTGTAATCTGCTAAGCTGGTGGTCTCGCGTTTTGTCGACTTTCGGGTTGCACACAGACATGTAGTCGTATCTTAATTCTGACTTGCCTAGTGGGTTACTGTTGTACCAGGTATTGTAATCTCATAGGTACTGATAACTATATTTAAAAGGTTATTAATTGATCGTTGTGGTGCAGTTCTGTATATGTTTTATTTTGTAAATCTGATATAGCTGAGTTTTCCTTGCAGATTCCTTTTTCAGTCAGATTAAACATTAACAGGTCACTGGAATCTGCTAAGCTGCTGGTCTTCTGCTAACAGCTTACTGATTGGACCACTTTGCTGCTTAGTCTTCTACTAGCAGGAGTAGAATCATTCAAAATAATTAAATTAATGACGTTTCATAAATACCTGTAATAGGTTTACGTGAATAAAGATATTTTGACTTTGACTCTGTCTTCTGCTAACAGCTTACTTATTGGACCACTTTGCTGCTTAGTCTTCTACTAGCAGGAGTAAAATCATTCAAAATAATTAAATTAATGACGTTTCATAAATACCTGTAATAGGTTTACGTGAATAAAGATATTTTGACTTTGACTCTGTCTTCTGCTAACAGCTTACTTATTGGACCACTTTGCTGCTTAGTCTTCTACTAGCAGGAGTAGAATCATTCAAAATAATTAAATTAATGACGTTTCATAAATGCCTGTAATAGGTTTACGTGAATAAAGATATTTTGACTTTGACTCTGTCTTCTGCTAACAGCTTACTTATTGGACCAATTTGCTGCTAAGTCTTCTACTAGCAGGAGTAGAATCATTCAAAATAATTAAATTAATGACGTTTCATAAATACCTGTAATAGGTTTACGTGAATAAAGATATTTTGACTTTGACTCTGTCTTCTGCTAACAGCTTACTTATTGGACCACTTTGCGGCTTAGTCTTCTACTAGCAGGAGTAGAATCATTTAAAATAATTAAATTAATGACGTTTCATAAATACCTGTAATAGGTTTACGTGAATAAAGATATTTTGACTTTGACTCTGTCTTCTGCTAACAGCTTACTTATTGGACCACTTTGCTGCTTAGTCTTCTACTAGCAGGAGTAGAATCATTCAAAATAATTAAATTAATGACGTTTCATAAATGCCTGTAATAGGTTTACGTGAATAAAGATATTTTGACTTTGACTCTGTCTTCTGCTAACAGCTTACTTATTGGACCAATTTGCTGCTTAGTCTTCTACTAGCAGGAGTAGAATCATTCAAAATAATTAAATTAATGACGTTTCATAAATACCTGTAATAGGTTTACGTGAATAAAGATATTTTGACTTTGACTCTGTCTTCTGCTAACAGCTTACTTATTGGACCACTTTGCGGCTTAGTCTTCTACTAGCAGGAGTAGAATCATTCAAAATAATTAAATTAATGACGTTTCATAAATGCCTATAATAGGTTTACGTGAATAAAGATATTTTGACTTTGACTCTGTCTTCTGCTAACAGCTTACTTATTGGACCAATTTGCTGCTTAGTCTTCTACTAGCAGGAGTAGAATCATTCAAAATAATTAAATTAATGACGTTTCATAAATGCCTGTAATAGGTTTACGTGAATAAAGATATTTTGACTTTGACTCTGTCTTCTGCTAACAGCTTACTTATTGGACCACTTTGCTGCTTAGTCTTCTACTAGCAGGAGTAGAATCATTCAAAATAATTAAATTAATGACGTTTCATAAATGCCTGTAATAGGTTTACGTGAATAAAGATATTTTGACTTTGACTCTGTCTTCTGCTAACAGCTTACTTATTGGACCACTTTGCTGCTTAGTCTTCTACTAGCAGGAGTAGAATCATTCAAAATAATTAAATTAATGACGTTTCATAAATGCCTGTAATAGGTTTACGTGAATAAAGATATTTTGACTTTGACTCTGTCTTCTGCTAACAGCTTACTTATTGGACCAATTTGCTGCTAAGTCTTCTACTAGCAGGAGTAGAATCATTCAAAATAATTAAATTAATGACGTTTCATAAATACCTGTAATAGGTTTACGTGAATAAAGATATTTTGACTTTGACTCTGTCTTCTGCTAACAGCTTACTTATTGGACCACTTTATGGCTTAGTCTTCTACTAGCAGGAGTAGAATCATTTAAAATAATTAAATTAATGACGTTTCATAAATACCTGTAATAGGTTTACGTGAATAAAGATATTTTGACTTTGACTCTGTCTTCTGCTAACAGCTTACTTATTGGACCACTTTGCTGCTTAGTCTTCTACTAGCAGGAGTAGAATCATTCAAAATAATTAAATTAATGACGTTTCATAAATGCCTGTAATAGGTTTACGTGAATAAAGATATTTTGACTTTGACTCTGTCTTCTGCTAACAGCTTACTTATTGGACCAATTTGCTGCTTAGTCTTCTACTAGCAGGAGTAGAATCATTCAAAATAATTAAATTAATGACGTTTCATAAATACCTGTAATAGGTTTACGTGAATAAAGATATTTTGACTTTGACTCTGTCTTCTGCTAATAGCTTACTTATTGGACCACTTTGCGGCTTAGTCTTCTACTAGCAGGAGTAGAATCATTCAAAATAATTAAATTAATGACGTTTCATAAATGCCTATAATAGGTTTACGTGAATAAAGATATTTTGACTTTGACTCTGTCTTCTGCTAACAGCTTACTTATTGGACCAATTTGCTGCTTAGTCTTCTACTAGCAGGAGTAGAATCATTCAAAATAATTAAATTAATGACGTTTCATAAATGCCTGTAATAGGTTTACGTGAATAAAGATATTTTGACTTTGACTCTGTCTTCTGCTAACAGCTTACTTATTGGACCACTTTGCTGCTTAGTCTTCTACTAGCAGGAGTAGAATCATTCAAAATAATTAAATTAATGACGTTTCATAAATGCCTGTAATAGGTTTACGTGAATAAAGATATTTTGACTTTGACTCTGTCTTCTGCTAACAGCTTACTTATTGGACCACTTTGCTGCTTAGTCTTCTACTAGCAGGAGTAGAATCATTCAAAATAATTAAATTAATGACGTTTTATAAATACCTGTAATAGGTTTACGTGAATAAAGATATTTTGACTTTGACTTTGACTTTATGTTAAACTGTACATTTAGTGTTCCTTCCAATTTAGTAAATGGTACTGTACATCTCTGCGACCCCTGACTTACCTAACGTAAGGCATCAGCTGAAAATCAGCGCTGCAGCCTCCGCTGTAGGATATGTTGAGCTGAGCACCTATTTATCGCCACACCTGTATGTATGTTTTGGTATATAGAATAGGCTAACATTTATACCTTAGGATTTATTTCTCATATTTTAATTGTTGCCAAAAAATATTTTCTTTCCTTCTGTCATTCTTTTTATTTCTCCAAAAATTTCTGGAAAGACCATTGCCAATAGTGGAGGTCGATGTATATGTATATGGCAATAAGTATATATTTTTTTTTAAATTAAAGTTACATTTTTTTATTTGTCACAGTCAATAATATCACTATTTAATATATAATTGAGTTCCATTTTTGAACAATTAACAGGTCATCAAGTGGACTCCCACCGTCAAATACCTGGGCTGCATTTCTACAAATATAGAATTGGGCCTACACTCGCCACGGCGCTGGTCGGCTTGGGGAGGGTCTGATGAAAATTTATTGACCATTCCGCAAGTTGGTATTAGTTGAACCAGGACTGACGGATTAACTCGTTAACAAAAATACGGTATTGTAAATATATGATGTAAGTATCTGTCATTGGTACATGCCATTTTGGAATGGAAAGCGTACTTATAACCGAGGTACCGATCTTTGCCTTATAAAGGGAATAAAAAAATCGTTTTTTTTTTTCAATTTGCTTCCTTCTGATGGTCTTCAAAATTTATTAGCTATTCAAAATCGAAATTAGGTAGGTAGTCGAGACAATGACATCATGGGGACCCTCCGCCAAGCGCCTGGCCAAGGAGTTGTCCAAATGGCTGACAGAGAAATCTGGCAATTCTTTCTGCTAATTAGGCGTGCTATACAGAGGGGAAACATTGCCAGCTTCTTTGAGACTATAGCTGATGTGACGTCTCTAGAAGATTTTATTTATTTATAGTTGATTTTTTATTAGTTTATATTTAATTTTATTTATATATTTTGAGATCATTATTAATCAATACTTCATCGCATTTGCAGTCGGACCGATGGGTCAGTGGTCTGAGGAAGCTCTTGCGTTCTCTCGTGAGCTTGGGAAAGGGTGACCCTTTAAGTAGATAATATTTTGCTCAAGGTTCAGTCTCGCTGTTCAACGGGGCAACGCAGCGAGTGTCCTCAGCACACTGCGCCCATCGGACTGTTATAATTTTAGTTTTTATTTTTTTTAGTTTTATTTGTAGTGTAGTTATTTTTTTAGTTTTATTTGTAGTATAGTTTATTTTTGTTTATTTTATGTTAGGTTTCTTTTTAATTAATTAATATTGTAATTCTTTTATACTGTTTGTATATTACTTCGAATAAAATACTATGCAATTTTATTTATATTAGTAGTTTTATATTCCTTTAAATAAATAAATCAATTTTATACATAATTAGTACTTATATTATTGTAGTAGTTAGGTGGACAAATTATTGTTTTGTCGAAAGCTAATTTAGTAAATATGTACATTTTTCATTAGTATGTTTTCTAATGAATAATTTATAAGAAGGTGGAGGCAATAACGGTCATTACACTGTTCATGAATAGTAAACCTTGACCTAATATATGCCTGGTCATTGAACTGATATTAATAGAACCGACACCCCAAAACAGATATTATTTTATGTATATTGAATAATTGTTTTTTTTTATGTAAAGATATCCGGGTATTGTCTTCTCGCAAATACTGTTACTTTACTATGTGGTCAATAATTATGACGTATGGTGTATATCTAAAAAAATATAGGTCAAGTCTTGTGAATTCTGAGTACTGTGAGAAGAATATACAGTCTGAGAGTAAGTAGTTCATACAATCATAGTTAGGTGCGGTGGTGGTTGTAAGAACGCTTGCCTTAAAATCCTAAAAAAAAGGTCGTCTCGAACCCCGGTATGTACCAATGAGAAATACACGTTAAGCCGTTCTCTCGGTTCCACTAATACCTACTTGTGGATGGTCGATAAATTGTCATCAGACCCTCCCCAAGCCGACGGACCAGCGCCTTAACGTGTGTAGGCCCAATTCTTTCTTTATATGTTATGGAAGGCCCATCCCCAACAGTGGAGGTCTAGGACACTAGAAATCGTTAATAAATTATCATCAGACCGTCACCAATCCGTCTGAATAGCTTGGCAAATGAAGGCCGAATTCCCCAGAAAGATCTGGAAGACTCAAAATGAACAGTGGAGGTTTAGAACTCTGTTTTCTTCTAGGGTCTGTGATTGGTAAGTAGTACATTTGTAGTACATTGAAAATAGTGGATGAGTGCGGAAATTAAAATGTTTTAAAAAAGTTCTTTTAACAAAAATTGCTCATCCCTTTCTAACATTTTACTTATGCATGAAGTCTCTACAAACAGGAATACAGTAGGTAATTACTGACAACATGAGTTCGTTAATTTTAATTTTAATAAAATAAAGACATTGCCGGGAAATTATATAAAGGTCATTGTTAAAAATAGTTTTTCATTGTGGGAGTTTACGTGCCTACTTACCATCATTTACATGGCATGTAACAATAAAAATGTTCTTATAATTCATAACGTTAACTACATTTTGTTAGATTTTATCTAAGACTTCCGCACTTACTGTGCTTATAATGTTGGTTGCAGTGCGATGATAAAGGTACACTTCCAAATTAGCGACGTAAAGATAAGATGACGTAAAAATAATGTCGCGATGGTTTTAAATACGAATTAACGAGGTCAATATAAGATAGAGCGGGTATCGAGCATGTTTTCATACAAAGTCTAACATCTATTAACAAAACTTATAACTTATATAGATAATAGTTTTGAAAAAATTGGCTTCTGAGCAAGGCTTAGAGCTAATGTCCACCTTATTGCTAGTGTTTTTAAGTTTATAATTAAGTGCAACTATAATAGCGCCATCTATGATCGACTAGAGTAATTATTGATATTTAGATATTTGGCAATCTCAATAATCCCAAAATGACGCTCTAGCGATAGTTTCGAGTACCTGAGACTGCGTGACTCGCACTCCGCTCTCTTCGCTCTACTCAAAACAATCAACTCTCATTTCCTCTTCACTCTTGTAGCAAATATTCAGATTCTCTTGCTGTTTCTGCAGCTCCACAATGGAACAGGCTACTTTTGTCAATCAGTCAGGCTCCGTCTTTAAATATATTAAATTTTTTAAAAATTTGTTTTTCAAAAAACAAGTACAAAGTAAGCTGGTAGATAATACCATACGTTATTATGCTTTGCGCAATAAATAATTACGTATATTATTATTATTACATATCTTGCAAAATTTATAAATTTAAGAAAATTTAATTCACAAATATACAACTCTATGACAGAAAACTTGTATGAAAAGTTAAAAAAAAAAGTGCGGAGAATTGGCGTAGCTTTTCGATTGTGCCCGCAAACGTTTCCGAAGTTAAATTCACAACTACCCTCATTTTGAAAGTGACAGTACGCTTTGCGATCGCAGCATTTTTTCGTGTTCTTTTATGAATCGGTGCATTGTTCTAGTTAACAGCGTGTTCTCGATTTGAATAGAAAATGCCAATTGGGAATTTTAATTACTTTCAGCTTGGCTCACTGATTTAAAAACCTAGTACGTAAGGAATCTGAATGCATTTCTTATTTAATATTAAAAAAATTTTTTTTTTTGACTAAATTGGGAAAAATAGCGCACTTCCATCATACATCCAGGTACGGCTCATAGTTTACACCATATACAGGCCGATTTTTAATTTATACGAATATAAAAGAAGTACTAAAGACTAGTTTTGACATGCATGTTTTTGGAAGTGACAAAACTGACTGCCTCCGTGATCTAGCGGTTAGGTCCGTGTCCCTTCAATACCGCACTTGTCTGTCAAAACTGACTTTGCTCAGCGTTTTAGCTCCTTTCTCGGACCATTTATATACAATAAACTTGTTAATAGGTATGGCCTTTTGGGACTATCTGCCAGAGAGGTGAAGTTAAAGTTGTCGCGACTACTTCTTACTTGGGACTATAATGAGACAGAGCAATTCATGAGAATCACTATTTGAGGAAATTCATATTTGATAATTGTTGTTTTTCCTTAATTTAATTTTTATTTATTTAATAAGCTTAGATCCTAATTTAATTTTAAGTAATTGTAAGTAAAATCGATTTCATTAACCAATAAAGGTAATCGCCAGGCTCATTACCTAGTGTGGGCTCACTATTAATTCACAATTTAATTTAAACTCCTGCAGTGTACTAGAGTCGGAATTGTTCATTAGGTTTATATATAAGTTTTGTAGAACACTGAAATAAAAATTATTATTATTATTATTTAGACTCGGAGGTACCGGGTTCGATTCCTGGTCGGGACACAAAAATATTTATTAATGTAAATAAATAGATTTAATTAATATTGAATTTATTTATTATATTTCTCGAGTTTGGTACGCTGGAGTCATCGACGAGCTTGCCACTTGTCATGATTGGCCTATAGTAAAGATGGCTAAATGTGAATCCGCTTATAAAAATATATATACCAGTATATACATATATTGTAGAATATTTTTATTATATTTTTTTATTTACAATATTAAATAAACTATATTACAACAAAATCTAAATTTAACCTAAAAGAAAAATATTAATAATAATACATGAAACATAAAGATTGAATACTTACAAAAAAGAAATAGCTCCTCCAAATCGCTGTCTTGTGGCATGGTGCCCAATACACAAGCAGCATTTCCCCTTTGAATTAGGATACTTAATTTTTGGGAGAAAAAACTGCCAGCCCTATCGTCACCAGAGACGTCACTGAGCCATAGAACAATTTCTTTAAGTTTTTGCTATTGCTTTAAGTTCCGATCGCCACGGGCCCATTATTATATTTAAGTTTTTAGTTGTATTTATAATTAATTTATAAGTACTTCGATTAAATAAATGGTGAAATGTTCATTCATATAGGTATGTTAGTGGTTAATGCTTGGACGCAAAAACGTCCAACTCTTTTAAAATGTTAAAGCAAACTCTACTTTGCTTCCAAAAATAGTTCTCCGTATTTTTCGTGAATAAAATTCAGTTTTTCGCAGAGATTAGCTCAGGATGTCCTTGATAAAGTAATATATGCATGCTGTAACAGATAGGGCTGGTGGGGGCGTCGGCGCCTTTGAGTTATGCTCGCCACACGTCCGGTACACTGCGGAAGGTCCCATTTTTTTTAACACTAACAAAAAGTATCACGACTAGAGTATTTTGCCGTAGCGGATCAAAATTCAAGTCTCGAGCCTCCAAAGCCAGTCAATACTTTACTTTCTACTTTTTGTCAATACAAGCACTTACATGAAAAGCAAAACAAGACCGCATAACATGACAATATGTATGATGTATCTTATATATACGAGGGGCGTTCAAAATATTCTCGGTATGTGGATAAAAACAAACAAGTACGAAAAGTTTGATTGTTTTATTTTTCAATATACTCCCCCCCTATGTTCATACACTTATAAGATCGATCAATTATTTTTTTTAATCCCTCATAAAAATATTTTTTATCTTTGGTGTAAAAATGCTCCTCCACGGCCGTCTTCAACGCTTCATCGTCAGAAAATTTATTTCCACGCAGATCCTTTTTAAGATTGGGAAACAAAAAGAAGTCGCTTGGGGCTAAGTCCGGACTATAGGGTGGATGAGTAACAGTTTCAAACCCACATTCAACAATAGCTGCCTTGGCAATATGAGCAGTATGGACAGGGGCGTTGTCATGCAGAAGCAGAACACCTTTGGTTAACTTTCCTCGCCTCTTTTCTTTGATCGCATCTCTTAATTGACGTATAACGTTAGCGTAGTACTGCCCTGTGATATTTACACCTTTTTCTTTATAATCGATAAGCAAAACTCCTTCACAATCCCAAAATATTGTGGCCATGACCTTGCCAGCTGACGGGATTACCTTGAACTTCTTGGGATGAGCTGAACCCTTAATGTGCCACTGCATGGACTCCTGTTTGCTCTCTGGGTCATAATGATGAACCCAGGTTTCATCTCCAGTAACTATTTTTTGCAGCACCTCATCGGGATTTTCACCACACAGGTCGATAAAATCTGAACAGCAAGCCACACGCATATCCTTTTGAAGAAGCGTCAGCATTCGCGGAACCCATCTTGCACTTACTTTTGACATATTAAGATGGTCATGTATAATGTCATGTACGGTACCAATAGAGAGATTGGTTACTTGAGCTATAGATTTTACCTTCACTCGGCCGTCTTCCAATATAAGTTTTTCCACTTTATCAATATTTTCTTGTGAGGTAGCCACTACAGGCCGGCCAGGTCTAGGGTCATCTTCAATACTCTCCCTTCCACGCTTAAATTCGCTTGACCATTTTTGAATAGTAGATAAAGAAGGAGCAGACTCACGGTAAACACAATCCATTTCCTCTTTTATGGTTTTTTGATTTTTACCCTGTTTTGTCAAGAATTTTATGACGGATCGGTGCTCTAATTTCGTTAAAATTGTTAATTCGCTCATGGTGTTCATGTTTGTTCGGCAATTGCAGAAAAACAAAAGAACATCTCGGTTCCAATTTTACTTTTTTTTAATGTCAATGGATGAATCTTAGCAGCCAGTAACAAATATATATATAAAAGAGGTTGTAACGTATCAATACCGAGAATATTTTGAACGCCCCTCGTATATTGTGTATGTATATTATATAAGTATAAAATATATTATTATTTCTATATGTATTTTATTGTTGTATGATATGTATTTATTGTTTATTTAGTTGATAAGTATATTGGTTAGTAATTTTAAATCATAGTTTCTAAATATTCTTATACACATGCACCCACACTCTCTTCTCACTCTTCCAAAGGTTAGCTGTTAGAAAATGCCTAGACATTAAGCTCGCCTATGTACATTGGAATGTTTTTTTATATTTTTTTGTGCAATAAAGAATTTATCTATCTATCTATCTATCTAATACTTACCCTGTGTTTGACTTGACGCTTTACGGACTCGACTTTATTTCGCTTTGAAAATCGTTCGACTTGGCGTTCCTCTTTGCTTTCAAGTCAAACATAGCATTACAAACAGTTTATGAGTATTTCATAAGTTACCCATATGTATAAGAAGTTATTCATACCTATGTAAAACGCATTGGATGTATGTCAACAATTAATAAAAAGTTAATTATTTATGTATTTATTATATACTTAATTGCACAAAGCAAAAAGGGACCTAATGCCGCTAGACATTATCTGACAGCCAACCTTAGGGACAATGGGGACCATTTCAAATGTAAGGTAGGTGCAAATATTTATATATAACAATAATAAATAAATCTATATACATAAAAATACAATGATATTACTAAATGCATACTAATAACTATGATAATTAAATACTAATAATACATATACTACATATGATACCATTAAATAACTTATGAACCATTTAAATAATACGATGACACGATTTTTTTAAACATTTTTCGGTTGGATGCTTGTCGGATTTCTACCGGTAGTTCATTCCACAGATTTGCAGCGATTTATAAATCCAGTATGGTGAGAGGGAATGGAGAGAACAGAGTTATGAGAAGAGCGAAGAGACTTATCATGGAATGAAGAGAGATAGGCTTTACTCTTGAGGTATTTCGGTGTCACAGGCTCGTTGAGTATAGAAAATAGTAAACAGAGAATTCGGAGATTCCTGCGACAGCGAATTGGTAGCCACTTTAATTTTGTTCGATACTCAGACATTCTATACTGGTCAAACCTTTGGGACAACAAAAGCAGTTACGACAAGATAAGGCAGGTGCTATCAATATTATACCTACGAATAATTACTTATTTACATATACAAACACATGAAACTACATAAATACGTTTTTTGAATATACATACTCGTAAATATAATATACCTACTATATGAATATGTTAAAATAAAACATAAGTCAACTTGCAAAAATGGCTAATGAACTAGTTAATCGAGTTTTGTTCGTCTTCCCTAAAGATGTTGTTTTTTTTCTCAAGAATCGAAATCTTTCACCATCTGCGGCTATAACCGCTAGGCTATGAAGACATTTTTTCTACATTCAGTAAATATTTATTATGGACCGTAGTGTTCGCTTCATATATCTTTTTGATGAAACTGTCAACGTCTGATCTTCCGCTCGTGTTTTGTTTGACCCTGTTTAACCTTAAAGCACTCGCGAGGGGTCAATTTGACCCTACTTGGCTTTTTATCTGAAGTTTCTGATGTTTTGCAATCTTATTTTTCTGGTTGTATTAATAAAGGAGAGTGTGACTTGGTTGTAAGAACACCTGTTTTTAATCCTAAAAAGTTTGGTTCGAACTTGAATGTATTATTGAGATACACTTCGTATGTACATTTGTCATAGATTTATAACACCACTGTTTTCGTGCCTTGAAAAGCACGTTTCGTCGGTACCGGTTCCACTAATATCAACTTGTTGGATTATAATATCTATAATAAACTTGACATCAGATCCTCGCGAACCCGTCTAGCCAGCGTGGCGAATTCTCTAGAAATTTCTGGAAGCCCCATCTTCAACAGTGGAGGTATGTGATTGTGATTACGGTGGCTTTTCCGCACTTAGTCTCTATTGGACCATTGTGTGTGACCTTCACTTTCTCAGTGGAACCATCCGATCTCCTCCAGGAAAGCCAGGAGACCCGTTACGTTCCTGCAGACCTCCAGAAGAGTCCTCGCAGTCTGGAGGAACCTCAGTCTAGGCGCAGCCACACTGTCGCACTCCAAGACCACATGCGAGGCCGTCTCCTCCTCCGCCATGCATCCTCTACACACTGGGCTATCTGTAATGTTCAGAATATAGAGATATTTGTTAAAGGCACAGTGTCCCGTCAAGACCCCCACCACTATTCGTAGCCTGGCTCTGTCAAGACCCCTGGGCGTCGTGTGAGGCGCCTGTCTGGGTTGAACAGTGGAGGTAACTAACAACTTTTTTTTTAAAGACGGTGTTTGAAAAATCATCTAAAGAGACGACCCCAGCCTGAAGGGCCACCGCGGGGAGGTCGTATGGACGCATTACCGTGGGGAGAACTCAAGGCTCTTACGGACTAAAACCACATAAACCGTCTCTCTTATACTGTTGGCCTTTTGTGCCTTTAAAGCTAAGTCTGAGTCGCGTCTACGGAATGAAGGCACTCGTTCGCCGCGTTAACAACTAGGACTATGTGTTCTATGGGCTGTGATGAAATTAATGATTATTAGAAGAAATTTCTGGGGTAACCAATAAGATATATTTTCAGATATCTTCTTCTTGGTCGCTACACTCTTAGCAGAGTGGTCGTATTCGCTATTTGAGTGCTAGTGGCACGTTTAACAAGCCGTCGCCTCTCCTCTAGGACCGCAGATTTCCTGGTGCGCTCATGTAAGGGAATGATTCATTGTAGCCTTCACCTGGTCAGTCCATCTCATCGGAAACCTACCACGCATCCTCTTGCCACGTATACCTAAAAAGGTAGAATACGTGATTGTACGAAGAAATGCGTTGAATGATCAGTTCCTCCAGTATGGATTTGTTGGTTCGGAAATCCGTCTATGATATGCCTAACATTCTTCTGATATACCTGATAGCTAGCAAAATCAATTAAAAATTTACGATACGATGTTGCAAAACATATTTTTTTTTTTTTTTATAAACAGGTGACACAGCGCCATCTAATTTCCGTGGTAAGCTAAGAGGCTTGTGTTACGGAAACTAGATGGTTGATAAACTACATATTATACTTTTTTTCCTCTTTTTTTTGTAAATATATACATATTATACATATAAACACCCAGACCGAGACAAATTATACAATGTACAACTTGGCCCCGGTGGGAATCGAACCCACGACCTCCCGAGTTCACGGCAACGTCTGTTACCACTAGACCACGGAGGCGGTCAATATGTCTCGGGATATTATATAAAAGCAGGTTCTTTTAAATAAAAATATTAATATGATATTTAAATATTACTACCTTCGTGGTTTAGAGCTTAAGTCCGTGGATTCAGGTGCCGGGTTCGATTTCCGGGACAAAATAATTTAATTGTGATATTTTTATATTTTGGTACGCTAAGATATCGATGAGCTTGCCAATCCGTTTATTTATTCTGTTCTGACCACCCCGTCGTGATAAAATTTATATATTTTTTTTATTAGAACTACAGTGACGTAAACGATAACACGAAGAAGAGGTCGAGTAGTATGTTTTACAGTACCTTGGACTTGACCGAAAAAAACATGGTTTTATGTTTGTATGAACCAATAAATAAACTAATTTTACAATTATACACAATAAGTAATACTAAATTACACAAATACAATAATTATAATCAATTTACAATGTTACCAATCATACTTTTCTATATTATTTTACAAAAAATGCCTAAAAACAATTTTCTTTCTAATAAAATGTATTTTCTTGGAATGGTTTATCACTGTATAAAATATAAACTAAAATCAAAAATTACGCTTCGGTTTCTGTTTGTTAATAGTAAAATTCAGTAGTATAAATAAAGATTTTTTGTCAGAAATTGACAAAATAAATCAGGTCCAATGTACGGCGCTAGATGACCCAACTACATGTATGTATACCTTGAAATGTAAAAATAATAGTTCCAGGGTCATTTGTGTCTTATCTGTTAATATACGAAGTATAAATAAAAACCTGGACTTGTTTTTGGTATTCATGTCGCAATTGGATGTGAATGTAGATGTGATTGTTTTATCAGAGTGTTGGTGCAGTGAAGGCTATTGCCCCCCATCAGTTACTAATTACAACATGGTCTACACCAAAAATAATATTAATCAAAATGACGGTGTAGTAATATATGTAAAAAATAACATTCTTTTCTCAGCCCAGGAACCGGATATCGAAAATGGTAATTGTTTGCTACTGGTTATTGACAAAACAATATCATTAATAGGTTTGTATAGACCTCCCTGTTTTAGTAATCCAAACAAGTTTTTAAATTCTTTGGATGCTATTATCACATCAGTGGGACACTCAAATGTTATTGTAACAGGCGATATTAATATTGATACACTAAGCACAAATAGTAATACGGAACAGTATTTAAACATGATCTCATCACATGGTCTGGTGAGTGCCATTAACTTGCCGACAAGAGAGACTGCTTGTATTGATCACTTTTTGGTAAGAACACATGGTATAATCAAAACGATTGTATTTGACAAGCTTACTGATCATTGCCCAATATTATTGTACGTTGAGGGAAGTTCAAACTTACGTAACCACCCAAAAACTAAAAACACTAAATTAAACGGTGATGGATTAGCCGCTGGTTTGAAGTCTATTTGTTGGAAGGACTACTACACTATTAAAGACACAAACATGGCAGCAAACTTCCTCACGGAGTGTATACAAAAAACTATAGAGGATAATACTACCACTACATCAGTAGCGAGAAGAAAAATGCCACTAAAGCCGTGGATAACAGTTGGGGTCGTTAAGTGTATACGGAAAAGGGACAAAATGCATAAAAAGATAAAACAATTGGGAACTGATAATGAGGAATTAAAGTCTAAATATAAACTATACAGGAATGTTTGCAATAAAATAATAAAAGATCAAAAACATTATTATTACAGAACAAAATTACAAGAAAGCCAAGGAAACATAAAGGAAACATGGAAGATTATAAAAGACATTTGCAATCTCAATCATAAGCAAAATGAAATAGGTACAGAACTGCTGTATATCAAAAAATGCCCAATAAATTCACTTGATGAAGTAAATAACTATTTCACTTCAATTGGAGAAAATCTGGCCAACATAACCCTCAATACAATTAAAGAAACTGACGTTTCACTAGCAAAAAAAGCCCTTAAAAATAATAAGCCTTCTACTTCTATTTGGATGGCTCCTACATACCCTAATGAAATTAAAGAAATTGTACTTAAACTTAAATCAAACAGTGCTCCAGGTTCGGACAAAATTACTGCTAATCTGCTTAAGGACTACGTAGTCGTTCTTGCAGAACCCATTGCACATATGTGTCACCTCAGTCTTACCAATGGCATCTTCCCTACTATTTTTAAGCAGGCAGTGGTTGTACCAATTCATAAGAATGGTGACAAGCAGTCGGCTGGTAACTATAGACCGATTTCTCTTTTAAGTAGCTTGTCGAAAGTACTGGAAAAATTGGTAAACAAGCGACTTATGCTATACCTGGAGAGTAAACATTTTATTTCTGATAACCAATTTGGGTTCAGACCTAAGAAATCTACTGATGATTGTGTACTCAACCTTACAAACATTGTATCTGGACTATTAGACAAAAAAGAAAAGTGTATAGCAGTGTTTCTAGACCTAAAAAAGGCTTTTGATACGGTCTCTATACCTATACTTCTATCTCGCCTTGAGGGTCTTGGTATAAGGGGAGTAGTGCTTTCCTGGTTCCGAGACTATTTAACTGACCGAAAACAAAAAACACGTGTTGGTAACATTTTCAGTAATAATAGCAGCTGTAATTATGGTGTACCCCAGGGGAGTACGCTGGGCCCAACATTATTCCTGACATACCTTAATGATCTGTGTAATCTAAAGATCACGGGTGCTCACTCTCTCATGTACGCCGATGACACAGTTTTGCTATTTCATGATAGTTCCTGGAATAAAGTGAAAGAAAAAGCAGAGGAGGGAATGGGTGCAGTAACAAAATGGTTAGAGGACAACCTATTAACTCTAAATACAGATAAAACTAAATATATATGTTTTGGAATAAATGCATCAACCCTACCTAATACTGACTTTAACATCACTCTGCACTCATACCCATGCAATAGACAAGAACTTATCGGCCCTAAAAACTGTAACTGTGTCAAACTGCAACGAACCAATATCATGAAATATTTGGGAATCATGATTGATGAGAAGTTGGATTGGACGTCACAAATAAGAGCACTGACTGGTCGCACTAGAAAACTAATGTTTACTCTTCGAAATCTCCGAGACATTGCAAATAAGAAGTTATTAATACAAACATATAAATCACTATGTCAATGTACATTAAACTATTGTGTATCCGCCTGGGGTGGGGCAGCAAAAACGCATCTCATAATGTTGGAAAGAGCACAGAGAGCGGTGCTTAAGGTTATGTTGAAGAAACCATTTAGATACCCTACGATCAAAATTTACGCTGAATGTCGGGTGCTAAGTGTACGTAAGCTGTTTTTAAAAACGATCCTTATTAAATTTCATAATAACGGTGCACAAGTTATAAATCAAAAGAAAAAAAGAGTTGATTTTTGTGAAACACGTTCAGCACAAACAGTTTTTGCCGGTAGATTTTACGGTTATTTAGCACCAAGGATATATAATAAACTTATAAAACATTACGGGAATGTTAGAAATCATAACAAACGTAACATAATTAAAATTATTGATGAGTGGCTCTTGGGATTGGATTATGACAACACTGAGGAATTGCTAAAAACTGTATCATAAAATAATAAAACATACACACTAACGCAATTACACATACACATTAACGCACATATACACACACATTGAAACTTACACCGATACACAACACTCATGCGTTACACACAATATGGAAACGATAATTAATTAATTATTAATTATTGTATTATTGATATTTTTATTTTATTATATATATATTATATTATTTATTTATTTTTTAAAGCAATATGCAAAAAATAATAATGCTTGGTGATGGGTAGGTTAAATATAAAATAATGCTAGTATAATAAGGTTCAGCTTTAAGTACATATCTCCTGATACACAGACTACTTTTTCGGGAGATAGGGTTCAAAGCAAGTGTCAATTTTTATTTGTAAAACATTTTTATTTATATTTTTTGCTTAAGTTGCTATTGTATTTTAAAATAAGTTGTGTAAAATGTTTTTCGCAATAAAGTATTTTTATTATTATTATGAAAGACTGTATGAACACGGTAGTGAAGTTTCTTTTACATGTCCCTTTGTGCTCCGTGTACCCGACTAATCAAAATCTTATTGTAGTCTAGAAAAATGTCATCTACCTCCTCTTGAGCGAGGACAAAGCAAATAAGTGCTCCGTGAATATTTCAGTGGATCCGCTCCCACTCACATCTATAGAGCATATTAGAATTCACATTTAGCAATCTTTATTATTTTTTTTTTTTATTAGTTTACAAACTGGTTACATTCTTAAAATTAACAAATAAAATTATACATAAGCATGAAATGAATGCAACCTATTAATAGTAAACCTAACACTGATATTCAATTTAAATTCATAAAGACAAAGACAATTAATGATTAAATTCAACATTAAATAAACCAAAAAAATATCTAAATAAAAATAAAAAAAAACAACATTATAGGCCCATCATGACAAGTGGCAAGATCGTCGGTGATCTAGCGTACCAAATTTGAGAAATATCACAAATAAATTAAATAAATTATTGTGTCCGGACCAGGAATGGAAAGGTAATGCTATCTACTAGAATAAAACAGTTAACTAATAATTATGAGTATCTTTTATTCAAATTAAAACAAATTAGTTATTTTTCTAGAAACTAACATTACCATAATGCCTCACGGCGTAAAGCTCGCCTGTGCATTTTAATTATTATTTTAGTTTTTGTGCAATAAAACATTTTTATTATTAATATGATTATTAATAAAAACAGAAATACTTAAAATTTATTGAAAATATAAAAATGAAATTAAATAAACTATACCACATTAAAAACTAAATTAAACTTAAAAAAACTATTATTATTTACACATTGCTCCACCAAATCGATGTTCTGTTTTGCGGTATGGTGGTACACTAGCAGCAAATTCTTAGTTTTTTTTTTTTTAACACCCAAGTAACAATTTTAGGCTTTCACACACGCATTTCCTACCGCCGGACTGTCCTTTTTCCTGGACTTCTATTCTAAGACGGCTTCTTCACTTAACCATTCCTTCCAGCTGTCAAACGGGTTGCCTCATGGGATCCTCGAAACCGGTATCCTTCGCATAAATGTTACCGTTTTAAATATTTCCGGTAAGATGAGTTTTGTTTCTGGCAACATTGAAGATTGCATTCACGTATTTATCCATAACTCTGTCTCTTTTATATTAATAATATTTTACTTTCAAAACTGCCTCCGTAGTTAAGTCCGTGGATTTAGACGTGGAGATGACGGGTTCGATTCCCGATCGGGATATAATAATTTGTTTAATTTATTTGTGAAATTTTTTTCGAGTTTGATACGCTAGAGACATCGACGAGCTTGCCACTTGTAATGATAGGTAAAGTTGGCTAAATGTGAATCCGCTTCTTTCAAAGGGTGGTATTGACCGCCCCGAAAGGTATACGGATGATGATACTATCAAGAAAATCATTTATATTTTTTAAACAATATCTGTAATAATAAAAAATATGATTAATAAGAAAATAAGAAAAACAAGTTTAAATAATATTAATATTAGCTGAAAATAACATTAACACGCTTCAAGGAGGTACATCGCGACGGTAGGTAGGTATCTTGAGTTTGACAGTTCTATTCCTTGAGCGTAATGACTTGCCGAGGCGTCCTTCTGTTTGACAGCTGGAAGGAATAATTGAGTGGAGAAACCGTCTAAGAATGTAGGTGTTACGTGGTTTTACATAAATCTAAGAACGCTCTATAGATGTGAGGCGTGGTGTTGACTCGTGGTCGTCGAAGCAAGAAATGTAGCCCGCAGCAAATTGGATGCTCCATGCACTTTAATAAAAGAATTAAATAAAATTAAATAATCACACTCCTTGACGACGAAAGTTTCCGTATCGCCGTTGGTCTTCGGTTAGGGCCACCATTATGTGTCCTACATAGATGTCCGTGTGGAAAGAAGGTCGACTGTCTTGGAGTTCATGGGCTCTCCTGTTTCAAAAGTGCGGGCAGATTTTCCCGCCACGGCTCTTCTAGAGCTAGAGGAGTTATCCGAGATGATGGCAAGAGACTCGATGGTATGACGTTGGTCCCCTGAGAACGGGGACGTGCTTTGGTGTGGGACGCCACGTGCGTCGACACCCTCGCCGCGTCGCATCTCAGGGGGACAGCGCAAAATGCGGAGTTTATCAAGCGGCGCAAGTAGGTATGTAAGTATATTAAAAGATTGCATATTTGTGCCGTTTGCTGTAGAAACTCTGGGCCCATGGAGTCCAAGCGCAAAAAAGTTTTTTTAAAAACATAACACCGCGTCTTGTCGTCTCCTCCGGTGACAAGAGGGCTGGCTCTTTCTTCGCCCAGAGAATCAGTATTGCAATTCAGCGGGGAAATGCAGCCAGCGTTCTTGCCACCATTCCACGCGGACGGGACTTATATCCTTATCCTTAGTACTAATAATAATTTTATTTTATATGTTATAAATATTTTTTTCGAATAAATGTTAATTCTTAGCTGAAAAAATTTAATAATCAACTCTCAGTCCTTATTTATGTACTTAAAAAAACTTTAACGACCGTTTACAAGTGTATTCCACTTTTCTCAGCTTCCATTTTAATACGTAATGGAATAATACATCTCAAATTCTGTCTTGCTGTATTTCAGATTAGGCATTAAGTATTAGAATGTACTTCCTCTTGTTTCGGACGGTAATTGATTTAATTAGAGCTTAAAACCGAGCTTGATTGACGGTTTTAAGCTTGACAAATTCAGGGGATTTCCAAACGCCGCCGACTGCAATCCTGCAACGTGCTAGCTCAACAAATTTTGGCAGTTTATTTACTAAACGAAGACCTATTTTTTTCCTAGTACGCCATGTAACGATGCTTACACCTGATGGTATGTTATAGCGTTTCACTATCCCTACTTAATAAATACCTTGAAATCCTCGTCTTTTGGTCTTCATAATAACATCATATCTCATTAAAACTTATATTTTTTATAATAACATCATATCCCATTAAAACTAAAATTTTTCATAATAACACCGGAGTTCTTCGCGCCATTTTGCGTGGACATGTCAAGTGCAAGTTTTTGTTTTGTGAATTAATTTACTGTGGATTAATAATATTGGTCAAAAGTGGTGTTGTTTTGTTTAATAATGTGCTACAATAATGTGAACAGTTATGGAAAACGATAAATTGTACTTTGAATATGGGGCACAAGTTGCAGTTTATTTTATGCAGTTTTCCCGCGCTGTCAACTCCCATATTTTATCCGACGTGTTTGAGCTATAATTCTGCAGCACCTGGAATTTGATGATTACCTCATTAACTCATGAATAAAAAATATATATTACGTCAGACTTGGCTGTATGGGCTAGACCCTTTGCCTTCCCTATCACCTCATTCATCATCCATCGGGAGAAGAGAACAAAAAAAATAAAAACACCATATCTCATTAAAATTGATATTTTTCATAATAACATCATTATGTCATTAAAACTTATATTTTTTATAATAACATCATATTCCATTAAAATTCTTATTTTTCTAAATAACATTATATTAAAACTCATATTTTTCATAACTGCCTTCTTGGTCTAGCGGTTAAGTCCGTGGATCTAGACTCGGAGGCACCGGGCTCGACTCCTGGCAGGAACACAATAATATTTATAAATTAAATGAATACTTAATTTAATTGTGATATTTCCCGAGTTTGGTAAGCTATAGACATCGACGAGCTTGCCACTTATCATGGCTTATAGTAAAGTTGTCTAAATGTGAATCTCCCACACACACATACCATACTTCACGTCAGATCCCTTGCGGGGTAGGCAGAGACGATTGAGCGCCACTTGACACGAATACGACATACAATGTGAATCTCGACCGTTTCCCTTCCGGGGTGGTTACAAAGCACGCTTATTATAAAGAAGCGGATTCACATTTAGCCAACTTTACTATAGGCCAATCACGACAAGTGGTAAGCTCGTCGATGTCTTCAGCATACCAAACTCGAGAAATATCACAAATAAATTTAATAATAATGAAATTTATAAATATTGTGTCCCGACCAGGAATTAAACCCTGAACCTCCAAAAAATCCATGGACTTTTAATCTCTAGACAACGGAGCATTTTTTGGTGTTGTTTTTTTTTTTCAACTTTGTATTATATTGTAACGATTAAAGTTAAAAATGGCGTTGATTGTACCAGCTGACGGCTAACCTTCCAAATTAAACTAATATATTCGAATATATTTTCAACTTAATCGTTGCCTTCATTTTGGTGCATACCAGGGGCCCAATTCTGGCGCTATCGACTTGCGTGTCGGTTCGAAATATTCGAATGAAAAGCGACAGATCTCCATAGAAAACTGTCAGTATGATTGAAGGAAATCGAGCGAACATACGACGGCGCGAGAATCGGGGCCCAGGCTTAAATGGTCAAGGTGTCTGCCAGATCACACATCGGTATTTAAAGGTTAATAACATATATATTATTTTTATACCTCTAAGTAATTTGCAGAGATTCACAAAAGAAGATCACCAGTACAATAGGCTAGCGGTAATTTTTTCTTATTAATGCTTTTTCCGCTCATTTTGGACAACAAAAGACTTCGCCTTTGTCGTTAGGTAGATTTTTTTGACATCCTTCATAACAGCACTTAGTGGGGGCTACTTACAGGGGCTAATTGGAAACGTTTAGCGACTTGACCAATTATAGGATCGGGCCTTTTATACAAATTAATTGTGGAGCTGATAAATAAATATACAATGAAGTAATTAGGTATACTTTGTAGACTATTTATATATTATTTTATATTATGACCGCCTCCGTGGTCTAGTTGTAACAAACGTTGCCGTAAACTCGGGAGGTCGTGGGTTCGATTCCCACCGGGGGCAAGTTGTACATTGTATAATTTGTCTCGGGCTGGGTGTTTATATGTATAATATGTATATATTTACAAAAAAAAGGTATAATATAAAACCATCTAGTTTCCGTAACACAAAAGCCTCGTAGCTTACCACGGAAATTAGATGGCGCTGCGTGCCTGTCTGGAAATATTTATTATTATTATTATTAGCCCCATTACACACCCAGGCGACCTCGTCAAGCGCGGGAAGTGCGGTGGTTTCTGCTGAGAACCTCAAGCTGCGCAAGTACGTAACCTCGGTACAGATTACGAATTTGCGCCGTTTGGGGTCGAGACGATAGGCCTGTCGGAAATGTCTGGAGACAAGAAAGCTGGCAATTATTTCTGCCAACGTATTAGACCTGCTATATAGAGGGGAAATGTTGCCAGTCTTCTTGGGTTTCTGAAGGTCATTTTTACTTATTGTTTATTTTGGGTTTATTAGGTTCAAACTTTACTATTAATTTTAGTAATTTAATTTTCATAAAATAAATGAGAAAGTAATGAGGTCGTTGCGCTGGATATGCGGCGTCACATTGGCGGACCACATACGTAACGGAAAAGGGTTGGTATAAAAGAAAGCATAGGGACAAAAATAAGGAAAGGCATGCTACGATGGTTCGGGCATGTTGAATGAATTAGCAAAGAAATATTGACGAACCAAAATTAATTGTGTGCCAGCATCGCGCTTATTTGTAACTACTGCAGCCCGCACTAACGCTGCTGTTTGTGCCCCATTAAGATGTCTTGTTTGCTCAAATAATGATATATTTTCTAATGTAGACATATTTGCTTTATCTGCATGTAGGTATAAGAATAAGGTCAAAGAAACGTTAAAATTTATATAGGATTTTTAATTATTATTATTATTTCACAACTTTTTATTCATTTTTTCTTAATGTTTAGTTTGTTTTGAATGTCAAATTTTTATCTAATAGAATATGAATAGTTATCTCTTTATAAAATATATATATAACTTTGTGCATTCTATAATTATATATCCTACCTGTGGATAACGGTGTTAATTGTATAATTACCTGTACTATGTAATCTATATTATTATTGTACAATTGTTTGTTATTCCAAATAAATAAAATAAAATAAAAATAAAAAACCAGATATATAATGCGAAAGTTGTGGGTGAAAGAGGCCCTGGCAGACCGAGACTCACATATCACGATCAAATAAATAAAAGACTAACTGAAGGTGCATTAAAAAGCCTGTACAAAAGGGCATGTATGAAGAGGTTAATGAACGTCGACGAAGCGAAAGGGTATGTCGTGATCGTGTCAAATGGCGCTGAATTGCCTCTGCCTACCCCGCAAGGGATCTGGCATGAAGATGTGTATATAAGTATAAGTGTAAATAAGAAAGTATAGAAGAAAATATACCTAAACTTTTATTTGTCCGTGGGTTGCAGTGGAAATTAACTTATATTATATTTTTATAAAAATCTAAACAACATGCGTATCATGTCCGTGCGCAGAACTGGATTAGCGCCTTCATGCCGAGAATGTTTGAAGAAACACGGCAAAACAAAGAGGTTAACTTAAATCTTACCATATAATTTGTATGTAAAAGTAATGCAGGCGTCATAGACATGTTATATGAGGACCAACGTGAACCTCTGTTTTTTCCTGTAGTTTAGGGCCACTATTAAATTATTTATTTATTTAAAAAATTTATTGCTATGTACAAGGGGCGGGCTTAATGCCGCTAGTCATACACAAATACTACTGCTAGGTACACACAAATACTACGTACAATTTACAATAATCTAACCCTTTTAGCACGGCAAAAGGAATTTTGGATATTGAAGGGTTTATTGATAACTTTAAGATCCTTACGGTTTAAAATATGTCATATAAATAGTGAAAAAATCCTCCCCTAGGGAATTCTACAAAACGCCCTTCGCATATTCGTGTGTTGTCGTTTTCTAATGTGCTAGCGGACTATTGTGGGTTGGGTTATACAATGGAAATAAAAACCACTTTTGTTTGTTTTTTTCTTTACTAGTCCTAACATTGAAATAGAGATAATTACTAAGTAGCTAGATGAGTGCACGAACTCCTCATATCGAGAACGTTTCGGAGCGGCCATACAGAATTTGCGACACGGCTAGATTTATTTTGTAATAACGCACGCTTGGCATAGTCCGTGCTGAAAGGGATAAGCATGACAAAAACAATAATAACACTACAGAAAACTACAAAAAAACATATCGCAAGTACTTGCAAATACAGATAGTATAATCTAAACATGAATAATTGTAAACTAAACCCAACTAACACAGCCATTCCACAATCACCAGCAGTGCACCACAACAAAAAACAAAAAAGAAATACTGTGAGATTATGAGCGAGCATAAGCCGGAGCCGATCGATGACGAATGACTGCCTCTTGAGATTAAGTTTCAGTTGTTGTTTCAAAGTAGGCCACTAGATGGCGCCACTTAAAGAAATAAATGGATATATAGGAAACAAGTAAATATCAGCCAGTAGATGAATTGCTAATTCATCCAAAAATATTATAAATAAAAACTAAACCGAACAAAACGATTTAAGTGAAGGTAGGATTCAGAAATAATTTTATTTGTCAGGTTATTATAAACATGTGTATGTCTTAGGCAAGTAACCTTTATAGCAAGTGTTACGAAGGGAGATCTCGTTCCTAAATCTACAGTCAGAGAATACATATTACTTACTTACTATACAAAAAGTGATCATCCTTTGTTACTGTTGGTTAATTTAAAATACATCGTAAATGTTCTTGTCTGCTCCGATATACAGAAATGTTTGTTGCTTAAACAGGGCTAGTTAAATTTGTCTTCTGTCGCTATAACCTGGACGTGGAACAAAAGTGTCTTAAGATATTTATTGCCTGGTTTAGGCTTTGAGAAGTCTGGAACTGGTTACGTTTGCGTATCATCACCACAGCCCTCAACACAAACTCATAAATCTCCACTGCTGTAGAATATATTTTTGGAGAATTTGGCCAACTTTTACCACTTTTTGTACTAGCACGACATGTGACCTTGCGCCAACCTGATGGTAAGTGGCGCGTGAGGTTCATGAATGTTAGCAACTGGAATAAAACACTCATGACTGACATCAATCCCTAACACTATGCCGGCTTGACTGGGCATGATGGCAATTCGAGCCTGATCCGAAACCTGTGGATAAACTTTACTGGGTTTATCGGCACAAACGGTGGATGCTTCCCCGCCCCGGCAGACTGGGCAAATTAGCACCGTTAGTCCGCCTACCACCTATTTCTTGTTCTCGTTGAAAGTATGTGCCGTTTGTAATGATGTCAAATGCCAATTTTTACTTTCTGGGTGAACCAATATTGTAAGCTTGCCATGGTGATATTCATATAACATTAATACCGCCTAAAACAAGTTACGCGGCGAACGAGTGCCTTCACTCCGTAGCCACGACTCAGACTGTCAAGGCACGCAGGGCCAACAGTGAGAGAGAGACGGTTTATAGGGTTTTAGTCCGTAGGCGCCTTGGGGTCTCCTTAGGCGGCCTCACGATGAGTCGGGCATGCGACCCCCACCCGCGTTAGCCCTTCAGGCAGGGGGCGTATCATTGATGATTTATCAATTCATCTTTAAAAAAAAAAAAAGAAACAAGACATGCATACTTAGGTATACTGCCTTCGTAGCATAGCGGTTATGATCGTAGATTTAATCGATTAATACTGGGTTCAATTCCTGGTCGATATAATTTATTTCTGACAAAGACAGCAAGCAAAACAAAGGCGCTTATTTAAAAATATTTATAATTGTAGCAATGTATATGTCTGTCTGGCCAGCGCGGCATGGCGAGTGTAGGCAGCAGAATTCTCCAGAAAATTCTGGAAGACCCATCTCTAACAGTCGAGGTCTAGTCTAGGACTCTGTGTTCTAGGGGCTGTGGTGATGATACGCAAATGTAACGAGTACCAGACTTCTCAAAGCCTAAACCAGACAATAAATATCTTAAGACACTTTCTTTCCTCGTCCAGGTTATGGCGACAAAAGACAAATTTAACTAGCCCTGTTTAAGCAACAAATATTTCTGAATATCGGAGCAGACAAGAACATTTACGATGTATTTTAAATTAACTATCTTAAAAGATATGTTAAAAGACTGCCTCCATGGTTATGTCCGTGGATTTAGCCTCGGAGGTAACGGGTTCGATTTCTCGAGTTTGATACGCTAGAGACATTGACGAGCTTGCCACTTGTCATGATGGGCCTATAGTAAAGTTGGCTAAATGTGAACCAGCTTTTTTAATAAAAAAAATTACGGACAAGGTTTCTGACCACGCCGCGCCGAAGAGGATACAGTCGTGATGTCCACGCTTCCGTCACGGTTTTGTCAACAATGTAATCCGCCAGGCTCTGGCTACTGCCGGGATCCCATCGGTTCTGGAAACATCTGGGATTTCTCGCAGTGATGGAAAATGATCCAACGGAATATCCTTGCCGAATCCAACTAGGCCTAGCCAACTTCAGCAAGGAAGCTGACAGGCGCATGCAACTAGGATGGGCTGCATTCGGGAAGTTACGCCACATCCTGTTATCAAACATTCCACAGTGTTTGAAAACGAAAGTTTTCAACCAATGCGTTATTACAGTATTAATAATAAATAATAATAATAATAATAAATATTTCCAGACAGGTCACACAGCGCCATCTAGTTTCCGTGGTAAGCTACGAGGCTTGTGTTACGGAAACACTCGTACGGAGCAGAAACTTGGACACTGAGACTGGGTCTGGTCCACAAGTTTAAGGTCGCTCAGCGAGCTATGGAGAGAGCTATGCTCGGTATTTCTCTGATGGATCGAGTCCGAAACGTAGACATCCGTCAGAAAACCAAAGTTATTGACATAGCCTTCAAAATTAGTAAGTTGAAGTGGCAATGGGCGGGACACGTCTGTCGCAGAACTGATGACCGATGTCGTAGACGAGTTCTGGAGTGGAGACCACGTACAGGAAAACGCAAAGTGGGAAGACCCCCCGCCAGATGGACGGATGACCTGAAAAAGGTTGCTGGTGGGGGCTGGATGAGGGTGGCAAAATATCGTGTGAAATAGCGAGCCTCCACATACATCCAGCAGTGGAGTGACGAGTGGCGCTACTTGTGTGGATATCCTTGCTCGGTCTCATCTGCAGGGTGCATCTGTCACAGCTGAGGCTGCAGTAATGCTGAAAAGGCCAAACGTCGCAAATACGAGGCTATTAGCAAAATATATTGTAGTAGATATTTATTGTTAATCGTTTAATTGTAACCATTCATTCATTTATTACAGTCCCTAGAACACAGCGTCCTAGACCTCCACTGCTGGAGATGGGCCTTCCAGAATTGGAGAATTTGACCTACACTCGCCACGCTGGCCAGACGGCTTGGCGAGGATATGAATCATGTTTTTTTTTGTATGACAATTTATTAACCATTCCACAAGTTGGTATTATTGGAACCGGGACCGACGGCTTAACGTGCTCTTCGAGGCACGGAAACAGTGGTGTTGTAAATCTATGACAAATGTACGTAAGAAAAGTGTATTTCTCATTGGTACATGCGGGGGGGGTTTGAACCGGCCTTTGTAGGATTTAAGGTACGCGTTCTTACAACCGAGCCACCACCGCGCCATTGTAACCATACAATCACTAATAAATATTCAATTTGTTCCATTTATATGTATAATATTTATATATTTACAAAAAAAAAAAGTATAATATGTAGTTTATCAACCATCTAGTTTCCGTAACACAAGCCTACCACGGAAATTATATGGCGCTGTGTGACCTGTCTGGAAATATTTATTATTATTATTATTCCATACCACTCCACTCCGGTTTATTCCATTTCATTTGCAAGTACTAAGAAGTTGTTCTGAATGTTGAATGTGATAATGTGCAAGAATGCTGTATGTGACAAGAGGTCTGGCAGTTTTCTCAAGCAAATCAGCTGTGCAGCGAGGGAATACTGCAAGTGTTCTTGGCACACTGCCTCGTGAGCAAATCAATAATTAATCGTGGATAATAAATAAATAAAATATATTAAATAAAATTAACAACAATACATCACAATAATTATATTATTGACATAAAGATTTAGTTTAACTGTACACATATAAATGTTAATGTGCTATAATTTACAATATTTATTTACAAAAAAAAACATTTATTAAATCGTAATTATAATTGGCACAATTAATAAGTATTTAAAAACTTTCCGCTAAACCATGGCTAGTTTAAAATGACATACGATTTTGTTTAATGTCACTATCACATTGACATTTGTTTTCTAGTTTAGCGAAGAGTTTAAGAATATCTCTCTTTAAGGTTTGCCCACCGACGACATCAGAAGACTGATCATTACATAAAAATTACAAAATATTTATTTATTAATTTTATACTAGCACGACGTGCACGGCGCGCGAGGTCCATGAATGTTAGTAACTGGAATCAGACACTACATACATACATATCTTCACGCCAGATCCCTTGCGGGGTAGGCAGAGACAATTGAGCGCCATTTGACACGATCACGACATACTTCTTTCGCTTCGTCGACATTCATTAACCTCTTCATACATGCCCTTTGGTTACGAAGACTTTTTAATGCACCTTCAGTCAATGTTTTATTTATTTGATCGTGATATGTGAGTCTCGGTCTGTCAGGGCCTCTTTTACCTACAACTTTCGCATTATATATCTGGTTCGTCAATCTTTCATCGCTCATCCTTTCAACATGCCCGAACCATCGTAGCATGCCTTTCCTTATTTTTGTCCCTATGCTTACCAACATACCAACCCTTTTCCGTATTTCGACGTTACGTATGCGGTCCGCCAAAGTGACGCCACATATCCGCCGCAACGACCGCATTTTATTTTTATGACCGTATTCTGACGTATCCACGTCTCGCTTCCATACATCAGTGTACCAATATGGCATTGTGTATGGCGAGCCGAGCTTTGTCACTGACATTTCGACTGCCGATCAGTGACCCCAGGGCACCGTTAACACTATTTCCCGCGTTCACTCTTCTTTCAACGTCCCTATCGTACTCCCCATCCGCAGTGAAAACACTGCCCAGATATATAATTTCATTTACTTATTCTAGAGTTTCATCATCATAACTGATATCAGTCTCTAACACTATGTCGGCTTGACTGGGCATGACGGCAATTCGAGCCTGATCCTAAAAAGGCGCAAGGTCACATGTCGTGCTAGTATAGAAATTATACTACGTGTAATGGGGTGTATCACTAACTTTTTATCACGATGGATGGCGCATGATAGATGGTACCTAATATAACTGTCAGTTGCATAGAAAACTTGTATTTTTATTACTAAATTTATTATTTTCTAGATATTATGCCGAAGTAAGTGTACAAATCGAGATTTCTAAGCGAAATCAAAGATAAGGTGATTTCAAATTTGCCGTTCTATTAATAAAGCCTTTTTTCTTTTTAAATACGGTGTGCGCTTTCTTAATTAGTCGTTTAAGGTAGGTAACGTAATTTAAAATTCATTTTTCTGTTATAAAAATAAAAAACTACAAAACATTTAAAAATGATGCGATATAGGTGTAAAACAAGGTAGGTACCATTGCCGCTAGCGACATCTACAAAAAGCTTTGCCTGATACACCACATTGCAAATAGTGCATTTTTTTTTTAGGTTTTTTAGTGTCATTGCTAAATCCCTATTTGAAATATAAAGCATTTTTTTTTAAATAAATAATACCTAAAGGCTGGGGAGTGTGACAAGGGCACATGCTGGCCGGGCGACGCGGGGTGGCAACCTCGCAACCTAAAGCTCTTTTTTACGTAAGTCAAAGTCCGCGCGATCGTTGACCTTTCGCTACCTACTTGATTAGGGTCTGCATGAGTGGCGATTTTTTTAGGAAAACTTCTCTGCACCGTAACTTGGGATTTTATTAATAAAAAAAATAAAAAAACTTACGTCGTTTATTTATGTTCTGAATTATAATATTTAAATATTTGATCATTAATAAATTCCACGTTGTATATATACGTGTTTGTTATAAGAACTAACTCAGTTTTTTTTAAGACAATCAGATATTATCTTCTGCCCTCTTATTATGTTGTAGGTCTATCTATACTACTTATATATATATATATATATAATATAATATATAGTATAGTTAAAAATATAGTGCTTTAGAGTAAATATACGATTCCATCCGCAATGTATTTTGAAACAAGATATTTTTATTGGATTACAGACCCTATTTTCGTCTGCATATGAAATAAATTGCAATTTGATGGTACGGTTAAATTTTATTCGTTTAAAATAGTTCTCCAATTTGCTGTATAAATTTTAAAACCGACTTTCCTACGACAGTTTTCCTAAACATTTCACTAGAATATTTTATTTAAAGTATCATCACGACCGTAATACCTTGCCAACTTTACTTTTATATTATATTTTTTATGTAATATTTAATTTATTTAAAAACTTAATTATGAAATACAAAAGGTGATGTAATGCCATAGCATTCTCTGCCCGTTAACCTTTGGGACATTGGGATCATTTAATATTGAGTACAGTGCAAATAAAAAGAATAATTATTCATAATATACTCGTATTTATAATTGGTTAGGAAAAGTCTGGAGACAGGAAGGCTGGCAATTATTTCTGCCAACTTATTAGCCTCGCTATACAAAGGGGAAATGTTGCCAGTCTCCTTGGAACTATTGCGGATATGACGTCTCTAGAGGATATTTTTTATTTATAGTTTAGTTTATATTTTATTTTTATTATTTAGATAGCTTCTAATTTATATTTAATGTATAATAATTTACTTCGATTTGGAAAAAATAATTTAAAAAATAAGGATCACTTGGAAAGTAATGTCAAACGTCAAATTTAATGAAGCTGCAGGAATCAAACACCCTTTTGTCAAAATATTTGCGTCCGCTTAGGATAAAAAAATTAAAAATAATTTATTTAAAAAAAGTACAAAAATACCAATACGACCATTTCCAAATGATGCCAATAATATTATTTATACTTTTTTTCGTTTTGGACTAGAAATCGAACCTGTGTTTAAACTTACGGTTTTGACCGCTAGACCACGAGGCTACAAGATTATTTTATTTATTTTCTCAAATGGGTTTTTCTGTGGAGTTTTCTTGAGATACCTCTGATTTTGTTTACGCTATGTAACTATAACGCTTTGCCCGTGTGGAATTCAAATATAACTATTCATCAAGGGTCACGTGTTTTTTGGAATAATAGTCGTACAATATATTTGTCGACTTTCGTACTATTTATGTTTGAGACCAATTTATACCTATAGTTTATGAACACAAAGTCAAAGTTAAATTCAAAATATCTTTATTCACGTAAACATATTAAAGGCATTTGTGAATTGTCATTATTAGTATTAGTGATTTTAAACAGTATAAAATAATTACAATATAAATTAAAACTACTTAAAAGTAAAAATTTAAATAAATATAAACTAAACCTAATAAAAAATAAACTATAAGTAAAAAATGTCCTCTAGAGACGACCCTTCAGTGATAGTCCCAAGAAGACTGGCAACATTTCCTCTCTGTATAGCTAAACTAATATGTTGGCAGAAATATTTGCCAGCCTTCCTGTCTCCAGACTTTTCCGTTAGCCGGCTTGGCGAGGTTATGTCATTTTTTTGAAATGATAATTTATTAACGATTCCACAAGTTGGCATTAGTGGAACCGGGACCGACGGCTTGACGTGCTCTCCAAATCACGGGAACGGTGGTGTTGTAAATCTAAGACAAATGTACTTAAGAAAAGTTTATTTCTCATTGGTACATGCCGGGGGGGTTTGAACCGACCTTTGTAGGATTTAAGGTACGCGTTCTTACAACCGAGCCACGATATGTTTTCTATATTATACTGATCACAAAATATGACATCGAGCCCGCCAGATGGTAAACAGTACGCGAGGTCCAAGAATACCCAGCCATAGACGACATCAGTTCCTAACATTATATGTTACAGAAATAGGGAAACACAAATAGATATATTGAAAAATTTATTAAACCAGTTAGAAAATATGTATATCATATGTACAAGAGAAAACCTTTTTTCACACCTAAATCGCAAGACATAGCTACAACAAGTCTTGTTTAATTTTTATAAATATATTATAATTATTATTATTATAAATAAATAATTGTTAATTTATATAAATATCACCATGGCAAGCTAACAATATTAATTCTCCTTAAATTGGCATTTAAATAGGTGGTAGGCGGTGGTAATTTTCCCAGTCTGCTGGACCGTTTGTGCCAATAAACCCAGTAAAGTGTAACCACACGTTTCGGAAATAGGCCGAGTCATCATGCCCAGTCAAAGTCGGCTTAGTTAGGGACTGATGTCAGTCATGATTCAAGTTGCTAACTTTTATGCAGTTACCATCAGGTGGGTGTAAGGTCATATATAATAAATAAACATAAAAAAACGACGACTATTGAAATGCATTCACGCTATGTTCAAGGGTACGCGCCGCGCCGCGCCGTCTCGCTTATGCCCGCTGTATGATGAAAGCTTAAATATTTCATATAAAATAAACTCAACAAATCCGAAAAATAAATTTGTATATTACCAAAAATCTTAATATCAAAGTGTCGATGATATAAATTTCAAGTTGATTCCTATTTAAAATAATTATCTAAGGCACTGGTTCCTTAAATACACGTACAAAGTCCAGAATATGTAATGAAGACTGGATATTATTCTTCTACTGGCATCATTGGATCTACCTAAATGGACAAAAAAAATATTATTTATTTATATAGCCATTAAAAATTGACATCAGATCCTGGCCAGCGTTCTCCAGTTATATGTTCTGGAAGGCCCATCTCCAACAGTGGAGGTCTAGGATTCTATGTTCTAGGGACTGAGATGATGGTGTTTATCATCAGCCTGTGTCTCTCCACTGCTGGATATAGGTCTCCCCCAAAGCTCGCCACTTCTCACGATCTCCCGCCACGTTCTAGGGGCTGTAATGAATGAACAATAAAGGTCTGCCGTTAATGCATTTATGGAGAGAGCTTTCAAGACGACATTAACGGAATGATACAGTATTTGGTTGGGTAGGAAGAGGAGTAGAATGGTGGATGGTGAGCGTCTTGTTGCGCAATAAAATAAAACAAAAGAAGGCCTCCTTTTCCAATCAGCCTATTTTTAGTCGCAAGCGGCACCCGCACGGTAAATCTATGGAATGCTTAGTAATTTGTCTTTTCTTGAATGAGACAGACTTATGGATGTTAAAAGAGCTAGTGCGTGTAGTACCTAATTCTGACTAAAATATTATTTAATATTTATTTATTAGGATCGACAGCAACAAAACATACATTGATTTTTAGTTACAACTAAGACAGAAAACAGATGCTGCACCAATTACAGGCAACCACCACATGCTATTACAGTATCCATTAATTGGGCCTTTGATTAACCAAAATTATAATATATGGGAACGCATTTTTTTGTGTTGCCAGAAAAATATTTAAAATGGTAACATTTATGTCTTTTGAAGTTTGGAGAGTTTGATTTTGGATACTGGTTTCAAGGGTTATGATAGCTGAAAGGAATAATTGACTGGACGTTCATGAATATCTAAAATAGTACTTACTATTAGCAGTAAAGTGCGAAATATGAGGTCTACTAGCAATGATGAGCCGGACCGCCATGGACCGCACGTGCCGTGGTCTAGTGGGAACGATGGCTGTGCATCTCAGTGACATGTAACCCCTCACTGAAGCCTTGGGATCGGCGGCAACATTGATCGTCCTCCAGGAAGCCCGAAGACCATCGCCATCAGCTCCTGATACGTGGGTTGAGGGGGCATCCTGAAATTAAAAAGCTGTTATACTGCGTGAAATTTTCGTACACAGTTAAATTGGCTCAATATCCGCTTTCGCAGGTCAGCACATCTTCTATACTTTCTATACAATATTATTTACAACCCTATACTCGTAGCTCCCTCTTATCTTAAAACACACTTTGAATTTCTTTGTGATTCGCACGACCGCCCTCTTCGTTCTTCTCATAACAACCAACTTAAAATCCCACCCCACACTTCCAGCAGATATTCAGATTCATTTACCGTATCGTCTGCTCGCCAGTGAAACAAACTTCCACTGACCATCAGACAAGCTCCTTCCATCTTTAAAAAACTACTTAATACTTTCTTTTTAAACAAGCAGAACAATATATTTTAACTCCACAAATTTCTACTTCCTAATAATATATTATCCTCATATATGTATATCTTTTATAATACTTATATATTGATGAGTATTTATGTAGTCTATGTATTCATACTATTTATGTAGTTTATTGGTTAGAATAAATATGTGGGATATTTATACTGTCTCACTCTCCCAAAGGTTAGCTGGTAGAAAAAGCCGAAATGGCTTTAAGTTCGCCTTTGTACATACTTTTAAGTAAAGTGCAATAAAGTATTTTATAAATAAATAAATGATTTTTTTTAAAGAGCAAATATTTTTATAGTTTAATCTAGAATAAAAATAAAGTACAACGTATTTTTTATTTTAATTATTCAGTAATAAAATCTTAAGTTACGGTGCAGAGAAGTTTTCCTTAAAATATCGTCACTCATACTGAGCCTAATCAAGTAGGTAGCGAGAGGTCAACGATCGCGCTTCGTCTCTCGGCTGTGGGCGAGATCTATTAATAATACACTCCCCAGCCTTTAGGTGTTTATCACGATGGATAACGCGACTTTCAGACGCGGCCTTCTTTCCCATTACTATTTTTTAACATTTTGAACAGTATTTTCAGTGGTGTAAAACCATTCGTACTTATTTTAACTTCTGACTTTTGTCGCTTAGTAGTTATGGTCATAATTATTTATACACATTTAATTAATATTTTTGTATTTGTGATATTTCTCGAGTTTGGTACGCTGCAGCCATCGACGAGCTTGCCACTTGTCATGATTGGCCTATAGTAAAGTTGGCTAAATGTGAATCCGCTTATTTATAAGCATGGTTTCTGACCACCCTAAAAGGGAAACGGTCGTGTGATACTTTACTTTCTATTTCTACGCAGCTGTGGAACGATTTAAATATTGCTTCATTGGGAAAAAAATATAAGGCATAATAAAATCAATCAGAAAGCATGCACAAATAGAGATGGAATAAAGAAAAATATATTAGATCTGAGCTGCCGATTTGTAGTCATTAGCGCTGTCAAAAATCCAATACCTAATTTGATTCGATAGGAAATTAGTAATTATCTACTGGCTGATAACATCCTTGTTTCCTATCTTTCCATTTATTTACTTACGTGGCGCCATCTACGAGTAGTTGCCCACTTTAAAACGAAAGCTAAGGTTTAAGCCGTCTAGAAGCAATTAGTCGTCATCGATCAGCTCTCGTATATGGTCATGATCTTTCAATAAAAAGAACCAGTTCATCGTACTGCTATCAGAGCGCGTCGTGTCGTCCCGAAGAATACAGAACATGTATCGATCTGGAGGCTTTCAGGAGAAAGACAGGGGACAGCCTGCGTGAGTAACCATTCTTTTCCTAAATTGTGTAATATGAGGTAAAAAATTCAAAAGAGAAATATTATAAATACAATCAAAAAATCCCGAATTGCGTGTTTTTATACGGTTAATTACTTTACGTCAATTAAAAATTAACTTGCATATACCCGTATAAATAGACCTTGTACAATTCAGGATAATTGTTATAATATTTTAATTAAATATAAATCAGATATTTAGAGTACTCATTACGTTCGTCATTAAAATTGATATTTTATATTAATTTTAATGGGCAGGCATATTTTTTACCCGACACTGCGCAAAGCAAAGAAGGGTTCTGTGTTTATCTGCCTATACATACATATCTTCACGCCAGGTCCCTTGCGGGGTAGGTAGAGACAATTGATCGCCATTTGTCACGATCACGACAACCTCTTTCGCTTCGTCGACATTCATTAACATACATGCCCCTTTATTACAAAGGCTTTTTAATTCACCTTCAGTCAGTGTTTTATTTATTTGATCGTGATATATGAGTCTCGGTCTGCCAGGGCCTCTTTCACTCACAACTTTCGCATTATATATCTGGTTCGTCAATCTTTCTTCGCTCATCCTTTCAACATGCCCGAACCATCGTAGATATGACAATAATCAAATTTTGTTAAGGTTCAACCAGACGCTATATTATGGAAAATATAAATAATAATTTGGACGAACTATGTTGAGTGAGGTATCGTCGAATAGGTATTTGTAAATTATCTTGAGGTTAGCTTATTATTTTCCATTTGGAGTGATCATTTAGAATCTACATATAACGCTTTAAAATTGGTTAGCAACCATTATCATTATAAATTTCATATTTATATATTTTATTAAATAGTGACTTTAACAGTGAACTGGGAAGATTTCAACCTGTCTCGGTTTTTAATGGGTCCTGACTGTTAAAGTCGCTAGGTCATAAAATATAATATAAATTTCTTTTAATGGTGTAGTTTAAGTTAGTTTATCAAACTTTTTGTTGTTTTAAAACTTAATTGACTTGTGTACAAAACTAGGCATTGTCTAGTAAACTATCCTTAGGGCAATGAAAAACATTCGAGTTGTTAGATAAGATTTACATATTTATAAATAATTTTAATCATAGCTAAGGCTGTAGATTTATTCTCGGTTGTGCTGGGGTAAATTACTTAATAATAATAATAATATCTTTATTTAGTAAAGTTACAAGATATGAAAACAATAACATATTTCATTATGCATTATGGTACAGGAAAACAGACATTTGCAGCCGAACTAAGCCTATATGTATAGGTCTGTCCGTCGGCAGTCAACGCCCAGACACCCCTTTAAATATATTATTACTTTTCAATACAAAATTAAAAAGAAAAATTAAATAAAAATTGTGTGGTTGAGATCCTCTTTTTGTGTATCATGTAAGTGTGTGCGTGTGTGTAAACTTTACAGACTTTGTTATTATCGCATTCCTATTTTACTATTGACAGTAACTCCTCCGTTATATTATAGTCAAGAGACTGTTAGTTTATTTATGATTTTTCTCGTCTCTAGAACAATCTAGAAAAAAAACAAAACGACATTGACAAGCTTGCCACTTGTCATGATGGGCCAATAGTAAAGTTGACTAAATAAGAACTTGCTCCTTAAAGGAATTACAGCCGTGATGATAGTTTTGATTAAACTATTTGTAAGGGTGCTTGCATTTTGAGGTCACATCATCGTTTTCTGCACCGCATAATGAAGTGTGCGGGCTTAATGAACTTATCATGAACTGACACCAACGAGGTCCAAAAATGGGAGTAACTGACATCAGTCGCTGACGACCGACATAAGTCCCTATCATTTATTTATTTATTTTATTTATTTAAAAACTTCATTGCACTATGTACAAAGGCGGACTTAATGCCGCTAGGCATTCTCTGACAGCCAAACTAGATAAAAATAGATGGTAGGTGCAATATTAAGTAAGTCCATATATATCAATATATACATACCAATATTTACTTACTATTACATAACACGTACATAAATAAATTATATATATATATATATAAATAATGATGTAGTTTCTCAAATGAAAAAGGAAAAAACTATATAAAAAAATTGAGAAGTTGAAACAATTAGGTTGATAAGAAGTACCTATATACTAAATTTTTGAAGATAGCTCGATTTGAAGCTTGCTATCATTATACCGGCCTATCAAGATGCTTTTTCACACTTCGCTTGAACGACACATGTAAGTGCCTCCAAATTGATATATACGCGTAGCGATAGTGGCTACCGTTGGCGGTGAATATTATTGCGGAATAGAGAAGGAATAAGGTTGTCGAGCTCTTCAGAACACTCACCGTAGTCTGTCAAAGTCAAAATATCTTTATTCACGTAAACCTGTTACAGGCATTTATGAAACGTCATTAATTTAATTATTTTGAATGATTCTACTCCTGCTAGTAGAAGACTAAACAGCAAAGTGGTCCAATAAGTAAGCTGTTAGCAGAAGACCAGCAGCTTAGCAGATTCCAGTGACCTGTTAATGTTTAATCTGACTGAGAAAGGAATCTGCAAGGAAAACTCAGCTATATCAGATTTACAAAATAAAACATACACAGAATTGCACCACAACGATCAATTAATAACCTTTTAAATTTAGTCAGCAGTAACCCACCAGGCAAGTCAGAATTAAGATACGACTACATGCCTATGTGCAACCCGAAAGTCGACAAAACGCAAAAAAAACTCTGCTAATTTAAAAACAATAAATTGAAAGTGTTCGGCAGAGGTCCCAGGCCCCCACAGCAGCACCCAATCACGGAATCACGGACGTAACGCATCCCCCCGCTCAACCAACCTTAGGGTGCGGACCGGGACGCGACACCACTGCAATGACCTTCTAAGGAAGGGACGACCACCGGAGACGCAACACCATGAGAACCTGAACACTAACGAATAACCAATGACTTTCGAGACACACACAAGCATAAACATAACAATTACTTCCTAAGTACCCAAATGTTGCCGTGCAATTCCGTTAACAAACTTATATATTTTATTATGTAACTAAATGTTACATAAAAAATAATTATATTATAATAATAAGGTAAAAAAAAGTATTACTGTATTTATGTATAACTTGTAGGGAGGCCACGTCTCGGCGAAGCTGTAGCGATTCGACAGTTTTAGACATTGTGGTGCCGTCCACTATACGAATCGCTCGCCTCTGCAGAACATTGATAGCATATGTATGGTACTTAGCGGAACCATCCCATAGGTGAAAACATTACCTCGCATAACCTTATGTGTGATTAATAAAGCATAAGTCTACATGTACGAGTAACCATGACCAAACAAGCAAGTAACTTGTTCAAACTGATTACGAAAGTAGCTCGCGCAAGTGACTTACTCCAGCAAAATGAACCGTGTACAAGCTCCCTTATTCCTAACTTAGATTTCGAGCCTTGTTTTCTTTACGTTTTTCTTTGTCTGGCGACACGTCACGGAACAAAAACTAGGAATAAATAATTTGAAACGCTTTGTGAAGTCCCCTGAAAAATATAAAATGACGCCAAAACATAATGGGCTGAATAAAAAATGAATTTTTCGCGCTCACTGTCGACCTGTAAGTACACTCGACAGTTCCGCTGTCCAATGTAAATGGCTAGTATCTACATTAAGCGAATTGTTTGATTTACAGAAGAACTTGTTTTTTTAACCTTGTAGGTATAAATTTGAGATAAATTATATACCTATAGCATACAGCTAAACCTATTGTAAATTATAAAATAGAAATGAAACCAGGCATCCGCTTTTAGTTATGTAATTTTTCAGACTGTCAAAATGTAAACAAACTGACATTAAATACAAAATATGTCAAATATAAAAAGTATAAAAAGGCTTGCCAGTATGTCGGCAACATGGCGGGCCCCGGTGTGAACACCAACTTAGGGGAGACGATATACTGGCAAAGATATAAAAACAATATCGTGAAATTAACACACATTCTAGTGCAAAATAAAGAAAGTTAAAGAAAAATAAAATTTAAGTTCATATTAGTTAAGCCTGTTCTAGAATAAAGATAAAAATAAAAGTTAAACAACTAGAACAGTGAAAAAGTTAAAATAATAGAAAATACAATAAAAATTAGGGCCTTTGTTCGAGTGGCACTAATTTTTTCAGTGGACGCTTGAGGACACCGGCGGAAGTACATACATCGGCAACTCTAACTATGCCATCCCGTCCTGGGTATAAATGTGTAACTCGACCTCTGGGCCAGGTTCCTCTGGGTAAATTTCCATCCACAATCAAAACAGGATCTCCAACCTGTATATTGGGAATTGATCCACCTCCTCCACGCGGTGTTAATGTCGGCAGATATTCTCGAGTCCAGCGTTGCCAAAAGTGGTCTGCGAAACGAACGGCTTTTCTCCAAGCGGCTCTACCCGTCAATGCGTCATCGTTAACTGTGGCTGGTATAGGGCGGCCTGAAGATGTTCAATAAAAAATGAAATGGCGTTAGTGCTTCCTGCGAACTGTCTGATGGCACATGGGTAAGAGGACGAGAGTTGATGAGCGCCTCGGCTTCCGTTAAAAGAGTTTGTAGGACTTCATCTGATGGAGTACGTTCATGTAGTGTTGCTTTTAGCGATGTTTTGACACTTCGTACTAATCGCTCCCAAGAGCCTCCCATGAATAACGCAGAGGGTGGAATAAATTTCCATGTAATCCTCTCGTTGGCTGCGAAGTCTGCAATTGCATCATTATATAGTGTTCTTAATTCTCGGTTGGCTCCAACGAAAGCAGTACCATTGTCTGACCATAATTCGTTTGGTGTCCCTCGTCTAGCAATGAAACGGCGAAGGCACATTATGGCGGCATCGGAAGACAAACTGTGCACCACTTCCAAATGAAGAGCTCGAGTGACCAGGCATGTAAAAAGACCAACATAGCGCTTTTCGCGTCTTCGACCAACGGTCACTTGCACTGGACCGAAATAATCCAAACCGGAAAATGAAAATGGCCTTTGATGATGGGCCAGTCTAGCATTGGGTAAATCTCCAACTGGTGGTTGGAAAGGTTGAGCACGTAAAAGACGGCAAACTTGACAGGCTCGTGCGACTGATCGTAAAGCTCCACGAAGGTGTAAAATCCAGTAGGTCTGCCGAATCTCATTAACAACTGTTTCCGTGTTTCCGTGTGCTGCCTTTATGTGAAAATGTGACAGTAGAAGTAAGACAGCAGGGTGTTTTGAATCCAATATAATTGGACTTTTTATGTTACTACCAACACCATCAGCACGATTAATTCTGCCAGATAAACGTAATAGCTGGTCGTCGTTGTTGATGACTGGAGAAAGATTGTATAAACGACTTCTAGCGTGTATCGGCTTATTTCCTCTCATCATGGTGATTTCTTCGAGAAACGAATCTAGCTGGCTTTGCCGCAATGTATGTATTTCCGCAATTCTGATGTCCTCGGCGCTAATACTTTTAGGACCACGCCTTTGAAGTAAAGTCAAAAATTTATGCGCCCTTGCTATTACCCTTAATAATTTTATCCACGTACTAAAGCGTAGCGGGTCAGCAGAAAGAGGCTTAGAAACAGAAGCTAAAGAAATCAGATGAGATGATTCATGAAAAGATGTTTGAAGTGTAGTTCTTTTAAGTTCCTCGAGAACTGGCGGCACTTCTGTAGACGGCTCTGTTGGCCAACCCTCTTCAGGGGAGAGTAGGAAAGGTGCACCAACAAACCATTGTGAAGAAATTTCTAATTTTTGGTCGCCTCGCGTAGCGTCATCCGCTACATTTAGGGCCGAGGGAACGTACCTCCAATTTTCAATATCTGTCGTATCCGAAATTTCGCCAACGCGATGTGCAACAAAGGGCTTAAATGTGCGAGTATCGCTACGCAGCCATTTTAAAACAGTCAAACTATCTGACCAAAGAAATAATTTAGAGGCTTTAAGCTTATGAGCCTCGGTAATATACATTGAAAACCTAGTCGCCATGAGAGCGGCCTGCAACTCAAGCCTTGGTATTGACGTAATCTTTACTTGAGCTACTCGAGCCTTGCCACTTATAAGAGAGACTTTCACGGTGCCGTTAGATAAATAAAACGCCAATAAGCTACACAGGCATACGCGAGTTCGCTTGCGTCGGCAAAAACGTGAAGTTGACTATCCTTAACGTCATTTGAAGTGATGTAGCAACGAGGAATAGAGCATAGCTTGATTTTTTGAAGATCGTCAAACCATGATAGCCATTTGTTTACGAGGTGGCATGGAAGCGGCTGATCCCATTCGATTTCCAACCGCCAAGTCTGCTGAAAAATTATGCGACCTTTAATAATAATAGGGGTCAGGAATCCAAGGGGATCGTAGACTCTCATTAATTGTGAAAGAACAATACGTTTGGTCAGTTTTGATGGACATATATCGGGCAAGTCTTTAAGAAAGTACAAAGAATCATCATTTAAGTTCCAAGTCACACCTAGAACGCGAACATATTCTTTAGATGGACCTAAACCAACTTCATAGATACCGGTAGCGCATAGATCAGGAGGAAGTAGTGAAAGAGCCTCCTTACAATTTGAGACCCATCCGCTCATCTCAAACCCGGCAGATTTGTGAACCGTAACTATATCAGTAGCTAGTTGAGCGGCTTGTGCGACATTGCTTACACTTCCAAGAAAATCGTCCATGTAGTGATCATAAATGATAGAATGTACGGCATCTGGGAAACGATCCTTATACTCCTCAGCATTTTTATTTTTAAGATATATAGCGGTGCAAGGGCTAGAAGTGGCACCGAACATCATTGAAGACATTCTATATTCCTTTAAAGGTTGTGAGGGATCGTTCCGCCACAAAAATCGTTGAGCATCACGATCCTCGGGTCTGATCTTTATTTGTGGAAACATTTCCCTTATGTCTGCACAAAGAGCGACGAGATTTTCCCTAAACCTCATTAAAATCGACAACAAAGGTTGAAGAAGATCAGGAGAGAGTTAAAACTTACTCCGCGAATTTTAGCTGCTGCGTCATATACTACGCGTAGTTTGCGTTTGTGAGGATGTATGACGCCGAAATGCGGAAGGTACCACAGAACACTAGAAGAATTTGCCGGTCCAGTACATAGTTCTGCGTAGCCCTTATTTATTGACGCATTTACGTTATCACAATATAATTTCGCATATGCCTCGTCCTTTAAAAACCTTTTTTCTAAATTACGAAAGCGTGAGAGGGCCAGATCATACTCGTAGCTATTGGGTACAGACTTGTTACCGGGTCGCCAAAGCAAACCAACTTCAAAACGACCTGACGTCATGCGGCGTGATGTGGTATCTAAAATATGCAAAGTGTGTTCCTCGCTAACACTTCGATATTCCTTTTTTGTAATACCAATAGAGTCTAATTTGTAATATTCGTTTATAAGTGTGTCTAAAGATTTATCCGATTGTTGAGGTTCTTCCGAAGTGTTAACGTGGTTAACAAAATACACGGGCATCGTCTTGCTGCAGGCAAACCCATACAGGACCCATCCTAAAGCTGTTAAAGAAGCTACAGGCTGATTACGTGTGCCCTCTCGTGTAAGACGAGAAATCGTAAGAAACCAATTGTCAGTACCAATTATTAACATTGGCTTGGCATCTTCATAACAAAGATTTTCGACTAAATCTGACAAATAAGAAAACGAATTAATATCATTCGCTTTCAGCGACTGACTGGCAACACCGAGATTAGGGATTGAGCGGACGTTGGTTAACTTATGGACTTCCGTGCTGTATTTCCCCTTAATAGAAATGTTAACTAGGGATACGTCAGTCTCTCGGGACAATCCTCCGATGCAATCCACTCTCATAGAAGACTTGGGACCTTGTGCCCCTATAGCCCTCGAAATATCGGAGTCAATAAGGGTTGCGGTAGAGCCGTCGTCGAGTAAGGCATAAGTGTTTATGCTAAATTTTGGGCCGGTCACTGTCACTGCTACGACTTTCAACAGGGGTCTTTTACTATAGGCCAATCATGACAAGTGGAAAGCTCGTCGATGTCTCTGGCGTACCAAACTCAAAATCACAAATACAAAATTAAATATTAACGCTAGATGGACAGATGACCTGAGGAAGGTCGCTGGTGGGGGTTGGATGAGAGTGGCAGGAGATCGTGTGAAGTGGCGAGCCTTGGGGGAGGCCTATATCCAGCAGTGGAGAGACACAGGCTGATGATGATGATAATGAAATATTAATAAAATTTATGTATTATTTAAATTAATAAATATTATTGTGTTCCGACCAGGAATCAAACCTGGTAACTCCGAGTCTAAATCCACGGAATTAACCGCTATACCTCGGAGGTATTAGGTATAGGTAGGATTTAGGTATACAAAAATAAAATTATTTGCAAACGAGCTCTCCCAAGTTCCAAATACCTAAACGTTATTTTTTTCCTTAGAAACAAAATTACGGACACACGACGCAATTAAAATTTATTGAAAACCTAACCCCAAAAAAAGTAAACATTTTAGCATAATTTGGAAAAAAAGTCGCAAGTTGCGCAAGACCAACAAAATATAAGTTGAAGTTAAATTAATTACGCTGCTCGTTAATAGCCGAGGCGTTTTGACGACTAGCCTTCGAGGTGATTTAAGGTCGCGTGTCGCGTTCACACATTACAACCTGACGCCTGGGCACACTGGGCAAACAAGGTGAAACTGATTTTTATCGTTTGGACTTATTACAGCTGCCTCCGTGGTCTAGCGGCTAAGTTCGTGGATTTAGACTCGGACGTACCGGGTTCGATTCCTGGTCGGGACACAAAAATATTTATTAATGTAAATAAATACATTTAATTAATATTTAATTTATTTGTATTACTCGAGTTTGGTACTCTAGAGACATCGATGAGCTTGCCACTTGTCATGATTGGCCTATAGTAAAGTTGGCTAAATGTGAATCCGCTTATTTATAAGCGTGGTTTCTGTTCACCCCGAAAGGGAAACGGTCGTGATGATACTTTTGGACTTATTAATATAGTAAAGTATCATCATCAAGGCGCGGTGGTGGTTCCGTTGTAAGAACGCGTACCTTAAATCCTATAAAGGTCGGTTCAAACCCACCCGACATGTACCAATGAGAAATACACTTTTCTTACGTACATTTGTCATAGATTTACAACACCACCGGTCCCGTGCCTTGGAGAGCACGTTAAGCCGTCGGTCCCGGTTCCACTAATGCCAACTTGTGGAATCGTTAATAAATTATCATTTCAAAAAAATGACATAACCTCGCCAAGCCGTCTGGCCAGCGCGGCAGCGTGGCGAGTGTAGGCCAAATTCTCCAGTTCTGGAAGGCCCATCTCCAGCAGTGGAGGTCTAGAACGCTGTGTTCTAGGGGCTGTAATGAATGAATGAATGAAAAGTATTATCACGACCGTATTCCTTACGGGATGGTCAGAAACCACGCTTATAAAGAAGCGGATTCACACTTACCCAACTTTATTATTCGACCAATCATGACATCTGTGACGTCTGCATGGACGCATCCGTGTGCCCTAGCCTTAAACCCTTAACACGCAAACGGACCAGCTATGTGACAATCGGATTTGGACAACCCTTATTTTTCCGTAAAACTTTTAATCAAATCAAAATCATTACATGAAAGTATAGTGAATTGGACTAAATTATTTCTAAACCACCCTGAAATGTTTTACTAAACTGTTTTCTGTCATTGTCACATTACATATTTTTTTATATTAAACACGACATTTGACATAATAGGTGGTAGGCAGATTCATCATCATCATCATCAGCCTGTGTCTCACCACTGCTGGATGTAGGCCTCCCCCAAGGCTCGCCACTTCACACGATCTTCTGCCACCCTCATCCATCCCCCACCAGCGACCTTCCTCAGGTCATCTGTCCATCTGGCGGGGGGTCGTCCCACTCTGCGTCTTCCAGTACGTGGTCTCCACTCCAGAACCCGTCTACTCCATCGTTCATCGGTTCTGCGGCATATGTGTCCAGCCCATTGCCACTTCAGCTTGCTAATTTTAAAAGCTATATCGGTAACTTTGGTTCTTTGACGGATGTCAACGTTTCTGACTTTATCTTTTAGTGAAATCCCGAGCATAGCTCTCTCCATAGCTCGCTGAGCGACCTTGAACTTGTGGACCAGACCTACCGTCAGTGTCCACGTTTCTGCACCATACGACATTACTGGAAGAACGCACTGGTTGAAAACTTTTGTCTTCAAACACTGTGGTATGTTCGATAGGAAGATGTGACGTAGCTTATAGGCGGTAGGCGGATTAATGGTGGTAATTTGTCCAGTCTACCGCGGCGGAGAAATATCCAGCGTTCGTGCCGATAAACCCAGTAAAGTGTATCCACACATTTTGGGATCACGTTCGAATTGCCGTCATGCCCAGTCAAGCCGGCATGGTGTTAGAAACTGATGTCATCTGATTCGAGTTGCTTACTTTCATGGACCTTGCGCGTTACTTAACATCAGATGGGTCAAGCAAAGTCATAACTATAACTAGTATATTAAAAAAATAGTGTCAAATATAAGGTAATAATTATAATATAATATACCACGAAAACTATTTAATTTTAGCTTTATAGCGGTGTTAAACATAACCATACAACTTAATATTTGGTAAGTACCTACTTGAGTTAACCAGCGACCTTTTTAAAGAAGTTCCTAAAGTACCTACAGCTACGCAATTCCGTAAACAACAAAGGAAACACATCAACAGCGAACAATCAGTACTCGCCCTTATTCTTCCCGAAGTCGACGACATAATGTAATCCGCCCTTGCTTGTTATGCAAAAGACCCTTTGAAAAATTCGGGAAATTAATATCTTGTGTGCGTGACCTCGAGATCTCGGATCACGAATTTTTATTCAATTAATTGTTTTCTTTTTTTTTGTTCTCTTTTTTTTTTTTGGTTCTCTTCTCCCGATGGATGATGAATGAGGTGATAGGGAAGGCAAAGGGTCTAGCCCATACAGCCAAGTCTGACGTAATATATCTTTCTTTTTATGAGTTAATGAGGTCATCATCAAATTCCAGATGCTGCAGAATATGATGCTTTTCTTGGAGTCACTCGCGGAACTATCCACTGCTCAAACACGTCGGGTAAAATATGGGAGTTGACAACGCGGGAAAACCGCAAAAAATAAACTGCAACTTGTGCCCCATATTTAAAGTCCAATTTATCGTTTTCCATAATTATTCACATTGTAGCACATTATTAAACAAAACAACACCACTTTTGACCAATAATATCCACAGTAAATTAATTTACAAAACAAAAACTTGCACTTGACATGTCCGCGCAAAATGGCGCGAAGAACTCCTTTTTTGTTCCCTTCTCCCGATGGATGATGAATGAGGTAATAGGGAAGGCAAAGGGTCTAGCCCATACAGCCAAGTCTGACGTAATATATCTTTCGTGATGTTAATTTCTTTTTTTAACATATATATAAATATAAATCTAAAAAAGGTATATATCTAAAAATCGTACCGTGAGAACATAGCTTAATGTACAGGAATAAGAAAAAAGAAAATTATACAGCAATCATTGAGTCTCCCACTTAAATTACTGATGCGTGATATTGTTTTTATCTCGTCAAATTATATCTCAAATTGATCGCATTTTTATGTTTTATAAGGCTTTATTTTTATAAAAATTATATTATTTTGCTAAAATTTGTTTTTTTGTAAATTGTACGATCAAACTCTGTTCTAAATCAAGATTCGATTGAAATAATATGAATTTTAATACATCATAACTGTATTTTACGTACCCTCGTTCCGAGACACGATAATAGTAACCTAAGCACGCGTGTTCCGAGACGCGTATAAACTGTTTTGCCAAAGCTATGTGACGTCACAAATGACATTACCTACTCCTCGCGCTTAGACTGCTCACGATATCGAGGTAGATCGCTCTGAGCGCTGTCAGTTTTTTGTCATTATATCGCGCGCCATTTTCAAGTTTATTTAATATTAGGTTTTCTTTTAAATTATTTAATATTGTAATTCGTTTATACTGCTTCTATATTACTTCTTAAACAAATCTATAATTAATATTTAAGTAGGAAGTGAAAAAAAATGTCTAACACGGCAAGTTATTTTAAAATACCAAAATAAGTTAATAATATTAAATTTTACACATATAAAGACGAATAAACCGAGAGATGTATATTTGTTAGTATTCATACTCAAAGATGTGGAATCCGCAATTTATCTTCCATACATTTACAAAAAAAACCGTTTTTATTTAATTTAGACCGTTCCGAATTGATATCACGCTCTGAGCATCCAAATCGTGATATTTGATTCGGAACGAATGTTAGTACCATATTCATTCTAAGCGCTCTGAGCTTGATTCGGAATGACGGTAGTTAACTGTATTACGTCGTGCCTTTTGTCGCGTCGGACCCGCGGAGGCAACCGGATGGCAAGTGGTAATCCGAAACCGGTACCGGGCGAATGGACAGCAAATGGATTAGGGCGAAAAAAGCGAATTTTTATGACAAGGCAACCGGATGTAAATATCACGTCACTTATGAGAGCTAAACTTTCGAATTCCATCCAAATTAAACACAAAAGCACAGGTCTAATTCCAAGGCAGGACAGCCTCAAGAACGTCAGGCCCCTGTGTCTGTGGTTTCGCCAGCCATATTAGAACCCAGTAGCATGGCCTGCGACGATGGCAAGCGGCCCGATCGAATGACGCTGGTTCCATGGAGGATAGGTTTGCCTTTAGTGTGGGATGCCACCTGTGTAAACATTCCTTGCCTTTCCACCTGTCCTTGACCTCTAATTACCCAGCTCTGTTAATTAGTCGCAAACGTTATTAGTGGATTTGGTTATTTACGTCAGAGATTGCGTCATAATTACAAAATATTATTCAATTCTCAACTCTATAAGCGCTCGGCCTTGACAGCGGCCGTGCAAATATCAACTTTAATAGCATGATATACGTATATATAGTTAACGGATTCCATTATAATAACGTTTGCGCTTAAGTAACTGATTAGGTCTGCTGGAATTTTTGTTAACTGTTATATATAAGATTTGCTAGTGGACGTTAGGTAAAAAATACATTAAATAAATATAAATGATAATAATAAATAAATACAAAAATAAAATACATGAATTCATTTTATGATGCTTGCTCTAGCTTATACGAGTAATTGACCTTGTGCGCCCTGTGGTGGCGGCTGGAGAATACCACCACTCCCGTAAGCCCAAAATCCAGGGATACTGTAAGAGTCAGGAAATGGATTCTGCCAGTGGCAGTGGGCCAGCTCCGATGCCGTTGATAGTTCGGGCGAATGAGCTCCCCGGCGCCTGCTTGGTGGACTCTAGTCCAAGGGGCGTCGGGAGTCTTCGGCGGCCCAGTCCCAGTCTGGCTGCCGGAGAGAGGGGAGTGCCGACCGCCCGATTATGTACATAATAAGGGCCGTCGGTACACGAGGAGGAGCACATCGCCAACTAAGTTGCACCCAGGCAACTCGCGGTGTGCGAGAGGAGACCCGGGGTCCTAGGCCACGTGCCAGAGGGACGGTCGGGAGCCCTGATAGCCACTGGGATTTGGCTGCAGGGCAGGTAGGAGCACCGCGAGTCTTGCACCCAGGCAGCTCGCGTTGTGCGTAGAGCCTCGCTCCGATGCCTAGAGTGGATTATGGGCGGAGGAGCGCCCTCACAGGAGGAGGGACCTCGGTCCCCCGACCTTGATTTGGACTGGGTCGAGGGACTGAGGAGGCGAGGAGGAGGAGGAGAAGGAGGAGATCCCCTGTGCCATTCGTATAATGGCTCTGCGTTTGGCCGGGGGGCCCGGCAGTCACTGGGTTTGGCTGTCGGGAAGCTGGAAGCACCGTCGGCTGGTTCCCAGCCCAGACCGGCGGTTCTGGTGGAGGAGATAGGAGGAGATCCCCTGCGCCATTCGTATAATGGCTCTGCGTTTGGCCGGGGGGCCCGGCAGTCACTGGGTTTGGCTGTCGGGAAGCTGGAAGCACCGTCGGCTGGGTCCCAGCCTAGACCGGCGGTTCTGGTGGAGGAGTAAGGAGGAGATCCCCTGGTGTTTCGTTCGTGCTAGGGGGCCCCGACACAGTCACTGGGAGATGAAAATCGGGGGAGATAGGGACACCGTCGGCCTGCCCCAGCTAACCAGTAAGACGGAACGACGATGGAACCCTCACCCCGCCATTGTCGGATGGATGGGGGACCCTGAAATGGCTACTGGGACCTGGCCGTCAGGGAGTGGAGGGGCCGACGACCGCGCCCAACGTAACCGGTAATGCGGGCGTGGGGGCAGGCGGTCGGAGGTGACGACGGAGTCGGCCTCTGACCCAGCCCACCAGACGGGTGGTGGTGGTCGGAGGTCGACTCGCGACTCCTGAAGTCGCGAAGGAGCGGTGGTCTCCGCGGTTACGTGCTCACAGCCGGCCGCGTCGAGACCACTCTAGGGAGGCAAGTCGTGCACTCCTCGCCGTAAACTTCTTTACGGTTAGCGAGTGCACGCACGCCCGAGTCAGGTCATGGAGTGTGACCTACTCACGAGGGCGAGAGATGGCGCACGTGGTGTTCCCGTGTTCCATCTCCTCCTGCTCACTGGAGGGTCTGCCTAGGCGGACAGCGCCGGCGGTTAGCGGACGTTTCCTAACGGACTCCCGCGAAGCCGCCACTAAGGCGCCGTGGAGGAACGCCGTCAGGTTTTAGTCGGTGCGAGTCCGACATAACCTTTCCCTGCTGCCTCCACAGCGGGGATTGGTATCCGTAGGGATTTCCTGACGAAAAAAAAAAAAAAAAAAAAAAAAAAAAAAAAAAAAAAAAAAAAGTAATTGACCTTGTTCGTTGGGGCCCAGATTTAGCCTAATTGATATCTAGGAAAGATAGCAGCCGAGGGAAGTTATTTTTTGATGATCGTTTACCTGTTGTATCTGATCATCCACGAACCATTGCAGCGTGGCAGGTGGAAGCGAGTAGTCAGATGTACAGTTCACAAAGGCTTGCTCGTCGGGGAATATAACCGTCGGCAAGTCGGTGATCAAAGGGTCATATTGTGGTAGAACTGGAAAAAGTACAATTATTAGTGTAAGTTCAAATAGTCACTAATACCAACTGTGGAATGGATGCCTAAATTGAGCAGTGAAGAGACACAGGCCGATGATGTTGAAGGCATTTCTCTATAAGTATAAAAAAATATATATTACCTGCCAAAGTCATGTTAGCAGTCCGTCTGTCAACAGCGAACCGTGGTCCCTCGCTGGATACTTCGCACGTATACTTGGCAGTTCCGCGCTCTGGTCGCACCAGGATGACGCATGCGTGGTGGTCACAAGAGTGGTTCGTGACGGACACGCCGCTGCCGTTGAAGTATCGAATCTCCAACTGTAGACAAAATTATTAAGTAATAAATAAAGACTGAAAGAAATCTGTCCAAGGTAGACAGACTAGGCAATTAGGCGTAGCCAAGTTCAGCAAAGAAGCCGACATACGCATTCAGCTAGGATGGGCCGCATTAGGGAAGCTGCGCCACATCTTCTTATCAAACATAACCCAGTGTTTGAAAACGAGAGTTTTCAACCAGTGCGTTCCTCCAGTGCTGTCGTACGGAGCAGAAACGTGGACACTGACAGTGGGTCGCGTCCACAAATTTAAGGTCGCTCAGCGGGCTATGGAGTGAGCTTGGATTGGATGGATGCTTGGTATTTCTCTGATGGATAAAGTCAGAAACGAGGAAATCCGTCGGAGAACCAAAGTTACCGATATAGCCTTCAAAATTAGTAAGCTGAAGTGGCAATGGGCTGGACATGTCTGTCGTAGAACCGATGAACGATAGAGTAGACGAGTTCTAGAGTGGAGACCACGTACGGGAAGACGCAGAGTGGGTCGACCCCCCGCTAGATGGACGGATGACCTAAGGAAGGTCGCTGGTGGGGGTTGGATGAGAGTGGCAGGAGATCGTGTGAAGTGGCGAGCCTTGGGGGAGGCCTATATCCAGCAGTGGAGAGACACAGGCTGATGATGATGATGATGATTCATTAATACAGCGCCCAGCGCCAAAAGTGCTTTGAATCACTGGCGGCGGCCAAGATCCTGTTTGGGGAAAACGTGAGATTATCCCATCCTCAACCCAGGCCTATTGAACATCCAGGCCGGGATGGCTCCGCTGTTTGAATCTCTCGTTCACAGTAAAATTCGTATATATGTAACACAACAATGGGGTAGTCCAGGCCCGGGTGATGAATGAGCCTGAGTTAGGGTTGGGGATATTCCTCCATTTTCCCCGGCAGTATCTCAGCGGGAACCACCCGCCGGTAATTCATGTTAAACGCTATTTTAAGTTAAAATCATGTTCTTCCAAAATACATTTTAAAAGGATAAATAATTCGAGGCTGCGTTTGACTTGTCGCTTTATCTTGAAAAAACGTTCGACTTGGCATTGCTCCATGGCAAAGAGTATAGTAACTAATGGGGTGTGTCACTAACTTTTTATCACGATAGATGGCGCATGATAGACGGTACCCAATAGAACTGTCAGTTGCATATAAACCTTGTATTTTATTACGAAATTTATTAATTTCTGGTTATATTGCCGAAGTGAGCAGCTTTTAAGTGTACAAATCGAGTTTTCCAAGCGAAATCAATGATATGGTGATTTCAAAATTGCCGTTCTATTAACTAAACCTTTTTTGCTTTTTAAATACGGTGTTTGCTTTCCTAATTCGTATGTTAAGGTAGGTAACGTAAAGTTAAAATTTGTATTTCTGTTATAAAAATAAAAACTACAAAAACATTTAAAAAGTTACCGACATAGGTGTAAATAAGGTACCAGTGCCGCTAGCGACATCTATAAAAAAGCTTTGCCCATTGGGAAAAGAATTTGGAATGCTAGCGTAGCCAATTAAAGTGGATGGTAGGATATTTAAAGCGCCATACATACCTATTATAGGTATATAGGAATAGTATTATATTCGAAATTCGAATTTTGAGCCCGCTAACTTCGCGAGAAAATTTATAAATATTGTGTATTTTGCTACTAGTTAACCATACGATTCATAGGCATTAAAAGTTAAACAATACAAGTACATTTTTAAAATGTTGTATAGTTCGCTTGTCGACAACAATGACCGACATGTTGAATGAATTGAACAAATCAAGGAACAAAATGAACGGTAATTGAGTTAATGAATGAATGAACATTAAATTTAGTATCACCTACCGTCTACTAGGCGGCGCCACTATCTATGTGAACCGAAATTAATCAATTGCTAATTATAAGATTCCACCCGCTGCTTTATAGTTGTCATAAATTTTAAGCAAAATTTGGTAAAATAAAGCAAGCTTGGCTTTGCTTTACTTTGCTTTCAAGTCGAACATAAGCTTTGAAAGTTTAACTTGGCGTTTGTCTATGGTTTTCATACAAAATTCTTAGGACCAAGTATTACGATTCTTGGTCACAGCCAAATTCGGAAAAAAACCAAGCTTTGTTTTTTTTTTGTTCTCTTCTCCCAATGGATGATTAATGAGATGATAGGGAAGGCAAAGGATCTAGCCCATACAGCCAAGTCTGACGTAACATATCTTTATTTTTTATGAGTTAATGAGGTCATCATCAAATTCCAGATGCTGCAGAATTTGATGAAAAAAATTGACTGTAACTTGTGCCCCATATTTAAACTCCAATTTATCGTTTTCCATAATTATTCACATTGTAACACCTTATTAAACAAAACAACACCACTTTTGACCAATAATATCGACAGTAAATTAATTTACAAAACAAAAACTTGCACTTGACATGTCCACGCAAAATGGCGCGAAGAACTCTTGCTTTATTTGCTTTCAAGTCGAACATAGCATTCACAGATTATATCAATAATCTGTGATAGACATGTAGCATTGGTCTCACAGATTGGTCTGTGGTTTGACGTAAGCGCATTTTGTTGTGGTAAATAATTATAAACAGCTTAGCTATATGCTATGCGATTATAAATAATGTGAAATTAAATAAATAAATCATTTTAAAATTAGAAGAGGTCTTGGTTAAATGTTAAACTGTATCAGTTTAATTGATACTTTGTACGTTGTACGTGTTCTCGGTAAAAATGGCTTCAAAACGACCTCGTGGACCAAACTTTTTACGAGAAGACCAGATTTTACTCTGCGAAATAGTCGAAAACTATACCCACATCATTGAAAATACTAAGAATGATACAGCAAGAATTGCCGAGAAACGGAAAATTTGGGTAGAAATAGCTGAATTGTTTAATAGCCGTACAAAAAACCACCATAGGTCGAAAAAAAACTTGCTTAGCTGTTACAGGAACATCAAATTTAAAATTAAGAAAGAAATATCAGATGGCTTAAGTGAGTACCTCTCTACTTCTTATTAGTTTATTATATGCTTTATCATTTGAGATCAGCTCACTCCCTAGCCCAAGGCTTCAAGGAAATTTAGCATGAGGCGTCATACCTCCTTAGGGCTTAGCCTGTAAATAACCAATTGTTTTTCTCTGCTTGTGATGTTAGCACATAGCAGTTGCAGAAGGATGGAATTGTGTCTCCTTTCCCTTGCAACAGAATCAATATGAATATAATGATTTTTCTCTGTTTAGAACAAGGAACATTACCAGAGGAGGAGTATCCATTGAAAATAATAAGAAAACGAATATACTCAAAAATGAAAAGTCGATATGCTGCACAAGATGGCCACAACAGTCAATATATTGTGCCAAAAAAGGAAAGAATGTCTATTGAACTAGATAGTAATGGTAATTTATTTTTATTACAGAAGGCTTCTTCCAGTTCCACTAGTACCAAATTATTATTATTATTGGTTAATAGGCAGCGGCGGAAGCTTAGTTGTAAAATATAATTATTCAAAGGCCGGTACAAACCCCCAACATGTACCAATGAGATATACACTTTTCTTACATACATTTGTCACAGTGTCAACATTACTATTCCAGTGCCTCAGAGAGCACAAATGAAATTTTAAAAAAATATTCTTCTTAAAATGTTTTTCTTTGTCATTAAATAGAGACAAAAAAAGGAAAAAAAACAGTATTAATTTTAAGTTACCTAAGTGCAATCTTTGTTCATATTATTGTAGACCTCATCCCTTTTCTATTTTGCAACCAAACCAAAAAAGCCAGAGATGCTTAACATCCATAGCCACTACTGTGCACATATAAATTTGGAGATTCCCAATGTGTGTTTCCTCAGTCCTGTAACCTTGGAGAAGAGATGACAAATTTCTAAGCATTCTATGGTTTCACCGTGTAGGTGCCAGCTCCATCGTATGTGGGTAAGAAATGAGAAGAATGGTGTCTCTGGCTTGCAACTGACAATAGCTTGGTTTTAAAAGAGGAGGCCTCCCTTTTTATTATATAATACGCTCACCATCCACAATTCTACTCCTCTCCCTGCCCAACCGAATACTGTTTGATTCCGTTAATGCCGTCTTGGAAGCTTGTTCCAATGAGAAATACTTTTGCGTACATTTGGGATGGTCTGCTAGAGACCAAGTGCGGAGAAGCCACGGTCATCACAATTACAATTGTACATTATTCATAAATTTGTGATACTGTGAGAGTTTGTTAAGCCTTTTTGCTGCCCTATTCTGTTACTTAGTGGATTTTGTTATTTTACGTCAGAGCTTGCGTCATAATTACAAAATATTATTCAATTCTCAACTCTATGCTGCGGTTTCACTAATACCAACTGGTGAAATCATTAATAAAGAGTTAAAAAAAATTACATCAGACACTGTCCAGCAGTGTGAAGCGTATAGGCCAAATTCTCATAAATGTTCTAGAATGCTAGAGCTAGAGGCTATTGTGATGATGATGACTGACTAAAGCTGAGCCACGACCCTTGCCACATAAATTAAATATATTTTAGTTCTTTTATTTTTTGATGTGGCAATAAACATTTTGCAGTATTTCTTTTGTAGTAAGTTCCCATGATGAAGATGATGGAATTAATGACGTCTGTGAAGTTAATATTATGGAAGAGCCATCCACCTCTAATATAAATGGTAAGTATTCCATATCCTCTTTTTATCTTTATTCATGAAGTACATTCATATTTAAGGAGAAAACTACACCAACTAATCAGTTTTACGCAGTGGAAGTTGGTGTGAGATGAATTCTGCTAAAATCTTTACACCACTTAGTGAAAGAATTCTAGAAGAAGGAAAATTTCTCGAATTATAGAGATAATGTTAAAGTAATGTTGTATACGTTGAATGCCACATTAATTTCTATAGCTTGTGAATTACCTCTCAGATCAGCGGGTGGTCCATTAGAACAACACTGCCATATTGAATATGGCATTTGCATAATCATACAGTATTTGGTTGGCTAGAGAAAGAAGCAGAATAGTATATGTGGATGTTGTTGTTATTCTTCTACTCCACACCATACACGTTGGGATGCATTCACATTGTAAATTGAATTGCAAAAAAAATCTGTCTTCTTTTCCTGCTATACTATTAAGCCACTGATTGTAGGTGAAAGACCACCAAAAAAAAAACCACGCTATAAAATTGCCTAACAAATAAAACTTAAGGCTTTAATCCATGTAGTTTGCAAACGTTTTTCTCTGCCTATGCTAACAATAAATAAGATATCAAATATTTAACTTAAATTCTTATAGACAAGACTGTGATTGTGTGTGATTGGCTCAAATAACAATGTAACACTACACCTACCTAAATATAACTGAAAAATTAAAATTAAAATTCTTATTTAAAGTTTGAGATACTGGGGCTATGTCAACATTATATATTTTACTAATTTTTTTTTTTTAGATTTATCCGATTCATCTGATATTATGGAATATTTAAATAGTACAAGTTATAGTATACAACCCACCACAAACAGTTATGGTAAGCATTTATATTAATTATACAATGGTACTAACGCTAAACTGAAGCAGTGGTGGATTGCTTTCTTTAATATCTTAAAAAGGTTGGTCCGAACGCTGACATATACCAATAAGAAATACACTTTTCTTACAGACAGTTGTCAGAGATTTACAACTCCACTGTTCCAATACCTCAGAAGAAGACAGAAGACAAATTTCTAAGCATTCCATGGATTCACCGTGCGGGTGCCGGGTCCATCGTGTGTGGGTAAGAGATGAGAAGAATGGTGTCTCGGGCTTGCGACCGACAATTGGCTGGTTTAAGAAAAGGAGGCCTCCTTTTTTTCTATTGCGCGATAATACGCTCACCATCCACCATTCTACTTCTCTCCCTACCCAACCAAATACTGTATGATTCCGTTAATGCCGTCTTGGAAGCTCGTTCCATAAATGTATTGACGGCAGACCTGCTTAGGCCCAATTCTTTCAGTAAGTGATGCAAAGATTTTGCATCACTTACTGAAAGAATTTTACATTAAGCCATAGGTCCCGGTTTCACTCTTATATTCCCAAAAAAAATCATGGAAGCCCCATCCACAACAGACTTTGTGTTCTAGGGGCTGTGATAATGATGATAATTACTAAAACTTTTATGCTGTTAGGACACTTTCTTTAATGCAAAAAAAGATCTCAATATGTACCGATGGGAAGATAAAGGCAAAGATATGTCAACCTCACATATGGAGGTGTGGTTCTCAAGTTGATGAAATGGGTCATACGGGCTTAGTTGTCAAAAGAGCGCTGGCAGATTCTCCAGACACCAAGCCTTAACTAATTTTATAAAGAGAAGTTTATGATCTGCTAAAATCCCGTCCGTCCTTGAACCATCAGGTAGTGATGGTAAAAGGCCGGATGGTATGTCTCTTGTACCATGGAGTGAGGGAAGATGTCTTGTTCGGGATGCCACCTGGATACTTTTGCCGCTTGCCACATTTCCTCTACATTAAAAAAGACCGGTTTGGCTGCTCATACAGCCGAATTTAAAAAGCACATCAAATATAATAGCATTAAACAAAATTATAACTTTGTGGCATTTGGGGTTGAAACAATGGGGGTATATCTCTTGATACCCACAAATTCATAAAAGAGCTGGGTAAACGAATTTTTCAAGAGTGTGGCGATCCCAAATGCCATAATTACCTAAAAACATAATTTTTCTATTATAATTCAACGAGGTAATGCGGCAAGCGTTTTAGGTACCCTCCCTGGTGGTAAGCCCTTAGTTTATTTTGTAGAATAGTTTTAATTTAATGGGAACTTATTAAATCATTTTTTTTATGTTAAGAATTGCAAAAATAATATAATGCTAGGTATAGTAACTAAACATTTTTATTTTTCAGAACATAACACTTCTATAAATAACGTAGAAGAAAATCCACCTACCCTCAATGATGATAAGTCATTGTTAAGACTACAAACACAGATAACAACAGAGAAATTACGAGAAAAAAAAATAAACACCAAATTAAAACAAATCGAACTCCAACACAAAGAGAAAATGCAACAATTAGAATTAGAAAATCTATTAAAAGAGAACGAATTCAGAGAAGAAATGAGAAAAAAAGAAATGCTATTAATCAATATTAAAATACAAAAAGCGAGCGATTCAATAATCAAACTATAAGAATCATTTTAAAATTATATTTATAGCAGAGTGAAATTGTAGTTTTATTTAATTCTACCCTCATTTCAATATTTTTTTTAGATACATAATATCTTGTACACGGTCAGACATCAACACATGGCAAGAAACCAAACGGTTTAAAAGTGAAAGCTAGACCAATCGGTAGAGAATTAGTTATAGTGTATACACTGAAATGTTAAACACGGTTTTCATCGCTAAGACTACCACTTGTCAGTTTCGTAAATAAGTAAAGTATCATCACGACCCTTTCGGGGTGGTCAGAAACCACGTTCGCACGCAGCGGATTCACATTTAGCCAACTTTACTATAGGCCAATCATGACAAGTGGCAAGCTCGTCGTTGCATCCAGCGTACCAAACTCGAGAAATATCACAAATAAACTAAATATTAATTAAATGTATTTAAATATAAATTAAATATTTTTGTGTCCCGATCAGGAATCGAAGTCTTAATCCACGGACTTAACCTCTAGACCACGGAGGCAGTTTCGTAAATAAATGACAATAAATAATATATACGGTCCCTACATTCTAGAAGTTGTCATTAGTTAAAATTAAATAGAAAAAGTACACCACGAGCGTATATCTTTCGGGGTAGTCAGATACCACACTTTTTTTATTTTTTTTTATTAGGGGATTCACCTTTAGCCAACTTTACTATAGGCCAATCATGACAAGTTTTCAAATTCAAATATTTTATTGATAAAAAAAAGCCTAATACAAAATAGCTGAAAAATAGTAGTAGTTACATAAAATAACAAATAAAAAACAAAATACAACACTAGTTTCAAATAAAAATGAAGTAATGTAGGGGGCAGGCTGGTGCTTTAACTAATAATGTGCCCTGGGCTCCAAAACATGGGATCTGTGCTATGGAGACCCAGTGCTTTCCCATCTTTAATAGTGATGTTTATTTTATTAATTTTTTCATCTATTTTAATTTTATATGCATAAAAGCTTGTGCAAGAGGGAGTGGCAAGCTCGACGGTGTCTAAATCCATTGACTTAGCTGGTATAGCTTGTCTTCCAATTCTGATTTTACTTCTCGGCGAAGGTGTGTTTCGATATAAAAGTAGCAATTCAATTTAATTATATGCATAGTTTTATTATCGAGATATACAAAAGAATAGTGTTAAAAGTTGCTACTGCAGCACACAGTTGCCGAGAGGCTGGTTACAGTAAAACAATGTTTAATGAGGATGGGAATGCACTGTATTATTAATTTATGTAAGTACTCGTATTGTTTTATTGTGTCAATATAGGAAAACTGCCTTCTGGAGCTCAGAATTTCTTTTCCAGAAGGCAGTGCTCACTAACTGAAACTATTTGATTATGATCCAATAAACGTTATTTGCGCTATAAGGCGCGGTGGTGGCTCGGTTGTAAGAACGCGTTCCTTAAATCCTACAAAGGTCGGTTCAAACCCACCCGACATGTACCAATGAGAAATGCACTTTTCTTACGTACATTTGTCATAGATTTACAACACCACCGTTCCCGTGCCTCGGAGAGCACGTTAAGCCGTCGGTCCCGGTTCCACTAATACCAACTTGTGAAATCGTTAATAAATAGTCATTATAAATTGACATCATATCCTCGCCAAGCCGTCTGGCCAGCGTGGCGAGTGTAGGCCAAATTCTCCAGATAAATGTTCTGGAAGGCCCATCTCCAGCAGTGGAGGTCTAGGACGCTTGTTCTAGGGGCTGTAATGATGATGTAATGAAACGTTATTTTATTTTTTATAAAATGCACAGTCCCTTCAGTGTCGTTATATAGAGTTCACACTGTATTATGTATTTTTAGATTAGGTATCGAACCGACACAATACCTACTTTAGCCTAACAATTGACTTAATTTTCAAGATAAAAAATATAAAGGAAATAAGTTAAGCAATTCACACAATCCTTAGAATACTGGACATTGACTTAATATGCTAAAACCGGGCAATCATACAATTTCATCTACAGTGTTATTATTATTAGACAGTATAATATGTGGGGTGCAATTTTAACCTTATTGTAATTTGAATAAACACCATAAAATAAATAAAAATAAAAAATAAAAATATCTTTATTCGAAGTCAAAGAGTTCAAGTTTACATTTTATAAGGAAGTAGGTATAAGACAAATATTTAACGCAGATCATAGAGTGACGTAAACTATCCACCAGCATTAGTAAAACCCTGCAACCCGAACGAAGATTACCTGTGTTTCGGGAAGCAGTATTCATTGAGTGCGGAATGAGTATGATTCGATATATGTATTTATACATATAAATAGTATGTATACATAGACTACTTAAATACTTATTAATATATAGTAGATAGATATAATATTATTAAGAAAAATATTTAAATTTAAAATTTACTGTTCTGCTTGTTTAAAAAGAAAGTATTAAGTTGTTTTTTAAAGATGTGAATTGAAGGAGCTTGTCTGATGGTCAGTGGAAGCTTGTTCCAGTGACGAGCAGCCGATACAGTAAAAGAATATGAATATCTGCTGGAAGTGTGGGGCGGGATTTTAAGTTGGTTGTTATAAGAAGAACGAAGAGGGCGGTCGTGCGAATCACAAAGAAATTCAAAGTGTGTTTTAAGATATGATGGAGCTATAGGGTTATAAATAATATTGTATAAAAAGTGAAGAAGATGAGCTGATCTGCGAAAGCGGATATTGAGCCAATTTAACTGCGTACGAAAATGGAAGATATGGTCATACTTACGCAAGTCGAAAATAAATCGGATGCATAAGTGTTATAAAAACGGTTAGCAGACGCAGACGTAAAACAGGCTAAAATCTATCAATTGTGCATACTCGACTTATGTTTCCATTTTTATTTTACATATGTCGTCGATTTCTCGGTTTGCTGTTTATTTGTAGCTAATATTTTAACTACCTACATCACAGCCCCTAAAACGCTAAGTACATTTGTCATAGATTTACAACACCACCCTCCCCGTGCCTCGGAGAGTACGTTAAAGCATCGGTCCCGGTTCAATTAACTTGTGGAATCGTTAATAAATTGTCATAAAAAAATAAATTGACCTCTCCAACCCGTCTGGCCAGTGTAGGCCTAATTCTCCAGAAATTCCTGTTTGATCCCTGGCTACGCTAGTTTTCGGGTGAACGAGACTTTTTTGAGGCTATATTCGACTTGTTTAAGTGCTTTATAAGCGAGACGTGGATACGTCAGAATACGCATGAGAGTAGGGTTAATGCAGTAGAAATAATGTCGTTGCGTCGGATATGCGGCGTCACTTTGGCGGACCGCATACGTAACGTCGAAATACGAAAAAGGGAAAGTATAGGGATAAAAATAAGGAAAGGCATGCTACGATGGTTTGGGCATGTTGAAAGGATGAGCGAAGAAAGATTGACGAACCAGATATATAATGCGAAAGTTGTGGGTGAAAGAGGCCCTGGCAGACCGAGACTCGCATATCACGATCAAATAAATAAAACACTGACTGAAGGTGAATTAAGAAGCCTTCGTAACAAAAGGGCGAAGGGTACGACTTGGCGTTTGTCTATAATTTTCATACAAAATTCGGTAAAAAAGAAGAGTTGCTTTATATGCCTTCAAGTTGACATAGGGTGCGTGAGTAGCCACCCTTTTCCCCAATTAATAAATTTAGTTACTAGACTCTTTGCCATCACCATCTAGAGGTTGAAGTACCTACTTATTGTAGGAATAGAACAAAACAGTAGTTTTGGCTTTGATTTTGTTAAGTAAAAAAAGTAAAGTATCATCACGACCGTTTCCTTTTCGTCGATGTCTCCAGCGTACCAAACACGAGAAATATCATAATAAAATAAATATTCATTAAATTGGATTTTAATCTTTAATCTAGCTAGGTCAATTTACCGAAGACTTGTGGACGAACGCCGAATCTCTTATTTTAAGTCAATGATACCGACGCTTTACCGCGGATCTAAGTGGAGTTTATGAGCTTCTATTATAGGAATAAATGGAACTTCCAAGGAAATAATGTGCTAAGTTAATATTAAGTTTTTGGCAGTTAAGCTCTTTGTTCTTTGATTGTAACTTCTTACTAGCTGAAAGGTATTTACATAATAAAATAATTTTATTTATTCAATGTATACAACAGAAGGAAGTTCTCAGGCGACAGACTGAATGTGATTCTAAACGTAGTAAACAAACTAAAAACTAAATTATTACTAAAAAAAAGTAAAGTATCATCACGACCGTTTCCCTTTCGGGGTGGTCAGAAACCATGCTTATAAGTGGATTCACATTTACCCAACTTTACTATAGGCCAATCATGACAAGTGGCAAGCTCGACGATGTCTCCAGCGTACTAAACTCGATAAATATCACAAATAAATTAAATATATTTAGTAATATTAATAAATTATTTTATTTATTTATTTAAACTTAATTGCACAAAGTACAAAGGCGGACCTAATGCCGCTAGACATTCTATGACGGTCAAACCTTCGGGACAACGAGAGCAGTAAGTACATAAGGTAGGTGCAATACTGAATAAACTTGAGTAGTTTTATTGCAGATAACATATACATACTTATTAATAATTACATAATTACACACATATAACCTACATAAATACAATATTAACAATACAATATAATATATACACAATACTATACCTACTAATGATAAATCACAGTCTGATTAAGACTAAGCTAAAACAAAAGGAGGAACATGGAAAATTACGAATCTCGGTCTTGCATGTAGTGAGCATACCGCCTCCGTGGTCTAGTGGTAACAAACGTTGCCGTAAACTCGGGAGGTCGTGGGTTCGATTCCCACCGGGGGCAAATTGTACATTGTATAATTTGTCTCGGTCTGGGTGTTTATATGTATAATATGTATATATTTACAAAAAAAAAAGTATAATATGTAGTTTATCAACCATCTAGTTTCCGTAACACAAGCCTCGCAGCTTACCACGGAAATTAGATGGCGCTGTGTGATTGTCTGGAAATATTTATTTATTTATTTTATTTATTTTATACACTATTTTTTTTAAATACATCTATTCGGAGCTTGGCGAATTTCAACTGGCAGCTGACTGATTTATGTTGTATTAATAAATAAATAAAGTAAAAAATAAATAAAAAATTGTGTCCCGATCAGGAATCGAACCCGGTATCTCCAAATCTAAATCCACGGACTAGACCACGGAGGCAGTTATTACTAATAATTACTACAAATAAAAAATAGAATTAAAAATGAATAAAAACAAAAATAATGGATAGTTTGCTGGGTTTATCGGATGGATACTTTCCCGCCCCGGCAGACTTGGCAAATTACAGACAGTCCGCCTACCATCTATTTGTTGTTCTCGTTAAAAGTATGTGCTATTTGCAATGATGTCAAAATCCAATTTTTACTTTCAAGGAGAACTAATATTGTAAGCTTGCCATGGTGGTATTTATTCGTATATAAAAATATCACCGCTTGAAACAAGACTTAACCTACACTGACACGCTGATCAGAAGTTGGCTATGGATATCTACGTGAAGTAGGAAACAAACAAGGCAAGGTGGTGTTAGTCTTCTGCAAAAGCTTACTCCTTGGACCACTTCGCTGCTTAGTCTTTCACTAACAGGAGTAGAATCATTCTAAATAATTTAAATAATGACGTGTCACAAATGCCTGTAATAATTATTTGTCTTTCATAATTTACATTCTTGAGATTTCATTTATATGACTAATTATTTATTTATTTACTATATTTATTCTTTATATTATATATAGTGTATTTATTAACCTTTCATGAATATCTTCAATGTTTTATATATATATATATATTTTAATTATTGTATTTAGAATTTAATTTTTAATTTAATTTGAAGTTATATAAATTATAGATTTAGTGCAATTGAGACCCCACAATACCGGCCTTCCTAGTGTGGGTCTCCAATAGAAAACATGTACATAGGATTTTATTGGAAATAAACGATTTATTATTATTATTATTTTATTATTATTAGATTTACTTGAATAAAGATATTTTGACTTTGACTTCGAAGGCCAAATTCATTAAAAAAAACTAATTCAATGCCAATGTTATAGTTATAGTAAAATAACGCTGGATATTTTATAAAAATATTTGATACTCGCAAAATCGTCTGACAATACGACCCTAGCCTGAAGGGCCACCGTGGGAGGTCGCATGCCCGAACCGTGCACAAGGATACCTCAAGGCGCCTACGGACTTAAACCTTATCTCTCTTTCACTGTGCCTTTACAGCTAAATCTGAGTCGTAGCTACGAAGTGAAAGCACTCGTTCGCTATGTAAAGAGACGCTTTTTGAGTGGGACTGTATTATACATTATAGTTTTATCAATATATATTGACTACCCAGTTTTACGGGTGCGGCGTCCGAACCAACAATGCTTTCTTAAAGCTTGCTTGCTTTCTTCAAGAGGCGAGGTGTAAAAAAAGGTCCAGAACAATGATTTGACCTAGAGACAGACATGGGTTGTTAGTAACCGAGCTGTTATGGCAATAAATCTTGCCTCACTTATAATGCGCGTACTTTGTTCCATGCATTATTATTCTAAGGTCCAGCGACTATAGACTGTTTCTTAGATTGCGTTCCAAAATATAAAATATTGTCAGATAAATATACACGAGTCGGGTAAGTAAGACATACAATGATTGGCACTATGAGTTAGGTATATTCATTGGCTAATGTTTAAAATCTAATGGGGTGTATCAGGCAAAGCTTTTTCTAGATGTCGCTAGCGGCACTGGTACCTTGTTTACACCTATGACGGATCCTTTTTTAAATTTATTTGAAGTTTTTAATTTTTATAACAGAAAAATGTATTTTAAGTTAACGTTACCTAACTTAAATGACGAATTAAGTACGCAAAAACCGTCCTTAAAATAAAAAAAGGTTAAATTAATAGAACGGCAATTTTGAGATCACCATATCTTTGGTTTCGCTTGGAAATCTCGATTTGTACACTTAAAAGTTGCTCACTTCTGCATAATATCCAGAAAAGAATAAATTTCCCAATAAAAAATACATTTCAATGCAACTGGCAGTTAAATATTAGGTACCGTCTATCATGCGCCATCTGTCGTGATAAAAAGTTAGTGATACACCCCATTGACAGCCGTAAAGATAAAAAAAACAATATTTTTTGTTGTTACTAGTAAAAAAACAATGTCACATTGCCAATCATTGGGGAGGGGTGGCTGTCAACAATACTAGGGTTTACCCTATATCCTTAAGAAAATTAAACAGACATAGCTATCAAAAGTGCTAGAACAAAGAAGCAATACTGACAGGATGAATATTTTCGTATATTGGAACGTAATTTTAATGGAGCCATCGCTATCTACCTAGAGGTCCTTCGCGCCATTTTGCGCGGACATGTCAAGTGCAAGTTATTGTTTTGTAAATTAATTTACTGTGAATATTGTTGGTCAAAAGTGGTGTTGTTTTGTTTAATAATGTGCTACAATGTGAATAATTATAGATAACGATAAATTGGAGTTTAAATATGGGGCACAAGTTGCAGTTTATTTTTTGCGGATTTCCCGCGCTGTGGTCTACCATATTTTCCCCGACGTGTTTGGGCTATAATGCCGCGAGTGACACCAAGAAAATCATCAAATTCTGCAGCATCTGGAATTTGATGATAACCTCATTGACTCATAGAAAAGAAAGATATTACGTCAGACTTGGCTGTATGGGCTAGACCCTTTGCCTTCCCTATCATCTCATTCATCATCCATCGGGAGAAGAGAACAAAAAAAAAAAAAAAAAAGTAGAAGTACCTACCTACTTTTATAGGTATAGAATAAAACAGTAGGTAGGTATTAGTAATGGCTTTGATTGTATGCAGTTTAAAGAGAGTTCGAGTTGAATTAATAATAACAGCTCTGACACAGTTCTCCGCAATCGATAAAGCCGACTTATTTCTGTATTTACTACCTACATCATGATTCTAATAAAATGCCACTGTCTCTTTGTAAAATAGGTACTCACTCAGACTTAGGTATGCTTTTTATAGCATAAATAAGTTCATGTGTGGAATACTGTTCTCACCTCTCTGGGAGGAGTACCTTACAGATGCTCTCAAAGTCCTGCAGAGGCGGGCGATTTAGATAGAGGACACAGAGTCTAAATCTTTGCATCTTTGTCGAGATGTGGTCTTTTGGAACGTGTTCTACCAGCTATACTACGGTATATGTTCTGAAAAGCTTCACAACCTTATTTTTTTATTTTTATTTAAAAACTTTATTGCACGTAAGTACAAAGGGCTAACATAATGTCGTTAGACATTCTCTGCCTGTTAACCTTAAGGACAATAAGAGAGTTTTAAGTGACAGGAGTAGGTGCACAAAATATAAAAAAATAAAAATGATTGTATAATGTACATGAAATAATATAGACCTACGTAATATACCTATATAAGTATAATAAACATACATATACCTATATACAAATACTATATAATTGTCTCGGTCTGGGTGTTTATATGTATAATATGTATATATTTACAAAAAAAAAAAGTATTATATGTAGTTTATCAACCATCTAGTTTCCGTAACACAAGCCTCGTAGCTTATCACGGAAATTAGATGGCGCTGTGTGACCTGTCTGGAAATATTTATTTATTTATTATTTATTTATTAATAAATACATACTAATAAAACTACACAATGTAATAAATGCGATACAATAAATATAAACAATTACACAATATTGACAAAAAGTAACTTTTATTTATTTCAAAACTTTAATGCACAAAGTACAAAAGGACTTAATCTAAAATACTTATAAACTTGTCTCTTAAAGGTTAGTCTAGTTGTGGCATGTCGGATGGAGACCGGAAGATCGTTCCAGAGAGATGACGCTACGACCTTATCCCTTATATAGAAAATATGCGAGTATATGTTTTCCAATAAAACAAGGTTACAAGTAACAATATTTACGGTAAATAAGACTATCTCTGAAGAATATGCCTTTGTATCTTGGCATTAAATATACAACGACGAAAACTAGGAAACAGTCTTTGATGTAAACTTGATGTCCAAGCTTCGTTTACGTTGCACTTTACGGAATTTACATTTAAGAAACAGCTTCCAAGACGGCACACAGAATAATATGGCATTCCGTGGAGGAGCGAAAATTGAGTTAAACAGTGTTTTATTTATTGATTAACTAGCAAAGTAAGTACATTATAATTTTTACCAGTATAATATTTAATTATTTATTATAAACTTTATTGAACAAAGTAGAAAAGCCGACACTAGACATTCTATACTCTTCAAACCTTTGGGACAACTAAAGCAGTTACCACAAGATAAGGCAGGTGCGATCAAATCTAATAGAGAATATTAGACTTCGATATATACTTATCAATAATTATTTTTAACATACAAATAAAACTACATACATAAGTTTTATGAATATAGAGATAATATTTGTTTAAAAACTTAATTGCACTATGAACAAAGGCGCACTTAATGCCGCTAGGCATTCTTTGACAGCCAAACCTTTAGGACATTAAGACAGTTTTAATGGTAAGTGGTAAGTAAGGTGCAATAATAAATATAAAATGGCAATTTATAAAACAAATATATAAACATAATTGTTCGCGGTAATTCGACCAATTTTGGATGGTTAGGCGTTATTGTGATTCATCGGTGCATAAAGAGACATCCTAATTTGTTACCCCTATTGTCCTGTCTCTTTCTCGCTGCTTCCTTTCTACATTACCCATCCCGCTCACGCTGCACTTGCGCCACGAGAGTCGTCGTCGTGCAGTCGTTGTCCTCAAGTCGTCATAGAAGACGACGAAGAAATCGCCGCGATCGTTGCTATCATACTCGCTTTCGCCCCGCAAAATTAGTGATATTTCCAAATGCTGGTGCCGAGGACATCAGGTGAGTTCCTTTACCAGTTTGTTTGTTGATTGCACCAATTGTCACACCATCGTATGTGAATTCTAAGTTGGCGATTATCGATACAGTCCGCCAAACCCTTGCCAACAATAATACTTACTATTACATGTACAAATACGTAAATAGTTTATATATTAATAATAATAATAAAATTTTATTTACATAAATAAATAAATAAAGAGTGACAATACTATAATAGCAAAAAACAGTTTAAGTTAAAGATAGTGTTTGTACACCCCATTCTGGAATATTGAACGACTAGAAGCTTCTCTAATATCCTAAAGGTAATTCATTCCATAAATTTGCGGCGACGACAGTACAAACAATTTAGGGACGAATCAGAGAAATAAAAACAGCAGAGAGTGTATTAAGTTTATGATGAATTTAAAGGTTGCATAGACCAGTTTTTACCCGATTGCGCGACGCATCGAAAGGTTATGTGTTAAGTCAAAGTCAAAATATCTTTATTCACGTAAACCTATTACAGGCATTTATGAAACGTCATTAATTTAATTATTTTGAATGATTCTTCTCCTGCTAGTAGAAGACTAAGCAGCAGAGTGGTCTAATAAGTAAGCTGTTAGCAGAAGACGAGCAGCTTAGCAGATTCCAGTGACCTGTTAATGTTTAATCTGACTGAGAAAGGAATCTGCAAGGAAAACTCAGCTATATCAGATTTACAAAATAAAACATATACAGAACTGCACCACAACGATCAATTAATAACCTTGTATGTGTTTATCAGCATAATAATATGTACTATTAGTACATATGTATGTATGTATATGTTTGTTCTCTTCTGGCACACTGGAGACAAATGCGTGGAGCGATTTTAATGATTCTCACGGCCATCGATTCGTCTTATTCATGCGAGTGTCACTGAAGATATGACAATATTCAAAACGTTGAAAGGCTGTGATGATGATGGCGATTGTTAAAAAGTAGATTTCATTCGGATAACAGATCGGTGAAGGTCGCTCTGCTGCTGTAAGCAGCCTTAAGATCTTAATATTAAATTAGTAAAGTAAAGTAATGTATCATCACGACCGTTTCCCTTTCGGGGTGGTCAGAAACCACGCTTATAAATAAGCGGATTCACATTTAGCCAACTTTACTATAGGCCAATCATGACAAGTGGCAAGCTCGTCGATGTCTCCAGCGTACCAAACCCGAGAAATATGAATTAAATGTATTTATTTACATTAATAAATATTTTTGTGTCCCAACCAGGAATCGAACCCGGTTTAATCTTTTAAATGCTGTACTGTGTGAGCTAGAGGGATGCAAAATTGTTAAATCCTCTTAAACACACTTTTTTATTTTGTATTTGACCAATTTTGAAGCATAACACAGCATATTTTAAACATGTAAAAACGAACTAAAATTAAAAAACATAGTTGTAAAATTAAAACCAAATGTGGGTAGTTATAAAAAACAATGTTCAATAGAAAAAACACAAATATTACTACTATTGAGATTTGCATAAAGTTTTGTATGGAAAGTGAGCCTTAAGGGCAGTGACCAATCGACTATTCGGAGTTGCTAGCATTTAACCTATTAGCTATAAATTATCCGCCATTTTGGAATTACTACGGCTTATAGCTGTACGGAACGCATCTAGAGAAGAACGCAGAGTTAAGCAATTAATATTAAATTATTTTAGTATTTATTAATTTTGTGCTACCAAAAAATAATTTAGCTTTTGTCTTAGTTATAAATGCCAAACGTCCGTCAACATATTTGGTGGAAAAAAACTACACTTTGAATCACTGTAAACAGGATACAAACAAAATCTTTAAATCTCCAAAACTGCTAGCATAGAATTCTTTAACATAGCAAAAGTCATTGTGGTCGCAACCGTTATATTGTCAAAAGTGAATTACTTTCAACAGGAACTGTCGGGTATGCAACTGGTTTAATCGTGTGACTAAAAATATAACTCCTTTCTTTGGCGACGTTTTTTTTACGTTTGTTATCTTTTAATAATTGTATTTTTTATATTCGATTCATTACTTACAAACAAAGATTAATTATTAAGTAACTCAATTCTTGTGAAAACTTTTTGAAATGAAATGTAATGAACGTTTATTTGCTTGTAAAATACAATACATCAATTGTGTGCAAATTTGTTTACAACGACTACAAAATTATAAATTTAATTGATGAAGAAATAAAACAAACAATAATAGAAAATAATTGTGACATACAAAATAAAACATTATCTATAATAATACAAACCGACACTAAAATAAAAATTTACCTACTTATAAATAAAATACCAAATAACATTGTATAAAGGGTACCTGTATAAAATCAGTCATACATCCTGTCGTAGTACTCTTTTAAATTATAAACTATATCAGAAGAAAACTTACCAGAAGGAAAGATTTTAGTGAACGTGAAAAAGTCTAGACATTATCACTGCTTTTAATATCAGTACCTAAGCAGTTAACACCTTTATTGCATTATAATTTAATAATAGCCATATAATTTTATTTTATCATTGTTTTAGTAGTTTTGTCCAAGTGCATCATCCCAGCCCCTAGAACACAGAGTTCTGGATCTCTAATGTTGGAGATGGAGAGCTACTGGAGAACATATATCTGGAGAATTTGGTCTACACTCGTTACGCTCTGGCAATACGGGTTGGTGAGGGTCTGATGTCAATTTTTAATAGAAATTTATTAACGATTACACAAGTTGGTATAAGTGGAACTGCAACCGACGACTTATTATGCTCTTCGAAGCACGGGAACTGTGGTATCGTAAATCATTGTCAAAAATACGTAAGAAACGCGGTACGAACTACATGTATTTCTCTTTGGTAAATGTTCGAAACCGACCTTAGGATTTAAAGGAATCTTATCATCGAGCCACCACCGCTTAAATAAATAAAAAATAGCACCATTTACGATTTTTCATGATAATTTGTTTGTATGTCGTAAAATAATTCAGGTACAAAGTCATTTTGTGAGCAACGTTCTCTATCACCCAAAAAGCGAAGTGCGCTTAGCGTCTTTGTCTGCAAGGATGTTATTTCTCGCAATCTCTGTGGACGTCCCTTTTTATTTGACCTTATAATTCGGTGCCTTTACCTGTTACCTTTTAGTTTTTTTCGGTTATTTTAATAAGTTGTCCCGTTATCATTTTTTTCAAGTGTAAAAAAAAACGGAAAATAAATACATTGTCTCATTTTTCACGTCTTATTAAACATTATGAAAGACTCGTCTGTCGTTATGGGGCTAAAAAATAATGGTGCCAACTCAAAGGTTGTTAATTAAATTTTGGATTCTGCGCTCAGAGTTTTTAGGTTTTGTACAGAACTAGGTAATGAAAACAATGCTACATTCAACATCGTTAGTGATTTTTTGTTATGTGATTAATTATTACTTTACAGAAAATAATATTATTTTTTTTAGGTTTTTTTATCAACTATTTTTATTAACGAAATGAGGTTGTTGCGACGGATAATTGGCGTCACTTTGGCGGACCGCAATACGTAACGTCGAAATACGACAAATGGTAGGTATAAAAGAAAGCATAGGGACAAAAATAAGGAAAGGCATGCTACGATGGTTCGGGCATGTTGAAAGAATGAGCGAAGAAAGATAGACGAACCAGATATATAATGCGAAAGTTGTGGGTGAAAGAGGCCCTGGCAGACCGAGACTCACATATCACGATCAAATAAATAAAATACTAGCTGAAGGGGAGTTCTTCGCGCCATTTTGCGTGGACATGTCAAGTGCAAGTTTTTGTTTTGTAAATTAATTTACTGTGGATATTATTGGTCAAAAGTGGTGTTGTTTCGTTTAATAATGTGCTACAATGTGAATAATTATGGAAAACGATAAATTGGACTTTAAATATGGGGGCACAAGTTGCAGTTTATTTTTTGCGGTTTTCCCGCGCTGTCAACTCCCATATTTTACCCGGCGTGTTTGAGCTATGGTGCTGCAAGTAACTTCAAGAAAAGCATCAAATTCTGCAGCATCTGGAATTTGATGATGACCCCATTAACTCATAAAAAAGAAAGATATATTACGTCAGACTTGGCTGTATGGGCTAGACCCTTTGCCTTCCCTATCACCTCATTCATCATCCATCGGGAGAAGAGAACCAAAAAAAAAATACTAGCTGAAGGTAAATTAAAAGGCCTTCGTAACAAAAGGGCATGTATGAAGAGGTTGATGAATGTCGATAAAGCGAAAGAGGTATGTCGTCAAATAGCGCTCGATTGTCTCTGCCTACCCCGCAAGGGTATTGGCGTGAAGATATGTATGTATGTATGTTTTATCAACATCAGCCTGAGTCTCTCCACTGCTGGAAATAGGCCTCCCCCATGGCTCACCACTTAACATGGTCTTTTGCAACTCTTATCCAACCCCCACCAGCGACCTTGCGTCGTCCCAGACGTAGTCTCCACTATAGAACCCGTTCGCCCCATTGGTCGTTGGTTCTGCGGCAGATGTGTCCGGCCTTTGCCACTACAGCTTGCAAATTTTAAATGCTATGTCAGTAACTTTGGTTCTCTGACGAATATCAACGTTTCGTATTTTATCTATCAGAGTAATACCAAGCATAACTCTCTTCATAGCTCGTTGAGCGACCTTGAATTTGTGAACCAGATCCACTGTCAGCGTCCACGTCTCTGCTCCGTACGACATTACGGGGAGGATGTACTGTTTAAGTAAGAAGACTTTTGTCTTTGAACATTGTGGTATGGACGATGCATGAGAGGATGTGTCGAAGTTTTCCGAATGCCGTCCATCCTAGCTGAATGCGTCTGTCGGCTTCTTTGCTGAAGTTTGCAGCGCCTAGCTAGACGTACATAACGCGGCGAACGAGTGCCTTTACTCCGTAGCCACGACTCAGACTTAGCTGTTAAGGCACGCAGGGCCCACAGTGAGAGAGAGAGACGGTTTATAGGGTTTTAGTCCGTAGGCGCCCTGGGGACTCGTTAGGAGGCCTCACGGTGAGTCGGGCATACGACAACCACCCGCGTTGGCCCTTCAGGCAGGGGGCTTATCTATGATTATTTATCGATTCACCGTCTTTAAAAAAAAAAACAAAAATTCCTGCACAACTTCGAGAGCAGCATTGCCCACACATATTGGTCTTGGTTTGACATAATACCGTTTCACTGTGGGGTACCTATAATATATATAACCAGCAGCGCTAGCATTACAAGGTAGTAAAACTATTAGTGTGAAAAAAAAACTCATTTGATATATACCGCGTAATTTTGTATGGTTGTTGAATTGGGTTCAATGGCTTTATAACAACTTTATAAAATAAATATCGTAAACAAGCATACTTTACTACCGGAGAAAATGTTTCCTTGTAATCAATGCCATATTTCTGTGCACAACCCTTTATTACCAAACGTGCTTTATACCTTAATTAATTTGTTTCGTTTTCTTTTATTTTATAAACCCATTTAGTCTTTAATAATCTTTTACCAGTGAAATTTTATTTACAACTTCATAAAAAAAAATGAAGATAATGATAGGCTTCATTTCCTATTAAAGATTCTTGTTCTTCGCTCATCGCATAATTTTATTTTTCAGCATCAGGACCATTTAGAGCTTCTTCAGGACTTAGTGGTTCATTATATTCTATTGGTGTTTCTGAATAATATTCATTCACTATATAATCATCATAAACTTTTGGTTAAGGTTTTCTTTCAGAACGTCTTAACTCATGTATTGGTATATTATGTACTACTTCATTATTTTCCTCTTCATGTTCATCAGGTCTTACGTTAGACTAATACTCGTATGTTATTCTATTGGCATTACGTTCGCCTTTTGTAAAAAATTACAATAAACTTTTTAAATATTTTTTTATTAAAATTTAATAACTTTAAGTGCAATTATTTCTGCAAACGTATTAGCCTCGCTATACAGAGGGGAAATGTTGCCAAACTTCTTGGGACTATTCTAGAAAGCATTATGTACTTATAATTATTTTTTTATTAGGTTTAGTTTATATTTATTTTATTTTTTACTTTTAAGTAGTTTTAAATTTATGAATAAATATTTAGTTAATAAAATTCACTATTATCGACAGTTTAAAGTTTCCGCTTAAAGAACCAGAGTACGGGCATAATCCGAAAAATTAAAAAAAATAAAAATACAAAAATATTAAATACTCGTGTATGTAAAAAAATGTTTGAACAATCTCCCATTTCACATTGTACTTATTTATCGTGAACAAATTACTGTAGATAACGTGGTACAGTCAACCAGACTTTATCCATTTTTATTCCATCATCACAGCCTAAACTCAACATGGGCCTCCAAAACATATTTCTCAAGAATTTGTTCCACCACGCCACAGGTTGGCCAGGGTGTACATTTTATTTTATATTGGATAAATAGAGGATTTAAATACAGTGTAAACTCTATAAAAGGGACTGTGCATTTTATGTTGTTATAGAGAGTTGTCGTTAAATGGACTAACCTAAACTTCTCCGAAATCCTGTTGTTTTTTTCTTTTCTTTTCTTTTACTTAATATAAAGTGATGTAATATGGTTTGAGGTGTTTGATGGTTTGAAATTGTTATATAGTTTTGATTATAATGTGATTATGTGCTACGCCCCAACGGGATGTCATATAAGTAGTTGTATTTATTTTTAGACATGCAATAAAATGTTTGAATTTGAATTAAACCTAAATAGCTAAACCAACCAAAGCCAATTGATTTAGGGAGTTTGTCGTTAAATCGAGTGACGTTACATGGAGTTAACACTCATTTATTTGTTGCACAAAAAACTATATATATATATATAGCTTAAATTTAACTGGGGAATTAGTGTAGATATCCAAATCTTTAGTAGCCTTTACCAGCTCAACATATGTTTTTTTTTTTTTTTTTTTTTTTTTTAATACTAGCACGACATGTGACCCTGCGCCCACCTGATGGTAAGTGGCGCGCAGGGTTTATGAATGTTAGCAACTGGAATCAGACCCTTATGTCCGACATCAGTCCCTAACACTATGCTGGCTTGACTAGATGCCTTTTCACACTTCGCTTGAAGGACTCCAGGTTATAGGAAAGTGGAAACACAGAGGCTGGAAGAGCATTACACATCTTTATTGTGCAACAGATGTATGAGTCACCAAATTTATAGGTACGCGAGGATAGTGACTACGGTATGTGGGTGCATATTCTGACCTGTGCGTGTGGTTCGGTTGCGGAATGTATAAGTAATTAAAATAATGTATAAGTAGTTAGAGATAAGATAGAGCGGAGAATGGTGGTTATTATCAGGTCCAAGAATGGGATCAACTGACGCCAGTCACTGACGGAAGACATCAGTCCCTACAATTATGCCGGCCTGATGCTTTTTTATACTTCGCTAGAATGACTCACTTGATTGACTGCGTGCGACAGATTTAAGGCTCTCCAAATTTATATGTACGCGTGGCGATAGTGGCTATATACTAGTTGCGGAATAGAAAAGAAGGAAGGTTGTGTGGACTTCAATACATCGTAGCATAGCTTGTAGAACACGCTCGGCGAGTTTTACACTTCCGTTGCATGCAATGGGGTGTATCAGGCAAAGCTTTTTGTAGATGTCGCTAGCGGCACTGGTACCTTGTTTACACCTGTGACGGATCATTTTTTAAATGTTTTTGTAGTTTTTTATTTTTATAACAGAAAAATGAATTTTAACTTAACGTTACCTACTTTAAAAAAATAATTAAGAAAGCCAAAACCGTCTTTAAAAACAAAAAAAGGTTTAATTAATAGATCGGCAATTTTGAGATCACCATATCTTTGATTTCGCTTGGAAATCTCGATTTGTACACTTAAAAGCTACTCACTTCTACAATATATTCAGAAAATAATAAATTTCGTAATAAATTTCGTATTAAAATACAAGTTTTCTATGCAACTGACAGTTCTATTAGGTACCATCTATCATGCGCCATCTACCGTGATAAAAAGTTAGTGATACACCCCATTCGGTCTATTGTTAGTAAAATAACAAGATAAATTTGTAAGTTCACGTCGACATGACTACTATAATCAACTTTATTAACAGATATTCAGATTCTTTTACCGTTTTCGCTGCTCGAAAGTGGAACAAGCTTCCACTAGTCATTAGACGGGCGCTTTCAATAAATGTGTTTAAAAATCTACTTGTTGCTCACTTTTTAAATAAACATGCATTATAATATTTATTTATTTCCTTAATTTTTATCGTGATTATTGTACCTATGTAATATGCTACGAGTACCTATCTATTAGTGTGTATATATATTCATATATAATATATATTTATGTATATTGTATATATTATTTTAATTATATATCATGTAAGTATTTATGTAATAGTATTTAATTATTCTTAAGTAATTATATTTATCTTAATGCACCCGCAATTCTCTACCACACTCCCAAAGGTCAGCTGTTATAAAATGCCCAAAGGCATCAAGTTCGCCCTTGTACACTACTTTTTAAGTTATTTTGTGCAATAAAGAGTTTATAAATAAATTAATTGTTACATGTCGGGATATTCATTGTCTGATTCTTTAGAGCAATTATATTTTTTACGCTTGGCAGTTTTTACGTCTACGGACAGTATAAATTAATGAAGCCGACTGTACCAAGTAATCGATACAATTTAACGGGAAAACGGAAGATTTATTATTATTAGAATTGGCTTAACGTTAATCGTTTTCGCTAATGGCAACACATTTTTACGTAACATTTACCTTCCCGTTAGTCCTCTTTCGAGAAAAAAAGTGCCCAAAAAGTAACATTATACTGCGTGAAATATATTAAAAGTGCAAATAATTTTATATTATAATCTATTCTGCAGTTTTACACGTAAATTTTTACAATATTGATATAAAACGATATAGATAGATAGATAGATAAATTCTTTATTGCACAGAAAATAAAACATTTTACAGTACATAGGCGAGCTTAATGTCTAAAAACATTATCTAACAGCTAACCTTTGGGAGTTGTGAGCAGGGATTGTGGGTGCATGACCACTAATGTTTAACAAAGAGTTTTATTGAGAAAACAACTTATAACTAAAAGAAATATATATATATATATATATATATATATGTTTATATATATAATAAAGCTATATATTTATATATTATTTATTTATTATATAGTATATAGTAGGTGTAATTATGTGTTATTCATGTATATATCGGTAGATAAGTACCATAGCTTTATTATTTATATATATATTTCTTTTAGTTATAAGTTGTTTTCTCAATATGTATATATAAATGTACAAATAATACATACAATAATATACGGACTCTGTAAAGTTACGTAGATTCGTCTTGATTACGTAGATACTGTATAAGAATCTGAACATCTGCTGGACGAATGTGGCGGAATTTTAAGTTGGTTATTGGGGGATGATCGAAGAGAACAACTGTGTGTGTCACACAAAAATTGGAAACGATCTTTCAGGTAAGGGGCGCCATTGGGTTAAAAAGGATATTGTAAAGAAAGGTAAGTGAATGTCATTTTATAGTACATATTGGTGAATCTGGAGCAGTACATGATAACCATCATTTGGAAAGAGAAACAATAAAATAATAAAATAACAAAATTATAAATACAGAATAACGCTTAACATTATAGCTGCTGTAGATAGGCATTGTCATACTATAAGCTAAAACAGACACAGTTATAAAAATAAAAATATAAATGTAAATGTCAGTTAAGATAATAGCTGCTGTAAAAAGGCATTGTCATACTATATATACATAATAATAACACTTACGGCCGGTTGTTGAAAGCATGAAGAAATAATCTATGATCAACATTTTGATATATTCCACGTGATTGGTAGTTTGTAACTTTGGGTATTTAAGGCAATGACGTGCTTCATTGGCAAACGTTAAACATGTCAAGAGATAATCATCCTTTCTGCAACCGGCTGTATAACTTTAGGTGTTTATTACGATAGATATCGTGATTTCAGACGCGTCCTTATTCACCATACAGTAGTGTTTTTTCTTCGGATTATATATTTTATCTTTAAAAAAAGTTATCTTTTTATTTCAAAAAGGGGGTTCTACCAACGACACCTGAAGCCTAAAATAATATTTGCTGTTTTGACAATTAGACGCGGTATAGTTCTAAAATTAAATTAAATTTATTTACGGATCACCAACAGGTTGATTAAAGAAGACAAATTTCTAAGAATTCCATGGAACCATGGCAATCCATCGTGTGTGGGAAAGACAGGAGAAGAATGGTGTCTCGGGCTTGCGACCGACAATAGGCTGGATAGTAGGAGGCTTCTTTTTTTTATTGCGGAACAAGACGCTCTACACATTCTGCTCCTCTCCCTAACCAACCAAATACTGTATAATTTCGTAAATGTCATCTTGGAAGCTCGTTCCATAAATGTATTGACGGCAGTGACGTAAAGATTTTGTTGGAACTCCTATCGCACCAACTTCCACTACGTAAAGCTAAGTCTTGAACCCGTCCCTGATAATTTCTTTTTTCATATTTATTCACAAATGCCGTATTATTTCATGCAGTTTTGATTTATCAGTAAAATAAAGTATCATCACGACTGTATCCCTTCCGAAGTAGATTTACATTTAGGCAACTTTACTAGAGGACCATCATGACAAGTAGCAAGCTCGTCGTTGTCTCTATCGTACCAAACTCACATGTGTATAGTATTAAAAAATATAATATCTTCCATCTACTACAGTCAATATTCATAACAGCATTAGAACACAGAGTCCTGGACCTCCATTGTTGGAGATGGGCCTCCATTTAATATATATAGGAGAATAATAATAATAATATATATAATATAATAATAATAAAGTTAGTCCCACACTTGCCACGTTGGCCAGGCGGGTTGGCGAGGATCTGATGTTAATTCTTAATGACAATGGATTAACAATCCCATCGGTGGAATTCCATTAGTGGAAACGTCACCGTGGATTTAACGTGTTCTCCGAGACACAGGAACTTTCTGTCGTGTTCTAAAACTAAGACAAATAAAAGTGTTTATTTTTGAAATATTATTATTTATTTATTTATTTAAAACCTCATTGCACTATGTACAAGGGGCGGGCTTAATGCCGCTAGACATTCTCTGACAGTCAACCTTTGGGACAATAATAAGTATATTTATAACTTAGATCGAGGAGTAGGTGCGAAGACTTATTTAAGACTGACCATTATTAAATAATAACTATATTTATTAATAATATATCTATATAGAATTACACCGCTCAAAACAAGACTTACCAATTCATGCCATTGGTACATGCCGTGACTTTTTAGGTCTTTTAAGGAAAGCGTCACTATAACTGAACCACCACCGCAATCAATATCAGCGATTAGTCACATAAATTTTAAAACCCATCCAATAGGTAGATATGTATAGCCCAAACTCTTTTTACTTTTTGTCCTCAATTTAACTGTAAAATCCCGCAGGAACGTCACTAAAATGTAATTGCAATTCGATCCAATAGGACCAGCTATTCCTGCACCTTTGAATAAGTGAAAACGGTGAAAAGAGCAAAACCTTAAGCTGTGCATTGGAAATTACGTAAAAAATAAAACAATATTAAAGTTATCACGAACGGGTTCAAAACTCAGCTTTAGGCAGTGGAAGTTGGTGAGAGAGGAATACCAGCAAAATCATTGCACCAACTGCTGAAAGAAATGGGCCTAAGCAGGTCTGCTGTCAACACATTTATGGAACAGGCTTCCAAGACGACATTACCGGAATCATACAGTATGGTTGGGTATCAAATTATGTGTGTTTATATAAGTATTGCTTACTTTAATGGTATTTCTTTAATTAAAAAAAAAATAATCATAAGTCTATCCTCGATCTAACAAATAAATCTCAGTTTTCCCAACGATCAACGGTCAGAGAATTATGGCATTATGTTAACCGATTCTAAATTACAATAAAGTTTTTAAATAAATATAAATAATAAACCTTAATGATTTGGCGAGATAAAAGAGGAAAAAATAAATAATTATTGACTATAGATTATTTTAATCATCGTTGTCGTATTTCCCAATTGACAGCTTAAGCGCCCGTGCCGCGGCGATAACGTACAATGGAGCTTGAACTTTTCTCGTCACAAAACACGGCTTTAATATTCAAAAGAACAATCCGATTACTTTCCCAGTGTATGAAAATAAAAGAGTTTGCAGTTAGCGCTGTTCAGATATTTTTTGTTAAGAATTTATCAAGCCTAACCGAGTCTGGAGAGGTGGTGGCATAGTTGTAGGTAGGTAGGCTTAACATCCAAAATTAAGAAAAAAATCAAAAACCGACATAATTTATCTATCTATTAAAAATTAACACCAGACCCTTGCCAACGCCATAGCGTCTGGAAGTCCTATTTCCTACAGTGGAGGTCTAGGACTATGGGTTCTAGGGGCGATTAATGAATAAGCCAATGACGTGTCTCATAGGCATACGTTAACAATTACAAATGTAATCAGGGTTTCGTAAATAAATAACTAATGGCGTAAAACTTGCGGTGGTGGCTCGGTTGTAAGAACGCGTTCCTTATATAGCTTATATATATACGCGTTACAAGATACTTCCGGTGCATGATAAAGTGAACCCTGGAGCAATTTGAAGGTAGTGCCTACAAAAATGTATATACTGGATGTGGTTATAATACTAGATTCTCACAAAAGACAAGATACAATGAATACCGGTATAACCACTATTATGGTAAAAGAACTAGAAAGTTCTTAACTCAAAACGTTACCTAATTTTATACATACAAATAGGTGGTAGGCGAACTGATGGTGGTAATTTTCCCAATCTGCCGGGGCTGGGAAGTATCCACCGTTCGTGCCGATAAACCCAGTAAAGTGTGTGCGTTTCGGGATCAGGCTTGAATTGCCGTCATGCCCAGTCAAGCCGGCATAATGTTAGGGACTGATGTCAGTTATGAGCGTCTGATTCCAGTTGCTATCATTCATGGACCTCGCGCGCCACTTATCAGGTGGGAGCAAGGTCACATGTCGTGCTAATATAAACAAACTATTGGGCCTTCCAAAAATGTCTGGAGAATTAGGCCTACACTCGTCACGCTGCCCAGGTTAGCGGGGTCTGATGTCAATTTTCAATGACAATTTATTAACGTTTCCACAAGAACCGTGGTGTTGTAAATCTATGACAAATATTTGAAGAAAAATAAATTTAAAAAATTAAATAAAATAAAAATGTACGTAAGAAAAGTGTATTTCTCATTGGTACGTCCGGGGGTATTTGAACCGACCTTTGTAGGATTTTAAGGACAGACAGTGGGGTCGTCCAGGCCCGGATGTCTAATGGGCCTGAGTTGGGGATGGAGACATTCCCCCGTTCTCCCCGGCAGGATCTCAGCGAGTAATGACCTGCTGGTAATTCATGCACCTTTAGTGCTGGGCACCGTTACTGGTATAACCCGTATGGCTCACGATCCCAGGGGGTCTGGATTCGGCTACTTCAGCTCTCCTGCAGGAGTAGTGTTGCCCAATCTTGGTCTTGGTCTTGCATTTTTGCACAGACTAGCTTAGTCTTGGTCTTGCTTTGGGCAATACTATCCAGGAGCAATTTTCTAGGAAGTCATCTTCCGTTGGGGGGCCGAGCGCAAGACGGAGCGAAATTCTGGAGATGCTTGAAGTTTCCGTAGTCGGCCCGATAGAACAGTCTAGTCAGGCCGACGACAAACTCTTCACTACTACTAAGTCATCTCAGACCCCCCCCCTTCCGGGGGAAGACGGGAATTTGTAACGAGGTGTTGGCCTCCTAACAAAAATAGCATTCGCTGCACGTAACTACGGACAGGGCGTGGGAACCTTTATTATAGGTTAAATTTAATACGAGCGGGCGCGGCGGAGGCCGCGGAATGTCACCGTGATCAGGCTATCAAATCGCGCGCCATGCACCGTGGAACCTCGGGAGGTCTAGCGTGCAGAGGGGCCAGATCTCTCACGAGTGGGAAATTTGACCTCTCTGCCCGTGCGAACATTCCCTTGGCTAGACGGCGCACGAACTTGTGGCAAGACCTAACCTTTTGTAGTTCTTTACCTTTTTATTATAAATATTTTTATACTTCAATTTTGTTTATACTTTGACATGATTGATTTTGTCAAAAAAATAAAATAACATTATATTTACAAAAATGAATTTATTATTTCTCAAGAGATATCTTAAACTTAACTAGAAAGTGTCAAGGCACATTGGTGACCCCTACATTCCACAAGGATGACCCAGAACACGCCAACATCTGAGGACTATAATGAGATGGACAATCTTAATAAAATAAGTACCAAAATACCACCGTTCTGGAAGAACAACGCTGCCCTGTGGTTTACTCAACTCGAATCACAATTTAAACTGGCAAAAATTTCAAAAGATGATATCGGCGCAACACCTGCTGAACTTTTATATGGCGAAAACCCACGACTTCCTGGAGAAATGTTGTTAGATAGAAGTAGTGACACTCATGATTCACCTGCCGATTTTGTACAGAAATTAAAAACAATGATGTGGTCATTAAGACCAGTTCAGACCAAACATCATGGACCTCACGCCTATTTCGTTCATAAAGACCTAAATTCTAGTCAACATGTTTTTGTTCGTAATGATACCATTCGGAAACCTTTACAACCTCCTTATGACGGTCCTTACTTCGTTCTAGAAAAATCGCCCAAACATTTCAAGTTACTAATTAAAGGAAAACCTTCAACAGTTTCGATCGATCGTCTCAAACCTGCAATAATTCACTACGACAGCGAAGATACATCATCATTATTGCCATCACCACCACTATCATCATCACCCCTATCACCATTACCAGCATTACCATTACCAGCATCACCATTACCGCCATCACCACCACCACCATCATCACACCTACCCACCACTTCAAGGTATGGACGTCAAATCAGAGCTCCTGTTAGATATGTCGACGTTTCCACTGGTGGCGGAGTATGTGGCAAGACCTAACCTTTTGTAGTTCTTTACCTTTTTATTATAAATATTTTTATACTTCAATTTTGTTTATACTTTGACATGATTGATTTTGTCAAAAAAATAAAATAACATTATATTTACAAAAATGAATTTATTATTTCTCAAGAGATATCTTAAACTTAACTAGAAAGTGTCAAGGCACAAACTCATCCAGTGTTTCCATCCGCAGATCGCGGAGAATGACGTCATTTCTCACATAGCGCGTGGCGCCGACAATGGTACGCAGCGTGAGGTTCTGTTGAGCCTGCAGCCGGCCTCGCTGGGCCTTAGATGTTAAGGCGTACCATGCCGGAGCGGCGTATGTGAGACGAGAGCGAATATAGGCTTTGTATATAAGCAGCTTGGTGTGCAGAGCCAATGTGGATGCAAACACTGGACGTAGTTTGGCTCGGGCCAAACGTGTCGTGTTCACGGTGACATTCACGTGGTCGCTCATGCTGAGGCGTCTGTCTATCGTGAGCCCTTCAATAGTAGGCATCTGGATTTTAAGGAATACAACCTAGCCACCATCGCTACAATCGCACAACGACCCAACACAACTATCATTATTATTATTATTTTAATGAAAAACGCTTGTTAGGTATACAGAGCGTAGTTCGAGTCTCTTTACCGTTATTTTAGATAATTTGTTAAAACTACTGGAGTTTATTATTATGTAAGTTTTTTTCCGCTATTTAGGATTTATCGTCTTATTTTTAACGTGTGTAGAATATGAATTATAGCATTACGATAAATGAGTAAGAAGCAAGTTGTTTTAATTCTAATTTACCTTATTTGGCCAAGGATTCGTTAACGACACTTTCCAAAACTCTACTTTGCTTGATTTCTTTTTTCAAAAAACTTAACCTGTCATATCTGATTAAGGAGAATCTAAATAATTACGGGAATAAATAGGTTAATTGAGAATTTGTACCAATAATGTTTACATTGAACTGAAAAGAGTAACTTTATGAAGTTTAATAACAGTTATTATTCCTCAAATTTTGTTAAGCACTTTGTGGACTTTGCTGGGAAGTTGTAAGATGAAATTAATTCCAAAATTTTGATTACAATAATTTCAATATTTTATTTGTTTCTATGAAAACTTTATGAATTATTAGGTATACCTACAAGCTAGCGGACAAGTCGTCCTTCTTAGAACTGGTTATAAAGGGGATATAACTGTTTATACTTGAACAATATTTAAATAAAACTTACATTTCGTTCTAAGATTACTTCTTATTAAATTTGACTTTGATAATTTTCGATCTTTCTGTTCAATGCCCGCCGTTTTCGACCGCCTCCGTGGTCTAGTGGTAACAAACGTTGCCGTGAACTCGGGAGGTCGTGGGTTCGATTCCCACCGGCGGCAAGTTGTACATTGTATAATTTGTCTCGGTCTGGGTGTTTAAATGTATAATATGTATATATTTACAAAAAAAAAGTATAATATGTAGTTTATCAACCATCTAGTTTCCGTAAACACAAGCCTCGTAGCTTACCATGGAAATTAGATGGCGCTGTGTGACCTGACTGGAAATATTTATTATATATTTATTTAATGATTAGGAACAAATATCACTAACAGCTAACGGGCAAGTGGTCCTTCTTAGAGTATCATCACGACCGTTTCCCTTTCAAAGTGGTGAGAAACCACGCTTATAAATAAGCGGATTTACATTTAGCCATCTTTACTATAGGCCAATCATGACAAGTGGCAAGCTCGTCGATGTCTCCAGCGTACCAAACTCGAGAAATATCACAAATAAATTAAATATATTTATTTACATTAAATTATTTTTTTGATAATTTTCGATCCTTCTATTCAATGGTTAGGAACAAATATCCCTAACAAGGTAGCGAGCAAGCGGTTCTTCTTAAAACTGGTTACAAAGGGGATATAAACTGTTTATAAGTACTTGAACAATGTTTAAATACATTTCGTTCTAAGAATAATTTATCTTAAAATATTTAACTTTTTTGTTAATTTTCGATCTTTCTGATTTTTTTTTTTAAAACATGCATTGTATATACATAAGGGGTAAAAATAGCATGATGGTAAGTAGCGCGCAAGGTTCATAAATGTTAGTAACTGGAATCAGATGACTATCATAATAATCCTATGCTACGTGTATATAGCTATTTGTAAATATTTTTATTTTTTTATTTGTATTTTCTTTTTTTTTTAGTATTTAACCCACTGTTTTTGAGGAAGGAAATGAACAAATAATATAAAATCTTTCTGGCTTAAGATCTAATAAATTATAATATTGTATTTTTTATGTCCTAGTTTTAAGCTGTGATTTTTCTGAAAATAAATAAATAAATAGACTGGGCATGACGGCAGTTCGAGCCTGATCCCGAAACTTGTGGATACACTTCACTGGGTTTATCGGCACGAACGGTGGATACTGTCCCACATAATTTCTGAATACATGGTTACAACTCAAAGTTAGATGAATTCTGGAGTCAAATGTCACAATGGAATGTCCCTTAACGAGAATTTCATAATTTCTGTGTTTACAAACCAAATAATATAGTGCTATTAGAAAGTTGTCTGCACGTTCTCATACGGAAACTATCTCTATAAATCATATAACTTGACAAGCAGAAAGTAGTTTTCCTTGCGAGTTTATTGTTTGCGCAATAAAGAAAGTACCTATCGCAAAATTGATGGCGATTGGACTTCATTCTTTCGATTATGTGAGAATGCGCTCCAAGTTGCAAAACTCAAAAACTTTAGTTCAATTTTCTATATAAACACATACTAAAAAATATATATATATTTTTTTTAGTATATATATCTTTTATTCGAAGTTAATTATAGTACATTAAATATAAATTAAAAGCTACCTAAATAATAAAATTAAAAATAAACTAAACTATAAATAAAAAATGTCCTCTAGAGACGTCCCATCCGAGATAGTCCCAAGGAGACTGGCAACATTTCCCCTCTGTATAGCGAGGCAAAAAGAAACAGAAATAATTGCCAGCCTTCCTGTCTCCAGACCTTTCTGTCAGCCGCTTTGACAACTCCTTGGCCAAGCGCCTCGCTGACGGTCCCCATGGGCCCATCGTCTCGACCCCAAACGGCGCAAATTCGTAACCGATACCAAGGTTAGCGTATTTGCGCAATTTGAGGTTCTCCGTAGAAAAAGCCGCACTTCCCGCGCCTGACGAGGTCGCCTGTATGTGAGATGGAGCTAATGTATCTACACACGTCGCATCCCACACCAGAGACCTGCCAAGTTTCCACGGATTATTATTATTAAATTCTTTATTGCATAAAACAAGTGTACAAAGGCGAAGATTAATGCCTACAAGGCATTTTCTAACATCTAACCTTTGGGAGAGTGTGAGATTAAAGGTAGTGCCGATATCAAGTTTAACAATATCTAATATACTACACACACTACATACTAATAGATACTGACACTGTTACATAGATTAAACATATAGTTATAAATAAACGCATATATACATAGATATGCCAAATATTATTTTTAGCCTGATGACGACAAGCAGTCTAGAAATAGAGCAGTGAAATATATGTTTTGGTTCGTAGGATAAAATTAGTTGCTAACTTTTTAATAATAATAATAATTCAGCTTAATGCTGTGACTAATATAGGTATGTAATGTTAAGACAGAAAAACGCATTATTTTTTAAATTAACTTCTGAACACGTTTATCGACTTAGATAATATTTCATTGCCTACGAGGTCTAGCTCCTACGTCCGTGGATTTAGACAAGGAGGTACCGGGTGCGATTCCTGGTCGGGACACATTCTAAGAATTATTATTTTAAATAGAATTTAATTTATTTAATTTATTTATTTATTTATTACAAAAACCACAGCTCATTACAGAAATAAATACATAGGTATACCTTATAGTAACACATTGGCCATACATGGCTTTACTTTATATAAATAGTACTTATTTGTGGAAATAAAACTAAACTAAACTAAAACTAAAAACTAGAAATAATAATATAAAGAAATTCATAACAATAATAATATGCGTGTACACAACAATAAAGTTACTCGTAAGAGGACAAAATACAGTTAATAGTTATGGATGCGCGAGTGCATGTGTGTTATGTTAGTGTACCTATGGGTTGTGTTAGTGTGTACGTGTTTGTGTGTGTATGGTGATATAAGTGTGATATACTTAAATATTGTGCGTATTTGTTTTATCTTATGTGTTACAACCTGTATGGTATTAAATAAATTGTGTATTATTTTATCATATATCAAATTAAACACCTTTCGAACTGTACTCCGAATTATTAAATATATCTTTAAATTTAGAATTAGTAGTATTTTTTCTAATTTTACTATAATCATTTATTTATAAATTTTATTTTATTTTATTACTCAGAAGTCAATGCAATAAGGTTTAATATCAACTTATTTAGCGGTTACAGGTACTTAGATTTTTTTTTTGGCGTTTACGATATTATTTCTGAAAAGGCTCGATATGTTTAAGAGTATGTAGGTACACAGTCAATTTATTATTGCTATATGAAAATTATTCTGAGCTTGCTTTGGCTAAATTGTAGTTCCTATATTGTAGAGATGAGCGCTATGTAACATAAATATTTAATAAACTATCTACGGAGCTTAAAACGATTGCTCGTTTATTAACTAAATAAAACTATCTACTTTTTATAAAATACTATTTTAAATAGTTTTGTAGTGATTGGTAACAATATCGTAACTGCCAGACTGTGAATGAAATAAATAGGTTACATGTTTAGGGCTTTTCACATTCGCACGAATGCGAGTGAGAAAGTTGCACGGAAGTCACAAGTATAGTTTCAAATAATATCTTCGTTTTGTGTAGTATGCATAAGTTGGATAACCATATAAAATAATCTAATAAAAGGCTTTAATCGAAAAAAATATTCGCAAATAAAAAAATAAATACTAAATTATAAATAAAACTAAATCTTTGACCGTCCGATGGGCGCAGTGTTGCACATTCGCTGCGTGTACTAACTGAAACGATCACCCCGTTGCCAAACGAAGTTTTTTCGCAAGTTATTAAAAGTAGATAGTTTTCACAACGTTCTTTGAAAACGGATAACACTAGTCCCTAAGTGAAACAGTATTGTTATTATGTAGCTAACCTCTTGAGGGGTGTATCTGAAGATCTCGTGCTTGCCTCGATACCACTTCACGGAGTGTAGAGGTGGATCGTGCAGCTGCCTGGAGTACTGACATCGTAGTTCGGCGGAGCGGCCCGGTTCCACCCATTCGGGAACGTCGAGCGACGTGATCAGATGGGACAGACTGTGTGCTGTAATAAAGAAAAAACAGTTACACTCGTATTCGTATTCGTGGAATAGACTTCCTTTAATTATCAGACAGGCACCATCTCTTAAAATATTTAAAGATAAGCTATACACATACTTATTTCACAAGCAGAATAAGTCGCCATTACTCTCTTATTATATATATGCGTATATGTATGTATTTTACGTTTAGTTATATATTTATTTGTTTACGTAGGACATTTATTTATGTATAAGTACTTTATGTTTGTAATTAATGTGTGTTTTATATAGTAATAAATAATTTCAATTATCATTTTTCTTCTGCTGCATCCGCTTATTAGAGATCTCAGTCACAAAGGTTAGTTGGTAGAAAATGCATTTACGGCATTAGGCTCGCCTATGTACCTGCACTTGTTTTGGTTTTGTACAATACATAATTTATTATTATTATTATGTACAGCTCTCCCAAAGTGATAATGCGCATAGAAATCTTCGTCACTGTTCGGCAACGGTCGTATTCCCCGAGCGTCGGAAGACGATATGTATATAGAGTGGTTAAGTGCATTTTCTTCATGCATAATTTAGTAGAAATCTATGTTTTGTGCTAAAAGAGATAAATATTGATTAATCAGTAACGAAATTTGATTCGATAATTCCATGTAAGTAAATAGCAAGGAAAACCACACGATTGAGAATATACTACAATCTTTGTTGGATTGATTTACTTAGAAAATTTTATAGTACTGTAGTGTCCTCCTTTAAATATAAAATCTCTGCCTGTGTCAGACAGACAAGCAATTGTCAAATAAACTATTCAAATAAGATAATTAAAGTTGAAATTAAATTCACCTTTGAAAACAAAACCAAGAAGGGTGTGTAATAGCAGCTCTATATAATTTCACACAGAGAACACGTGCAGTCACCGCCAATATATAAAAAAGACTGCCCGAATTGTTTTCGATTGTGTACTCATGATATTGACTTCTATTTCTTTCGAATAAGGTGCAAAATGCAAGTGCATTGTTTAGGGCTCCTACGATTCAATGATTCGGGTGTTTCCAGGAATACGACAATTAGCGAAGATCTGCATGCGCATTATTAATTTGGGAGTACTGTAATGTGTATTCTTAAAGAAATTTTGGTATTTAACCGGTTTACCTAATGACGTTCACGGGCCTCGGCCAAGTGAGCATCATGCTTCTTTAACTCCAAACTTTCTGTAGTAGTTGTTATCTTCGCCCTGGGGCGGACCGCTCCGGGGTGATCCCCATTCAGCGAGCGTTAATCACGGCGGGCAACAACCCGCCGGTTGCTTGTTTTACCTCGGCGGTGAGAGCCGCTGGGGAGGGGGCCACTGGTGGATCTGTGGCACCTGTAGGACAGTTTCTGTTGAGAACTCTTTATATAGTTTTGCCAGTCTGTGCTGGTTACGCCTCGGCCCCCAAGATCTCACGGGGCAGGCGACGGCCCTCCGGTGGCCGTGCGTGGAGAGGTGCGATGCCCCGAAGATGGTCGGCGGCTGTGGTCGGCTCGATCGAACATGGATTTCGAGAGCCTGGCCACGAACTGCTCGATGGTCTCCATCTTCAGGTCATCGTGGAGGACTGTGTTGCGCACGAACCACGAAGCTCCGACTGTCGCGCGCAAGGAGATGTTTTGCTGTGCTTGGATTCTAGCCGTTATGGATGGCGACACCAGGTGGTGCCATGCCGGCCCGGCATAGGTAAGGCGCGAGCGGACGAACGTCTTATAGATGTTTAATTTTACCCTGGGTGGTAACGACGAATGCAGCAGCGGCCTCAGTTGGGCCCGAGCGGCTGACTATACGGCAAGTATTAAGGATTGTAGCTTTTTGCAATTGTCTTATTATTAATTATTATTGTCAATTATTATTATTATTATTCTCGAACACGAACACGTCGGGTAAAGAAAGTAAAAAGAGTTCACAGCGCGGGAAAAGCGCAAAAACTTAAATGCAACTTGTGGCCCATATTTAAAGTCCAATTTATCGTTTTCCCAAATTATTCACATTGTAGCACATCATTAAACAAAACAACACCACTTTTGACCAACAATATCCACAGTAAATTAATTTACAAAACAAAAACTTGTACGCGTACTTAACATGTCCGCGCAAAATGGCGCCAAGGACTCCTCTGGTTTGGTATGGTTTGATTTGATTTATGGATTATAAGGAAAACATTTTTCATAAATAATTACACAATATTACCCAAAAGTTATTTCCCTAAATATTTTATTAGCAATTCTCCACCCATTATCCAAATAGCTTGAAGACAATTAATTTGCTATACAAAATGATGAAATTACCGACAATGGAAAATTACATGGTAACTTTTTTTTCAATATAGTTTAACAAATTGCCTCAGTCACGCTACGTGTGGGAGAATTTATCGATTGATTTCAGCAAATTTCTTTTTTAATTCACGGATGCCTTAAAAGTTATGTAACAATATACATAAGTACCGTATATTATAACGGCATCTATCTGACCTACCTGATGGGGCTGCCGAGGTTCTGCAGTGCCTCGGGTATGTTTGCTGATTCGAGGACTGACAGTTTTCAAACAATTATGCGCAAAAGATCTGCGTCTATGCTGTGCCTCATGAGAACCAGTACCAACAGGCTCCTAAACGTATTGGCAGATCGGTGAGACTCTCCACTGCTGGAGCACTGGATACAGCTGCATACAGTCAAGTAGACAGCCTCCAGTAGCGGATAGTTTAAAATAAATTATTAGTTATACTAAATATAGATTAGGTAAAATTGTTTATGGATGTAAAGTCCGAAATAAAAGTTTATTATTATTATTATTTATCTAATTAAAGATAGAAAAAAGTACGTAACCAGCAGATATTCAGATTCTCTTACTGTTTCTGCAGCTCGCCAATGGAACAGGCTACCTTTGTCTATTAGACAGGCTCCGTCTTTAAATATATTCAAACATTTATTAATTACATACTTTCTCAAAAAACAAAATGACATCTAATTTCCACATCTTGACATAGATAAATATTATATTAGTATTTGAGTATTTATTATATCCTATGACATATTTATATCATCATTACAGCCCCTAGAACACAGCGTCCTAGACCTCCACTGCTGGAGATGAGCCTTCCAGAACATATATCTGGAGAGTTTGGCCTACACTCGCCACGCTGGCCAGAGGGCTGGCGAGGATATGATGTCAATTTTTAATGACAATTTATTAACAATTCCACAAGTTAGTATTACTGGAACCAGGACCGACGGTTTAACGTGCTCTCCGAGGCACGGGAACGGTGGTTTTGTAAATCATATTTATATATTGGTATGTTATTTATATTTACTATGGTATGATTGATTTAGAGTATTATTATTATTCTTATTTCTTACTCTGCACCCATTATAATAATTTCTCACTCTCCCAACGCTGGTAGAGAATACCATACGGTATTATGCTCGCTTGTTTACATTATTTTATATTTTGTGTGAAATAAAGAATTATATTACTTATTATGTGTGATATTTCCTAAGTTTGGTACGCTAGAGACATCGACGAGCTTGCCACTTGTCATGTGTGGTCTATAGTAAAGTTATTTGCTAAATGTGAATCCGCTTCTTTATATGCGTGGTTTCTGACTACCCCAGAAGGCAAAAGGTTGTGATGATACTTTACAGATTATGATAATAAAAAAATAATTTCAACAATATAAACTGCCTTTGTGGCCTAGCGGTTAAGTCTGTGGATTTATACTCGAATGTACCGGGTTCAATTCCTGATCGAAAACAAACATATTTATTAATGTATATAAGTATTAATATTTATTTTTTTTGTGAAATTTCTCGAGTTTGGTACGCTGGACACATCGACGAGCTTGCCACTTGTCATGATTGGCCTATAGTAAAGATTGCTAAATGTAAATCCGCTTACTTATAAGTGTGGTTTCTGACCACCCCGAAAGGGAAACGGTCGTAAAGATACTTTTTTATTTTTAACAATATTTATGTGTTTTATTATTATGAAATGTTCTCAAGCTCTTAAAAAACGCTATAAGCTGAGAATTTATGAACCATCATGATCTAATTAGTGATTAGTGATAGCTGCATATAATGAAATTTTATTACTAATGAGATCCTAAAGATTGTTAATTTAATAATATAAACAGGATTGTACGAGTGCTTTCTTGTAAAATGAGTCAAAATTGTTTGCTAAGCGACGAATGTTACATTTTCTTTCGCGATTTTTCCAAAGGGCAGAGTTTATTTAACATTATCATAGACAGGGTCATAGTACAAATAACATAAAGAAGGAAGACCCTTTTTTAATAAAATATTCAAAAACCTCAAGGCTCGCGGCGACCATAAATATAAGTTACCTTTTTCTGAAACACGCCATTATCAAAAGAAATGTGGGACTATTGTGTATCAACCATCTGCACTTTTGTTAGCTTTAACCAATTCATTGATCATCATAGCTCCTAAAACACAGAGTTCTAGACCTAGACTGTTGGCTATGGCCCTTTCAGATTATTTTTGCATTTGAGTGCTCCTTTATAACCAGCGCTAGCATTAAGTATTAGTAATTTATTAAAATAATATTACAGAACACGAGAGATACGAGTATATATCCAATACATATAACACCTTGGACAGACTATTCAGCTAGGCGCTGCTAACTTCAGCAAAGAAGCCGACAGACGCATTCAGCTAGGATGGGCGGCATTCGGGAAACTTCGACATATCTTCTCATTGTCCATACCACAGTGTTTGAAGACAAAAATCTTCAACCAGTGCGTCCTCCTCGTAATGTCGTACGGAGCAGAGACGTGGACACTGACAGTGGGTCTGGTTCACAAATTCAAGGTCGCTCAGCGAGCTATGGAGAGAGCTATGCTTGGTATTTCTCTGATGGATAGAATTCGAAACGTTGAAATTCGTCAGAGAACCAAAGTAACTGACATAGCATTCAAAATTAGCAAGCTGAAGTGGCAAATGGGCCGGACACATCTGCCGCAGAACCGACGACCGATGGGGCAAACGGGTTCTGGAGTGGAGACCACGTACGGGACGACGCAGAGTGGGACGACCCCCCGCCAGATGGACGGATGACCTGAGGAGGGTCGCTGGTGGGGGTTGGATGAGGATTGCAAAAGACCGCGTGCAGTGGCGAGCCTTGGGGGAGGCCTATATCCAGCAGTGGAGAGACACAGGCTGATGATGAAATAGTGTTAGGCAGACTGATGGTGGTGATTTGCCCAGTCTGCCGGGGCGGGGAAGTATCAACCTTAAGTGCCGATAATAATAATAATAATTTGTTTATTATCAGGCAACAGATGGCCCATACCTTACAACTAAAATACATACAAAAATAACATTAAAATTAATTAATCTAAAGCTTCCGTATCTTCATCTTCTTGTGGTCATAGAAGTACCCATCAGGTACTGTGACCACCTTCTGAGGAGTACTAGAAGCTTCAGTGGACGGTGCCGGAGTCCCTGCTGGGGGTGGTGCAGAGGGAGTAGGTGCTGCGCGGGGCCCAGGAACATCGTTGGTGCTGCGTGAAGCAAATCCACGAATGTATTTGCGGTACACAACACCGAGCGGGGAAACCAACACGTTTCGGCAGTCAAGCCGGCATAGTGTTAGGTACTGATGTTATAGTGTCAGTCATGAGTGTCTGATTACAGTTGCTAACATTCATGTACCTTAAGCGCCAAACATGTTGTGCTAATACATAATAAATAAATAATTTCACTTTTGGCCAATCATGACAAGTGGCAAGCTCGTCGATGTTTCTGACGTACCAAACGCCTACCACCGATTAAATTAGCTAAATGTGAATCCGTTTCTTTAAGAAATGACATTTTACAACGAAAATCGCCGGCGAGTGTAGAAGGCGCTTAAGAAGAATCTATAAAATAACCCACCAAGACATGAAAAATCTTTGTACTTTATTTATTTAGAAAAGAGAAAATGTGTAACAAGAAATTCTAAAGATTTTTACGTATTGATAAAAAAATATACACAACAGAATACCGATTTCGTAACAATGTAGCATGATAAGGGAATCTTACAACGAGTGGACTCAACATTTTGTGAACATTTTGAGGGTATTTCTAAGTTCTTTGTTCCGTTCGATATTTATTATTTTTTATTTGAAACTTTTTGCACTATGTACAAAGGCGGACCTAATGCCGCTAGACATTCTTACTCGGTCAACATTACGAACATGGTAGGTGCAAATATTTAAACAGGAAAATAGATAATTAAAATTCTACTAAATCTAAATTTAATACTAATATTAAACATAAATATATATATAATAATACTAAATTCAAGTAAATAATAATACATATGATTTGTATTAAATACTTACAAGTGTTTTTTTATAATGCCTCAACTCAAATTAAAAACCGAAGCATACTATACTATTTCCATTTCTTTATTTTCTCGATGACAGTTCCTATAGAATGTAACTGCACATATTACACAAAAATAAACTTTTAAATGCGAGGTATAAAAAATACGACAACTGCCTAATTTTGTTCGATTATTTATTTATTTAAAAAACTTTATTGCACAAAGTACAAAGGCGGATTTAATGCCCGAAGATATTCTCTGACAGCCAAACCTTAGGGACAAATTTGAACAATTATAGGTGCAATCATAGAAATAATAATAATACTATAATTATAAAAGTTAATTTAATAGGATTGATATATACTTACATCATATATCTTCATATATATCATAATATCAATATACTACATACTAATAATACACATTATTATACATAAACATACATATATACTACTTACCAGTTTATCCCATATAATATCCATCCAAGACAAATTGAGTTTTTTTTTTTAAATACGATAAATAACCAACAATTTAATAAAGTTACATTCTATGGCAATATGAATAGTGATGTTATGATTGAAATATCTATATTGTATATAAATTTGTGACGTCATTCACAGTTTTAACTGAAGGTTTAGACTGCATATTTTAAACTTAAAAATATTATTAATCTCAACATTTTTATACAATATTGATTCTTTATCATCTTTTATGTATAGCGATATTTTAATGAATTGATTCTTCACCTTTTAGGGAGGTTTTTTTTGAGTTGTAAAATATTCACTAATTGTACTTAAATTGTAATGTATAGTAAAGTATCATCACGACCGTTTCCCTTTCGGGGTGGTCAGAAACCACGCTTATAAATATAAGCGGATTCACATTTAGCCAACTTTACTTCGGGCCAATCATGACAAGTGGCAAGCTCGTCGATGTCTCCAGCGTACCAAACTCGAGAAATATCACAAATAAATTAAATATTAATTAAATGTATTTATTTACATTAATAAATATTTTTGTGTCCCGACCAGGAATCGAACCCGGTACCTCCGAGTCTACGTCCACGGACTTAACCGCTAGACCACGGAGGCAGTATAATCGATATCATTAATTATTAGGCCACAACACTACAACTATCAAATTAGATCTGTCATCTAGAAAATAAAGAAATGGAAATAGTATAGATGCTTACATATGACTGAGTTGCAATGTTTGGAATTCGTATCCGTTACGCATACGTAATAGTACGCCACGCAAGATGTGTGTCGTGTTTACAATTTACGTCTAATACTACGCATTCGGTAGTTAAAAAAATGCTTTAGTTCACAAATGAGAATTGCACTAAATAGCGTAAACTGGAAATGGAATTGCTTTACGTCAATTCGCCCTTCATTCCCCTTCCGAATTAGTACAAAGAAAATACAATTTAAAATATTGTTCAGTTTAAACTAGTATAGTTTTATCGTATCTAAGAAATTGGTTAAACTGGAAAATTGTTCGGCGTCTTTGTGTCAATTCGCCCCTCTTTCCCCTTCCGCAGTTCGTTCAGATTCTCTCTCTTATATTTGTTACTGTCGATTGCAAGTGATGTCGCTTAGAAAATCTATTCCAAGACCCGAAGAACAAAACGTAATATGTCCTTTTTTAATACATTGCTGTGGTCGTTCGTTTTTAAAGATCTAGGTAAGTGTACGTGTATGTAGACGTGCACTAAGATGTAATGTATGACACCTCACGCGATCATCGCCAGTTTGCGTGAATTTTGTTTACCTTATTAATAATGTCGAAAAAGGTATCCTAATTATTGCGTCGCAACATAATCGCGTATTCGAGTTTAATTAGACAACGTATAAGACGGTCTGATTACGCTTAAGACAGCCAGATGACGCTTACGCATCTAGTGATTCTTGCCAAGTCTTTAAGCGATGTGACAAAGCATTTACTATTAGGTCTTTACATATGAAATTAAGGTTTTATATTAAAAAAAAAAAAAAAACATTTTATTTTATTTATTTATTTATTAAAAACTTTACTGCACAAAGTACAAAGGCGGACTTAATGCCCGAAGACATTCTCTGACAGCCAAACCTTAGGGACAAATTAGAACATTTATAGGTACAATGAAATAAATATTAATAGTAGGATAAATTCAACATAATTATATATACTTACATAATATACTTTTATATATACTGTAATATCAATATACTAAATACTAATACATACACAAAAATATACATATATGCACTTATTAATATTGTTGGGAGCTATTTAGAAAGTGTGAATAGACGAGTTTTTTGAACGAAGATCTGGTAGACGTTTGCCTTATGTTTACAGGGAGATTGTTCCATAAATTTGTGGCAACAACTGTAAAAGAATTTTAAACAAATCCAGAATGATGCAAGGGAACCGAAAGAAGTGAGTTGTGAGAAGAACGAAGGGATTTGTTGTAAAACGAAGAAAGATAGGCAAATTTATCCTTGAGGTATTTCGGTGTCGCAGGCTCGTTTAGAACAAAAATAGATTTCTCATAGAAATTTGTGATAGAAAATTAACGAAATTATATATTTAATCAATCGAAGTTATGTCCCATTATTATCAATGCACTTCCCCATTTTATAGGTAGTTTATTGATTCCATTGCTGAAAAAAATTTGGGAGCGGGATTCAATAAAATCTTTGAAGCTAGTTTGGAATGCCCCAACGGAATTGGTTTTTTTTCCCTGCAAGAAATTGTCCAAATTGCGAATAAAGTGGCAATCTGTTGGAGCAAGGTCTGATGAGTATGGTGGGTGTCGAAGACCGTCTGTCGTGAAAAGTGAGGCTAGCGTTGTCCTAAAGCAGCAGTGGGCTAGAGCAATTGACCAGTCTCGGTTGTTGAATAGCGAGTTTTTCCATCATAATTTTCAATTGACTACGCCCTTGCCGCTAACTTCTCTGAAAGGAGCTGCGGCTCCTCCAATATCTCCTTCCATAGTTTATTATTAGTAAAATAGCTTATTAAATAATTTTACCTTTTTTAAAAATATTGTTATCAGCGTTTTATCCGCTGCCACCATGTTATTTATGATAATAAATAAACCATTAATTATTTTATAACGAGTCCATTTTATTAACTGCCGTCTATCAAAGATGACAGTAGTATTCTAATACAAATCATATGTAACAGTATCAACCACCGTAAATTCGAGTTTTTAATTAACGTTGTTTTTTTATAATTTTGTTTAAAGTTATGGTAAATTATGGTGCAACTGGAAGTTAATATATCTATATTTAGTTTTTCATATACAATTTTTAATGTGTAGTTCTTATTATATAGTAGTATATATAATAGTAAAATGAGCAAAACAAGGATTGTGAAAAAGTGGACTTACAATCTTTTGGTTTCTAGCGACATTCCTAGCGATTTTCCTCAATGTTCCAGATCGTATGCTATGGAATAAACTCTGAATGATACTATTGGTTTCGTATAAGCTTCGTATGTTATTGCACTTGGCTTGGCTTTCAGCTGCTCAAGCCATGAAAGGAAGGAAAAATATTAAATGGTATTATTTTCCATACTTCCAGTATAACCTATCAATTTGTTATTCTTTACTAGCTCTTTTGACGACAATCTGAAAAAGCTTCAACTACAGACAAGTTGGTTGACATTTTCATAGAAAAGGTTTGCTACATTAATTTCTAATACCATAAATATATAGCGCGGTGGTGGCTCGGTGTAGAAACACTTCCTTAAAATCCTACAAAGTCCGGATCAAACACCCCAATACCAATGAGAAATACACTTTTTTTACATACATTTGTTATAGATTTACAACACCACCGTTCCCGTACCTCGGAGAGCACGTTAAGTCGTCGGTCACGATTTCACTAATACCAACTTGTGGAATAAATATGTGGTATAATAGGCGGACTGGTTGTGGTAATTTGCCCAGTCTGCCGAGGCGGGGAAGTATCCATCGTTCGTGCCGATAAACCCAGTAAAGTGTATGCACACCTTTCGATCAGGCTCGAATTGCCGTCATGCCAAGCCCTGTCAATCCGGCATAGTGTTAGGGACTGATATCAGTTATGAGTGTCAGATTCCAGTTGCCAGTGGGCGCAAGGTCACATATCGTGCTAGTATTAAAAAAAAAAACATTTTTAAAAAATGTCATTAATAATTTACATCAGATCGTCGCCAACCAATCTGGCCAGCGCGCGTGGCGAGTGTAGGCCAAATTCTCCAGGTATAGTGGGTATGGTAAGTGATAAGGTTCTGGAGCTCCTCAGAACACTTACTATGGTATATATAGCTTGTAGAACACGCTCAGTACATCCTTTAACTTAGCGAGTTTCTTAGAATTATTACATACATAATCATCTATACAATATAACAAATTTTAACAAATTAAAAGTTCTAACAATAGGTACCTAAATATTACAACATTTATTATTTTGCCAAGGTATTGCTAAATTATATTTTTCGGCTAACAACAAAATAATAAAGAAGCCAAGATAAGAAATTTCTTAGAATATCGAACGAATATTGTATTATTTGTTCCAAGAATATTGTCACGATATAATGTTATACAATACGCTCAGAGGAACGCGTAGTCATTTTTATTTAATTTTCAATTCGAGTAGCGTGTCCACTTGAATTTTTCAAAATCGTGTGATTTTATACCGAAAGAAAGATCTTTTGTGAATTTCTGAGAAGCACTTATCACTTGAGACGGTTTCGTAATGGCAAAACGCTGTTCATTACCAGATTTCTAGCTAAGCTTAGGCAAATATTTTGTAATTAAAGGGTCTACGTCCTTCTCAATTCTATAACTCACCGGCATCTGAATATTTTTACGATTTGTTTTCCCAAACATTTTTTTTGTCAGTGTATTATTGTATTAACATTTTTTTGTATCTATATATCTAGCTATAAGTTTTCCTTTAATAAATAAATAAATCTCATTAGTTTCTCAAAGCTCGAGATACTAAACAAGGTGAAGCAGTTTTTCCCGCCTTCAATCAGACTGTTGCTGTAAAAAGCACAGATAAGATCATGTGTGGATTATTGTTCTCACCTTTAGTATGGTTCCACCGAGTACAGCCATTACTTAGTCGCAATCGTTATTAGTGGATTTCATTATTTACGTCAGAGCTTGCGTCATAATTACAAAATATTATTCTAATCTCAACTCTATAAGCGCTCAACCTTGACAGTGGCCGTGCAAATATCAACTTTATTTGCATGATATATATAGTTAATTCCATTATAAGAGTACGTGTGCGCTTAAGTAACATAATAGGGCTACAGGGCTCTACCATAACCGTCTATTTGTAAACCGTTTTGCAATACCGCAGCTGCAGCCGAGCAACGCCCACGAATGTGATATTGCGGTGTTCAAGGATAAGGAACACTCCTTGATCTGTCGTATTTTCTTTTATACAAAGATCGGAGGTTTGATTATTTGAATTAGGAATGCGCATTTCGTACAATTTACAACTCAGATTTTACATTAAACTTGTGTGTTGTCATCTTCGCTCTTGGGTCGGAACGCTCCGGGTTATCCCCATTAAACGTGCGTTAATCTCGGTGGGCGACGGCCAGCTGGTTCCTTGTTTTACCTCGGCGACTTGAGCCGCCAGGGAAGGGACCACTGTAGGATCTGTGGCATCTATGGAGCAGTCTATTGAATGTTGTTAGTAACTGCTGGTTACGCTTTTGCCCCCAGGATCTCATGGGGCAGGCGACGGCCCTCCGGCTGTGCGTGCCAGCGCCATCCATAGCTGCTGCGATCCAAGCGCAACAAAATATTTCATTGCGCGCGACAGTCAGAGCTTCATGGTTCGTGCGCAACACCGTCCTTCACGACGACCTGAAGATGGAGACCATCGAGCAAAAAAACGAGTTTTTTATTTTTTTTGTTTCTGTTTTTAAAAGAAAAGGATTCTAATGTGTAGTATTCTCGTATATATTATAATTAGTAAGGTAACTTATTAACTGTGTGATTAAAATTTCTTATTTTTTCATTCTTTCTCGATCCCCAAGGTTAGCTGGTAAATAATGTCTACTAACATTATAGCTTGCCTCTATACTGTTTTTTAAGTGCATTTAAATAAATAAAAAAAGAATTTATTTTAAGGCTTTAAAGCACAAAGTATAGAGGCATTGATGTTCAACGTAAAATATTCAGAAAATGATAAATGAAGCTAAACCTATAATGACATGCGGCGCGGCGTCCCCCTCCTGGGACCGGAATTCGGTCCCTGATTCAATATTGTAAACCTCTCAATATTAAACATTATTACCGAAAATTTAAAGCGGTTTTAATACCAAACATTTAATATTAAACAACCAAAACGCGAACATTGACTGACATGGCCGCCTCCGTGGTCTAGTGGTAACAAACGTTGCCGTGAACTCGGGAGGTCGTGGGTTCGATTCCCACCGGGGGCAAGTTGTACATTGTATAATTTGTCTCGGTCTGGGTGTTTATATGTATAATATGTATATATTTACAAAAAAAAAAAAAGTATAATATGTAGTTTATCAACCATCTAGTTTCCGTAACACAAGCCTCGTAGCTAACCACGGAAATTAGATGGCGCTGTGTGACCTGTCTGGAAATATTTTTATTTATTTTATTTTTAATTTTATTTTGGCATTTTATTTATCCACATTAGCTTCACTATAAAGGCATATGCATGTAGCCGTACAATCCAATTAAAATACTAAATTACAATCTAAAATGTTGCAAGGAGACTGGCAACATTTCCCCTCTTTATACCGAGGCTAATACGTTGGCAGAAATAATTGCCAGCCTTCCTGTCTCCAGACTTTTCCGTCAGCCGCTTTGACAAAAAACCTTGGCCGGCGCCTTGCTGAAGATCCCCATGGGCCCATCGCTCGACCCCAAACGACGCAAATTCGTAACTGATACTTACATTACATACATTATTATTATTTTAAATTATTGATCCTTGTTTATCTTATATATTTTTCTATTACTTATGTTTCATTTATGTTTCTTGTCAAAATTTGTAAAGTGTTGTTTGAGTACCTACTTATTGTTACTAATACTTGTTGTTACACTTAATTTATTTTATTATATTGTATAATTCTTAAGTTGTAAAACGGGATCAGTATACAAATGTAATTGTTATTTCATATCTCATTGTTATTGTACTGATTTTGTTGGTTCTTATTTTTATTATTTTTCATTATAATATGTGAAAATTTGTAAGGCTTTGACATTTGATATTTTTTGTATACATAATATTGCAAAGGCTGTAAATTTTCCCACGAATAAATAAATAAATAAAAATAAATAAATACCGGTAACCGGAAGGTTGGCGTATTTGAAAATTGCAATTACAGTAACTCTCGGCTTTGCAGTACGTTTCAAAGGTCGCAAAGTGTCGTTAAATAAATCTATAATATTGGAGCCAGGAATTTTTTTAATGTTGATTTCTATTACACCCTCATTATCCCATTGTATTTTATCATTATTATTTTCTAAACATTCTAGAAACAATTTTCCTCTCTCTAAATAAGTTTTCGTAATTAATTTTAATAATTGAGTTGTATTAAACACTTTTAAAGTTATATTTTCTTTTACGTCTACCTCAAATTGAGGTTCTTCAGAAGACGCCGCAATACCTGCGCCTGGCGAGGTCGCCTGGACGTGAAATAAAAATAAAAAAATAAAAAATATAGAGTTAATGTGTCTACACACGTCGCACCCCAAACCAGAGACCTGCAAAGATTCCACGGCCCAACAGTCATTCCGTCGGGTCTCTTGCGCACAATCCCAGTTCTAAGGTGACACGGCCATGTTTCAGCCACAAATATTAATTAACATTAATGCTATTAGAATATAAGATGACACGGCCCATTTACAGCTATATTGACATATCCTTATTATTATTTAGAGTATAAGATGACACGTCTTTTTTTTTCTTTTTTTCTTGTTTTATAAATTATCTGACATATGTATATAATTTCTGTACATCATAATTATTAAGTATTTAGAATGTAAACTGACACGGCTTCTTTACAGCCACGATCTTATTTAAGTAGTTTCAAAATTAGTTAGTTTTACTTGCTTGTAGCAATAATGTTGTGCATAACATAGAAAAATATGGATTATTGCCTGTTTACGGTCCAACCATTATTATCACTTTGATTAGTATATAATCATCATCATCATCAGCCTGTGTCTCTCCACTGCTGGATATAGGCCTCCCCAAGGCTCGCCACTGTACGCGTTCTTTTGCAACCCTCATCCAACCCCCACCAGCGACCCTTAGGTCATCCGTCCATCTGGCGGGGGGTCGTCCCACTCTGCGTCGTCCCGTACGTGGTCTCCACTCCAGAACCCGTTTGCCCCATCGGTCATCGGTTCTGCGGCAGATGTGTCCGGCCCATTGACACTTCAGCTTGCTAATTTTAAATGCTATGTCAGTAACTTTGGTTCTCTGACGAATTTCAACGTTTCGAATTCTATCCATCAGAGAAATACCAAGCATAGCTCTCTCCATAGCTCGCTGAGCGACCTTGAATTTGTGATTAGTATATATGTTTTGATAATTGTATTGATTTTATTAGTTCTGACTGTATCCAAGTTGTTTTGAGTGAACCAATGGAAATTAATTATTTTGATTTAATTTGATAAGATTGCGGGTACAGCCCTTCGGATGATGTCGTTGAGAGCCGCGTGACGAGGAATAAGGCTCAACCAATTTAAAACAATCGTACCGGTTATATTCAAGGTACAATAAAAATACATAGAAGCTTAATGCTCTCGATAAATCTCATTGCGAAGTTTCCTACACATTACTCCTACTATAATATCGGAAATTCAATATTTCACTTGTGTCTACAAAGGGTAAAACACCGGGTTTAGTGGTCCATAAATTTTTCAATGTTTTTATATTGTAGCTAATAAGACTATATTCAATTGCATTTTTATTTATACTAGCACGACATTGGCCTAGCTTATATTTTCATACTGATTGAATTTTTGCCCTGTCTTGTTATATACTTAACTCGCTGACCCGGCGAACTACGTACCGCCTAACAGTCATTGAATGTCGTGTTACTTATTAGCTGAACTAAATTTATGATTTTATGGAAGTAATACAATGAATCTCATCCTCCCATCTTTCCTTAGGTCTTCCTTTATTTCTCTTGCCCTTCGGTCCCTTCCATGTAGTAAGGGGGAGGACGAGATGGTAAAAGAAGCAGGACAACACTGGATGGACGAGGCACAGGATAGAAAGAAATGGATAAAAAAGGAGGAGAGCTTTACCCGACGTAATGTCCTTAATTAAATTAGAAAAAAAAGACATTATTATTTAAATTAATTTTGAAATTGTAATTAATAATTTTAAAATAAATAAACATTGAATTTATAATTTAGATATAAGAACATAGTTTTATTTACATAGATAGATAGATAAATTCTTTATTGCACAGAAAAATAAAAAAACATTCCAATGTACATAGGCGAGCTTAATGTCTAGGCATTTTCTAACAGCTAACCTTTGGGAGAGTGAGAAGAGAGTGTGGGTGCATGTGTATAAGAATATTTAGAAACTATGATTTAAAATTACTAACTAAAATTCTTATAGAAATAATAATATATGTTATACCTATATAATATACATAATTATATAATATACCTACACAATATATATATATATATATATATATATATATAAGATACATCATACATATTGTCATGTTATGCGGTCTTGTTTTGCTACATAGTATGTGTTAAGACATCCAACAGGATCCTACACCAATTTATCCCATCCACATTCATTCCAAAATTCCTACCACCAAGCCTGGTAGTATCGTCTATGGATCGCGAGTAGTTTCGTGATCTACCACTAGAGGCGCCCAAGTTGGCGCCAGTACAAAATCTACGCTCGGCCCGTGCGGTTCGAAAATCACCGCGATTTTAGTGTGAAAGCTCCCAAGCCGGGTTGGACTCTAAATCGTGCCTAAAACAGTTCCGAGAAAGTGAAGTGCGAGAAGAAAGCGTGCCCGCAGTGAAAACCGGGCTTTTTTCCCGTGGTATGTCCTTTTTTCTTGTCCACTTGTTGGTTCTAGCAGATCCTTGCCATTTGCTTTAGTGACTCATTTTCTAGACAAAGTAGCAGAGTAGACCGCCTGACCGATGGCTGGACCCGTGTTACCCAGTACGGACCATTAATTGTTCCATTCGAACCGGGTAAAACCATTCAAATCATAAAAATACAGTCCATTCAAAAAATCCTACTATAACACGTGGTGCTCAGTTTTTGGTCAAATCTACTTTGCTGCTAAGTTTCACGTGCTAAGTAATTTTGTGCTCGAATTCTATAGTTTTTAATCAATTTTACACTATTTTTCTACCTATTTTGTCACCTTTTAGGCCTTAAAGTTCAAAAATATTTTTCGTAAATTTTTATTTTTCGGCTATCGTTTTTTGCTGTTACGTAGGTAATTATTAACTAAATAATTATGTCTAAACAAGTAGAAGCACATGTTAAAGTGCTTATATCACGTTGTGAACATTTATTTCGTTCGGTACAAATATTGTACGATTTATCGAAAAACGCACACAAAGATAAATCGGCGGAATCGCAATTTCGTTCTAGGTACAAGGGTTTAGGTCGTATTCGTGACGAGTATTACCAAATAAATGATGAAATATATATCAAATCATTAGAATTAAAACCAGAAACGGAAATCAATACAAATAAGTTGTCTGCGTTTGATGATTTATATTATCGCATAGAAAACGTTATAGATTCCTTAGAACCAAGTACAAGTACCACGTCAAATAAATCTATAAGCTTAGACAATAAGATTCCTCAGATTAGGTTACCAAAAATAGAAATACCTAAGTTTGACGGTCAAATTGAGAACTGGCCTACCTTTATAGACAGTTACATTCCGTTAATACACCAAAATTCATCTCTTACTGATGTAGAAAGGTTTCATTACCTAATCTCATGTCTGTCAGGTCCAGCACTAGGTATTGCCAAGTGTTTACCGCTCACTGAACAAAACTATCAGATAGTCTACTCATCTCTCATTGAGCGTTACCAAAATAAACGTATACTTGCCACTACTTACCTCGACAAAGTGTTTAACATGCAGCAGATAACAGCACCTACTCATGAAAACATCAACAAATTATACAATGTTCTTTATGAGTGCGTAAATGCTCTTAAAGCCCTAAATGTAGACAACCTAAGTGAGTTTTTGTTGTTCTATCTATCTGCACGTACACTAGACTCAGATACAAGGAAACGTTTCGAGTTACAAAACATAAGTGATATTCCCACTTTCAGGGAATTGCAATTGTTTTTACAAAACTACGTTAAAGCACTCGAAGTTAGTAAAGACACTTGTTTAAAACCTTCATTCAAGAAACGTAATTTAAATCAAAACAATTTAAATAAACAATCTTATAAAAACTCTTTTGTTACTTCCACTAAAACTGATAAACAAATAAGCTATAATTGCCCTTGCTGCAATTTATCACATAGCGTTTATCGGTGCTCTAAATTATTAAATTTGACTACTGCATCTCGGTTACAGCTTATAACTAAACATAATCTTTGTCATAACTGTTTACGTGTAGGACACAGTGCAAAGGTATGTCCGTCTAAAACGGGTTGTTTGGTATGCGGCGCGAGACATAATACATTGCTGCACGGCGATCAATCTCCCGCGGTTTCGTCTGCTCAAAGCAGTAATGTATCGTGTGCCATCCAAGATGTTCAAAACGTAGTAACGCCTGTTTCAGCTGCTAGTACGAGTACTTCAGTTGGTTTAGCGTGCGCGCGAAAACAAATTATGCAACTTCCGATTATTGAACGTACTATCAAAATATTAGGTACTGCCTTAGTACACGTGCGTGGTTATAACGGTACCCTACATACAGCACGCGTTCTTATTGATAGCTGCTCACAGGATTCGTTCGTTACCAGTAAATGTGCTCGTAGATTAGGGCTCTTTACCCGTCGTTGTCACTATTCCGTTGCCGGTATAGGGCAAAACGCAGTATGCGATGTCAAAGGAATTGCAAACTGTACAATTATGTCCCGAGAGAATGTAACGCCTAAATTTAATATTTCTTGTTTAATTATACCTAAAATTACCTCGTTTATGCCTTCTGCTAAACTCCCGTCATCTGTCCGTCAACATTTTCAACATTTAAAGTTAGCAGATGATGGTTTTGACATACCGTCGCATATCGATATGCTTCTCGGTGTCGAATTATTCGACCAGTTATATAACGGCGAGCGCTTCGCGCCCGGTCCTGGCTTACCGTGTGCGCTGTCTAGTGTCTTCGGCTGGGTTATTACTGGTCAATATCAATGTGACTTACCTTCAACCGATCAGAGGATCCTCTCCTTAGTGACGTCGACTCGAACTGTCGACGAAACGCTGAAGCGGTTCTGGGAAGTCGAGGAGCCCCCGCTCGCTCCGCCTACGCTCACAGCTGATGACTCAGCTTGTGAGCAAATGTACAACGAGTACATGTACCGTCAACAGGATGGTCGTTTTATTGTGCCGCTTTTGCTCAAAGCTGGTGCAGGTTTAGGTGACTCGTACCGTCAAGGCCTAAACCGGTTTCTTAATTTGGAAAAACGCCTTGCTCGTGATCCAGAATTAAAAACAAAATATAGTAACTTCATGCGCGAATACGAAGAGCTGGGACACATGCAGCCCACGAGCGAGCCCTCCGCCCGCGCATCATATATCATACCGCACCACTGTATCGTGCGCCCGAGCAGTGCTACGACCCCAGTGCGTGTAGTATTTGACGCTAGCTGTCAAAGTTCTAATAAAAAATCATTAAACGATATTGTTTACACCGGCCCTAAGCTACAAACTGATATCGTCGATTTAATTATAAAATTTCGACTTCATAACGTCGTATTTACTGCCGACATTAGCAAAATGTACCGGCAGATGCTCATCAGGCAGGAAGATAGATCCTACCAGCATGTGTTGTGGCGCGAGGATCCCTCCGCCCCGCTCCAAGAGTACGAGCTCACCACGGTCACGTACGGGGTTAGCAGCTCGCCGTACCTAGCTATACGGACGCTGCACCAGCTCGCTGCCGATCACTGTGAACAGTTTCCCCGAGCAGCACAAGTGTTGCGCGAGGAAACGTTCATGGATGACGTCACGACTGGATGCTCGTCACTAACGGAAGCGATCCAACTCAAAAATGATCTTGTCACTCTTTTAGGCCTAGGTTGTTTCGAGTTACGTAAGTGGAGTTCCAATAACTCACAACTACTCATCGACATACCTGCTGAGCATTGTCAATATTCTAAATCATTTGATGACACCGAAATTAATCTTAAAATTCTCGGCATCAAGTTCGATCCAATAAAAGATTGCTTTTCTTATTCAGTTTCTGAAATAAATACAGAGGATACGAAACGTTCTATTCTCTCATCTGTATCTAAAATCTTTGATCCACTAGGCTGGATCTCACCTGTTGTTTTCTCCGCCAAGGTGCTATTACAAAACTTGTGGCGATTAAATTTAGGTTGGGATGACACCGTTCCATCTCATATTGCAAAGCAATGGCATGACATTTCTAATTATTTAACTAAATTAACAGAAATAAAATTACCTCGCCTAATTTTACCGCCAAATTCACCTTCTGTGTATTTGGTGGGTTTCTGTGATGGCTCATCCAAAGGATATGGCTGTTGTGTGTACCTGTGTACAGGTCACCGTGACCGCTTCACGGTAAATCTATTGGTAGGCAAGTCTAGGGTTGCGCCGCTTAAAACTTTAACGGTAAATCGGCTCGAGCTGTGCTCAGCGGTGTTACTAGCCGGCTTGTTACGTCACGTGTTTGATCTGTTAAAAACTAAAATTAAAATTAATTCCGTGACGGCCTTCACCGACAGTACCACTGTTTTGTCTTGGTTAGGCACACCCCCGTGCAATCTCAAAACTTTCGTTGCTAACCGTGTAGTAAACATCACCGACTTGATCGACAAGTCGTCGTGGCGTCACGTGTCGACTCACGACAATCCCGCAGACTGTTGCAGCCGTGGATTGACGTGCACCGAGCTAGCTGCCCACCCCCTGTGGTGGACCGGTCCGCCATGGTTGGCTAAACATCCTACATTTTGGCCAAATAATTCATTAAATACTTTGCCGCCGGAACAAATTCCAGAACTAAAATCAGACGTAATTTCTAGTAGCTTGCTTATTGTCGCTGCACCTTCATTTACGCAAGTAATTGAAAGATTTTCGTGTTTCTACAAGCTACAAAGGGTAGTCGCGTGGTGCCTGCGTTTTCGTAGAAATGCTGGGTCTACCATGAACGCTCGAATATTCACACCGCTGTCTGTAGTCGAAATAAATAATTCCGTGCGTGTTATTATTAAATTAACTCAGTTTAATCATTTTCAAACTGAAATAAATTCTATCACTTCCGGTCTGCCTTGCGTAAAGTCAATTCAAAAATTATCACCTTTTCTAGATACAGATGGTATCCTGCGAGTGGGGGGAAGGATCGCCAATTCTAGTTTATTATTTACTAGCTTGTTATTTATCTAAATTAATAATAGATTCTTTACATATCCGTTATTTACATTGTGGCCCTCGCCAGCTACAATCTATTATCCAAAGACAGTTTTGGATATTAGGTATTCGTCTTTTAATACGTTCACGTTTATCTAAATGCGTCACCTGTTTTAAATCCAAACCGGTTCCATGCCAACCGAAGATGGGCGACCTCCCGGAAGCCAGGCTTCTCCCGGGACGTCCCTTTCTTAACGTAGGGGTCGACTTCGGCGGTCCGTTCGTTGTAAAGGAAAGCAGGCGTCGCAACGCTCGTACGTATAAGGCATATCTGTGTCTCTTCATCTGCCTCTCGACTAAGGCCGTGCACCTCGAGGCGGTGACAGAACTGTCAACTGAAGCGTTTCTCGCCGCGCTAGACCGTTTCGTTTCTCGTCGAGGACTGTGCTCTAAAATAGTTTCCGACTGTGGCACAAATTTCGTCGGTGCTAATCGCTGTCTCAATGAAATTTACGACTTCATTGCCCGTGAAAAGACAGACATCGCGGACAACTTGTCACATCGTCGTATCCAGTGGGATTTCAACCCACCCGGTGCTCCACACTTCGGTGGTATTTTCGAGAGTGGTATTAAATCCACCAAATACCACTTGAAACGCGTCGTGGGTTGTCAAGTTCTCACGTTAGAAGAGCTATTTACCGTTTTCACGAAAATCGAGGCTATGCTAAATTCGAGACCTCTGTGCGTATTGTCTACAGAACCACGTGAGTCCGACGTGCTCACGCCTGGTCACTTCCTTGTAGGCGCGCCGCTCGTCGCTGTACCCGAGCTTGTACACGACGAGTCCTATCATCCGCGGTCTCGTTGGCAGATGCTACAGAAGCTTACTCAGTCTTTCTGGCGCGTCTGGCAGCGAGACTATTTACACACGTTGCAGCAAAGAAACAAATGGTTTGTTTCCACACCTAATGTTAAATTACACGATGTAGTTATGATGGTGGATCCAAATCTACCACCCTTGCAGTGGACTTTAGCTGTTGTAACTGAACTACATACAGGTGCCGATGGTACGGTGCGTGTCGTTACTGTTCGCACGCCCAAAGGGCACTTCTTCCGACGACCAGTCGTTAAGATCTGTCCTTTACCTTTGAATTAGTTTTCTGTTTCTACTTTTTTCTTAGTTAACCTAGCATTTAATTTAAGTTAAGTAAATAGTTAAGATTTCGAGCACCAAATTATGGTTTAGTTTAATATTTGTTTTGAAATCTTAGATGATTTCAAGTGGGGGGAAATGTTAAGACATCCAACAGGATCCTACACCAATTTATCCCATCCACATTCATTCCAAAATTCCTACCACCAAGCCTGGTAGTATCGTCTATGGATCGCGAGTAGTTTCGTGATCTACCACTAGAGGCGCCCAAGTTGGCGCCAGTACAAAATCTACGCTCGGCCCGTGCGGTTCGAAAATCACCGCGATTTTAGTGTGAAAGCTCCCAAGCCGGGTTGGACTCTAAATCGTGCCTAAAACAGTTCCGAGAAAGTGAAGTGCGAGAAGAAAGCGTGCCCGCAGTGAAAACCTGGCTATTTTCCCGTGGTATGTCCTTTTTTCTTGTCCACTTGTTGGTTCTAGCAGATCCTTGCCATTTGCTTTAGTGACTCATTTTCTAGACAAAGTAGCAGAGTAGACCGCCTGACCGATGGCTGGACCCGTGTTACCCAGTACGGACCAGTATGTTAAATTAGTATTATTATTATTTTAAGTTTATATTTGAATTTATTAATTAAAATTGTTCTTGACTACGTAAAAACTGTACATTATTATGAATTAATTAAGGAATAAATGGCTTTATTATTATTAGTATTATAATACAATGAATACAAAATATTATGTTCAGTACTTTAGTTTTGTGTGAGTATTATTATAAGTACTGAACATAATATTTTATACTATAATAAGAGCGCTAGGGAGTTTTAGGCTCCCGCACGTACGTAATGTATACAAACGTACGTAGTAAATTCACAAGAAATTATCTAGTACGAAATAAGATTTAAAAGGAATAAAACAAGTTAGACGAACGCTGATAAAAATTGAATTTTCGTGAGAAATTTTCGAGCAAAAGTTTTGCCAAGTTATCTTGACATTTAACCTGGATCCGCGACGCACACCAGACAGCTAAAATACATATTTAATATAACAACTTCGCCTAATATTCAAATAGAATGACATATCGTCCCTTAAGTTTTAACACCGCGTTTACTATACTGCAAGGATCTAATCCTTGTTATTGATTGGTCAAACGACGCGTCTTCTATCACATAACATACGGAACTTTAACTGATATTTTTTAAGTGACGCGGTGTTAGAACTCAAGCGACGATATTATCGAACGGTTATAATAAATAATAATAATAAATTTCCAGACAGGTCACACAGCGCCATCTAGTTTCCGTGGTAAGCTACGAGGCTTGTGTTACGGAAACTAGATGGTTGATAAACTACATATTATACTTTTTTTTTGTAAATATATACATATTATACATATAAACACCCAGACCGAGACAAATTATACAATGTACAACTTGCCCCCGGTGGGAATTGAACCCACGACCTCCCGAGTTTACGGCAACGTTTGTTACCACTGGACCACGGAGGCGGTCATGGCGACAATGGCGATACAAAATTATTTCGTAGCGCATTATTTTGATTTTGCTATATCTCCTAAGGTATTCATTTAATTTGCATGGTGTAAAGGGTAAAATAATCTTCATGGAATGCTCAAGCTAACTAACGTATTTAAAATGATGAGGATTAATACCGTATTTGTGTAAATAGGTTTTCAATTACCGCTTTATAATTGACCATTTTTAAAGTATTAAAATGGATATAGTATGTTATCCTTAAGAGATAGGCATATGCCATCGCAGACTTTTCTATAGACCTATTTACGATACAGATTTCCACCATACATTATTTTGTTATATCTCAAATGGTTTAGGCAGCGTTTTCGTTGAAAGCTCCCAGACGGCTTATCTTTTTCCGACACCTCCAACAAATATCGTTAATATATATAAAAACTTACTTAAACCTTCCTCAAGAACTACTCTATCCATTGGTGAAAACGGCATAAAAATCGGTGCAGTATTTTTTGAGTTTATCGCAAACAGACAGACAGAAAATTTAAAATAATCTTCGGAAGAAATGAGTGTTAATCCTAGGAAAGAGATAGACTTAAATGAATGGTACCTGTATGCGGACGGGGTGGTAGCGCGGGGGGAGAGTGGTTCGCGCCCGCGCATCTTTTTTATGTACCTACTATAAATATTTATTATTAAGCTTCGAGAGTAATTGTCTCCGCCAACAAACTGTGGTTACAGTTTGGCGGGCTATTTAATGAATTATATGTATTGGACCCATGGGCCGAGTTCAAGTAGGTTCAGTTAATGCCTAACCTACGTTGATCACTGTATGGACCGCCGATCTGTAATTATTCATGGACTGACGATTCCGAAAAGTTTAATGGCACGTAAAACATCATTAAGTAGGTTTTGTTGGAAAACGGCGAAATTTAGCAAATTTCGTGTAATTAAAAAGTTATTTTGCAACTAAATGTGTTTGTTTTGCTTTTAGATACCTGATCTCATGGACTAAGATAACAACTGGGCATTTAATAATAATGGAACACTAAATATAGGTGCAGTAAAGACTGTATGAAAGGAGTGAACAATGCAATTCAACCGAAAATAAAATTGATTCGGAAGGGTTTGTGACTGTGGAAAAGAAAAAAAGGAGGCCCAAACGTAATAATCGGGGAATTTCGCCTCCCGAACAGTACGCACTAAAAGCTGCGATACCGACATCTTATGTCTATGTATCGCGGCTGCGCAAGGACAGTCATCCCAAGATGTTCTTGGACACATACGGGACCGAGGGGAGATCGACTCTGTCGCTGCTATCGACGAGTTACCTTCCCATTGGGATGACACCGGATTCAAGGCCTTTAGGATTCGTGTGCGGTCAGAGCACCTCAAAATATTCCTAAAGAAGAAATTTATTTATTTATTTAAATCTTTATTACACAAAGACAAAGGCGGGCTTATAATGCCGTTAGACATTCTATCCTAGCCAACCATTGGGACAACTTGAGCATTATATTGAAAGGTAGGTGCAAAATTGTATTAAATTCTACGGTTAAACTAACTATATTATTATACTCGTACACTAATACACATATATATATAAATTCATATACCACATATACCCATACATATTAGTACATACACTACATATTATATATCAATGATAACAATATACTTAATTCTAATAAATAAGTTATAGTAACTACATAGACATACATAGATAATACACTTACTTTTGTTGTGATAGGAAGTGTGAATAGAGCATTTTTTAAATAGAGATCTGGTGGTTACTTGCCTTATGCTAAGAGGCAAATTGTTCCACAGGTTTGTGGCAACAACTACAAATGAGTTCGAAACGAAACTAGAATTATGAGAGGGAATAAACAGAAGAGAATTATGAGAGGAACGGAGAGATTAATTTTTATTTATAATTAATTCTGGCCGCTCGGTGTTGTGTACCGCAAATACATTCGTGGATTTGCTTTACGCAGAACCAACGATGTTCCTGGGCCCCGCGCAGCACCTACTCCCTCTGCACCACCCCCAGCAGGGACGCCGGCACCGTCCACTGACGCTTCTCGTACTCCTCAGAAGGTGGTCACAGTACCTGATGGGTACTTCCATGACCACAAGAATATGAAGCTACAGAAGCTTTAGATTAATTAATATTATGATTTTTACGTTAATGTTATTTTTATATGTATTTTAGTTGTAAGGTATTTTATCTATGGGCAATCTGTTGCGTGATAATAAACAACAACAATGTTGACCGACTCTTTCTACTTATAATTGCAGCGCCATAATTATGTCTTGACTGGCACTATAGTTTCGTTAATCATTCACGTGAACCAAAAGCAGCCTGAGGCGCGGTGGTGGTAGAACGCTTTTCTGAAAATCCTACAAAGGGCGGTTCAAACCCCCACGGCATGTCCCAATGATAAGTATATAATGTTTTTTTCTGTAAATTAGATAGGCACTGCGTATCTCTCTACAAACGGACAAGCAAAATGAAAATTTTAATTAAAACGTGGGCTTCGAGTTGGGGTAAATAAATATTTGTTTTATAAAATTAAATCCGTCGTTTTGTTACTTATTCAATTGTTAATGGATAATAAATTAATTGTGTCGTTTACTATTATATAAATACCTACTATTCAAAAACATGAATCCCTAAATTTATACGTATGCGAAGAGATGGTGATTACGGTATGTGGGTGCATATACTGACCTGTGTTTTCTTTTAATTCTTTAGTTTTTAAAAGTATTTATGATAATACTTGATACGCTAGGGACATCGACGAGTTTACCACTTGTCATGATAAGCCTATATATACTATAGTTTGATAATTGTAAACCCGCTCCTCAATAAAAAGCGTTCTGGACGTTATATTCGTAATGATAATACAGTTTTCGAATCGTGAATCGAACCTATGTGTCTACGGTCTAAATCTGTCCGCACACCGAAGACCTAATTTTGTCGTATCAGATTGATCGCCGCCATACATACAAGCAAGAACGCACACCAAGGACACATTTTTGTCCGACACTGCTTTTTATTACAGCCCCTAGAACACAACGTCCCAGACCTCCACTGCTGGAGATGGGCCTTCCAGAACCAGAATTTGGTTTACACTCGCCACGCTGGCCAGACGGCTTGGCGAGGATATGATGTCAATTTTTAATGACAATTTATTAACGATTCCACAAGTTAGTATTAGTGGAACCGGGACCGACGGCTTAATGTGCTCTCCGAAGCACGGAAACGGTGGTTTTGTAAATCTATGACAAATGTACGTATAGATATATTGGCATAATTATATTTGTGTATATAATAAGTTATATATCTAAAGTGAGTATATGTAGTTGGCTTGTAGTATATGCACCCTGGCCATGATTTCTCACTTTCCCAAAGGCAGTTGTTAGAAAATGCCTAACTGGCATTAAACTCGCCTATGACACTAATTTTAAGTTATTGTGCAATAAATTATTTAAATAAATAAAATAAATACATTTAATATTGTGCAATCATCAATATTGCGTCTTTCGTACGCCCTATAATGCCTAATGGGCCTAAAACGTTTGGTTTAAGACCAAGGCAATATCAATTTCGTTTAATATTGGCCTAATGCGTCATTTATACGATAGTCGAGGCGTGTGTTATGCGATAAAGGGATCGAGGTAAGTGAAAGCTAATAGTGTAGAAACCGCCGACAATTGAAACATGGCGTCTTGATATTTATTTATTCGAAGTACAAATAACAACAAACAAAACAATTATTTAAATCATAGACAATCAATCCAGTCAAGTTTGCTAGCCTAAAAAATGTACACAACATTGTAAAAAACTAAATAAGGTAAAGTTTTTAAAAGACAAAACACCGCGACTTGTCGTCTCCTCCGGTGACAAGAGGACTGGCTCTTTCTTCGCCCAGAGAATCAGTATTGCAATTCAGAGCGGAAATGCAGCCAGCGTTCTTTCCACCATTCCACGCGGACGGGACTTATATCCCTATCCATAGTATTTTATTTATTTACTTATTTAAAACTTTATTGCACGAAGTACAAAGGAGGACTTAATGCCCGTAGACATTTTCTGACAGCCAAACCTTGGGGACAAATTTGAACTATTATAGGTGCAATGAAAGAAAAATTAAAAAATTAGGAAGAAAAATTAACAGCTTAATTATACACTTACTAATATTGTGAGGAGCTTTTCAGATAGTGTAGATATACGAGTTTTTTAAACGAAGATCTGGTAGTTGCTTGTCTTATGTTTACAGGAAGATCATTCCATAAATTTGTGGCGACAACGACAAAATAATTTGAAACAAATCCGGAATGATGAGAGGGGACTGAAAGAAGTGAGTTGTGAGAGGAGCAAAGAAATTTATCGTGAAAAGATGAGAGATAGGCAAAACCGTCCTTGAGGTATCGCGGTGTCGCAGGCTCGTTTAAAACTGAAAAAAGCATACAAAGAACTCTGAGATTTCTGCGACATCGAATAGGTTATTAGTATTAATATTTATTTTATTTAAAAAAAAAATCTAGTTAATGTTAATATTTTTATTAATAAGATAAAAATCATCATCATTATCACAACCCCTAGAACACCGCGTCCTAGACATCCACTGCTGGAGATGGGCCTGCCTTGAGAGGCACGGGAACGGTGGTGTTGTAAATAACGAATGTACGTAAGAAAAGTGTATTTCTCATTGGTACATGCCGGGTGGTTTTGAATCGACCTTTGTAGGATTTAAGGAACACGTTCTTACAACCGAGCCATCACCGCGCCAAGGTAAAAATAAAATATAAAACATACAATTATACGTAGAATCTATAAAAGCTGAAAAGAATATAAAAAGGAAACATAATAATAACAAAATTGGATAAAACATGAAACAGTATCTCTTGATACACAGACAACTTTTTCGAGATAAGGATCTAAACAAATGTCAATTTTTATTTGTAATACATTTATTTTTACCAAGTATTGTAGGTATTTTAAAATAAGTTGTGTAAATAATGTTTTTTCTCAATAAAGTTTTAGTTTTATATATTGTGGCAAGATATTTGTTTTCCTTCCTAACCCGTATGTGTTTATTTATAAATTTCCCGTGTACCAAAATGAAGTATCTGTAAATGTAACTATTAAGGTAAACAATAGCGCCGAATGTAACAATTTTTTTATAGGTAAGCCGTCATAAGGTATATCAGCCTGTATCTCTCCACTGCTGGATGCAAGCCTCCCCCAAGGCTTGCCATTGCACGCGGTCTTTTGCAACCCTCATCCACCCCCTGCCAGCGACCTACTTCAGATCATCCGTCCGTCTGGCAGGGGATCGTTCCACTCTGCATCGTCGCGTACGTGGTCTCCAATCTAGAACCAATTTGCCACATCGATTGTCGGTTCTGCGGCAGATGTGCCACTTCAGCTTGCTAACTTTTAAAGCTATATCAGTAACGAATGTCAACGATTCGAATTCTATCCATCAGAGAAATACAAGAATAGCCCTCTCCATAGCTCGAGCGTCCTTGAATTTGTAAACCAGGCCCACTGTCAGTGTCCACGTCTCTGCTCCGTCATTACGTGGACGGCTATCGTCTTCAGTCACTGTGGTATGGACGCTAGAGGATGTGTCGAAATTTCCAGAATGCCACTATCGGCTTCCATGCTGAAGTTATCAGCGCTTAGTGGAGTAGTCTGTTCATGATAGACGTATCTGCATAACTTCGACACAGATTAGCCTCGACTTGACATGATTATTGAACATCACTTTCGTCTTGTCCAAGTTCATCCAAAACAACACTGGGTTAAGCCGTTTAACATTTCACTAAGATCCTTGAGCGAGTTGTCCATGATGACTATGTAATCCGCAAATCGGAGGTGTAAATTTTCACATTTATGCCGCAGTAATTCCAGTCCAGAATTTTAAACACATCTTTCAATTCGTTCGTAAACAGCTTCGGGTATAGTGCATCCCCTTGTCGCACGCCTTCCTCTGAGCAGTTGGTACAACGACACCATTTTTAACTTATATTTTTATAGAAACCTCTTTTAGGTATAAACCAGGACTAGTAGTGCAACGGTCGCGCGAATTTTGTCGCTGTATTGAGAAGCGTAGTATAGAGTAATAGAAATAGCCACAAGACTATAGTAATGGCTTGGTGCCTGCGAAAGCACTTAAGCCTTTAGTCTCAGCTGTCGTCGTTAACTACGGTCTAAGGCTATTTTAACGTCTTTGACAATCGTTATAATTAAGACGCACTAAACTAATCATATCATGCAATATTATTCAAAATAGACTTCGCCCGTATAGTATAAAACTCTTAGAGTAGGATAATATGTGCTCAAATTACGACATTGACGAAACTGCTAGTAACATAGTAATATATCAATCATCAAGGCGCAGTGGTGGCTCGGTTGTTAGAACGCGTTCCTTAAATCCTACAAAGGTCGGTTTAAACCCATCCGGCATACACCAATGAGAAATACACTTTTCTTACGTACATTTGTCATAGATTTACAACACCACCGTTCCCGTGCCTCGGACAGCACGTTAAGCCGTCGGTCCCGGTTTCACTAATACCAACTTGTGGAATCGTTAATAAATTGTCATAAAAAATTGACATCATATCCTCGCCAAGTCTATGTATACCTTAGGTATGTCGTAATGGTATAGTAAATAAAAAAATACTGTATGTTCTACAGGAACATAAATTATAATTTATCATTTCCGCTCCGAAAATCTTATATTTTTATTAACCTGTCCCGAATATTTCAGTGATTCATCATAATAATATTACTCGCATAGGGGTTTAGTTTTCTCAAAGGATTAACGCCAGTATTTTAGTTGGAAAAAGTGCACGTTCCGGGATACCCTCTGTAAATCATGTCTGGGTCAAGACCCCAGTGGGGGTACAAAGTTTTGCGCCATACACAATCTCGAAGGCGCGATTACACGGTTTTTTTGTTTCAACTCGCGTTCAAGTGCCTCTTCAACACTACCGTATCATCACGACCGTTTCTCTTCCGGAGTGGTCAGAAACCACGTTTATAAAGAAGCTGATTCACATTTTTTTTTTTTTTTTTTCGTCAGGAAATCCCTACGGATACCAATCCCCGCTGTGGAGGCAGCAGGGAAAGGTTATGTCGGACTCGCACCGACTAAAACCTGACGGCGTTCCTCCACGGCGCCTTAGTGGCGGCTTCGCGGGAGTCCGTTAGGAAACGTCCGCTAACCGCCGGCGCTGTCCGCCTAGGCAGACCCTCCAGTGAGCAGGAGGAGATGGAACACGGGAACACCACGTGCGCCATCTCTCGCCCTCGTGAGTAGGTCACACTCCATGACCTGACTCGGGCGTGCGTGCACTCGCTAACCGTAAAGAAGTTTACGGCGAGGAGTGCACGACTTGCCTCCCTAGAGTGGTCTCGACGCGGCCGGCTGTGAGCACGTAACCGCGGAGACCACCGCTCCTTCGCGACTTCAGGAGTCGCGAGTCGACCTCCGACCACCACCACCCGTCTGGTGGGCTGGGTCAGAGGCCGACTCCGTCGTCACCTCCGACCGCCTGCCCCCACGCCCGCATTACCGGTTACGTTGGGCGCGGTTGTCGGCCCCTCCACTCCCTGACGGCCAGGTCCCAGTAGCCATTTCAGGGTCCCCCATCCATCCGACAATGGCGGGGTGAGGGTTCCATCGTCGTTCCGCCTTACTGGTTAGCTGGGGCAGGCCGACGGTGAAGCTGATTCACATTCAGGCAACTTTTCTACAGGCAAATCATGACAAGTAGCAAGCTCTCTATCGTACCAAATTAGAGAAATATCACAAATATTTTTTTATTTTTTTTTAATTTTTTTTATTTAAATTAATAAATATTAATTTGTCCCGACCTGGGCCTCGATTCTCGTCCCTTCAGCATGCTCGAATAGTTCGAATGATACTGACAGTTTTTTATGGAGTTCTGTCGCTTTTCATTTGGAAATTTCGAACCGACACACCAGAATTAGGCCCCAGGAATCAAACCCGGTACCTCCGAGTCTAAATTCACGGACTTAACCGCTAGACCACGAAGGCAGGCAGTATTAGTATGGTAACCTATATTCTAAGTAAAAATAATCTGCAAAAATAAAAAGAAAATCTAAAATTGGTATCGAATCATTTCTGCCTACTGGAACGGTGTAAACAGGTGTAAAATATAGAAGTGTGAGTTAAAGAAATTATTGCTGAGATATTAGGTGAAAAATCGAAGCGTAACGTAGCGCAATATAATTTTCAACTTTGATAAAACGTTCGTTCCTGGGATTACTGGCGAGATTTATGTCTTTCTGTAGATTTACGAGTTTTTTAACATTGATTTTATTACCCGAAAAATTCCTTGTTTATTATACAAGCTTACATTTAACGTCTGAGCACACTGAAGTTGTAATGTACAAAACTCCAAAGCGCCCTGTAAACGACCTAACACGTTTGTTAAACACGACGGCAATCGAGATTTTTATAAAACGAAACAAACACGTAGATTGTTTGACAAACACGTCAAACAAGGCCGCACAATTTCCCTTTCTTGCAAAACCAATTGAAATCATGTAGCTGCACCAACAGTCATTTATATCCAGTGTCTATATTTCAGATAAATATCGCATGTGACATTATCATTTCTTGAGAATTAACCCCCAAAGTTAGTAGGTACACGTGGCAAGCGGCACGTTTTTAGAGTTCGTTTTGTATTGAATAGTCCCATCTATAGACATCGCGCGGTGGTGGTTCGTTTGTAAGAACTCGTTCCTTAAATGCTACAAAGGTCGATTCAAACCCACCCGGCATATACCAATGAGAAATACACTTTTCATACGTACATTTGTCATAGATTTACAACAAGACCGTTCCCGTGCCCCGGAGAGCACGTTAAGCCGTCGGTCGCGGCTCCACTAATACCATCTTGTGGAAGCGTTAATGAATTGTCATTATATCTTCGCCAAGCTGTCTGGCGAGTGCAGGCCGCAAATTCTCCAGATATATGTTTTGGAAGACCTATCTCAAGCAGTGGAGGTCTAGAACGTTGTGTTCTAGGGGCTGTAATGAGGATGAATGATAGACATCGATGGTCGGGATAATTTAGTTTATTTGTGATTATATGTGATATTTGTAGAGCTTGCCACTTCATGATAAGCCTATAGTAATGTTGGCTAAAAGTGAACTCGCTCCATAAAAGCGTGGTTTTGTGTGGTCGTGATGATACTTTACTTTTTTCAATAAATAAAGCTCTACGTGAACACCCTCGCCAGTGAAGCTAGTGTAAGCGTTTGCTACTAAATTATGGAGAACTTCCACCAAAAAGACAAATTCAGGTCACTCTTAAACTGCGAGAGGATCCGCTAAATATTTTAGTTTAGGGTGTTTTATTTTCTGGTCTGCAATCACTTCGCTAAGGTTAAGGAAAAACCTGGCACTTTTATTAATTAAAGTACATTTATTATTGTCTAATAATGTGCCAAAAAGCTCAAGGCCAGCAGTCAAATTATGTTATATATATATATATATTAGCACGGACATGTGCAGGGTCACCTGATGGTAAGTGACGCAAGGGCCATGAATGTTAGTAACTGGAATCAGATACTCATGACTAACATCAATCCCTAATACTATGCCAGCTTGACTGGGCATGACGGCAATTCGAGCCTGATTTATCAGCACGAACCGTGGATACTTCTCCGCCCCGGCAGACTGGGCATATTACCACAATCAGTCCGCCTACCTCCTATTTGTTGTTCTCGTTGAAAGTATGTGCCATTTGCAATGATGTCAAATGCCAATTTTTACTTTCAAGAATAATTCATATTCGTCTCTAGTGGTAACAAGCGTTGGTCCGTGGTCTAGTGGTAACAAACGTTGCCGTGAACTCAGGAGGTCGTGGGTTCGATTCCCACCGGGGGCAAGTTGTACATTGTATAATTTGTCTCGGTCTGGGTGTTTATATGTATATATTTACAAAAAAAAAAGTATAATATGCAGTTTATCAACCATCTAGTTTCCGTAACACAAGCCTCGTAGCTTACCACAGAAATTAGGTGGCGCTGTGTGACCTATCTGGAAATATTTATTATTTATTTATTTATTATATTGTAAGCTTGCCATGGTGATATTTATAAATATAAAAATAACACCATATCACTATCACTACATATATAACAAAGTCCTCCGCCGCTTTTGTCTGTCTGTTCGCGATAAATTTGAAAATTAGTGCACCGATTTTCATGCTCTTTTCACCAATGGATAGAGTGGTTCTCGAGGTATATAATATGTTAAGTTTTTGTATACATTAACGATTGACCGCCTCCGTGGTCTAGTGGTAACAAACGTTGCCGTGAACTCGGGAGGTCGTGGGTTCGATTCCCACCGGGGGCAAGTTGTACATTGTATAATTTGTCTCGGTCTGGGTGTTTATATGTATATATTTACAAAAAACAAAAAAGTATAATATGTAGTTTATCAACCATCTAGTTTCCGTAACACAAGCCTCGTAGCTTACCACGGAAATTAGATGGCGCTGTATGACCTGTCTGGAAATATTTATTTATTATTTATTTATTTATTTGTTGGAGGTGTCGGAAAAAGTAAGCCGTCTGGGAGCTTTCAACGAAAACGCTACCTAAACCCTTTGAGATATAACAAAATAATGTATGGTGGAATTGTGTATCTTAAATAGGTATATAGAAAAGTATGCGATGCCATATGTCTATCTCTTAAGGATAACATACTATATCCATTTTAATACTTTAAAAAATGGGCAATTATAAAACGGTAATTGGAAAGCTATGTACATACGGTATTAATCCTCATCATTTTAAATACGTTAGTTAGATTAAGCATTTCATTAATATTATTTTTTTCCTGTACACCATGCACATTAAATAAATACCTTAGGAGATATAACAAAATTAAAATAATGCTCAATGAAATTAATTTCGTGTCGCCGTTTACACGGGCAAAGCCGGGTAAAGCAGCTAGTTATATTATAAACTAGCGAGAATTATTGTAAAATCTGACATTATACAGTAAAACAACACAACACAATGCAACTTTACAAAACTCTTCATATTGTAAGGAAGGTGGACGTGCTAAAATCGTCATTATTACGAATGAAGTGGTTGACGACAACCCTTAGCCGCGACGCTTATTCGACGCGTGGGTTGTACTTGGCCACGTAGCTATTACAAGTTTTTTTTATTCAAGCAATTTATAATCTGTCTACTTTCGTTTTCCAGAATCCCAAAACTTCTTACACAAAACATAATGCCTGGATTTTAACACCCCGAAAGAGATACGGTCGTGATGATTGATATTCATTACAGCCCCTAGAACATAACGTCCTAGACCTCAACTGTTGGAGATGGGCCTTCCAGAACATATATCTGGAGAATTTGGCCTACACTCGCCACGCTGGCCAGACGGCTTGGCGGCTAACAAGACAGGGCAAGAAATCAGAAAACAGGGCTATAATAAAGCTAGACCAATCGGTCGTGTTAGACGATTACTTTGTTGTTTCACGGACAGGTAGCATTCTCCATTCCACCTCAATAAATTTATTTATATTTTCTTTTTCTTATCTAGTTTTAATGACGATGCCCTTGTGGCAGATTTCTATGTTTAATAATATTAGTTATTTGACATATTTTAGTGTTGTATACAATATATATATATATATATATTTATATTAGATTATAGTAGTACCTTGTAGTACTTGACATTTTTATTTTAACATAGTTTGACATAATTAGTATTTAAATTTTATTTTCTGTATTTGATTATTTAGCATTCAATATGGCTCTTTCATAATTGTATTGATAGTTTGGGCTGTTTCTGGTCTTCGTCGTGTTGTTTCGTATTAAGCTGTCGGACCATGATTGTGTTATCTCGCTTACTGTAGGTAACTAATATTGGTTACAGAGTATTATAAATTGACTTAACCAAGTGTTCCAGACGGTCCCTACGGTGATAAATAAATGAAATGAAATATTATTTACTACGTCGCAAACAATTAAAAATGCTCCATACAGTAATAATTGTTGATCTATAGCTAAATACGTCTGCTTATGCCAATCATGGTTCTCCACATGCCTTACAGCATGCGCTACAGAAATATGCCACACCCTACATGCGAGCAGTAAGTAAGTACGTCGGCTTAGGCCACTCAATCAAATCTCTCTCTCGCACCGCAGACGCATACAACCAATGAAAACAGTTTTCCGCGTGCGGGCCTTACGCCATGCGTAAATCTCCTGCACTACGCATGCATGTCCAAACGACCAATAGTTAAGTCTATGCGCAAATGCGCTGTGCGCGACAAAATTGTCGTGTACAGTATAGAGCGTGTTACAGTATATACATAATGCGAGCATAATACTGTTGGTATTCTCTACCACCTGACCTTTGGGAGAGTGAGAATTATTGCACGGATGCGGCATCTGATTAGCCGGTCAGCTGCGGCGTTCGTTCACTCTGTAACTTTAAAGCATGCCACACACGCACCTACACTTATATTCACTCACGCAAACGAGCACAATAATTAGATTCCATACTTGTTCACATTCACTGGATCAATATTATTACCCAATTTTTAGTTAAGTATTTTATTTTTATTGTAATTTTTGTGTTTAGGTTATAGTATATTTATTATTATTATTTTCCTAATATTTGTTTAAATTCATCTTATATAATTTATTAGTAACTTTTTTTATACTAGCACGACATGTGACCTTGCGGCCACCTGATGGTAAGTGTCGTGCGAGGTCCATGAATGTTAGCAACTGGAATCAGAGACTTATGACTGACATCAGTCCCTAACACTATGCCGGCTTGACTACGCATGACGGCAATTCGAGCCTGATCCCGAAACGTGTGGATACACTTTACTGAGTTTATCGGCAAGAACGTTGGGTACTTCCCCGCCCCGGCAGACTGGGCAAATTACCGCCATCAGTCCGCCTACCACCTATTGGCCACTAACCTATGTTGGCTGATGCTTTTTTTTTAAATATATTTGTGAATATAGCTGTAAGGTTTATTATATAAATAAATCATCACCATCATCAGCCTGTGTCTTTCCACTGCTGGATAAAGGCCTCCCCCAGGGCTCGCCACTGCACGCGGTTCTTAGGTCATCCATCCATCTGGCGGGGTTTCGTTCCACTCTGCGTCGTCCCGTACGTGGTCTCTACTCTAGAACCCCATCGGTCGTCGGTTCTGCGGCAGATGTTTACGGCCCACTGCCGCTTCAGATTGCTAATTTTAATAGCTATGTCAGACTTTGGTTTTCTGACGAAGAAGAGTGACGACCAAGGATAGCTCTCTTCATAGCTCGCTGAGAGACCTTAAACTTGTGTACGAGACCCACCGTCAGTGTCCACGTCTCTGCTCCATACGACATTACGGGGAGAACGCATTGGTTGAATACCTTTATCTTCAGACGTTGAGGTAAAATAAAAAATAAAAAAAAGTTATTTATTTATTTACTCACTAGGTGAGTTTATGTCTGCCAATGCTTTTTTTTATTACAACTAAATAAAACAGTAATCCAATAACAATGCAGTAAAAAATACCATTCCATTCTCCTATATCCCAAACTGCAATAAAATTAACGAATTCATACATCGTGTACCAGAACTGAATGCTTAAAAATTTTGCAACTTTGTAAAAAGTGCTCGTAAACTGGACAATTATATCATGGGAACGAGATTCCCGAGCATTTCAGTTAGTTTTATTTAGTTTGGCACATTGACTAATATGTAAATACTGGGCATTTAATAAAAAAATACAATAATTAAAATTAAATTTTCAAATGTTTTTTAAGTCTAGTATACTCGTATATAGTTCCAGAAAATATTATTATGAATATATTAAGATATATTAATAATAATAATAAACTTTTATTTCAGAATAAATTCCATATGTTAGTAACAATATTAAAAAAAAAAAAATCTAGTGTTAGTAAAAATACAAAATTATACATACATCCCTTGCGGGGTAGGCAGAGACAATTGAGCGCCATTTGACACGATCACGACATACTTCTTTCGCTTCGTCAACAAAAATATAATATACAAATATCCATTTCTGGAGCCCAGGTCACCTCCTAACTTGCAGGCATATCCAGTGCCCCAAGAACGAAGAGTCCCACCTATCAGCCCCCACAGAGCCAGGATGCTACTGGGGCTGCTCCTCACGCGGGCGAGGATTAAAGCTGGTGTTGCCCAATTTAGGTCTTGGTCTTGCAGTCTTGGTCTTATTCTTGCTATTTTGCAAGACCAAGACCAAGAACAAGACTACTGATATGGTTGTACAGATTTTTTTTCCAAATTTTGCTAAAGTGTTCAATAAATTTTAATTGCATCGTGTCCGCAATTCATATTTTTTTTAATTTTTTTTTATTATATATATATTTATTTTTTTAGTTTTCAAGCCACTGTTTTGGAGAAATGAACTGTATAAATAATATAAAATATTTTTGGTTTAAAATCTAATAATCTATAATACTGTAATTTTATGTCCATGTTATATATAAGCTGTAATTATTCTGAAAATAAATAAAGAATCTCTGACGGTTGATCTTGTTTGCCCAGTTTTTATATGCAAGTCATTGTTTGGCCACGAATTTTGTATGACATTAAAAGTTGCGAAACGAACGCGGTTTCATACCGAGGAATAAAAGTTATGACTCCTGTGGGATATATCGGAGTGGCACGCTTGAATATTATATGTCCTTGATTCTATACACTGGTCTAATTTGCTACACTTGTATCTGGCACGCGCAATTCCCCGGGGGTATTGAAAAAAAAAACTCATTTTCACAGGCTACCTACAGATAATTCAAATCTCAAAATTTTAAATTCTAACCCCTATAAGTAAAACTAAGAATTTTCTCAGACTTCAAATACAATAAATAACAAGATAGGGCAAGAAACCAAACGGTATAAGAATTAAAGCTAGGCTAATTAGTACAGAATAAATTAGTGTATGACAGTCATTACCGGTAATGGTTGTGTTCGATGTGCACTGTAAAATTAATTATTTTGTTATTTCCCGACGGAAGTGTAAAACGTTCTTCTTCGACAAAAGAACCTCGTGTCAGTTTATTTTCGTAAGTAAATATTTTTAACTATAATACAAGAAACATTCCAGAAGTTGTCATTAACAATATTTTCGCTACTCAATCATGATGGCACTACTATAATTGCACTGAATTATAGCCTTATAAACTCTAATCATAAGGTTGACATTAGCTCCAATTATTGCTCAGTTAACTACTGAACAAAAAAGTTTCTCTAGTCGATCATAGATGGCTTAGAAATATAATCTTAAAAATAACGTATGTTCTATCGGGCCGACAACGGACACTTCAAGGATCTCCAGAATATCGCTGCGTCTTGCGCTCGGCCTCTCAACGGGAGACCACTTTCTAGAGAAGTGCTACTGGAGGAGAGCTGAAGTAGCCGAACCCAGAACCCAAACCCACTGAGTTCGTGAGCCATACGGGCGCTGTTATACCAGTAACGGTTCCCAGAACTAAAGGTGCATGGATTACCAGCGGGTGAGATCCTGCCGCGAAGAACGGGGAAATGTCCCCAACCCATTAGACATCCGGGCATCCCCAATGTCTATCTGTGAATCTTAAAAATAGTAGCCATAAGGTTGACAATAGCATGCATGGAGCATTGTTCAGTAAACAAGTTAAAAAAAAATATTCTATAATAATATAAAAAAGTTAGCAGTTTGAAAAATGCTGTATGTGCAAGCGAGATGGATGCGTTAAACGCTTATAAACATTTTTTAAAAAAAGTTTGTTTAGGTATCTTTACTATGACATCCAACCATCAATGTATCCAACAAGCTCGTCAATCATACCAGACTCGAAAATTGTCATATGGAAAAGGAGTATTCTTGTGTTCTCGGATTCGAACGCGTAGTATCTACCGCTAGAGCAAGAAGGCACTCTTAAACGTTTAAATTTTGTCGTAATGTGTCTATTATGACATTTTATATTACAAAGTAAATAACTCGGAGAGCTAGCAACCTAACTGGAGTTAGCTGGACTTGGCAAATATTATGTAAAATCCACATTGGCACTAGACAGCATTTGGATATCCTACTACCTAATGTAGAATTAAGTTCAAGAATTCAGCTATAGTTGACTGACCTGTTGAATAGTTCCATATCCTGCTCTGAGTGAAATGGATTTGCACAATCCAGATTTATATATTTATGTCTAAGTAGTCCAGTAAAGGCGCGGTGGTGGCTCGGTTGTAAGAACGCGTTCCTTAAATCCTACAAAGGTCGGTTCAAACTGACCCGGCATGTACCAATGAGAAATACCTTTTTCTTACGTACATTTGTTATAGATTTACAACACCACCGTTCCCGTGCACGTTAAGCCGTCGGTCCCAGTTCCACTAATACCAACTTGTGGATTCGTTAATAAATTGTTATAAAAAATTGACATCATATCCTTGCCAAGCCATCTGGCCAGTAGCGTTCATTTACATACAATGTAAATAACATATCAGCATACAACTGTTATCTTTTAATGTAACATAGTTATTATTACATTATTATCTCAGTGTTTAAACATAAGTTAAGAATGATTAGCAATATGGTTTTGTAAAGTAGGTGGCGTTGTGTACGAACGTAGTCGTGTGCTGATTTCTGATTGGTTCAATAACGATGTTACGAGTCGCTTTAATGAATGGCGCGAATCATATCGCGCCAGATTACACGAAAACAGCAGACGAGTCGGTCGTTGCGCGCCTTTAAAATAGTGAAGGATGTAAATAATTATTGGCAATGGAAATAAATCATACAACATTGAAGACTGGTTTAATTTGAGAAATTAGTCCTAACACAACATATATTCAGCAATATATGTTCTGGAAGGCCCACCTTTAGCAGTGGAGGTCCAGGGCGCTGTGTTCTAGGGGCCGTAATGATGAGTAAGTGTACTTTTAGACAAATAAAAGTGGCAAAAACATTTATAACATTTTTTTCTCTATTCTAAACAAGTCTATGATTAATATATCTCCAAATATCCCTACACTCACTACAAATATATAATATATAGACAGCTTATAGGTCGACATAGTGGTAAGGGTTATTGTCGGTCGTCTGAGTGAGGCTGGCGTCAGTTGCTCCCTTTCTTGGACCTCGCGTACCGCTTACCATCTTTACCGGTGGGCGCGATGTCACATGTCGTACTCAGTATATTAGAAAAAAAAAACATTACACTCAGAATTAAAAAATCTGTATTGGATCAGTATTGCCATTCAACGCGGCAATGCTGCCAGTATCCTTGGCACTTTGCCCATTGGCAGCGATTTGGAGCAAATTTTTATTTTGTTTTTTCTTCATTTTTGTTTTTAGTTATATTTTTATTTATTAATTAGGTTTATTTTTATTAATAGTCATTTATGTTTTAAAATGTAGGTTTTTAGTTATTATTATTTTTTTAAAATCATTTTTTCCTTCCAATTATTTAAATAAAAAATCTATGAAACTCTCTGCTGTGTTGACAATGTAAAATAAGCTTTTTAAATGTGTTTTACCAAGAGTAGGGCTCTGTCTGCTTCTTCGTGACCCACATTCATAGTCAGGCGTCTGAATGTTATCTAGTCGCAGTAATATTGCGACCGCAATGAATAGGATAAAAACATAGACACATATTTATAAAGGACCATATTTTCTATGAGTCTACCACGTAACATAGAGATTAGTTTCTACGAGTAGGTATATTTATTTTTAATATTCGTTTTGTGTATGTATCTATATGTAATCTAATAGCTATAATACGTTGCAATTTGAATCGATTATGATCTAAATAAAATATTGTTGCAATAGGTATAGAGTACCTGCCTCCGGATTAGGTTTAAAGTTTCGGTATTTTTAATGAATCAGCTGATTTATCACAGTAATCTGAATAATGAATATTAACGTAACGTAACGTATCCACACGGATACAATTTACTGGGTTTATCGTCTCGAACGGTGGATACTTCCCCGCCCCGGCAGACTGGGAAAATTACCACCATCAGTCCGCCTATCACTTATTTGTTGTTCTCGTTGAAAATAAATGCCATTTGCAATGATGTCAAATGTCATATTTTACTTTCAAAGATTACTAATATTGTAAGCTTGCCATGGTCATTGGTGGCGTCATCTGAGTCAAATAATTATCCCATTTTTTTTTTGCCACGCTTGCATCCTCTTCCTTTTTTTTTCATTGCCCTATGCACACGAAAGGACTCACTGGCCCGTGTGAATTTGAAATTCCCGCCGCGCGTACGTGTCATTCTTTGATTATTCCACGCATCGCATTCACCCGCATCTGCCGGTCTTCGAGACTGCGCTGACGCCTCAAGAAGCTGCCGTATTTTCATGAGAGACACTCGCCACACTATTTGGTTTAAGGTACGTGCGTATCCCTTTCAGCTGCTTTATTTTTTTTCTCAACGGCACAGACCTATTCCTTCTTTTTTAGCAATGTGCCAACCCCGTATATACAGTCCACTTTAATCAGCCATCATATTATTCAACCCGCATCCACCATAGGCCAAGACTTACCTTATATAAAATATTTTGTAATAATGGACAAGTTTATATGTATGTCTTTGGGCGCACAACTGACTTCCCGTACCTAAAAATAAGTGCCAGCTATATAACCTGCTGAGAATATTCCTACCTCGTTCTGAATGTTTATACGAGTGGTATTTTGGTTATTGTTTGTATGTAACCAGGAAATAATAGCAGCGAGGTGAAGAATCTAGGTATATGCCTTGATTCTAATCTAAGCTGGACAACTCAAGTAACGAAAACTAGTAGAAAATTTTTCGCTTCACTGCACTCTCTTAATAAACTTAAAAAAAATTGCCGTTAAAAGCTAAAATTACCCTTGCTCAAAGTCTTCTCCTTCCTCTCCTCGATTATGGTGATGTGTGTAGCATTAATATGTCAGAGAGTAAATTTTAACATAAATAAACACTAACTAATAATAAAAACTGCTTAAAAACTAAAAGACAAAAGATTATTGTCAATTTGTCAAACCAAATAAATTTATTTAATCAAGGGAATTTAAAAAATTGACAATACCTAAATATAAGGTATGATTACAATCTATTGATAAAACTACACTATGTTTAAAAAAATGTTCTCTAGAAACGTGCTATTAGAGATAGTCCGAAGAAGACTGGCAACATTTATTGCATGGCAGAAATAATATTTATTATGCCTTAGATATTTTGAATGTTTTTTTTATATTTTTATCATCACGACCGTTTTCCTCCCGGTCTGGTCAGAAACCATGCTTATAAATAAGCGGATTCACATTTAGCCAACTTTACTATAGGCCAATCATGACAAGTGGCAAGCTCGTCGATGTCTCCAGCGTACCAAACTCGAGAAATATCACAAAATAAATTAAATGTATTTATTTACATTAACAAATATTTTGTGTCCCGACCAGAAATCGAGTCTAAATTCACGGACTTAACCGCTAGACTACGGAGGCAGATTTGAAATGTAAATAAATAATGAAAGTTTCCTAGCGAAATTCTCGTAAATTAAGTATCACATTATATCGTAGTATAAAAATGAAATATGACCTAATTCATGAATAGAAGTGACATTTGCCAACTTTTTGTTCAAGTGTCGTTTTCGGGCTCATTCAGGGCTTTTTTAGAACTCTTTTAGTTTCCAACTTGTCACATTTGGAGGGGAAGTGTTATAAATTGAATGTAAATGTAATGTAAATTGGAAGTTTTAAATTGTAAATGTAATGTAAATTTTAATTAGCACCTTACAATACATACCTTTATTTGAGTTTAAAAAAATAATTTAATGACACATTTTTTTCTTTTACCTATATATAAATGTGCTTTGTCTCCTTGACTAGTCTGATGAAACAGAGTGTGTCTCAGAAGACAAGTGCTCTTCGTTAAAGTTACACAATGTATAACAATAAAAGACGAATTGACAAGCAGCACACCCTCCGACTGTTGTGACACATCACTTTGCTGCAGTGGCTGGGACGTTAACTAAACTCCAATCCTTAGTAGGTACACTGGATGTTCAACTTTGAAATCAACAGAGACGATCGAAAGACCATATAGAACCTGGGTTTTACTGCTAAATGTTGAATGGTGCAAACTAACTCCTCTATAGACTAACCTATTTTATAAAAAAAATATATAAATATAGTGTATTTTTTTGTATTACCAGTGTGCTTCTTAAATAAACGTATTGATTCAAAAGATACATTATTTTCAACTCACTAGGAAAATTATAAATCACAAACACACAAGCTTACCCTCCGTCTCCCCCTTCCCCACTCCCTTTCTTATACATACACACACACATTCACACACAAACAAACACACACATATACAGACATTGCACCCACACTCACATACTAAATTTGTATCTTTTTTAAATTCTATTTTGTTCTAAATTGTATGTTCATTATTGGAAGACACTGGCTCCTGTTATACAGCTCAGCTCATGCAGGAGACAGGGTTCACCATAACGAATCAATATTCTTCACGAAACGACACCCTTGTATCACGCACTGACTCTAATTAACAATATCTTGGCGTATGACCGATGTATTGACATTTTTTCGTACTCCGAGCCGAGATTTCTGACATCAGCTGGACGCTATTTAGAATTAATTTCTACAAAAAGCAGCGTGATTGATGTAAATATCAATTATTAATAACATAATTGTAGTTGTATAACGTGTAATTCTGTAATTATTAGCCAATTGTATAAGTGCTACCTATGTGTAAATTTGATGTATATATAATTGTATAAATTGACTAAGAGCCTACATGTTTGGCACTAGCTGTAAGTGTTGGCTTGTAATAATAAATAAATAAATAAAAAATTCTTATTGTGCTAATAAACGATTTGTATTTGTATATTATTATTATTATTAAATTGTATAAATCTTTACACTTGATGACTCACTCTACACTTTTGTACATTTTTTCATAATGTTAAAACTAAGGAACCAAAAATTTTAGGTAGATAATTGCGAAATAAAAAACTCCTAAACCCAGCCTGTTCGGTCTAACTCTCTCACTCTCACAGACACTCTCCATTCATCTCTCTCCCCCAAACCCATGATGGAACCGGTGAAACCATTTTTTATTTATCCTTCTGTGCAAATGATTATTCGCGCTAACTTGAAAGACTTCAGGTTATAGATACATACATTGTAAGTATTAAACAAGAAAGTATCATCACGACCGTTTTCCTTTCGGGGTGGTCAGAAATCACTCTTATAAATAAGCGAATTCACATTTAGCCAACTTTACTATAGGTCAATCATGACAAGTGGCAAGCTCGTCGATGTCTCCAGCGTACCAAACTCGAGAAATATCACAAATAAATTAAATGTATTTATTTAAATTAATAAATATTTGTGTGTCCCAACCAGGAATCGAACCCGGTACCTCCGAGTCTAAATCCACGGACTTAACCGTTAGACCACGGAGGCAGAAGTAATAAACAATATATAAATTATATACACACAATAATATATAAATAAATAAATAATAAAATAAATAAATATTTCCAGACAGGTCACACAACGCCATCTAGTTTCCGTGGTAAGCTACGAGGCTTGTGTTACGGAAACTAGATGGTTGATAAACTACATATTATACTTTTTTTTTTGTAAATATATACATATTATACATATAAACACCCGGACCGAGACAAATTATACAATGTACTTACAACTTGCCCCCGGTGGGAATCGAACCCACGACCTCCCGAGTTCACGGCAACGTTTGTTACCACTAGACCACGGAGGCGGTCACATACAATTCAATATATATACATACACATAGATACACTAAGTAGGTACCTTGTTAGGAGCCATTTAAGAAATGTAAATAGACTATCTTTTTGAATTGAGCTCGATTTGATGCTTGTCTTATATGTATGTATAATTTACTAGTCCCTAATTTCTAAAACAGTCCCTTAAGAATTTCATGTCTATTATATTAGTAACAATTGTTCGCAAAATTACCATAAATAACCATCACGCACTTGCCTAACTTCACTTATGATGTTTAAAATTTGTTCGTAATTAATAAGTACAAGATTATAGACGTATAGTCAAATCGAATCAATGGTTGGACTGTAACAGGTAATAATACAGATTTAATTATAACTTAATGACTGACTAGCCCGGACTGTCCACCTGCTCCAGTGTCGATGCGATGGATTGTGCGGAGCGATGGCAAGAGACCCGACGGAATGACTGTTGGGCCGTGGAAACTTGGCAGGTCTCTGATGTGGGATGCGACGTGTGTAGATACATTAGCTCCATCTCACATCCAGGCGACCTCGTCAGGCGCGGGAAGTGCGGCTTTTTCTGCGAAAAACCTCAAATTGCGCAAATACGCTAACCTTGGTATCGGTTACGAATTTGCGCCGTTTGGGGTCGAGACGATGGGCCCATGGGGACCATAAGCGAGGCGCTTGGCCAAGGAGTTGTCAAAGCGGCTGACAGAAAGGTCTGGAGACAGGAAGGCTGGCAATTATTTCTGCCAACGTATTAGCCTCGCTATACAGAGGGGAAATGTTGCCAGTCTCCTTGGGATTATCTCCGATGGGACGTCTCTAGAGGACATTTTTTATTTATAGTTTAGTTTATTTTTAATTTTATTATTTAGGTAGCTTTTAATTTATATTTAATGTACTATAATTAATGACTAACTTATATAAGATCGTGGCTGTAAATAGGCCGTGTCAACTAAATATGAATTAGTGGCTGTAAAAGGGCCGAGTCGGCTTACAATCTAACAACAATAATAAATGTCAACTTAAATTAAAAAAAAAATTAAAATGGCTGTGTCACCTTATAATGTAAATAATAATACGTACATACTACCTTCGCGCCAAATCCCTTGCGGGGTAGGCAGAAACAATTCAGCGCCACTTGTTACGTACATCTTTCGCTTCGGCATTCATCAACCTGTTCATACATTCCCTTTTATTTCAATGACTTTTTAATGCACCTTCACTTCACTTCCTCAAACTGCCTCCTAGAGGTTAAGTCCGTTTTAGACTCGGAGGTACTGGGTTCGATTCCTGGTCGGGACACAAAAATATTTATTAATGTAAATAAATACATTTAATTAATATTGAATTTATTTCGAGTTTGGTACGCTGGAGACATCGACGAGCTTGCCACTTGTCATGATTGGCCTATAGTAAAGTTGGCTAAATGTAAATCCGCTTATTTATAAGCGTGGTTTCTGACCACCTCGAAAGGGAAACGGTCGTGATGATACTTTACTTTCATCCTTTCATTTTGTCCCTATGCTTCCTTATGCTTATAATAATATGTCAATTAAACTTACATATATTCGTGGCTGTAAAAGAGCCGTGTTATATATTCTTACGCTATTATTTGGAATGCATAACTCATTTTTGGAATATTCCTCCTAGTACAAAATCCGTAGAAGAGCAACCTTCACCGATCAGTTATCTCAATAAAATCCACTTTTTATACTACGTGAAATATATTAAAGAGCAAATATTTTATAATTAGAATCTATAATAAAAATAAAAAACTACGTATTTTTCATTTTAATTTTTCAGTAATAAAATCGTAAGTTACGGTGCAGAGAAGATTTCCTAAAAATATCGCCACTCATACATACCCTAATCAAGTAGTAGGTAGCGAGAGGTCGACGATCGCGCAAACGTTTACCTACATAATTCTTTCTCTCTCTATTTCGCCTCGGCAGCGGGCGAAATCAATTAATAATAACAATTCCCAGCCTTTAGGTACCTTTATTACGATGGTTATTTTATTATTATTTATTTATTAAAAACTTTATTGCACAAAGTACAAAGGCGGACCTAATACCCGTAGACATTTTCTGACAGCCAAACCTTAGGGACAAATTAGAACATTTATAAGTGCAATGAAATAAATATTAATACGAGTAGTAGGATAAATTCAATATAATTATATATACTTACATAATATACTTTAACATATACTGTAATATTAATATACTAAATAGTAATACATACACAAAAATATACATATATACACTTATTAACATTGTTGGGAGCTATTTAGAAAGTGTAGATAGACGAGTTTCTTTAACGAAGATCTGGTAAACGCTTGCCTTATGTTTACTTATTTTTATTTTATTTATTTATTTTATACAATTAGGAAAACTTACAGCTAAACAATACTTAAATATAAAGAAAAAAGATAAAGTAAGAAAGGGCTAATGACAAGTTTTCACAGAAATAGATATGGAAACATAGATAAAACTAAACACTGAGTAGACTATTACAAAAAGAATGAGATGATATGAGGCAGAATAAGACAAAATAACAATAGAAATAGAACACTTATACAGATCGGCTTAAGGGATTTGTAAAGTAGTCCTGAGTCAAGCCACGTCGGGCAGCAGCTGGGGTAGTACATGATATGTCAATATGTGAGCAATGTTTATTGAAATAGTCAGATGTTCTCCAGATGAAAGCATTCTGCATATAATTATTGGATACAAATGGGATGTAAAAGGTATCCCTGTGACGTGTTTTGCAGAGCGTACTAAAAGGTATATTTCCTAGAATATCTGGACAGTCGACCTTTCCTCTTATGACACCCATAAGATATGACACGTCGGCGAATTCCCGGCGTTTTACAAGAGGTAAGATATGGTGGCGTTTACATTTTTCAAAGTATCCTGTTCGGTTCTGGCGCGTCCTGAAGCTAATGTACCTCAGAAACCGCCTCTGCACCCCTTCGATACGATCTATGTATTTCTCATATCTAGGGTTCCAGACAGGGAGATTGTTCCATAAATTTGTGGCAACAACTGTAAAAGAAGAAAGGTTATCGCGATTTTCAGTCGCGGCCTTATTCACCATGCAGTAGTGTTGTTTTTTTCGGATAATGATTGTTGTCTTTATATAAAAGTAACCTTTTTTATTTCAGATTGAGGATAACCTAATGACATCTAAAGCTTAAAAAAAATAATTGTTTTTTGACATTTACACGCGGTATAATAAACCACTCTAACAAAAGCGACAGTGATGGGTTATACGGTATATTCGTACGTTCAAGGATTTACACGGAAAATTTTGCAAATGTGCGTGGATGGCTGGATTTGAATTACGAGGAATATAAAAAAAAATGCTTAAAAGAGTTACAACCGAAGATTGAGTCGCGGAGGTAACGTTTTAAATTTTAAATCCTGGTCTCCCAATAATTTATTCTTGATATTTCTCGAGTTTGGTACCCTAAAGACTTCGACGAGCTTGACACTTGTCATAATGGGCCTATAGTAAAGTTGGCTTAAATGTGAAAAGAGGGTTTCTGACGACTCCGCAAGTGATGTCTACGGGCATTAAGTCCGCCTTTGTACTTTGTGCAATAAAGTTTTTAAATAAATAAATAAATAAATAAATGTCGTGATGATAATTTACTTTTCCGCGTATCTATCATTTAGGGCCAGAATATAAATTTGTATAGACAGACCGGTCTCTAAATTTATCGTCTCCGTTCAAGATAGAATAGGCAGTTAATTTTGGTGCGTTCCCAACTCTTCCTTTGGGAACAATAAGTTACTCGGGCGCAATGAAAACGCGTCCGCCTTGACGCATCATCTGTAAAACATTAAACAGGGTACGCAATAGACCTACGCGGCTGTCCAAGTTATAAACCTATTAATCTCCATGTAGGGAGTTTATTTATTTATTTATAAACTCTTTATTGCACAAAAAACTTAAAAGTAATGTACAAGGGCGAACTTAATGCCTTTCGGCATTTTATAACAGCTAACCTTTGGGAGTATGGTAGAGGATTTGCGGGGTGCATTATTATAAATATACAATTTACATACAATACATAATAATCGTTACATACTACTACTTAAATACATAAATATATATATATATATACACACAAATACGAAACCAAGCAAGTATATAGTACTGTTTACACACAATAAAATAGTATGATAGATATAGGTACTAGGAAGATCTCTGTTGTTAGTTTAGAAAGTGAGCGATAAGTAGATTTTTAAATATATTAATAGACGGCGCCCGTCTGATAACCAGAGGAAGTTTGTTCCACTCACGAGCAGCGGAAACTGTAAAAGAATCTGAATATCTGCTGGAAGAATGGGTATTTTGAGCTGATTGTTATTAGCAGAGCCAAGATGAAGATTATGACTGTCTCCAAAGAACTGGAAACGAGTCTTAAGGTATAAAGGAGTTTGGGGATTGTAAAGAATGCCGTAAAGTGAAGTCAAGAGATGTGCAGATCTGCGGAAGGATTGAGCCACTTTAATTGAATACGATATTGGGATACATGGTCATACTTACGCAAGCCGGAGTTTGAGTTTATCACTTGGCAAAGGTATACGAGTATATGCAAGCAGTTTTTTTTAAATGTTTAATTTAATTAAGAATTGGATTGGCATGTCCCTGGTGTAGGATGCGACATGTGTAGACACATTAGCCCCATCACACATCCAGGCGACCTCGTCAAGCGCGGGAAGTGCGGCGGTTTCTGCTGAAAACCTCAAGCTGCGCAAATACGCCAACCTCAGTACAGGTTACGAATTTGCGCCGTTTGGGGTCGAGACGATGGGCCCATGGGGACACTCAGCCAAGCGTCTGGCCAAAGAGTTGTCCAAACGGCTAACGGAGAAGTCTGGAGACAGGAAGGCTGGCAATTATTTCTGCCAACGTATTAGCTTAGCTATACAGAGGGGAAATGTTGCCAGTCTTCTTGGGACTATCACTGAAGGGTCGTCTCTAGAGGACATTTTTTACTTATAGTTTATTTTTTTATTAGGTTTAGTTTATATTTATTTTAATTTTTACTTTTAAGTAGTTTTAATTTATATTGTAATTATTTTATACTGTTTGTATATTACTTTAATAAAGTATTTAAAAAAAAAAGTATTGGATTCTCTAATTTCATTAGTTTTTTTTTTTTTGTTAAATTGAATTTCTATATATTTTGGTTGTATTTCTTCTGTTTTTTCTCCTTTTCTTTGACACCTAAGTATCAGAAATAAAGTATGTTTCCTAATTTGGCCAATGTATAAACTCAAGAGAAGAAGACAAATTTTTAAGCATTCCATGGATTCACCGTGCGGGTGCCGGGTCCATCGTGTGTGGGTAAGAGATGAGAAGAATGGTGTCTCGGGCTTGCGACCGACAATAGGCTGGTTTAAGAAAAGGAGGCCTCCTTTTTTTCTATTGCGCGATAATACGCTCACCATCCACCATTTTACTTCTCTCCCTACCCAACCAAATACTGTATGATTCCGTTAATGCCGTCTTGGAAGCTCGTTCCAATATACTAACCTTTATGTTCTGTAAAGTGCTGTGGAAATGAACGAATAAATAAATAAATAAGCGATATTTCTCCAACCCCACCAGCGCCATCTTCAGGCCATCCAGACAGTGGATCGTCCTACTCTGCGTAGTTTTCAGAAACCGTATTTAAAACCCGAAAAAAAAATTCGCCGCATCGCACCTCAGTTGGACAGCGCATAAAGGAAATGCCGCGCCGGAAATGCGTAGTCCGGCGAGCGGCGCAAGTATGTATCTTTATTGAAAGATTACATATTTGTGTCCTTTTGCTGTAGAAACTCTGAGCCCATGGAGTCCAATTACAAAAAAAAAACATAAAAAAAAATAACACCGCGTCTAGTCGTCTCCTACGATGACAAAAGGGCTGGCTCACCCAAAGTATCAGTAGGTATATAGAAATATAAAATTAGGTACCTATATATATATATTACTATAGGCCCCTCATAAGAAGTGGCAAGCACAAAATCATTGTGTCCCGACTAGGAATCGAACCCGGTACTTTCGCGTCTAAATCTACGGTTTTAACCGCCAGACCACGGAGACCTTCTATAACTATATGTTTGAGACATTATTTAAAGTTTTGAATTAAATTGTTTTTTTTTTATTTCAACCAAAACAAAATAGACCCGAACATATTATAGGACACTGAGCTTCTTTGGGGTACAATATCGCGTACCAAGCAATAAACTCTAACACTCCAGAGCCCGTCCTTTTGCATTTCAGAATATTTTTACGACAACATAAAAGTAATTTTCATATGATATTATTGTCTATTATATTTGAATGTGCCAACGTTTATTTTGATAAAATATCGAGATAGCTCTCGGGCGTGTTGTGATAGGGAATAAACATTGCTGTAATGTTATTTTAAGTCTATAAAACCAGTTATTATATTCCTTAGTAAAATTATTATTATATCTACCTACTTACAACTGCCTTCGTGGTCTAGCAGTTAAGTCATATAGTGGCATAGTTCACAATTCGAACAGCTCGCTTTTGGAGGACATTGAGAGCATCTGTGAGGTACTTAGCAGAATCATTCCAAAGGTGGTTTTTTGACACTACGAGTCTGTTACTAATGATTATATGTTTGTGCCAATTGGTCTTGAAACAATAGGACCGTGGGGGCTAAGTGCTGAGAGGTTCTTTAAAGAATTGTCTAAGCGGCTGGTTAATGCTGTATGTGACAAGAGGGCAGTTTTTATCGCGCAGCAAATGAACATCGCTGTGAAGCGGGGGCATGCTGCAAGTGTTCTTAGCACACTGCCACATGATCAGGTCATAGGTAAATATTTTTATATATAGTTTAGTTTATATAATTTTATATTAATTATGTAATATACAATCTAACCTCCTTGCCAAGCCGTCTGGCCAGCGTGACGAGTTTAGGCCAAATTCTCCAGATATATGTTCTGGAAGGCCCATCTCCAGAGAGAGACAGTCTGGGACACTGTGTTTTAGTGGCTGTAATGTTACAATCTAAATTATTACTACAAATAACAAAAAAAAACTAATTTAAGTAATAATCGTGTCCGCCAAGAACGCTGGTCGCATTTCCTCACTGAATCGCTATGCTGATTCTCTGAGCGAGCAAAGAACCAGCCCTCTTGTCACCAGAACAGACAATTAGACGAGGGTTATGGTTTTTTTTAATGTTTTATAATATATAAACAAAGTAGCATTAGTGGAACACAAGTCAAAGAGATTTTATATTATTTAGACAATACAATTAAAACAGAAATAAGAGTAAAATATAGTAATTTGATTTAATAGTGCAATTGAACTGTGACTAGCAAAAGTAAAATAATAATAATAAGTGAAAACCAATAGGTTAATGATTATTTACCTAAAACAAAATTAATGAATGAGAGGCAGGAGCAAAATTATACTATATATATAAAATTATAGTATAGCAGTATTCGTATATTAGCAAGCGAAGTGGATTTGTAAAGTCCGTCCGGGACAAGAGTTGACTTGTTTTAGCCCTTGGAGCCCCCGCGCATAAAGTCTCTACAGCAAACGGCACAAACACGTCTTGGATTATACATAGATACGATTATAATTTCATTAGCTTAATTAAAAGGGATACAGTCGTGATGATACTTAACTTTGTTGTCTACCTAGTGTGTTAAAAAATGTCCCAAACACAATATAAATGTATATATAGGATTCATTTATATAACGATTGCGCTAAAAAAACGAGAATTCGTCTGCTGCACACACGAAAGTACTACAGTTTTTGAAAGAAGTCTGCAAAATGCTTACAGACTTAATTAAATTTTGTCGCTCATAATTTGCTTGAATGTATGAAAGAGGCATAATTACAGGGAGCGCAAAATCCTTCTAAAAATGTACTCTACTTTAACTCACATAGGTATACAATTTATTTGTACTCGTACAGTACACACAGCAGTACATATATTATCACACACATAACATTATATAATTATAACTTCTCTAAAATAAAAATTAAATATAAATTAAAAGCTACTTAAATAATAAAATTAAAAATAAACTAAACTATAAATAAAAAATGTCCTCTAGAGACGTCCCATCCGAGATAGTCCCAAGGAGACTGGCAACATTTCCCCTCTGTATAGCGAGGCTAATACGTTGGCAGAAATAATTGCCAGCCTTCCTGTCTCCAGACCTTTCTGTCAGCCGCTTTGACAACTCCTTGGTCAAGCCCCATAGGCCCATCGTCTCGACCCCAAACGGCGCAAATTCGTAACACGTATGCATTTCGTATGTGAATCCGCTTTATTAAAAGAAGCGTAATTTCTGACTACCCCGGAAAGAAATAAGGTCGTGATGATACTTTTTTTTACTATTTTTAAAAGAGGGTACCTCTTTTGCTATCCAACCTACAGTCGGTCGCAAGCCCAAGACACCATTCTTTTCATCTATCTTATTTAATATTAGAAACCTTATAGTCAGAACAATACAGAAAAGAATCCGAAAAATATTCTCATGCGAGTTGAAAAATTTACAGTTTCATGTTAGTAAAAGGGTTCAAAAAAAATGGCGCTTACCGCTGTGCCCGTTCTGTAAAATTAATTACTTTACGTGGTTTTATTGTGTAAAATTGGATTTTAAACTAAAGGGTGATTTATTAGTTGAGCCTGATTCAGCTGTCCATTTATCTTACCGGCAATCGGGTTGGAGATTTTTCCAATTTTTTGCGACAAGGCTTCTCAAAATCCATTCCCAAAGTGCAATAGCGCAAGTGTTTGATAGCGAATTGTGAATGATATTTCTTGAATAACTTACCGTCCCGTGGAAATCGAATTTTCCTTTAAATATCTAAGAAAAATGACACAGTGACAATTCCCATACAAAATTACCAAAATTAAAAAATGCCATTTTTAAGCTGTGCATTTGGGTTATTTTAGCGAACGCGAAGCGATCAATACAACATATAAATAATCCATACGTTTCAGACTTTTTAATTTTTTACGACACTTACGCACGGCTATTTTATATATATGTATATGTCTGTCTATCTATAAAATATTTAAAAAATATATTTTATTATATTAATCTCATACCGTAATTTATTTGTTCATCATGCCCATCACCTTTTAAATAAAATAATTTTAAAGAAATAGGTAGGCACCCTGTAAATATATAACACCAGCATTTGATAAATGTTGTATCTAAAGTAAAGCGAAAGGCAGAAGGAGCATGTCCATTTTAATTCAAGGCTATCACAAATAAAAGTACACACTTCGTATCTAAACTGAGCCTTATTACAATAGGGATTAGTTGTATAGGCAGATGTGTGGCTGTATTTGTAGTGGCAATATTACAGTTTGGGCCAGCCCTGAGGCTAGGATAACGCAAACTTATTATATTTCGCTCATATAGACTAGTATCTTGAAACGTTGATACTCGTCAGAGAACCAAAGTTAATGTAAAAATTAACAAACTTCAGCAACATTTCCCGCAGAACCTACGAGTGATGGGGCAAACGGATCCTAGAGTTTATAGTGTATGTTACTGTTAAGGACAGTTTAAGAAAAGCAGTTTCATTACGCCTAGGTTCAAAGATATGTCAACCTCACATATGCAGTTGTGGTTCTCAAAAGAGCGCAGGCAGATTCTCCAGACACCAAGCCTTAAATGAGTTTATAAAGAGTAGTTTATGGTCTGCTTAAAATCCCGTCCGTCCTTGAACCATCAGGTCTTTTACGTAGTGATGGTAAAAGGCCGGATGGTATGTTACTTGTACCATGGAGTAAGGGAAGATGTCTTGTTTGGAATGCCACCTGTGTGAATGATACCTTTGCCGCTTGCCACATTTCCTCTACATCAAAAAAGACCGGTTTGGCTGGTCATACAGCCGAATTTAAAAAGCACATCAAATATAATAGCATTAAACAAAATTATAACTTTGTGGCATTTGGGGTTGAAACAATGGAGGTATATTCTAGCTGGGTAAATTAAATTTTTTAAGAGTGTGGCGATCCCAAATGCCATAACTACCTAAAACATAATATTTTCATTATAATTCAAGGAGGAAATGCGGCAAGCGTTTTAGTTACCCTCCCTGATGGTAAGCCCTTAGTTTATTTTGTAGAATAGTTTTAATTTAATTAGGCAGAATCAAAATCATTATAATTTCCAATATTTAATTAAAACTACTTAAAGACTAAAAATTAAATGTAAACAAAATTTAAAATAAAACTAAAAATTAAACATAGAAAATAAACTAAACAAAAAAAAACCTACCTAAACAAAACCTAATTTAAATATAAATCGTACCCGCGCGGCATGGTGGCAAGAACGATGACGCAATTGCTCGCTGAATCGCTATGCTGGTCCTCTGGGCGAGGAAAGAACGCGTCTATCGGCTTCTTTGCTGAAGTTGGCTACTCCTAATTGGATGGTCTATCCAAGGTAGACGTATTTTTGCACAACCTCGAGAGTGGCGTTTCTTACCATCATTGCGGACTAATCCAGTGGGTTCCAGAAAAGCTGGAACCTCAATGGTAGCAAGAGCCCGTTTTGTTTTGTTCCGACAGACGCATTCAGATAGGATGGGCGGCATTCGGGAAGCTGCGCCACATCTTCTCATCAAACAGCACGCTTTTCCTACTGTATTTCGCTTTGACAGGCGTTTAAGTGGCGTTTTCATTCAATTCAAAGCGGAATTCAGTAAAATTGCGCGCTTTACTCAGTACGGTGAACACAGAAGTATGTACAATACGTTATTTCACAGCTTTCTTTCTACATGCGTAATGCATTAGAGGCACGTAAAGGTTTCTTATTGTTATAACGTAATCCTGTTCATGGCCCGAGGGTTCCCTACATTAACAACTCACCCCCTTTATACATCCCGGTAGAGTACTTCAAATTTCACCGGGAAATTTTACCGGTCAAAAATTAACGTACCTATTTGTGCTACAAATAGCATTTTTTAAATAAAAGTTTATGGGTAATTTAACTGTTGATATTTATTTATAATTACCGTTTTATCCCTTCATTGAAAAAATATTATAGAGTCAAAATTTGAAACTAAACCTACTGCCTTTGTAGCTTAATCTGTTTACTATATTCGAATAGGTACTTGCAACAAAATAATTAATTTATAAAATAAAAAACCCGACTGCGTAAAAAAATACTTTAATTAGAAACTGAAATAATTAAATTATAACTAAAAAGAAAAAAAAAAAACAAGCTTAAAGGTTTCGTCAATAAAAAGTTTAATAAACGCTTAACTACAACATTGAATTATTTTTTATTTTTTATTACATAGCGACTTTAATAATAATAATAACGTTTATTTCCCAGATCCATTTTACACAGTAAAATCCAATCAATACAACTAATAGAAAAAAGGTAAAAACTAAAAACTAAGTATATATTTGTAAAATAAAATTAAAAATAAATAAAATCAAGCATCCATACTGGGAGTATGATAGTCTCTCTATAGTTGGTGCAGTGGACAGCGGAACCTATAATAAACCGAGACAGGATCAATGGGTTCCGACTGTTAAAGTCGCTATATAATAATTTAAAAAATCACAAAATAATTTAAATAATGACGTGTCACAAATGCCTGTAGTTACGGTTTACGTGAAATTAGATATTTTGAAGACTTTGTAAACAGATCAAGTAAAAGCAAACATAAATCAACGCATCATTCCAGAAAAGAAAACATAACATAACAAATTCTACCGTCTAATAAACCTAGTCAATCAGAAAAGTTTATCGTCTTTACATTTATGCGCATGTGTTTATCCGGTAAATTACCGGTATTCACATCCCTAGATAGCGTGAGACGTAGTTGCGAGACTGGGGTGCGAAAGGGTGGTTTTCTTAATATTTATCCGTTTGTTACTTGTATTACCAATTTGCCACTTGATTAAGCCTAATATTAACTTGTCTAATTTAGATTGAAAATTTCAACTACAGGTAAATTAAAGTCATCAAAAATGTTTATATTGAACTAGGCTGTCTGACCTGGAGGCTCGTTGGCATTGCTCGTGTACGAGTAATACCTTAATTTATAACATTCTTAATAATCCTTATCCCGGGATCATTATCTTTAATTTTACTTCGAGCTCCTTTGTAATACACACAACTGTACCTTTCGTTGTTCTTACAACAACCAACTTTAGATTCCTTTTCTTCCTGAGCCAGATACACTGATTTATTTACTGTATCTGCAGCTTGCAAATCGAATAAGCTACCCTTATTATTGTTATTAGACATGCAACATCTACCAGCATCTTTAAACGTCTGATCAGGAGGAGATAACTTAAAACAAGCAAATGACAAATTTCAGTTCACATATAGTGGCGCCGCCTAGTAGACGGTTCTTCTTAGTTGCTACACTCTTGGCAGAGTGGTCGTGGTCGTCACTTGAGTGTCAGTGGCACGCTTAACAAGCCGTCGCCACTCGTCTCGAACTGCAGCCTTCCTGGAGCACTCATGTAGGGGGTGATCCATTGCTGCTTTAACCTGGTCAGTCCATCTCATGGGAGACCTACCACGCATTCTCTTGCCATCGATTTTTCCCTGAAGGCGCTTAAAGGATGTATCTCCACGCCGCGACACGTGTCCAAAGAAAGTGAGAATGCTAGTAGACGGTAGGTGATCTTAATACAGTTGTCATTCATAAATTTCAATTAAGTAGTTCAATTCATTCAACAACTTAATTAAAATATATGGTAAACTAGTAACAAAATACCCAATTATAGTTAGATTATAAATTGAAATTCATAATTGATTGCGGGCTCAAAAATGGAGTTTCGTTTATAACTCGTCATGATCGTAGAACAGTGTCGGATTTAAAAAAATACCCATAATTTTGCATATATAGTTTTATATTGTTTGTGGTCTGTAATTTATAGTGCAAATATTAGAAAGGGTTCCAAAATGAAATCTAGAAGGTTTGCACTTATTATGAGACTTAAAAAGTGACAAAAAAACAGTCGAAATGACAGTTGAATGGCCGCCATGAAAATTTTAAATATAGCAGATCCGTCACTGTTCTACGATCATGACGAACTGTTCCTATAAGCATCGGGGGATAATTTGCCATAATCACTACGCTTGATAGGCGGGTTGGTGATCGCAGTAAGGGTAGGTTAGTGACGGATGACGCTGCTGCCCAACATCAATCAATTATATGACCTGAAGCTCGCTGGGAGGTTGGATGAGGGTGGCGAAAGATCGCGTTAAGTGGCGAGCTTTGGGGGAGGGCTACATCCAGCAGTGGAGAGATACAGGTTAATGATAATAATGACTATTCCTATATAGAAGCTATACCTATAATAGGTATGTATATACTTTGTATATACTTTAAGTATACCACCATCGTTTCCCAATTATGTATGTATATTTATGTGTAGGTACAATGTGTAGTATATTATAATTATTTAACTATATTGTTTTTTTTTATATATATATAATTTCTTATTTTTTCATCCTACCTACCTGCTTACCTAGTCTTGTACGCTAGATATATCGGCCACTTGTCATAATATGCCTTTAGTAACGTTGGCTAAATGTGAATCCGCTTCTTTATAAAGCGTGTTTTCTGATCACCCCAGAAGGTATACGGTCGTAACAATACTTTTATTTTACTATAGTATATTGAAGTAACAGCGAGTTATAGATTATTATTTTTTTTAAATATATAATTCGTTTACAATAATTATTTATTACATCATTAATAAATTTATTCATCCAATTTATAACTGACATTTAAAAGTTTCATTCTGTTTGTAAAACAAGGCTTCAAACATTTAAATTTATGTAGATGACTCCCAAAATAGCCATTTGTGGTTAAGTATTTCTTTTAAGATTTATTTTTCAGTGGTTTCATTCTTGATGAAGCGTCCAAAAATATTACTAATATAAAAAAGTTAAGTATCATCACGAACGTTTCCCTTTTCGTCAGAAACCGCGTGGTCAGAAACCACGCTTACAAATAAGCGGATTCACATTTAGCCAACTTTACTATAGGATCATCATGACAAGTGGCAAGCTCATCAATGTCTCAAACTCGAAACATTTTTATTTTTATTATTATTTAGTTATTAGGAAAAATATATTAAAATTTACCATGTTTCATCAACATCATCACACACTATGGAACACAAAGTTCTAGAACTCCACTGTTGGAGATGGGCCTTCCAGAAAATTCAGGAGAATTTGGCCTACATCCGCCACGCTGGCCAGGTTGGCGAGGTTCTGATGTTACTAATGTTTCTAATAAATGACAATTCATTAACTTAAATGACAAATGTATGTGAGAAAAGCGTATGTCTCATTGGTACTTACATGCCGGGGTTCGAACCGACTTATTTAAGTTTTTTTTTTCAAGGTAAGTGTTCTTACAACCGAGCCACCGCCAATCTCACGTATTAATCAAAAATAGTTCAAAAAAACATAACAGATGAAAAAATCTTTAAAACGTAAATAACCAAAAACACTGTCTGCTTTTTTTGTTCTTTTCTCCCTATGGATGATGAATGAGGTGATAGGGAAGGCAGAGGGTCTAGCCCATACAGCCAAGTCTGACGTAATATATCTTTCTTTTTTATGAGTTAATTCCAGGAGTTCTTCGCGCCATTTTGCGTGAACATGTCAAGTGCAAGTTTTTGTTTTGTAAATTAATTTACTGTGGATATTATTGGTCAAAAGTGGTGTTGTTTTGTTTAATAATGTGCTACAATGTGAATAATTATGGAAAACCATAAATTGGACTTTAAATATGGGGCACAAGTTGCAGTTTATTTTTTGCGGTTTTCCCGCGCTGTCAACTCCCATATTTTACCCGACGTGTTTGAGCAGTGGATGGTTCCGCGAGTGACTCCAAGAAAAGCATCAAATTCTGCAGCATCTGGAATTTGATGATGACCTCATTAACTCATGAATAAGAAAGATATGTTACGTCAGACTTGGCTGTATGGGCTAGACCCTTTGCCTTCCCTATCATCTCATTCATCATCCATCGGGAGAAGAAAAAAAAAAAAAAAAAATTAGTTAATTCCAGATGCTGCAGAATTTGATGCTTTTCTTGGAGTCACTCGCGGCATTATAGCTCAAACACGTCAGGTAAAATATGGGAGTCAACAGCGCGGGAAAACCGCATAAATTAACTGCAACTTGTGCCCCATATTCAAAGTCCAATTTATCGTTTTCCATAATTATTCACATTGTAGAACATTATTAAACAAAACAACACCACTTTTGACCAATAATATTCACAGTAAATTAATTTATAAAACAAAAACTTGCACTTGACATGTCCGCGAAAAATGGCGTGAAGGACTCCGATTGGTCTCACTTTTACTTCGCGAAAATGTGTTGTTTTTTTTTTTAAATTGTTATTGTTGTGTTTGTATTATTATTAAACCGATTAATATAGTTGACTATTGTTATTATATATATATATATTTTGGGTATTAAAGTACTATACATAATATTTTATATTCATTGTATTATAAATTTAGTTCAGCTAATAAGTAACACGACAATATATGTACTATAAGTATAGCGAAAGATTTAAATAATATTTTTTTTACTTAAATTCATGCCGAATTAATTCGGTGGAAAATTGGCAACGCAATGAATCGGGTATAATAAGAGGTTTTTATATCACATCTACATTCTGACAGGATAACTTTATTTGGTTAGATTTGTCGATCGAAACGCGAGCTTTTTGATAGAGTCCATAAAAATAGAATGAGTCGGGCCAAAATTGCTTCCCATCATTTCTGTGACCCCCAATTTGTATGAACCGATCACGCAATTGAGGACCATTGAGAAAATCGACAAAAATAAAGCCCTGGCATTTATTCATTCTAATTGGAAATTAAATAAAGTTAAAGATTAATTTTACGGGTTCAAACCCCGGCATATATCAATGAGTAATACATACTGTAGCCACTATAAAATTATATAACATATACACTATCGCAAATAGACATACACACATCGAAACTTACACTGGTACACTCACAATATGAAAACGATAATTATTGTATTATTTTTATATATTATATTAATTTATTTTTATATTATGCAATAATAATAATGCTTGGTGATGGGTAGGTTAGATACAAAATAATGCTCGCATAATAAGGTTCAGCTGTAAGTACATATCTCCTGATATAATTGTATTTTAAAATAAGTTGTGTAAAAATAATGATTTTTCTCAATAAGGTTTTTTTTTTTTTGGAGGTTCTAACATCTGTCGCACGCTGAAGATGTGGAATGCTCTTCAAGCAAGTGTGTTTCCCAACTCCTGTTACGTTGACGGTTAGGCTGGCATAGTGGTAGTCAGTTGATGCCATTCTTAGACCTCGCAGACCGCTTACTACTAGGTGGGCGAGATGTCACTTTTTTTTTGTACATTTTTCATATATTTAAAACTGTGTCCGTGCTTCGGAGATTTTCCTTTATTTTAGAGTTTGGTACGCTGACATCGACGAGCTTGCCACCTGTCATGATTGACCTATAGTAAAGTTGGCTAAATGTGAATCCGCTTATTCATAAGCGTGGTTTCTGACCACCCCGAAAGGGAAACGGTCGTGATGATACCTTACTTCTTCCTTTATTTTACTAACAATAGGCTGGTTTAAGAAAAGAAGGCCTCCCTTTTTATTTTATTGCGCGATAAATACGCTCACCATCCACCATTCTACTCCTCTCCCTACCCAACCAAATACTGTATGATTTTTTTAATGCCGTCTTGGAAGCTCGTTCTATAAATGTATTCACGGCAGACCTGCTTACGCCCAATTCTTTCAGTAAGTGATGCAAAATTTTCTGGAACTCCTCTCCCACCAACTTCCACTGCGTAAAGCTGAGCCCGTTCCTGATCATTTCTTCTGTGAGATCATAATATTTATTCGATTTGATATTGTGGTCTTTCGGAATATTTGATTCCCACAGAACGCTAAGTTCAATAAGGATAACTTTTTTCAAGTTCCGCGAAAACACTAAGATGTCTGGTCTATAGGCTGATACAGCTAGTTCATCTGGGATTCAATAATGGTGTTCAATTGTATCCATGAGAATTTTCCAGTCAGATGCGGCGCCAAGGATCGAGGTGGGCTTGCATTTAGTTTTCGTGCTTTGCCCTTCCTTTACAAATGTGGTCAAAGTTTTATTTGTAGTCAGTCCCTTTCTGGCTCTTGCAATAGAAAGACTTACTGCTTCACGGATAACACCTAGGACTTTGTCATGTCGGCGTGAGTAATAGCCCTTTTCTAGAAGAGTAACGCACCCTACAAGTGTGTGTCTAGCAGTTCCTATGGCAGCACCACACAATGTACAGTTCATTTCCGTAGCTTTTCCCCACCTTACCAGATTACTCTGATCCGGGAGGGACATTTGAAAAGCGTTTAGGTAGAACTTTAGCAACGCCGGAGACCAATCGTACATTAGTGTGCGTCACTTTAGGGCTGGAGGGATGCAAAAATCGCCCAAAGTTAGCCAGTCATTTTGAACTTCTAGAGTCATCGCGTGCACTCTGTATTCATGCTCTTCATCTTTCCTGAGGAAGGATTTTATAACCTCTTTGTCACTTTCTTTTTTCTTCCAGCCAAAGCCTCTTTTGTCAGTTTAGGCACCTGTCATGAATTTCTTGAAGAATAGTAGTCTCGGTTCCATATCTGAGACCTCTCTTGAGGGTCTCTTGGAAGGGATGAAATTGTATTATCCTGGGAGCTGGTTAGAATTTGATATTTGCTTATACGTAGATGTTTGTATAATTCAGATGGTCTTTTCAGATCCATTCCGAAGTTTCTCCGTCCTCTAAAGAATGTTGAGTAGTCAGCACCCTGGGCTAATCCAAGCCAAGACTTCAATGTTCTTGTAATATATCCCTAAAATGTCCGTAATTTTATTTCCTAGTAAGTTGATCAAAAGTACACTCAGACTTGAAAATCTCCAAAATTATTATGTTGTGCGAGCGAGAGGGATACAAAAGCGTATTACCCTGTGAAAAAATATACGGAAAATATACCTATTTTGTTTTTATCATCTTATCTGTGTGTATTCACCGATGGACCGATCACACAGTTCTCGCCCATTGAGAAAATCGACGAGTAATAATTGCCAGACATTTGTGATAAATGGACAGTTATCGAGATAATACGGTTTTTGATACCCTTTCAGGGATCAGCGGACACAACAAAATATTTTCGGATTTTTTATACGATGAAGTACAGGTACCGGCAGATAAATAAAAGACTGGATATAGCTGTGGGCCGAGCAAATTTGTGCATCACTATTATTATTATTACAGTCATTGACAAAAGATATATATATATTTTCTTCTTACTAATCAATATACGCCACAGTAGTTATTTATTTATATTAATATACTTATTATATTAGACCATATTATTTATTTATTTTATTTTATATAGGTACCTATAGGTATTATTTATTGATATATATATGTATTTATAGTGGACCCCAATTAAGAGCACCTACAACGCCACAACCCAGCCTCCGTGACACTGGCTCGCCTACAGCGGAGGTCGGGACGTCACCGTCTACATCCTCATCAACATTTTTAAACAACACATTGTTTAATGTGAAGTTGTCAACCTCGGCTTCTTGTATAAACATAAATCAATATTTTTTAATTTTCATTAATTATTATACAATAGTACAAATCTATAGGTCTGTGTTTCAGCCAACAAATCGGTCGAGTGCATCTCGTATCGCATGGTAAGATCATTTCGCCACTCCGGCGAAATAAGAACAAAAGATTATAACAACGCCAAAAAATGTGTGCGCGTCTGTACTTTTTAAGAGGACAAGGCGTCAGGAAACCTATTCGATTTCTGTGCAATTTTCGACTAGCGGTCAATTTATCTGCCGGTAACTAGCCCGGATAAACAACGATAATGATTGTAGACCTTGACACTGACCTTTTTTAACTGGCCAGAGATTAAACAGATAGCGAAATGTGAACTGGGAATCAGACAGCGCCATTCGTAGAATCGCGCATTCTCACTTCTATTGGACACGTGTCGCAGCGTGGAGACACATCCATTGAGCGCCAGGTAGGTCAGTTCAGTCTTCGATGTCGTAGACTGACCAGCAGCCGTACTCTGTTACTTAATCAATCAAAATCAAATAATTTATTCAGTGAATAGGCAATATTTTTAGCACTTTTACACGTCATAACAGTTTTATTAAATTTTATATAATTTACATAATGTATACATTATAATAATTCATAATTTTTCATTATCATTACAGCCCCTAGAACACAGCGTCCTAGACCTCCACTGTTGGAGATGGGCCTTCCAGAATATATATCTGGAGAATTTGGCCTACACTCGCTACGCTGGCCAGACGGCTTGGCGAGGATATGATGTCAATTTTTATTGACAATTTATAACGATTCCACAAGTTGGTATTAGTGGAACCAGGCCCGACATCTTAACGTGCTCTCCAAGGCACGGGAACGGTGGTGTTGTAAACTATTACAAATGTTCGTAAGAAAAGTGCATTTCTCATTGGTACATGCCGGGTGGGTTTAAACCGAGCCACCACTGCGCCGTTTGTAATATTTACTAGTGATCAAAACAAAAACATAATATCAGCTGAACAACTCAATAATTGGTAATGGATTTAAAATTACTGGTCAGGAACAGTAGAAACCGCCTCGTCAAATTATAAGTAATCTTTTTATTGAAATAATAATAAATAGCAGCTGTAAATTCCATAGTCATACTTATACTAAATTATATTATTATAATACCAAAGACCTTACAGTAATAATGAAAAAAAATATGTTAAAGATAGGTAAATTAAATAACAGTTATAATAAAAATAAAATCAAAATCGCAAACGTTATATAATGAAATTTGTTAACTATATACATGTATATCACACTATTAAGATTGATATTTGCACTTCTGCTGTCAAGGTCGATATTGTTAAGAATTGAGTAGTATTTTATAATAATGAAAACAAAAACAAAAACAGGTCGAAGTAGCAAAAGATCACCCCGTCTCATCACATAAGTGCGCCGGGAAGGCTGTAGTTGAGAGGAGTGGCGTGGGATTGTTAAGCGGGATTGTTAGGGCCACCTGATGGTAAGTGGCCTGTAAGGTCTATCAATGTTAGCAACTGAAATCAGACACTTATGGTTGACATCAGTCCCTAGCACCATGCCAACTTGACTAGATGCTTTTTCACACTTCGTTTGAATTAAAAAAAAAAACCAATATTATACGTACGCGAAAGGATGGTGACTATACGGTATGTGGGTGCATATTCTGAACTGTGCGTGTGGTTCGGTTGCGAAATGGAGATAGAGAGTGCCACTGACACTCAAGTGACGACCACGAGAGTGTAGCGACTAGGAAGAACTAACCCAGATGTATAGTATCTATGTCCATAAATATAAGTTCGTCGGCGTGTCAGCTTTAGAACGATTTATCGATCTTCGCCTGAGAATCTCTCGTTGTGTAAATTGGCATAGCATAGTAGCAGAGATCAAAGATCCGAGATCTAATTTGATTAAAACAAATCGCCAAATGGCCTAGCAAAAATATACGATGTTGTTTCTATGTCAGTTAATACGGCGTAAGGCTGTGTACACATGAAGTTATAAGTGTTATGTTAGACTAAAGGTCGCATGGAAACTGAATATATTTGAACTATTGCCACTAGGAAAAGGTTGAGTTACCGGGCCTAATTTCGTATAATCAGAGACATTAAATATATAATAAGGCGGGGCAAATGAGAATAAAACCTAAGCCTAATCGGCGGAGGAAGAATTAATCTATGACATGGGGACACTCGCCAAGCGTCTGGCCAAGGATTTGTCCAAACGGCTAACGATAAAGTCTGGAGACAGAAAGGCTGGCAATTATTTCTGCCAACGTATTAGCTTAGCTATACAGAGGGGAAATGTTGCCAGTCTTTTTGGGACTATCACTGAAGGATCGTCTCTAGAGGACATTTGTTACTTATAGTTTTATTTTATTAGGTTTAGTTTATATTTATTTTAATTTTTACTTTTAAGTAGTTTTAATTTATATTGTAATTATTTTATACTGTTTGTATATTACTTGACTAAATATAAATTATCTATGACATTGCCATTGTCAGTTGTGGTTGTGTTCGACGTTTTTTTTTTAATTAATGGCATTTTTATATCATTATATCTCGCCAAACCATAAACAACCTTACATCTTATCATGATGGCCCGGTAGTATTTAATTTATGTTTATCTTATTTCAACTTACCTTTGTGACTTAAAACTGTAGGTTATTAGCAAGTGTGAAAGGCAATCACAGAAATCTATATTAAAATCTGAGAATATTACTCAGTGTACCTTATTACCAAATGTAAACACAATTCAGTTTCGAATTTAACTGACAGAACCTAGTTTGTCAAAATTAACAACTTTACTAGTGATGACGTTGGGCTGTCTTACGGAGTCCCACAAGGCAGCATACTCGGACCGACGCTCTTTCTTATATTTATAGACGATCTATGGAAACTTGCGCTAACAAATTCCAAAATACTCACATATGCCGATGACACGGCACGGTTATACATGGCAAAACTTGGAGCGTGGTTTATGAATACAGTGAAAAATCTCTCTGTGTCGTGACGAGCTTAACAAAAATCTACTAACCCTTAACGTTGACAAAACTATGTATACTACTTTTTCACATAGAAAACCAAACCAACCATCTCTTAATTCGTTTTCTCTAAAGGTCCACTCGTGTGGCTCAGTAGGCGAATTGGATTGTCAATGCCAAATTATTACTAGAACAGATAATATAAAGTATTTAGGAATTTTAATCGACGACACTCTCACATCGATAAGCTAACCACGCATTAGAAAACTGATATACGTATTTTAAAAAACTCAGAAACACAGCTGATATACCCACTTTGAAAATGGTATACTACTCTCTCTGCCAATCCTTGATAAACTATTGTATCCTCAGCTGGGGAGGTGCGGCAAAGACTATTCACCTCCGCCTGGAGCGTGCCCAACGTGCAGTTTTAAAGGTATTTGCGGGCAAACCATATAGATTTCCAACTACACAACTCTACGCCGAATCTAAAGTACTTACTGTTAGACAGCTGTTTGTACTTCACTGCATAAGTCACAAACATAAAATAATAAAGTTTAACCACAAAACCTTAACTAAGAGAGATACGAGAGTTTACTATAAAACGTTTTACTATTGAGTTAAAGAAAATTCTTATAGACAACTGATTTTACTCAATAAAATAATTTTTAGCACGCAAATTTTGACATTAACATTGTATTCCAATAAATTGATAAGAACAATAATAAATATAAACTATATGTTAAGGGTGGATCTTATGATTTATTAAAATTCCAGAAACTATTAATTTCATTTATTATTATGTAACACATTACTACATCTCCGTGACAACTCAAACATTCCTTCAAAACTATCAAAACTATATACATAAAAGTATGTGAACACCAGCCAGTCGTCAACACTATATACAAATAAATATTGTAAATACATATCTATTGACATAAGCATTTTGTATGCCCATAATATAGGCAGATTGCATCATCATCACATGTACATACAACTGTAATTAGAATAATAATAAATAATAATAAAAAGCGTTTATTCATTAAATAAGTGGTACATCATAGATAAAAAGAACTCTTTTACATTAGGTACACTATCAATTGTTGGTTTGATTCACTGATACCTATACCAGTTAACTGTCATACTGGTATCAGTGCTCTCCCCGTTACAGTAAAGACACATGTTTAATATAAGTTTAGAGATTAAGATTAAGCTTCCAATTCCAGAAGAGCAAAAGGTGGTTGTAATTAAAGTATCAAAACGTTAGAGGAACTGGCTCAACTGGGTAGAGAGCAAAGTTTCATTACAATGTATTACATATAAAAAGATGCACAAGAAAAGTAACGATTATAATAAATTAATTTAAGTATGACCGCCTCCGTGGTCTAGTGGTAACAAACGTTGCCGTGAACTCGGGAGGTCGTGGGTTCGATTCCCACCGGGGGCAAGTTGTACATTGTATAATTTGTCTTGGTCTGGGTGTTTATATGTATAATATGTATATATTTACAAAAAAAAAAAAAAGTATAATATGTAGTTTATCAACCATCTAGTTTCCGTAACACAAGCCTTGTAGCTTACCACGGAAACTAGATGGCGCTGTGTGACCTGTCTGGAAATATTTATTTATTTTTATTTTATTTATATATATAAAAACATAATAAATTAAAAATAATGTACTAGAATGTACAAATAGAATAAGCAATCTATACAATAAAATAAAAAAATGAAATAAACGTAGACATGGCCTGGCATGCCAAAACAAACCTCATACGACATCATTAGCCAGAAGACACTATTACTTTAATAGCGCACATTTTACAATACTATTAATAAAACTTCTAATATATACCTGTTAAAGAATTACTCATGCGAAATAAAAACCAAAGATTTATTACAAAAACTTACGTATGATGATACGGAAAAACTTTTGGATGTTATTTGTTATTAGTTGAGTTCAGTCTCTTGGCTATATTTATGTTAAATAGGAAACACTGTGTAAACACTTAGTAGGGTATGTAAATCTTAGTATATATAATTATATATCTATCTATGATCTATGTATTTACTGTATGTATGTATATATATTATGCATAATAAATATAAATAAATATTTCCAGACAGGTCACACAGCGCCATCTAATTTCCGTGGTAAGCTACGAGGCTTGTGTTACGAAAACTACATATAATTATTTTTTGAAATATATACATATTATACATATAAACACCCAGACCGAGACAAATTATACAATGTACAACTTGCCCCCGGTGGGAATCGAACCCACGACCTCCCGAGTCACGGCAACGTTTGTTACCACTAGACCACGGAGGCGGTATATTTGTGTGAATTGTATATTTATAACTATTTGATATATTTAGGTATGTGTTTATAAATGTATATAAGTGAATAATCATGTATGTTATTTAGTTAACCTTCCTATGCATTGTAGCATATGTTATATCTATTTGACCTATTGTCCTTACTTATCAAATTGAATGTACTTCTTTAAAAATGTAATAATATGTGCTTACTTTAATTATAAATTCTTAATTATGTTAATTTGCATGCTTCAATTCTATTTACATTATTTGTTTAATAAATTTTGGAAGAAGTGTTTTTTTATGAAATATCTTACTCGGGATTCATTGCGCCATAAAATGCATGTTATGTTCTTTTACTTCCAATAAATTTATTTATTATTATTACAATTATATACCGATATATCTGTACAGAGACTAATTTGGAACCAAAATAGATAGATTGATGTGGCCCAGTTATGTACAGTACTAATCATAGACAAATATATAAGGGCTGGTCCTTTAAAATCAATCTAGGAGACTAGATTCGTGAGCCATACGGGCGCTGTTATACTAGAAACATCGCCAAGCACCAATGCAATGGTGCGTTTAATCACCGACTGGCAGTTACGCGCCAAAATCCTTTCGAGGAAAAGTGAGAGATTATCCCATCCTCTACACACAGTACACTCGTGGCATAGTGGTCGTGGTCGTAACTCAAGTGTCAGTGGCACGCTTAACAAGCCGTCGCCACTCCTTTTGTACTGCAGCCTTTCTGCCGCACTCATTTCTATGATTTGCTGATCCCACAAAAAGACGAAATTAAAAACAGGGAATGCATATTATTATAACGACTATTAAAAATAAATAAATAAGGATACAAATTGCCTAACGTTAATTAAAGACTCTCTTCTCAGTTTTAGCTGCGTAAATTATTGTGACATACATTCTGCAGAATTTCAGTCCCCAATGAAAATAATATCTTATTCTAGTTTCTCTGTCTAAGAGTAGGTATATAAAAGTAAAAATATGTCCACAAAAAAATTGCGCAACTGCCTGCAACTACCTCCGTGATCTAGCGGTTAAGTGGATTTAGAGAGAGAGGTACCGGGTTCGATTCCTGGTCGGCACACAAAAATATCTATTAATGTAAATAAATACATTTAATTAATATTTAATTTATTTGTGATATTTCTCGAGTTTGGTACGCTGAAGACATCGACGAGCTTGCCACTTGTCATGATTGGCCTATAGTAAAGTTGGCTAAATGTGAATTCGCTCATTTATAAGCGTGGTTTCTGACCACCCCGAAAGGGAAACGGTCGTGATGATAATTCTTAAAAAAAATGCTGGCGAGAGGAATGCAAAAGCGAGTTAATTTATGATCCTTAATTTAATAAGAGACTATATATGTACGTCTCTGGCAGTAATAAATACACAATGTACAGAGCGAAGGCGGAGGCGCATGAATGGTGAATGTATGATTGTTTGCCCGTGTGATTAATTTGACGGATGTGTGCGTGCATGTGGCGCGACTAGCTTTATCATATAACTGCTAAATTACTGAAAGTTATACATATCACACCCTCTAGAACACAGAGGCCTACATACGTTGCCTTAACGTGTTCTCCACACAATTATTCCGTCCATCTGAAAAACGGAGAGACGCCTTGTCACGTCACTCGCTCAAGGAATAGACTGAAAAAATAATAACAATAAAGATCAAATAAATTTATATTATAATCTTAAATTATTATTATTTGGCAATTATTTCTGCCAACGTATTAGCTTAGCTGCTATGGAGAAGCTTAAGAAAATATGGAGGAACCGAAACATTACGAAAGCTACTAAAATCCGGCTGGTCAGAGCTCTTGTGTTCCCCATTTTCCTGTATGCTGCAGAGACGTGGACCCTGCGCGAAACTGAAATAAAACGGATTAATGCTCTAGAAATGTGGTGTTGCCAGAGAATGTTGGGCATATCGTGGACGGAGTTCCGAACCAACAAATTCATCCTGGAGGAACTAGAGATAGGACAACGCCTTGCCTCAATCGTGCAATCACGCATTTTCACTTTCTTTGGACACGTGTCGCGGCGTGGAGATACATCCATTGAGCGCCTTGTAGTTCAGGGAAAAGTCGATGGCAAGAGAATGCGTGGTAGGTCTCGATGGGATGGACTGACCAGGTTAAAGCAGCAATGGATCACCCCCTACATGAGTGCTCCAGGAAGGCTGCAGTTCGAGACGAGTGGCGACGGCTTGTTAAGCGTGCCACTGACACTCAAGTGACGACCACGACCACTCTGCCAAGAGTGTAGCAACTAAGAAGAAGAATTAGCTTAGCTATACAGAGGGAAATGTTGCCAGTCTTCTTAAGACTATCACTGATGACACATCCAAGAAATCAAAAACCGTGAAAATCTATCCAGCCGTTCTCGAGTTATAATTCTAACAAACCCGTCTTTGTTTTTTATATATTAAGAAAATTTATTATGCAATCTACTATGTCAGAAACCTTCGCCGATATTCACACAACATATTTCCAAAGTTTCATCCTGAACGGTCAAGTAGTTTTGAAATGCATAGGGAATATACACACACTTTATAAATATATATAGATATTCATGTGTCACGAAAATTATTTATAATTTTGGAACGAAATCTGATTTGAATAACTTTGAAAATTTTAAATATTAATTTACTAAAATAAGTAATTTTACCAATAATTATTAGAAAAAACTGCCTTCATAGTCTAGCGGTTAAGTCCGTAGATTTAGACACAGGAATCGAACCTGGTACCTCCGCGGCCATATCTACGAACTTAACTGTTAGAACACGAAGGCAGTTCAGTTTTTAATAGTGATGCTCTTTATGAAAATTTCCAAACTATTTCCCAACCGGGACCGACGCTGAGTACATGCCGGGGTTCGAACCTGAGAAATTAAACTTAATCATCATCATTACAACACCTAGAACACAGCGTCCTAGACCTCAAATGTAGGAGATGGACCTTCCAAAATATATATCTGGAGAATTAAAAAAGAGACGTCTAGGCGAGTGACATCAGATGTCAATTTATTAACGATACCACAAGTTGGTATTAGTGAAACCGGGACGACGGCTTAACGTGCTCTCCGAGGCACGGGAACAGTGGTGTTGTAAAGCTACGTAAGATAAGTGTATTTCTCATTGGTACATGCCGGGGGGGTTTCGTAGGATTTAAGAAAAGTGTTTTTACAACCGAGCCATCACCGCATCTAAATACCACTGAATAAAAAATGGTATAGTAGATTCTCTTAATTAATATTTTAAGCCGATAACAAAATAAAATTCATAATAAAACTAGAAGTATCATCACGATCGTTTCCCTTTCGGGGTGGTCAGAAACCACGCTTATAAATAAGCGGATTCACATTTAGCCAACTTTACTATAGGCCAATCATGACAAGTGGCAAGCTCGTCGATGTCTCCAGCGTACCAAACTCGAGAAATATCACAAATAAATTAAATGTATTTATTTACATTAATAAATATTATTGTGTCCCGACCAGGAATCGAACCCGGTACCTCCGAGTCTAAATCCACGGACTTAACCGCTAGACCACGGAGGTTAATAAAACTAGTTGTGTGAATATATCAATTTTTGAATAGAACAAAATCATTTTAGCATTTAAAATATTGAAATTTGATCAATATTTTGTGAACTGTTGGAATTTTCATAGTTTTTCAAACGGAACTAAATTGCAGATGGAATAGAGTAGCCACATGACTGGTTTTGATGCAAAAAAAAAATTTAAACTCAACCAAACAAACCCGTGTTTATTTATTTTTGTTTCCATAGTTTTTTGTTACAAATTGGAATAGTCTCGTATGACGTTACTTCCTAGAAAAGCTTATAGCGATTCACCTAAAATTTGTGTTTAAAAGTAAATTATTTTACTTTCCATAATATTTAAAAGAGTTTTGAAAGTTATTGTTCTCAAGCCCTTCGTGAATACAAAGCAGGACTTTAAGGCTGGTTTGCCACCAGAGATGTTACGAGGATAAGATGCGTAGCGAAGTTGAAAAACAGTGTATCACAATCGCGCATTAATCAAAGTGGAAAAATATTAGGTACATAGGTGAGTTGGGGAAACTGTGGCATATAGATACGAAAGACAAACTTTGAATGAAGACTACTCATTGTTACTTATGGTAACTAGTTATTATTTTATTAATTTACAATTATTAATTTTCAAAAATTAAAGTATCAACTTTACTATAGGCCAAACATGACAAGTGGCAAGCTCGTCGATGTCTCTAGCGTACCAAACTCGGGAAATATCACAAATCAATTAAATATAATTAAATTTATTAATTTAAATTAATAAATATTATTGTGTCCCGACCAGTCGAATCCGGTACCTCCGAGTCTAAATCCACGGACTTAACCTCTAGACCACGGAGACATTTCGGTTTATTTATTTTATTCTTAATTGTTAAATACATAATTTTGTTAAATTCATTATGTGTTCCTTTGAATTTACCTTACTTAACAATTACAAAATACCTACTCCCAAAGTGAGCCGGAGCAAGTGAAATCTAAAATCCTATTATTACAGTTTAATTTAATTTTTTATTTTTATTTTATTTTACACATAATTACAAACAATTGTACAGAGAGAGAATACACAATAAATTGGTTTTACAAACAATATTAATATCTGCACAACCAGCTTCAGTAATCCAAATGTTTAAAGAAGTAAATGTAACCCATGAGTTGTATAAAACTATAATAATAAAAATAATAATAAAAAAACAACAAGTTTTCAAAGGAATATTAACCTAAAAAGTTCGAAAAAAAGACTGAAATAACAGTTTTTTTTTTAATTTTATTGGGTAACTTAAACAATTAATAATCCGTGTTTCTACCGCGAACACTAACAACACAAGAACATCGGTTTGGCATACTCAAAATGAGTTCATCCAAATCACGCTGTGGAATGGCCGCCCATGTTCGTTGCAACAACAAAAAAAGGTCTTCTTGCAACTGGATACCCTCCATATTCGGCAGAGCTCTTCTCTGAAGAATATCCCATGCATGCTCAATCGGGTTCAAGTCTGGCGACTGAGCAGGCCAGGGCAGGACATTGATGTTAGCTGCGGCGAGAGTCTGTCTTACAACTCTTGCGGTGTGCGGTCGTGCATTATCATGCATTAACTGAAATAAGGGACCGATATGCACTTGTAGAGGAACGATGACGTCTGATACAACCGTCTCAGCATAAATTTGAGCGTTGAGGTTGCCTCTGATCCAAATCAACTCAGTTCTTCCGCCGATCGAAATACCCGCCCATACCATGATGGTTCCACCACTATAAGGATGGACTTCCTGGCAGGATTTTAATCGCTGTTGGCGTCCAGGGGTTCTCCAGTGTCGTATACGTCTTGTATCCGGCCTCATACCAAAACGAGACTCATCAGAAAAGCACACGAAACGCCATTGTTCTTCTGTCCAATTTCTGTGTTCAAGAGCCCATTGATATCGAGTCCTACGATTGTGCATTGCTATAGGTGGTACCCGTAGCGGTCTTCGGGAATGAAGGTTCACTTCATGCAAGCGGTTTCTGACTGTTTGGTCGCTAATTAAGTTCCCTGAAGAGCGATGAAGGCTCACGGCTAACATCATGGCGGTTATTGTTGGAGTTCTTCGAGCTGTGATTTGAATGTATCGGTCTTGTCTCCGTGTGGTGCAGCGATACCGTCCTCCATGGCGCTCAGCCACGGTACCAGTGGTTCGGTAACGTGTCCAAAGTCGACTGATAACACTCTGACTTGTATTCAGAGCTAAAGCCACAGTACGTTGCCGGGAACCAGCTTCTATCATTCCCACGGCTCTGATCATTTCTTCCCTGCTTAAATGACGTCGCCGCTCCATAATAACGTTGGTTTTAATCAGTAGTAGGGAAACAGTAGCACTAATAATGTCTTCAATGCGTCTTATGTTTTTATAGGGAAAATATTGACAGCTGATTTTCATCTTTTACTCGAATTTGATTAACAGTTCCTGTTTTAAATTATGAAATGCACCAAAAAGGATCCATATAAATTTATAAAATCATAAATTTATTACAAAGCCACATCTCAATCACAAGAAATCCGCATAAACATGCTTGATCCCTAGACTTTTTTGATGTGTGTATATATATTTAATTTGTGTAGTAAGTGTATAAATTATTATTATGTATGTTTAAGTATTTTTTTTTTATTTCTACCATACTTCCAAAGGTTAGCTAGTATAAAATGCTGAGAGGCATTAAGTTCGCCCTTATGCTCAACTGTTAAGTTTTTAAGTGCAATAAAGAGTAAAAGTATCATCACGACCGTTTCCCTTTCGGGGTGGTCAGAAACCACGTTTATAAATAAACGGATTCACGTTTAGCCAACTTTACTATAGGCCAAGTGCAATAAAGAATTTATAAATAAATAATTAAATTATATATTTATGACTGCCTCCGTGGTCTAGCGGTTAAGTCCGTGGATAATCGGAGGTACGGAGTTCGATGCCTGGTCGGGACACAAAAAATTTTATTAAAGTAAATAAATACATTTAATTAATATATAATTTATTTGTGATGATTCTCGAGTTTTACGCTGGAAACATCGACGAGCATCGCGTGGTTTCTGACCACCCCGAAAGGAAGGAAACGGTATTCATGATACTTTAAATAAATATTTTTTGGAAATTCTGTCACAATGCATATTAAGCGCTCTCGGCGCTTGCTAACTGACGACTATTGGTGCAGCTACATGACTTCGATTAGTTTTGCGGGAACGTTTTTATATCACTCAGGGCTTATCTATATATATTTTCACGATTTTCACTCTGTATGGAAAAAGAAGCGGAACAAAAACAAAACAAAAGCTTATGTTGTCGGTGTCTATTTATACGACATGATATTCAAATTGAGCAAAAATAAATTGGGGATTTACCTTGTTACGTTGTTCACAAAGATAAATAGTATTTTTATAACCTACTGTTACAAGAGTTTAGTGTGAACGTTGTTAAGAATTTGATAGATGTTTTAAGTTTAGGTGTTAGATACTGTTGATGCCATCATCCACCTACAATTCATGCCGAGTATGGACTTCCTATGGGGTGAATGAGGCAAAGCTATGTCGCATCATTTTAAAAATATTTTTGTAGTTTCATTATTTTTATAACAGAAACATGCATTATAAATTAATGTTACCTACCTTAAAATACGAATTAAAAAAACGCACACCGACTTAAACAAGAAAAAAGGTTTAATTAATAGAACGGCAATTTTGAGATCACCATATCTTTGATTTCGCTTGGAAATCTCGATTTGTACACTTAAAAGCTACTCACTTCGGCATAATATACAGAAAATAATAAATTTCGTATTAAAAATACAAGTTTTCTATGCACTTACGCAGTGGAAGTTGGTGCAAGAGGAGTTCCAGCTAAATCTTTGCATCACTTACTGAAAGAATTGGGCCTAAGCAGGTCTGCCGTCAATACATTTATGGAACGAGCTTCCAAGACGGCATTAACGGAATCATACAGTATTTGGTTGGGTAGGGAGAGAAGTAGAATGGTGGATGGTGAGCGTATTATCGCGCAATAAAAAAAAAAAAAAGGAGGCCTCCTTTTTTTAAACCAGCCTATTGTCGGTCGCAAGCCCGAGACACCATTCTTCTCATCTCTTACCCACACTCGATGGACCCGGCACCCGCACGGTGAATCCATGGAATGCTTAGAAATTTGTCTTCTCTCTATATTAGTACCATCTATCATGCGCCATCTATCGAGATAAAAAGTTAGTGATACACCCTATTGCTGTAGAAGGCTACTATACCTGCTGGGATCTGATAAGATTTTCTATTATTAAAGTTTATTTACGATTTGGTTCTTTGCTGCATGTCGCAAACAAAACTGTCAAAACTTTCAAACTGACACTATTTTACGCTTGTTATGCTCGCCAGAGAGAGCGGCGGCGCGGATGTAATGATGGAATACGGGGTTAAGAATTAATAAGGACTTTGGATGGAAAGTACTACTAAACATTTTAAAATAAATTAAAAAACTAAATTATAGATATTCATCCATGACTTGATCATGTGGCAGAGTGCTAAGTAAACTTGCAGCATATCGCTGCTGCACTGCTATGCTGTTTTGCTGTGCGAAAACACTGCCAGCCTTTATGTCACATACAACATTTGCAAATTAGAAAGGTCTTTAAAGAACTTCAAAGTCAAAGTCAAAATATCTTTATTCACGTAAACCTATTACAGGCATCTATGAAACGTCATTAATTTAATTATTTTGAATGATTCTACTCCTGCTAGTAGAAGACTAAACAGCAAAGTGGTCCAATAAGTAAGCTGTTAGCAGAAGACCAGCAGCTTAGCAGATATAGCTTAACTTCCTAGCACTTGGCCCCCACGGTCCTATATACATATATGTATATATATTTGTATGTTCTTTGGAATCCTAGGACATATATTAATTCATCACACAGCCCCTAGAACACAGGATTAGATCTCCGCTGTTGGAGAAATTTCCGGAGAAATTAGCCACGCTACGCTGGCCAAACGGATTGTCGAGGGTCTGATGTCAATTTTTAAGGACAGTTTCAACAAGTTGGTATTAGTGGAACCGGTCCCGACGAAACGTGCTTTCCGAGGCACGGAAAGGGTGGTGTAATTAATCTATGACAAATGTACATAAGAAAAATTATTTTCTTATTGATTCATGCAAGTTCGAATCAAACTTTTGAGGATTTAAAAAAAAAGGTGTTCTTACAACCGAGACACAACCTTCTATTAATACAACCAGAAAAATAAGATTGCAGATAAAAAGCCATGTAGGGTCAAATTGACCCCTCGCGAGTGCTTTAAGGTTAAACAGGTTCAAACAAAACACGAGCGGAAGATCAGGCGTTGAGTTTCATCAAAAAGATTTATTTATTAATTAAAAGCTTTATTGCACAAAGTACAAAGTACCCGTAGACATTTTCTGACAGCCAAACCTTAGGGACAAATTAGAACATTTAGAGGTGCAATGAAATAAATATTAATAGTAGGATAAATTCAATATAATTATATATACTTACATAATATACTGTAATATCAATATACTAAATACTAATACATACACAAAAATATACATAAATATACATGTATACACATATTAACATTGTTGGGAGCTATTTAGAAAGTGTGGATAGACGAGTTTTTGAACGAAGATCTGGTAGACGCTTGCCTTATGTTTACAGGGAGATTGTTCCATAAATTTGTGGCAACAACTGTAAAAGAATTTGAAACAAATCCAGATATATAAAATAAGATATATATAAAATAAGATATATGAAGCGAACACTACACTAATTTTTAATGACAATTTATTAACGATGATCTGAGCATGATATGCACGGGCAAGGCCGGATCAAACAGCTAGTATATATATGCCGATTGCCCATCCGTCTTAAGTGGCAAGCTTGAGACGAAACTAGAAAAAAGTCACTTTTTTTTGTGTTCTCGACCAAGAATCGAACGGGTTACCAATCCAAAGGGGCATTTAATTTACCTGACTTAATAATAATCATCATCATCATCACAGCAATTTGAACACAAAGTCCTAGACTTCCTCTGATGGAGATGTCACTTTTCTAATGACAATTTATTAACGAATCCACAAGTTGGTATAAGTGGAACCGGGACCGACCGTGCTCTCCGAGGCACGGAAACTGTGGTGTTGTAAATAAATGACAAATGTACGTAAGACAAGTGTATTTCTCATTGGTACATGCCGGGGTTCGAACAGACCTTTTCAGGTTTTTATTTTCTTTTTAAGGTATACGTTGTTACAACGGACCCACGACCGCTCGCTATTTAATAAATAATACAATTTAATTTTCTTAAATAATATGCTTTTCTAATAAATTAATGCCAAAATATAAATATTTAAAAATATTTGTTAGGTACCTATTCTTATTTACTATTTTTTTTTATATTAACTTACCAATGCACATTCCAAAGATGACTAGAAACCCCATTTTTCTAATAAAATCCAATATAACACTCAATCCATCATCTTAAAAAAAAACCCAACACATTAATCACATAGCAATATCAAAGAAAAACATTAAATTACACTATTAATATGATTTAAAACATATTTTAAAAACACTTAAAAACCTATTGTAATATATTTTATTACAGAATTACGATGTTTGAGGACGTAAATATTTAAGCTTAAAGCGATATTGAGGCACAACCTTCCTCAACCGCGTCGCAATTCGTACTGACTAAAATATACTTACCGTTCGCAGCCCTGTAGTCATTCAGCTGAGCGATATTAAGGAATAATTTCAACCTATTTTTAACAGTTCTTTCATTGATGTAGGTACATACTGTTATTATTAAATTATATTTTATCTGGCTTGCTTGCATTTAAACTGCGACACGAAATTGATTTATTACGCATAATTTTGATTTTGCTATATATCCTAAGGTATTAATTTAACTTGCATGGTGTACAGGGAAAAAATAATCTCCATGAAATGCTCAAGCCAACTAACGTATTTAAAATCATAAGGATTAAAAGCGTATGTGTAAATAGCTTTTCAATTATCGCATTATAATTTCCCATTTTTTTTAGTATTAAAATGGATATAGTATGTTATCCTTAACAGATAGATTATGTTATAGAGGACTTTTTTAAAGTTAAATATAAGATACACAAATCCACTATACATTATTTTTTTATATCTCAAAGGGTTTAGGCAGCGTTTTCGTTGTAAGCTCCCAGACGGCTTATTTTTATCCGACACCTTCAACAAATATTGGTAATGTGTATAAAACAAATTTTATACTTAAACCTTGCTCGAGAACCACTCTATCTATTGGTGAAAACAGTATGAAAATCGGTGCAGTTGTTTTTGAGTTTATCGCGAACAGACAGATAGACGTAGCTGAAGGCTTCATTTTATAATATGTAGTGATATCTTTTGATGGGGTGCATGCAAAGTGTGTAGAGAGAGTAGCTATCAAGTTTTATGCTTAGAGCAGAGACATTGGTCAACTCTTCAAGTCGTCATTTAGATTTTGACCTGTTTTGTGATAGTATTTATTCCGTGAAGAGCATTTATAATTGTTTTATTGCGTCGCTTGTATATATATATATGTTGATAGTACAGTAGTATACAGTTGTACATACATGTGTAAACCTTTACGCTATTGGTTAATATTTTTGTCGCATGTGGTAACTTGTAATTAGCTTGTATTCATTCATACTCGTATATTATTTAATTGTGCGAGCGAGAAGGTTGCAAAGGCGTTAAACGTCTTAAGTCTTTAGTTGTATCTAGTTGTGTATAATATATATATATATATATAGTTGAATGTCTGTGTGTGTGTTCCCTATGCATTGCAAAACTACTTGACCGATCGGGATGAAACTTTGGGAATATGTTGTGTGAACATTGGGGAAGGTTTCTGACATAGTACTACTATTGTCCGATAGGTGGCGCGCACCAGCGGTAATTTGTGGGGCATACCAAAAGAGGGTACCGAGCGGGAGCCTAAAACTCCCTAGCGCTCTTATTATATAAATAATAAATAAATATTTCCAGACAGGTCACACAGTGCCATCTAGTTTCCGTGGTAAGCTACGAGGCTTGTGTTACGGAAACTAGATGGTTGATAAACTACATATTATACTTTTTTTTTGTAAATATATACATATTATACATATAAACACCCAGACCGAGACAAATTATACAATGTACAACTTGCCCCCGGTGAGAATCCAACCCACGACCTCCCGAGTTCACGGCAACGTTTATTACCACTAGACCACGGAGGTGGTATATGTATATATAGTTACTCAGTCGTTGCTCCTGCGCGAGTCCATTCTTCGCTTGACTGTCGTCGAATACAGAAATAAAGCCAAGTCAAACAATTTACCGCTCAACGGGTAAATGAACCTCTCCCAACATAACCGAGACTCTAATCCTGGAAGAGTGGAGCTGCCCAGCCATCACATAGGCCTTCTATATAGAGATTATTGAGAAGATCCAATCGGCGATTAGCATTGCTTATTAGTATTTGACATTTTTTTTTTTTTTTTTTTAATACTTTATTGCACTAAAATTGTACATAGGCGGGCTTAATGGCCAGGCATTTTCTAACAACCAACCTTTGGGAGTGTGGAGAAACTATGCATGGGTGCAAATTTATTATTATAAACTACATATATTAGTATGTAGTAACATACATATAAGAATAAATAAATACATGACTACATACATATAACTATAAAAAGCTAAAAATAAGCCTACACACTAATAAACAGTAAATGATAAATTAAAAAAAAATATATATAAATAACACAAAAATAAAATGTAATATTAATTTAAGAAACACTGTTTTGCTTGTTTAGAAAGTAGGTGGTAAGTAAACGTTTGAAAATGTGAACAGAGGGAGCCTGTCTGATCGTCAGTGTTCCATTGGCGAGCGGATGACACGGTGAACGAATCTGAATATCTGCTGGAACTATGAGACGGGATAATGAGTTGATTATTCTGAGAAGAACGGAGAGGGCGGTCGTGAGAGTCACTAATAAATTCAAATCGACATTTTAAATACGAAGGTGTTGGACGGGCGTGAAAAAGAGCAAAAATTTATAAATTATAATGGTGGACTGTATGAAGGGGCTGGATGCTCACATGCACTTACAGTTCTCCCAAAGTGATAATGCGCATAGAAATCTTCGTCACTGTTCGGCAACGATCGTATTCCCCGAGCGTCGGAAGACGATATGTATATAGAGTGGTTAAGTACATTTTCTTTATGCATAATTTTGTAGAATTATGTGTTTTGTGCTAAAAGAGATAAATATTGATTTATTAGTAACAAAATTTGATTCGATAATTCCATGTAAGTAAATAGCGAGGAAAACCACACGAATATGCTACAATCTTTGTTGGATTGATTTACTTCGAAAATTTTATAGTACTGTAGTGACCTCCTTTAAATATAAAATCTCTGCCTGTGTCAGACAGACAAGCAATTGTCAAATAAACTATTTAAATAAGATAATTAAAGTTGAAATTAAATTCACCTTTGAAAACAAAACCAAGAAGGGTGTGTAATAGCAGCTCTATATAATTCCACACAGAGAGAACACGTGCAGCCAAAAAAACAAAAACAAAAAAACACTGCCCGAATTGTTTTCGATTGTGTACTCATGATATTGACTTCTATTTCTTTCGCACAAGGTGCAAAATGCAAGTGCATTGTTTAGGGCTCTTACGATTCAATGATTCGGGTGTTTCCGGGAATACGACAATTAGCGAAGATCTGTATGTGCATTATTAATTTGGGAATACTGTACTTGTATTCGCTGCAGGTGGTCTTGGGCTTTCCTTGGGTCGCCAGGTTGCTGCTGGCCGCTTGCAAGCTTCTTTTCTCGCAATTTCGAAATTGCGAGCGGTTGATGTTTCTTCTTAAATTTTTTTTTTTTTTTGGTTCTCTTCTCCCGATGGATGATGAATGAGATGATAGGGAAGGCAAAGGGTCTAGCCCATACAGCCAAGTCTGACGTAATATATCTTTCTTTTTCATGAGTTAATGAGGTCATCATCAAATTCCAGATGCTGCAGAATTTGATGCAGTTTCTTCTTCAAATTCTGTGCAAGCAATGACCTTGGCACATTTTCATTGACGCTTCTGACAGCTGGGTCGCGTTCAATAATATTCACTTTCTTCCCATGCGCAAGGTGCGTTCGGAAAGATCTCGCAGGTTTTAGAACGAGATAGGCACACCCTTTCGCTAGTGCGTATGAGAGGGATAAAGGATGGGTATGGCGATATACAAAATTAATAGACAATAAATAGACAACCTTAAAGTTGTTTTTAAATATGATAAGGCGCAAACAGGTGTTATCGGATTGTAGAGGATGGAGTAAAGAAAGACAAGATGTGTAGACCTCTGTTATGAATTCCAGATTGCCGCTCAGGTTGAAGGTCCGGATCTACAAGATGTTCATCCGTTCCCGTCTTACCTACGCTGCGCCAGCCTGGCACCACCTTCTGGCCAAAACTAATAGGGACAAGATCCAAAGTCAGCAGAACATATCGCTCAGAGTGGTCTCCCGAGCACCATGGTTCGTGCGTAATTCCGTCATAGCTCGAGATCTGGAGATGCCTAGTATTGATGAGTTTGTCGTTGGCCTGACTAGACGTATGTTCTATCGGGCCGACAACGGACACTTCAAGCATCTCCAGAATATCGCTCCGTCTTGCGCTCGGCCCCCCAACGGGAGACCACTTCCTAGAGAAGTGCTCCTGGAGGAGAACTGAAGTAGCCGAACCCAGATCCCCTGGGCTCGTGAGCCATACGGGCGCTGTTATACCAGTAATGGTGCCCAGCACTAAAGGTGCATGAATTACCAGCGGGTGATTACTCGCTGAGATCCTGCCGGGGAGAACGGGGGAATGTCCCCATCCCCAACCCAGGCCCATTAGACATTCGGGCCTGGACGACCCCACTGTCTGTTTGTGTAGACCTGCGAAAACGGATATTGAGCCAATTTTACTGTTTTCGAAAATCGGATACATGATCATACTTACGCAAACCAAATACATTGCGGATTTCTACGTGCTAACTAAGATTTACAAACATTCAATCACGTTAGGCGGTACGAAGTTCGCCGGGTCAGATAGTCTTTGAAATAAACCAACTGGTTATTGTAGAAGTTTATGTCAATTAATTGAGATTCATTACAAGTAAGACGTAAAAAGAGAATTAGGTTTTTTTAATAAAGTCCGTGATGAAAATCTTTCTAAATTTCATGTCGAAGGGAAATTTTAATGAAATTAAAAGTATGTTTGGAATAAATTATAATTCTTACAGAGAGAATAGGGGTCAATTCTTGAATTAGTTAAGCTAAGATTTCTATTTATTTTATTAGTTTAAAAAATATATCCTTTTTATAATATATATTTCAAAGGCCCAATTAATGGATACTGCATGTGGTGGTTGCCTGTAATTGGTGCAGCATCTGTTTTCTGTCTTAGTTGTAAGTAAAAATCCATGTATGTTTTGTTGCTGTCACTGTTGGCGACCCTAATAAATAAATAAATAAAAACTTGCAATTTTTAAACTATTTCCACGAATTTTAAGTTATAAGTAAAAGCTGCCTCCGTGGTTTAGCGGTTAAGTCCGTGGATTTAGACTCGGAGGTACCGGGTTCGATTCCTGGTTGGGAACCAAAAATATTTATTAATTTAAATGAATTTAGTTAATATTAAATTTATTTGCTATATTAAACTTTCTCGAGTATGCTAAGCTATATTATATTCATCCAAGCCTGAGACAAAATGTAAACAAACCACCAAAAAGGTATTTTAAATTATTAAAATAGAAATTTAGTCATCGCAAAAACAAATGCAAAGAGGAAAAATAAACAAATATTGTCGTATACCGTAAAAGCAAGTTTTAAATTAAGTATATCCTTTTAATTTTAAATATAATGCATTTTTAATTAATATGACTTTCAATTAATGTGTGCAACAAAAAAAAACCTAAAATGACAACATGCATCGTCGAGCTTGCCACTTGTCATGATTGGCCAATAGTAAAGTTAGCTAAATATGAATATTATTCTTTATAAGCGTGGTTTCTGATAAGGGATACTATCGAGATGATACTTTACTTTTTTTAAGTAAAAACAAAACAGTTTTTAGTTACAAATTATAGTATTACTGATAAGTATATAGGTAGGTATGTATATAGTTATACATATATGTATGGGCCCAGAATGCCCACTGCTCTTACAATTAAATTACAATCATTCCTAAGTTTAGTCTATTACCATTTTTTTTTTTAAATACATTTAATTATTTTTTAATATAAATAAACTACTTAAAATTAAAAATAAAATAAATATAATATGAAATGTCTTCTAGAGACGACCCTTCAGGTATAGTCCTAAGAAGACTGGCAACATTTCCCCTTTGTATAGCGAGGCTAATACGTTGGCAGAAACAATTGCCAGCTTTCCTGTCTACAGACTTTTCCGTCAGCCGCTTTTCCCTAAGCTTTAAATTAAATAAAAATAAAAACAACTTAATTAAATTAAATATAAACTATAATTATTAAATATAATCAATTAGGATGTCTAAAATATATATTTAAGTTATAATTTAGCTCCATCTGGATAATACATACGATGTACATCTATTAAAGTATTTTTAAATATTTGTAATTAAAATGTCAATAGCAAAAAGCACCTTTTCTGTACATGTTATTATTATGATAACAATTTGCGGTAATGTTAAATGAAATCATTGTTATAAAAAAAGTGTGATAATATATATTTAAATTTATTTTCACAGTTCAGACTTTAATCTCATATATTAAGGGCAAAGATTTCATTTTAATGTATTTTATAACAAAAACAGTTTGAGATATATTTAAATAAAGGATAAAAAAAACTGAGTGTAAAATGATTTTATATTTTAAAGTATGTAAGTATGTTGGATAATTAGTAATAATTGATAGATGTATATTATAGGTACTTAGATATATTCGAGTATATGTACAAATATATATATATATATATATATATTTAAAGCATTTATTCGAAAAACATATTTACAAAATATAAAATAAAATAAATATTAATAGTAAGGATAGGGATATAAGTCCCGTCCGCGTGGAATGGTATATATATACATATATACATATATATAGCATAAGTTTGTATATACTATAATACAAGTCTGACCAATGACTTTGCATACTTTGACTGTAGTCATGGCTAAATGTGCTGAGCCATTTTTTTTATTGTCAAACATAAGTGTTACCACATTTATTGCAAATAAATAATTTGATTTGATTTGAGAACCATTTGTATTCTTGTTTGCATATTTTTTGCTATATATATTTGAATAAGGTATAGTCTATTTATATCGATAACTTGAGTAGAGAAACATCAGGTACAAGAATTGCCCCCCAGAGCTTTGAGGGATTCTTTTCAAAAGATATGATGATTAATTAATTTTTTATCCCCAAAAGTTGGTAGAAGATTAGTAATTGGTACGAAAATCTTTTTAACACGAATTTCGGGAGTTTGTTTTACACTTTTACAGGTAAAGAGTGCCACTGTTCAGCAGTTAAGATTGTAGATTTAAACGTTAAAGTTACCGGCTTCGATTTCTGGTCGAAAATACAAAAAACATATGTAAGGTAATTGTAAAATTTCTAGATTCTGGCATACTTCAGACATCAAAATCAAAATCAAATTAAAATCAAAATATTTATTTCCATAAGTTATCTTGTAACAAAACACTTCAACACTAAAATAATATTAAACAAAAACATACAAAATATATAAACAAACATAAGTTAGGTAATCATGGTTGAACCGTAACGGGTAAACAATCCAGATTTATGTGTGTTATAATAGCATTATTGTCATAAGCAGGGTAATTGTAACTTAATAACTACTTAATATAAGATCGTGGCTGTAAATAGGCCGTGTCAACTAAATATAAATTCGTGGCTGTAAATAGGCCGTGTCAACTAAATATAAATTCGTGGCTGTAAAAGGGCCGAGTCAGCTTACAATGTAAATAATAATAATATGTCAATTAAGCATATATTCATCGACAAAACTTGTCTTGTCCTCTTAGTATACAAGTATATAGCGAGTCATCACAGACCCCTCCTTCCGGGTAAGATGGTGATATGTTAATTGGGAAATTGGACATGTCTGCCCGTACGAACATTGAGTGTTTCCATCCACAAATCGCGGAGTATGACATCGTTGTGTCACGTATCGCGTTGCGCCGACCTTGTCAACATACTTTTTTATACTGAGCACATATGACTGCGCCCACCTGATGATTCGAATCCCGTTATCGTAGGGACTGCCCTAACACTATGTCGGATTAACTGGACATGACGGCAATTCGAGCCTGATCCCGTAACGTATAGATACACTCTACTGGGTTTATTGGCACGAACGGTGGATACTTCGTAGTACATGTAGACTGGGTAAATTACCATCATTAATCCACGTTCCACCTATTTAAAGAGACGTCTCTTTAAAAATAGATTCAAGGAGGCTGGCAACATTTCCCATCATTGTAGCAAAGGTAATACATTGCCAGAACTAATTGCCAGCCTTATTGTCTATAAATTAAAAGCTCGGCTATATCTGATAGTAAATTTGACACGTTTTGCGTATGAAGAAATAGCCGTAGTTATAGGAATGAAGAAACATACACTGGCATTTATTTATTTACGTTTAGTAAATAAAAAAAAAGTGTATTTGACATTTTATTAAAAACTGGCTAATATGCTATTATTAGGTAGATATTTATATTTAATATAGGTACCTATATTTTTGGTTATTTTTGGTTATTGTGTTGATGTTCCTATGACACTAGCAGTTCTGTTCCTTGTCTTCACATTGCACTCTCCAGGCATTTTATTTTAACGTTAAATATATATATATTGTATACAATTTTCTTTAAATTATATTGACTTAACCAAATTCCGGTGAGAATGTACGGTGATACACTAAGAATAAAGACCAATGCCCTGTCCGTAGTTACAGCGAACGCAACCTCTGTTAGAAGGCAAATACCTTGACACAGATTCCCCACTCCCCCCTGCGGGGTGTGTGAGAAGACCAAATGACGAAGAATAAAGAATATGATGTAAAAGATTTTTTGGAAGATAATATGATTGAATATGAAATTCTACACTAATTTAAAACCATATTTGCACAGTCATGGACAGTCATGGAGAACGTTGTCTACTAATATAAATTTAAGAAGACCAATGTTACTAGCCCATGTCATGTAAATAAATATAATTTCAAATCAAATCATTTATTTGTTTCAACACAGGTAATCTAGTTAATATATTAACCTAGTTTATAAAAGTGCAGCTGTGTTCTGCCATGAGGCGCACAAATATTGTATATATATGTATATTGTAAAGATACATATAACTATATTATTTCACAACACAAAAAAAAAAAAAAAAAAATGTTAAATCACAATAAAAAAAAAAATCTATCTAATTCTGGTTGTGGTCAAATTAAAATTAATATTTAGATGTCAATTTGGGTCATTTAAAAATTCTTGCACAGAATAATGTGAATTTGAGTTTGAGATGACAATAGTTATAATATATAATAACAAAATATCTATGCTTGTGTCGTTTTACAGGTCTGTTGTGTTGGAACCTCTTTTGTACTTTGATTTACGTTGTTTTTTTTTTATTTTTATTACCATACCTATTGAGCTGGCTATCTAAAGCTATGAGTATTAGTCAATATGGATCTGACTCTTTTTTTATCTTAGTTATCTTGGTTACCATCTAGGGACCATCTTATTGCCTATCCTTGTGGTTTGCATTCAATCAAAAATGTTTGTATGCTTAAAATGTAAAATTCAAGGTATATTTTATATATTGTTTACTCAACTTTGTATATAGGTACCGTAAAACTTGGCGACTTTGCTCAAAAGGTGTGACTTTGCCCGGCTGTGCATTTTCTAGTTAACTGGAAAAATTAGGAAAGAGTATGATTTTTTAAATCTATCATAGAATAAAAAATCGTAAAGTACATTATATTATCAAATTTTTCTAGTTAACCGAAATATACACAGCCGGGAAAAGTCACACCCCCTGGGCAATATCGCTATGTTTTACGGTACCAATAACAAAGCTCAATAAACTTTATTATTATTATTAGTTTGAGTTGTTCAGAAAAAAGTATGTTTTTGAGAAATTACGGCAGTGTTGATACTTCTTTGTACAGGTAAGTAAATAATTTTATATCAACCTTTTCAGATTTGATACAAGATTAAACAGATTCTAAGATAACTTCGGGTAATTTTGTAAATGTATACTGAAAATGATTCGTTATTAGGTAAAAGCTTTCGTTTATACTGTTTTATTGTTTTCCCCGACGGAGTTTTTCTTCTAAGTTTTTTATATATCTGTTTTATCAACATTCATAATCTTACTAACATAACCCGTATTCTAAGACAAAAAATAAATTTCTGTAATACATATCTTCAAACCAAATCCCTTGCGGGGTAGGCAGAGACAATTGAGCGCCGCTTGTCACGATCACGACATACCTCTTTCGCTTCTTCAACATTCATCAACCTCTTCATACATGCCCTTTTGTTTCGATGGCTTTTTAATGCACCTTCAGCTATTGTTTTATTTATCTGATCGTGATATGTGAGTCTTGGTCTGCCAGGGCCTCTTTTACCCACAACTTTCGCATTATATATCTGGTTCGTCAATCTCTCTTCACTCATCCTTTCAACATGCCCGAACCATCGGAGCATGCCTTTTCTTATTTTTGTCCTTATGCTTTCTTTCATACCTACCTTTTTGCGTATTTCATCATTACGTTTCTTTAAGATTTTTTTCATAATAAATATTATTATTAAAAGTATTATTATTATTAAATATATTATTAAATATGTGATTGGGCAAATAATGGGTTGGTTGATATTGTAGATATGTCTCATATATCCTACTATCTATTGTTAACTTAATTTAGGATACAAATATATATACATATAGTTCTGTGGTGTGGTGGGGAGGGGCGTGTTGCTGGCGGATGGCCCGGGCTTATATGGGTTTAAGTGTATTTATTTATGGGTTTGCGTTTTTTTTTATACTAGCACGACTTGTGACCTTGGCCCACCTGATTGTAAGTGGCGCGCAAGGTCTATGAATGATAGCAACTGAAGTCAGACACTCATGACTGACATCAGTCCCTAACACCATGCCGGCTTGACTAGATGCTTTAAACACTTCGCTTGAAGGACTTTAAGTTATAGGAAAGTGGAAACACAGAGGCTGGAAGAGCATTCCACATCTTTATCGTGCGACAGATGTATGAGTCCCCAAATGTATACGTACGCGAAGGGATGGTGACTACGGTATGTGGGTCCATATTCTGACCTGTGCGTGTGGTTCGGTTGCGGAATGGAGAGGGAGGGATTAGGTTATAGAGTTCGTCGGAGCACTCACCATAGTATAGCTGGTAGAACACGCTCAGAGAAACCACATCTCGGCGAAGCTGCAGGGATTCGAGAGTTCCAGATATAGTGGCATCGTCCACAATTCGAACAGCTCACCTCTGTAGGATATTGAGAGCATCTGTGAGGTACTTGGCGGAACCATCCCAAAGGTGAAGTTGTCTGTCGGCAGTGCGTTTCTCTGTATTTTCGCTACATATTTGTACAAAAACTAAACGCATACTTGTGTGAACCTCTAAAGGCAAATTGTATTATTAGTATTATAAGTTGGTATTGGTCTTGATAACCGGCGTGAAGTTAGCAGCCAAATTACAGCAGCCAAATTTAACTGACCGATTTAAGAAGTCATTTTGTCTTGTAAAGAAATACGCTAATATATCATGTAAATAATACTATCAAGACAAAAAAAAACATGTGGGGTATCCGAAAAAAAAACTTAAAGAAACCACTCATGGCCAAAATATGTGGTACTACATATTAGAGCTAGATGTACTGACTACACCTAGTACCACCCAAAATTTACTTACTAAGGGGTTTAAGGAACCTAACGAGTTATTTTTAATATGTCCAATTAGAAAATATAAAAAAAAAAAAATATCCATAATTCTTGCTAAAGCTACGTCGCTGGATACCCCACATGTGTTTTTTTGTCTTGATAGTATTATTACCATGATATATTAGCGTATTTCTTTACAAAAAAAAATGACTTCTTAAATCGGTCAGTTATATTTGGCTGCTAACTTCACACCGGTGTCTTGATAACATATCGGTGGTCTTGGTCTTGCAAAAAACACACTAATTGTGACAGGTTATAAAAAGCATTGGTATTGAAAAAAAAAAAATCTTAAATTGACTTGGTTGTAGCCTAGTTATAACCTAGGGTAGTTTATTGTATAATGTTATTTTCAGAGGCAAACCTTGCTTTAATTAATTAGTCTATGGTCGTGTTCGAAGTGCACTTACAAATTAATTTTGTTGTTTCACTGACAATATCGTTGCTACGGAAGTGTAAAACACGTTTTAACAAGAGAAAATGGCGTAGTAAAAAAAACTTAAAGTTTTATCACGACCGTATCCCTTTCGGGGTAGTCTGAAACCATGCTTATAAAGAAGCGGATTCACATTTAGCTAACTTTACTATAAGCCAAATATGACAAGTGGTAAGCTTGTCGATGTTTCTAGCGTACCATACTCGGGAAATACATACATATCTTCACGCCAAATCCCTTGCGGGGTAGGCAGAGACAACTGAGCGCCACTTGTCACGGTCACGACATACCTCTTTCGCTTCTTCAACATTAATCAACCTCTTCATACATGCCCTTTTGTTTCGATGACTTTTTAACACACCTTCAGCTATTGTTTTATTTATTTGATCGTAATATGTGAATCTTGGTCTGCCAGGTCTTTTACCCACAACTTTCGCATTATATATCTGGTTCTTCATTCATCCTTTCAACATTCCCAAACCATCGGAGCATGCCTTTCCTTATTTTTGTACCTATGCTTTCTTTCATACCTACTCTTTTGCGTATTTCGTCATTATTTATGCGGTCCGTCAAAGTGACGCCGCATATCCGACGCAACGACCTTATTTCTACTGCATTAACTCTACTCTCATGCATATTCTGACATATTATTATACTCGGGAAATATCACAAATAATTTAAATAACAATTGAATTTATTTATTTAAATTAATAAATATTATTGTGTCCGACCATGAATTGAACCCGGTACCTCCAGGTCTAAATCCACGGACATAACCGCTAGACCACGAAAGCAGTTTTGTATGATTTGTATAATTGTATAACAAACATTTTGTATAATAATAACAACCAATGTCCACTCCACAGATATTGTGGTCCACTCTATTTTATGTTTGATCTCTTTGGCTTTTACACAATAACCCTATCTAGTTTTGTTAGTTTAATTGAAAACCCATAGCACACTGCTCTAAACTTGCAATCTTCCGAATACATAGACACATAATTTAATAACCGAACGATATATCTTCCATCTTTCAGTCCACAGAACAGAAGAAAACAATAAAAAAATAACAATAATAGTAGGTAGTGGAAATTAATGCCTATTAATAATTAAGCGGAACTAAAGGAGCAGTGGTAGCTTAGTTGTATAAACACTTCCCTTAAAATCCTACAAAGGTCGGTTCAAATCCCCTCGGCATGTACCAATGAGAATACACTTTTCTTACGTACATTTGTCATAAATTTACAACACCACCGTTCTCGTGCCTCAGAGAGTCGCTCCCGGTTCCACCTACTTGTAGAATTGTTAATAAATTGTCATAAAAAATATGTCATAAGACGCCAACTCGTCTGGCCAGCGTGGCGAGTGTAGGCCAAGTTCTCCAGATTTTTTTTGAAAATGCGCACTGTTTAGTATTTTACACTCGTTTAACCTAGAACTAAATTTCTCAATTACAAACTGCGGGTTGAGGCGGAGTGCACAATCGTCCGAAAACATATCGTTTAGCATTCCGCCCAGCTTTTGACATTTCTGACAGACGTAATCGTAGAACTAAATTTCTCAATTACACGCTGCGGGGTGAGGCGGAGTGCACAATCGTCCGAAAACGTATCGTTTAGCATTCCGCCTACTTTTTGACATTTCCGACAGACGTAATTGATCTTACACGATACGTTTTGATACGATTGTGCACTCCGCGTCACCCCGCTGAAGCATCGACCTAGAAATTGCTTTAATTTCGTCTATGATTATTTGCTTTAAAACATCGAAATTGGGTCGCAAAGGGTTATAGACTCAACTCTTTAAGTAGCACCACAGTAAACAATCAGCAGGAGTTAGTTCCAGGCTCCTTGGTGGCCAGTTAACGTCTCCTCAGCGACTTATCACACTGGCAGGGAATAACTCGTTAAAAGCAGCTAACGAGTCATTTGTAAAATTTGTAAAGTGGCTCTATTTTGCTGGAATAACGTGTTGCGGTTGTAACTTAATATCTACTCAATTATCTCTGTCCTGTGACCGACTCCATTAAATTTTATCTATAAATTGTGTAGACATATACATTGTATGAGGAAGGGTCGAGGATCCCCTCAGGCGTTAAACTAAGTGATTGGTCATGCTATGAAGCTATTATTTTCATACATCGTCGTGATATAATAGTCTACTGAGATTATAACCTTAGTTACCACGGTAAGTGTTCTGAAGAGCTCCACAACCTTATCTCTTCTTCTTTATTCCGCAAACCAAACACACGCATAAGCCAAAATATGAACCCCCATACCGTAGCCATTATCCCTACAAGTACATGTTGCATGCTGAAGATAGGAAATGCTCTTCCAGCCAGTGTGTTTCCCCACTCCTATAACCTGGAGTCCTTCAAGCGAATTGTGAAAAAGCTTGTTAGGCCGGCATAGTGGTAGAGACTGATGTCAGTCGTTAGTGGCTGGCGTCATTTGGTCCCATTCTCGGATCTCTAGATTTTAACAATATATTTTTATTTATTTTATTTATTTATTATAAACTTTATTGCACATAGTACAAAGGCGGACCTAATGCCGCTAGACATTCTATACTGGTCAAACCTTTGGGACAACTAAAGCAGTTACGACAAGATAAGGCAGGTGCTATCAAAACTAATAGAAAAATATTAGACTTCAATATATACTAGTACTAGTGAATAACTACTTATTTACATACTAATACATACAAATAAAACTACATACATATGTTCTATGAATATACATAAATATAATATACCTACTATATGATGACTATAATGAGAGAAATAAATATAGCAGAGTGTATTAATTAAGCTTATGGTGAATTTAAATAGTGCGCATAGATATTTTAGTGGAACTTATAAAGAATGTATAATATTTACATTCTCGTATATACAATTAAAACATATACCCCAATAATAATATTTTTTCTTCCTAATATTATATTATCTTCATATATATATGTTAAAAAGTATTTAAGTAGTCTTTGTATACCTACTACGAGTATTTATGTAGGTTATTAAAATTTAAAATAAGGTTTTAAATCCACATATTATACCGTCTCACTCTCCCAAAAGTTAACTTTTTTTTTAAAGACGGTGAATCGATAAATCATCAATGATACGCCCCCAGCCTGAAGGGCCACCGCGAGAGGACGCATTCCCGACTCACCGTGAGGCCTCCTAAGGAGACCCCAAGGCGCCTACGGACTAAAACCCTATAAAACGTCTCTCTCTCACTGTTGGCCCTGCGTGCCTTAACAGCTAAGTCTGAGTCGTCGGAGTGAAGGCACTCGGTCGCCGCGTAGAAGGCAGTCGTTCGCCGCGTAGAAGGCAGTCGTTTAGCTGGTAGAAAAAGCCGAAATGGTTTTAAGTTTGCCTTTGTACTAAACTATACTAAAAGTGCAATAAAGTATTTTAATAATAATAATAATATCCCCTGCATCCTCGAACCATCGGGGAAAGTTAGGTCTGATAGTAGGCGTCCGGATGGGATGCCGTTGATTACATACAAACGAGGCCGAGTACTGGTTTGGGATGCCACATGTGTCGACACACTCTGTCCGTCACAATTGACATGGAGCCATAAGAAACCCGGGGCCGCTGCAGAATCAGCTGCGCGCCCTACAAGCAACGGACGCGGAGATCATCGTAAATGAACACTTCATCTCATTTGCAGTCAAAACGATGAGTCCATGGTTCGAGGATGGTCTGGCGTTCTCTTGTGAGCTTGATGAAAATCTCCGCTTAATAAAAATAAGATTATTCCAGATATAAAAATGATATTTGCACAAAAATTAAAATAACTTAAAATTAATGTGCACAGGCGAGCTTTAATATAATATGTAAAGATGATTTTAGTGATTAAAAAAATCTTTAAAATAAAATCAAAATTAATTATATGTAGGTATTCATTTATTTATTTAGATTCTTACGTAATATTTTTTAAACAGAGGTAGAGGGGATCAGCCTATTCTTATTTTTTCTTACATAGGAGGGGAGGGGGTTAAAAACTGTCAAAAATCGTTAAACGTGGTAAATTAATGGCCCCTAAGATGATAGCGCGCCACACGCTCCAGTCGATAGCTTGCCCGCTTCTTATACCGCGCCCGCCACCGAGTCCGCGAATTAACGTGAACAAGCACTTGTAGTTTGGGCCCTTATAACCCTTTTTCTACTGTAATAACTCTTTCAAAAACATTTATTATTTATATTATCGCAGGTGTACCTAATGTTTGTGAGAATTTTATAGTCCCATCTCTCCTTTATTAGGCAAATAAATAATAATATTTTGTAATTTTTGCTATCCTCGGCTATTTTGTCATTTTAAGGTTTACATTTAAAGTAATAGACTTCTACGGCTGTAAAACTTACATATATTTTACTAGGCTTGTGTAGTTCGAATACGAACTAGTTCTATAGAGCACACAGTTCCACAGAGGAACTATCGGAACTAGTTCCAACTTTTCCAGATCTCTAGCTCCTTAGTTCTTTCCATATAGACTTGTAATAGTGAGAAAGTGGTAGCTACGAACGGGAGCGGTGAACGGACTTGTCACGTCATACTATCGCTCACTCAACAGTACACGGAACATACGTCTGCGCGCATTTCTCGTTCGTTTAGTTCGGCTGTTAAAATTCAAAACATAGCAACTCATCATTACAAAAATGCTAATATCGTAATTAGCAATACAGTGAATAGTACATATTAATAATCCATTCATATAGTTTATTAGTAAAGCTAGCGAACGTTTGCCTTGAACCACATCCTAGAACTAAGCGCTCAATTTCTCTGACTCGAAGCTAAGGCGCTAATTGAGCGACCTAGTTCCTTTAGGAGCAGCGAACTAAACTGAGCGCTTCTGGATAGGAGCTCTTATGCGCAACTCTACATTTTACTGGAGTGCAGCTTAGTTAACAATTTGAATTGTAAAAAATGTAGGATTTCTTCCTTTCTATATGCAGATGAGTTCTTTTAAACGGACCACCATATTCTTCCGTTTCCATTGTAAAACTTTACAATGTTAAACTACAAATTAACTTGACTGGATTATTAATATAAATCTTGCTGCTCTTTCCGTAATAATAACTTTTCTTTAATAAAATAAACGTTAATAAAAATAATATCAACTCCTGCAGCATATATAATAACTATATATATATAATAATAATAATAATAAATTGTTTATTAACAGGCAACAGATGGCCCATAGATAAACCTTACAACTAAAATACATATAAAAATATCATACATATCAAACATATATATAAACTACCTCCGTGGTCTAGCGGTTAAGTCCGTGGATTTAGACTCGGAGGTACCGGGTTCGATGCCTGGTCGGGACACAATAATATTTATTAATTTAAATAAATACATTTAATTAATATATAATTTATTTGTTTTCTCGAGTTTGGTACGCTGGAGACATCGACGAGCTTGCCACTATATTACTTTATTTTGTATTACAAAATATGTGTGTATTATTATCTATAGAAATTTGTTGGAATAATAACTATTATTGGTAAAACCAGTTCTTTGGCCCATCGGAGGGGTACTGGTACTGGTCGACTGGTCGCACCTAAGCCTCGGACGGCGGCAGACGTCTACAATTTTGTATTTCGGTCGCTCGTGTAAATATTGGTCGGAACTGTTACTTGTTTTTTTTTTGTTGTGTAAATTGTTTCACTTCGGTTAAACTCTTTGGTAAAACTCTTTTAGTTACACTATATTATATGGTAAACTCTTTTATTATACGAGTAACTCGCAATAGTATAATAGTTTTTCTGTTTCGAGTCCGGTATGTATATGTTGTAAGATTGGTATGTTATCCTGAATAAAGAAAATAAAATAAAATAATATTCTGTAACTCTCGCCGAATGAACAGAGCTTGCATTTCTCAGTGTATATTTCTTCATAGCTATTAAAATTATTAGATCTTCACAGCTGACGAAGAGCCAGAATTTCTGGAGAATTTGGCCTGAGAACTTGATAGTGTATTATTTATCATAGGTTGAAAAATTAATTAAAAATAAACCTTAGATTCACGCCAGAATGTAAGGTTTATTTTTAATTAATTTTTCAACGATTCCACATGCAGGTTTCTCTTTAACTGTTTTCTTATAAACAAAATATGCGAACCTCGGCCAAGCACAGCCTGTACATTTTATTCGTTTTAACAGGCTGATTTCTTTATGACATTTTTCGACGAGATTGCCACTTTTCATGATGGGCCTTCCCCTCCTCTTCCTTAGTCGGTACCCTACTGTTGGGGATCGTAACTCCGTCGCAGTATATTCACCAGCCTTTTCTAGTGATTGCGGTTCTCGGCGCAGTGGATGGCTTGCGTACACCATGGTATGTTTAGGTCGTCAGTCACCTTTTTTTGTCCAGGTTATCGGCACCTCTTCTAGCAATTTGGCCAAAGTATTTCGGTATTCGGGTAAAGCAGACGGCAGAAAGTCTCTGTTCCTTGGCAAGTTTGAACTCTTCGAGCACCGAAGCGTAATTGCGTCATGCGGTCCAATGGATTCTAAGCAAACAACGCCAGCACCACATCCAAAACGCATTCTTGTTCTATTTGCGGCTTCTATAGTCCATGCCTCATTATGGGCCTATAGACTTACAGAAACATTTTTTTTTTTTGGTTTCGGTCGTGATGATACTTTAATATTGGTTTATTTATTTACATTATGTCACTGGGCTCGACGAATGGCTCTAAACGAGCTTTCGAAACGGAGAACTCTGTGTTGTAGGAGTTATGATACACCACACTGCACTGTTGCGGATTGGTTAACAAACAAGCCAACATCTCGATAGAACAGGTAAAATCGACAATATTATTGCAATTTCCCATCTCCTTTTAGATACGATATAAGAGGTGATCGATCATTGACATACATGTTATGACCAGCACCGACCATCTCTTATAGGCTTGTGTAGTTCGCGAGCTAGTTCCAAATAGTGCTCCCACAACGAAACTACAACTACTATAGTTACAATAGTAACTCATAATTATATAGCATGGGTTGTGATATACTCTTACATCTAAAAAAAAATATCAAAAGTGTCTAATTTACGACAAAATAGCGGGCATGCGATAGCGATATACGTCAAATTTGTCACAAATTATTTATTTTACTTTCACGGATCCGTCAAAGAATATTATATCGTGTTCGGCTGGTAGTGGTGACATAAATGTGAATCACGTGAATTTCTATATATTTAAAATACAGTGTAGATTTGAGAGCCCGTTAAGGCAGGATTCAAGAAATCCCATGCTAAAGGGGCTGGAGACCTATAATCGGTTTTATCACTTTGATTATTTGCCCTGATTAAAACATTGGAGTTGTTGAACCAAAATATGCGTTATAGAGTCAGCTTCTAACGTAAATATCCTAATTTGCAATACTATAAATAGTACATATTTTAATATTCACATAGTTTAATAGAAATCAAGCGAATGACTGCCTTGAACAACAGAACTGAGCGCTGCCTTTCTCTGGTTCCAGACAGGAGCTTGGAGCTGAGGAACTAAAAGAGCTAGTTTAGTAAGAAGCGGGGAACTAAAGTGAGTGCTCCTAGTCAGAAACTACTATACGCAACTCTAGCCTCTTAGGTACTTTAGCGGAAGCATTAGGTTTTAATAACGAAAAAAATAGGGGTCCAATCCTGGTCGGATCACAATAATATTGTTTATTTAGTTGCGTCATTTCTCGAGTTTAGTACGCTTGAGACATCGACGAGATTGCCACTTGCCATATTACTTACCCTATAATAAAGTTGGCTAAATGTAAATCCGCTTCTTTACAACGTGGTTTCAGATCACACCGCCAGTTGTGATCATCACACAGAAAAAATGATCATAAACGGATTCAAGACTTAGCTTTACGCAGTGGAATTCCAAATTCAAGTGCGAGAGGAATTCCTGGTCTGCCGTTAATATATTTATGGAACGAGCTTCCAAGAGGGCATTAGCGGAATCATACGATATTTGGTTGGTTAGTGAGAGGAGCAGAATAGTGTATGGTAAGCGTCTTCTTGCTCAATAAAAAGAATAGGCCTCCTTTGAAAACCAGCCTATAGTCGGTCGCAAGCCCGAGACTTCATCTCTGTTGCCCGGAGTTAATAATGTTGGTCAACGCGATCAAGTTCTCAGAAAAAAGAGCTTTCGCCGAATCATGCTGTAATTTTGTGAAGGTCGTCGCCGCTAGATTAGGTCCGTTTATATTATATAGGGTTCTTCTGACCTGGACAATCTTTGGTGGGATGAAAGGAAATCACAGGGCTGCAGAGAAAATATATATTTTTGGATATTATTTGGTAACACAAATACATATGTAAACTAAATTCGTGTTTAGGTTTTTAAAGCTTAGCAATGGTGATTCGGTAGTAAGAACTATTTGCAATTCAAAACCTCGGAATGTACCAATGAGAAATACTTCTCGTAAGTACATTTGTTATAGATTACCAACGCCACCGGTCCCGTGCCTCGGAGAGCACCTTACGCCATCGATTGTCATTTTAGCTGGAGAGTTCTTCGCGCCATTTTGCGTGGACATGTCAAGTGCAAGTTTTTGTATTGTAAATTAATTTGCTATGGATATTATTGATCAAAAGTGGTGTTGTTTTGTTTAATAATGTGCTGCAATGTGAATAATTATGGAAAACGATAAATTGGACTTTAAATATAGGGCACAAGTTGCAGTTTATTTTTTGCGGTTTTCCCGCGCTGTGGACTCCCATATTTTACCCGACGTGTTTGGGCTATAATGCCGCGAGTGACTCCAAGTAAAGCATCAAATTCTGCAGCATCTGGAATTTGATGATCCCCAACTCGGTTATGAACTCTGTTATGAACATATATTATGCAAATAAATTACGTGTTATTTGTATTATGTAATTAGGCTTGATGTACTCTGTACAATGTCCTTTAAAGACAATTAAAAAAAAAAACATATTAGCTGAATCTTCAATAGTGGCAAGAGCAAGAAACACTCAGTGCTCAGTGCCAGGGGGTGGAAGCTTAGAACAAACAATTGACATATTTCGGTTCACATAGAGAGTGGCGCCGCCTAGTAGTCGGTAGGGGGTACTAATTTTAATGTTCATTCATGAATCAATCAATTCGTTGAATTCATTCAACATGTCAGCCATTGTTAATAACTATACAACATTAGTAAAAAAATAATTTAAATACTTTGTGTAACTTTTAGTACCCGCCTATGTATCATATAGTAAACTATTAACATAATACACAATATTTATACTCCTTCGTAGTTGCTGCCACAAAATTATGGAATGCTCTTCATTCTTTTCCCAATTGGTTACACTCTTTGGCCAGTGGACACCGGCGACCCCAGCCGAAGTCTGACAGCTATACGGAAATTTATTGTAATAATTATATTTATTTTATTTATTTATTTAAAAACTTAATTGCACTATGTACAAAGGCGGACTTAATGCCGCTAGGCATTCTCTGACAGCCAAACCTTTAGGACATTAGGACAGTTTGCATGGTAAGTAGGTGCAATAATAGATATAAAATAACAATTTATAAAACAAATACATAAAAATAATACTTACTATTACATATACAAATACGTAAATAGGTTATATTATATATATATATAATATATACACTAATACATATAAAATAAAACTACTCATGTGATGAAGGAAGCGGGACAAAAGTAGACGTCGCTCGTTGTGAAAGTGTGAATGAAGAGAGTGGCAATACAATAGAAGTAAAAAAAATAGTTTAAGTTAAAGATAATATTTGTACACCCTATTCTTGAATATAGCACGACTAGAAGCTTGTCTAATATCCTGAGGTAATTCATTCCATAGATTTGCGGCGACGACAGCAAACGATTTAGAGACGAAAGAGGTGTGATGAGAGGGAATGGAAAGAGTGGAGTTGGAAGAGGAACGAAGGGTTCTTACGTGATGTGAGCTCAAAAAACTAAATAAATCTTTAAGATAGTTAGGTGTATCGGGTTCGTTGAGAATACTGTATAACAAGCACAGAACCCTACGATTCCGCCGTTTACGAATAGGCAGCCATTTAAGTTGATTCCGTGAAGAAGAAATATGGTCATATTTCCGCAATCCAAAGACGAACCTAATACATGCATTGTGTAATCTTTCCATTTTATTAAGATAATCTTGTGAAAGATCCACACAACATACGTCACCGTAGTCTAATATCGGCAGAAGAAGGGATTGTACGAGCGTAATTTTAGCTTTTAATGGCAAAAAGTTTTTTAATTTGTTGAGAGAGTGCAAAGAAGAAAATATTTTACGGCTGATATTACTGATCTGCGGTCCCCAGGAGAGATGCGAATCCAGGTAAATACCGAGATTCTTAACTTCACCGGAGAACGGAATAGGCACGTTGTCAAACCTAACAGAGTCGATTAAATTCATGTCAACTTTGGATAATAGTCGGGAACTTCCAACAATTATTGACTGACACTTGCTAGGATTGACAACGACACCATACCGCGCAGACCAAGAATATATACTACTAAGATCGGAGTTTAGCCAAGCTATTGCACTATTGAGAGTGGTAACATCTGTCTGCACATAGAGTTGCAAGTCATCGGCGTACAGGTGGTAGTGGCAGTGAAGAGAGGAGGTGATCCCATTAATAAATAATGAGAAAAGTAATGGAGAGAGTATGCCACCTTGTGGGACGCCTGTACTTACCTCACACCAGCTCGAGGACGCCTGATCGATGCGTACCCGTTGTTCACGCTTATGTAGATATTGAGAAAACCATAACAGTGCTTCCGGCGATAACCTCAGACGAGACAAAATAGCGATTAGCAAGTTGGGATCTACTGTGTTAAAGGCATTGGTGAAATCAATCAGTACAAGTACCGTAACTTTAGTTTCATCCATGCCGTTTCTGATATCTTCAGTTACTTTCAGTAAAGCTGAAGTAGTGCTATAACCTGGGCGAAATCCTGATTGGTAAGGGTTTAGGAGTTGGTTTAAATTAAGGAATTCAGTTATTTGTTTGTGAACTGTGGACTCTAATACTTTTGAAAGGAATGGCAGAATAGAAATTGGACGAAAGTGATTAGGTAACGTAGGAGAGGAAATTTTAGGAAGTGGAATAATATTGGCGCTACGCCATAAGGTCGGGAATTGGCCAGACGTAAGTGAAAAATTTAGGATGCGCGTGATTGTGGGTAGGAGTATATCAATTATTGTAACGATCATAGCACGACTGATGTCATCACATCCCATTGCTTTGGAAGTTATGGAGTTAATCGTCTTAAGGATAGCATCGCCAGAAACCTCTGCTAGAATAAACGGTGCAATATTAAGAGTCGGCATTTCTACGATCTCTTTCAAAGTATTAAATTTTACGTCTACGTCAAGCGTCGGAGCCGATGCGAAATGAGCATTAAGCTGATCAGGTGTTACAGTACCGAGACCAGCAGGGCACTGCGAACGACCCAGTCCCAGAGATTTGAGAAATTTCCATATATCGGACTGAGATTTGTTGGTGATGTTTGCACAAAAATGGCGGCGTTTTGCTGTCCTACACACCTGGTTACAACGATTTCTTGCGACTCTAAATGCATCCCAGGCCTCGTCACTACGTTTTCTCCTATATCTGCGGTACGCACTGTCGCGCTTTCTCATTGATGCTCGAACATCGTCAGTAATCCACGCTGCCGGGGCACGCTTAATTTTCGTCGGGCGTATTGGTGCGTGCCTGTCATACAGTTCCAGAACCTCACGGTTAAATAATGATACCATATCATCTATATTGGTAAGAGTATCAAAAGTGCTCCAATTGATGCGTTGGGCATCATCGCGCAATTTATCGATGTTTATGCGACAAAAATGTCTCATAAATATCGTAGGAGGTCGGTATTTTGGAGGTTTGGACTTATAGGAGGCATAGATGAGATCGTGATGGGAGAAAGCAGAAGCGAGCAACTGGCCATGACAAGAAATAGTATTGGGGCGGGAAGTGAGCATAAGGTCAAGAAGAGTGTCAGAAGAAGCAAGGTGGTGAGTAGGGCCAGTTGGCAATATAGATAGATTAACAGAATATATTAAATTTAGAAGTTTAGAGGCACGGGACTTATATGGTTCATGATCGTTAATAATGCAGGTATTAAAATCACCCATAATAATGTTATGGGTATAGTCAGGCACGATCTCATCCAGCACATTCTCCAGACTCGGAAAGTAATTGATTATCGGCGGACAGTAAACAACTCCAACTAATATGCTTGCACCAGAGAAGCTGACATCAATGAATAAGTATTCGCAAGACGCAGAGTACGGCGAAGGCGAGCAGCTCACAATTTTGTGAGAGAGTCCGGCACGGAGATAGATTGCCACTCCACCTCCACCGCGGCCTGTGCGGTCATTGCGAATGAGAACGTACCCTGGAAGTGAATAACTAGTTGAAGCTAAGGAAGGTTTGAGCCAGCTTTCAGAAACGAGAATTGCATCAATAACATCGGGTGATGAGAAGGTAGTAAGGAGATCAGTGTAGTGCGCAGGCACACTTTGTGCATTAATGTGGCATACGTTGAAGTTGTTTCTGTGTTGAGAAAATCTATCTTTTAATAGCGAATCTAAATCGTCTGCATCGTAGAAAGAGTCACTAGAACTAGTACTATTTACAATAGAATGAAAATAATTTTCATTGCTATCACTATCCGACATCTTATAATCATTAAGTAGTTTAATATAATATAATAATAATATAGTAAAAATATAATAGATAATATATATATATATATATATATATCAAGCAATATTTATAGTACTAAATATTGTAAAATTTATTTTACAAATAATAAAACCTGCCTGTCCTGCTGGCATGGAGTTAACAATATAAACCTAGTTACATCTTCAAATCAAATCAAAAGAAAAAAAAAACAAACACTTTTAACACACTGTAAATCAGTAATGCACAATTATAATACATATATGAACAGTCGATAAAGCGGCGCCGCAAGCAGAGCAAACCGAACGCGTCGGAAGTATAGTAATTATAAAAATAATTAATTACATGAGTAAAATAAAATAATATATTAAAAAAAGGTATAAAAAGTAAATTTAAATGTTTTATTTCTAAACCTTTTCTTTTTCTGTAATAACAGGTTACGGTATTCGTTATCTAAACCTTCAACACGCCAGCCCACTCCGATCAACGAACACTGCCATCCCACACTATTTACCAATGCTACAAGCTTTGTGTTTGACTTGTCACTTCAAGCGCCCCTCCTCACTGTATTTCGCCCTGAAAACCGCCAAACCCGGCGACGCTCCACAACTCAAAAAAAATTCGACAAATAGTAATAATAATAAAAAAAAGTAAGATCCGCTTAGAATTTGAACACAGCAAAGGTACACATAAAAAATAATGTCGAGCAATAATGCGATCATACCTAGTGTTATTTATGAACATTTCATCACACAAGATTTATGACATGCAGATCCCACAACCCTGATCACACAACCTTTCCTTTCTGTGCATTCAAATGCACAGAAAACAAAAGAAAAAAATGGTTTTAAAAAAAGTCGACCTGGAAGCTAGGCAAAGCAAAGCTTGCTTCTTACGGAACCCTGCCTAAACCGTATGAAAACCACGGAGCAAAGCCAAGCCGAACGACCCTCAAAGCGAAAAAAACGCATTAAGCGACAAGTCAAACCCACCCGGTAAAAATACATCGACTAGATGAACCACAAACGCAACAAAAATAAAAAAAAAACATTGCTACGAGCTATATAAACGCCACGTTAAACAATCAGTCGGCATTCACATTTATTATAGGAATGAAAGACCGAGATAGCTGTCAAAAGTATGAGAAAAAAGAATAATCAGGAATAATGAAAAAAAAAAAAAAAAAAAAAAAAATATCCGAACGCTCCTAAAAATAAACGGTGCCATAGACAAATAATTGACAGATGTGGATTCTATGCCTTTACAAAAAAAAAAAAAACAAATTACATTTTTATTGGCATTTATATAGTCTGTGGCCAATATAAAAAAAAACCACAGATTATATAGACATGTAAAAAAAACCAAGCTGAGAAAGCGTGTTTAACTAATTTATATGACATAATTAACGCTTCCGAATTGAGGAACAACATAATTAATTACCTTATTTCGAGCAATATGGTTCGCCCAGTCGATGTAATTACCCACTGAAAAACAAATAAAGCAAAGTCTGTGCAATAACAAAAATTTAACAGTGTTATTGTCGGGCAGTTCTTCTGGGACGTTCCCTGTTGTGGTGCCTTGGTTCGTTTTGTGACTGCACAGGTGGAGATACCACTTCGTTTTGTAACAAATCAGTTAGTTCGGTGTGATGTATGATTTTTCTTCTAGTGCCATCCGAGAGCTTGACTACTATTATGCCATCCTGTGTCCAGCAATTACCCAAGCCAAATTCCTTGCGTGCATCTGTAAACAGTGCCTGTCTTTTGCTAGTAAGGAATTCTGAACAACTAAATGATGTGCCCCTAAACTTGGTTTTGCTTCGCCACACTCGTTGCCTCAGCCCACAGTCTAAGAAGCGAACGAATACAGTCCGAGTTGTTGCCTCTCTGGGTGCTCCAAGTCTATAGCAAGACCGCATAGACTGCTTACTCATCTCAGAAATACACAGCTGCCTCTGTAGCATGTCAGCAACAACCTGTGAAATATCTTCGCCCTGGCACTCCGGTATGCCCCGAAGCAACAAACAATCAGAGCGGCTTCTGGTCTCTAATTTATCAACTGCAATCTGCATTTCTTTAATTTGTTGACGGAGCAATGACATCATTTCCATGGAAAATGTCTTGAAATCCAGAAACTCCTTGGCCAGTACTTCTAATTTAACACAGGGCCGTGAGTCCTTGGCCGCAGTGAGCTGGACTTCAAAATCCGCCATTCTCTTGGCAAGCTGGTCCTCAATTAGCCGCTGCGTCTCATGAACTTTGTCTGCTGTAGCCATTATAGTGCTTGTTTGTATTTTGAAGAAGTAACAAGATGTTATGAGTAAAGGTTAATAACCAGCAGGAGTAGGCACAAAATAAATATTTTACAGCATGTACACACACTATAACTCAATAAAGCACTTTTTAATAAGATTTTAATTCTTAATAATATTATTTCTATTTAATTAACAAGGAGCAAAATTAATAGATGTTTTGTTTTGTGCACCTACCCCCAAAAAAACCTTGCGGGGTAGGCAGAGACAATTGAGCGCCACATGTCACGATCATGACATTCCTCTTTCACTTCTTCGACATTCATCAACCATACATGCCCTTTTGTTTCGATGGCTTTTTAATGCACCTTTAGCTAATGTTTTATTTATTTGATCGTGATAGGCAAGTCTTGGTATGCCAGGGCCTCTTTTACCCACAACTTTCACATTATATATCTAATTCATCAATCACTCTTCGCTCATTCTTTCCACATGCCCGAACCATCGGAGCATGCCTTTCCATATTTTCTTTTACCCTTGTGCGTATTTCGTTATTACGTATACGGTCCGCTAAAGTTACGCTGCGTAAAAGTGTTTGTAATTCTGAATATAATAAAATAATGTTCGATAATTGTTGGCTTTGGGAACCCTAAAGATAAATCAATCAATCAAGAAGTATTTTCCGAGAGTTACTTTTCTATACGTACCTATCCATAGTATACTGTATAGGTATTCGCTACTTATATTAGATTTATTTAAGTACGTAAAATTATTGATACTTATGTGTCCTTCTTGGCTGGCACCGACTCCAAACATAACTGTTTATAAATGATAAATGGATACATGAGTATCAATAATTTTATTGATTACCTTTTAATGCTTTGAAGTAATAAAAATATATATTTTTAAAATTTTAGTTTTGAGACATAGTTTTAAAGTCGGTTTTTTTTTTTTTTTTTTTTTTTTTTTTTTAATTTTACTATATATTAGATACTGTGCAATTAAGTTATTTGGAAAATAAAATATGTAGTGTTCGTATAGATATCTAGTCCTAGTACTAGAGCTGTCATAATGATGTTTTAAGCATTTTCCATAACTAAGCTATATAAAATAAAGTGTTTTTTTCTCACTTAAATTGTACGAGTAATCTTATTAGAATAATTCTAAACAACTAAAAATTAATATACGAATATAAATGTGAATACAATTTAGCCCAAATCCCAATACATGATGTTCTTTAAAAAATATAATCAACCAACTGTTCCACCAGGTCACATATCGTGCCTAATACTAGTAGTGAATGCTTTCGGCATATACTTAGATTGAAGTACCAGGACATCAGATGCTAACGGAGGAATTTCCTGAACTCCAAATTATTCGGTTGGCTGTAAAGTTCCCAAGTTTGTCAGCCAACAAACAAGGCATCTACAAGAAAAGGCCAAAACTGAAATAGTTGACAAACTCGCCCAACCCGATAGTTAAAGCTGGAAACACTAACGCGACACGACCACAGACATAACTAAGACTGAGTTTTACCAAAATGAGGTCTATATAATTGAAACGATTAAAGATTTAAAATACATAACAAAGTCTTATACAGTATCAGCAGCTGGCCAGTGGAACCGACTACCTCTTTACATTCGTAAAGCACCATCTATCATTAGTTTTAAAAATTTGCTTACTAAACACTTTCACAAAAAGCAAGACGAATCTACATAACTTTACAGAGTCCGTATATTATTGTATGTATTATTTGTACATTTATATATCCATATATATGTATATTATTTATTTATTATATAGTAGGTATAATTATGTGTTATTCATCTATATATCGGTAGATAAGTACCATAGCTTTATTATTTATATATATATATATATATATATATATATATATATATATATATATATATATATATTTCTTTTAGTTATAAGTTGTTTTCTCAATAAAACTCTTTGTCAAACATTAGTGGTCATGCACCCACAATCCCTGCTCACAACTCCCAAAGGTTAGCTGTTAGATAATGTTTTTAGACATTAAGCTAGCATATCGGCTGTAAAATGTTTTATTTTCTGTGCAATAAAGAATTTATCTATCTATTTATCTATCTATCTTCAAAACTATACCTATACGAGTACAAACTTAAAGTTAAAATATTTTTTAATTACTTTAAAGACACAAGCATCAACGTCGTTTTCACGCATCTGCCCGCCCGCGTTCGGGTAGTTCACTCAGGCGCATCACCTCGCCCTGCATTAGCCACTGCAGCAGCCCTATTCTGTTACTTAAGCGCCAACGTTATATAGTGGAATCCCTTAAATAACGGAACTGTCAGTGTAAAACGCTATTAAAACTGATATTCTCGTATAAAGGTTTCCATTCAATTCAATTCAATTCATTTATTCACCATAAGATACATGACGTACACTTGGTTTTGTCAGTTATACAATTATGTACGTTTGCGACTAAGTAACAGAATAATAATATTTTTGCTGCAAAACATACGTGCAGTCGAATTTAGAACCTCCTCGTTATTTGATGTCGGTTAAAAATGGTGTCGATTGTACCAGCTGACCTTCAAAATAAAACTAAATAGTTTTGACGCCTTTGATACTTAATTTTACGATCTTTTCTGTTTTTTTTTTATTATTAAAGCAATATAAAATACAATTAATCAAAACTACTTAATAATAAAAAATATATTAATATTTTAATATTCGTCAGAGAACGAAAGTTACTGACATAGCTTTTAAAATTAGCAAGCTGAAGAGGCAATGGGCCGGACACATCTGCCGAAGAACCGACGAACGATGGGGCAAACGGGTTCCAGAGTGGAGACCACGTACGGAAAGACGCAGAGTGGGACGACCCCCCGACAGATGGACAGATGACCTAAAGAAGGTCGCTGGTGGGGGTTGGATGAGGGTAGCGAAAGATCGCGTTAAGTGGCGAGCCTTGGGGGAGGCCTACATCCAGCAGTGGAGAGATACAGGCTGATGATGATGATGAATAAAAAATACAACTAAACACAAAAAAAACAATAAATAAAAGAAAGGAAAAATAAAATAAAAAGAAAATAAATAAAAAACTTGCTCCAAATCACTACTAATGGGCAAACTGCTGGCAGCATTGCCACGTTGAATCCTTTGGCCTTTGCCTAGCCCTCTTGTGTCCTGAGGTGTTGACGAGCTGTTTTGACAACGCCTTCTAAATTACTTAATTAAAGTAATTAGTCTAACGTAAGCATATTATAGTAGGTAAATTCCAGGCATCCTTCTTAGTTATAAATCGTAAAATTCGCGTCAGTTTATTAGCTACCAGCTTAAGTCGAGACTTGTCGTTCGCTTATGAATGTTTTTGTTCCTACAACTTGAACGGCCACTGACGAAATATTTTAGTTTCAAAATTCGTCTTATTACAATGGAATAAGGCGCATGGGTAAATATTGATTAGTGGTTGACTGAACCATTGTAGTGTACAGTGCAGGACAGATAAAATTCTAAATCATAATTGTGTCTATAATATTTAATTGTAACTATCATTACAGACCCTAAAACACAAGAGTTTTAGACCTTTACTGCTGAAGATATGCCTTCCACAACATATACGAATATCTGAAAAATTTGAACCGCACTCGCCATGCTGCGCGCTGGCCAGACGGGTTGACGAGGACGTGATGACAATTTATTAATTGGGATACAAGTTGGTATTAGTGGAACCGGGACCGACGGCGTAACCTGCTCTCCGAGGCACGGAAACAGTGGTTTGTAAATCTATGACAAATGTACCTAACAAAAGTATTTTTTCTCATTGGCATCACTTTTTTCATATATTTTTTACAACTGAGCCCCCACCGCCATTGTAAGTATAAAAGTAAGTATTTACAATATAATAATGTATATTTATATTTATATCTAGATATACAGAAAATACGCGCTATGGGTTCGAAGTAATGTACAAAGATTTAAAAGTAGGCATAACATTAGGCCAAACTAATATGTATGCTCTGTTAGGACTAATAAATGAATCTCATTGATTGGAAATGAACGAGATTATTGTTAATACTATTATTATTATTATTATGAAAGTGAGTGAAGCTTTTTATGTATGTCTCTTTGTCTTTCACGCTTATACTACAGAAGCTTCACATTTAACCAACTTTACTATAGGCCCATCATGACTAATGACAAGCTCGTCGATATCTCTAGCGTTACTACATGAAATACCACAAAAACGGACTTAACTGCTAGATCACGAAAACAGCTATCAAAATAAAATTAAAATTAGTCACATCTCGGACTGGGATTGCCGATCGCATTTCTATTGTTTATAGCTCAGTCCCGTACTGTAGATCGCAAAAAATCTAGTTTCACGTCCTGGTCATCGATTACGTAATTCTAAATAAATTGATCCTTTAAAAGCGTCCTATCAAGCATCTCACAGCAAATGCCAACTATTTTAATTGGTAAAGTAAAATCTCGAGGGAAATTTTCTTCGTGAAATAGCACCTGGCCGTGAGCTTATAACTTAATTTAAACGTTGAGGTATTTACGAGTATCGGCATAAGTAATGAGCGGTAGCGTAGTTAAGTCATCCTCATCGCTTCCTATCTCACAACCGAACCAAACACACAGTCTAAAATATGTATTCTATAACGTGAGTCGTGGAGCGTCCGGAAGTCTGGCTTCAGAAATTTGACCCATCCGCCCGTGCAAATGCCCGTGTTTCCATCCGCAAAGCGGAGGATGTCATCATTTCTCACGTATCGCGTTGCGTCGACCATACGCAGCAAGGTTTTGTTATGCTTGTAGTCGACCACGAAAATCTATGATAAGTAAATCTTCTCTAGCAAGCTTTATAGACCTCATCCATGTTGAACATCTTGGACTCCAGCTGCATTATTCGGTTAATTCCACGTCACGAGTTTTAGTACTTACTTACCTGTATTCTCACAACAGTCTGCATATTTCCCTCAAGAATTCTATCCATCCATATCTTTTTATAGCGAATAAGAATAGTTGTCGCAACAAGACCATTGACAATTTTATATGGACCAATTTAGAACATTTAAAGACATTATAAAATTAAGATGCAAATAACCTATTATTATAACTGCCTCCATGGTCTAGCGGTTAAGTCCGTGGATTTAGACTCGGATATACCGGGTTCGATTCCTGGTCGGAACACAAAAATATTTATTAATTTAATGAATTTTCATTACTAATATATTTAATTTATTTGTGATATTTCTCGAGTTTGGTACGCTGGAGACATAGGCGAGCTTGCCACTTGTCATGATTGACCTATAGTAAAGTTGGCTAAACGTGAATCCGCTTATTTATAAGCGTGGTTTCTGACCACCTCGAAAGGGAAACGGACGTTATGATACTATAACCTATTGGAAATCAGGCCCAGTAAAAGTTGCAGCGGTGGTGGCTCGGTTGTAAGAACGCGTTCCTTATATCCTACAAAGGTCGGTTCAAACCCATCCGGCATGTACCAATGATAAATGCACTTTTCTTACGTACATTTGTAATAGATTTACAACACCACCGTTCCCGTGCCTCGGAGAGCACGTTAAGACGTCGGTCCCGGTTCCACTAATACCAACTTGTGGAATCGTTATAAATTATCAATAAAAATTGGCATCATATCCTCGCCAAGCCGTCTGGCCAGCGTGGCGAGTGTAGGCCAAATTCTCCAGATATATGTTCTGGAAGGCCCATCTCTTCTAGGGGCTGTAATGATGATGATGATGAAAAGTTGCAGGATGTAACTAAGATATAATCTAAGAGTATATCAGAAATTTCCTGCTGATGCAATTTCGTCGTTTAAACAGTTGCTATGACAATCTTACGGCCAGTTGCAGGAAGACTGTTAACGTAAGCCTATGAGGCACGTCATTGGCTGAAATAGCCAAAGTGTCTATCTAAATTTTGATCATACTCGTAGATTATTTTAATCATCCTATTTGCAACCGGCCATTAGTGCGATACGAAGGCATTTCAACACGTAAGTCAACGCCTCTCTGTCATGGCAAAAATACCGTTTTGATTATGATATCAACAAGACTTGTCTTTAATACTTATGTCTATGACCACGGTGCTTGTGACATCGTTGAGGCATCACAGTCCTATGGGGACACTCCAGGCTAACTTTAAAAATGCATCATCCCACTGCAGAGGCACCGTGAAACAATATATTTTTATTTCATGCTGCCACGCTATATCTGTAAGAGAACTCATGTAAAAGATAGTGTGTCATAACTTTTATATATTATTAATATTTTTTTATGCCAATATTTTGTTTCGCTCGAGGCATATCCATAATGTATCGTTACATCGTTATAGCCCCTAGAACACAGCATCCTAGACCTCCACTGTTGAGAATTTGGCCTACACTCCCTACGCTGGCCAGGCACGGCTTGACAAGGGTCTCTCAATTTTTTATGACAATTTATTAACGATTCCACAAGTTGGTATTAGTGGAACCGGGACCAACGGCTTAACCGGAAATAAAATTGATTCGGTAGGGTTTGTGACTGTGGAAAAGAAAAAAAGGAGGCCCAAACGTAATAATCGGGGAATTGCGTCTCCCGAACAGTGCACTCTAAAAGCTGCGATACCGACATCCTATGTCTATTTATAGCGGCTGCGCAAGGACATGTCATCCCAAGATGTTCTCGGACACATACAGGACCGAGGGGAGATCGACTCTGTCGCTGCCATCGACGAGTTACCTTCCCATTGGGATGACACCGGATTTAAGGCCTTTAGGATTCGTGTGCGGTCAGAGCACCTCGAAATATTCCTGAAGAAGGAATTCTGGCCGCTCGGTGTTGTGTACCGCAAATACATTCGTGGATTTGCTTCACGCAGCACCAACGATGTTCCTGGGCCACGCGCAGCACCTACTCGCTCTGCACCACCCCCAGCAGGGACGCCGGCACCGTCCACTGAAGCTTCTAGTACTCCCCAGAAGGTGGTCACAGTACCTGATGGGTACTTCTATGACCACAAGAAGATGAAGACACGGAAGCTTTAGATTAATTAATTTTAATGTTATTTTTATATGTATTTTAGTTGTAAGGTATTCATCTATGGGCCATCTGTTGCCTGATAATAAACAAATTATTATTATTATTATTATTAACGTGCTCTCCGAGGCACGGGAACGGTGGTGTTGTAAATCTATGACAAATGTACGTAAGAAAAGTGTATTTCTCATTGGTACATGCCGGGCGGGTTTGAACCGACCTTTGTAGAATTTAAGGAACGCATTTTCACAACCGAGCCACTACCCCACCGAAATTGCCAACATTGTTATAATTAATATACTGTTGTTTTGTTACGAATACTATTGACAATTTGGTAAAACATACGTCACGATTTACGGGCCGTCTGTTGTTGCTCCCATTCTTGCGTCAACATTGCGTCCTGCTTATCATTAGACAAGGAAACGTGTCGTGATCAATATAAAAGTAAATTCAAATTCAAAATTCATATTCAAAATTCTTTATTGCATAAAAACATCTTAACCTAATACAGGGTGCGCCAGAGAAACTTACTTATTTGAAAAAACTCCCGGGCGGTGAGTTGGGTGGGTAGAGGGGTGAGGGGGGGCGCTATTGGAGGGGGAAGTCCCCAAGTTTGTTTCTTCCTCTAGTCAGTTGCCATCATGCTCTGGCCTAGAGAACAGCGGGCATACGCCGTCGAGAGCTTCTTTTCTAACGGTCGCTCACTTGTTGCTACGCAACGAGCCTTCCGCGCTCGCTTTAAAATTCTTCTTTTTTTCTTCCAAGCCTCGAAGAAATAAACGCTAAGGATGTGTGGTTTTAGCAAGATGGAGCCAAAGCACACACAGCACGAGGCTCAATGAATTTTCCCCGACCGGCTTATCTCTCTCAGAGGCGATCTCACATGGCCGGCTCGCTCTCCAGATTTGGCTCCATGCGATTTCTTTTTATGGGGTTATTTGAAATCCCTGGTTTATGTCGATCGGCCACGGACAATAGCTCAACTCAAAAACAACATTCGCGACGCCATTGCCAACATAGCGATTGATATGCTGCAAAGAGTGGACATTAACTTCAGAAATCGACTTAATCAGTGTATGCGCAATGGGGGTCGCCATTTAACTGATGTCATTTTCAAGGCTGTTTAAAAAAAAAAAAGGGATATTGTATTCTAAAATAAAATAAAAATTAAAACAATAATTGAAGTACTTTTGTTTTTAATGACCTTTCAAATAAGTAAGTTTCTCTGGCGCACCCTGTATGTTACAACAGTATTACATTAATATTACCATTTTTATATATTATGATATAGGCTTTGTGATAATGTCTTACTGAGCCTCAGCATGCAATGTAGGTATGACTTGATGTCAGCACCATATATGAGTACATTATGTCAGAGAATTTATGTAAAGTCAAAACTTAAATCTAAATGACCTAAATAAAAAAGTTAATTTAAAAAAAAAACCTCTGCGTTATAAATGAACTTTAATTAACCGCTCCCTTAAAATAATTTTATACATTTTATTAGATAGCAACTTTAACAATCGGTAAGATTTGTCTGCCTGCCAGCTTTGATAGTTGGAGACATAGACGAGCTTGCCACTTGTCATGATTGGCCTATAATAAAGTTGGCTAAATGTGAATCCGCTTATTTATAGGCGTGGTTTCTGCACCCGAAAGGGAAACGGTCATGATAATACTTTACTTAACTTTTTTTAATGGCTAGTTATATCACCACTATACGATTATATGAACTGGATATTTTTTTAGTTAGGTTTAAGTAGGACTACATTGCACTTTTAAATGATAATAGTTTCTAACAAACTTTAAATTGTTATAGATCCTAAATGGTCACTCAAAATGAAAAATAATAAGAGAAACATACAACAAAATTTTGAAATACATATTCGACGATATCCCATTCAATATAGTTAAACGACTTTCATCTTTTTATTTACCACAATATGGCGTCTGATTGTCGCCTTACTGAATTTTGATTTATTTATTATCTTCAGTGACACTCGCGTGATTGAAACGAATCGATTGACGTAAGTATCATAAAAATAGGATCACACGTTTGGTCTCCAGTATGTACAAAGGAACATTCATACATACATAGGCTGAGAAACACCTTCTTTGCGTCTCGCAGTCTGGTAAAAAGATCGCTCGTGGGGATCGAAATCAGGTGGCAGATATTGCAGAAGCAAGTATTAAGGGAGACCTATATCCAGCAGTGTCCGACACAGGGTTATATGAAGCTAACAAATATGCTTATTTTGTCAATTTAGACATAAATAAATCTACCACACCCAAACCACAGTAAATCGCCGTTTAAAGTGTTATTTAATAAAGAGATACTTTTGTACAAAATAATTTAAATGCATGAATATTTTACGTATGAAATTTTGTATACAGGCCATTGAATAACATTTAAAGACCGGGCTATTTAATATAACTGTGTTCCTTAAAAACCTACTGTTTCTTTTATCCAAATACTAGCTGACCCGGCGAAGTTCGTACCGCCTAAGGCCGGCCGCATACACACGTTTTCCGTATTCGATTTCCTAATGCGAAATTTTGATTTGAAATTCTGTGAGACTAGCGCAAACGTTCGTTTTTCTTCATTCGGAATGTATACAGTCAGTACGGATAGTGATAGCGTGGTGAACGCACGACAATGGAGGACGACGATTTATTAGCTGTTGTGGTAGTCGTTGTCATGAATATTCCACAGTATTTTTCAACAGCCAATATTAATGTTTCAGCCTCACACATAATTATCGTGTTGCGATTCTATATACCGAGAATACGTCCTATGCGCGCGGCGTGGGTGCGATACTGAATAGAAATTTGCGAACGTGTGCGCCGGCATTCCGCATGACGTCATTAGGTTTTATCCAGATGGTTTCTCCGAACGCGCCGGCTTGCATTCGAAACGTACGTAAGGAATTTATTCCGTTCGGAAAAAAAACGAACATGTGCGTCTGTAAATGTATTTTATATTGATTCCATGCATTCGGATGTAAACTGATTCGAAAATCGAATACGGAAAACGTGTGTATGCGGCCGGCCTAAGAGCCAATGAATGTGTTACTTATTAGCTGAATTAAATTTATGATTTATGGAAAATAAATATTATGTACAGTACTTTATTAAAATAATTAATTTATTATTCTACCATTCTATACGTTTATTTAAATACGTTCTTTAATTTGAGGGGAGAGTTTACCGTATAGACGGGATGAACATTAAATGTATGACAAATGGGACTGGCGAAATCAGAAATATTACTAAAATACGTTCCAAAATAATTCCAAGTAAAAATAGGGTAATCATGCTCAACTTCAGCACGGGGTCACCTCGCGAAGTGTGCAGACACATTACTTACTTCACTCTATCGTACAGAGCTATTTAGCATGTTATAAAAATATGTACTTATATCACAATAAATATATTTCATTTTATTTGATTTGATTTGATTTTGACAGGTACGAAACCCAATAACATTTTGTATGCGAAAATGTTTTTCTTTTATATTATTTTTTGTCAATTTTCCAATGTTTTAATAGTTATTCTGCTATTCGAGACGGAGACAAATCCAACAAATTAAAAACCATGGAAATTATAATTATCATCAACATCATCATCATCAATATTATAAAGCTCACGTATCCCCCACCAGCGACATTTTTAGGTCAATCGTCCATCTGTCAGTGGTTTGTCCAACTCTGCGTCGTCCGTACGTGGTCTCCACTCTAGAACTCGTTTGACCCATCGATCGTGGTTTCTGAGGCAGATGTGTCCAGCCCACTGCCACATTAGCTTGTGTAAAGTCGTCAGGCCCTATTCTGTTTTGCTAACCATGTAGGGATATTGCTGCGGGGCTTCGACGGCTTAATTAAAGAGTGTTTAGTGGACTGTATTGGTTTCTTGCATAAGTAGAATTTACATGAGTGGATTTACTTTGTATCTATAATTAATTGAAATGTGAGATAAATTTCGTGTGACTGCCCGGTGCGCTATGATTCAACTCTGAAGGGCGCCGCTCGGAGCGCTGGCCTATGATCCGACGGTGGTATTGGCCGAGCGCCAATGATGGCGCTGCGGTCGCGACTCGCTTGCTAATTTTAAGAGCTTTGCCTGTAACTTTGGTTCTCTGATGAATATCAACGTTTCGAACTTCATCCATCAGATAAATACCAAGCTCTCTCAAGGCGACCAAAATAAAAAAAACATATTTATTCAATCGAAGTATGTGCCCTTATTATCTATGCACTTTCGCCATTTCATAGGTAGTTCATTGATTCAATTGCTGAAAAAAATGTGGAAGCAAGAATCAATAAAATCTTTAAAGGCGGTTTGGACTGAACCATCGAAATTGTTTTTTTTTTTTTCGTTTCCAGAAATTTTCAAATATACAGTGTAATGTAAATAAAAAGTGGTTATCTGTTGGAAAAGGTTTGGGGAGAATGATGGGTGTCGGAGACGTTCCAATCGCAGCTCCTCTAATTTAGCGACTGTCTGTCGTGAAGCGTTGTCCTGAAGCAGCTGTGGTCAATTGTAGAGCAATTGACCAGTCTCGGTTGTTGAATAGCGAGTTTTTCCATCATGGTTTTCAATTATTGACAATACAGGCAGGCAGATCGCCTTAATTGTCTGGCCAGATCTTAGGAAGCTGTAGTGAATAACGCCAGCACTGGTCGACCAAACACTCACCAGTACCTTTTTCTGAGTCATCTTTCGCTTGTTTCTTATGCCAAGCGAAGCTATAGGTCTTAACACAAGATTACGGGTAATCATCATCATCATTACAGACCCTAGAACACAGCGTCCTAGACCTCCACTGCTGGAGATGGGCCTTCCAGAAAATATATCTGGAGAATTTAGCCCACAATCGTCACGCTGGCCAGACGGCTTAGCGAGGATTTGATGTCAATTTTTATGACAATTTATTAACGATTCCATAAGTTGGTATTAGTGGAACCGAGACCGACGGCTTAAGGTGCTCTCCGAGGCACGGGAACGGTGGTGTTGTAAATCTATATACGGGTAATAGTTATCACAAAATAAAATGCCCTGTCATAACACTAGGTCAACGAGCTAGGGTGAGCATTTTGTGGTAGGAATTGGAGCGAGCACATGGCTGTAGACGACGCTTATGATTAATATTATATTATGACACAGACAAACACATCTCTGTCAACGAGCTAATAAACTGGGACCGGCTGTGTAAAATCTTAATATTATTAAAATATGCAAGTATATTGTGTTAGGATGTCTAATCATAATATTACTTACTTACCTCTTTTAAAGGCCCTGGTCGACGGGTGAGTAAAACCACGGGCACCTGATGGGTACTTCTATGACCACAAGAAGATGGAGATATGGAAGCTTTAGATCCATTAATGTGGATTTTTAAATATATTTATTATGCATATATATGTTAGTTATAGGGTATCTATGGACCATTCGTTGCCTGATAATAATAATAATAATAAACGTTTATTTAAAGCAACTAGGCTCACTTGTTAGTTACAAAATCCTTACAACTAATGTTAATATAAAAATGAAAATAAAAGTAAAAGAAAATAAAATATGGCAATATTAAAACAATATGACCGTGCAGTAACCACTCCGCCCCCCACCAGTCTGACAGGATGCACCTCACTCCCGCCAGACCAGCAGCCGCACGGCGAACCATATCTTTCAGATATCATCTTCAGGATACTGTTAGTGCTAGTCCTCACTCTGTTAAGCAATGATGCAGTGGTTTTGCGTCTTATAGCAAAAAAGTCATCCGTATGATCCTGCGCAAACATTGCGGACGCACTACAGTAGCGTGGCAGCCCCAACAATATCCTGAAGCTATTATTGTACTGTCACGTAGGGCGCTGATCGATGCCTGCGTAAAGTTGGTCCACAGACTAACAATAAACGATTAAACAATAAAACTAATAATAAACGATTTATTATTATTATTGGTTTATATTTCTGACTCTCGGGTTTTAGGCTGGACTTCTTTTTTCTCGCGGGACTTGGCCAAGGGAGTATTATTTATAAAAGCGAGTGAATATAAGTTTTAAGAGTGATCTGGTTCTAGGAATTTTCTAACGATGCTGCATGTGTTTAGTATTGTGGCTTTCTGTAATAAAATGTATGTGTGTGGGGTTGCTGTAGGTTTCTAGGGATCACACCTGTAGCCCTATTCTGTTACATAAGCGCAAACGTTATATAATGGAAGCCGTTAACTATATTATCACACTGTTAAAGTTGATATTTGCATGGCTGCTGAAAATTCTGAGAATTGAATAATATTTTGTAATTTTGACGCAAGCTTTGACGTAAATAACGAAATACACTAATAAAGTTTGCGACTAAGTAAGTAAGCGGGTCGAGGCAGAGTGCACAATCGTCAGAAAAAGTATCGTCTAAGCTTTTGACATTTCTGCCAGAATTTAAACGATACGTTTTAATACGATAGTGCACTCCGCCTCACCCCGCTGGTCTGGTACTATTGTGACGTGATGCATCTGTGACTTGTGTGATATTTCATCTTTAAGGTCGGTATATTGTACTTTGCAAGTTTTGTGTATTTGGAATAGCAATGTCAATAATGTGTGTCGTTTTGTTCATTTTCTTAACTAATGTAATATGTGGTCTATTGTTATGTATTGTTTTATCTGTGTTAATGGCTTGGTAAAAGTAAAACCTTATGAGTTTTGTTTTCAAGAACGACGTCAGAAGTGTATTTAGGGGTATTGTAGGGCATAAACGCTTCAGATGTAAGTTTGTATTTGTGTGGTAATTTCTGATGAATTATATTAGCTACCTGATCGTGTCTATGTTTATAATCAGTTTGAACTATATCACGACAGGAGCCTATAATATCATATATATAATATTATATCCTAAATGATTGTAGTTGTATTCCCTAGTAGGTAATTTGATAGACCACTTGTTTACTTTCTCAGGTATTGTGTGAGCGAGCAGGATTAAACCCTCCTAAGAGATTTTAAATGTATATTTTATTTTGACTAAAGATATTTGACTGGATGTTCTAATTCTGTAATACCATTTCTAGGTTTGCATTAATGACTTAACATTTTAGCTTAGTGAATTACAATGGCTAATTATTTCTTACAATTAACAGGTCTCTAGAGGTATAAGCACGAAATAATGGCTGTTAATTTAACCCCTACTAATGGCAACAGAAAGTAATACAGAAAGATTGGTTTTGAAAAATGCGACTACGACCTGCGACAACAAGATTGCGACAGTCGTTTGTTAACTACCTACTCATATAAAGTCGATGTAAATATCCATCGTGGATAAATAATACCGTCGATCAGCGTAAAAAAAAATATCATCAAATATAAGATAGAGAGATAAAACTAACTACCTACAGAATTAATTAATAAGTAGGACATGCAGTTATGTAAATCATCATTGCAATGACTTGGATCAATTTATAATATCTTTGACACATTCAATTTATTGCTCTTAAATTAGCAGAGATTTTGCGTTTTGTCGGCTTTCAGGTGGCACACGGGCAATTAGGCTATCTTAACTCTGACATTGTATTGATTGTTTTTGTGTAAGTCTTTATTTGTTTTATTTGTAAATCTGCTATACTCGTAGTTTAGTTTTCCTTGCAAATTCCTTTCTCAGTCAGATTAAACATTAACAAGTCACTGGAATTTGCTAATCTGCTGGTCGTCTGCTAACAGCTTACTCTTAGGACCAAGTCTTCCACTATCAGGAGTAGAATCGTTCAAAATAATTTAAATAATGACATGATTAGCTTTGTTGTAAATGAATGTAGGAAATCTAGGAAAACAATAAAATCGTCTCGCAAAACTAGATCTAAATAATAATAGTAGTAAAACATCCTTATATATGTATATCCATATAAAAAAAAGTAAAGTATCATCACGACCGTTTCCCTTTCGGGATGGTCAGAAACCACGCTTATAAATAAGCGGATTCACATTTAGCCAACTTTACTATAGGCCAATCATGACAAGTGGCCAGCTCGTCGATGTCTTCAGCGTACCATCCATATAAATGGTATGTATGCATTCAAATTTTGAACTGCAGCATTACAATAGGTATTTCCTATGTTATATCTACTTGACCTATTGTCCTAACTTATCCTTTCCTTCAATAGCTTGATTGCCCCTAAAAATAAATAAAGAAAATTGAATGTACTTAATTTTGTAATAATATGTGCTACATTAATTCTTAATTATGTTAATTTGCATGCTTAATTCTATGTATACTCGTATTATTTGTTTAATAAATTTTGTTATATTGTACCTCAGGAAGACCCTGAATCCCGTAACGCTGGTGTTTTTTATAAAACATCTTACTCGGGATTCAGAGCGCCATAAAATGCATGTTATGTTCTTTTTTACTTCGAATAAATTTATTAATATTATTATTTTGGTTTATATGACAAACTCTCGGTTTTTAGGCCGGATTTTAATAATGCTCGCGAGCCTTAGCTAAGGGAGCATTATTTATGGAAGTGAGTGAATACTTTTAATTATGATCTGGTTCTGTTTGTAGGAATTTCCTGACGATTCTGCATGTGTTAAGTATTGTGGCTTTCTGTAATGAGATGTATGTGTGTGGGGATAAATCTAGTAATTGAAGTGATTGTTGTAGGTTTTTTGGGATGACACCTGTAGATGACAGGACTATTGGTACTATTGTGACGTGGCGCATGTGCCACATGCACATGCGCCATTATTATTATTATTATATGTTGGTCGCAGTCGCAAGTAGCCAATACCAAAAGACAACTTAACCGCGAGACCAAATAAAATGTATAAATGGTAAAAGGGTCCGCAGATTTATTGCGTTTTATGTTTATTGCGGAGTATAAAATATGGATAACAGTTTGGATCATTGATTAGGTGCTTACTTAACTGTGAATGGTGTTATTAAATAATAAAATTATTCATATGGATTAAAAAGTATCATAACTATTGTAACCTGCCCTTTGCAGTTACATGCTTATCCAACGCCTGCGGTTGGATGTAGTTGCTTTTAATTGTTACGGAGAGGATTCTACGGAACTCCTTTTTTTATTGAAAATGTATAAAACTTTTTTATACTTTATATTTTAGAAATAATTACATATGTAGAAAAACTAAACACTTATCTACATGGGACACTATTCGCGGTAGACTTTAATTAATTATTATTTTAATTCTAATCTTTATAAAAATACTCGCTCTGTCGACCTCTCGGTCCGAGCTCCCCCGATCTTCCTTTTTTTTTCTTTTTTAAACAAAAACCCATCAACCCTGTCATTGTCGTATATTGACAATACTATTCTTTCTTAAAATGCAAATAAAACTCTGTAACCTACATGTACCCGTTACACTACAGTAATTCAGGAGGTAATTTCCATAAGTAGTCAATACAAAATGTTCTAAACAATAACATATACCTACAAAGTCCACATGTGTTGACACACTCTGGCCGTCACATGTGACATTCGCCATAAGCAACCCGGGGCCGCTGCAGAGTCAGCCGCGCGCCTTAAACGCGCCAAGTACGCGGAGATCATAAATCACCATTTCATCCCATTTGCAGTCGAAACAATGGGTCCGAGGTCCGAGGAGGCTCTGGGGTGAGCTTCTCAAAGTGTCAGCCTCGCCGTTCAAAGGGAGAACGCAGCGAGTGACTTCGGCACACTATGCCCAACGGACAATAATTATTTTATTTTTAATTTTTTTAGTTTATTTGTAAAGTAGTATATTTAATTTTTCGTTATTTAGTATTAGGTTTTTTCCTATTTTTTTTTTAAATTATGCTAGTAACTATGTGTTTCATACTAAAAGTCAGAGATATTAAATGTTATGAAAATCAAAGTTAGGCTAATCATCAGAAAACTAATTAGTCTATGACAGTCCATTGCCGGTTATGAACGTGTGTCGTACACTTATAAATTGATTATTCCTTTCTGCTCCGGAAGTGCTAATTAATGTCTTTGGTATCCAAGTACTTTATAACTACCCTCATATTGTTTTTTTTATTTTATACTAGCACTACATGTAGCTTTCAGCCCACCTGATGGTAAATGGCGCGCGAGGACAATGAATAAATAAATAATAAATATTTCCAGACAGGTCACACAGCGCCATCTAGTTTCCGTGGTAAGCTACGAGGCTTGTGTTACGGAAACTAGATGGTTGATAAACTACATATTATACTTTTTTTTTGTAAATATATACATATTATACATATAAACACCCAGACCGAGACAAATTATACAATGTACAACTTGTTGTTACCACTAGACCACGGAGGCGGTCGTTATGTTAACAACTGGAATCTGACTGATATCCCTAACACTATGCTACGGCTTGACTGGGCATTACTGCAAATCGAGCCTGATTCCGAAACTTGTAGATACATTTTACTGGGTTTATCGGCACGAATGGTGGATACTTCCCTCCCCCAGCAGACTGGGCAAATTACCACCATCAGTCTGCCTACCACCAATTTATTGTTCTCTATAAAAATATGTGCCATTTGCCATGGTCATATTTATATAAAATAAGACCGTTTGAAATAAGACTCACTAAAATTTACAGCTTAAGATACGAAATTTTTTTAAACAAAAATTTCCTATTTTCAAAGTTTCATGTATTTTGCCTCATAAATTAATTTGTAGAGGGAAGGGTCGCCTCGTTTCTCATCGATAACCCCAACAACATTAAAGCACTCGATAACAACCTAGTTTAGTACAATCAGTAGGGTCTACTCTGAACAAAAATACGACACTTCAAATATTATTCTTATTGAGAAGATGTAATCTTCCAAAAGACCGATGTCGAACAAATATTATGATCTCACAGAAGAAATGATCAGGAACGGGTTCAGTCTCAGCTTTAGGCAGTGGAAATTGGTGCGAGAGAAGTTCCAGCAAAATCTTTGCATTACTTACTGAAAGAATTGGGCCTAAGCAGGTCTGCCGTCAATACATTTATGGAACGGCAGCATGGCGAGTGTAGGTCAAATTCTCCAGATATATGTTTATTTTATTTTGTTTTTTGTTTTGTTTCGTTTCGTTTCGTTTCGTTTCGTTTCGTTTCGTTTCGTTTCGTTTCGTTTCGTTTCGTTTCGTTTCGTTTCGTTTCGTTTCGTTTCGTTTCGTTTCGTTTCGTTTCGTTTCGTTTCGTTTCGTTTCGTTTCGTTTCGTTTCGTTTCGTTTCGTTTCGTTTCGTTTCGTTTCGTTTCGTTTATTTTATTTTATTTTATTTTATTTTATTTTATTTTATTTTATTTTATTTTATTTTATTTTATTTTATTTTATTTTATTTTATTTTATTTTATTTTATTTTATTTTATTTTATTTTATTTTATTTTATTTTATTTTATTTTATTTTATTTTATTTTATTTTATTTTATTTTATTTTATTTTATTTTATTTTATTTTATTTTATTTTATTTTATTTTATTTTATTTTATTTTATTTTATTTTATTTTATTTTATTTTATTTTATTTTATTTTATTTTATTTTATTTTATTTTATTTTATTTTATTTTATTTTATTTTATTTTATTTTATTTTATTTTATTTTATTTTATTTTATTTTATTTTATTTTATTTTATTTTATTTTATTTTATTTTATTTTATTTTATTTTATTTTATTTTATTTTATTTTATTTTATTTTATTTTATTTTATTTTATTTTATTTAGGATAAAAAACAGACATACAGTAAAGATTACTAACTAAATATTTTATTTATTTATTTATTAGGGTGGCGACCGCCGATTTGACAGCAACAAAAGATACATCGATTTTTACTTACAACTAAGACAATACAGATGCTGCACCAATTACAGGCAACCACCACATGCTATTATACTGTATCCAATCCAATTAATGGATACAGTATAATAGCATGTGGTGGTAACTAATTAAGGTAAGCACAGTATATCCAACGACATTATCCACAATTTTTTGTGCAATCAACATTTATAAGCTATCAAAAAGAAAAAAATAATAATATATAATAATAAATAATATGTTCTGGAAGGACCATCTTCAACAGAGGAGGTGTAGGATGCTGTTTTCCAGTGGCTGTAAAAAAAAATATCGATATGGTCTTAGTAATTTCAGATCACAAGCCCGGTTATTAATTTAGTTCGAGTGACTCGTTGAACTATATAGAAGACTTGAAACTCCAAGTTTGCACCCGAATATACAATTTCGATGAGATAAAGGTTACCTATCAAGGATGACCACTGAGATGTCAAAACCGTCTAATAAATCTTCGTCAACCAGTAACGTTTCACTGTGTTGTAAATCTATAACAAATGTACCTAAAATAAGTGTATTTCTCGTTGGTATATTTCGATTAATATACGTATTTTTTTCGCAATTTATATAATTTTTAGTTAGGGATTTTTTCAAATGTAATTATAATAATCCTTATTGATATTATTATTGTAATTTGCCCAGTCTTCCGAGGCGGGGAAGTATTCACCGTTCGTGCTAATAAACCCAGTAAAGTGTATCCACACGTTTCGGGATCAGGCTTGATTTGCCCTCGTGCTGGCATAGTATTAGGGAATGATGTCAATCATGAGTGTCTGATTCCAGTTTCTATCATTCATAGACTTACCATCAGGTAGGCGCAAATATGTTATTATTAATTGATGTCGCTCACAGGCGAGACGAAATACATAGAGAGAGATACAATTACGTAAGCCAACGTTCGATCGCGATCGTCGACCTTTATCTTCTACTTGATAAGGCATAGTATAAGTCGCGATATTTTTTGGAAAACTTATCTGCACTTTGAAAAATTTGACAAGCACTTAGGTATAGTTAAAAAGTATCATCACGTCCGTAAGAAACCACGCTTATAAATAAGCGGATTCACATTTAGCCAACTTTACTATAGGCCAATCATGACAAGTGGCAAGCTCGTCGATGTCTCCAGCGTACCAACCTCGAGAAATATCACAAATAAATTAAATATTAATTAAATGTACTGAAATATACATTAATAAATATTTCGACCAGAAATCGAACCCGGTACCTCCGAGTCTAAATCCACGGACTTAACCGCTAGACCACGGAGGCAGTTAGTATAGTTAAAATCACTAATATTCACTAAAACTATTCTAATTGAGATTTGAAATAAATAAAAACAATCGCGAGGCATGATCATTTAGCTCGTGACGTCAGTCGCTATGTTTCAGATGTGTTTTTACTCGGAATCAAACGTACTACCATGCGAGGCCGCAACAAAATCATTTCACTCTCCTCGATCTAACAATTTATCCCAACGGTCAGACAATGTCTAATGACATTATGTTCGCCGTTTGTAAATTACAATAAAGATTTTAATATATAAATAAATAAATGAAGGGTTAATTAATATTCTACCAATACACGCAACTCTTGAATCTTCAGAAAACATTTATTAAATTGAAATAACTTTAACCCTTTAATACCAGTATCAACAATACAAAAATAGCAGCAACAGAGCTTTAGCACTGAGACGTAAACTTAAAATCATAGACATATATACGAAATCAATCTACAGGGCTACATCACATCTCACTCACTGTTAGGGTACACTTTTCTGTAGGTAAAGCAGCCAAGAATTATTTAGGAATTATTTAATTTAAATTCTTTTAATTTAAATTATAATTGGATATCTTTAATTTTATTTGTTTTCTTTTTTTTTGTATAATTGTATTTCTGTATCTTATGGTTGTATTTCTTCTGTTTTATTCTCCTTTTCTTTGACACCTATCAGTAATAAAGCATATTTCCTAATTTGGCCAATGTATAGACTCAATTATATAAAATAAAAAAAATAAAATAAAATAAAAAATCATTTATTGTCACATAAAAACATTACACAGTCTTATTATATTGAACAAATGTGACAAAAGGAATCAGGTGCCAGCTGTTGTCGTGCATTTGTACAAGTACACATGCACGACTCTGTTTTTCAACCTGTTCCCGTACTCACGTAGTGATTATAATTTTAAAATGACATGGTTTATATATATAAATGAAAAACTAAATAAAAAACTAACAAAACTATACAAAACCATACAAAAAAGCTAGGTAAGCATTGCAGTGCATGGCAGAGTAGATGAATGAGGTTCGCTTCGTTAAAAATATTATAATTGTTACAGGCCCTTTAATTATGTATTTTCTAGGGCTAATAATTAAACCAAATAATATAAAAACCAAAAAAAATCAAATAAAAACTAATAAATGTATAAATTAACATTAATAATAAACATATTAATGAATAAATAAAACAAAAATAATAGGAAAAAAAAAAAAACTAAAAAAAAAAAAACTAAAAAAAAAAACTATCCACACTTCTCTTTCTGCTCTTCTAAAAGTATTTTCCTTAGTAAGCTTTTAACTGTTTGGGTAGATTTATTTTTATCAGGTGGTGGTATATTGTTCCACACTTTAGCTGCCTTATATATGAAAGCTCCTCTGAAGCCCGCCGACTATATATATATACTAACCTTTATTTTCTAAAGGTTTTGCTGTCAGAGAATGCCTAGCGGCACTAAGTTCGCCTTTGTATATAGTGCAATTAAGTTTTTAAATAAATAAATATTAGTAGCCTCGCTATACAGAGGGGAAATGTTGCCAGTATCCTTGGGACTAACTCGGATGGTACGTCTCTAGAGGACATTTTTTATTTATATTGATTTTATATTATTCTACTTATTAGATTATTTTAAGTTTTTAAGGTAACTGGTTGAATTTTAACGCAATACTGTCACGGGTTAACTATGTTGAGCCTGAAAGGCCTAGTGTGGGACCAACCAATGACCTGTAACGCTATTTTTTTGATTTAATAAACTTTTTATTATTTAAATTAAATATTTACACTTTTCTTATGCACATTTGTCACAGATACATACAATACCACCGTTCCCGTGCCCCGAAGATCAAGTTAAGCCGTCGGTCCCGGTTCAACTAATACAACTTGTGGAAACGTTAATAAATTGTCATTACAAAAAAAAAATAACATCAGACCCTCGCCTACTTGTCTGGCCAGCGTGGCGAGTGTAGGCTAAATTCTCCAGAAATTTATGGAAGAACCAACTCCAACAGTAGAGGTCTAAAGGACTCTGTGTTCTCTTAAAAATCGTTCATTTGGATGAAACTTTATAGTCTAAAATAATTATCTTAACTTTGGGATTTATTATCTATATTTATGCAATAAAATAGTGTTTGAGTTTATAATTATAATGTTTCACAACCAAAATTCTAATAAATAAGTTTTCCTTGACAACCTTTTGAAGCATGACAATCAACTTTTTTAATTGTGATGGGCAAAGGCCTCACATTAGCATTAAAACCTATCTAAGTTTCAGCAAATTTTTTTTTTTTTAAATTTTTAGACGATTTTAGTCATTAAATATTTATTTTAAGCGACATATTCGAATTATAAATACGAGTATACGTCTACAATGAAAATAAAGTTTTAAAGTTCATTCAAGAAATCACGTCGGGAACAGACCGCGGATAACAATCCGCAAATACTTCTAAACTTAGATTAAATTATTTGCCGACTCATCCTCATTTCCCGGTGTAAAATTGGCGGGAAATTTTCTCGGAATTTGGGAAATTATTCACAAACACATCTTGAAAACGTCTCCGGGACTCAATAGTTTCAAGGACGCAGTACTACGATATTAGATTGGTTTTCACAATTGACTTAGATGTAATTACCGGAACAACTTTCAATTATCATTATCACAACCCTTAGAATATAGATTCCTAGTCCTAAACCTAAATTAATTTGGCCTACACTCGCCGCGCTGGGCTAGCTATATATGTGAATTATAGTTCAAGTCGATATGTCACCATTAGGGGTGCTTAACATAGATTTTTTCAAAACACATATCAGTCACTATGTTGGCATATAGAAACAAGAGAATCAGATTAAGAATATAGCAACTGTCACAGAACAGAAGCAACTGTAAGAAGTAAAAATATGACGATTAAACTTATTAGGTAAAAAGGTGTTAACTGTCCATACAAATGTATGTACGAAGCCACTAAGTGGGCGATGAAATGACTAGCCCTTAGCCTTATATGGTCCACCAAATTAATTTGTATATAGTAGACTGGTTTCGAACTGCCTCCATGGTCTAGCAGTTAAGTCTGTGAACTTACACGCGGAGGTTATGGGTTCAGTTTATAGTCGGGACACAATAATGTATTTAATTAAGTAATTTGTGTATTTTTCAAGTCCATACAAATGTATGTACGAAGCCACTAAGTGGGCGATAAAATGACCAGCCCTTAGCCTTATATGGTCCACCAAATTAATTTGTATATAGTAGACTGGTTTCGAACTGCCTCCATGGTCTAGCAGTTAAGTCTGTGAACTTACACGCGGAGGTTATGGGTTCAGTTTATAGTCGGGACACAATAATGTATTTAATTAAGTAATTTGTGTATTTTTCAAGTCCATACAAATGTATGTACGAAGCCACTAAGTGGGCGATAAAATGACCAGCCCTTAGCCTTATATGGTCCACCAAATTAATTTGTATATAGTAGACTGGTTTCGAACTGCCTCCATGGTCTAGCAGTTAAGTCTGTGAACTTACACGCGGAGGTTATGGGTTCAGTTTATAGTCGGGACACAATAATGTATTTAATTAAGTAATTTGTGTATTTTTCAAGTCCATACAAATGTATGTATGAAGCCACTAAGTGGGCGATAAAATGACCAGCCCTTAGCCTTATATGGTCCACCAAATTAATTTGTATATAGTAGACTAGTTTCGAACTGCCTCCATGGTCTAGCAGTTAAGTCTGTGAATTTACACGGGGAGGTTATGGGTTCGGTTTATAGTCGGGACACAATAATGTATTTAATTAAGTAATTTGTGTATTTTTCAAGTCCATACAAATGTATGTACGAAGCCACTAAGTGGGCGATAAAATGACCAGCCCTTAGCCTTATATGGTCATTTGTATATAGTAGACTGGTTTCGAACTGCCTCCATGGTCTAGCAGTTAAGTCTGTGAACTTACACGCGGAGGTTATGGGTTCAGTTTATAGTCGGGACACAATAATGTATTTAATTAAGTAATTTGTGTATTTTTCAAGTCCATACAAATGTATGTACGAAGCCACTAAGTGGGCGATAAAATGACCAGCCCTTAGCCTTATATGGTCCACCAAATTAATTTGTATATAGTAGACTGGTTTCGAACTGCCTCCATGGTCTAGCAGTTAAGTCTGTGAACTTACACGCGGAGGTTATGGGTTCAGTTTATAGTCGGGACACAATAATGTATTTAATTAAGTAATTTGTGTATTTTTCAAGTCCATACAAATGTATGTATGAAGCCACTAAGTGGGCGATAAAATGACCAGCCCTTAGCCTTATATGGTCCACCAAATTAATTTGTATATAGTAGACTAGTTTCGAACTGCCTCCATGGTCTAGCAGTTAAGTCTGTGAATTTACACGGGGAGGTTATGGGTTCGGTTTATAGTCGGGACACAATAATGTAATTAAATAATTTGTGTATTTCTCAAGTTTGGTAAGCTAGGAACCTCGACGAGCTTGCACTTGTCATGATTCCGACCAGACGAAAATTCTGATCACAAAGCAGTGACGCAGTTACGGATCCAATAAAAAAAAATTCAGAAAAAAATATTTGAATTTTATTTAGGTCCTGAGGATGATATATCTCATACAAAACACGATTTATATAAAAATACCGTTTTTGACATATTAAAAGTGTATTAAATTTTAACCCTTGTTTTTAACAAATCATGCAAATATGGGTGCGACCAAATGAATAAAACAAGTGCGGTTAAGAGTCTATAAAACATAAGGAGCATTTCTGAAAAGGTTGATGAATGTCGAAAAAGCGAAAGAGGTATGTATAATCGCGATAAATGGCACATGATATTCTCTGCAAGGGAACTGGCATGAAGATATGTATGTATACCTTTTTATTAGATGTTTTTTAGTACTTAAAAGTGATTAAGGAAGCACATTTCCAAAGCCATCTTAATTTCTGTGCAGTCAACAGCTAACCAATCTAACTCTCGTCACAGAAATAAAAACGTACCTACTAAGTGCTACGTAGATCATGCGTACTATTTTACTTATTATTTCTGTTCTGTGTGATAAGTCCCTCGGTTCGATCCTATATCAATCTTGTCTGCGTGACAGATTTCTTATAGTCGACCCTAGACCTAAAAATCACTGGGCCTTTATAAAATTTGTTTGGTCTCCAATAGCTCTGAAAAATAAGCTCAAGTGGCAATAAGCTGTGGACACATCTACCATAAAACTAACGAACTATGGAGTAAACGGGTTCTAGAGTGGAGGCATCGTACGGGACGACGAAGGAGTAGGATAGCGTAGGAGGCGTCGCGGCGTCCTAATTGGCTAATGATCGTGCGATGTCTGTTTATAGTTATTAGAAGTAATATACAAACAATATAAAATAATTACAATATTAAATAAACTATATTAAAACAAAATCTAAATTTAACCTAAAAAAAAAAAAAAATACATAGAAAATAAAAATACATACTTACAAAAAAAATTGCTCCTCCAAATCGCTGTCTTTAAGTTATTGCTTTAAAAAAATGTAAATGATAATGCTGATAAATAAACTGCCTCCGGGTCTAGCGGTTAAGTCCGTGGATATAGACTCGGATGTACCGGGTTCGATTCCTGGTCGGAAATATTTATTAATGTAAATAAATATATTGAATTTATCCGCTTATTTATAATCGTGGTTTCTAACCACCCCGAAAGGGAAACGGTTATAGTTATTATAGTTCGTCGACTTTTATTTTTTTATTTTGCACAATATGGCGTCTTAATGAAATTTGATTAATGTCATATCTTCAGCGTCACTCGCGTGATAAAGACGAATCGATTGAAGTGAGAATAATCAAAATCGGCCAACGCGTTTGGTCTTCAGTGTGCCACAAAGGAACAAACATACATACATAGACTGATAAACACATAACCCTTCTTTGCGTCGCGGATTCGGGTAAAAAAGTCATATTGACACCAATAAATAGCCGGTCAGATATAGAAGTCAATGTATTTTCCACAATAAATAAAGGTTTATTATAAAAATAGAAATACTTTTTAAATTGAACGTGGAAATGATTTATCCAACATAGCTTTGTGTTTTATTTGAAATTTATTTTTAATCAACTGTTACTACCTGTAAGGAAAAGATTTCACCCAAAATATTATCAGACCTTGTAAGCGTTGATGAAAAACTAGACTGAAAATAATACCTAGTTGGTGTTAGCTATCATAGGTATGACGATTGTAATTTCGATAGATATGGCGATGGCGATGGCGATGGCGATGGCGATGGCGATGGCGATAGCGATGGCGATGGCGATGGCGATGGCGATGGCGATGGCGATGGCGATGGCGATGGCGATGGCGATGGCGATGGCGATGGCGATGGCGATGGCGATGGCGATGGCGATGGCGATGGCGATGGCGATGGCGATGGCGATGGCGATGGCGATGGCGATGGCGATGGCGATGGCGATGGCGATGGCGATGGCGATGGCGACGGCGATGGCGACGGCGATGGCGACGGCGACGGCGACGGCGATTTTGATGACGATAATGAGTGCGATAACAATCGCGATGGTGATGACGATTGCAATGAATGATGATATAAATGTTGATTTTGTATCAGTATTGATTTGTATAAATGTTAATAACATTATTTAAAATAATTGTTTAACATTTCAAACCCGTTTTAATACCACATAAGAACACCGCAACAAAAGATTAAACACAAAGTTAGAAAAAGATTTAAACAAGAGAACTTTGTATAAGTACGAATAAGTAAAGAACTTTGCGAAATTATTCAAAAACCGCACCAAATTCTGATCGAAGTTATTACAAGGCAGTTTGTTGTAAAAGCTAAAATATTCTATTAAATAAGTAGACATATATTTATAATAAAGACTAATTACAGAATGAGTAATCAGTGGTGCTGGCTCGGTTGTAAGGACACTTGTAAGGTCGCGGTTAGAACCCCGGCACATACAAGTACAAATGAAGAAATATACTTTTCTTACGTACATTTGTCATAGATTTAAAAGACAATTGTTCCTAAGAGAACTTTAAGCCGTTCAGTTCCGGTTTTCGGCTCATGCATGTAGATAACGAAAAAGCGCGGCAAATACATGGTATCCCTCAAAGTTCCTATCAAAGAATTGATCATCTATGTTCACTTGTTAACTATATGGCAAAACATAGAAACGAAAGTGACAAGCTTTCACTGGGAAGATTAGTTGTTGCAAGCATCAAAATAATAAATTATATAAGAAATTCAACACCACATGTAAACAATCTTGTTTTTGGTTGAATTCAGCTTCTTTTTACCCGACTGCGGGACGTAAAGAAGGGTTATGTGTTTATCAGCCTATGTATGTATGTATGTTTGTTCCTTTGTGGCACACTGGAGACCAAACGCGTTGTCCGATTTTGATGATTCTTACGTCAATCGATTAGTTTCAATCACGCGAGTGTCACTGAAGATATGACATTAATCAAATTTCAGTAAGGCGATAATGTATTTTCTTAGCTGCTCTGAACTTGAACTGGCCGGGTCCCAAGCATTTATGCATTCATCATTGCATATTTCAGTTGGCTAGATAATATTATCCTACTACAATCTCATTGTTGATAAATAATAAAATCACTTATTTCTAATTCAAGTTTATAGAAGGTTGCTGTTGATGGTTGGTAGTTTGTTGTATCCGTAATTAGTATTATAAGTATGTATTTATAAATTACTATTATAGCATCTGTTAATTTAAGTATCTTTTATATCATGTTTGCGCTATTATTCTATCCTTGTTTTTATTAATATATCCAGTTTTTTTTTCCTTTCCATACTATTTGTGTTTAACTTCTATTATGTATAAAATATTTTAAACAATATCTTCCAACAGCCATGAGGAACTAACGACAAAACAATTAAAAGTAAATATTTGACAACAGCCATATTGAAAAAATTACACTGTCACAATAGTGTTGCCATTTGAAAGTCACCAAATAATTCAATTATCTACTTACATTAGCCAGACTCAAAACAAAAAGCTTGCACCTGACATGTTCGTGCGAAAGCGCAGCAATGCTTCCTCGGAAAAATTAGGGCTAAAAGTGACAGTAAATAATACACTATTTTGACAACGTTTGCAATTAAGTAACGGAAGACGGATGCTGGAGAAACTAAGCAGATGCAATGGATTCTAGTGACTTATGTAACGTTGGTCCTAAATGGCACCAGTAAATAAATTATATTAGACGGATTTATATATTACGTCTCTGATTAAATAATATTCATGTTTTGAAGGAGAAGTTCTGTGGTATTTTAATAAAATTATACAAATAAAAAGTTCAACAAATGAAAATTTATTAAAAATCACAAAGGAACAAATTGAACTAAGCTAAATTTCTAAAATAAGTTTAAAAATAGCTTAGGTAAGTAAAACTAATGAATTTTACACAATTAATATTACTAAAATGATTTTATACATACCTACTTAAATGTCAAAACTTAACTATTTTATTAAGGTTGTTAAATTATAATACGAATCAACTGATTGATTTCCTTTAAAATCCAAAAACGTAATTTGTTCGAAACCCGACAATGTACTAATAAGAAATTGTTTTCTTACGTACATTTGTTATAAATTTACAACACCACCGTTCTCGTACCTCGGAAAGCACGTTAAGCTGTCGGTCCCGGTTCCACTAATACCAACTTGTGGAATCGGTAATAAATTGTCATTAAAGTTGAAATCCGACTCTTGACAAGCCATCTGGCAAAGTGTAGGCTAAAATCACCAGATCTGTGTTCTAGGGGCTGTAATGATGAAGTAAAACTTTATTACGAATAAATAATAATAAAAATAAATAAATAAAGGCCTTTAGTGTTAAATGCCACTTGAACAAAGTGGACAAGTAATATTGGGTCAAAGGATCAGCATTGCCATTCAACGCAGCAATGCTGCTAGATGCGGGCACTATACACATTGGTAGCGATTAAAACAAGATTTTTATTTAAATATTTTTTATTTTTTTAGTTTTAACTTTACAAAATTTATTATTATTATTCCTTTTATTTACTACATAATTTTAATCTTTATTTATTATTATTATTATTTATTATTTTACTTTTATTTAATCTGTTTCGACTTGAGTTTTAGACTATTCTATTGTATTCCTAGACCTAATCCTAAGCCAGTGTCCCCCCTTGAGGCTAAGGTTGAATGAATCCGGAGACAGTGTCGCTGGTATGCAGGTCTTCTCACAAGGTAACACCTCCATGTGCTGGATGATCTGGTATATCATCACCTTCACCTCGCATAGAGCAAATCTTGAACCTAGAAGATAAATATTTATTTATTTCTTTTTTTCTTATACTAATCTGAACATTATTCATCATCAATACAGTCCCTAGAACACAGCGTCCTAGACCTGCTGGTGATGCGCCCTCCAGAACACATTTCTGGTGATTTTAGCCTACACTTTGCCACTTGACACACTTCGACAATTTATTACCGATTCCACAAGTTGGTATTAGTGGAACCGGGACCGACAGCTTAACGTGCTTTCCAAGGCACGAGAACGGTGGTGTTGTTTTTATATTATATCTGTAGAAATTGGCCTACACTTGCCAATTGTAATGACAGATAATCCATGATTTTACGATTTAAATATCTGCCAAAATTTATCAAATTAAGTCGAGTAGCTTGGGCATGAAGGCGAATCTAACAGACAGACATACTCGTATAATGGAGTCACATATCGTGAATACATCTAAAATAGTCTTATCCGTTTCTAGTTTCCAAGAAACACTTCGGTCAAATATCATTGAAATCGGTCCAGTAATATTGTCGTCTAACGGTTAGGACTTAGATGTGGAGGTATCTGGTTCGATTTCTTAATACACAACAATTTATTTCATTTATTTGTGATATTTCTTGAGCATGGTACGCTAAAGACATCGACGGGTTGCCACTTGTCATGATGAGCCTATAGTAAAGTTAGAGGTTTTCAGGAGGAAGACAGCCGGACCCACGTGAGTAACCTTTCTTTTCCTTTCCCTAAACAGCCTTCATCAGCCAGTTGGTATTTTCCACTACATTAAACGAGTTATTAATTTTCATTGAATTGCAAGATATTGTCCAATAAATGGTGAATAATTCATAGTACATCAGACGGATGAAGGACATGTCGCAAATATAAAGTACAAATTTTTTAATATAAACATACCAATACAATTTCGTGGTCCAACACCAAAAGGTATGTAAGTGAAAGGTTTAATTTTGTGTTTGTTCTTATCAGAAAACCTTTCCGGATCGAATTTATAGGGGTTCTCATAGTACTTGGGGTCGTGGTGTATACACCAGGTTGGTATGAAGACACCTTGGCCTTTTCGAATCTGTCAACAACAAAAAATTGAAAGAAAATTAAAGTGCACAAAATATACCGTTTATTTATTTATAAATAATGTTAAATTATATCATTACAGCCCCTAGAACACAACGTCCTAGACCAGACCTCTACTGCTGGAGATGGGCCCTTCAGAACATATATCTGGAGAATTTGGCCTACATTTGAAACGCTGGTCAGATGGCTTGGTATAGATGGCTAGTCGTTTTCAAGACACCTGAATACATATTATTAATAAATAATTTAATAATATATAATACGCGCGGTGGCGAATCGGTTGTAAGAACGCGTCCCTTAAATCCTACAAAGGACGGTTCAAACCCACCCGACATGTACCAATGAGAAATACACTTTTCTTAGGTAAACTTCCATAGATTTACAACACCACCGTTCCCGTGCCTCGGAGAGCACGTTAAGCCGCGGTACCGGTTCCACTAATACCAACTTGTGGAATCGTTAATAAATTGTCATTAAAAATTGACATCATATCCTCGCCAAGCCGTCTGGCCAGCGTGGTGAGTGTAGGCCAAATTCTCCAGATATATGTTCTGGAAGGCCCATCTCCGGCAGTTGATGTTTAGGACGCTGTGTTCTAGGGGCTGTAATGATGACGAGGCACGTCATTGGCTGAATTATCAAAAATGCCAAGCTAATTAGCAACCACGTGGCGTATATCCAAATATTAATCAGAGATTATTTTAATCTTCCTTTCTGCAACTACTACAACGAAACGGGAAAGAGTTGATTGAATGAAGAACGAAGACTGTTTTGTTTGAAATCTAAAACGGTTCTATCGCTGTAGAACAAAAAACAGTTAAAACGGTTCGTCTTTGCAACGCCCACCACTATATCGTAGTAACGTCTATTTTTTTCAGTTAACCGACGATTTTTCATAATGTTTAATTTTTTTTTTCTTTGTGAAGGTTCGAAAAGAAAATTATTAATGAATACATACGATATAATCTTCAGTTGCTTGGCTGTTTGGTTTTCCAATATTATAGGATTTTATAGCAATCCGATCCCCTGCTGATCCTGGGGGCCATTTTCTAAGAACCTCTGCAAATAACAATTTGTTCATTATAATGAAATGTTTTTTTAAAATTATTGTATTAGCAAATCAATATTAGGTACAATAACGTAGGGAGTCTCATTTCCTTTATTTTTATTTTCTATACAAGAGAAGATTCAACAAGATAATTCTTAATGTTCTATGGATTCTCCACGAGGGTGTCGGGTCCATCCATTCATCCATGGTGTGAGGAATAGAAGAGAATCATGGTGTCTTAGGGTCGCGACCGACTATGGTCTGGTTTAAAAAGCAGGCTTGCTCTTTTAACTACGCAATAAGACGCTCACATCAACCATTCTCCCCCTCTCTTTACCCAACCAAATATTGTATCTTGTCTTGTGAATACTTTGAGTAAGTTTTTCTGAATTTCCACTCGCACCAACTGCGTCTAGCCGTTCATGATCTGTATAAAACAGTATAAGTAAATACCTAATACAGTAAATTTACTATTAAATTCTATATGCATTTCTGATATGATGCATCTGGTGGTAAACTAGAGGACGCGCAAATTGACGCAAGATCCAATGGACACCAGTTGCCGACAACTAACAATAAACGTAATATTAGTATTAAGTAATAAAATATTATTGATAAAATTAGTCCTGAACATTAATCCTAGGTCTTTAGTCCCGAAGGTCTGACGGACAAAGAACGTCAAGTTTATCAACCCGTCCCACCTTTTATAATAGCCAATAAAGTTCTTTAAAATAAATGAGACTTTAACAATCCAAATAAACAAGATTATTGTATGCATATGTAGTAAAATAGTCGGAACAAGAGAGCATCTATCAAAAAATTACGAGGCGAAAAGGTATGTGGTGTGTCTAAATGTTAATTCGGTTACTTTCTTTCTTAACAGCGCGAGATTTGAGATGACAATAATGAAGATAATGAACCTACCGCTAACAAGCATATCCAAGTACTTCATATTTTGAACAGTGTTATAATCAAACTCGCCACCCCTTTTTTCCACCTCTTTGATCTCTTGTACCAATTTTTCTTGACAATCAGGGTTGAAGGCTAATTCGTATAGCAGAACTGATGTAACTGAAGCCACGCCGTCAAAGCCAGCTATGAAAAACAGCAGAGCCTGTGCTACTAGATCATTGTCTGACCATGCTGTAACATATTTTTATATTTATTAGAAAATAGAAGATAAGATCAAAAGTAATACAAAGAATCAGTATCGCAATTCCATCCTGGAGGAACTGGGAATAAGAGAGCGCTTTTTCTCAATCGTACAATTACGCTTTCTCACTTTCTTTGGACACGTGTCGCGGCGTGGCGATACATCCATTAAACGCCTGCTAGGTCAGGGAAAAGTCGATGGCAAGAGGTTGCGTGGTAGGTCTCCGATGAGGTGGACTGACCAGGTTAAAGCAGCAATGGATCACCCGTTTCATTAGTACGCTAGGAAGGAGTGACGATGGCTCGTTAAGAGTGCTACTGACACTCAAGTGACGACCACTCTGCCAAGAGTGTTGCGACTAAGAAGAACATTTGCGACTCAGCGGTAAAACTTAGCCAGACTCATGGTTGTAGCCGTAGTATTATTATTAATTTTATTTAATATTTTGTAAATATATTTTTCATAATATTATGAAATACAATTTTCAAATCTATAAGCGCTCGACTTTGAGACATTGTCCGTGCCAATATCAACTCTAATAGCGCGATATATATATAGTATAAGGTTTACGCTTAAGTAATGAAATAGGGCAGGCATGTTAATAATTACAATTATAGAAAATAAGTTAATAAAGGAAACTACATACATACATACATATCTTCACGCCAGATCCCTTACGGGGTAGGCAGAGACAATTGAGCGCCACTTGACACGATCACGACATACCTCTTTCGCTTCATCGACATTCATCAACCTCTTCATACATGCCCTTTTGTTACGAAGGCTTTTTAATTCTCCTTCAGCTAGTGTTTTATTTATTTGATCGTGATACGTGTGTCTTGGTCTGCCAGGGCCTCTTTTACCCACAACTTTCGCATTATATACCTGGTTCGTCAATCTTTCTTCGCTCATCCTTTCAACATGCCCGAACCATCGTAGCATGCTTTTCCTTATTTTTGTCCCTATGCTTTCCTTCATACCAACCCTTTTCCGTATTTCGACGTTACGTATGCGGTCCGCCAAAGTGACGCCACATATCCGCCGCAACGACCGCATTTCTACTGCATTAACCCTACTCTCATGCGTATTCTGACATATCCACGTTTCGCTTCCATACATCAGTGTTGGTACCAACATGGCATTGTGTATGGCGAGCCGAGCTTTGTCACTGACATTTCGACTGCCGATCAGTGACCCCAGGGCACCGTTAACACTATTTCCCGCGTTCACTCTTCTTTCAACGTCCCTATCGTACTTCCCATCCGCAGTGAAAACACTGCCCAGATATATAATTTCATTTACTTGTTCTAGAGTTTCATCATCAATCTTTATCGTCACGGTTGTCATCCTTCTTCTTTCAAACACTAGTACCTTGGTTTTTCTCGCATTCAAACGGAGTCCTTTTTCTGCACATCCCTCCTTCATTCTTGTGACTAGTGATTGCAGTTGTTGTTCGGACGATGCCATAAGAACAGCATCATCTGCATAAAGCAGGCAGTTCACCACTAGATCACTCATCTTTATCCCACAGTTACTCTCTCTCACACTTTTTAGGCATTTGTCGAGATATAGAGTGAATAATCTGGCGGAAAGCACACAGCCCTGTTTGACACCCATTTGGGATTCAAAGCAAGGCGACATACCTCCCTCCACCCGCACACAAGCTTTACAGCCCTTGTACAGGGACTGTATAGCCTGTAGCAGTTTGTCATTCACTCCATACTCCGGCAATATGTCCCAAAGCTTCTTTCTTACAACTCTATCAAAAGCCTTCTCCAAATCCACAAAAGCACAGAAAACCTTCTGGTTTAAGGCCAAAAACTTCTCTGTGATATTGCGGAGCGAGAAGACTTGGTCAATGCATCCTCTTCCAGGTCTAAAGCCTCCTTGTGCCTCCCATAAAAGATCTTCAGTCTTCTCTTGCAGTCGTTTCGTGAGAATCTTGCCATACATCTTGCTCGCCAAACTGATCAAACTAATCGCTCGGTAGTTGGAACAGTCCAATCTAGATCCTTTGCCTTTGTATAAAGGAACGATTACTGACTGCTGCCAGTCTTCCGGTACTCTTCCCTCCTGCCAGCAAAGGTTGCACAGCAGATGGAAAGCGTTCCAGACCGGTATACCTCCGTATTTGATCATTTCAGCGAGCACTCGATCTTTTCCCGCTGCTTTGCCACATTTCAGGCTTCTAATTGCCGATTGCAATTCTTGCACACTTATTTCCTCCTTCAATGTGGACGTTGTTGTTGTGGGTAGCGCTGGGGGTAAAGGAAACTAAATGTGTTTAATACACCCCAGAGCCTTAAATAAGTATATCCAAGATCTAGGAGGTGACAAGATAGAAAGATTATTACATAGAAAACTCTTCACTGGGTTCAAAAAATGGCTCAGTCAGAGGGATTACACGGAAACTGAAAACCTTCTAGCTGTCGTTAGGTAGTCTGGCCTCTTCACTGATCCACGCTGATATAGACACACATACATACACAACTACATATACACTCACACCTACATACCCACACAGAACAATTTTGGTGGGTATTTGTTTGTGCTGTTGTTTATTTGCTGTCGACAGAATAAAACAAAATGGTATGCTACGACCTGCGGCACGGTTGCTACCAGTGCAGGTCATTGAGCATATAAAAATGTAATAGATTTAAGTTAATTGGATCAATAAACGATTTTAATTTTTATTTATTATTACACAATTACACTACACTATAAACAATAAATAAACTATTTTGTTCTATAAACAATCCAAACAAACCAACATGTAATAGGCTAGGTTGGTGAAACAAAGCGAAAGGAGAAGTTTAAGCATAAAACGAAATAAATGTTACCTCTTTTGACAGAAGTTGTCCCCACAGCTGATTCTTCAACCGTTGCAAAGCCAGCATCTTCGTCCGAAACTTTATTGTCATGCCTAAGATTGCCTGCAAACAAATTTTCAATAAGGTTTCCTAAAAAACTGATACGCAGTATGCAGGTAGACCTGGCAGTTTCAACATTTCATAAAGATCGATTTAAGGTGGCGATTAACGAGCCTTCCAACAGACCAAATCGCGTAGTGACTATCAAAAATTTGTTGACCATTGTCGAAAACGTATATTGTTTTTGTTCTCTTCTCCCGATGGATGATAAATGAGATGATATGGAAGGCAAAGGGTTGTAGGCCATACAGCCAAGTCTGACCGATACCGAGATTGGCGTATTTGCGCAGCTTGAGGTTCTCAGCAGAAACCGCCGCACTTCCCACGCTTGACGATGTCGCCTGGATGTGTGATGGGGCTAATGTGTCTATGTCATTGTCACATGTCGCATCCCACACCAGGGACCTGCTAAGTTTCCACGGCCCAACAGTCATGTCGTCGGGTCCCTTGCCATCGCTCCGCGCAATCTCAGAGGGTTCTAGGATCGCTGGTACTCCAGCAGTGACAAAAGCCCTTCGGATGATGTCATTGAGAGCAGCGTGACGAGGTATAATATATTGAGTAAAATTAAAACTACTTTTAATAGGTTCTAGGACATTTTTACTCTGTTTTAAAATCATATTTTACAATTTAGTTAAACAAATTGTAAAATTTAATTAAACTTACGAGTAATTATTACTAGTGTAGTATTACTCTATAGAATAGTACATTTAATAGGATTGGGTTTTATTGCACAATTACCTTTCTTGGCTTCCATCAACAGGTGTATCATATCTGGGCGTATAATATTGTGAATTTCTCTATTCTTCATTGTATCCAAAACAATTCGTTTGAAGAAATTTCCGACTTTTTCAGGAAATAATTTCACCCTTAGTCTCTGTAATTGAAAATATATTTAAGTATGACTCCGTGGTCTAGCGGTTAAATCCGTGGATTTAGACGCGAAGTTACCTAATTTTATTTCTGGTCGAAACACAACACATTTAATATATCTGTGATATTTGTTGAGTTTAGTACGCTAGATACAACGCTAGCTTCCCCCTTGTCATGATGGGCCATAGCAAAGTTGGCTAAATGGGAATCTGATTCTTTAATAAAATGTGGGTTCTGACCACTCCAGATGGCATACGATCGTGATGATACGTTATTTTTTACTAATACAATGCAGTTAGTACAGTAATCAAAAAAATCTCATTGTACAATTGTTTATTATTTCAAATAAATAAAATTACCAGTCAGTTTAAACATTGGAATCTGAATTTGCTGGTGCCGGTCTCCTACTGGCAGGAGTAGGAATCATTTAAATAGTAGTAAATATTAACAAAACATTTATTCGAAATAAATATTTACAAAATAAAATTAATATTAACACTAAGGATAGGGATATAAGTCCCGTCCGCGTGGAATGGCGACAAGAACGCTGGCTGCATTTCCCCGCTGAATTGCAATACTGATTCTTTGGGTGACGTAGTAAATGACGTCTTACAAATGCCTGTAATAGGTTTATCTGAATAAAGATATTTTGACTTTGCTTAAGTCAGAACGAGACTCTTGCGAAAGACCAAGACCAAGAGATAATAAGAATGCAAGACCAAGACCGAGACCAGCTGTTGGGCGACACTAGAGAAGCTGTGGTTTACTTACATCCATAATAGCTGGTATACTAGCAAACCCAAACATTTTCACCAAATGAACAAAGGTGAAAGTTGAAGCAATTTTTCCCATTTTATAGAATTCATTGTCCTCATCATTTACGGAGTCGACTTTAATCCCAAAAGCACACGTGGCGATGACGTCATTCGCATATCTTGTAGTTAGATCTTTCATTTCAATGTCCAAAAAATCAACTGCAATAAAACAAACCTAATTTAGGCGCAATATATGTATTGGTAGACTTTACAATTGTGTATATTTATGTTATGGATGAGGCGCGGTGGTGGCTCGGTTGTAAGAACGCGTACGTTAAATCCTACAAAGGTCGGTTCAAACCCACCCAGCTAACCAATGAGAAATACACTTTTCTTACGTACATTTGTCATAAATTTACAACACCACCGTTCCCGTGCTCAGGAGAGCATGTTAAGCCGTCGGTCCCGCTTCCACTGATGCCAACTTGTGGAATCGTTGTAAAAAAATGGCTATCATATCCTCGCCAAGCAGTCTGGCCAGCGGGGCGAGTGTAGGCCAAATTCTCCAGTTCTGGAAGGCCCATCTCCAGCAGTGGAGGTCTAGGACGCTGTGTTCTAGGGTCTGTAATGAAATGTTATGGATGACATAAAATAGTATCGGATTGTATTTATATACATATTATCCAATATTTAAATATGCTTTATTGGAGCCAAATAATAGACTATATTTATATTACATCCTAAAAAGTATAAATTAATTAAAACTAGTTAAAAGTAAAAATTAAAATAAATATAAACTTAACCTAATTAAAAATAAACTATAAGTCAAAAATGACCTTTAGAGACCATCCTTCTGGTCCTTCTGGGATAGTCCCAAGAAGACTGGCAACATTTCTCCTTTGTATAGCTAAACTAATACGTTGGCAGAAATAATGACCAGCTTTCCTGTCTCCAGACCGTTTGGACAACTGTTAGTGTCCCCATGGGCCCATCGTCTCGAACCCAAACGGCGCAAATTCGTAACCTGTACTGAGGTTGGCGTATTTGCGCAGCTTGGGGTTCTTAGCAGAAACCAATCTTCATCCAATATTGTTTTTTATATTTTTACTCTGGCAACACTTATGATGTGGCGAATAAGTCATGGGGTCTCTTAATTTTTACGGATTATTCTTCCTTTGAAAACTATTAGTGTATACTAGTAATTTTGCAGTTATCAAGTATCCTGTTTCAATTATTAAATAGTTATGAAAATAGTACTGCCTCCGTGGTCTAGCGGTTAAGTCCGTGGATTTAGACTCGGAGGTACCGGGTTCGATTCCTGGTCGAGACACAAAAATATTTATTAATGTAAATAAATACATTTAATTTATTTGTGATATTTCTCGAGTTTGGTACGCTGGAGACATCGACGAGCTTGCCACTTGTCATGATTGGCCTATAGTAAAGTTGGCTAAATGTGAATCCGCTTATTTATAGGCGTGGTTTCTGACCACCCCGAAAGGGAAACGGTCGTGATGATACTGACTGAAAATAGTACCTATAATAATTTAAAAAACCAAATAATTAATTTTTAATTATGTACCCACTGCTAGTTTTCTTTTCAGGGTTAATATTAATTCGAAATCCTTAATAATCTTAAATTTAAAAAGGCATTAAAAACAAACAAAATCGGTAGTTTTTGTTAATTTTAGCTTTTAGATTGTAATTCTGTTTGTAAATTTTTCTTAAAACTGTTTTTTTTTTCAGTATTATAATATTTGTAAAATTTATTTAGGTAATTAGGTAGGTATTAGTTTTATTAATTATAATTTAATTTAATAGATTTAACTGTTAGGTAGGTAAATAATTTGCTTATGTAATGTAGTTTTAAATTTATACGCAATGGTAATTATGAGCAGGCCGTCTTCTCCTTTAATTAAAATCACATTTACTCTGTTATTTATGTATGCATGTACTCAAAAATTGAAATATTGTTGATTTTGTTGGAGAACTTATAAATAAATAAATAAATAAATAAGATTTTATTTGTGTTTTGTATTAAATAAGTTTACCTATTTACATTTAATTAAATTGTGACAACCCAAGACGTCTTGTGTGCTCATATAATGATATATTTTCTAATGTAGACATATTTGCTTTATTTGCATGTAGGTATAAGAATAAGGTCAAAGAAACGTTAAAATTTATATAGGCTTTTTAATTTTTTTTTTTTTTTTTACATTTTTTTTTTTTCATAATTTTTAGTTTGTTATAACTTTGTACATTCTATAATTATATATCCTATCTGTGGATAACGGTGTTAATTGTGTAATTACCTGTACTATGTAATCTATATTTGTATTGTATCCATATTGTACAATTGTTTGTTATTCCAAATAAATAAAATAAAAAAAATATATAATAAAAACCCGGTAACGTGCGGCTCTAAAATAAACTGTACTTTACTATAATGCCTGAAAATCTATATTAGCAAATGCAAGTTGCATATGTAATAGAATTGTTTAAAAAACATCAGGCGATTACTGTTTTATAAGTAAAGTATAAAATAAAAGTATCATCACGACCGTTTCCCTTTCGGGGTGGTCAGAAACCACGCTTATATAAATAAGCGGATTCACATTTAGCCAACTTCACTATAGGCCAATCATGACAAGTGGCAAGCTCGTCGATGTCTCCAGTGCAGCGTACCATACTCGAGAAATATCACAAATAAATTAAATATTAATTAAATGTATTTACGAATATATACATTAATAAATATTTTTGTGTCCCGACCAGAAATCGAACCCGGTACCTCCGAGTCTAAATCCACGAACTTAACCGCTAGACCACGGAGGCAGGATACACTTTACTGTTTTATATGGTTAATCTCCTGTTTATCAGCTTCTCATCAAAGCTTAAATCAATAAACATATACACTATACATATAGGCCTACACGACGATATATATGCTATCTCTTAGCAATAAACTTTTAATGTGACTTTTAATGACCGCCTCCGTGGTCTAGTGGTAACAAACGTTGCCGTGAACTCGAGAGGTCGTGGGTTCGATTCCACCGGGGGCAAGTTGTACATTATATAATTTGTCTCGGTCTGGGTGTTTATATGTATAATATGTATATATTTACAAAAAAAAAAGTATAATATGTAGTTTATCAACCATCTAGTTTCCGTAACACAAGCCTTGTAGCTTACCACGGAAACTAGATGGCGCTGTGTGACCTGTCTGGAAATATTTATTTTATTTTATTTATTTATTTAATGTCGCTAGACATTCTCCGACAGCCATAATTAGGGACACTGTAGAATGTTATAGACGTAAGGTAGGTGCAATTAGAGACATATTATGTATTAGATATGCAATATTATCTAAACCATATACTACAATAATAAATTCTGTTATAATAATCTATTAAAAGTTTTATTCATACATTAGGTACGTGCATTACGTAACATTAATACATTCAATACTTAAATGAGTTTTTTTAACTAAATTTTAATTTAAATATAATGTACTATACCTGATCTTAACGCTTGGAGATTAACTCGAAATATTGTTACTGTATGACAATTAAAATATTTAACCATTTGCCATCTGATTTAAAACCATTAATATTTAAGGGATTTTGAAAAAATGATTTTTAAGTTATTGGTACTAAAGGTATACTATTCAAATAAGGAATTTCTTAGTGATGTACTATATAAATAAAAAAAAAAAAAAAAAACTTAAGTAGGAAAATTAAATTATTATCATTACCTATCCTTTGACAAAATATAAATAATTGACATGTAATTTATTTTTTTATTTTAATTTTATTTTTTTATGTATTTAGGTGTGTTGAAACTATTGCCTATCTATATAACTGTAAATATTTTCATGGTGCATGACGGCAGGATACGCCGGAAAACTGTACTACTGCTAGGCACAATATGTACTAGAAAATAAATATTTAGATTTTGAATGAATATAGGTATATATTTTTTAAAAGGATTCGGATGGATGCTTCGGTACCCGCAGCTTGAGTGGTGCGATGGAAAAGACAGAACAGAATTGTGTGAGGAGCGAAGAGACTTATCGTGAAATGAGGAAAGATAGACCAATTTATTCGTGAGGTATTACGGTGTCGCAGGCTTGTTGAGAATAGAAAAACGTAAGCAGAGGGTTCTGAGATTCCGGCGACAACGAATTGGTAGTCACTTTACAATTAGTCAGATTTAATTCAACAATTTAAATCTTAACACATTGTTTGATTTACAAATTTTGGGTACTAACTTTTTTGTTTTTTCATTCTGTTCTTCAATGACACTATCATTTGGTCTCCCACTTCCACCATGAATGGCACCATCAGTCGCATCTTGGAGCTCGTGAATGCTGGACTCAAGGTTGACCTCATGTCCTTCCATTTTTGACCTAAGATTGTAAAATTGCACTTTATTTAAATTTAAAATTGAATTGAAACAAGTAGGTAGGATTACCTAATTTTATTTAGCTCTTAGCAACACTACATTTTGAGGATTTTATAAAAGAAATATGTACGAGTTCTCCTCCTTGCGTCGTGTTTCCACATTGCTGAGGGTTGTGACCATCCGAAGAATTGGTGTGCGTTTTGATGATAGCACGCCACCTGTTCCCCACGCGGCGAACGAGTGACTTCACTCCGTAGCCACGACTCAGACTTAGCAGGGCCAACAGTGAGAGAGAGACGGTTTATATTATAGGGTTTTAGTCCGAAGGCGCCTTGGGGTCTCCTTAGGAGGCCTCACAGTGAGTCGGGCATGACTCCTCCCGCGGTGGCCCTTCAGGCTGGGGTCGTATCATTGATGATTTATCAATTCACGTTTTTTTTAAAAAAAAACCTGTTCCTGTCTTTGGCGGCCACAACATTATGGACGCTAGTATTGGTGGTGGAGAGGATTTAGTCGGACCAGCGTGGCGTACTGGGCTTCGGCCTCTCTGTCTCTTTCCTTCCTCCTAGCGCCCTTTATAGTCCATGTTTCAGCGCCATATAGGAATATAGGGAAAATCAGTGATCTAACTAGCCAGGTTTTCGTTTTTTGGATTCCTGTCCGTCCATATCAGTATGAATAAATTAGTGGAGTCATGAAGTGTCAACAATAGTGTATAGTAAAAAATTATAATATGTGAAAAGAAGTGTCATCACAACTGTTTTCACTTTCAGGGTGGTCAGAAACTAAGCTTATAAAGAAGCAGAATCATTTAGCCAAATTTACTATAGGCCAATAATGACAAGTAGCAAGCTCGCCAATGTCTCTAACGTAGTATTAAGTATTAATTAAATAAATCAATATGTTTGTGTTCCGACCAGGAATCGAACCCGGTACCTGTGAGCCTAAATTCACTGATGTAACCGCGGAAGTGCAGTTCGTAATATGTGACAAAATTGAAAGCAGAAAATTTATGTATCAAGAAATTTCAACCCACCTAAGGTTCAATATTGTATACATAGCACACTGTCTCCATTAGAACTAGCTATAGCACGACGTTACTTTGACAGCAGGCATGTTTTTTTTTAATTTTCGACCTTAATGCATTGCGAATGGTCTAAGGACATTTCAACGAAATGGGTATGGAATTAAATTCCTTGACCGTACCTACTTTTAATTTTGTTTATTACCTTTCAGTGATAATAAGTTGCTGCCAAACAAGGGATCGATTTTTTCATTAATGATAATTCTGTGGTCCAAAAACACATCAAAATCCTTTACAGTGATTTGCTTAATCAATTCAATATCTTTGAGCAAAATTATCGGACTTAATAACTCGTAAAAACCAACAAACCTGAAAAAAGAAAATATTATTTAATTATTTGATTAAAGTAGGTATATTACTTACCCTGTGTTTGACTTGACGCTTTAAGCGCTTTATTTCGCTTTGAAAAACGCTCGACTTGGCGCTGATCTATGATTTTCATACACTTTAAGCGAAATTCGGTAAAAAACGTTGAACGCTTTTCTTTGCTTTAAAAGCTTTTAATAGTTGGTAGGCGGACTGATGGCAGTAATTTTCCAGGTACGCCGGGGCGGGGAAGTATCCACCGTACATGACGATAAACCCAGTAAAGTGTATCCACACTTTTCGGGATCAGGCTTGATTTGCCGTCATGTACAGTCAAGCCGGCATAGTGTTGGGGACTGATGTCATACACCCCGCGCGCCACTTACCACCATGTGGGTGCAGGGTCACATGTCAAGTAATAAAAAAAGGCGAACATAGCATTAGAATAATAACGCATAAACGCGAAGTGCGCACGATTAGTGAGGCAAGTTTTACAGAGTCACAATGGCTCGGTTATTGAACAACTCGTCGTCCTAGAATTATTTCACCCTTACGCTCCCGCGTTTAATAGTGAGTTTGATGATGGATAACGCGGGGCTTACACTGGTGACTAAAGCCGTACGATTTCAGCCACCTAAATGATGACAATTCCCAAAGTATACTAGCATCCAACTTTTGCCGCGCGACGACCGGCCTGGTGACTAAAATCGATTAAAGATGTTCAGTCGCAGGCGATTGCTTGCTCAATTCCTTGCTCAAACTGCTCGCTCCTTCGCGCGTTTGCGAAAGAAAAACAATAAATATGATTCAGTTTTTAGAGTGTAATGAAAAACGTGACGTAAAGGAATCCACATGAAAATGATTACGGAAATAATAATTCTAAAATCAATTATTAAAAAAATGTATGTTATAAATGTTTAATTATGCCGATCGACATTTTGATGCAAAATGAACTAATCACTCGCGATTTTTATCCACTCGTGTAAATGGGGTGGCGATTCGGTTCGACAGGCGATACGACTAGTGACTTGCCGCACGACGAATATGTATCGTATCATCATCACGACCGTTTTCCCTTTCGGGGTGGAATATCGACTTGTGTAAACCCGCCTAATGGTTATGGAAGGAATCAAAAGGAGTTGATGATACCAAGACACAACAATAATTGAGGGTAATAAATTAACTGAAAATGTATTAACAACAATGGAGGTAGAATTTAATTGAGAAAATACAAGAATAGATAATAGTAGTTTATGAAACTGTTGCATAATAAGGGATACACGAGTGTGTGTTTTTAATAGTATCACACGAGTGTTTTAATACCTAGTTATGTTCAGTTTCATACACTAATTTATCTACTGTCATACATTGGGATTGAATTCTTTTTTTTCTTTCTAAATAAAAAAATCACACGAAATGCTATACAACAAAACGAAGTGAATGGCGACATTTTTTTTTTTTTTTAAATGACCATGGTACAGAATACAAGTCCTAAACAATAAAATGGCGCCAAAACCTAGCTTATGACAAGTAAAAATTGGAATAAAAACTTTTTTGTAATGGAACTTAAAAATAATAAGTGTTATATAATATGTATGATTATATTTTTAAAATGAAATATAACATTATTTTGTTAGAGAAAAAGTGTTATAATGTGATTCTATTTTTAAATTTCAGCAGTATGTTTATAAAGTATCAATATAAATTCGTTTTGAAGTTTGTAATTCGCATTTTACGATATGAGAGTAGATAAAATAACTTACCTATCATCTGGAAAGGCATTATATATTTCCTCCAAAACGTACGAGAAGTGGAATTTTTTAAATGTCGCCTTCCACAAGTTTCCTAGGGGTGGTATCCCAGGTTTGGAGTTAACACCAGCTCTTGCAAAGTGGGTGTACACTCTTCTGAAGTACAACCCTATGATAGCTAGCACAACTAACACCCATATCAAGATAATCATGATTAAAGCTGTAAAGTTTATTTGCCTCATTAAAATAAATACAAATTCTAACTAGCCTACGTTTACCCTTCTAGTTATACAAGAAACGTAGAAGAGCGACCTTCACCGATCGGTTATCCAAATAAAATTAACTTTTAATAAATTAAGCTAACATTTAACAGGGCTGGGCAAAGGATCAGTATTGCCATCCAACGTGGCAAGGCTGCCAGTATCCTTGGCACCTTGCCCATTGGCAGCGATTTGGAGCAAATTTATTATTTATAATAATTTTTATTTTGTTTTTTCTTCATTTTAGTTTTTAGTTATATTTTTATTTATTAATTAGGTTTATTTTTATTAATAGTAATTTATGTTTTAAGATGTAATTTTTTAGTTTAATTAATATTTTATTATTTTTTTAAATCATTGTACCTTATTTCCTTCGAATAAAACATCTAATTTCTTTTATATATTAGCTAACATAATTCATGTATCATGCGTTCCACTTTATGTATTTTTTCTTGTATGACTAGCTGTTTCACATCAGTATCTCACGGATAGATTTGGACATCATTATAGGATCTCAGATGAACTAGCTGTATCAGCCTATAGGCCAGACATCTTAGTGTCGGAAATTAAAAAAAGTTATGCTTATTGAACTTACCGTTCCTTGGGAATCAAATATTCCAAAAGACCACAATATGAAGTTAAATAAATATTATGATCTCACAGAAGTAATGATCAGGAACAGGTTCAAGACTCAGCTTTACGCAGTGGAAGTTGGTGCGAGATGAGTTCCAGCAAAATGTTTGCTCACTTAATGCATTTTTTTTTTATTGCACTAAAAATTGTACATAGGCAGGCAGGATTTACTGAAAGAATTGGGCCTAAGCAGGTCTACCGTCAATACATTTATGGAAAGATCTTCCAAGACGGCATGAACGGAATCATACAGTATTTGGTTGGGTAGGTAAAGGAATGAAATAATGGATGCTAAGCGTATTGTCGAGAAATAAAATAACAAAAAACTTCTCTCTCTTACCCACACACGATGGACCCGGCACCCGTACCGTGAATCCATGAAATGCTTATAAATTTGTCTTATCTTTTCACATCTATGGATATTCTTTCGCGTTTATAAAAAAGTAGGATGGCAGTTAGTAATTTAAAAAGTTATTAAGTTCATTTATTGTGGCGGTAATAACCATGCTTTTTAAAGAAGTTGTTTAAATTATTATCCGAGTGTACTAAGGCTTATTAACTTTTCCTATATTATACTCGTAACAGTTGTTAGTTAGTTAGCTAATTAATTAAAATGTACATACCGAAAGAAGCGCTATACAATAAACCATCTAATTTAACTTTTAACAATACGCAAATTTTTGTCAGTTATTAAAACCACGAGCACTAAATTGCTATAAAATATTAATCTACCCACAATTACAAAACCTTAATGTAGACTTATTGAGTGATTTTTTTTCTAAAGATAGTTTAGCGTCCTGGTGGTTTTGGGTGTCTAAAGTTCGCTATGTATGGCTCAGTTCTGTCTTTAAACTTATTTGTCGCATTAAAAATATTTAATCACTCCATCGGATTGAAAAACTATATATTGAACACATATAACAGTTATTTCGATATATATTTAAAATAACAATAAATAAATTGTACATACCGTAAAAGCGCAACAATATACCAACTTATTTAACTTTTATCAATACCTACGCATTTTTTTATCAGTTATTAAAACCACGAGCACCAAAACTCTTTGGTATAAATCCTAAAATAATAAATACTAAATAAGTTATTTTTTTTCTAATGTTTGTTTAACGTCTGAAACATCCTGTCGGTTTGGGTGTCTTCAGTTTCCAATTAGTTACTATACTCTTTGGTCTATAGTTCGCTGCGTTCTGAAGTGTTAAGTCTTAAACTTATTAAAGTATAGTAAAAAAATCTTTATTGCACAAAAATATATTATAAATATATATATAAATTTATCTAAAATAAAATATAGTACATAGGCGAGCTTAATACCTTCAAGGTATTCTCTAACAGCTAACCTTTGGGAGAACGACAAAAGATATTGTGGTATGCAGAGTTAAAAGGAAAAATTTATAATAACTAATAGCAATAAATATATACTTAAATAATTGTATACTTGCTGTAGGTAATTGTATTGTGTTTTTGTTTTGACTACTCAAAGGCCCAATTAATGGATACTGTAATAGCATGTGGTGGTTGCCTGTAATTGGTGCAGCATCTGTATTCTGTCTTAGTTGTAAGTAAAAATCGATGTATCTTTTGTTGCTGTCACTGTTGGCGACCCTAATAAATAAATAAAAATAAAATAAATAAAAAATATATATTATAAATACATACACATAATAATGAACGTGGGAAGCTAGCTTTACGGGGACTATAACGTAACTTAAGTTTAATCGAAACAAAGGTTCACTGCATGAATAGACTATGACTGTTTTAAATAAAACTATTTTAATGTATTGCATGTTTTATTGGGTTATTTATATTTTAAAGTTACTTATAGACAAAGAGATGAAATCGTTATGATCGTAGAACAGTGTTGGATTTAAAAAAATCTGATTTTATATAAGTATAGATTTATATTGTTTGTGGTCTGTAATTTATAGTGCAAATGTTAGAAAGGGCTCCAAAATGAAATCTAGAAGGTTTGCACTTATTATGAGACTAGTATTAACTTAAAAAAGAAGTGACAAAAAAACAGTTATTTAACTTTGAATGGCCGTCATGAAAATTTTAAATATAGCAGATCCGTCACTGTTCTACGATCATGACGAAATATACGATAGAGCAGGCATTGGTTGTTATTTTCATACAAATATTTGTTACATATTTTTATTTATTTTATTTTTTATGCAGGTAAAAACAACAACATCAATTATTAAAACATACACTGTCATAGACTAATATTGCTTAAATTCTCGTACCGTTTGGCTTCTTGCTCCATCTTGTTATATATTTAATGCCTTTGGTTATAAACTAATAATATTGAATAATACTTAACTACTAAACAGTAAAAATAATACTAAAATTCAAGTACCAAATACCCTCTAAATTAAATATGAGTGTTATGGCGTGAAATAAACGTTAATTTCAAAAAACAATTAATGTTCTTTATTCTTCTTATCGTCGATCAAGTGACAATACGTACCATTTTATTTTACAGAAGAAAAACTTTTTTTTACCTATTATTAGGTAATATATATATATATATATATATATATATATCCAAAAATTTAATATATACATTTATTCGAAAAAATATTTACAACATATAAAATAAAATTAATATTAATACTAAGGATAGGGATATAAGTCCCGTCCGCGTGGAATGGTGGCAAGAACGCTGGCTGCATTTCCCCGCTGAATTGTAATACTGATTCTCTGGGCGAAGAAAGAGCCAGCCCTCTTGTCACCGGAGGAGACAACAAGACGCGGTGTTATGTCTTTTAAAAACTTTTTTGCGCTTGGACTCCATGGGCCCAGAGTTTCTACAGCAAACGGCACAAATATGTAATCTTTTAATATACCTACATACTTGCGCCGCTTGCTGGACTCCGCATTTTCCGCCGCGGCTCCCGCTTTATGCGCTGTCCCCCTGAGATGCGACGCGGCGACACCAGAGCACGTCCCCGTTCCCAGGGGACCAAAGTCATACCATCGGTTCTCTTGCCAAAATAAAATTGAAACTGTAACTGTTTAAATTACTATTGTTATTACTATATCATATATATCTTTTATAACTTGCTTATCTTTTTTTAAAAATATTATGTCTTCCTTCTGTCTTATAATTAACTACAATACGTATTGGCGCTAAAGCTCTTTTTTTATGGTTTTTAATTATATAATTTCAATTGTAATGATTGTTTGTGCCATAATAAAATAAATTAAATTATTAATGTTGTTGTAAAGGATGTCTCAAAAGGTACTTAATTTTTTTTTTATGAAATACATTCCGCATCTGTTTTTTTAAAGATGGTTTCTTTTTAATTTACATTATGGACACGGATGTTCTGTTTATTGATGTAACCATCAAGTTGGAACTGAGCCTTATTGCTACAGGTGTTTATTTGGGAAAATACTATTGATTTGTTGATGATCCAGTGTCCAATTGACGAATGTTCAGTAGTCAGTCAGTCAAAGTACAATGGCAGACTTAATGCCGCTAGGCATTCTATGACAGTAAAACCTTTGGGACAACAAAAACAAATCAAACAATGATAGGTAGGTAGGTGCAATCACAGGCTTACTATAAATATATATATCCCTGTATAAATTTATATATACTTATCTAAATTATTAATATTTACATATCTACAGACCGAGCCTTACGAGGACGGCCACCTGCTTGAACATCTAACAGTTTCAAAGTTATTCTGTAAACACTCCACAGCAGCTCGAGATGGTATATGTAACACTATGATGATGACTGAAAAATGTTTTTTACAAACCATCTCTGAAAAGTTCTCACTATTTTGGTCGTGATTTTTTACCATTTCTATATCTTATCGATTGAAAAACGATCCATGGCCTAACCTCAGACTACAAAATATTCGCATTGGACACAACGAAAATAATTTCAAATTTAAAATTCTAGTCGGTTTAGGGACATCCTTTATTATATCGTAAATTAGATTTATTTTATATTTATATATATTTATTATTATTATTATTTAAAATGATAATAGGTCGCATTTCAAACCGCGGTATGTACCAATAAGAAATACACTTTTCTTACGTACATTTGTCATAGATTTACAACAACACTGAAAGCACGTTAAAGTCGGTCCCATACCAAGTTGTATAGTTGTTAATAATGTATTATTAAAATTGATATCAGATTCTCCAGAAGTATGTTTTAGAATACCCATCTCCAGCAGTGGTGATGATGATTTAGGTTCTAGCTTTAACTTTAAGCCAGTGACCAGATTGCAGTCTGAGATTGAATGTGCTCTTATCAAGGACAGCTGGAATGCACGACTTCTTGCAAGGTAAAATTTCCATATGCTGGATCAGCTGGTAGACCATTACTTTCACCTCGCACAGGGCAAATCTCGATCCTGGAAAATATAATTGAATTGTTTATTTATCACTTAGAGCGGTGGTGGCTCAATTAAGGATGCTCAATGGTCGGTTCAAACACCCCCGGCATGTACGAATAAGAAATACACTTTCTTACGTACATTTATCATAGATTTACAACACCATCGTTCCCGTGCCTCCAGCTTGTGCAATTGTTAACAAATTGAAATTAGATCCTCGCCCACCAGCCAGCGTGGCAAATATAGACCATTTTTTTTTTCAGATCTGGAAGGCCCATCTCCAACAGTGGAAATCAAGAACGCTGTATTAAATTAAATTAAATACCAAAAAAAAAAACAGTTTATTTTGAACTGCATTGTATTCTCTTTATAAATTTAAGAATAATATTGCTTAGAGTTATTTAAAACGAGTCGTATTCTGAATTTAACAATCTATCTTATTTTCTAATTTATCTATCCTGGTGTGGGACGCCACGCGCGTCTTACCGCGTCGCATCTCAGTGGGACGGCGCATAAAGCGGGGGCCACGGCGGAAAATACGGAGTCTGGCAAGCGGCGCAGATATAGTAAAATAGTATAGTAAAAGATTACATATTTGCAGTAGAAACTCTGGGCCCATGGAGTCCAAGTGCAAAAAAAATGTTAAAACGTAACACCGCGTCTTGTAGTCTCCTCCGGTGACAAGAGGGCTGGCTCTTTCTTAAAGAATCAGTATTTCAATTCATCGGGGAAATGCAGCCAGCGTTCTCGCCACCATTCCACGCGGACGGGACTTATATCCCTATCCTTAGTATTAATATTAATTTTATTTTATATTTAGTAAATACTTTTTTCATTATTAGAAAAAAAAATATATTTTGTTTTAAAGAAAAGTAAAAAAAGTAAAGTATTTTCACGACCGTTTCCCTTTCGGGGTGGTCAGAAATCACGCTTATAAATAAGCGGATTCACATTTAGCCAACTTTACTACAGGCCAATCATGACAAGTGGCAAGCTCGTCGACGTCTCCAGCGTACCAAACTCGAGAAATATCACAAATAATTTAAATATTAATTAAATGTATTTATTTACATTATTAAATATTTTTGTGTCCCGACCAGGAATCGAACCCGGTACTTCCGAGTCTAAATCCACGGACTTAACTGATAGACCACGGAGGCGTTTTAAAGAAATAGGTTAATTATTGTATACTAAGACACATTAAAAATATTACAGTATTTAACCAAAAATGATAAATAATATTTTATATTACCTATGCAGTTCCTTGGTCCACTTCCGAATGGCATGTAAGTAAATGGTTTTATGTTATGTTTGTTTTCATCTGAAAATCTTTCCGGATCAAATTTGTTCGGATTGGGGAAATATTTTGCATCGTGGTGAATTGGCCACACTGGTATTAATACACCTTCACCTTTTTGAATCTAAAATAACAAAAAGCTATGTTATGTATTATAGCACAATAAAAAATGATATTTAAGTAATTAAAAACTACTTAAAATAAATAATAAAACTAAACCAAATAAAAAATAACTATGATTAAAAATGTCCTTTATATAAAGGACAGTTGTGTTATTTAATATAATAAAGCAAATAGTAGGGTAAACCAAAGTATTGTTGGCACCTCGCCAAAGATTGGCACTGTAACATTTTATTGAAGATATTAGAAATTATTTTGTTTGTTTATTGGTAACAACACAATTTATCAAAGAATATTTTATCTCTTTTATTTGAAAATATTTAATCTTAACAACTCCCAATTATATTTAAAACGTTAGCCATGTTAATAGCACTGCCAATGAATATACCTAACTCACAGTGCCAATTACTATGCTTAAAGTGTTAATCATAAAGTACTTTTATGTTTTTGAAATAAATTAGCAGTTATTTTCCTTGGAAGATGTCTTCATCATTACTTAAGTCATTATTATCAATACAGCTCCTAGGTCTAGAGTCCTAGACCTTTACAGCTGGGCCTATATATCTCTGGAGAATTTGGCCCACAATTGTTTTCGAGTCAGATTTTTGTATTTCAAAATATCTTATGAGAAATCTGCCCTTCACTTGACCCTTGAGGTTAGCTGGTGACGAATGCCTTATAGCGTTATAACTCGCCCTTGTATTTTAAGCACATTGAAGCAAAAAAAAACTTACAATAAAATCTTCTGTAGCATTTTTATTAGGTCTTCCAAGATTGTAAGGCTTCATAGCTACTCTATCTGCTATGATTGCCGCTGGCCACTTCCTTAGCACCTCTAAAACAATATATACAAGAAATTTAGATTGTTGTTTTAATGTGAATTATGTATTTTGTCTAGATATTTTTACGGTTAACCTACTACACTAAAACTAAAAAACTAAGTACGCGCACGATAAGCATGGCTAGATTCTCACAAACACTCAAAGACGTTTTTCCATACACTCGTAATTCTATAAAATAGCGACTACCCGCTAATCAGATTATTTTAAAAAAAGACTTGTTTAACTGGCTATTAACCTTTATATATTTTAACTTCGCAGTTAGATAGTAAAAGTGTAATAATGAAAATCAAGATTATATATTTACCAGAAACAACCATATCCAAGTATTTCATTTGCTGCACACTATTATAATCGAAGCCTCCATGTTTTTTCTCTGTCTCCTCAATTTCTTTTACTAATTTATCTTGGCAGTCTGGGTTCAATGCCAATTCATAAAGCAAGAATGTTGTAACCGTGGCAACTCCATCAAATCCAGCAAGGAAGAACACCACAGCTTGTGCTATTAATTCCTCATCTGACCATACTACAATAGAATACAATAATAAATTCACAAATCAAGTTAAATGTAAAAATGAAAAACCATCAGCAACATTCAACTGTCTTCATGACCTAGCTGGTGAAATGAATTTAGAATAAGCTCATCAATATTAGAAGTGAAAAAAGTATGTATATTGTTATAATAATTGATCGTTATAATATACATACAATACAGTATATTTATACATACACATACTATACACATACACTATGAATAATAGAAGAGGTTAGGACATAATCCACCTCGCTGGCCTAGTGCGAATTTGTCTATTAACATAATTTTGTTATTATTATTAATATATTATTAGCTATATTATTATATATTAACAAAATTATGTTAATCGAAAGATTCACACTTAGCCAGCGTGGTGGATTATATCCAAACCTCTTCTATTATTCATAGTGTGTGTATATATGTATGTGTTTATGTGTGTATATAATTTATATATTGTTTATTGCTTACAATATGATCGTTTAATTATAATATATTGAATTTTTACTTGCACCTACCGTTTAAATGTTTTTTTTTCCCTTTTTGGTTGGCTGTCAGAGAATGTCTAGCGGCATTAACCCCGCCCCTTGCACATAGTGCAATAAAGTTTTAAATAAATAAATATTCGGAATACTATGTGTGTAAAGATTATTTTTATTGACTGAATCAATATCGTGTTTATTACCTCTCTTAATAGTTTTCTTGCCAACGTCTGATTCTTCTACAGTAGCGAACCCAGCATCTTCATCATTCGTTTTGTTGTCATAAGAAAGATTACCTGTAAGCACAAAATAAATCGAATCGAATCAAAAATATTTATTTTCTAGAATACGGTACATATTGTGGTTTGTAGTATTACAGTTTTCCGGCGTATCCTGCCGTCATGCAGCATGAAAATATTTACAGTTATATAGATAGTCAATAGTTTCAACACACCTAAATACATAAAAAAAATTGTAAAATAAATTACATGTCAATTATTTATATTATGTCAAAGGATAGGTAATGATAATATATTTAATTTTCCTACTCAAGTAAATCACTAAGAAATTCCTTATTTAAATAGTATACCTTTAGTACCAATAGCTTAAATAACTTTTTTTCAAAATCCCTTACATTTAATGCTTTTAAATCAGATGGCAAATGATTAAATATTTTAATTGCCATACAGTAACAATTTTTCGAGTAAATCTCCAAGCGTTGAGATGGTTTGTCTTTGTATCTTTGAATACTGCTATTTCATAAATATATAAACACGGAGTTGTCAGAATACCGAGTTTTCTAAATAACGGTTTACATTTGGTGTGCATTGCATAAAGCCCTCATCCATTTTTACTGTGTTATTAGGACTCTATTTACCTCTGCCGAATTTTCCCATATAATTACGCCGTATCTTAATAATGTCGATACATACCCATGATAGGCTTGCATACCAATCCATACCCTGCATCCTAATAGCTTACATTTGTTATTCTTTTAAGTGCGTAAACAAATCTGTCTAATTTTGTACATAATTTGTCAATATGAGCTTTCCAGTTACAGTTTTTGTCAATTGTTATACCAAGAAATGTTGTGTTATCAACTTCCTCTACCTTATTTGTATCATATAGAATGTCGAGTTTTAATTTTGTGCTATTTGTCGTTTGAAATTGTATCAATTTAGTCTTACTAATATTTATATTTTAGTTATTTATATCCATCCATTCTATTACTCTATTAAGGGCTATATTGGTTTCTCTTTCTACATCATTACGGTTTGTACAGTTAATGGTAATAGTTGTATCATCAGCGAACATTATGCAATCATGCGTAGTCCTGTCTGGGAGATCTTTTATGTATAGAAGAAAGAGAAGCGGTCCCAGAATACTTTCTTGAGGTACGCCATAATTATTCCGACAATTTTTTTTATATATAATTGGTTTTTATGTTCTTTGAAATTCTTGTGAACTCAACGCATTGCTTACGATTTCCTAGGTACTTTGCAGCCAATCCCAGGGTTTCCCACGAATACCATAGTTGTCCAGTTTATCTAGTAGTGTTTGATGGCACTATAATATTATATAAGTACTATAATACATTATTAACATATCTTCTTGGCAGTAATATTCTCTTTGCAGAGTACGGTCGTCGTTTAAAAATTAAAACACTTGTGTTCCTAAAACAAATTACTATGCAACTTGATATATCATAATTTTAATATTGTTAACCTTTTTTCGCCTCCATCAGTAGTTGGATCATATCATGTCGAACAATATGGTTTTCTTCTCTGTTCTGCATATTTCCCATTACTAAGTTTGTAAAGAATTTCTTTATGTTTTCGTCAAACATTGTTATCTTTAGTTTCTGTAAATTAATAAGAATTTTATTAAAGGATCATTAATCACTATCACTTCGTATTATGAAATCAAGTCCTCCGCCGTGACTGTCTGTCTGTTCGCGATAAAGAACCACTACTGTACAGATTTTTATGCTGTTTTAACAAATGTATATAGGTTTTTGGATTATAGAGAAAGCGTTTTGTCAACCACCACCGTTTAGACTTCTTACTTTTCATTTATAAGATGCAATGAAGCTGCTTAACATGCTTGATTTGGATTGCCGATGTTATATTTATTTAAGCAATAGCATTTAAGAAAATTGAAAAGTAGTGGTTTTATGAAATAAATAAAATAAGTCCCTAGTAAAACTTACATTCATAACAGTTGGCATGCTGGAATAACCGAAAAACTTGAGCAGTTGTGCAAATGTAAAAGTCGAAGCCATCTTTCCCATTCTATAGAAGTCATTATTTTCTTCAGACATCGAATCCACTTTGATTCCAAATGCGCATGTAGCTATGACGTCATTAGCATACCTTGTTGTCAGATCTTTCATATCAATGTCTAGGTTATCGGCTGTTAACACAATAAACATTATATGAATAGGTTTATTTATTTTTAAAAATAGATTCTTATATCTTATCATAAGAACTTATGCTATGAACAACAAGAAATAAGATTTGCAATTAAGATAACTAAGACTTTAACAGTGCACTCACCATGATGATGCCCTGTTATTTATTATGTACTTACAATGATATACTTTTATCTTATATATTTAAGATCTTAGACTTCGAACAAAGAAGGTTCTTATCACGCTTTAACATTTCATAACATAATCTTTCTAATTGTATCTATTGCGGGTGTTCAGTCCATCGTGTATGGAATGGGTTCATAGTTTTTCAATCACTTATTTTTTTCATTTTGGAAAACCAACAGTTGACTATTGTATATATATATTAAACAGTAAATTCCCTAAGAACTATTAAAGGTTTTTACATATCATATAAGTCTAAAATTAAATTAATTAAATTAACAAGCAAAGGGAAGAAAACATCGCTACAGAAGAATATTAACAATATAGGTGAAACACAAGTTATAATATTATTATTGATGCCTTCTATTGGCTGATTAAACATACCGAACCGGCAACTGACGTCTAATGCATCCTTGGAATTAAACAAATCAATGTCCAGCTCTTCAGCAAGGACATTGAAATCATTAAAAACTCTTAATAAATAACTGTTCTGCCTATACCTAGTACCGGCGTATGGCACGAGCATGAGGGGAGAACGTCGGAGATTGGTTATAGCTATGAATATGTTTTTAAAGTTAAAAAAACTGATGTTCTAATGTTATTAAATGGAAAAATTAAAACGAGATCTTACTTCCTTTCAGCTTCATCTTGCTTTTCAAGCATGCTATCATCTGGTCTCCTACTTCCACCATAAATGGCACCATCAGTCTTATTTTGGAGCTCGTGAATGCTGGACTCAATGTTGACCTCATATCCCTCCATTTTTGACCTGTTATCAACATAAACCTAATCTTAGATAAATGTGTTTTTTTTTTCAAAACATAGCTTGTTTGCTAAATCAAAATTACAGTGCTTTAATGACATTTTATTTGGCTTCTTCATACAAATTGGCTATTTTAAAATTAACTTTTTGTATGAAGAAACGGAGTGGTGGTGGCTCGGTTGTAAAAACTCTTTCCTTGAAAGATCGATTCGAACCTAGGCCAACCAATGAGAAAAACACTTTTCTTTAATACATTTGTCATAAATACATCACAACTGTTTTCCTTGCCTCGAACAGCACGGCCGTCGGTTCCGGTTCCACTAATACCAACTTTTGGAAACGTTAATAAATTGTCATTAAAAATGACATCAGAACTTTGCCAACCCGTCTGGCCAGCGGGGTGAGTGTTGGCCAAATTCTCCAGAATTTTCTGAAAGGCCCCACTTCAATAGTGTAGGTCTAGGACTCTGTCTTATAGGGGCTGTGATGATGAAGAAACTAATTTATTATGGTTTCTTAGGAAAAGTTGATTGTTTCTATCAATAGAATAAAATATTAGTCTAACGTAAGACCATATACAAAGTCACGCGGTATAAGTATTTGATCAATTAGTAAATATAAGTACAATGCGTCACTAACGTGGTATACATAAAGTAAAAAAGGAAGTAAAGTATCATCACGACCGTTTCCCTTTCGGGGTGGTAAGAAACCACGCGGATAAAGAAGCGGATTCACATTTGGCCAAACTTTACTATAGGCCAATCATGACAAGTGGCAAGCTCGTCGATGTCTCCAGCGTACCAAACTCGAGAAATATCACAAATAAATAAACATTAATTAAATGTATTAACATTAATTAATATTTTTGTGTCCCGACCAGGAATCGAAACCGGTACCTCCGAGTCTAAATCCACAGACTTAACCGCTAGACTACGAAGGTAGGCACATCTGCATCATTATTGCTTATTATTATTATAAATTACAAACCTTTCATAGCGAAGAGATTGTTTCCAAAGAGAGGGTCGATTTCTGCATTGACATTAAAACGATGGTCTAAAAAGCTTTCGTAATCTTTTACTGCAATTTTCTTTATTAAGTCAATATCTCTAATTACCACAAGTGGATTCACAAATTCGAATTGGCCCACAAATCTGTAAAATGAAAAATACGTTTTAAATTTCACATACAACGATTTCTCTGGACTCGTGCGGTTAAGACCACAGATTAACGCAAAGGAAGATGGTTCTGTTTCTGGTTGAGAACACGAGAAAATGTGTATATCGCCGGGTTAGAGCGAAAACCAACTAATTTATTGTTTTAGTAAATTCACGTTTTTATATCAGTCATTTAAAAAACTTCTGCTTTTTCCAGTGATAAAATCGACTAAGCACTGTGACGCTTAGTTTCGAATATAGTGGGTCTTAAAAGCACGCAAATTATAAAGTAATTAAATGTGCATAATACTTTTGTGCAACAATAGCTTTGTTGGTTTTTGTTCTAACATGGCGATATAATAATGTCATGATGGGCCTATAGTAAAGATGTCAACATGTGGACCCACCTATTAAAAAGTCGTGGTTTGTAACGGTTGTGATGTGTCAAATAAGTATGTGAAATAGAAGGGGTGGTAGCTCAATTATAAGGCTTCCTAAAGGTCACGGTTCGGTCCCCGGTTTGTACCGATGAGAAAATCTTACAACACCACTATTTCCGTGCCTTGGACAGCACGTTAAGCGGTTCTCGGATCCACTAATACCAGCTCATGAAATTGTTAATAAATTGCCATTAGATCATTGCTAACCCGTCTGTCCAGCGTGGCAAGTGTAGGTCAAATTCTCCAGATATTTATTCTGAGTTGGTGGTAGGAGGTTTAATGATGATATAAAATTTTAAACACATTTATTATTTGTTTGTTTTAACTGTTGCGTCTCCTGTTTTCGATTATTCCCATTTCAAAATATACATAGGTACAAACGCATGAATAAACAAAACAAGGTGATTTACTATAACTTAAGTATTAGTCAGTAAAGCTTAAGTATAAATAAAGCTTTACCTGTCATCTGGAAAAGCTTTATAAAGCTCCTCCATAATGTCTGCGAAATGACTAATTCTCAAGGTGGCCTTCCATATGTTTCCAAGCGGCGGCAACACAGGAAGAGTATTGACTCCAGCTCTACTAAAGCGGGAGTATACCCGTCGAAGGTATAACGCCACAACTGCAATGAGCACAAATGCCCATATCCAGACAATCATTGTTGCTAATAAAAAAACAAAAGTTGTTATTTAAGTTAAATTATAAATAGAATAAAAATTGTGTATTTATTGAGATAAATATGGATAAGCACTTGACTCCAGCACTGATAATACTTTACATGTCGCTGGAGCCAGGGAGTATCCCTTTTAAGAATTTGGGTATAAAGGTGGCTTTTCTCGGATATTTGAGATTAGATTAGATATTTCAGCATATTTGTCGCTGGTCACTATTAATAATCGGCCAAAGTATGTCGGTCAGCGGGCTCCTGGAGTAGTAGTATAATATACGAGTGGGTTAGAATCACAGTTAACAGCGCCAGTGTGGCTTACAACAATATAAATTAACAATGTAATGTGAAATTTTGGTGATGCTTAAAATGTCTTAGTAAATCTAGTTAAATATTGTTTCTAAAAACTTCGCAAGAGATCATAGTCGTGATTCCTTCTATAAATACAAAGATTTAACATAAACTCATAAGGTAGTTACACCTACTGATGTTTTATATAGGTTTAATAATGACTATACATTAACATAAGGCGTAGTTTCCGTGTTATTGGTACGAACACTAATTATGTTGTTATTAAAAAAACAAGACCTCCAAGTTCTAATGGTTGGTAGATTTTGACTATTTTATTATTAGATTTTGATTATTTAAGCTGACATAGTATTAGTTACTGATGTCAGTCTAATTTCAGTTCCTAACACTCCTAAGCCACGCGCGCTGCTTATCATCAGAAATGTATGAAGTCAAATGTAACAAAAATCTGAAAAACTTGTAAACTCGACAAGCTTGACATTCACGATAATAAAATTTGTCACATCGTCGCTGCGCCTGCCAAATTCCATATGTGCATTTTTTTATGCTATACACAAAACATGATCTGAGTTATATTCTCTATGTGTTAATAAGGTCTTTTTTGTGATATTCGAACTAGAAACAAGCTTAACAAATTTAATATATATCTTGGACGTTATGTCAATTTCTGTTATTTTATTTAATATAAAGTTTTTTGTTGTTTCCCTAAATAATATTAAAATTTCATATGAAACTTGTCCTGCACAGTGACCGCTGAAACCGCTCTTTTAAAAGCTTGGTGATTGGAACCAAGCAATGTTCTGATGATACTTTACTTTTAGAAATAATAGTATATTTACAAATCAAAATATCAATATAAGAAGGTAATAAAGTACGTATTGAACAATAACATAATTTAGGGTCAGTAATTCAATTAAACGGCGAGGAAGAAAAATATTCTCTCCTTAAAGGTTCACAACAAGCGGAGTTTTTCCAAAAGCCCACGAGAGAACGCTAGAGCCTCCTCGGACCACAGACCCATCATTTCGACTGCAAATGGGATAAAGTGGTGATTTACGATGATCTCCGTGTACTTGTAGCGTTTAAGGCGTGCGGCTGACTTTGCAGAGGGGTCCCGGGATTCTTATGGCTGGATGTCACATATGACGGACAGAGTGTGTCGACTCATATGCACATATCATATATCCAGACACCAAGCCTTAAATGAGTTTATAAAGAGAAGTTTATATGCTAAAACCCGTCCGTCCTTGAACCATCAGGACTTTCACGTAGTGATGGTAAAAGGATGGTATGTCTCTTGTACCATGGAGTGAGGGAAGATGTCTTGTTTGGGATGCCACCTGTGTGGATACCTTTGCCGCTTGCCACATTTCCTCTAAATCAAAAAAGGCCGGTTCGCCTGCTCATACAGCCGAATTAAATAAAATTATAACTTTGTAACATTTGGGGTCGAAACAATAATATATATTATATATATTCTCTTGATAGCCACAAATTCATAAAAGAGCTGGGTAAACGAATTTTTCAAGAGTGTGGCGATCTCAAATGCCATCACTACCTAAAACAGAATATTTCAATTATAATTCAACGAGGAAATGCGGCGAGCGTTTTAGGTACCCTCCCTGGTGGTAACCCCTTAGTTTATTTTGTAGAATAGTTTTAATTTCATAGGTATATTTAGTTTAGTTTTATTTATAATTAGTTTTTTAATCTATTTTATTTTAATATTTTTGTATCTACCTCATATCATATTATATTAATTGATGTTTACATAACTTACCTTATAGCAAATATAGTCAAGCAAGTCCTAATATAGAAATTAGAATCTAAATAACTTTGTTTTTGTTTTCAATATCACTGACAACTGCTTTGGCGGGTGATCTCACTTCGTTTGAATTGTGTACGTATTTACATTGTGTCCTTGTAGGTACATCAAATGATTACATAACATTTAATAAGCTTTGTGCACAGTCATTTTGACAATACAAAGATAAAAGATAAAAAATAATCTATTATTTCTAACTAAAGTGGCATTCTCTTCCTTTGTTTTAAGTCTGTTAGGTATAATTGTAACTGATTTTATATTGATTTTGTTTGTTTTTAAATCGAGTGCCTGGTTCGATTCGCCATAAGATGTTTTCACATTTGATTGTGTAGACTTTGTTATTAATATTGTATATATTTTTTGTTTAACCATTAAAGTTTGTTGGTAAGAAAGCTCGATTTTAACAATTTTCTATTTCGGTGTTTGCCATTATGATTACATTATTAGGAGTTTGGCCAACGTGGCGAGTGTAGGCCAAATTCTCCAGAAATTTCTGGAAGGTCCATCTCAGTGGAGGTCTAGACTCTAGTGTGATGATGATGATGGTTACGAGTATGTCAGGTCAATGAAAAACTTATTTAGGATTTTTTTAACAACTGCCTTAGTTAACCCAGATTTCTCTGCTAACCAATGCAGCTCATTCCAGGCATCATATATTGTGATGTTCTTTCTCCATAATAGTTAACAGCTGTGGGTTGCAACAATCTACCCTTAGCTACAGATTTAGTGTTATGTTTGATTTGGGCTTTATATTTTTAAGTGCTATCATATAGGTAATTTACTTTTTTATGTACTATTATAATTTTACATATATATATATATATATATATATATATATATATATATAACAAAATAACAATATATATATATATATATATTTTGTTTTATTTACCACCCGGAGTTTTACACTTACGAGAACGTCCACACTTTGATTTTCATACCGTTTGCCCACTCTTGTTATATGTATATTTAAAGTCTTTGTTTCCAGCAAACCCACAATAAAAAATCTTATAAGACGTATTTTTCTCAAATTTTGTATTTTTATAATAATAATGACGATCATAAAAACTAGTTCCCATAGTACTCAGCTTGAAAAAGCGGTTGTAAGAACACTGTCCTTAAAATCCAAAAAGGTCTAGGCACGAAGCCAGGGTATGTACCAATGAGAAATACACTTTTCTTATATACAATTGTTATAGATTTACAACACCACCATTCCTGTGCCTTTGGACAGATGTCATTAAAATTGACGTTAGACCTTCGCCAGCTATCTGTCTTTCCAGCGTGGCAGAGTAGGTGGAATTCTCCAGAAATAAGTTCTGCAAGCTTATCTCCAGCAGTGGAGGTCTAGGACTTAGTGCTCCAGATCCATTTAATAATTAATTAAATAAAATAACCACTTAAGGACAATAATATCTTTACGGGTCAATGTGAGGTCAAAACTTACCTATGCTTCTTGTAGCAAGCTACTAAATTCCATGGCGCCACGCCGCGTCCGTGTAGGGTCAATTTGTTGCAATGAGTTTGACATTGAGCGGGGTCATAACTACTCGTACTGTATAATCAATTACTGAGGTCCACTCAGGATGAAGATCATCAACGTATATAGTTGACTGTCGGCTATACTTTATAATCAATTTTGGACGAATAAAAGCTCTTAAGATATGTTTAGGAAATAAAATTACGGACATTTTAGATATTTATTACCACACTACCGCCGGCACCAGCATTGTGAATGCTTGGAAATTTATCTTCCTCATAGATTTGTTTCAATAAAATAAAGGAAAGTCTAATAAAAATTGTTGCTATTTTTCTTTAATGAAAATATATCCAAAATGTCCGTTCTCAAAAGATACTATATACTCATACTTAAAACATCTTTGAAAATATTGGATTGTGCGAGCGAGAGGCAAGCTCAACGTTAATCCTTCTTAAGGCACCAGGGTGGACCTGACCACGCGTTACCAGGACGCACGAGTTCCGTCACGAGATTATGTCGGGCAGAGTTCTGTTCGGCAGAATGAAACAAAAGAAGAATGATGTGCAGTTCACACTGCACAGGCGCCTATATAAATTTAGACGAAATATATTTATATTCAATTGTCATTGTCAATAAAATTCATATGATTCAAGCTTCCAAGACGGTATTAGCGGAATCATACAGTATTTCGTTGGTAGGGAGAGGACCAGAATAGTAGACGATAAACGTGCTATTGCGGAATAAAATGGTGCTCCATTTTAAACCAGCTATAGTCGGTGGTCGACACACGATAGTCTTGGCACCCGTCTAAGTTATCCGCCGTATCTGTACTATCTGACTAGTTGGGTAAACGGGTAAATAAAAAAAACACCAATTTCTTAACACCTTAAAATACTTTATTAAAGTAACTCTCTTGGTCTGAAATATACGACGTGTGTTTGGGTTTTTTTTTTAAATACTACCACGTCATGTGACCTTGCGCCCACCCGATGGTAAGTGGCGAGCAAGTTCTATAAATGTTAGCAACTGACATCAGTCCCTAACACTATGCCGGTATGCACTAGGAGGTGCGACGCCTCGCTCCTAAGCCCATACTAAGGTTCCTTGAAGCCGTAGGGCTAACGAACGAACTATAATCTAGGGAGGTCACAATAGTTCACTACTGGTCGCAGTGACTTGGTGACGCATAGTCCCACCCTATTTCTCATATAATAATAATGCCGGTTTTACTGAGCATGACGGCAATTCAACCCTGATTTCGAAATGTCATTAACATTACTGGGTTTATCGGCATGAACGGTGGATACTTCCCCGCCCCGTCAGACTGGGAAAATTACCACCATCAGTCCGCCTACCACCTATTTACTGCATATTCAAGGATGTTCTTGCAGAATCGAATAAGTATTAGTATAGTATTATGTTATCCTTTTTTTTTTACTTTTCTATTTATTTTATTTATTAAATACTTTATTGCACTTTACTTAAAAGTATGTACAAAGGCGAACTTAAAGCCATTTCGGCTTTTTCTACCAGCTAACCTTAAGTATATTCTATTTTTTTCTGTGTTGCTCTAAGATTTTTTCTCATCTTAACATACTAGTATTGTATACTTAGTCAGTTACGAGTTTGACAGATTACCCTCGAATTTATAAATTATAAATATAAAAAAATATTTCCAGACAGGTAACACAGCGCCATCTAGTTTCCGTGGTAAGCTACGAGGCTTGTGTTACGGACACTAGATGGTTGATAAACTACATATTATACTTCTTTTTTGTAAATATATACATATTAACACACAGACCAAGACAAATTATACAATGTACAACTTGCCCCCGGTGGGAATCGAACCCCCGAGTTCACGGCAACGTTTGTTACCACTAGACCACGGAGGCGGTCGAATTATTATGCTTACGTTCAATGAATAAAACGTTATCGATTTATTTACGTTGTTTTAGATTAAATCCTTTGTTAACCATCCTCGGTCGCAAGCCCTAGTTACCATTTTTCTCATCTCTCTTTCCTACACATGATGGAGCCGGCACCCGCACGGTGAATCTATGAAATCCTTATAAATTTGTTTTCTTTCTGTTTACTATAACTTATAACTTTATTGGAGAATTTATATATACAGGATGATTTTTTTTTAGGGTGCATTTAAGGCCAAATCCTAAACTACACTGATAATCGAAAAATGCTCAAAGGAGTCACGGGGCCGATTTTGATAAAAACTAAAACTGCATCTTTAAATATTTGAAAAAAATATTTTCCTAGTCAGGAATCGAAACAGTAGTTTTAAAAAGAAAACCTGTATTATTGTAACTTGTAAGTAATTTCAAATAATTTGATTAGTTGGTAAAACCACAGACGGTGGTAAAATAATGAACATTTTTTTTTTTATATATTTTATAAAAAAAAATAGCACTTTACCGTTTGAGATTACTTACCAGAATTCGATCCTTATAAGCGAAATTATCAGCTGGTGCAATAATACAGGTAAGTTTTTTATTAAATCAACTGGTTCGATTCCCGGCTAGAAGAATACATTTTTCAAAAATCGAAATTCCTTTGAGCATTTTTCGATATTCTTTGTAGTTTAGGATTTGGCCTTGAAGACAAAACTTGAAAAATTTACCCTGTATAAGAAAACTTTAATCAGACTCAGCATCAGGACTTTTCTATTTGTACATAACTACTCGTTCAAATTAAAAAATATATAATAAATTACATAAAATTAAGATCAATTTATTTTTTTCTATTTTTAATTTTAAGCCAATGTCCTCCTTGAAGACGTAAGTTAAATGAGTTCGGTGACAACTGTGCAGGAATGCAGGTCTTCTCACACGGCATCAGCTCCATGTGTCGAAACAAATGGTAGGCCATCACTTTAACTTCGCATAGGGCAAATCTTGATCCTGTGAAAAAGAATCCGATTATAAGACGTGCCTTATGATTTAAAAGCGAATCGTGTGTTTCCGTGCGCAGCAATGGATTAGCGCCTTAATTCTTGCTCTCAAAAACCCAGCTTTACTACGAGTACATCATTGATTTTTTATTTTATTTTATTACCTAGCGACTTTAACAGTAATTAAAGTTGAAATATTCCCTAAAATTTGATCCTGACCTTTAACAGTCTACTTAATAAAAGATTTATATTTTGTATAAAATTATTTCAAACTTTTTGGTGACGGAACCCTTGGATTTTTATTTTATTATTTATTTCTTTTCAGTTTTTTTTTTCATTCATTACAGCCCCTAGAACACAGCGTCCTAGACCTCCACTGCTGGAGATGGGCCTTCTAGAACATATATCTGGAGAATTTGTCCTACACTCGCCACGCTGGCCAGACGGCTTGGCGAGGAATTCAGTTATTAATTCAATATATTTTTTACGCAGAGGGATTTTTTATTTTTCAAATTGAACTTTTCCTTTAATCCTGAAACTTACATCGTTTATTTAATATTATTTTATACTAGACGACATGTGCCTTGCAACCACCTGATGATTAGTGATGCGCAAGGTCCATGAATGTTAGTAACTGGAAACAGACACTTATGACTGACATCAGTCCCTAACACTATGCCGGCTTGATTAGATGGTATTTCACACTTCGCTTGAAAGATTCCAGGTTATAGGAATGTGGAAATACAGAGGCTGGAAAATCATTTCAAATCTTTATTATGCGACAAATGTATGAGTCCCCAAATGTATACATACGTGAAGGGATATGGTGACTACGGTTACACTCATATTTCGCCGGGTTAAAGCGAAAACCGACTAACATTTTTTTTAGAAAATTCTCTTTTTTATACCAGTTGTTTAAAAAACTTCTGCTTTTTCCAATGATAAAATTGACTAAGCACTGTGACGCTTAGTTATAAAGATAGTGGGTCTGAAAAGCAATTAAACGAACGGTTTTAGCCGAAAACGCAAATTTTAAATTAATTAATAGTGCATAATATTTTTGGAAAAAAATGGCTAACTTAGTTGGTAAAAGTAAAGTATCATCACGACCGTTTCCCTTTCGGGGTAGTCAGAAACCACGCTTATAAATAAGCGGATTCACATTTAGCCAACTTTACTATAGGCCAATCATGACAAGTGGCAAGCTCGTCGATGTCTCCAGCGTACCAAACTCGAGAAATATGACAAATAAATTAAGTACTAATTAAATGTGTTTATTTATATTAATAAATATTTATGTGTCGAACCCGGTACCTCCGAGTCTAAATCCACGGACTTAACCGCTAGACCACGGAGGCAGTTCTTAGTTGGTTTTTATTCTAATACGGCGATATGTATGTACGTTAGTATTATTAAAGTTTGAGTTTTTCAGGCAGCCTACATATTGTGAAATTGACATCTGACATTTTTCAGAAAGCGGTCTAATGAGCCATCATATAAATAAATAATAAATAAATATTTCCAGGCAGGTCACACAGTGCCATCTAGTTTCCGTGGTAAGCTACGAGGCTTGTGTTACGGAAACTAGATGGTTGATTTTTTTAAATATATACATATTATACCTATAAACACCCAGACCGAGACAAATTATACAATGTACAACTTGCCCCCGGTGGGAATCGAACCCACGACCTCCCGAGTTCACGGTAACGTTTGTTACCACTAGACCACGGAGGCGAATGAATTACCAACCGGCTTCAAGAAGCTCTGATATCTTTAGCTGCCCTGCCGTTTACGGTGTTTCTCGTATGAATAGATAGATGATAGATAAATTCTTTATTGCACAGAAAATTTACTGTACATAGGCGAGCTTAATGTCTAAAAACATTTTCTTACAGCTAACCTTTGGGAAATGTGAGCAGGGATTGTAAGGTGCATGACCGCTAATATTTGAAACAAAGAGATTTATTGAGTTAAAAACTTATGACTAAAAAAATAACGATATTAAATCTATAAATACATAAAATACATAGATAACACATACATATACTGGTTACATACTATATTTATATATAAACATACAATAATATACCGATTTAGTCTTTAGTGAATAGATTTGGGATATGCTTCTTCCGACGTTTTGTCGACTTTCAGGTTGCACATATGCATGTAGTCTACCTAAATTCTGACTTGCCAGGTGGGTTACTGCTGTACCAGGTATTGTATTTTCATAGGTACTGATAACTAAATTTAAAAGGTTAATAATTGATCGTTGTGGTGCAGTTCTGTATATGTTTTATTTTGTAAATCTGATATAGCTGAGTTTTCCTTGCAGATTCTTTTCTCAGTCAGATTAAACATTAACAGGTCACTGGAATTTGCTAAGCTGCTGGTCTTCTGCTAACAGCTTACTTATTGGACCACTTTGCTGCTTAGTCTTCTACTAGCAGGAGTAGAATCATTCAAAATAATTAAATTAATGACGTTTCATAAAATAGGTTTACGTGAATAAAGATATTTTGACTTTGACTTTGAAAAGTACGGGTTTCATATGCAGTTGCTTCAAAACGCTTTCCTCGTGCAGGTTAACGAAAAGTTGCATCAAGCATATCTATTTATTATTGCTTACCTATACAATTCCTAGGTCCCACACCAAAAGGAATATATGTTGAAGGCTTAATTTTATGTTTGTTGTCATCAGAAAATCTCTCTGGATCAAACTTGTTGGGATTTTCGTAATATTTAGGATCATGGTGAATGGCCCAAATTGGAAACCAAATGCCTTCTCCTTTATGGATCTGAAATCAAAAAATAATTGCAATATTATTAAACAATATTTATTTCTGGGTATATGAAAATGAAGACCATATTACTTTTCTGGGCATATAATAATAATGACCAGAGAAACACTCACAATATAGTCTTCAGTTGCATCTTTGTTTGGTCTTCCTAAATTGTATGTCTTCGTCACTATTCTGTCTATCAATGAAGCAGGTGGCCATTTTCTAAGAACCTCTGAAACATATAAACATTACTTCTAGATAAATACCACAATGCCTCAGTCTGTCAAATTAATCAATAAGAGCAAAATTTGTTGTTATTTATAGTACGAGTAATTCGTCGCCCTAACAGTAATGAAAAATGTCTTGCCGAAATTTCACAAAAATAAAATTCACTGAAATTTGTTATCCACCAACCAACGCAAGAATAATGAATATTTGATGTAATGGAAAATTGTGGGTTAACTATTCAATTTTTGGATTTACACCGTGCGCTGGTATATCACAGGGATATATAGGCAAGTCGCGCACTCCTGCCATAAACTTCTTTACGGTTAGCGAGTGCACGCACGCCCGAGTCAGGTCATGGAGTGTGACCTACTCGCGAGGGCGAGAGATGGCGCACGTGGTGTTCACGTGTTCCATCTCCTCCTGCTCACTGAAGGGTTTGCCTAGGCGGACAGCGCCGGCGGCAGTTAGCGGATGTTTCCTAACGGGCTCCCGCGAAGCCGCCACTCAGGCGCCATGGAGGAACGCCGTCAGGTTTTAGTCGGTGTGAGTCCGACATAACCTTTCCCTGCTACCTCCACAGCGGGGATTGGTATCCGTAGGGATTACCTGACGAAAAAAAAAAAAAGGGATATATCATCAAAAAGTCAATGAAGACTAATGCTGCCATACTCGTAGTATGGTGATAGTAATGATATAAGCTAGTTTAACAGCATCATATTCCCACCGACTAATTTTATAGGCGTAAATCCTTTAAAAAATCAGTTAATCGACGATTTTCTATTACATCAAATATTCATTACCATCAGTGTACTAGGTTAGCCTTGTGGATCATAACCCTACATCATGACATTAAATCTTATAAAATACAAAAATATACTGTGAAAAACTACTTGAAAAATTAACTTAGGTAACTCACCACTGACAATCATATCCAAGTACTTCATACTTTGCACTGCATTATAGTCAAATCCTCCATTTTTTAATTCAGTCTCTTCTATTTCTTTTACCAATTTATCCTGACATTCTGGATTCACGGCTAATTCATAGAGCAAAAATGTCATTGCTGTTCCTACAGTATCGAAACCAGCTATGAAGAATAGAGCAGCTTGGGCGATTAGTTCATTATCTGTCCAAACTGAAAAAAAAGTATTAAATTGCAGTGGCAATCGGTAACTCTAGACGGCATACACTCCGCTAACCAATCAAAAATATAAAGCTGGCATTTTAGACAGCGCCATGAAAAAAAAACAAATATTAATAATAATAACAAATAAATAACGGAACTACAATTTGGCAGGTCGACTAAATTAACATTTATAGTTCGACTATTTGGTAGTAAAACTTTAAATAACTGGGTTTATGTTAGAATTGTGGTCACCTATTACTGGGGGTAATGATTTTTTAAACTTTTCGCTTCTTTTAATTAAATTTCATTTAAGGTACCAAATTTATGTAATTTTTATGTTTCCTTTATAGTTCTATTAAAAAAGAAAAAAAATATAATTTTGTTTTAGAAGTCATATTGTTATGTTATATTTTGTAAATTTGTTAGTTTTTGATATATATATTTTTTTTTGTTTTAACAGTAGGTAGTAAGTTTTTAATTTCTTTTATTTATACTGGTGAATGCTGTGACACCTAATTGGTACATATATTAGATAATTTATAATTATACTATGTTATGTGTGTGATAATATATGTACTGCTGTGTGTACTATATATAAATAGATAAATATATGTCTACTCTGTTTGTGATCCTAATTAAATTAATCTTACTGATGTAAAAAATTAAGTTAATAATGACGTAATGGAATTAACAAAAATTTAAATAGTATTCTCGTCGACGTCGAAGAAAACCTTATTCTCCAGAAATATGATCTGGAAGAAAATATGTTCAGCGGTAGAGGTCGAGGAGCCGATGATGAAATGAGAATTCAGTTCTGAAAACCACAAAAGACGAAGAATCCCATACTGTACAAATTATATTTTAATACTGTATTATGGTAAATATACTATTATTATTAGCTATATTTTCATTTTGTTTGTCTGATGCTTTACAGTCGATGCAACTTGACTTAAATTCGAAACGTCGCCGTAAAATGAAATACATCTCTAAGTAAAATTACCAAATAAAACCAGTGATGTTGACAGTGCAAATAGTTCGTTAAAAATATTTATATAGTAATAAATTGTATGGCGGCAAACCTTTAGTCACTGTCGCTTTCCCAACAGACGATTCTTCAACTGTAGCAAAACCAGCATCAGTATCTACTGTTTTGGTATCGTGAGTCAATTTACCTATAATAAAAGTAAATGGTGTATTGTTGTTCAATTTCATAAGATTCAGGTTTATAATTAACCCACACCCAGTTTCCGAAAAAAATATTTAAATAATCTATGTTTAACATTTTGTTATACGTAAAGTCATTGGTATGCAAATATAAACGAGCAATAATATATTATCTTAAAGAACTGGCTATTTTTTTATTACATTTATAAAAATATACCTACCAAATTTATTATACATTATGAATTATAAATTATTACCTATGTAGCATTAACAAAAATTGGTTTAGAACGTACTATTATAATAAAAATATATCCACATTACATATACTCGTACCTATTAATGTTCGGTAAATTATGATTATGAATAAGTACGCTAGGTTTTTTTAATAAATTAAATATAAATATTAAAAAGCACTGTTTTTTTTATTAAGCTAATTTATATAAATTACGTTTTAAAAACCACACAAATTTAGATAATCTTCTATGACATTTTTTTTTTATTATTTAAAATATGTCTTCACATTTAAAATTTAGTTTAAAAACCTGGTAAAACTGGAAAACCTACGGTTAATAAAAACTATCAACATGTGTGTGTACCTTTCTTAGCCTCCATCAACAAATGAATCATATCTGGTCTAATAATATTATTCTCTTCCCTATTTCTCATCGTTCCCAAAACTAATTCCGTAAAGAAATGGTCAACTTCCTCTGGAAAAAGTTTTATCCTTAATTTCTGAAAAATAAATGTAAGTGATTGTTAATTAGTATTAGAAATCTAATCCAGTAACCTGTTAATGTTTAATCTGACTGATAAAGGAACCTGCAAGGTGAACTCAGCTATATCAGATTTATAAAATTGAACATATACTTTACAACAATGATCAATATATAACGTTTTAAATTCAGCTATAGTACCTATGAGATTACAAACCTGGTACAGCGGTACCCTACCTGGAACGTCAGAATCAAGATAGACTACTTGCCTGCGAGGTTACACGTAAACAAAATGCAAAACCTCTGACAATTTAAATTAAAGTTTTGTATTCGTATGATATTTTGTAAGCTTGATATATAACGTTTAAATGACAATAACTAAAGAAATGCAGTTCAAGAAACAGAATAGGTTAATACTAACCTTCATAAGATTAGGCAGACTGTTGTATCCCAAAAATATGAGTATTTGAATAAAGGTAAAATTCGAAGTTAATTTTCCCATGGAGAAGAATTTGTTGTTTTCATTGACTGTGGAGTCTACTTTGATTCCAAATGCACAACTGGCGATGACGTCACTAGAGTACCTCGTCGTAAGGTCCTTTGTGTCAATGTCCAAACTATCAGCTGTCAAGAAACAAAATTTAATTAAATTAGTTCACAGTTGTTACTAATTTCTACGCAGTTTGGAATATTTGAGCCTGTTTCATTGACATGCTGATTTAGGTTTGAATTTGTATTAATTTAAAACTCTTTATTATTTCTCTCATCATTATTACGAGTATCATCAGCTTGTGACTTTCCACTGCTAGATATATGCCTTACCGAATGTGCACGTAAAGTGATAGAGACTGATATCATTCGGAAGTTGCCTATTTTTTAATTTTGATCCTGCTTATGGTGTATATTATAATATATTTGTAACCACAGGGTATTAACAAAATAACAAACATAATTCTCAGATAGCTGTATTAGTGTGGTAAAAGCAACACTCAATTCAGCAATTCATGTGCTCATAGGTCTTTTATGTGCAGAAGTGAAGTTTATAGTATTTCGGGCTTAAAACCGTAGGATTGAGAAGGTCCTATCTATTTCTGCATTCTCTTTACTATATAGTTTCTCTCGTCACTTTACTCAAATCAATCACTTATTTGACTCAGTAATAAATAAATATATAGATATTGTCATACTTCCTGATTCTTTAATTTTGTTCTTCAGTGTAGCTATCATCTGGTCTCCTACTTCCATCATAAATGGCACCATCAGACGTATCTTGGAGCTTGTAAATGCTGGACTCAATGTTGACCTCATTTCTTTCCATTTTTGACCTAAAAATAAACATATACTCAGATATTAATGATAACATTATATGTACATATCTTTACGCCAGATCCCTTGCAGGGTAGGCAAAGACTTAACACGATCACGTCATACCTCTTTCGTTTCGTCGGTATTTATCAACCTCTTCATACATGCCATTTTGTACGAAGATTTTTTAAAAATAATTTCTAGAAAGGTCGGTTCAAACCCCCGGCATGTACCAACGAGAAATACACCTACGTAAATTTGACATAGATTTGCAACACTGTTTCCGTGCCACGGAGTGCACGTTAAGCCGTTAGTCCAGGTTCCACTAATACCGACTTCTGGAATCATTAATAATATCATAAAACATTTTCATCAACCCGTCTAGCCAGAGCGGGGCGAGTGTAGGCCAAATTCTCCATAAATTTCTTAAAGGCCCATCATCAATGAAAGTAATCATCAACTCATAATCCCGTCTTATAGTTCCAGCAGATATTCAGATTCGTTCACTGTGTCATCTGCTCGCTAATGGAACAGGCTCACTGACGATCAGATAGGTCTGTTCATATTTTTAAACGTTTACTTACCACCTACTTTCTAAACAAGCAAAACAGTGTTTTTCTAATTTTACATTTTATATTTGTATTCTTTTTATTTTTAAGAATTTACACTTACTGTTCATTAGTATGTAGGATTATGTTTAGTATTTTATAGTTATATGTATGTAGTATTTATAATTTTATGTATTATTAGTTTTTCCACACTCCCAAAGGTTGGTTGTTAGAAAATGCCTGGCCATTAAGCCCGTCTATGTACAATGTTAGTGCAATAATATATTTAAAAAGAAAAAAAAAGTCTAGAACTCTTTGCAGAGATGAACAGACAAAGACACTGGCTGAAGATGCAAAGAGTTGGAAAGACTACGCAACAAAAGGGCATGTATAATAAATAATAAGGTTGATGAATGTTGACGAAGCGAATGAGGATGTGATCATAAATAAATGGCGCTCAATTGACTTGTCTCTCTAGGGGACTGGCGTAATGATACAAGTATGAATACTCATATATATGTATATTATCGATACAAACCTTTCAAAGCAGATAAATTACTGCCGAAAATCGGTTCAATATTTTCATCAACCGAAATGCGATGATCCAAAAAGTGTTCGAAATCCTTCACGGCTATTTGTTTTATTAGATCCACATCCTTGATCATTATTAACGGTTTCATTAGCTCGTATACACCTACAAATCTAAAATTTATAATAAAAATAGTACATCATTAAAAAGAAAATTTAAATCTAGGTACACAAAAAAACCTAATTTATTAATAGCATTTCGCTTTTGTTTTTTTTGCTATTGGCAAGGGTGTAATTTGCTGTGGACAATTAATGCTTTATATGTCTCATTTCTGCATGCTTAAAGATTGATTACATGTTTAAAGATGTTCTGTACTATTTTTTGCAATTTTATATATTTGTGTACCTAATTTTCATTCATTTATTACAGCCCGTAGACCACAGCTTTCTAGACCTCCACTGTTGGCGATGGGCCTTCCAAAACAAATATCTGAAGAATTTGGCCTACACTCGCCACGCTGCCCAGACTGGTTGGCGAGGATCTAATGTCAAATTTTAATGTCATTTTTTTTAACACACACAAGTTGGTATTACTGAAACCGGGTCCGACAGCATAACGTGCTCTCCGAGGCACGGGAACGGTGGTGTTGTAAATCAATGACAAATATACTTAAGAAATTGCATTTCTCATTGGTACATGCCAGGGTTGAAGCGACTTTGATGATATAAGATAAGCGTTCTTAAAACAACCGCGTCATGTACAAACCATGTACCTAATAATTACTCGTAAACAAACAAAAGCCGAAAAGAAAATAGATGTAAGTCCCTACAACTATTACGAAAAAACGGTTAGGTTCTGATATTAATAAAAAACCTAAATATTCTCAGAAATACCCTCCCCGAGATAACCGCTTTAGCAATTCTGACAGCGATGAGTTAGATTTATATTTTGTAGAATACGAGTACCTATTCATCTGGCTGGATAATTATTTTCAAATACTTTATTATTGTAACGCAAACAACCCTATTGCTTACCTGTCATGAGGAAAACTGTCGTACAATGTGACCGAAAACTTGGAGAAATGTTCAGTACGGATCATTTGCCTGTAAATACTTCCGAAAGGCGGAATTACTCGCAAATAGTTGACCCCGGTCCCCTTAAACCTGGTATAAGCCCGGACTAAGTACAGTGTCATAAATAATACTGATAATGTGAACATCCATATCCAAAGCATGATTGCAACTGCAATTAGAAAAAATATCATTACGGACGTATAAGTAGTCAGAAACCATGTTTTATAAGATAACTTAATGTTGTTGAAGCAAACTCGTCGATGTCTCAAGCGTACCAAACTCGAGAAAAATCACAATTATTGTTACGACCGTATCCCTTGCGGGGTAATCAGAAACAACGCTTATAAAGAAGCAGATTCACATTTAGTCAACTTTCATCATCATCATCATCATCAGCCTCTGTCTCTCCACTGCTGAATATAGGCCTCGCCACGGCACTACACAGTTTGTAACCCTCATCCAACCCCCACCAGCGACCCTTCTTAGGTCATCCGTCCATCTGGCGGAGGGTCGTCCCACTCTGCGTCGTCCCGTACGTGGTCTCCACTCGAGAACCCGTTTGCCCCATCGGTCGTCGGTTCTGCGGCAGATATGTCCGGCCCATTGCCACTTCAGCTTGCTAATTTTGAATGCTATATCAGTAACTTTGGTTCTCCGACGAATTTGTCCGAGGATATGTCGAAGTTTCCCGAATGCTGCCCATCCTAGCTGAATGCGTCTGTCGGCTTCTTTGCTGAAGTTTACAGCGCCTAGCTGAATAGTCTGTCCGAGGAAGACGTATTCCTGCACAACTTCGAGAGTGGCATTTCCCACTAGTCAACTTTACTGTAAACCAATCATGACAAGTGGCAAGCTCGTCGATGTCTTAAGCGTACCAAACTCAAAAAATATCACAAATAAATTGGACTTAACCGCTAGATGCCGGAGGCAGTCAAGTAAATTAAATAAATTATAACGTGTCCCGACCAGGAATCGAACCTGGTACCTCCGCGTCTAAATTCACTTACTACAGAGGCAGTATATTTTTAGTAAATAAAATTTCATTTGGATAACTGACCAGTGAAGCGCGTGGACATATCTTAGACTATATGAAAAATATATTTCTCATTGTTACACGCAGAGGTTTAAACAACGTTTTCTTTCGTTTTTTTTTTAACATCGTATTTACAACCTAAACACCACTGATTTTTCACTATACACACAAAAAAACTTACCCTTTTAAAATTTAAAAACTATATTGTTAATGTTGAAAAACCGACACTAAGATTTCTCACACAACCGCAAATGGCTTGACGCCCGAATATATTGAGCAATAATGACATCAACATTGCTTGATATACATAGATAGTATATCACGAATGCGTAGTATGAACATAGCATATTTTTTAGTATAGTCATTTGATTGAACTATTTAGGATTTTAAACTAAAAATTTGTAACTAGAAATTATTAAGATAGATAAACATAAATTACTGATATGGGAAAGTAACTTTGATAGACGTTTCTTATACTTAGATAAATAATGTAGGTATAAAAAACATTAAAGATAAGATAATGACAGACACAAACAGCGGAGTCATCCAGATGTTTAAAGGTCCTGTATACGATCAAACAATTTGACAAACTTTACGTGTTTGTCAAATAATTTGATAGTGTGCAGCCTTGTTTGAAGTGGTTTTCAATCAATCTACGAGTTAGATGCTTGTTAATAAAAGTCTGGAGTGTAGGGGTGTTTGACAAACAAAATCTCATTGGTTGTCATGCACCAACTTTGTATAGTATACTAAACCAAGGACTCGCTCCATTTAGTTTGTCACTGAGCGACAAGAGCTATCAAAGAAATAAAATTAAATGTCTATTTACGGGTAATATCGTTAATTGTCAATTTAAAGCATACTTAGCTGCATACTATGCCATGTCCTGTCAATAATAATAATAATAATAATAATAATAATAAATATTTCCAGACAGGTCACACAGCGCCATCTAATTTCCGTGCTAAACTACGAGGCTTGTGTTACGGAAACTAGATGGTTGGTAAACTACATATTATACTTTTTTTTTTTGTAAATATATACATATTATACATATAAACACCCAGACCGAGACAAATTATACAATGTACAACTTGCCCCCGGTGGGAATCGAACCCACGACCTCCCGAGTCCACGGCAACGTTTGTTACCACTAGACCACGGAGGCGTATTACGTATTACCTTATTATTATAATATAATTATTTTTTATGTAACATTTAGTTACTATTATGTATTTATTATTTTATTAACTAATATATAAGTTTAAAAATATTATATTAATATTAAACTGCCTCCGTGGTCTAGCGGTTAAGTCCGTGGACCGGGTTCGATTCCTGGTCGGGACACAAAAATATTTATTAATGTAAATAAAGACATTTAATGAATATTTAATTTATTTGTGATATTTCTCGAGTTTGGTACGCTGGAGACATCGACGAGCTTGCCACTTGTCATGATTGGCCCATAGTAAAGTTGGCTAAATGTGAATCCGCTTATGTATAAGCGTGGTTTCTGACCACCCCGAAAGGGAAACGGTCGTGATGATACTTTACTTTTACTTTAATATATAAGTTGGTTAACGGATTTGCACGGCAACATTTGGGTACTTAGGAAGTAATTGTTATGTTTATGCTTGTGTGTGTCTCGAAAGTCATTCTTAGTGTTCAGGTTCTCATGGTGTGGCGTGTCCGGTGGTCACCCCTTCCTTAGAAGGTAATTGCAGTGGTGGCACGTGTGTCGGGTCCCAGTCCGCACCCTAAGGGCCTGGTTGAGCGGGGGGATGGCTGGCACATGCGTTATGTCCGTGATCGGGTGCTGCTGTGGGGGCCTGGGACCTCTGCCAAACACGTTCAATTAATTGTTCTTAAATTAACAGAGATTTTTGCGTTTTGTCGACTTTCGGGTTGCACATAGGCATGTAGTCTACCTTAATTCTGCTTGGTGGGTTACTGCTGTACCATGTATTGTATTCTCATAGGTACTGATAACTAAATTTAAAAGGTTATTAATTGATCGTTTTGGTGCAGTTCTGTATATGTTTTATTTTGTAAATCTGATATAGCTGAGTTTTTCTTGCAGATTCCTTTCTCAGTCAGATTAAACATTAACAGGTCACTGGAATTTGCTAAGCTGCTGGTCTTCTGCTAACAGCTTACTAATTGGACCACTTTGCTGCTTAGTCTTCTACTAGCAGGAGTAGAATCATTCAAAATAAATAAATTAATGACGTTTTATAAATGTCTGTAATAGGTTTACGTGAAAAAAAAATATTTTGACTTTGACTTTGAAAATAAGAAAGATGTGTGACTGGACCACAACTTTCTTACTAAAGAAACAGTCCAAAATCTTTCTTCAGCAACTCAACGTGCGAGTATGTGGCATCGAAACCCCTAGTGGGAATTTACTCCGGTTGAGTTCTCAAAAAAGGGGAAACGGGTAATATCATTAGGGGAAGTTGGGAACAGCTGCAGAAACCGCTAACTGTTTTAACAAGGCAAGATTGGTCCGTAAGGATTCCATTTAGGGAACTTTTCTAAATAACTTATCCACTAATACGGGGAAATACGAAATAAAGGCACTTTCTTATGATACATTGGGTCGTATATTTTTTTATTGATCATATAAGGACTGTGTTCAGAAGCAAAAATTCGCTCTTGTCTATAGGGAATATGGAAGTAATGTAAAAACTAGTTTGGGTATATACTATGCATTTTTTTATTATAACTTTTTATACACAATGTTGTTTTGTTATTTAAATTGTTTTATTTATTTAAAATATTATATAATATTGAATTTGTTATATTCTCAAGTTTGGTATGCTAGAGATATCTACGAAATTGCCACTTGTCATGATTAGCCTGTAGGAAAGTCGGTTTCAATATTTGTTGTTCAATAATTGTTTAATATTTTATGTTTTGCAAAACAGTAAACTTATTCTTTAGAATCTATTTACATTGCATCACCTAAAATATCTATATTTCATGAGGTCAAGTTTTTGTTTTGTAAATTAGATTACTGTGAATATTGTTGTTCAAAAGTGGTGTTGTTTTGTTTAATAATGTTCTACAATGGGAATAGTTATAGAAAACGATAAATTGGACTTTATATATAGAGCACAAGTTGCAGTTTATTTTTTGCGGTTTTCCCGCGCTGTCAACTCCCATATTTTACCCAACGTGTTTGAGCTATGGTGCTGCGTGTAACTCCAAGAAAAGCATCAAATTCTGCAGCTTCTGGAATTTGATGATGATCTCATTAACTCATAAAAAAGAAAGATATATTACGTCAGACTTGGCTGTATGGGCTAGACCCTTTGCCTTCCCTATCATCTCGAATTCATCATCCATCGGGAGAAGAGAACGAAAAATAAATAAATAAATCACTTAAATATGCATTTGTGGTTCCCAAGTTAATAAAATGGGTCTACACGGGCTTAGTTTTCAAAAGAGCGCAGACAGATTTTCTAGACACCAAACCTTAAATGTATTTATATAAAAAAAAAGATCTTTATGACTCGAATCCCGTGCGTCCTTGAACCATCACGTGTAATGGTAAAAGGCCGGATATAGTATCTTATACCATGTAGTGAAGGAAGATTTCTTGTGTGGGATGCCACCTGTGTAGATACTCAGCCGAATCTAAAAATCACATAAAATATAATAACATTAAACAAAGTCATAACTTTGTGGCATTTGGGGTTGAAACAATTCTCTTCATACCTATAAATTTGTAAAAGAGAGAGAGGTAAACGAATATCTCAAGAGTGTGGCGACCCCAAATGCCATAACTACCTAAAACAAATTATTTCTATTATTATTCAACGGAGAAATGCGGCGAGCGTTTTAGGTACTTTTCCAGATGGTAAGCCCTTAGTTTATTTTGTAGAATACTTTAATTTTCATAGGTATTATTAATTTAGTTTTATTTATAATTAGTTTTTAATTTATTTTATTTTAATATTTTTGTATCTTACTTCGAATAAATTGCAAGTGTTTTCTAGCCTTTAAGTTTTATAATTATTAATGTAATGTTATTATATATATATATTTATATATATTTATTTATTCATTTTGGACAACCAACAATTTCAAATAGGGAAGAAACATGAAACATTCTAAGAACTATTAAAGGAACGAGCCGTCAACTGATGTCTGATGTCTATATATATATATATATATATATATATATATATGTCGACTCAAACAGTAACCTTCATTAATGTAATATGTATATTCTTTTTTGTTTTATTAATCTTGTGTATTAATGACGTTCTTATAATTTAGTAAATTTGTGTATTATCTTGTACGAGTTTGTTATTATTGTGTTGCAGTGATGTTTTCTTATTTTATATATATATATAGTGTTATTTATCTTGGAGTTTATTGGTTCAGAGGGCGAACACTGAGGCCGCTAATTATATTAGTATAAGTATCATCACCACCGTAATCAGAAAACCCCGCCCCACAAATACATCAATGTACTTACTCGTAACTAAATAACACTAATTATTACTAACAAACTGTTTTACCCGGCTTTGCCCATGTAAACGGCGACCCGTAATTAATTGCGCATTATTTTGGATTTGCTATATCTTCTAAGGTATTTATTTAATTCGCATGGTGTAAAGGGAAAAATAATCTTAATGAAATTCTCAAGCCAACTAACGTATTTAAAATGATAAGATTAATACCTTATTTGTGTAAATAGCTTTCCAATTACCGCTTTGTAATTGCCCATTTTTTTAGTATTAAAATGTATATAGTATGTTAGCCTTAGGGGATAGACATATGCCTTCGCGTCTTTTCTGTAGACCTATTTAAGATTCACAATTCCACTATACATTATTTTGATATATCTTAAAGGGTTTAGGCAGCGTTTTAGTTGAAATCTCGCAGACGACTTATTTTTTCCTCGAGAACCACTCTATCAATTGGTGAAAACTGCATGAAAACTTAGTTTTTGAATTTATCGATAGACTTGCGAGACTCTTGCGTAAGACCAAGATTAGAAGTTCAAGGCCAAGATCAACTGTTCTGATGATGATGTTCTTGGTCCTGCTTTGGACAACACTAATTATACGAGTTGTTTGTGTATTTTTGTTTGTCCCTGATAGTACTGTTCCAATTTTTAAAAGAGATTGCCCAAAACCAGACCCCAACATTTTTGCAGCGTGCCTTAACTAAATATAATTCAATAATCATAACAATTAATTGTGGTTTTTTTAAAATTTAATTACAACATCTCTTTTACCCCAGCGTTAAAATATAATTTAATTAAATAGTCAATTGGTTAAAATTTATGTATGAAATAGTTACAAAGCACTATTTATACGATTAGGTTCTTTATTGTGATCAGGTACTTTATTATAGATAAAACACTGGATTTTAAAGTGTTTATAATTCTCTAATTAAATCGGCGGGATCGAATCTATATAAAAAAAGTTTTTGTCAGTTGTCGTTATGCTAGGGTAAAATAAATAAAATTAATTAAAGATTATTAAATCACAATATATATACTATCAAATAAAAAATGTTATTAAGAATACTTATGATTACTACTATATTATTATTGTTTTTGTGTTTATATAAATATATATAATTTTAGTTATATATAAGATATGTATGCCAAATTGTTTACTTATATGTTTAAATTTAGATATTAATGTCTTTCTGTATTTTATTCTTAATATTGTTTACTGCATGCTGTGTACAAATATTAGGTTGGCAAACTTACTACTTATTTATATCACTGTATTTTGTCAAATGTTTTGTCTGTTAACTGTTTTTTGTACCTTAATAAATAAATAAAAAAGAAATCATTATGGAAAAATCGGGCATTCTTATTTACAAGTATAAGTGGAAATTGAACGCGGTATATTAGCGTGTAAATAAGACTGTAACCGATAAGCTATGGAGGCAGTTTTGGATTAGATTAGCATTGAGACAAAATTGACTCAAGTTATCTGCATTAATTAAATACAGTTCGGTTGGATTTCTAATTAATTTTGACAGTTCTAAATGACGATGTAGGTACCTATTCAATACCCTAGTAAATCTTTATCTGAAGATACATGTAGCATCACGCACCTTGTTATCTCGTCCGAAGCTGTAGCCATTATATATTTATTTATTTTTTACACTTTTCATGGTATTACAGTATATACTCCAATACACCATGCAAGGAGGAGTCGGAAACACTTTATATTATTTACAAACATTCATAATGATATTAGCTAGCAGTTTTTAGAATAATCATGTGTATTTTTTTATTTAAAATGTTATTGCACAAAGGCGGATTTATTACTGATATAGGCATTTTCTGACAGCGAAACCTTTAGACAATGCCACCATACCATCCATAGGCTTTCTGGAGAATTCGCTTTGTGTCGCTACGCCAGACGAGTAGCTGAGCTGATTTTTTGTCAGTTTCTTAACAAGCTGATATTATGAGAAACCGGGACCTAAGACGGCTCTATTCTAAGACAATTCTATGAGAAATGTGATTTTGTTATGCCGGGTCTCAAACCTGGGACATTTTAATTAGAGGTGAGCTTTCTGATTAAAATAATAAATGCTTAAGTATAGATAGATAAGGCTGGACATTCTCCGCAATTAGTGTCCTTGAGACCGTTTTGTGTGAGTTATTGGAGCCAACATAACCCGTAACGTTCCTGCAGACCTCCGGAAGAGTACTTGCAGTCTGGAGGTACCTCCGTCTGGGTGCAGCGACACTGTAGCACTCCATAAGTACATCCGCGGTCTTTTCCTCCTCTGTCATGCATCATCTACACCGTGGGCTATATATACTTATATATAAGTATGGATATAAAATTAATTTAAAAAAAATCTTAATATTTTTCGGACTTCAATTCTATTTAGAAAGGCACTGTTCTACTAAACAAATCAAAATAGCCGTACTTTCTCAATAAAGATAGCTTCAAATTGAGTCGAGGAAAGTGTAATGTCTAAAGAATAGGAAGGCTATTGCGTAACTCACTGGCAATCTGTCTTCGATGATTTGAGATGATGGTACAAATCAGATTTATAATTCTTGATAGAAAATCTGGACATGTCCGATATTTCAGATTATTGTATGTAAAGAAATTGATTGTAAATTGTTTTTTGTTTTTCCTCTTTTTACTGTGATTAAAGATGTGTGGAAAACGAGCAAAATTGTATGACAGCTGTGATGGTAACGTTCTTAGAAAAATATGATAGGTAACTCCGACTCCTTACTCTTATCCCTTCAAATGGAGAAAGCAAACAGGTTGTCTCAAAGTACTTGGAGCCATTATAGTTGATATATAACTTAAAAAAAAATCTTGTAACAATGTGTGTAGGTAAATAGGAATTTGTAAATATATAATTATTTAATAGGTGGTAGGCGGAATGATGCTGCTAATTTTCCCAGTCTGCCGGGCGGGAAAGTATCCACCGTTCGTGCCGATAAAGCCTGTAGAGTGTATCCACACGTTATTGGATCGGGCTACGAGTTGTCGTCAAACCCAGTCAAGCCGGCATAGTGTTAGGGCCTAAGGTCAGTGTCATGAGTCTGATTCCATTGCAGTTGCTGATATTCATGGACCTTGCGCGCCACTTACCATCAGGTGGGCGCAAGGTTACATGTCGTGCTAGTATATACAAAAATATATTTAAAAAAAACTATTTATAAAATTTAAATACAAGCTTCGGTATTGAAAACATTGGCATTTTATTTTTTGGTAAAATGTTCTAGTCCATTGCAGTAAAGCATTTTACGATTTTTTTAGCATTAAATTGTATAAGATACGCAATTGTCCTCCTGGCTAAGTGCCATGATTACAGTTAATCGGTCGAGTTCAGGGGCAAACTTACAAACTCCAATAAACATCTTTTTCCCCACTAATGAGCGAGATCGGGGCAAGTTTACCCACAAAATGGGGAAAGATAAACTTTGATCTCTGTTTGACGATAGAATTTTGTTGACAGTGAGCAGGGAGATTTTACTGGTGAAGCTTAATTAGGCTTACTTTGAAGTTTTACAAAAACATTAAGAAAATAATATCTAAACTAAACTTGGATCAAACTTAGTTTTGTTCAACGAAATTAAATAGAGCGGGCATTGGTGACATTTTCATACAAACTACTATAGACATATTGTAAATCTATGGAGTTAATGTCAACCTTATTGCTAGTATAATTAAGACTATAATTGTGTGCGGAAATAATAGCGCCATCTATGATCTAGTAGCGAAACTTTTTTCTAATGACTTTTACTTACAGAAAGTAAACTTCTAGAATGTTCTGTGTATTTAAATTGAATACTTTGAAACTTGTCTTTATTTTTTACTTACGAAAATAAGGTGACACGAGGTTCTCTTGTCGAAGAACATGTACACTTTCGTAGCACGCACGTCAGAATATTGTCGGTGAGATAACAAAATAATTACTTAGAAACTGCACGTCGAAACGAAACCATGTTCGTAAAGAAACACCCGACATTTTTTTTGACAAGATCCCAATCTAATAGTAAAACCTGCGACATAAAGATAGAGTGTATGCTGACTCCTACTCATACACTGCACTAATGCATCGCAGCATATTTCACATGGCACCTAAAATTTATAATAAACTACCGAGCAGCATTAAAGACCAAGAAATTAAATCATTCAAGAAAGTGTTAATTAAATTATTGATCCAAAAGGGTTACTATAATATTATGGACTATCTAAATGACAGCGAATTAAATTAAGTACCTATTTTTGTTGTTTGTAGTGCTGATTGATATTATTTTAGTTTTAATTGTGACATTTGCACCTTGTAGTTGACAATTTTTATTAGTATTAGTGGATAAGTAGTAGGTATAGTAAAGGTGAAGTGTTTGAATAATATGTTAATTTGACATGGTTTTAAATTTAAAACTAATTTGTATTAAAAGCAATAATAATAATATAATATAATATTGTTTAGTGAAAATATTAAGTATTGTATGCCTAATGTGGGCAGATTGTTTCAACAATAATGTATAGGAAGATAATGTTTCTGAAATTTTACATGTAAACAATTCTGACAATAAATATTTTGAATTTGAATTTGAAAACGACCATGACCGGCAATGATTGTCATATGTGTATATCATTCTGTATCGATTGGTCCAGCTTTGATTCTTATACTGTTTCGTTTCATGCCCTGTCTTGTTATATATTTACTGTCTCTGGTTTTGTTACTTTATTTAAAAGTGACATCATCTCTATTCGACGCTTCTAATTGACACTTCTCCATTCAGTTACCGATCCACAAGTAACCATACCGTAGCCATCGGTCGCACGATGAAGATTACAAGTTGTTCATTCGTTCTCGTCTCACCTATGCTGCGCCAGCCTGGAACCACCTTCTGGCCAAGACCAACAGGGACAAGATCCAAAGTCAGCAGAACATATCGCTCAGAGTGGTTTCCCGAGCGCCATGGTTCGTGCGTAATCCGTCTTAGCTCGAGATTTGGAGATGCCTACTATTGAGGAGTTTGTCGTTGGCCTGAGTAGACGTATGTTCTTTCGGGCCGACAACGGACACTTCAAGCATCTCCAGAACATCGCTCCGTCTTGTGCACGGCCCCCCCAACGGGAGACCACTTCCTAGAGAAGTTCCTGGAGGAGAGCTGAAGCAGTCGAACTTAGCCCCCTGGGTTCGTGAGCCACACAGGCGCTGTTATACTAGTAACGGCGCCCAGCACTAAACGTCAATGAATTACCGGCAGGTGGTTACCTGCTGAGATCCTGCCGGGGAAAACGGGGGACTGTCCCCATCCCCAACCCACGCCCATTAGGCATCCGGGCCTGGACGTCCCCACTGTCTGACTGTCTGTCTCCCAGGCTTTTTTATCCCCCATTTTTATATAAGCTGAAATTCTTCAAACGAAGTCTAAAAATCTTGTTAAGCCGGTATAGTGGTAGGAAGGATTGATTTCGGTCGTCAGTAGCTGGTGTCTGTTGCTCCCATTATTAGGTTCTCGAAATAAATAATGTTTTTGTGAATTGAAAAAATAAAAAGAAATAAAAAAAAGCGTTTAATGATTATTCGTGTCAGAAATAAAAGTAAAGATTTAATGATTGATGAATAAATTCAATGTACATTCCTCACAACTTGGTCGTACAAACATGAATAGTAGTATTTAGTTGTAAAATGAACTTAATTACAATAAGACTGGGGTTTATTGTGTATTAACGATCACGTGTGCAACTGTACGTGCTTCACAGAACCACATGCTCAGCAACTTGAGTTTTCTGACTGATTTTATGACTCCGTGGGTGGGATACACATGGGATATCATTTCCATGACATAATGCACATTTTTTAAAATCTGAAATAGCATGTCTGTCATGGAACCGACGATTACGCCACTCTCATCCAGCCTCCACCAGCGTTCTTTATCATCATCCGCACATATGGCGGGGGTCATCCCACTCTGCGTCTTCCTGTACTTGGTCTCCACTCCAGAATCCGTCTACTATAACATCTGTTCTGAGACAGACGTGTCCAGCCGATTGCCGCAGCTTATAAATTTGAAGGCTATGTCGGTAACATTAGTTCTCTGACGGATGTCCACGACAAGCTTTATCCATCAAAGAAATGCCGAGCATATCTCTCTCCATAGCTCGATGAGCGATCTTAAACTTACGCGAAGTATTTCTGAATGCTATCCCTATCCTAACTGAATGCGTCTATCGGCTTCTTTGCAGAAGTTGGCTATGCCATATTGTATAGTCTGTCTAAGGTAGACGAATTTTTTCACAACTTGTACTATAGTCTTATATTTGACCCCATTGTTTGACACTGTCCACTATAGGTAAGCTATTCTCCGCCAACTTCTCGTGTGTCACCCCATATTATAAAGAGCGGTAAAACTCCTGGATAAGAACTAATGTTACAAAGCTTTTAGCGGGAAGTGAGAACACAACGCCACCTGTCGGGACTTCCCAACTTTTGTTTTCTGCCCTAACAAATTCAGGTCATTATGGCAATTTAAAACCGAGATTTTTTAGTCTCATTTTTTTTCCGCCCTTTTTATGACACTTTACTTCTTATTTACTATACAGGGTGGATTTTAGGGACAGGACAGTAAGGGCAGATACCTTAACAGTTATAGTTACAGAAAAACATTCCGAGTAGATCATCCACAACTTTTTGGGATATTCTGAACTGCATGCACAGATTTTGTAAATAGTAATTTTACAAAAAATATATATTTTTTATGCCAATCGATCCTGTTTCTTATAAGGAGTTAAAGTCTACTGAGCCAAGGGAAGTTGGAGTAATAAATAAGATAAGTCCATCCAGGGTGGTCAGAAACCAATATTTAAATAAGCGGATTCATATTTAGCCAACTTTACTATAAACACATCATGACAATTCGCGAGCTCGTCGATGTCTCTAGTGTACCAAACTCGAGAAATATCACAAATATATAAAATAAATTATTGTGTCCCGACCAGGAATCGAACCCGGATCCTCCACGTCTAATTCCATGGTTAACACGTTCAACAGTTAACGGCTAGTCCACGGAGGCAGTTAAGTAATAGAAATGTCAGAAATCGCGAAATACTTTCACCAAGTTTTTTTTTTTAAGACGGTGGTGGCAAAATCATCAGTGACACGAAACACAATCTGAAGGGACCTCATAAGGAGACTTCTAGGGAGTCTTCTAAAACCCTATAAACCGTCTCTGTTTCACTGTTGAGCCCTGTGAGCCTTTACAGCTAAGTCTGAGTCGTGGCTACGGAGTTTTTTGTTTATTAATCAACTCGCAATATTCTACGTTGCTGCCCTTACTGTCACGTCTCACACATCCAACCTCTAAATATATATTTTTTTTTTGACATTGTTTACTAAAATATTAATTTTAACATTTTTTTCTTTAAAAAAAATTGCATTAATATCTAAATATAGTTTTCTTATTATTACTTAATTATTTACAAGTTTCACTATTTTAATTAATCTAAGTAATATTTTTTTCTTTAAAGTACATATGCAAAAAAATACATAGAAATGGGTGGATAATTGCAATGTTTTATAGCGCATAAATGCAAATTTCTCTGAAACCATGTTTTAATATCCATACTGGAAAGAAATTATTGTCGAGATTAATAATAAAACTTTAAATTGGTACTTTATTATTTAATACAATTTATTTCGCATTTTTGGGGATATTCCAAAAATATTTCTGGCAATGTGAACAGGTTTTGGGAAACAATACAATGGTTTAAGTAGGTAACATTTATTTTTATCGTGATGTTGGTTTAAAGTACAATTGTATTAATTTTTATATATTTATAAGTACATTGTCTTTTATATTACACAACTTTCTATGGTCAAGATCATATAAATGGTTTTAATGTATCTCAAATCCCTGCAGCTTCGCCGAGATGTGGCTTCTCTGAGCGTGTTCTACCGGCTATATTATGGTGAGTGCTCCGGAGAACTCTATAACCTAATCCCTCCCTCTCCATTCCGCAACCGAACCACACGCATACGTCAGAATATGCACCCACATATCGTAGTCACCATCCCTTCGCGTACGTATAAATTTGGGGTCTCATACATCTGTCGCACGATAAAGATGTGGAATGCTCTTCCAGCCTCTGTGTTTCCACTTTCCTATAACTTGGGAGTCCTTCAAACGAAGTGTGAAAAAGCATCTAGTCAAGCCGGCATAGTGATGTCAGTCATGAGTGTCTGACCGTGCGCGCCACTTACCATCAGGTGAGCCCAAGGTCTCATGTCGTGCTAGTATTAAAAAAATATATATACAATAATATACTCAAACAAAAAATATATCAAAATTTCTAGTTCTCGAAAGTTCTAGTCCTAAATCTTTTATTATACCATAAAGTTTTAACTAGGGTACTTCTACAATAGGCTTATTGCCCTCAATAAGCCAAGCAGAACCAGATTTAGCTTTTTCAAAAACTTCCACAGCAGCTTTACCCACAGCATCTACGTCTTGCCAAAGATTACCATCAACAAACTTCTTTAAATCAGCTACCCTTTTGGAATCTTCCAGAGTCCTCAAATTCTCATCAGTAGTCAGATCCGTTCTTGTAAATCCAGGACATATAGCTACCACACGTACACCGTAATTAATGTAGTTGTAATCATGCCCCAAAGATTTCGTGAAGCCCATTACTGCAAATTTTGAAGCTTGATAAACTGGTAGATATGGATCTACTCTATAGCCATAAATAGAGCACAAGTTAATGATAGTACCACCTTTGCCTCCTTTATCCTTTCGCATGTGCTCCCAGAATTTTAACGACCATCCAATGAGGTACGTCACGTTTATGTCAATGCATTTCTTCCATACTTGATCATTTAAAATTCCAGCATTATTAACAAGAACATCAACGTTATTTTTTTCTGTCACTTTCTTAAATACGGTGTTTAAATCAGCTTCGTTAGTGACGTCAGCTTTGTAAAATGTTACTTTACCTGCACCGTATTTATTATTTAGTTTCTTTCTTGATTCTTCTCCCTGCACTTGATTAATATCAACAAGGACTACTCTCGCACCTTTTTTTATGTAATTGTCAGCTATTTCGTATCCTATACCGGCAGCACCACCCGTGATCACTGCTACTTTATTCACGAGGTCCATTATGGCGTATAGATTAATGCATTTATATTTACGAATCCTTATTTATACTTCTCGTTATCACTTTCGATGTTAAAGGCCAGTGTGTTTACAACATTTAACTAGTTGATTTTTTAAAGATAAAGTCTTATGACGATATTAGTATAATATCGCAATAAATAAAGCAAACATTAAACTAGTGTCTGACTGAATATTCGGGTTTGGTTTCTGACTAAAATCTTGGTTTTTGCTGCAGCTTCGGTTTGGGTTACTTTAAAGCCTATAAGTAACCCACTGTCATTGTTCACGTCTCTGATTCGTACGATACTACAGGGAATTGAGAATTACACTGCAGGATTAATGATCTTTTAAAATGGTTTCGGCTAAAAATCATATTGGGGGAAAAAATTGGGAAAACTAAGAATATTTTTGTGGTCTAGAGGATCATGGATTTAGATCTGGAGGTACCGAATTCGATTTCTGGTCGGGACACAATAATATTTATTAATTTAAATAAATGATTTAAATTAATATTTAAAAATTGGGATATTATTATTAGTTTGGTACGCTAAAAACATCGACGAGCTTGCTACTTGTTATGATTGGCCTATAGTAAAGTTGGCTAAATTTGAATTCGCTTCTTTATAAGCGTGGTTTCTGACCACAAAGGGATACGGTCGTGATAATGCTTTACTTTTATTTTCGTAAAATAAGCCAACGCTGAATTGTTTTACTGCAGATGTTTTTTACTTTACTATCTATCTATACTTGACTGCTTCACTTCTCTTCTGGTTCGATTCCTGGTCGAGATCACAAAAATATATTGACTTTATTGTAACATATCTCGAGTCTGATACATCTTCTCCGCGAAAATTCTGCCCATAATAATAAAAAACTTTCATACTTCCCTTTAACTAGACATATCGACTAGGCTATCCACCATATTCTGATACTCCAGTACTTCGGACACATTGCCAGAAATGGAGGGGATAACCTGGAAAAACTTTTTGTTACTGGCAAGGTGGAAGGAAAGAGACCGAGAGGCCGTAGTCCGGTACGCTGGTCCGACCAAATCCGCTCCACCACCAACACTAGCGTCCATGATGTTGTGCATGCCGCCGAAGACAGGAACGGGTGGCGTGCTATCATCAAGACGCACACCAATTCATCGGGAGGTCACGACCCTCATCAATGAGAAAACACGACGCAAGGAGGACTTCCCTTTGATTATCATAATTATGTTAGATGATTAAGTATTTATGTTCTATCTCTCATAACTCTAGCTTTCAGCTAACTCATTCGCAGTAGTGGCTGCAAATTTCTCGAACAGTTTACCTGTTGAAATTCACCAAGCACCGAGCAAACCGCTCTGTTTAAAAAGCTGGTTGTCATTTCCTAAAGAGCTCCTTACAACGTATATAAGTATATATGTATGTAGTATATATAGTGTGTAGTCTATGTATTATTGTGTACATATTTGTATGTAGATGTATTTATTTTAATATGTATTATATGTAAGTTTTTTTTTTTTACAATCATTTGCACCTAGCCTCGTGACTGTATGTCGTATTGTCCCAAAGGTTGGCAGCTAGAGCATGCCTAGCATTAAGCCCGCCCTTTGAACATAGTCCAATAAAGTTTAAATCAAATTAAATCAAATCAAATATATTTATTGTGATATAAGTACATATTTTTATAACATGCTAAATAGCTCTGTACGATAGAGTGAAGTAATTAATGTGTCTGCACACTTCGCGAGGTGACCCCGTGCTGAAGTTGAGCATGATTACCCTATTCTTACTAACATACCAAAATTTTAATGTGGTAATGTTTTGTTTATAAACAATGCGTAAATTACCAACTAAATACATATATAAATATATAAAACATAATACCTATATAATACATATATTGTAATAGTAAATAAAATAAATAAATATAAAATAAATAAATATAAAATAAATGTTCTTATTAAATTATGATATCCCTCACCACAAAACGATTACACAACATGCGAATACACCCATCTACCTTTAAATCCATTTAGTTTAACTCTTATTGGAATTATTTTGGAACGTATTTTAGTTTCTGATTTCGCCAGACCTAGGCCATTCATCCATTCCTTCAGACGTGTCCTACCGCTGTGTTTAACCAGACTTTGTATTATTTGAGGTGGTACCTGGTTAAACAGTCTAGGGCCGAGCCAGTAATAGAAGCGTGATCCAAATGTAGTATTAGTTCTATCAAAGAGTAAAACTTTGTTTTTCGACGCACGAGTACGCTCATGTGATGCATAGCTTTGCAAATTAGGATGAGCATAGTAATACAAAACCAGCCTGAACATATACTGTTGTCGAATGTTCAAAACCTTCACTTCACTATATAGTGTTTCATTGTGATACCGTCTATGTTTATGTGCAATTACTCGCAAGATTGAATTTTGTCCTACCTGCGCAGCATTTAATATAGACACGGATGCTAAATATATATATAAAGAATACACATAACCGAGATTTTGATTATTTCAGGGTCCAATCTGTTGATGTTTTAATATGACTGGTTGGATATTTTATACTCTGTTTATAACTACACACATCAAAAAAGTCTAGGGATCAAGCATGTTTATGCGGATTTCTTGTGATTGAGATGTGGCTTTGTAATAAATTTATGATTTTATAAATTTATATGGATCCTTTTTGGTGCATTTCATAATTTAAAACAGGAACTGTCAATCAAATTCGAGTAAAAGATGAAAATCAGCTGTCAATATTTTCCCTATAAAAACATAAGACGCATTGAAGACATTATTAGTGCTACTGTTTCCCTACTACTGATTAAAACCAACGTTATTATGGAGCGGCGACGTCATTTAAGCAGGGAAGAAATGATCAGAGCCGTGGGAATGATAGAAGCTGGTTCTTTAGCTCTGAATACAAGTCAGAGTGTTATCAGTCGACTTTGGACACGTTACCGAACCACTGGTACCGTGGCTGAGCGCCATGGAGGACGGTATCGCTGCACCACACGGAGACAAGACCGATACATTCAAATCACAGCTCGAAGAACTCCAACAATAACCGCCATGATGTTAGCCGTGAGCCTTCATCGCTCTTCAGGGAACTTAATTAGCGACCAAACAGTCAGAAACCGCTTGCATGAAGTGAACCTTCATTCCCGAAGACCGCTACGGGTACCACCTATAGCAATGCACAATCGTAGGACTCGATATCAATGGGCTCTTGAACACAGAAATTGGACAGAAGAACAATGGCGTTTCGTGTGCTTTTCTGATGAGTCTCGTTTTGGTATGAGGCCGGATACAAGACGTATACGACACTGGAGAACCCCTGGACGCCAACAGCGATTAAAATCCTGCCAGGAAGTCCATCCTTATAGTGGTGGAACCATCATGGTATGGGCGGGTATTTCGATCGGCGGAAGAACTGAGTTGATTAGGATCAGAGGCAACCTCAACGCTCAAATTTATGCTGAGACGGTTGTATCAGACGTCATCGTTCCTCTACAAGTGCATATCGGTCCCTTATTTCAGTTAATGCATGATAATGCACGACCGCACACCGCAAGAGTTGTAAGACAGACTCTCGCCGCAGCTAACATCAATGTCCTGCCCTGGCCTGCTCAGTCGCCAGACTTGAACCCGATTGAGCATGCATGGGATATTCTTCAGAGAAAAGCTCTGCCGAATATGGAGGGTATCCAGTCGCAAGAAGACCTTTTTTTGTTGTTGCAACGAACATGGGCGGCCATTCCACAGCGTGATTTGGATGAACTCATTTTGAGTATGCCAAACCGATGTTCTTGTGTTGTTAGTGTTCGCGGTAGAAACACGGATTATTAATTGTTTAAGTTACCCAATAAAATTAAAAAAAAAACTGTTATTTCAGTCTTTTTTTCGAACTTTAATGTTAGTGGTTCAAATGTCAAAAATCCCTTTATTAGGAAAATGGCAATTTTTTTTACTAATGCAAAGGTGACTTGGTTTATCGTTACTGTAGACAAACGAAAACATTTTATTTGATCAATCCTTAAAGAAAATTTTAATGAATATCAATCAGGAGAAAAGTTATTGCAAAAATATATGTTGATCCCTAGACACTTTTGATGTGTGTATAATGATTGATGTTTTTGATAGATATATTGTTTATATAATTATGTTTGACAAACTGTTGAGATGAAGTAAAACTTATTTCTGAAACAATATTTTATTGTGATATTCTGCTCCTACAGAAGGTTATGGGCAATTAAAACGGATTTAATTGATTGATTGGTGCGTCCGTCAAGAGAGGTCGTGTTCGCCCGACTCTCGTGCAATATATTTTTAGTGTCGGTTAAAACCAGTGTAACTTTGACTCATTTATTCGTACTTACGACTAAGATATTTAGCTTCAGGATTTACGAACTTAAATAAGTGTAATATTTAATTTATAGCAGTATAATGCAATGTTAAATGTGCTAAATTGGTGTTAACTTGTCCGCGTTTACAAGATATTTCTATACTACCTCCATTCAAACATAAAATACATATTGACACTTTGCAAGGGACCATCTAATTTGCATATCGAGTCAGACGTCTCAGAGGTCCGGCGGTAAAGACAACCGCGCTAACCATCCATAGGCATCGAGTTCAAATCCTGGCGACTGGAAATTTTATATTTAGTTTTTTTCTCTCAAATTGTTCAACACCGAATTAAAATGCCGACCGTTTGCGGAGCTTGCTCACAAATGCTTCTTCCAAAGGAATCCGTTGTTTGTGCGCAATGCACGTTCCAATACCACTTTCAGTGTATAAGAATGACAAAAGAGCAATACTCGAAAATGTCAGCACAGTATAAGACAACATGGAAATGCCCGGCATGTAAAGCAGGTGCAAAGAAAGGTGGCAATAACAATGAAACACCGGTTAAGCAAACAGCAATAGATGACAACCGGCCCACTAATGCTTTTTCAAGCTCGGACAGTGTTGGCGACAGAGTCATGAGCCAAACGATTGAAGACCAGTTTAATAACCAATTCGAGAAGTTGCAATGTATAATCGATAATAAACTGTCACAGTTCAAAGATCAAATACTACAAAGAATCAAAGAAATACAAACAGACCAACAAAAACAACTGGATAAACTCGTTAGAGAAATAAACTCGCTTAAAACTAAGCACCAACATATTACAGACACCAACAAGGAGTTAGAGAGTAGTATTTCTCACCTGTCTGATAAGTTTGATGATCTTCAAATGCGAATGTCCAAAATTGAAATCGAAAATAAAAGCTTAAAAGACCTTAAAGTTAATAATGTATATCTGTTAAAGCAAATAGAAGATCTAGAAGATCAGGTGGAGGATTCCAACAGACAGTCCATTACCAATTGTTTGGAAATAAGACAGCTTCCTGAAAAGCATAATGAAAATCTTAAGGCAACATTCCTACAAATCTGTGAGACAATAAGCTACGAAACATCACCAACGACAATAGTAGACATATACCGCAAACCGTCGCAACTTGAAAACAGAAACCATGTTGTAGTTAAATTAGATCACTTTAGCAGTAAGACACGTTTTCTTAAAGCCCTAAGAGTATTTAATAAAACAAATAAGCCGGCAACGTTAAACACCCAGCATATTGGTATTTCTGATACACCCAACATGATATTTGTATCTGAACTTCTGACACCTAGAAGCAAACAGCTATTCTTTAAGGCTCGTGCGTTCTGTAAAGCCAACCAGTTTAAATATTGCTGGACCAAATCCGGAAAAGTGTACATAAATAAGTCGGATACATCAACGGCAATTCGGATTAAAAACGAAAAGTCGCTTGCCGTGCACGGGTCATTTAAAAATAATGCCAATATTATAGCGTGACTAGGCCAATCTCCTTCCGACTCACGTTCCAAACCTTACAGGTGCTTACTCATCCTCTTACATATCTTGCACACACACGTTTACTCTAATTATACTACTTACATTACACTAAATTCACACAGTTCTTTTACAACTAACCTAATTTGCTATGATAGTATAAATGCTACAAAAGGGTCTTGCAATAAACAACGTTATATAAATAGGCTACCGGCGGCGGCGCTCTTCTGACGGACTACATAAGCGACATAGACGACGGCTCAAATATGAGCAAGTGTATTGTTACAACCACGCCTGAAAGCTGCAATGTTCATATCACAGGAAAAGGCTTAAAGTTAATCACCCAAAACATCCGAAGCATTAACAAAAACTTTGAAAGTTTCGAGGTTTTGTTAGCCAGAATGAAGATTGAGTTTGACATTATGGTACTAACGGAATGTTGGCTGGGTGACAACAATTTTGTGCCACGTCTTCCAGGATACACGTCATATCAAACCACGCGTCACGCCAACCAGGCTGATGGGGTAGTTATGTACATTGAATCCCATCTAAGTGCTAGCGTACACGAACCAAAAACAGAAGAGGCAAGCTCACTAATAGCTAATATTGGTAAAGATACTACGATTATTGGGGTGTATAGATCGCCGTGTAATTCTAACCTTGACAGCTTTCTGTCGTCCATAGATTTGACACTGCAAAGACTGGGTTCAAAAGCCAACGTTATTCTGACTGGTGATCTTAATGTTGACATAGTTCCTGAACATATGAATAGTAAATCCTCTGATTATCTCGACCTAATGTCCTTCCATGGTTTAGTACCAGCACTAACTGTTCCCACTCGAGGTAACAACTGCCTAGATCATATAATGGTACGTTCAAATCTGATCCCAACTGCAATGGTATGCGAAACATCTACGACTGACCACATGACCTTACTAATGACCTTACAAACTAACATAACTAAAGAAACCTTTAATACTACAACGACAAAAACCGACTATGACAAGTTAAAATCCTGCGCAGGTAATATAGACTGGACCTCTGTGACGAAAAAAGGTGATGTTAACACTGCTACCGACGCTCTTCTGGACATTCTGCTCCGTTTAAAAGAAGAATGTACGACCACAGTTACCCTACCTAACTCAAAATCTATCAGAAAACCCTGGATTACTAAAGGACTTATATCCTCAATTAGAACAAGAGATAAATTACATCTTAAACTAAGAAAATCCCCCAATGACGAGCTACTAAAACTAACATACCTTAATTACAGAAATACGTGCAACAACCTGCTAAAGACAATTAGAAATGACTACCACAAAAAAGAGTTACTCCGACATGCAAAAGACCCCAAAAAGACATGGAAGACAATAAACAATATTTGTAATAGAAACACCAACAAAAGTCATCCAAATGAGCTACTTCAAACCCAAGATACGGAACAGGCATCTCTAGACAGCGTAAATGAATACTTCGCCTCGGTCGGCAGCCGACTAGCGAACGAAATTATTAATACCCGTTTAATCCCAAACCAACGTTTGTCCACAAGCGAAAGTCCGGCTGTCCACTCATTTTTTCTTTATCCTGTAAGTGAATGTGAAGTCGAAAAAAATATTAGACAACTAAAGGACGTTAGTGCACCGGGAAATGATGGACTTAACGGTAAATTTCTAAAAGCCATAGCGGATATCCTGTCTCCAGTGCTGACCTATATCTGGAATCTCAGCTTCACGTCAGGAGTATTTCCAGACTCGTTTAAGAAAGCCAAAGTTATACCTATTTTTAAGGCTGGGGACAGAGACCAAGTGTCGAACTACAGACCCATTTCCCTGCTAAGCATACTCTCCAAGCTTCTGGAAAAGTCAGTTAACAAAAGACTTGAGCAATTTCTGGAGTCAAAGGAATTGTTGTCCCCCACCCAATTCGGATTTCGTGCAAAACGTTCTACCAACAATGCTGTCCAGTTTGTCACTGACTGCATATCCAGATCCTTGGACCAGGGCGACCGGTGCTTAGCGGTTTTTTTGGATTTGGCTAAGGCGTTCGACACCGTCTCTGTACCCATACTTTTAGACAAACTCGAAAGAATGGGTATCAGGGGTACCCCACTGTCATGGTTTACCAGCTACCTTACCAACCGTACGCAGAAAGTAGTCATTAATAATATTGGTAGCTCAGAGCTCCCAATATCGTTCGGAGTCCCACAAGGTAGCATTTTAGGCCCAAAATTATTTCTTTCATACATTGATGGACTATGTAGAATTAAAGTGGGTGGCGGGGAAGTTGTCTCGTTTGCGGACGATACAGTGGTGGTGTTTAAAGGCCCAAGCTGGAAGGAAGTGAAGAGTCTTGCTGAGCAGGGTATGGAGAAGGTAGCGAGATGGCTTAACGAGAATCTCCTAACGCTTAATATAGATAAAACTAAATATCTTTGTTTTTCTATTACGGAAAGGTGTCAAGCACCTACAGATTTTTTTATCAAATTGCACATGAACTGCGATGATAATAATCGTAGTATCTGTAGATGTACTGTGTTTAAGCGAGAAAACAAGATTAAATATCTGGGAATTATCATGGACGACAAATTAAGCTGGAAAAACCAAATCAATGCATTGTCGACAAGATTGCGCAGGCTTATGTTTACATTTAAACACTTACGACGATTTGTGGACAAAGCGCTATTGAAACTTATCTACACAGCGTTGGGGCACTCGCTTATAAGATACTGTTTACTCGCGTGGGGGTCAGCCAGCAAGACAACTTTAATAGGTTTGGAAAGGGCGCAGAGAGCGCTCCTAAAGGTGATGGGATATATGCCTTTCAAATACTCGACCAGCAATTTATACAATGAATGGGGTATCCTATCCGTGAGAAAGCAGTACATTCACTCGCTAGTGACTTTCCAACACGCACAGCCTGCTGACACTGGAGTTGGACGAACTTCAGCCCGAACGATACATGCCCATTTCTTCCCAGTACCTCTAACTAAAACTAAATTTGCTCGCCGTAACCTACCTTTCATAGCTCCATACATCTACAATAAAATTAACAGGACACTTAAAATATCTGACCATCCGTTGTCGCGAGCAAGGAAAATACTAAATGAGTGGCTGCTGCCACTGAAGTACAACTCCTGTGAGGCGCTGTTTTTGGCATTGTCCTAGCATGGCAAAAGAAAGAATTTTAGACATCACATGAACATGAACATTATACTCACCACAATAACATTACACACATATAGATTTACACACGTCTACGCACCGCCATACACACCCTCATAAACACACTCACACACAAACTGTTATGATTTTAAATTTATTATATTATTTTAGATTTTAATTTTGTAGTTTTAAATAATTTTAATTAGCACCTTACAATACATATCTTTATTTGAATTGACAATCAGCACACCCCCCGACCGCTGCGACACATCACTTTAGTGCAGTGGCTGGGACGTAAACCAAAGTCCAATCCTTAGTAGGTACACTGGGTGTTTAACTTTGAAATCAACAGAGACGATCGTAAGACTATATAGTAAGCTGGGTCTTACTGCTAAATGTTGAATCATGCAAACTAACCTTACTCCTCTATAGACTAACCTATTTTGTATCAATTTTGTATTTTTTCATTTTTGTATTACCAGTGTACTTCTCAAATAAACGTATTTATTATTATTATTATTATTATTATTATTATTTCTAATTCAGGTAACTCACTATTCTTCTTAGTCGCTACACTCTTGGCAGAGTGGTCGTGGTCGTCACTTGAGTGTCAGTGGCACGCTTAAGAAGCCGTCGCCACTCGTCTCAAACTGCAGCCTTCCTGGAGCACTCATGTAGGGGGTGATCCATTGCTGCTTTAACCTGGTCAGTCCATCTCATCGGAGACCTACCACGAATTCTCTTGCCATCGACTTTTCCCTGAACTACAAGGCGCTCAATGGATGTATCTCCACGCCGCGACACGTGTCCAAAGAAAGTGAGAATGCGTGATTGCACGATTGAGGAAAGGCGTTGTCCTATCTCTAGTTCCTCCTCACTATACCTATTACAAAATGAATTCCGACAAAGAGCAGAATCAATTGCGGCCATGTAGTACAAGTGGACTTGTCAAATCGAACGCTGGACTGCCCACGTTTGACAAGTTAAAAGGGCAAGAAAACTATAACATTTGGAAGTTTCTAATGCAAAAATACTTAGAATATGATGATTTGTGGGATGTTACAAGTACTACCTCTTCAACTGATGATTATGACTCCAAAAACAGAATGGCGCTGTGTAAGATTGCAATGATGGTTGAAAGTCAATGTGTCATATTCGTGACTCGAAGACCAGTTATGATGCCTGGGATAAACTGCAAAAGGCTTATGAAGATAAAGGTTTGACAAGGAGACTTCGTTTATTACGTAAGTTATTTGCCGTACTATACTATATACCGTAACATATTAATAATTTTAATTATTTGCCGTACTATACTATATACCGTAACATATTAATAATTATAATTATTTGCCGTAATATACTATATGACTGGTTGGATATTTTATACTCTGTTTATAACTATAATGATTGATGTTTTTGATAGATATATTGTTTATATAATTATGTTTGACAAACTGTTGAGATGAAGTAAAACTTATTCCTGAAACAATCTCTTATTGTGATATTCTGCTCCTACAGAATCAGGGTCAATTATATCGCTTTAAGAGTTCGCCAAATAAGTTTAAGAGCCGCTTCGCATTATTAGCATTTCGGAACTAATCATAGAGTGTATTTGTGTAAATTTGAACACGCTATGCTATACTCATAGTAAAAAAAAAGATCTGTCCTGACCATTCTGAATGGTATTACGGTCTACTATATCTACTTATACCTTTGAACTATGTTCTACAAACAAAACATTCTCATTCAATATTTGTTAGTGAAAAATATTGGCACTGTTCAGCGCAACTCAAATGATTCGCTCATGGAGTTTTCATATATTTTCTTAGTGCATATTCTATCGCAAATACTCGTAGTTTGTTGAAAATTTTCTTCGCGTAGCTTATCTAATATTAATCTCGAATCGCAAGAAACTTCGGCTCAGGTGCTATTTACATAGCTTATGTACCTTTTCGTTTACTTTAAAAGTCAACATTAAATAATGCATTACTATCTGCACGGTCTACCGATTAACGTTTTAGACGAAGAGCACCGAGTTCTATTCCTGTTCAAGAACACGATAAATTATTAGTTTTCTTAAAATTACGAGGAAATTATGTAAAATAGCATATATGTTTATTGTTTATAATATAATAGTAGTATAATAGTAGTGGCTCAGTTGTAAGCGTTCTCCAAAATCCAAAAAAATATTGCAGATCAAGTCCCGGCATGTACCAGTGAAAAAATAACTTTTCTTATGTATATTCGTCATACATTTACAACACCACCGTTCCCATGCCATGGGGAGAACGTTATGTCCCAGTTCTACTAATAACAACATTCCAAAAATCGTTAATAAATTGTGATCCTCTCGCCAACGTGGCGAGTATAGGCCATATTCTCCAGGAAGGCATGATGATATGCAGAAAATGCTATGTACAAGAAGGTTTATGGCAACTATTCCTTTTTGTACCCCACGTCATTCATCCTAGGTATGCTTCACTATAACTCCCTAGAGGTTAGAAGAAATAGGACCTTGGTTTTATATATGAGTTATTAAACAATATATAAGGTAAAATGTACCTACCTGATCAGCGAGCTCGCGGCCATCGACTATTTGCAGATGAGAGTGCTCGTATGCACTTACTTCAGCGGAGTGGAGGCGGATTGGACAATCGTATTAAAACGTACTGTCCAAGATCGATTACGTCTGTCAGAAATGTCAAAAGCTCGATCTTAGACGATACGTTTTCGGACGATTGTGCACTCCGCCTCACCCCGCTGAGTGCCCACGTCCCCCGTGCAATTGTTTTATTGAACAAATTGAGCTTCGACTTATTCGCATCATTAGACGCAGAAAGTAAACAGGTTGTCTTAAAATGGTTGAATCTGTTAATTATATCTGATTTTATAAATAAATGATGAAGGTTATGATTATTGACATAATTACAATATGTCAATATGTCAACCCCAAATGACAATGCTAGACTATACTACAATCTGGTTCGCTAGAAATATCGACGAGCTTGCAATTATCTTGATTGGGTTCCAGCTAGAGTGGAGATCACGAACGGGGTGACACGCGACAACACGACGCAGTGAGATGACTCGCAGAAGAAGATCGCTGGTGAGAATTTAATGAGACTTGTAAAAGGGACCGCATGCATTGGGAATGCTTATATTCAGCAGTGACGAACATGTTTTTTTTGTTAACATGTTATAATAACTCTTTTTTACGTTTGTAGTCATATTGTTTTTCCCACACACGATGAACCCGGCACTCGCACACAAATCCATGTGGATAAAGAAATCTGAAGAAGAATCTTCATCTTGTAGTCTATACTTAACAATTCCTTAAGTTTCTGTCAAAGCTTCATTCTTTAGCTTTAAACATGCTATAAATTCATTTCAAACTTTGGTACGTTCAACTCAAATATGTACTTTCTGATAAACTTTGAACATTCAATATTGTATTGAAATCGTATGTGATGAGACCTCTTACATCACACGATTTGTCAAGAATTTGTTTCTATAAGGTCTTCTGAACTGTGAAATTAGTTGTCATTTATTCAGTCTGTTTTTCCAAATCATAAATAATATTCAACAATACATACAAATAATAAAATTGTTTCATCACAATGGGTGTTCTGTTCGGGCATCGTATCGCGCGCTTTTCCATTTTACGTCAGATGTTGCGTCATAATTACAAAATATTATTCAATTCTCAACTCTATAAGCGCTTGACTTTGACAGCGGCCGTGCAAATATTTATTTATTTATTTATTTATTAATTCTTAATATGAACTTTAATAGAGTGATATACGAGTATATATAGTTAACGGATTCCATTATATAACGTTTGCGACTAAGTGACAGAATAGGGCTACAGGATTTATTCATTTTAATTAATAAGTTTAATTAATATTTAATTGTGATATATCTCGAGTTTGGTACTCTTGAGACATTGGCCTATAGTAAAGTTGGCTAATTGAGAATCAGTTTCTTTATAAGCGTGGTTTCTAACCACTCCGAAAGGGAAACGGTCGTCACATGCCCTCTAGAGACGACCACGATACAGTCGTGATGATCTTTTCTTTTTTATCATTGTACTTTTATGTATGTATAAAATGACAGAGAAAAAATCCAAAAACATTTCTTCTATTTTACTAAAACAAATATATGATTAGTATATCTCTAAAATGTTCCCCAATTTTATTTATTTAAGGAAAACTATTGACAATATCAAATAGAACTAAACGTTAGCAACAGAGTGTCATTTATAAGTTTTCACAAATAAAAATAAATTAACAATGTAAAAAAACACGAAAAAAAAGCCTATGACAATATGACACAGATTAAAAACATATTGAAACATACAGACTATCATATATACACTACACAACAAACTAATAGTTTTTATTATTCCCTAGTAAGTTCGCTAGACTACATTTCTTAAAAGTATATTGTTGGATTGTGGATTAAAAAGCGTATTTTTTTAAGTACATAGATAATTATTTTGAATGGGTCGATCAGATGCAGTAAAAATCTTTTCACTTCTTTTTCCAATGTGTAAAGGAGCGTGGCACGTACCCGCTTTAAGAAAAGTAGGTACATGCAATCGCTGGAACAGACTGAATCGGGCTAAACTTTAAATTACTTGCACGACATTCAAGGGAATATTTTTGCTTCCGACTGAATTTAATATGTAAACGTACTTGGAATAGTACGAGTAAAATAGTTATACTGCTTTAGCCTAAGCTGCTCGTCTTCTACTAACAGCTTACTCTTTGAACCACTTCGCTGCTTAGTCTTCCACTAGCAGGAGTATTGTGATTGTGATTACGGTGGCGTTTCCGCACTTAGTCTCCATTGAACCATTGTGCGTGACATTTACTCCTTCAGCGGAGCCATCCGATCTCCTCCAGGAAGGCCAGGAGACCCGCTACGTTCCTGCAGACCTTCAGAAGCGTCCTCGCAATCTGGAGGAACCTTAGTCTAGGCGCAGCCACACTGTCGCACTCCAAGAGCACATGCGTGGCCGTCTCCTCCTCCGCCTTGCATCCTCTACACAGTGGGCTATCTGTAATGTTCAGAATATAGAGATGATTGTTAAAGGCACAGTGTCCCGTCAAGACCCCCACCACTAATCGAAGCCTGGCTGTGTCAAGGCTTAGGAGATGTCGTGTGAGGCACCTGTCTGGTTTGGGAAGGGCCTCCCTGTACTGTCTGCAGTCTGTGATCGATGCCTACATCTGCTCATGCAGTTTATGAGTTATTTGGCGAAGCTAGCTTCGCATGAATTGGAATGGTAGGGGGATTGTTGTCCTGGCCCTATCGGTCAATACCGATATATGACCCCCTTCTGGCCAGTTCATCAGCCGCATCATTACCCAGTGAACCACTGTGACTCTTTGTCCACTGTAACGTAGTTTGTTGTCTCTGCACACTGCTTCCAGGGCTAGGTGGCAGATGAGAATCAGTGCAGAGCTGATGTAATTGCTTTTGAGGGCCAGAAAGACGGCTAGAGAGTAGCAGGAGTAGTACGAGAATATATTCTGTTGTAGTTATTCTGTTGTATTGATGTAATGCTTATTCCTTCGTAATTATTGTACTATTATAAAATAAAAATAAAATAACGTTTATTGGATCATAATCAAATAATTTCAGTTAGTGAGCTAAAATATTCCATCCTCATTAAACATTGTTTTACTGTAACCAGCCTCTCGGCAACTGTGTGCTGCAGTAGCAACTTTTAACACTATTCGTTTGTATATCTCGTTATTAAAACTATGCATATAATTAAATTGCTACTTTTATATCGAAACACAGCACACCTTCGCCGAGAGTAAACATTGAAACAAAAACTATCTGAACAAATTATGGCAAAAACAGGCCTAAATTGTCAAACTACCTTCAATATATACTATTGTATTCATTCTTATTTTTAAATTTATTTTCATTGTTTTCATTGCTTATTATGCTTATGCCATTGTATCTGCCAGCGAACTCTTATTATTGGCTTTATCGTATTACTATTTTCTCCTATATATGTATAAATTAGCTGTAAGAATTCCTAAATAAATAAATAAATATATTCAAAATAAATTAAATAATGACGTGTCACAAATTCCTGTAATACTCGTAGGTTTACGTAAATAAAGATATTTTGCCGTTGACTTTATTTATTTATTACTTTATACAAGGAGCGGACTTAATGCTGCTAGACATAATCTGAAAGCCAACCTTTTCTTTTTATACTTGCACGACATGTGACCTTGAGCCCACCTGATGGGAAGTGGCGCACGAGGTCTATGAATGGTAGCAACTGCAATCAGACACTTCACCGACATCAGTCTTTAACACCTTGACGGCTTGACTGTGCATGACGGCAATTCAAGCCTGTTCCAAAATGAGTGTATACACTTTACTGGGTTTATCAGCACAAACGGTGGATACTTTCCCGCCCCGGCAGACTGGGCAAATTACCACTGTCAGTCCGCCTACCCCCTATTTGTTGTTCTTTATAAAAGTATGTGCCATTTGCAATGATGTCAAATACCAATTTTTACTTTCAAGGAGAACTAATATTGTAAGCTTGGCATGGTGATATTTATATAAAAATATCACCGTTTCAAATTAGACCTACTTAAAGTTAAAGACTGCTTCAGTTTTGACAATGAATAAAATAGACAATCTACAAACAGACAAAAAAGAAAAGTTTCTGACATAAAATCACACAATAGTGGTAAAGACAAAGTTTGGCGAATCAGTGCCTGAAGAAGCTTGTTTAACCAGTTTATAATTATTATATCCCTGGCCACCTTCCAAGCGAAGTTATGATCATTACAGTTGGCTATGTATGACATCTCTATACACGAAGCCAAAACTTTGCGAAATCTTGAGATTTGTTTTAAAGCATAAGGCACACTCTGAACGTACGATATCTTAGACATAGATTGTCATAAAATATTTGCTAAGAAGAGATAGACTTAATATTCTAACATAACATAAAATTTTAGTTAACTAACTTTAATGTAAGCCATTGTTACTAACATAGTGATAGGTATACTAACAAAAATGGATTGTAATTATCTGTTAAATTGAATATATTATTATTATTATTATTATGAGTATATGTCATGCCGCCCATACTTTAAAAATCATAATATATTAACGTTTCCATCACTGTACATTTATGAAAGAAGAAATATTTGTAAGAAATAATTTAAGTATGTACTCATATCGTACTCGCGCGCGTCACAATGACCTATTAAGCACAAAAGTATCCAAAACGAATTTATTTAGCAAAAATGTTATTAGTATGGTGAGACAAATTTACAATAAAGTTTCCAAATCCATCCGTGAAGTCGAGAACATGAGAGTCTTTAAGTCAAAGCTTCATGGCTTCCTATCTACGAAATACTATTACAGCGTAGCTGACTATCTTTCCGAAACATGAGAGGAACAGTTAGCATGCCCTCACCCATCACCAACATTGTAAAATTAATTTTTAATGTTGTGTATATAATTATTGTATGTCCAATGGTCGGGACATAACGACCACCATAAAAATGTACTTATTCAAAATCCTATGATCAACAATAAAATAATTTTGATTTGATTTGATTTATAAAAAGAGCTAGAGAGAGCATATAATTCTCCGGACGTATTCCCTTAAAAAAATATTATTGGCTTCAGTTTTTTATGCCAGAGCTAAATTTACAAAATATTTTACTATTCTTAACTCTAATAGCGCTTGAACTTGACATTGTTCGTGCAAATCACTTTTTCAACTGTGTCTTGGTCAGGTCCAAGGAACATAATACTAAAGGGTCAGAGCCCCGATTCTCGCGCATTCAAAGTGACAGATTTTTAGAGTTAAAACTGTCACTTTAACAGACTTTAGCAATGGATTGTGCTAAGCACTGGCGGAGTAGCGAATATTAATCCGGACCTTACTGTATTCCGTGTCCGACATTTTAATTGTGTTGTGTCTTTAAATAAATCCAATATTAATATATCACATTTGTGTTCTCATGCAGGTAAATGATGAAACCAGAAATTTGTATGTTTTTATTTCACAATAGGTCTACCTACATAAGTATTATTTATGTCAGACAACCATATCGGTCGAGTGCCCTAAGATCTCATGGAGACTGAAGACATGGAGCAGAGAAGCAACGGTCATCATAATCATACAATCGATCGAGCCTAGTGATTTTATTTCATCTTACTGACTTAAAATGGTAAATAAAGAGTAGATACCCAGACATCAAGCGTGTTGGAGGTGTCAGAATTACAGTGGAGACGCGACGTCTGTCAAACAAAGTTATAATTGCTTTGAGTCGTTGAATGCTCGAATTTTAGGAACGCTCGCCGGTACACACGAATCATTCAAAATAAATTTGAAGAGAAATGTTTGCGTACTCGTATCTACGTGTGGAAACCGTCGAAACAGAATACATAGAGAATGTGAAAATAAAATGACCTCGTTATAAAATAAACAATGTAGCACACTGAAATTTCAGGGCTAATATTTTTTAATTTTTTTGAGTAATTAAAATTTCAATTTAAAAGTAAAAAAAATGTGAATCATATTTCACTCCGCGAGTGCCTTTACTCCGTAGCCACGAGTCAGACTTAGCTGTAAAGGCATACAGGGCCAACAGTGAAAGAGAGATGGTTTAAAGGGTCTTAGCTTGTAAGCGCCTTGAGGTCTCCTTATGAGGCCCTATGACGAGTCGACCTCTATCGGTGGCCCTTCAGGCTGGGGTTAATTTATTATTCATTAATAATGTTGGGCATATCGTGAACGGAGTTCCGAACCAACAAATCCATCCTGGAGGAACTAGAGATAGGACAACGCCTTTCCTCAATCGTGCAATCACGCATTCTCTCTTTCTTTGGACACGTGTCGCGGCGTGGAGATACATCCATTGAGCGCCTTGTAGTTCAGGGAAAAGTCGATGGCAAGAGAATGCGTGGTAGGTCTCCGATGAGATGGACTGACCAGGTTAAAGCAGCAATGGATCACCCCCTACATGAGTGCTCCAGGAAGGCTGCAGTTCGAGACGAGTGGCGACGGCTTATTAAGCGTGCCACTGGCACTCAAGTGACGACCACGACCACTCTGACAAGAGTGTAGCGACTAAGAAGAAGAAGAATAATTTTACGAATTTCCAAAAAATATATAAAATCACACTTTTGTGATTTCGTGCAGGTAAATGAAGAAACCAAAAAATTGTATGATTTTATTATATTGGTAACCCTTTGGGATTTCTTTTTATTTATTTACTGCCTTGTCCCCGGTGATATTATATCAACGTTCGCGCGGTCGTCGAAATCTCGCTACCTACTTGTTTAGGGTCGGTATGAGTGGCTATAATTTTAGGAAAACCTCTCGTAACCGTAACTTAAGATTTTATTACTTAGTAATTAATATAAAAATACGTAGTTCTTCAATTTTGTTGTAAATTATAATTTAAAAAAAATTGTTCTTTAACAAATTCCACGCAGTACCTATACATAGATTCTCTCTCTTCAAAACGTAACTTTAATGATCTAGGTAGTTGATAATTATTTTCCCATTTGTCCATTAACTTGCATATGGACCAGACAATTATATTATTACAAAATATTTTGTGCAAGACAATTACGTTACTATAAAGGTAAACTTTGTCTACTTTTCACAATTGTTTATTTGACACTGAAGATTTGTCAATTTTTTCAAAATATCAGATCTTATATGACGTTGTGGTTGGAAGAAGTCCCTCCGACTCGCTGACCATTTATGGTCCTATTGGGTTAAGGAGGTATTACCAACTCTGTAAGTCAGGCCGCATGGTATGTTCACCTAACATAGGAGACGTCTTGCTCATCGTCGATCTCCCGCGTGAAGTATACCCTATTGGTCGCATTACAGCGCAGTATCCAGACAGAGACGGCGTCATTAGAGTAGGCAACTAAAGGCGGTGTTCGTGTGTCTTCGGAGACAACTAATAAAATTATAATTATATGTTGATGGCTCCACAGCATAACTTTAAGAAAGATGACGTCAGAGGGAAGAAATCGCGCGCGGTGGTTGACGTTATTTTTAGAGGCGGAACAAAACGTGTCCATTACGTAGAACGTCCATTACGTTAAATTCAAATTCAAAATTCTTTATTGTATAGATTGCTTATTCTAATTACAGTTGTATGTACATGTCATGATGATGCAATCTGCCCATATTATGGGCATACAATATGCTTATGTCAATAGATATTTATTTACAATATTTATTTAAATATAATTAACATTTAATATTGTTCTTGTCAATTTATTGGTATACAATGTTAATGTCAAAATTTGCATGCTAAAAATTCTTTTATTGAGGAAAAACAGTTGTCAATAATTAATAAAATAAATTTTCTTTAACTCAATAGTAAAACGTTTTAAAGGTAACTCTCGTATCTCTCTAGGAATTTTAATATATACTCTAATGCACATTATGTGGCAGTTTCTGCTGTAATATTCACTTACACATCTTGGGTAGATTAGTCGGGTATAATCTCTAGGTACAAATTTGTTACAAGTATTATATTTTTTAAAGAGATTAGAATGTTTATTGACAAATATTCCTATTTCAAGGATATACATTGATTAAGGACGAACCCCTTAATATATGTTTTTACACCATCCAGGGCATACCCATACATTTTTAATACATAATTGTATTTTGTCAAATCTTTAGTGTCAATTAAACAATTGTAAAAATACGGACAAATTTTGGTAAAAATCCTTTAATATAGCCCAATCCGCTATAGAGTTTATACTAATAACCCATCATAAATACATTATATAATAATAAGTGGCAAGCTTATCGATATCACTGGCGTACTAAACTCGAGAAATAACACAAATAAATTAAATATATTTTTGCTTCCAAAATAGACCACGGAGACAGTCAATATACTGGAATATATCAAAATATAAAACGTAGTTTTGCCAATTAAGCCTTAATTACGAATATAATGACGACGCGACGACGATGTAAAGGTGTCACTTGAAATATTTTTAACGAGAGATACAAAAAATGATATTTTTAAATAAAATCCCACTTAACGTGAATTCCTCCATTATACGGGTGTTACAAATCATATTGATTCCAGGCTCGTTAATTCCACACTTTTTTAATTACGTATTCGGAAAACTTCGGCACATCCTCTCGTCGTCCATACCAACGTGATGTACAAAGCAGAGACGTGTACATCAACAGTGGGCTATGGTTGGTATTTTATCCGATTTAAAACGTTGATATTTTTCAGAGAACGATATATTGGGATGGTTCCGCCAAGTACCTCACAGATGCTCTCAATGTCCTACAGAGGCGAGCTGTTCGAATTGTGGACGATGCCACTATATCTGGAACTCTCGAATCCCTGCAGCTTCGCCGAGATGTTGGTTCTCTGAGCGTGTTCTACCGGCTATACTAAGGTGAGTACTCCGAAGAACTCTATAACCTAATCCGTCCCTCTCCATTCCGCAACCGAACCACACGCACAGGTCAGAATATGCACCCACATACCGTAGTAACCATCCCTACGCGTACGTATAAATTTGGGGACTTATACATCTGTCGTACGATAAAGATGTGGAATGCTCTTCCAGTCTCTGTGTTTCCACTTTCCTATAACTTGGAGTCCTTCAAGCGAAGTGTGAAAAAGCATCTAGTCAAGCCGGCACAGTGTTAGGGACTGATGGCAGTTATAAATGTCTGACTTCAGTTGCTAACATTCATGGACCTTGCGCGCCACTTACCACCAGGTGGGCCCAATTCGTGCTAGTATAATATATATATATATATATATATATATATATAATTGTATTCAAATTGAGCAAGAAGAACCGACGCAGGTTACTAACAATTAAATTAAGGATTGTAATGTAAAAGTATTATTATTATTATGAAGATGTCAAACGAGCATTAATTTAATCATCCTTTAATAATTAATTTTCTCTGTAGTTTTAATATTATTGCTTTTTATAAATCGAAATCTGCCACCAAACGCACCGTTTATTAGTAAAGAAAAAGTACGCTTGATCAAACTCAGCCACACTCAGATAGACAGACAGCGGAGTCATCCAGGCCCGGATGTTCAATGGGCCTGGGCTAGGGATGGGATAATTTCCCGTTTCCCCCGGCAGGATCTCGGCGGCTAACTATAACCCGTTGGTGATTCAATTGGTGCTGGGCGCTGTTTCTACTACAACACCGCCCGTGTGGGTCACGAATCTAGTCTCCTAGATTTGTCTACTTTAGTTCTTGTCCAAGAACGCCTCCCTAGGTAGTGGCCTACCCTCTGGGGGCCGTGCGAAAGTAGGAGCGATATCCTGAAGATGCTTGTAGGAGCCGTTGTGTGCCCCGTAAAACACAACCTTAAACCAATTTTTGCTTAAAAAAACGTTGAATTAATTGAAGAAAGCTGAGTTTTTACTTTTACTTATCAATTACAAAATGAATGTATATATACTTAACCGCTTGAGGATTTATTGGTGTGGTTATTGCAAATTCCCCTAGAAGATTACCCCACGAGATATCGAAATCATTATTACTACTGTCGGATGCGATTGGTACGATCGTGGTTGTCGTAGTAACTCTTTGGGATTTCTTTTTACTGCCTTATCGTTTATTTAATAAATATTTATTATAATCAATAAATAGTATCGTATACACTTATATTTTTAATATATTTAATTTTAATTGATATATTGCACATACATTGCATTACTTGAAGCATAGTTAATTGCCATAGGTCTAAAGGTTCGATTAAACATAGGGTCGGGTTTAGAAAATTGTATGTCTAACAATTGTGCACTCGTTCTAAAATCATAAATATACTTATATCGAAAAATTAAAATAAATATAAACTAAACCTAATAAAAAATAAATTTAAGTATAATTACAAAATAGAAAAAAAAGATTCGTTTTTGTAGTAGGTAACTTGTTATTTTCTAATATTACTGGACAGTAGCCTGGGGCGTATTAATGTTAGGCCATTAATAAAAATGTCTCTTTATTTTTTATTTTCTTATAAAAGATCTCATTAAAATGAAATAATATGTCATCTAGTACCTAACTAGTTTATATATTTATTAAAAAATGTTGATCCATTGTTCAAACTTAGTAAATATATTTTTTTTTAAATAAAATAAAAAAAAATAAAAAAAAAACGTTTATTTTCTAAAATACTTAAGCTAAAATACATATACACAGTAAGCAAACACATATTGTTTTGACGTTACTACAGAAACGAGATATGTTTTTATTGACACATTAATTTAGCTCTTGTAATTAAACATTGCAATGCCCTCCGCACTAATAGATTATTTTTATAACCTACTGTACGACGGATAGGCGAGACTCACTGCAAGCGCCCGCGCCGCAGCACGACATGGTAAGTGGTTACCATCTGATGGTAAGTGGCGCGCAAGGCTATGGATGTTGGCAACTGGAATCAGACACTCATGACAGTCATCAGTCCTTAACACTATGCCGGAGGGACTGCGCATGACGGCTATTTGAGCCTGATCCCGAGGTTACTGCATGTAATGCAGTAGCGCCTTAGTCCTTAGAGGTCAAGGACAGGTTGGAAGGGGCCAGGTTGTCTACACAGGTGGCATCCCACACTAAAGGCAAACCTATCCTCCAGATTATTGCAAATAAATTAACAGTTCGATTCCTGGTCGGAACATAATAATTTATTTAAATCGAGAACTTGCTACATGGGCCTATAGTAAAATTGGTTAAATATGAACTCGCTTTACAAAAGCCTGGTTTCTGACTATCCCGTAAGGGATACAGTCGTGATGAAAATAACAGTAAAGGTTAGACCAAGAGTAAATTTAACTAAACTAAAACTATAGAATTGGTAGAAATGTGATTTTAATCAATTGGTTGCAATTTCAATGTTTATTTTGTTCCGAGTATATAGTCAAATGCACTGTAAATTAAACAACATGCGATTTTGAAAAGAGTAAATAATAGTTTACGAAATGATTAACCCGGCTTCGCTCGTGAATTACCGTTGTTGTCTCCAAAAACTTAACGATCGAGAGGTCACAAAGCCATGCACCAATGGCAACTTTATATTCATACGAATTGCCGTAATGGCTAGTCAAGTCGGCATAGTGTTAAGGACTGTAGTCAGCTATGAGTGTCTGATTCCAGTCGCTAACATTTATAGACCTCGCGCGCCACTTACCATCAAGTCACGTCGTGCAAATATATAATAAAAAAAACACATCCAGCCATTTCAGGCATTTTTATTTCTATATTATTTTAATAGTAATATCAAATAAGAAAAAGTAAAAAGAATGATAAATAAACAATATACATTATATGCAGGTGGTGGCTCGGTTGTAAGAACGCGTTCCTTAAATCCTACAAAGGTCGGTTCAAACCCACCCAGCATTTACCAATGAGAAATACACTTTTCTTACGTATATTTGTCATAGATTTATAACACACCCGTTCCGGTGCCTCGGAGAGCACGTTAAGCCGTCGTTCCCGGTTTCACTAATACCAACTTGTGGAATCGTTAATAAATTGTCATAAAAAATTGGCATCATAACCTCGTCAAGCCGTCTGGCCAGCGTGGCGAGTGTAGGCCAAATTCTCCAGATACATGTTCTGGAAGGCCCATCTCCAGCAGTGGAGTTCTAGGACGCTGTGTTCTAGGGGCTGTAATGAAATGAAATACATTTTATACATGTCTTGGTCTGATAATGATAGCATATAGCAGGAGCGCTCAAACTTTAAACTACGAATGATCCATCCCATCCCACTCCTCTAGCAGATATTGAGATTCCTTCACTGTGTCTGCAGCCCGCCAGTGGAAAAAACTACCACTGGCCATTAGACGGGCACCATCTGTCAATGTTTTGAAACAATTAGTCACTAACTTGTTTCTTGATAAGCAGGAGCACACTGCATCTAGTACACATTAAATATTTGGCACGCAATATGTTTGTGTATGTTTATTTGTATATGTATATATATATATATATATATATATATATATATATATGTTTATAATACTTGCATGTAGTTTATGTAATTTCTTGGTATGTAGTGTATTTATAAATTAGACTAATATTATTGGATTGTTGCACCCTGCCCATAATCTCTCACCATCCCAAAGGTTAGTTGTCAGAGAATGCCTAACAGGCATTAAACTCGCCTACCTACCTAATTTTAAGGTTTGGTGCAATAAAGAATTTAAAATAAAAAAATAAAAATGATCAACTCGAAGCTGCATGTATGTGTGAGGCAGGATTGTCGTCTAGGTAAGGTTTTATCGTGAACCATAATCTTTCAAGCAAAGTATGAAAACGCATCTAGTCAAGCCGGCATAGTATTGGGTACTGATGTCAGTGTGATTATAGTTCCTAACATTCTAGGACCTTGCACGCTACTTACCATCAGGTGTGGCATGGTTGCAATAAATAACATTTTATTTATTTAAATATGTTAGAAAAACTTACAGCTACTATACATATAAAGATTAAACACAATTAAACTAATGACAAGTTTTCACTTATAGGTAAACATAATTACATATATAAAAAAAAATTGAAAATTAAACTAACAATGTTAAATAAATCAATAGTTAGACTCTACACCGATAACCTGAATACACTTCCCTACCCGAAGTGCTCATTTGTCATTGCGCGTCTGATATGGCACTGTCATTAAACATATCAACATCAATGCACGCTATCGAACATCTCCATAATAATATTAATAAACAATGCTTTATCTTTATTTATTCGAAAATAATATTTACAAAATATAAAATAAAATTAATATTAATACTAAGGATTGGGATATAAGTCCCGTCCGCGTGGAATGGTGGCAGAACGCTGGCTGCATTTACTCGCTGAATTGCAATACTGATTCTTTGGGCGACCTCTTGTCACCGGAGGAGACGACAAGACGCGGTGTTATGTCTTTTAAAAACTTTCCTGCACTCCATGGGCCCAGAGTTTCTTCAGCATAAATAATTATGTAATCTTTTAATATACTTATATACTTGCACCGCTTGCTTTATCTTAAAAATAACAAACAAATTAAATCTTAACTAAAATAAAAAATAAGTCCAAAATAAACCTAAATAAAAATATACCACAGTCTTAACCGCTAGTAAAATTATAAAATATCTTACCGTAAATATCTTTACGACTGTGCGTAATAAAACGTCTTTGGAAGCAATTGTAAGTTACAGACACCTCCCTTGTTCCATCCAGGATGAAGTTGATAAATGACTTGCCAGTAATCCCGGCCGTAATCTCAACGTCCTCTAAGTAATTTTTCACCTTTTTTCGTTTTTTTTTTTAATTTCGTCTTTGTCACGATTGCGACCAGTCACCCGTGTTAATAAAGGAGGTGTTAGCTTTCAATTTAATGACGCCAGGACAGGAGGGTATTTATGAAACTTTTTCAATGAATAATGGTCTCGCTAGCATATTATTATTGGTGACACGTAGTTCATGATAAATGTTCTTTTGTCATATCAATTATAATGGATAATATCATAACAATAATGACCTTGGCCACCGCAGCCTATCATGTCAGAAAAATGCTGGTAGTCGCTTCCGCCACGCTTCTGTCTACATTAAAGACAATCCCTGAAGGGTCGTCTCTAGAGAACATTTTTTACTTATAGTTTATTTTTTTATTAGCTTTAGTTTTTAACTTTTACTCTTTAGGAAGTTTTTATTATAAAAGTAATGTATCATCACGACCGTATCCGTATTTCGGGGTGATCAGAAACCACGCTTATAAAGAAGCAGATTCACATTTAGCCTGAGCTTATACATACACTAGTTTTATTGTTTTATTAGAAAAGACCAAGTAGCTATGATTTTACAGACATTTCAATTTTTCCAAAATATCTAATCCAGCTAGCAGGCGCCTCGATTCCGTGACGTCATACACAACAACATACATACAACATACATACAATATACATACAACATACATACATACATACACACAACATACATAAATAATATAAATAAATAAATAAATATTTCCAGACAGGTCACACAGCGCCATCTAGTTTCCGTGGAAAGCTACGAGGCTTGTGTTACGGAAACTAGATGGTTGATAAACTACATATTATACTTTTTTTGTAAATATATACATATTATACATATAAACACCCGGACCGAGACAAATTATACAATGTACAACTTGTCCCCGGTGGGAATCGAACCCACGACCTCCCGAGTTCACGGCAACGTTTGTTACCTCTAGACAACGGAGGCGGTCAAGGCATCTTCACGCTAAATCCCTTGCGGGGTAGGCAGAGACAATTGAGCGCCACTTGTCACGATCACGACATACCTCTTTCGCTTCTTCGACATTCATCAACCTCTTCATACATGCCCTTTTGTTTCGATGGCTTTTTAATGCACCATCAAATATTGTTTTATTTATTTGATCGAGGTAGATGAGTCTTGGTCTGCCAGGGCCTCTTTTACATACAACTTTCGCATTAAATATCTGGTTTATCAATCTCTCTTCATATTTTTTTTGACATGCCCCAACCAACACAGCATGCCTTTCCATATTGTTGTCCCTATGCTCTCTTTAATACCTACCCTTTTGCGTATTTCGTTATTACGTATGCGGTCCCTCAAAGTGATGCCGCTTATCCGACGCAACGACCTCATTTCTACTGCATTAACTCTAATCTCGTAGTGTTGGTTGCATTGCATTGTGTATGGCAAGTATAACTATGATACTGATATAAGACAAAAATATCGGGTATTATTTGTTTATATTTCATACAAAATATTTTGATCCTATTTCACTCAAAAACTACTGAACAGTTTTGATGAAGAACGTAACAGTTATAAAATGAAATTGTCATAAACATACATTTAATTGGTGAAGTAATAGCTGATGTTAAAAAAAAAACAGCATTGCGTGCTAGCGTAGTTGCTAACTGGAACTTTCCTCAAAACTTTGCGAACCTTAAAATAAATAAAATGATGCAGATTCATTGTGGGTTCATTGCGTGTGAAGATTAGTGTAACTGAACAGGTTTTTTTTTATTTTTACAGATTTGGATGGCGGTTTGTAACGCAAGTAGGTAATCTGGATCTAAAGGATGTTATGTCATGTTATTGTGTGTTATATAATTGACAATTGTATAGTGATGTACTCGTAAGAGTCACGGTCAAATGTATTAACTAAATGCATGATCTCATTATGAACCCACGCGTATGTATGAGTTTACCTTTATTTGACTACTAGCTGTATAACCCGGCTTTGTCCGTGTTATACATAAATATGTGGTGCTAAAAAATTTAGTATCATCACAACCGTATCCTTTGCGGGGTAGGCTTTTTTTTAGAAGCGGATTCGTATTTTGACAACTTTTTTACATACTAAACAATTTTTTTAATGTATTTATTAATATAATTAATAACTACTTATTAAAGTAAAGTAAAAAAAAAATCTAATAAAAAAAATAAAAATCTAATAAAAATCAAAAAGTCTTTTGATGAGAGTTAGAAATAGGATCGTATAGCAAAAAAATATTTTCAGAATCGATTAATTGTTTTTCCGTCCAAATATGTATGGAAATATTTCTGAAATTTCTAGTACACAGTATTCGGTTCTGTAGATACTTAATAGCAGGAACCAAAAAAAGTTTTTTAGTAAGTTTTTTTTCCAAAATTTGTCTCTCTAAAAGTTAAGGAACATTTTTCTGTATCTATAACGGATAAGGTACCTTTTTAGGTGCCCTTAACTGTCCCTTAAAACTCCATTTTGTATATTCATTTTGACGTCTCATATCCTTTCCAGAATTTCAAGGATAATTTCTATAAAATTCCATAAATATTGCTTACTAACTAAATCATGCTTTTAATACATACATAAAATTTTCTCTTAGACCATTATAATTCATCAACCTTTTTTATTAATCACAAGGAGTAAAAAAAGTTATTGTTTTTTAAATGCGCCTTCTGTTTTTTTTTTAATTGTCATTAAAGGACATTGTACAGAATACATCAGTCCTAAACACGTAATTTATTTGCATAATATATGTTCATAACAGAGTTCATAACCGAGTTGGGGATCATCAAATTCCAGATGCTGCAGAATTTGATGCTTTACTTGGAGTCACTCGCGGCATTATAGCCCAAACACGTCGGGTAAAATATGGGAGTCCACAGCGCGGGAAAACCGCAAAAAATAAACTGCAACTTGTGCCCTATATTTAAAGTCCAATTTATCGTTTTCCATATTTATTCACATTGCAGCACATTATTAAACAAAACAACACCACTTTTGACCAATAATATCCACAGCAAATTAATTTACAAAACAAAAACTTGCACTTGACATGTTCACGCAAAATAGCGCGAAGAACATACAGAAAAAAATAATACTGACATGAAAATAAGTAACAATTTTGTTGAGGAATTTGGGAACGGCTTTCTTGTGCCAGAACTAAATGAAAAAAACCCATCTGTGGTCAGGCCATTTATTGCATAAGCCATCTACTACTACTCGACTCTAGCTTAAATTAGGACATGCACAAACATAAACCTGTCTTTTCTATGTCATCTGGGAGATCACGGGTGCAGCTCCTGCCGCAGGTATGCCCTACTACAGGTGGGCCCAAACTGGCCTGCCGGAACCCCACCAACACCTGTCCAGAAAACTTTACTGTGAGAGCTCCACCACCGCAATTGCTGAACTGGGCCTAGCCACAGCTCCAGCCAAATGCTCTGGTAGTGGACACTCCTCACCAAAACTCAGCAACAATATCATCATCATCACGACCATTTCCCTTTCGGGGTGGTCAGAAACCACGCTTATGAATAAGCGGATTCACATTTAGCCAACTTTACTATAGGCCAATCATAACAAGTGGCAAGCTCGTCAATGTCTCCAGTGAACCAAACTCGAGAAATATCACAAATAAAATAAATATTAATTAAATGTATTTTATTTACATTAATAAATATTTTTGTGTCCCGACCAGAAATCGAACCCGGTATCCAAGTCTAAATCCACGGACTCAACCGCTAGATGACGGAGGCAGTCATTTAAAATTTCAACAACAATATACCGCTACGTTTCTCCACAAATTACGATAGAAGGACGTAGCGCCAGGATAATCAATCCAAACAAAAAAAAAAACTAACGAAAATCAGCCGGTCCGTCCCGTGCTGCCAAACGTCAAAGTGCCACTTTTTTTATTCGGCTAAGGCCAAAGCGACAAGTCTTACAGCCAAACGGCAAAAACCAAAATAAAAACAAACTCTAAACATAATACTAAATCTAATTCTTAACAAATTTAATAAGCAGAATGATCGGCGTGGTCATTAGCCGGCCTCAGTCATAGTTTAGTGAGGTGTTAGCTATCAAGGAGTGCCTGAGCCATATTTTTGTGAAAAGGGTATCAAAACATCGGACCGGTGTACCAAAAACGATTATTTAGAAGGGGGTTAAGCCTCTTGACAACACCATGTTCCGTAACAAAGAATAGTCCTTTCAGCAAGACTCAGCACCAGGTCATAAAGCTCGACCCACACAAGCATGGCTAGAAAGGAACGTTCATCCGAGGTCATAAAAAAAAAATAAGTTTTCCTTGTAACAATATTATTCAACTAGGTATATCGATTTTGACGTCTTATATCCATTTCAGAGCTTCAAGGATCACTTCTGATAAATTTAATTAAAATCTGTTCTTTTTAAGTGCTTACTTACTAAACAAATTTGAAACATAATACATAGATAAAATATTTTTTTTGTCTACACTGTAATTAATCGACCTTTTTTATTTAAAACTGCCTCCGTGGTCTAGCGGTTTAGTACGTGGATTTAGACTCGGAGGTACCAGGTTCGATTCCTGGTCGGGACACAAAAATATTTATTAATGTATACATTAATGAATATTAATTAATATTAAATTTATTTGTGATATTTCTCGAGTTTGGTACGCTGGAGACATCGACAAGCTTCCCACTTGTAATGATTGGCCTATAGTAAAGTTGGCTAAATATGAATCCGCTTATTAAGTGTGGTTTCTGACCACCCCGAAAGGGAAACGGTCGTGATGATACTTTACTTTTATCTTTCTAAATGCGCCTTTAAATTTAATTCTACATTTTTAGCGAGATAAGCTGATCGCCAATCAAAACATTAAGGATCACGGTGTAAACCGGTTGTGCCACGATACGGATGTTGTTCATGTCGTTAAATATTACGTCAAATTAAACAATGTAAACTTGACCTTACTTATTGAAAAGTGAATTACGTGTTTATTTTTGTAAGTAATTAGTGTTTTTCTATTATTTATTTATGTTAGGAAAACATACAGCTATACTAGTTAAGGTTTTTTGGGTAAGTCTTGTTTCAAGCTGTGTATTTTTTATATAAATATCACCTTGGCAAGCTAACAATGTTAGTTCTCCTTAAAAGTAAAAATTAGCATTTGACTTCATTGCAAATGGAATGAGAAAAACAAATAGGTGGTAGGCGTTCTGATGGTGGCAATTTGCCTAGTCTGCCGGGGGAGGAGGTATCCACCGTTCGTGCCGATAAACCCAGTCAAGTGTACCACCCACACTTTTAGAGATCAGGCTCGAATTTCCGGTATGCCCAGTCAACACACACTATGCCCGTGTTAGGGACTGATGTCAGTCATGAGTCTCTGATCCCAGTTGCTAAAAATCATGGACTTCGCGCGCCAGTTATAATCTGGTATATATATATAACTATATATATACATAAAATTAATCATTAAATACAATTTAGCTAATAACAAATTTTCACTTATATGAAAACACAATTATATACAAAATTGTTAAAAAACTAAATTATTAAATAGCGAGACCCTCTAATACGAATCGTGTATTAGCTAAACACACTCCCACTATTCGAAGTGCTTATCTGTCATCAAACGTCTATTATTATTATTTTTAATTTTATTATAGCACGTCATGTGACCTTGCGCCCACCTGATGGTAAGTGGCGTGCAAGGTCCCTGAATGTTAGCAACTGGAATCAGACACTCACAACTGACATCAGTCCCTAACACTATGCCGGCTTGACTGGGCATACCGGAAATTCGAGCCTGATCTCGAAACGTGTGGGTGGAACACTTTACTGGGTTTATCGGCATGAACGGTGGACACTTCCCCGCCACAGCAGACTGGGCAAATAGCCACCATCAGTCCGCCTTCCACCTATTTAAAATGGACATGAAACTGTCATTAAACATATCAACATCTACGAGTATGCTCAGGTCATTATCAGGCCCACTTGCTCAATTGAGGAACGTGTTACGTCTGTAATTGGTGTGCAGCGAGAAACGAGTAAGAGTGGACGATCCCTGAGATTGTGTTTGAGTCAAGGATATCTTATAAACTAACTCTGGAGAATCTACAATCCCACGCGCAACTCTAACGAGGTAGGTTATGTCTGCAATATTGCGACGCGTCTCTATTGGGAGCAAATGATGACTTTTGCATCGCTTACTGCCTCCGTCGTCTAGCGGTTAAGTCCGTGGATTTAGATGCGGTTTGGTTTCTCTGGGACACAATAATTAATATAATTTATTTGTGATATTTCTTGAGCCTGGTACGCTAGAGACATAGACGAGCTTGCCACTTGTATTGATGGACCTATAGTAAAGTTGGCTAAATGTGAATTATATTATTTATAAGCATGATTTCTGACCAACGTATATATCGCAACCAGCAGCCGAATTCCTGTTCTGTAGCCGCAAACGTTATAAAAGGAAATCCTTTTCTAACAAACTGTCAATGTCAAATTTCTGATTGAACTTTTGGAATATATTATTGCCGAATTTTATATATTACCAATTATTAAAACATTTAAATTTATTTATTTAAAAACTTCATTGCACGATGAGGCGGGCTTATCTAGCAACCAACTGAGCCAATACAGAACATTAAGAGGTAGTTCTGAGGGCTAAAATAGGATACTTATTAAAAATAAAAATAATAAATAAACTTATTCTAAGATACAACAATACATATTAATATACATACCAATACTTACAAATATGTATGCATTCATCTACATACGCTGTAAGGAGCTGTTTAGATAATCTAAAAAAAAAATTATCTTTGAAAACAAAAAACGAAAGATCTCTGAAGCATTTCGGTAAAAAATATCGGCTGTACATATTTGATACTATCAAAATCTAGCTATTTTTTTAATAGATGCATAGCATGAAAGTGTAAGACACGTTCTAAAACAACAAAAGAAGAACAAAGTAGATAAAAAAGAAAGAAATAATTTGTATGAAAACAAAAACCAATTTGATCTCTATTGTGCGTAGTTTATGGTTCATTCTTAAATAGAAAAATAGATAAAAAAAATGAAAAAATTGTAAACATGGTTTATTCTCTTTGTTAATCTTTGTAATATTCTGTTCACAGACCATGATTTTCTGGATATGGGCGACGGTCCTGACGTCAGTCTTGATTCTGTACCTAAGGAAAGTGTACTCCAGATTCAGTCAATGTGACGTCAAACACCGCCGAATAGTCCCGTTCCTCGGCAACACGTGGACTACTATAGTTAGATACCAACACTTCGCTGATGCTGTCGATACTCTGTACAAAACTTTTCCAGGACAAAGGTAATCTTCTTCTTTTTAGTCGCTACACTCGTAGCAGAGTGGTCGTGGTCGTCACTTGAGTGTCAGTAGCATGCTTAACAAGCCGTCGCCACTCCTCATAAACTGCAGCCTTCCTGGCGCACTCAATGTATCACTATGATCCATTGCTGCTTTAACCTGGTTCCAGTTCCTCAGGTTTAGACTTGTTGGTTCTAAATTTCTAGAACATTAATCCGTTTTATTTCTCATTCGCGCAGGGTCCATGTCGCATACAGCATGCAGGACAATTACATTTTTTTTTTTTTTTTTTCTTCCTTATAAATATGGACTTAACTAAGGGAACAGTTTTACAAAACAAATAGTTAAAACCCTGACTCCAAGACTAGTTGGGCTGTGTCCTAGAAGTCAGTGCTCTTCCTAGGAACTACAAAAATAAATTCACAACATTGGTAAGTACAATATACAAAATTAAAAAAAGAGAAAAATAGAATCAGTTAATGGTGAAAAAATAAAAACGGTAGCAAAATTACTTACAAATAAGTAAGGTTAGTAAAGCAAAATTATATATTAAAAAGTAAAATACATAAAACACCTAAGTACCTGTGTAGAATATGCCACTTAAATTATTTTTGGACAACGAAAAGATTTTCAGTTTCCTGGTAAGTTAACTGTTGTAACCAGTCATTCACTCGCATCTTGACTTCTTTCTTAGTTAAGGAGAAAATATCGAACGTTTGCAATGCAACAATGGGCAACACAAGAGCTCTAACCAGCCCGATTTTAGTAGCTATCGTAATGTTTCGGTTCCTCTATATTATCTTTAGCTTGTCCGTAGCTGATCTCGACACTGCCATTTCGACGCAAAAATTTTTCCTGGCATCCACCGCTATTCGATATTAATGCTTTCAGATAAATGTTGAATTGGACCACATCGTATTTTGCTATCTGTTTAAGTTCTGTCCAGTTATCGTTAGCACGGTCTACAATGGTAATGACCTTTAATAAAGGTAATCTAATCATTGTCAAATCATAATTTGCTACTGCTGTGATTGTTGCCGAAATAACATGATTCATGATTCACCACACTGGTTTAATGTTTAATTTGCTTTAAAATAAGTACAATGGGATGCATGATAGATGGTACCTAATATAACTGTCAGTTGCATAGAAAACTTGTATTTTTATTACGAAATTTATTATTTTCTGGATATTATCTAGAAGTGAGCATCTTTTAAGTGTACAAATCGAAATTTCCAAGCGAAAGCAAAGATATGGTGATCTCAAAATTGCCGTTCTATTAATTCAACCTTTTTTATTTTAAAGACGGTGTTAAGTTAAAATATATTTATCTGTTATAAAAATGTAAAACTACAAATAAATTTTAAAAATGATCAGTCATAGGTGTAAACAAGGTACCAGTGCCGCTAGCGACATCTACAAAAAGCTTTGCCTGAAACGCCCCATTAATTATGTCACAGCAAATACATATTACATAAACTAGTATTATTTTGCTTTTTACTTTCATACCATTTTAATAACTATATAACAAATATATTTATTTAGAGATATTCGTACCTAAAAATTGCCAACAAACATATATATAAACTTTAACAAGACAAGAAGAACAAAGTAAATAAAGTAAAAAAAAAACATACATTTTGTATGAAAATAACAACCTGCTCTATCTTTTATTTCATCTCTTTCTATGAAAACAAATTATTACCATAAACATCATCAAATAGTTAGCTGATCATCTTTTGACATGTTTAACGTATGCCTATGAGGCACGTCATTGGCTAAAATAACTAAAATGTCAAGCTTACTAGCTATTAGCCACGCACCGTCATTCTATGCCTCCGTGGTCTAGTGGTAACAAACGTTGCCGTTAACTAGACAAGTTCTACATTGTATAATTTGTCTCGGTCTGGGTGTTTATATGTAAATATTTACAAAAAAAAAAAAAAGTATAATTATGTAGTTTATCAACCATCTAGTTTCCGTAGCACAAGTCTCGTAGCTTACCAGAGACTCCGACCGTCAAATACCTGGGCTGCATTATTAACAGGACGTTGACAATGGGTGAAATGGCCTGCCACGCCGTCAATTAGGCAAAGGCGGCCCGAGCCATGTTACGTCCTGTTATGAATTCCAGCTTGCCGCTCAGGTTGAAGGTCCGGATCTACAAGATGTTCATCCGTTCTCGTCTCACCTATGCTGCGCCAGCCTGGCACCACCTTCTGGCCAAGACCAACAGGGACAAGATCCAAAGTCAGCAGAACATATCGCTCAGAGTGGTTTCCCGAGCGCCATGGTTCGTGCGTAATTCCGTCTTAGCTCGAGATTTGGAGATGCCTACTATTGAGGAGTTTGTCGTCGGCCTGACTAGACGTATGTTCTTTCGGGCCGACAACGGACACTTCAAGCATCTCCAGAACATCGCTCCATCTTATGTACGGCCCCCCAACGGGAGACCACTTCCTAGAGAAGTACTCCTGGAGGAGAGCTGAAGCAGTCGAACTTAGCCCCCTGGGTTCGTGAGCCACACGGGCGCTGTTATACTAGTAACGGCGCCCAGCACTAAACGTGCATGAATTACCGGCGGGTGGTTACTCGTTGAGATCCTGCCGGGGAAAACGGGGGACTGTCCCAACCCACGCTCATTAAGCATCCGGGCCTGGACGACCGCACTGTCTGTCTGTCAGCTTACCACGGAAATTAGATGGCGCTGTGTGACCTGTCTGGAAATATTTATTTATTTATTTATTATCTTCAAAAGCTTGGTTACTGCATTATTTTTAGACAAACAAACATCGGGCTGACAATAAATATTTGGCAAATATATACTTTTATAATATGTATGTATTTCTTAGGATTTAGTGTATGTATTTATTAGTATGTAGTGTATGTATTTATTAGTATGTAGTGTAGATATGTAGTATATTGTTTGTTATCTTATTATTTTATATCAGCACTACCCTTTATCTCATACTCTCCCAAAGGTTAGATGTTAGAAAATTATTCTTCGCCTTTGTACATTTTTTTTCGTGCAATAAATAATTTAATAATAATAATGTATTAAAGACTAGATTAATCTTTCTTTCTGCAACTGGCCGTAAATCATATAACCAAAATGAAAATTAACCAAAATGAAAAAAAAAACAAAACCCATTACGTAACCAACGAGCGATGGAGTTGGAGCTGGTTTTAGAGTGGTTTGATGAGGGAGGCAAAAGAAAGCGGTCTTTTACAAAAGACGACACATTGTGGGGACGCTCGATAAAGATAGAGTGTAGATAAAGCTTCTGATGATAATATATGTAGTAAATTATCTATTAACATTTATTCAAAAAAAATATTTACAACATATAAAATAAAATTAATATTAATACTAAGGATAGGGATATAAGTCCCGTCCGCGTGGAATGGTGGCAAGAACGCGGTGTTATGTCTTTTAAAAACTTTTTTTGCGCTTGGACTCCATGGGCCCAGAGTTTCTACAGCAACCGGCACAAATATGTAATCTTTTAATATACTATATCTATTGAATTTAATATAACAGACTTAGAAGAACGATGAGTTCTTTGATTGGTCAATAAATATAGCTAACATGACCTTACTTAGTTTTATTTTACAGATTCCTTGGACAATATGATTTTAGTGTTCCGATGGTAATGTTAAAAGACCTGGAACTGATCAAACAAATCACTATCAAGGATTTTGATCAGTTTTTGGATCATCGCGTCTTCATCGACGAGAACAACGACCCATTCTTTGGCAGCAATCTGTTTTCTTTAAAAGGTTTATACCATTATATATTTATTTATTTTATAACTTCACGTGACATTATTTTTGGTTATCAGAAATGATTTTTTGCGGATTGACGAAATAGTTTTCAAAATAATGAAGCTGAAATAGCAGTACTGAGTTACGACCACGTACAGAAAGCCAGATAGTCGGATGACCTAAAGAAAGTCTCTTGTGGGGTTTGTCTTATATAGCAGAAGAGAGACAGGCTAATAATAATAAATTGCCAATGAGAAATGTAATTGAATGTTTTAGGTCAAAAATGGAAGGACATGAGATCAACATTGAGTCCAGCATTCACCAGCTCCAAAATAAGACTAATGGTGCCGTTTATGGTGGAAGTAGGAAACCAGATGATAGCATCGCTGAATGAGAAAATGAAGAAGAAGAGATGTTAGTACAAGATGATTTTATTTAATGCTTTATTAGAGTTTATATCTGTTAACTACCTCTGTAGTCTTGTGGTTAAGTTCGCGGATTTAGAAGCAGAGGTGCCGGATTCGATGGGACATAATAAATTATTTTCTTTAATTGTAATTTGTAATTGACCCATATTATTTCATGTTTTTCAGTTTTATCGATTTTTATTTTTTATTTAAGTAATCTTTCTGTAAATTTCATACTTTACTTTTCTGTATTATTACATACATACATATCTTCACGCCAAATCCCTTGCGGGGTCACGACATACCTCTTTCGCTTCTTCGACATTCATCAACCTCTTCATTCATGCCGTTTTGTTTGGATGGCTTTTCAACGCACCTTCAGCTATTGTTTTATTAATTTGGTCGTAATATGTGAGTCTAGGTCTGCCAGGGCCTCTTTTACCCACAACGTTCGCATTATATATCTGGTTCGTCAATCTCTCTTCATTCATCCTTTCAACATGCCCGAACCATCGAAGCATGCCTTTCCTTATTTTTGTCCCTATGCTTTCTTTCATACCTACCCTTTTTCGTATTTGGTCATTACGTATGCGGTCCGTCAAAGTGACGCCGCATATCCGACGCAACGATCTCATTTCTACTGCATTATCTCTACTCTCATGCGTATTCTGACATATCCACGTCTCGCTTCCATACATAAGTGTTGGTACCAGCATGGCATTGTGTATGGCGAGTCGAGCTTTGTCACTGACATTCCGACTGGCGATCAGTGACCCCAGGGCACCGTTGACACTATTTCCCGCGTTCGCTCTTCTTTCAACATCCCTATCATACTTCCCATCCGCAGTGAAAACACTGCCCAGATATATAATTTCATTTACTTGTTCTAGAGTTCCATCATCAATTTTTAACGTCACGGTTGTCATCGTTCTTCTTTCAAACACTAGTACCTTGGTTTTTCTCGCATTCAAACGGTTTTTCTGTATTATTGTTTATATAATTTTATATATAAGTAATATTATTTTTATTATTACTTTCGGCTAAACACTAAATTTAATTCAATGAAGGAACTGGCTCTTCTTAAGATACTGGCTTACCGCTTTTAGGAGCCAGAGCCACACTATTTAATAATATGAAAATATGTTTGTTGTTAATAAAAACTCGGGTTGGTACGCAAGAGTTATCGCTGAGCTTGCCACCTAAATGTGTATCCGCTTATCTAAAAAACGTGGTTTTTGACTATTTCGGAAGAGATTTACTTTTATGAATATTTATGCACACTAATGTGAAAATCTAGAAGTAATGCTTACGTTACGTTAATTAATTATTTTAGCTCTGCTAAGCTTTATTCTATTTTGCAGGTGATAGTTTAGTCTTGGATGTTAAAGACTTATCAACACGGTATGCTAATGACGTCATCGCTTCGTGTGCGTTTGGCCTTAAGGTCGACTCTATGACTGACGAAACGAATGATTTCTATGCAATGGGAAAGTTCGCCTCAACCTTTTCGTTTAAACAGCTGCTAAAATTCTTCGGATTTATCAGTATGCCCTCTGTTATGAATGTAAGTAGTTTGTACATTTTTTTTTTTAACTGTAGTAGTTTGTACTCGTGTATAGCTAAAGGTCAAGCCACACTGGATGATAACCTACACGTAGACTGAGCTGTATTTTAAACCATTTAAATAACCGTTTTTTTTTTAAATATATGTCGCATGAATCTAAGAATCCTCTGTTTACTCTTTTCTATTCTCAATGAACCTGCGACACCGAAATACCTCAAGGACAAATTTAGCTATCTTTCCTCATTTCATAACATATCTCTCCGTTCGTCCCATAATTCTGTTCTATCTATCCCTTCTCATCACTCTGGCTTTCAGTCTAACTCTTTTGCAGTAGTCAGCAGTAGTGGCCGCAAATCTGTGGAACAATTTGCCGGTAGAAATTCGTCAAGTGCCAAACAGTTTACTTTTCAAAAAGATGGTATACTCACATTATTTAAACAGTTCCTCACAGTGTAAGTAGGTATTATATGTAGTGTATAATATATAGTATGTAGTATATGTAGTATTGTGTACATATTAGTATGTATCTGTCTATATAGATATAATACTTAGATTTAACTTGAATTACCTTTTAATCTATTTAATGGTTGCACCTACCTCACAACACATTGTTCCAAAGGTTGGTTGCTAGAGAATGCTTAGCGGCATTAAGCCCGCCTCTTGTACATAGTGCAATAAAGTTTTAAAATAAAAAAATAGGCAATCACTTGAAACTATATTGTATATATATGATAGTATTTAATATACACAAACACAAATTTCTAAGCATTGGGATCCATATAACCATGGATCTTCCGTGCCGGGTCCATCGTGTGTGGATAGGGTTGCTAGGTGAGTCGCGAAATAATACCGGACAACTCCAAATAATAAAGTTGAATCATTCTTCTAAAACTAATTTATGTTGTACTGTACCTAGGTTGCGATTGAGGGAAATACCGGACATATGTCCATTTATTTTTTACCGGACAGTCCTCGAAAATACCGGACTGTACGCTTAAATACCGGACATCTGGCAACCCTATGTGTGGAACAGGGAGGCGACAAGAATGGTGACTCGAGTTTGCTACCACCATTCTGCTTCTTTATCTACCCAACCAAATACTGTATGATTCCGTATAATGCCATGTTGAAAGCGCGTTTCAAAAATGTGACCTGCAGACCTGCTTAGGCCCAATTATTTCAGTAAGTGTTGCAAAGATTTTGCTGGAATTCCTCTCACACCAACTTGCACTGCGTAAAGCTCAGTATTGTAGCAGTTCCTGATCATTTCTTTTGTGAGATACTAATATTTGTTCGACTTCATGTTGTGGTCTTTTGGAATAATTGATTTCCATTTGGAAGTTCAATAAGATTTATAATAAATATACCTAAATTATATTATAATTTATTTGCACCTACCTTACTTTTATAATAGTTGACATTGTCCCTAAAGTCGGCTGTCGGATAATGTCTAGCGGCATTAAGTCGGCCTCTTGTATAACGTGCTATAAAGTTTTGAGTAACTAAATATAATAATAATAATAATAATAAAAACGTTTATTTCAAACACGAGTTCATAACATAATATAGAGCTTGATTAGTGGTTAGTAACAATGTATTATTAAAACTATGTTACTGTTGTTAGTACCTTATAACTATTTACTGTGTTTATTACAACTGATGACTGTCTCCATCCAGTGTTCTTGGATGGGACAGTCAAACCGTGCAGCAATTGTTTTCAGAACACTACTGCGACTACTTCTCAGGCGCTGCAGCAGTGAGGCCATTTTCTTGCGGCGGACCGCGTAGAAGTCATCTGTCCGCGCCTCTGCGAACATACCCGACGCACTGCAGCGCCTCGGCAGTCCCAGCAGCATTCTGAATGCATTGTTGTATTGCACGCGCAGGACGTTGTAGGCTCGGCGCGTATACGTCACCCACAGCCGCTCGAGTAGAATGATTGGCAGAAGGCCTTGAATAGGGTTATCTTGACTGGTTCAGTACATCGAGCAAACCTGCGTGCGAGCATATTGCTCCTCACCGCCAACGCCCTGCGCTCCCTCTCAATATCCTCATCATCACATAGGTCACTTGTCATGACATGCCCTAAGTATTTGAACCTGTCAACCAGCTGTAGTGGAGCTCCACCGAGGAATACTGAAGGAACATGTCGAGGTCGTAGTCTGCCCGCTTTGAAAACCATTATTTCACTTTAATGTATAAATACCTACGTGGGAATAAATAACTTATGTAAAAGAAATACAATACACGTATTTGCTCTACAAAACCAAACAATAAGACTCGCCCACCTTGTAAACTAATAATACATTGTAGGTAATTGATATGTAATGTTTACTTATACATAATTGTTTTTAAACAGGTTTTTGCTGATTAGTATTTATTATTATTTTGTATTATGAACACGTGTCAATATCAGCACACACTTGATGGTACAGCCTAGTTCGCATTATGCTAGTATTTTAGCTTAGCAGCGAGTAATTTAGTAACTAAAATACTCGCTTCTGCCCCAAAATCGTTCGCACTTCGTTCGAGTACAGTATACAAGTAAGTGGTGTTTTGTAAAATGAACAGCCTACAGCGCAATAAAGTAAATAAATTGATTAAGTTAATCTTAACGGCTATTTTTGAAGAGGTATATTAAGAAATTTGAATTTATAAAAAGAAGCTATGGATACGAAATAGGATCCATAGAAGGGATAAACTAGTAGCTACTAATTGTCTTCTGAAGGAATTAGCATTGGAGGATTAGATTTTAGCGGTAAATAATGAACTCGACTAATTCGACAGGTTCGGACTTGTTTAGTCAGTGCACCAGTGAGCACGGACGCGTGGTGGGAGGTGCTACTCGCTCGATACAAATAGAATAAAATGGATCGACTCAACTAAATTTTTGGTGTTCAGACACTTTTAGCTACAAAATTACTCGCTACTAGACTAAAATACTAACTAAGGCTTAAGACTAACAAACGACATTATTATTATCGACGGCCTGTCTCTCTTTACTACTGGATATAGGCCTCCCCCAATGTTCGCCACTTAACGTTATTTCTTGCCAATCTCATCCAAACCCTACTAACCAGCGACCTTTATCAGGTCATCCGTCCAGGGGGTCGTCCCACTCTGCGTCTTCCTGTACGTGGTCTTAACTCTAGAACCCGTTTGCCCCATCATTCGTCAGGCGTCACTGCCACATCAGCTTCCTAATTTTATATGCTATTATACATTCGTTTATCCTCGCCAAGCCGTCTGGCCAGCGTGGCAAGTGTAGGCCAAATTCTCCAGATATATGTTCTGGAAGACTACAACAATGGAGGTCTAGGATGTTGTGTTCTAGGGGCTGTATTGATAATAATACGCTCTCTGACGAATATAAAGGGTTCGAAATCTTTCGCGCTGAGCGATTAATGGACCAGACCCATACTGTCAGTGTCCACGTCTCAGTACGACTTTACTGGGAGGACGCACTGGTTAAAGACTTTCGTCTTGAAACATCGTGGTATGGACGATAAGAGGATCGTCACGAATCTAGTGTCCCAAATGGTATACGAGTATGACCCTGCAATAATACTTCTTTTTAAAGGTGGGTTTAGACGAAATGTTTATTCTATTAGCTTTTTTTTATATTGTATTATAAACTACTATTATTTACTATTATTACTGCTCTGCCGGTTTATTTTTATAGTCGTTTTAATTTTGTAGTTATTTCTTTTATATAATTATATAACTTTCAATAACGATTACAGTCAACTAGTTTTATTTATTGCGTAGATAAGACAGTTATTCCTATCTATAAAGAAAAAAATATTTACTAAATATAAAATAAAATTAATATTAATACTAAGAATATGGATATAAGTCCCGTCCGCATGGAATGGTGATAAGAACGCTGGCTGCATTTCCCCGCTGAATTGCAATACTGATTATTTGGGCAAAGAAAGAGCCAACCCTCTTGACACCAGAGGAGACGACAAGACGCGGTGTTATGTTTTTTTAAAACTTTTTTTAAGCTTGGACTCCATGGGCCCAGAGTTTCCACAGCAAACTTAAATACTTGAATACTTGCGCCGCTTGCCGGACTCCGCATTTTAAGCCGCGGGCCCCGCTTTATGCGCTGTCCCCCTGAGATGCGAGGTGGCGAGGGTGTCCTACACCAGAGCACGTTCTTGTTCCTAGGGGACCAACGTCATACCATCGGGCCTCTTGCCATCATCTCAGATAACTATATTAGGCTCTAGAAGAGCTGGAACCTCGATGGTCGCTAGAATTATATTATGTAATTACGACTTTACCACATCTGTCTGTCAGTGCCGAGTGTGGAGATCATTGCAATATGTTTCGTTTGTATTTGTTTTTGCCAAAAAAAATATATTGTTTTTTTTTTGTTAAATATGCTTCGAGCGTTCTTGCATGTTCGGGCGTTCATATTCTAGTTCTTGGTTTAATTTTAGCTCGTTAGTAAACCACCAAACGCTTTAGCTTTTTGGTCGTTTACTTTAAAAACTGATTAATAAATAACTATAAAATATTTTTAGAAACTAAAAATTAAAATGTTTCCGGAGAAAGTGAGCGATTTCTTCACCGATATAGTACTGGGTACCATGAAGAACAGAGAAACTAATAACATCGTCAGACCTGACATGATTCAACTATTAATGGAGGCTAAGAAAGGTAAATTATTTCATCAAGCCGGCATAGTGGTATTATCTATTTATTTATGTATATGTTTATCTTTAAGTATATGTAACACTTTAAGTAGTTATTAGTATATAGTGTTTGTAGTATACAAGTATTAGTTTTTTTTTTTATTTATCAATTGGCACTACCCTTAATCCTAAATTAAAGGATTGATATTATAAAATGCCTTGTAGGCCTTTTTGCATTATGTTCAATAATATAATAATAATAATAATAAGGAATTCGGAGACTTGGTTTAGATGTTTTCTAAACTAATATAGTGTTTTATTTAAACAATAGTTATAACATTATTATTATTAGTTAGGACATTATTACGAGTATTAATATTAATTCTGACAACGCCTCTATACAGCTGCAATAGTTAAATACCTTTCATAGTAATCTTATTATATTAAAGTATATTATAATATTGACATAATAATTTTAATAATTGTAACATTTCATTTATTTAAATAAAATATTTACAACATATAAAATAATAAAATTAATAATAATACTAAGGATAGGGATATAAGTCCCGTCCGCGTGGAATGGTGGCATGAACGCTGGCTGCATTTCCCCGCTGAATTGCAATACTAATTCTCTGGGCGAAAAAAGAGCCAGCCCTCTTGTCACCGGAGGAGACGACAAGACGCGGTGTTATGTCTTTTAAAAACTTTTTTGCGCTTAGACTTCATGGGCCCAGAGTTTCTACTTTTAATATACTTACATACTCGTACTTGCGCCGCTTGTTGGACTCCGCATTTTCCGCCGCGGCTCCCGCTTTATGCGCTGTCCCCCTGAGATGCGACGCGGCGAGGGCGTCGACGCACGTAGCGTCCTACACCAGAATTATAATTATATTATTGATATCTGTTTATACCTTACGACAAAGCCTCTTTACAGCTACATACATATTTCATAATCATTGTTAGTATAATTCTTCTTCTTAGTCGCTACACTCTTGGCAGAGTGGTCGTGGTCGTAACTTGAGTGTCAGTAGCACGCTTAACAAGCCGTCGCCACTCCTGGAGCACTCATGTAGGGGGTGATCCATTGCTGCTTTAACCTGGTCAGTCCATCTCATCGGATGATACATGACATATAATTAGACATTTAATATTTAGCTTTATTTTAGTAAAAGTAAATAAGACAATGCCCCTTTACAGCTGCTATCCAATATTAGAATTAAGTTTGGTATTCTCAGGCACTATGCCCTTATTAGCAGACTGTTCCTTGCTAACAACAGCCAGCTATTTCAGCCATTATATATTTTATATTGATTTAATATCATTAGGTATCAAATAAGAAAAATCCAAGTTTTCCTATAGGCTCCAAAGGATAATAAACAATATACAACAATGCCGAGCAGTTTGTTTTAGCCAAATTTTACTCTGAACTGTAATTTTTTGAGCGAGAAATACAGAAAATAATAACAATGTTAAAAATGATAGATAAAAATAAATCCTACAAAATCAGTGTTATCAGAATGCTAATTATATCGCAATTTTATGATAACATTTTTATTATAGTCTTATGATAATAATTATTACATAAAATTTATATCTAAATAACTTCAAGCATTAATCCACTGCCTCTGCCTCCCTAGTCTAGCAGTGAACTCAGTGGATTTAGATTTGGAGGCTCCGGGTTCGATTCCTGGTCGGGACACAATAATTTATTTTATTTATTTGCGATATTTCTTAAGTTTGGTACGCTAAACGACGAGCTTGCCACTTGTCATGTAGGGCGAATAGTAAAGTTGGCTAAATGTGAATCCACTTCTTTAAACAGCGTGGTTTCTGACCACCCCGAAAGGGATGGTCGTGATAATATTTTATTTATTAATCCATACTAATTTATACTCGTAGATGTGAAATAAGCTTTCGTTCTGTATGTATGTAGGACCTGTTTGTCCGTATATTGGTAATTAAATCTGTTATTGTATTGTAGGTAATCTGAAATACGATCAAAAGACTTCTGATGACGATGCAGGATTCGCAACTGTCGAAGAATCATCCGTTGGAAAGAATAACATAAATAGAGGTAAGATATTTTTATTATATAATCTTTGAGCTGCTCTTTAGTCGATTCGTGGTTAAGAAGACATTGATTAGAAAATGGGCTTCCGATAAAAACAAGCATTCAACAAATTAATATATACCTAAACAGCTCCCAACAGCGTGTAAAATAACTTACTACATACAATATGCACTTAATATTGTATGTAGTAAGTTATGTATGTAAGTACTATTAGTATGTACTATATATATTATTGATAAGATGAATATAGTTATTATTTAATAATGATCCGTTTTAAATACGTCTTCGAACCTACTCCTTGATCTAAGTTGTAATTTTTATTGTCCCAAAGGTTGGCTGTTAGAGAATGTCTAGGCATTAATCCCCCCAATGTACATTGTGCAATAAAGTTTACGGGATAAAGGATACGGTCGTAATTATACTTTTTAATTAATATTAAGTTGTTTTTCAGTATGGTCCGACAGCGACCTAATTGCCCAAGCTCTTTTGTTCTTTATTGCTGGATTTGACACTGTGGCAACAGTTATGACCTTCCTCCTTTACGAGCTGGCTCTCAACCCTGAATGTCAAGAGAAGCTGCTAAAAGAAATTAGGGAAACTAACTTAAAGAACCAAGGCTTCGATTATAAAAGCATTCAGAGCATGACGTATTTGGATATGATTGTCAGTGGTAAGTCTATATGGTAGGTAGAAGAAGTATTTTTAATGAATTGGTAGCCTCAGCAAGATCAAAGTCCGTTATCGAATCAACACCACATTTATTTGGTGGTAACCGAAAACTAGTCGGTACTGCCTCCGAGCCTAGCGGTTAAGTTTGTGGATTTAGATGCGAAGGTACCGGATACGATTAGGAGGTCGGCACACAATAATTTAACAAATTTATTAGTGATATTTCTCGAGTTTGGTCCGCTTGAGACATCGATGAGCTTGCCACTTGTCATGATGGGTCTATAGTAAAGTTAGCTAAATGTGAATTCGCTTCTTTAAAGCGAGGTATCTGACTACTCCGGAAGGGAATACAGTCGTGATGATACTTTTTACAGTCATCATTGCAGTCCCTAGAACACAGTGTCCTACATCTCCATGGCCTTCCAGAACATATATTTGGAGAATTTAGCCTACACTCGCTACGCTTGCCATACTTGCCAAACGAGTTGGCGAACGTCAGAAGACAATTTATTAACGATTCCACAAGTTCGATTTAGTGTAACCGGGACCGCCGAGGATTTGAAAACATCATTTTTTATTACATAAAACATGTATTATTGCGTTAGTATATACTCGCAACCATAATTCATAATCAAGTGTTTTTATTTTTTGTTTTTTTTTTATTTTAATACTAGCACGACATGTGACCTTGCCCCCACCTGATGTTAAGTGGCGCACAATATCTATAAATGTTAGCAACTGGAATCAGGACACTCATGACGGACATCAGTGCCCAGTCCATCCAATGCATAGATAGGATTGACTGGGCATGACGACCAAGCTATGTATATTCTATATTTTACAGAGGCATTGAGAAAATGGCCACCTGCAATAGCTACTGACAGAATTGCCTTAAAGACATACAATATTGGAAGAGCTAGCGACGAAGCTAAGAAAGACTACATTGTAAGTATTAATAGATATACACTAAAAAAAGATTTTCAGGGTATAACGAGACCAGCAATACAGAGCCAAGACCAAGACTTGGCTAGTCTTGGTCTTGCTCTGGGCAACACTAGCTATGATATTTTTTAAAATCAATTTGGTTTATAGATTCGTAAAGGAGAAGGAGTGTGGGTACCAATTTGGGGTATGCACCGTGATCCAGACTACTTCGAGAATCCTTTGAAATTTGACCCGGAGAGGTTTTCCGATGAAAATAAACACAAAATTATACCCAACACCTATTTACCTTTTGGAGTTGGACCACGTAATTGCATTGGTGAGTTTAAGTTAAAGTTAAAAAACTATGCCGGCTTGACTAGATGCTTTTTAACACTTCGCTTAAAGGACTCCAGCTAATAGGAAAGTGGAAACACATTGGCTGGGAGAGCATTCCACATCTTGATTCAGCTACAACATTTTCTAAATTTAAAAAAAACTTTGTTTATTTTTTAAAATGTTATTAATAACTCGCTTACTTGTATGCCTGTCGGGTTGATTTTAAACTAACTTCGCGTGGACATGTCAAGTGCAAGTTTTTGTTTTGTAAATTAATTTACTGTGGATATTATTAGCCAAAAGTGGTGTTGTTTTGTTTAATAATGTGCTACAATGTGAATAATTATGGAAAACGATAAATTAAACTTTAAATATGGGGCACAAGTTGCAGTTTATTTTTTGCGGTTTTCCCGCGCTGTCATATCCCATATTTTACCCGACGTGTTTGAGCAGTGGATGGTTTCGCAAGTGACTCCAAGAAAATCATCAAATTCTGCAGCATCTGGAATTTGATGATGACCTCATTAACTCATTACAAAGAAAGATATATTACGTCAGACTTGGCTGTATGGGCTAGACCCTTTGCCTTCCCTGTCATCTCATTCATCATCCATCGGGAGAAGAGAACAAACAAAACAACAACAACTAACTTCGCGATGAACTAGAGTCTGCTAGAGGTTGAAATTTGGACTATGACTCAGAAGTCCAATGTTCGTTATGACACTTTTAATTTTTTTCAGGATCAAGATTTGCCCTATGCGAAGTTAAAGTGATGGTCTACCAGCTGATCCAACATATGGAAGTGTTGCCTTGTGAAAAGACTTGCATTCCAGCCAAACTTGCGACGGACACGTTCAACCTTCGTCTTCAAGGTGGACATTGGCTTAAAATTAGAGCTAGAAATTGAATAAAATAATATATCAACACGACTGTATTCCTGCACAAATTTGCTTATTCAAAAACCTAATTGCACTATGCAAAGCGTCAAAAACAAAAACATTGTCAATGATTTATGTTCTTTTTTATAACTTTCTTTTGTTTCAATAAATGAGTCTTCGGTAGTTTGTCGCCAATCAAAATCAAAATTCTTTATTGTATAGATTGCTTATTCTAATAACAGTTGTATGTAAGTACATGTCATGATGATGCAATCTGCCCATATTATGGGCATACAATATGCTTATGTCAATAGATATTCATTTTCAATATTTATTTATATCGGATCATATCGGATAAAGTGGACTGTCGATTACAGTGTCACTTTATTAAGATTCACACAAATTGGCACGTGTACAAATAAGTATAAATAAGGCACTAACAAGAAATTTTAGTTTACTAACTTTAATGTAAGCCATTGTTACTAACATAGTGAAAGAAGACAAATTTCTAAGCATTCCATGGATTCACCGTGCGGGTGCCGGGTCCATCGTGTGTGGGTAAGAGATGAGAAGAATGGTGTCTCGGGCTTGCGACCGACAATTGGCTGGTTTAAGAAAAGGAGGCCTCCTTTTTTTTCTATTGCGCGATAATACGCTCACCATCCACCATTCTACTTCTCTCCCTACCCAACCAAATACTGTATGATTCCGTTAATGCCGTCTTGGAAGCTCGTTCCATAAATGTATTGACGGCAGACCTGCTTAGGCCCAATTCTTTCAGTAAGTGATGCAAAGATTTTGCTGGAACTCCTCTTGCACCAACTTCCACTGCGTAAAGCTGAGTCTTGAACCCGTTCCTGATCATTTCTTCTGTGAGATCATAATATTTATTCGACTTCATGTTGTGGTCTTTTGGAATATTTGATTCCCACGGAACGGTTAGTTCAATAAGGATAACTTTTTTCAAGTTCCGAGAAAACACTAAGATGTCTGGCCTATAGGCTGATACAGCTAGTTCATCTGGGATCCTATAATGGTGTTCAAATGTATCCATGAGAATTTTCCAGTCTGATGCGGCGCCAAGGATCGAGGTGGGCTTGCATTTAGTTTTCGTGCTTTGCCCTTCCTTTACAAATGTGGTTTTATTTGTAGTCAGTCCCTTTCTGGCTCTTGCAATAGAAAGACTTACTGCTTCACGGATAACACCTAGGACTTTGTCATGTCGGCGTGAGTAATAGCCCTTTTCTAGGAGAGTAACGCACCCTACAAGTGTGTGTCTAGCAGTTCCTATGGCAGCACCACACAATGTACAGTTCTTTTCCGTAGCTTTTCCCCACCTTACCAGATTACTCTGGTCCGGGAGGGACATTTGAAAAGCGTTTAGGTAGAACTTTAGCAACGCCGGAGACCAATCGTACATTAGTGTGCGCCACTTTAGGGCTGAAGGGATGCAAAAATCGCCCAAAGTTAGCCAGTCATTTTGAACTTCTAGAGTCATCGCGTGCACTCTGTATTCATGCTCTTCATCTTTCCTGAGGAAGGATTTTATAACCTCTTTGTCACTTTCTTTTTTCTTCCAGCCAATGCCTCTTTTGTCAGTCTGGGCACCTGTCATGAATTTCTTGAAGAATAGTAGTCTCGGTTCCATATCTGAGACCAGAGGGTCTCTTGGAAGGGATGAAATTGTATTATCCTGGGAGCTGGTTAGAATTTGATATTTGCTTATACGTAGATGTTTGTATAATTCAGATGGTCTTTTCAGATCCATTCCGAAGTTTCTCCGTCCTCTAAAGAATGTTGAGGAGTCAGCACCCTGGGCTAATCCAAGCCAAGACTTCAATGTTCTTATGACGTCCGCGTCCAGACTTGATAGTAGGCTTTTGTTGAAATCATATACTAGGAAAGGCCAAGTGAGGCGAGATGCTAAGTAGTTGTCATATATCCAAGCTTTTTTGACATTGCTTATAGGCTGTTGAGTAACCCTATTCATGTCGTCAGTGAATTGTTTTACAACTACTTCTAGGGATGGTGTTTTTCCCTGAAAATTTATCCTTCTGCCAAGAAATTTAAAGGGCATGGTTTCATTTCATAGGTATACTAACAAAAATGGATTGTAATTATCTATTAAATATAATATATTATTATTATTATTATATAGTTAACATTTAATATTGTTCTTGTCAATTTATTGGAATACAATGTTAATGTCAAAATTTGCATGCTAAAAATTATTTTATTGAGTAAAAACAGTTGTCAATAAGAATTTTCTTTAAATCAATAGTAAAACGTTTTATAGGTAACTCTCGTATCTCTCTAGGAATTTTATTATATACTCTAATGCACATTATGTGGCAGTTTCTGCTGTAATATTCACTTACACATCTTGGGTAGATTAGTCGGGTATAATCTCTAGGTACAAATTTGTTACAAGTATTATATTTTTTAAAGAGATTAGAATGTTGATGTGTTTTATTATGTTCTTGTAATTTTAGTAATTTTTCCGGCTCGATGCTAGCTTCTTCAGCGGACCAAACCTTTAAGAGAATATACGGTACGATGGTATTTCAATATATTAATTTAGGGGCGGTGGCGCGGCTCGGTTGTAAGAACGTTTTTCTTAAATCCTACAAAGGTCGGTTCAAACTCCTCTGGCACATACCAATGACCGCCTCCGTGGTCTAGTGGTAACAAACGTTGCCGTGAACTCGGGAGGTCGTGGGTTCGATTCCCACCGGGGGCAAGTTGTACATTGTATAATTTGTCTCGGTCTGGGTGTTTATATGTATAATATGTATATATTTACAAAAAAAAAAGTATAATATGTAGTTTATCAACCATCTAATTTCCGTAACACAAGCCTCGTAGCTTACCACGGAAACTAGATGGCGCTGTGTGACCTGTCTGGAAATATTTATAATAAAAAAAAACCTTTTCTTACGTACATTTGTCATAAATTTACAACACCACCGTATCTGTGCCTCGGGGAGCACGTTGAGCCGTGGGTCCGGGTTCCACTAAAACCAACTTGTGGAATCGTTATTAAATTGTCGTTAAAAAATGACATCAGATCCTCGCCAACCTGTCTGGCCACCGTGGCGAGTGTAAGCTAAATTCTCCATCTGTTTATTAACGACTCCACACAAGTTGGTAATAGTGGAACCGGGACCGACGCGACGGCTTAACGTGCTCTCTGAGGTACAGGACCGGAGGTGTTGTAAATCTATGACACGTAAGAAAATTGGTACATGCCGGGGCTCGAACCCACCATTTTAGGATTTTAAGGAAAACGTTCTTATAACCGAGCCACAAAAAAAAAATCTTTCTTATTAATAATTGAAGCCTGTAATTGCACCTGCCTTACATTGGAGCTGTTTTTGTTGCCACGAAAAGGTTTGACTGTCAGAAAATAAATAAATAATAAATGAAGGTGCAATTACAGGCTTCTATTTATTTATTTATAAACTTTTTATTGCACAAAAAACTTAAAAGTAATGTACAAGGGCGAACTTAATGCCTTTCGGCATTTTATAACAGCTAACCTTTGGGAGTGTGGTAGAGGATTTTGCGGGGTGCATTATTATAAATATACAATTTACATACAATACATAATAATCGTTACATACTACTACTTAAATACATAAATATATATATATAGATACACAAATACGAAACCAAGCAAGTATATAGTACTGTTTACACACAATAAAATAGTATGATAGATATAGGTACTAGGAAGATCTCTGTTGTTTGTTTAGAAAGTGAGCGATAAGTAGATTTTTAAATATATTAATAGACGGCGCCCGTCTGATAACCAGAGGAAGTTTGTTCCACTCACGAGCAGCGGAAACTGTAAAAGAATCTGAATATCTGCTGGAAGAATGGGTAGGGATTTTGAGCTGATTGTTATTAGCAGAGCGAAGATGAAGATTATGACTGTCTCCAAGGAACTGGAAACGAGTCTTAAGGTATAAAGGAGTTTGGGGATTGTAAAAAATGCCGTAAAGTGAAGTCAAGAGATGTGCAGATCTGCGGAAGCGGATATTGAGCCATTTCAATTATTAATAAGAAAGAAAAACGTTTATTCATCGCATAAAACGAAAAATACCTACAAACGTACAAAATTGAGATATGCACAACGCGCCTCGACAGGCACCCAACAGTACTCCAGGATATAGCCGTATAGTATAGTATGGGGTGGCACGGACCATGAACTGATATTGGAAAAGGTCGCCCGTACACCCCACAGTAATACCCTGACCACCACCGGGCAGCCATCGAGGGGCGCTGCACTACAATGATTCCTGGAGCGATGAATTACCGCGTTGGATCCGCGACGCTGTTCATCCGCTAGTACCCAACATAATGTACATAGGTACTTATATATGTAATATAAATGTGATACTATCTATATCCATATCAGATACAGGTAATTATCATCAACAATGCAATGAAGAAATTAAATTCGTCATGACTTCATGAAGTGTGCATACACAAGTTAGCTTAGTTATAGTTAACTTATATATTCATATGATGGCATGTTCATACCTGTATTATTTAATTAGTGGATTACCAGACATAAACAATCATGACCTATAGAATTTGTAGTATAAAAAACCGGAAGGCGGCAGCTGGCGTTACGTCCCGGCTCAGTTGGCACTGATGCGCAATATAAGTGGTCGGCTTCATAGTGGGACCAATCGAGGAGTATAAAAAACTATCATCACTTCGAGGCGTCATCGTGTATAATATTAGGTATTTTTAATAATGACAACTTGTCCAGTGTTGTTACCATATAAATTAAATAAACCGTCGGAACCTATACACCTGGAGGACCTGCAGTCGATTTGATGAACTTTTGCTTGATTTTGACCTATTTTGTGAAGGCGGCTAGGCGAGCCACTCAGTTCATTACGGCCCCTAGAACACATAGTCCTAGAACTTTACTGTTGGAGAACCGAATCCCAGAACATATATTTTTTTAATGGCAATTTATGAACGATTTCACAAGTTGGTATTCAAAGTCAAAGTCAAATCATTATTACAATTTGGCCTTCTCATTACATTGTTATAATTATTTAAATAAATTCTATTAAATTTATTACAATACAATTGAATTGCCTAAATATAAACATACACCAACAATAAAAGGTGTCCAAAATATATTAATAATATACATTTGCACATCTACCAGGCATTTTTGTCACTAATAAAATCATTTATCTTATAATAGGCCTTGCCTATAAGTCGACGTTTGACATGATTTTTTTATTAGTGAAACCGGGACGGCTTACGTGCAAGCACAGAAACGGTGGTGTTTCTCATTGGTACATGCCGGGGGTTCGAACCGACCTTTGTACGATATTAAGAAAAGCGTTCTTACAACAGAGCCACCACCGCCTTTTTTACTCAGTTCAAAGTATTTTAATATGTCACTTGACTTAATATTATTATTAATAACTACACGACTGAGAATGATTGCTTTATGGTTTTGTAATGTATTGTTTATTGTATTTTAATATTTATTTATTTATTTTTCTTTCTTTAAAAGAAAATACTTTAGTGCCGTGTTTATTGTGTCTATCTGTGGAAACCTTTCAGTGGTTGAAGTGTTTATATTTATATCTTCATAAGTTTTCCTTATACATGAATAAAAAGTGTTGTGCGAGTGAAATTAATTTATTTGGACTCGTCCCACTCGTGAATCCGGGTCCGTGCTTCCTAAATACAGTCGCGACATCCGACAACGAGTAATGATTATTTTTAATTTGATTGGCAAATAAGCTGACAAACAATGTCTGTTAAAAGTAGTATCAATATTAGTATTAACTAAGCCAGAGGTTCCTAAAGTGTGCGTCGTAGAGAGCGAAGAGGGATCAACTAACCTTGAGTATTTGAAAAATGTAGCTGTACTGTACTGAAACTGTAAGTGCGTCGCGAACTGAAAGTGTGGGAACCTCTGAACTAAACTATACTTAACCTTCTAGTACTCATTATTCATTAAGTTTAGTAACATATTAGTCCCTCTCTTCTAATGCACACTTTATAATCTATGAAAATGTCGATGACGTATCACAGCTTCATTTGGAAGTTTCTAGGGACTAGTGGGCAGTAACAGAGTATAACATAATCATGTAGGTGGGCATATTCATTTATTTATTTTTTTATTTTAATTTTATTAGCAGCTTAAACCCACTATGAGGATAACAGCTAAATCTTAACGCTAACCAAATAAACATTTAAATAAACCGATTAGGTACAAGGGTCAGCTAGCGTCGAATCATTTTATATTGATTCAATCCTAGATATTGAATCAGGTATTTTTATCTTTTTTTTGGTACCAGCATGGCATTGTGTATGGCTCAAGCTTTGTCACTGAGATTTCGACTGGGCACCCCAGGGCACCGTTGACACTATTTCCCGCGTTCACTCTTCTTTCAACATCTCTATCATACTTCCCATCCGCAGTGAAAACACATATAATTTCATTTACTTGTTCTAGAGTTTCATCATCAATCTTTATCGTCACGGCTGTCATCCTTCTTCTTACATACGAGTACCTTGGTTTTTCTCGCATTCATACTCATAAGAAATAAAGATATATTAATTCAGACTTGGCTGTATGGGCCAAGACCTTATCCATCATCCATCGGGAGAAGAGAACACAAACAAGGAGTTCTTCGCGCCATTTTTCGTAGACATGTCAAGTACAAGTTTTTGTTTTGTAAATTAATTTACTGTGGATATTATTGGTCAAAAGTGGTGTTGTTTTGTTTAATAATGTGCTACAATGTGAATAATTACGGAAAACGATAAATTGGACTTTAAATATGGGGCACAAGTTGCAGTTTATTTTTTTCGGTTTTCCCGCGCTGTCAACTCCCATATTTTACCCGACGTGTTTGAGCTATGGTGCCGCGAGTAACTCCAAGAAAAGCATCAAATTCTGCAGCATCTGGAATTTGATGATGACCTCATTAACTCATTAAAAAGAAAGATATATTACGTCAGACTTGGCTGTATGGGCTAGACCCTTTGCCTTCCCTATCACCTCATTCATCATCCATCAGGAGTAGAAAACAAAAAAAAAAAGAACACAAACAAAAACGCTGACAATAAAGAGTAAAAAAACAAAACAATGGTAATCAAAATGCCGAATCATCGTGATTATTTTAATAACACTTATCAAATCAAGTCATTGTGACTTGCTTGCAAAGATAATTACACCACGAAACTATTTGTGATTATCACTCTAAAGGGTCGATTCTAAGAGCTGACGGCTGACCTTTAAAATAAAACATATAGGTACATTCGTCGCCATTTTTAACTTTAATCGTAACAATGACGATTCTTTTATCGAAAATATTACGAGATTTCATTTTGGTGCAACTCGGTCTTGGCCTGGGTAAAAATGACGGAATCCGCACTATTTTATTTATTTAACAGTTGCGGTTATAAAACACCTACCTTAGGCTGAGTTGTACTAAAAATGAAGTCTATGTAAATATAACGATTAATTACTTAATTAATTCACGAATATATATATGTGTGCTGTACAGCATGATTAATGGTGATGATAAGGCGATAAGATAATGCACATAGCTACTATTTTTTAAAATCATTTTTGTTGTTTTTCTGATAGATTGTGATACCTATTAATCGCGCAAAAACGGTCATAGACAGATAAAAATATCGAGCTGTTAGCACGATAACTTGACCTTGAGCTTTTTAGCCGCTTTGGCTAAGTTTTACTGGCCTCACTTATCGCACGCGCATCGTTTCTAATCGCTATTATTCTATGCTAATAACATGACGCGTAATTGTTTTTATTAATATGACCTTGTGGTCAATTCGAGCCTAAGTTGGATCGTCGTAGGTCAAACGGATCAATTTTAGACGAACTTAAAAATTTTGTTTTTTTTTTAACGGACACTATTACATATTTTTTTTATTCATGTAATACAGTGCCCATCTAATGGTAAGGTAAACTTTTTTTTTATTATAAGTTAGTAGTGTGTTAAAAAACATGATTACTAAGTTTAGAATTGGCCTATGACAGGTGGAAATATCCAACTCAAGTAATGTTATAACTGGAATAAATATTTTTAATTGTCTTTACCAGAAATCGAATCTAGTAACTTGGAAGTCTAAATCTACGGTCTTAACGGCTAGACCACAGGGGTCAAGTACCTTTTTTTTTAACAAAGCCCAAGACATAGTGCATGAACTTGCATCGTAAGTACCGTAATGTGAAAACAGGTTGCGAAGCGCGCAATCATTTCAACGTATTTCATTGCCAAGGTGCGAAGGCAGGATGCCGCCTCAAGTCGTTTCTCGACGGTCAAATCTTTCGGACAACTAGATCAGATTAATTTAAGGTAGGTGCAATCTACAATTTTATACTATTTTTTGTTTTAACACATCTCGCTTTATGACAGATCTCTTTGTTTCATCACGTAATTCTGTTTTATCTATCCAATCTCCTCGCTCTAGCGTCAAAATTCGCCAAGCACCATTCAAACCATTGTCATTTATAGAGTGTCAATTTATTGTCGCAGAATTCGAATTATTTTTTCTGTTCTAATTCGAGCCTAATTCACCGAATTACTAGAGGACAAATTTGCTTGCCTTTCTTCGTTTCACGACAAATCTCTGGATTCGTTTTAAATTCTATTTTATTTATTATAACAGTAATTTATTTATGTCCCAAATTTATGTCTCTTTTTCATTTCCTCGCTATCCTTTGCAGCAACATTATATTTCACTTCCCTCATCATGTAAGTAGTTTTATTTTTATATTATGTTTATTTATGATGTAATTTATGTATATTCAATTCAATTCAATTCAATTCATTTATTCACCATAAGATACATGACGTACACTTGGTTTTGTCAGTTATACAATCAACAGTTTACATATCATGGAAGGATAGCAAAAGATCGACCATTAGTGCAAAGAACAGCCATCGTCATAACCAAATTAGGACTATGTAAATTATACACTCCCTAAATATAGATGCTGCTGTAAAAGAGCGTTGTCAGTTACTATACTACTTAAACCTACATTATTAAATTAGATGTCAGTAAATGTCACAAAATATATTAATAAATATTACACTATGTAAGATAAGCAGCTGTAAAAGGGCGTTGTCACTTAAAAACTAAAAATTAAAAATTAAAAAATATATATAAAAAACTTATGTTTGTTATCAAAGTAACCTAAATGTCATAATTAAAATAATAATAAATAAAAAATATGAAGGAATGTCACCTAATATATTCCTCTTTTAAAGCATCCTCTATGGTGTAATACGATTTGTTGATTAGAATAGTTTTAATTCTGTCTTTGTACATATTATAATCTAAGTTTTTTGTGACTACAGAGAGTTTATTATACAATTTGACACATTGACACAAGAAGCCCTTTGATATTTTATTTAATCTGTGCTTTGGTACTTGGATAAGAGATGACATGTGATGGTAACGTGAGTTTTCTCTAAATTGCATTTTGGGAAACTCCTTAATGTTCTCCTTAATATATAGCAAACACAGCATTATATAATTACTGTACAAAGTAAGAATACCTAGTTGTTTAAAAATAAGTCTACACGAGTCTCTGGGCTTTAAACCTACAATGGATCTAATAGCACGTTTTTGCAAAATAAAAATTCTTTGGGCTTCTGATGCAGTACCCCAGACCAGAAGACCATAACTCAATATGCTGTGAAAATATGCAAAATAAACAGACCGCGCAGCAGTAGAATCGCAATATTGTTTTACTTTTTTTATTGCATAGCAAGCAGACGATAATTTTTTTGCAATGTTTTCAATGTGCCCTTTCCATGTTAATTTTTGATCCATTTCCAGACCCAGAAATTTCGTATTTGTAACTCTGTTTAATGAGTTTCTTATTATAATATCTTGGAGTCCACCAATGTCGTTTCTTTGATGCGTGTCAAGGGAAAAGTTTATCAAATTTGTTTTATTCTTGTTTAACAATAGGTTGTTACACCCGAACCAGTCCTCTAAACAATTTAAGAGGTTTTCTAGTTTTAACGTCACATCACGTTTATTATCACAGTTTATTAATAGTGATATGTCGTCGGCAAACATAACCATCCGAAGTCCCTCAGGAATACACACACCTATGTCGTTAATGTAGATCAGGAAGAATAGGGGTCCTAGTATGGATCCCTGAGGAACACCGAGTTTTATATTATGTTCCCTTGAGCGTGTGCTATCAATATCAACTATCTGTTTTCTTTCCTCCAAATAGGATTTACAAAGGGTTAAATCACTTCCCCAGAGACCGTAGTGCTTTAATTTGTCAAGAAGAATACCGTGATGAACACAATCAAAAGCCTTGGAAAGGTCGCAAAACACTCCAAGGGCACTCTGTTTTTTATCTAGTCCCAATAATACGTATTTTGTCATTTTACTAAGTGCATCCACTGTCGACTTTCCTTTTCTAAAGCCAAATTGCCTTTTATCCAGTAAATTGTTTTCCTCAAAGTATTTACTGAGTCTATGGTAGATACACTTTTCAAATATTTTACTGAAAACTGGCAAAAGAGATATCGGTCTATAATTGTGAACATCACAGCTATCTCCCTTTTTGTGGAGCGGGATGACTCTTGCCATCTTTAACAAATTTGGAAAAATACCAGTAGAGAAGGAGTCATTTATCAATTTTGTGATAGGGAATGTTAATTCATTATTAAAGTATTTTATTAATTTTGGCGTAATATACCATAGATCATGCGATTGTTTGGGTTTTAAATTATTGATAATATTAGCAATTTCGTTTTCAGTTACCTTGTAAAATACTTTGTAAGGGGCCTGATTATTAATGTATTTGTTAAGAAAACCTATTGCTTTTAACTTGTCAACATTAAGTACTTTTGTTGCGTCAGGCGCTGCGTTACTGAAAAAATTGTTGAAATGATTAACAATGCTATTCTTATCAGTACTGAGATTTTTAGCCTTAATGTTTACTTCCCATTTATTACTATCAGGCGGTTTATTTTTTCCACTTAATTCTTTAATAATGGTCCAGGTTGTTTTTATTTTATTGTTTGATTGAAAGATTCGGTTTCTAAGATATATTTTTTTAGCAGTCTTACATACTTTTTTATAAATTTTACTGTACTTCTTTGTGTATATTTTTAGATCATCATTATTGTTGCGTTGGAGACATTCATATAAGAAGAATAATTTTTCTCTGGATACCAAAATACCAGGGGTTATCCAGTTTATGTTTTTGATTTTATTTTTGTTATTATAAACCTTTTCAACAACAGGTATATGAGTATTACATTGCCGAATAAATTCATCATGAAAGAGACTGAAATTTAATTTATTCTTTTTGTACGTACTATTATTTCGTAAGTTATACTTTATATTTTCTAAAGCGTCTTGTGATATTAGCCTTTTTTTGACGATCATAGGGGAGTACCTTTTCCTAGATTTATTATTTATTTCAATAGTAATTTTTTGGGCCCTATGGTCCGATTTTATGCCAAGCAAAACATTTGCTTTAATAACTTTGCCATCAGTAAATATATTGTCAATACAAGTTGACGATATCGGTGTTATTCTGGTGTAATCAAATATTTGTTGAGAAAGGCAATAAGATTCCATTAGGTCCGTTAAACTGTGACTTCCTTTTTTTGTCAGAGGAAAATCTACATTAAAATCGCCGCAAACTACAACGGGTTTCTTATTTCTATTTGTCAATTTAGTTAAGCATTCATCAAGTCTATCCGTAAATATACCCAAACACACACTAGGAGATCTGTATACTGTAACGATTACAAGGTCATCCAGCTCCACGCAACTAACTTCAAATTCTTTATCAACCGACATAATTTCTATATCAGGTCTGTTCTTTGCTTTTATTGAACTTCTTACATATATAAGTGTACCACCTCTTATATATTGAGTTCTATGACTACTACTTATCAATTTGTAATTATTAACATTGTAAGTGTCAAGGCTTTCGCGATCCAACCATGATTCCGTGACACAAAACACATCAATGTTGTTTATATTTACAAAAATGCTTAAGTCTAATAACTTATATGTTAAACCTTGTACATTCTGATGAACAATGATTAATTTATCAGGAGTTGTGCTAACTACATGTCGATTCCTTGCAGATGACGGTTTTCTAAAAAACTGTCTTTTAAATTATGCTGGGCCTTGACTATTGATCCAGTTAGTTGAAGTTCATTTGATTTGTCTCTTATGTTTTGCACTTGTTGATTAATGAACTGACAAAGTAAATGCTTAAATTGTTTCAGGTTTTTTTTTTCTTTAAATGAAGTCAAATCAATTATTGTCAATGATTGGTCGTACATCATCATACTATGTAATTTTACATTAATCTTGTACATATGTTTTCTATCTTTATAGTCGTAATTTAGTATATTAGTTACCATAAGGTTAGTGTTATTTTTTGTAGCGATTTTTTGTAAATTCATTATGTCATCTAGATAACTTGAGGCTTCTTCTTTTTCAAACCTTTGTTTAAGAGCAAGTATTAACACTTCTGGTTTTTCAAAATTTATTAAACTTTTTGTTTTAGAGATTATAATATTTATCGGAGTATCGCTGTATATGTAGCTGCACACATCATAATTTGAATTATTTGGAACACCCAACATGGTGCCTGTCTGTTTACACAATTCATCCCCCACTATACATATCTTATATTTGTTGTTTGTTAAATTGTTTTTAGTACTATCTTTATTGCTAAAAGCTTTGTCCATTTGCAAAGTTGTAATCAATATTTCTTTTTGCTCCAATTCTGTTGTAAGCTTTGCAACTTGCATAAATAAATCATCTGAAACATTATTTATTATTATTTGTTCTATTTTATCAGCTTCAAGTATTTTTTGATTTTTAAATTCTTCCCTTTTCTTTTGCATCTTTAGATTCTGTTTGCGTAAAAGATTACACTTTTTATTTAGAACTGATATCGCTTTGTTAATTTTGTTAATTTTTTTGAGCTTATTCCTGTTTAATACCACTGCTTGTTTTCTATATCTTGCAAAAATGTGTTTATGTGATTTCCTAGGGTGATTGTTATCTCCTAAGTTTTCCAATAGCAATTCACTGTGCTTTTTCTGTTCTTCTCTGAGCTTAAATGTAACTGTTGTTAGGTCATTTTATAAACTGCTAATTTTAGATAACATGTTCTCTACCTCGTCATGCTCTGATGATATAATTTGATTATTTTTTTTCAAGGCGTGTATTTGCTCATTTAGGTCTGAGCATTCTTCATCCTTTTCCGCTAGTTGTTTTTTTAAATTACTATTTTTTATGCACATTGTTTCAAATTCATGTGAATTTATGTCTTGTTCTTCTAGTAGTTTTGATATAAGTTTTTCATTCTTTGTATTTTTAAATTGTAAGTTTTTAATGGTATCTTCTAGATTTTTTATAGTGTTTTCAACATTTTCTCTCTCCTTTAAATTTGCCTCAACAGCTTCTAGTTGTTTTTTTTTAGTTCTGGTCATCATCATTATTATTGTTTTTTAAATATCTATATATATTATGTCAAAATATTGATATTATAATGTAGGTATTTAATTCATATATACTCATAAGTAGTTAAAGTTTAATTTATTATTTGTTTTCTTTATTATATCATGAAAACGATTATTAACTTAATTAAATCATATATAATGCTGTAGGTCACAAATAATAATTAATAAAATACAAAAAATAATAATAAAAAAATAAAATAAAATTGAAGATAGGGGGGAGATCGAACCACCCGACTTCGGACGGGACACAGCCTGACACCGCCGCTACAACTCGTCCGCCTATTCACTGCGAACAACTGCGAAAATATCTTGCTCTTTGTGATTATATTGTTAAAAAAAATATTCAAATACGGGTATCGGTTAAATATTTTTTGTTTTTTTTTCTATTTTGTTTCACTTTTCCACTTTTTTCGCTGATTCTTTTATTTCATTATTATTCCAGTACACATCACTTAGTAATGTATGATTTTAGGTTAATTATTATAAGAGCACAATACAATATGTTTAACACGCGATGTAAACACTTCACTTTAGTCACTATTGTTACAAATTTTGGGGATTAAAGCCTATTTACATCACCGTTTCATGTGAACATCGACATTAGATTGATAGATATTTATATATTACTTATTTATGTATTAGTATGTAATATTGTTATGTATGTATTAAGATACAGAAGTATACTGTTAAGAATAACTTAATTAATGATTGCACCTACCATCTATACTGTCTAAATGTCCTAAAGGTTTGGCTGTCAGAGAATGCCTAGCGGCATTAAGTCCGCCTTTGTACATAGTGCAATAAAGTTTTTTAAATAAAAAAAAATAAAATAATGCATATACCTAAATAAGAAATCTTTAGACCAAACGCCTCCTACATGAGTGCTAACATATATAATTGTTTTCCAAAGGTAAGAACAGAATTGCCTTATAAATAGGTATAGATAATATATTTACATTTCTTAAATGGCTCCTAACAAGGTACCTACTTAGTGTATGCATATATATTGTATTGTATGTATTATTATGTATGTATGTGTTTCCAAGGAGTTGTCAAAGCGGCTGACAGAAAGGTCTGGAGACAGGAAGGCTGGCAATTATTTCTGCCAACTTATTAGCCTCGCTATACAGAGGGGACATGTTGCCAGTCTCCTTGGGACTATCTCGGATGGGACGTCTCTAGAGGGCATTTTTTATTTATAGTTTATTTTTATTATTTAGGTAGCTTTTAATTTATATTTAATGTTCTGTGTGTGTTTGTGTTTATATAATTTATATTCTATTTTTACTTGTGCCTACCGTTCACTTTAAATGCTTTATCTGTCCCTAAGGTTGGCTGTCAGAGAATGTCTGGCGGCATTATGTCTGCCTCTTGTACATAGTGCAATAAAGTTATTTAAAAAATTAAATAAATAATACTGATTGTTTCTCTGTTTCCTGCAAATAAAATTACATTATAACGTTTAAAAAAACAGAATTTGTCTACAGCTTGTCAAACAGCTAGTCTTTAATAAAATCAAGTGCTGTAATAAATAACAATTATACTTAATAACATTAAATATAGTCGATAAAGAACTTTATTTTAGATAAAACTTAATATGCGTAGGTGTGCTTGATGACAAATGTATGGCAGTATCTCTCAGTATATATTTGTAAGTGACGGCGAGAACACAGATTTATTTAATATAACAATAATATTAATCTAATGATTCACGTAATAACTTTGACCATCAATTCTAACTGCAGGTAAGTGGCAAATAATGCTTGTAAATTATAACATAAAAAAGCGATAGACTAAAGTATGAAATATTATTATTTTTATAAAAAAAAAACGATAATCTGTATGTAATATTGACACTAAAATCTTCGTAATAATCAAATAAGTAATCAGTAAAATCAATAGCCAATTTGTAACTATGTTACGTCGCATCTTATGGCGTTGTCTTAAATGCTATACTTCATGTTCTCGATTCTATAACAGAAATTGTGCATGATGATGATATGGCTGGTACTGACTGGTTTTTTTTAGATGGCTGTTGTCTATGGTTTTACGGTGTCAAACAATGTTGACATTTCTGTTTAGTTAGGTTAGGCAATTCGTATAGTTATTGATCGTTTGCGCACGAATTTTACTTTTTTCGATTCAAAACCATTTACACGACAAATAAATTTGCGTGCCGACGAGAATATTGCTGATGTAGATTCGTCGCAAAGTAGTGAAAAATTGGTCTGATCGAATGGACTATGTAACTTGTAGCCGCGGTGGACATGCCGGAAATCATATTTAAAAAAGAAATGTCATGAAATTATTTACCAGATTATAATCATGAAAAAAAAATTGAACAATGTTTCTGTCTTGTATTATTATTTAAAGTTCTTAAGCTTTTTAAAAATAACATAAAGTACAAATTAAAAAAATACAGATATTTTTCTGGTTATTATTGTAATTAAAATACCTTTTAATCAAACACATTAAATATAATAAGATGGGCTAAGAAGCCAAACATATTTTTTATTAAAAAAACCGGTTTCGTCAAAAACATTTTTGATCCTTGATCGATGTCACTGTTTTTAGTGCTACATATTTTATCAGTTAGCCAAATGACCTCTGCGGTCTGGCGGTTGTGGTGTAGTCTAAAACACAACCTAATCACGGCCTAAATATGCACCCCTTACCATAGCCACAATCCCTATAGATACGCTTTTGAAGACTTGGAGACTTACATCTAACGCACGCTTAAGATGTGAAATGCTTTTCCTCGTCAGTTGCTGACGACAGCTGCTCCCATTCTATGACATCGCGTATACCGCTTACCATCAAGTGGGGTGATGTCACATGTCTTACTCAGTATAAAATCAGTGACACTCGCATGATTAAAATTAATCGATTGACGTGAGAATCATCAAAATCAGACCACTCATTAGTGCCACAAAGCAACAAACAAATACATTAAAATATTAGTTCGAATTCTTGTTATCAAAATTTCCACGCTGATTTTCAAGTAAATATTACAAATTTCAGAAACTAGGAGTCTAATGTTATAGACAACCACATTTCTAATTAGAAATAGAATCAGGTACTTATTTATGTGTTTATCAGCCACATACATAGGCTGATAACAAGAATTCGAACTCGGGACCTGCACACATATTTTTACATTATTGGAAAATTGTCAAAAAAAAACTTCTAATAAATTGCCTCAAAACATGTTTTCATTAATATTTTTTAATATAGGCCGATCTGCTGTAATAAGCCAAGTTAAAGTAAAATAAAGTATCATCACGACCGTTTCCCTTTCGGGGTGGTCAGAAACCACGCTTATAAATAAGCGGATTCCCTTTAGCCAAGATTACTACGAGTATAGGCCAATCATGACAAGTGGCAAGCTCGTCGATGTCTCCAGCGTACCAAACTCGAGAAATATCACAAATAAATTAAATATTTACATTTATAAATATTTTTTGTGTCCCGACCAGGAATCGAACCCGGTGCCTCCGAGTCTAAATCCACGAACTTAACCGGAACTTAAACTACGGAGGCAATAAGTGCAGTGCTTCGGGTATGTTTGCTGATTCGAGGACTGACAGTTTTCAAACAATTATGCGCAAAAGATCTGCGTCTATGCTGTGCCGCATGAGAACCAGTACCAACAGGCTCCTTAACGTATTGGCAGATCGGTGGGACTCTCCGCTGCTGGTGCACTGGATACAGCTGCATACAGTCAAGTAGACAGCCTCCAGTAGCGGATAGTTTAAAATAAATTATTAGTTATACTAAATACAGATTAAGTAAAATTACAGATTAAATAAATTACAATTTATGGATGTAAAGTCCTAAATAAAAGTTTATTATTATTATTATTATAATAAGCCAAGTTGCACCAAAATTAATTATCTGTAAATGTAACTATTAAAGTTAATTATAGCGTCGAATGTATCAGTTTTATTTTGAAGGTCAACCGTCATCTAGTACAATCAACGGTATATTTAACGTTAATAGTTACAATTTCGGAGACTTCGTTTAACCGCCAGACTACAAAGGCAGTTTATTAAAATTAGTTTTTTTCTTTTCAGTTATTGAAGATGATACAATTAATTATATGGGCCACAGTGGCGATAGTAGTGTTAGTGTTGTATGTAAACAAGAAGCTGAACTACTTCAAGCAGTTTAAGATTCGCCATTTGCCGACGACGTTCGGTTTTGGAAATATGTTCAAAAACGTCATCAAACAAGAGCATTTCTTCGATATCGTAGACAATGGGTACAAGGCTTTCCCTAAAGACAGGTGAGTACATTAACAAAGTCGGCCTAAACTGGGTTTAAATTTTAATGCTTATCATACATGTGTATTCGAATTTTGGAAGGCAGCATAAGTTGTACGTAATGCAAAACTCTAAACCTAAGTTGTACCAAGATGTCGAATTTACAAGTGTGCTCTGATTGAAAATATACATTTTATTTTATAGTAAGAAAACCTTGTGAGAGATGTAAGTTTAATTTTTGTTTTACCATTTTTAGCAAAAATTATTAAACTGCCTCCGTGGTCTAGCGGTTAAGTCCGTGGATTTAGACTCGCAGGTACCGGGTTCGATTCCTGGTCGGGACACAAACATATTTATTAATGTAAATATTTAATTTGTGATATTTCTCGAGTTTGGTACGCTGGAGACATCGACGAGCTTGCCACTCGTCATGATTGACCTATAGTAAAGTTGGCTAAATGTGAATCCGCTTATTTATAAGCGTGGTTTCCGACCACCAAAAATGTCTAAGTCTTGAGCAAGACCAATGCCAAGACTAAGATTAGTAATGCAAGAAGAAGACCAAAACCGTGACCAACTGTTCTTATGACTTGAGCAGTCTTGGTCTTTGCTTTGGGCAAAATTACTTGTATATTTCCAGAGACTTCGTTTTGGTATAACCCAACTTTAGAAAAAAACATCAATTCAATTCAATTCGTTTATTTTTGCAAGTAGGCATAGGACAAAAAGATATGTATTCTGCACTTTTACACGTCAATTTTTACAATATTGATATAAAACGATATAATTTTATAGTACATATTGGTGAATCTGGAGCAGTACATGATAACCATCATTTGAAAAGAGAAACAATAAAATAACAAAATTATAAATACAGAATAACGCTTAACATTATAGCTGCTGTAGATAGGCATTGTCACACTATAAGCTAAGACAGACACAATTATAAGAATATAAATGTCAATGTCAGTTAAGATAATAGCTGCTGTAAAGAGGCATTGTACTATAAGCTAGAACAAACAATTATTATAAAAAAAAAGGTAACTTAAAACCAGGTCCTACACCAGTGCACTTCTTCGTTCCCAGGAGACCAATGTCATACCATCAAGTCTTTTCTCACCATCTATTTTAAATATATAAAAAAATACATTTTATCTTTCAGATTTATCGGTAGCTACGAATTTTTGGTGCCCACTTTTATCATCAGAGATATTGAGCTGATAAAGGCTATTGGAGTCAAAGATTTCGACTACTTCACCGATCATCGTCCTTTCACACATGAAGAAGAAAGATTCTTTTCAAAAAGCCTATTTGCTTTAAAAGGTATGTCATCACACCAGACCAAAATAAATTAAGAAATAAATATTTTAAGGTATGGTTTTGGTCATTAATTGTCTGGGTACGGCCATCACAGTCCAAGATCTTAGAACAAGAGTCTTAGACCTCCACTTCTGGAGATGGGCCTTCCAGAATATACACATTTGATTTTGTCAATCTTAACCTGGTCCAAAATCTATTTAAATTCAGTGGAACATCTCGGACACCACAGGTTACACACCTTGTTTTTTTTTTTCTTTTAAAGTTCATTCGTCGAATTTAATTCACCGGGTGCCGGGTACATGGACATCATGTGTAGAAAAGAGAGAGGAGAAGAATGGTGTTTGGGGCTTGCGACCGACTATAGGCTGGTATACAAAGAAGGCCTCCTCTTTTTATTGCGGAACAATACGCTCACCATCCACCATACTGCTCCTCTACCCTACCCAACCAAATACTATGATTCCGTTAATGCCATCTTGGGCGCCTGTTTCATAAATGTAGACGTAGGTCAACTGCAGACCTGCCTAGGGCTAATCCATTCAGTATGTGATGCAAAGATTTTGCGGGAATGCCTCTCGCACTAATTTCCACTGCGTAAAGCTGAGTTTTGAACCCGTTCCTAACCATTTCTTCCGTGAGATCATAATATTTATTTGACTTTATATTGTGGTCTTTTGGAATATTTGATTCCCAATGAACGGTAAGTTCAAAAAGAATAACTTTTATCAAGTTCCGAGAAAACGCTAAGGTGTCTGGCCTATAGGCTGATAAAGCTACTTCATCTGGGATCCTACCTCTATAATGATGTTCAAATGTATCCATGACATGAAATGTAGGCATGCCTTAAGTATTCGTACTTTGCCTTTCCTTAACAAATGTTGTATAAATTTTATTTGTAGTTATTCCCTTTCTGGCTCTTGCAATAGAAACATTTACTGCTTCACGGATACCACAAAGGACTTTGTCATGTCGGCCCGAGTTCTTTTCTAAAAGAGTACCGCACCCTACAAGTATGTGTCCTATGGCAGCACCACAATGTACAGTTCTGTACCGTAGCTTTTCCCAACCTTACCAGATATGTTAGTGCCAAGGTTATAACGACGTCCTTCATATTAACGGACCGCGTTCTAGCAACCGAACCACTACTTTTGTATACTTGATATTTGTTATAAACCCGTCAATTTATTGCAGGTGAAAAATGGCGCAACATGCGTTCAACTCTGAGTCCTGCATTCACAGCATCTAAGCTTAGAAACATGGTACCTTTCATGCAGGAATGCAGTCAGAATCTAAGCAGTCATTGCCTTGAAGAAATTAAGAAGAATAATAAAGGTAATCCAATGCTTTAGCATTAATAGAAAATTATCGCTCTTATGATGAAGGGAAACAAATAAACCATGCAGCTTTGTTGTGATTGTTTATCGTTAGATCGTTTTAAATATGTCATACATCATTATCATCACAGCCCCTCCACTGCAGGAGATAGGCATTCCAGAACATATTTCTGGAGAATTTGGCCTACACTCGCTACTCTGATCAGACGGGCTTAAAATTTATTTACGATTCTACAATTTGGAGTTAGTGGAACCAGGACTGATGGCTTAACGTGCTGGTGTTGTTAATGTATAAAACGAATCGTGACCTTATTAGTTTTTAAGGAAGGCGTTTTGCAGTGAATTTATTTATTTTTTGAATGTTGAAATGTACGAGGAACGTAACAATTGTTGGGACTCCATGTTTTATTAATTTTGGGGTCGTACGAGGTCTGTTCATTACTACGTGTATTTATTTGATTTTTGTTTTTTGTTTGTTTCGTTATGTTGGTACTCATATCCCTTACTTATACTGATAATGTCCATTTTGAGTGTTTAGTTAATTTTTGACAAATGTTTTGATTGGACGTGTTTTGCTTTGTTTTTTAATATTTGCCTATTTCGAAAAATGGATCAAAGAATCATCAGAAAGATCAGAAAATAAACACTTTTTTAAGAAATACCAAATTCGTGTTACTTTTTTGGTTTGGTAAGGCGTTTTTAACTTTTAATTATTATTAAATTTATACTTTTAGATGGATCAATAGTTCTAGACATTCGGGACATCCTGCAGCGTTATGCAACTGATGTCATCGCCACATGCGCCTTTGGTCTTAGCAGCAACTCTATTGCGGAGAACAACGAATTCTATAACAAAGGATACCAACTCACGAATACCACCTCCATTCAGTTCTTGAAGTTTTTCTTCGCCATCTCCTTCCCCAAAGTTGCTAACGTAAGTTATATTTTTCAAAACGGTGATAACAATAACAGAAAAGATTAAAAAATACAGAATAAAAATTACGAATATTTATGACATATTTCCACTTTCATTAACCAAATTTTATTAAACTGCCTCCGTAGTTAATATATCTCCAAAATTTTCTCAAAAGGACACAAATAAGACTTTAAATTTCTCTGATAATATTGGATTATTGGACAGCTCGTATATACTTTATTTTATTTTAAATATTTATTATTTTTGTGCAATTTTTTTTTTACTTTACTGATAATGTGTCGTTTTTAACTATACCCATTTTCACGACTTCTGTCATCACTATATTTTCATTCTTGCGCTTTCGACATGTCGCATGTCGATTCGATTAGTTCATATAACCCTGACAGTTTTCTATGGAGATCTGTCATTCGTGACTCGTATATTTCGAACTGACACGTAGGTCGAAAGCACCAGAATTAAGCCCCTGGGACGACTGTCGTGTGTTGCTATTTCTACTATAATTTGTATAATACATTAAAAATTAGTTCATAAATTTGTTATTTGTCTTTCAGTTCTTAAAGATGGATTTGTTCTCTGGTGAAGCTACGGAATTCTTTACCAGAGTATTTCTGAGTACTATGAAGCATCGGGAAAATAACAATATCTACAGACCTGATATGCTGCAACTCCTTATGGAAGCTCAAAAAGGTTTGTTAGTACCTATTCGTATTATAAATATAGCTCATAGGCAAGCTAAAAGCACCGCCATGCTATGCACGTTGACTAGCTTCGCTTTGTATAAAAATATACAAATATAATATAGTCGGTTCGAGACATTATCGGAACAGCTAAAAAAAGGTTTTTAGGTTAAATACACCATTTAGTTACACATATTATAAATAAAAGAAACTTCTGAAACTTTGATTCTCATAACATTTGACTTAGAATAGAATAGTAAATTCAAGCCCACCTCGATGCTTGGCGCCGCATAAGACTGGAAAATTCTCATAGATACATTTGAACATGATTATAGGATCCATAGCTGTATCAGCCTCTAGGCCAGACATCTTAGTGTTTTCTCGGAACTTGAAAAAGTTATTAGGGATGTAGTACGTGTGAAATCAAATATTCCTAAAGACCACAACATGAAGTCAAATAAATATTATAATCTCAGAGAAGAAATGATCAGGAACGGGATCAAGACTTAGCATTACGCAGTGGAAGTCGGTGCGAGAGGAGTTCCAGCAAAATCTTTGCACATTGGGCCTAAGCAGGTCTACCGTCAATACATTTATAAAAAGAGCTTCCAAGATTAACGGAATCTGGTTTGGTTGGGTAGAGAGAGGAGTAGAATGGTGGATGGTGAGGGTTGTGCAATAAATTAAAGGTGGCCTCATTTTCAAACCAGCCTATTGGTCGCAAGCCGAGACACCATTCTTCTCATCTCTTGCCCACACACGATGGACCTGCCACCCGTATCGTGAATTTATGGAATAATTTGAAATTTTCAATTTCTGTCATCCATCATCAAAATTTTGGATATACGCCACTTGATTGGTAGTTAGCTTGTCACTTTGGTTATTTAAGGCTTTCTACCTGCGCATTTTCTACCTACCCGTGACACTACGTGCCTAGACCATGTTACCCTGGAGACTAACAAAAAATCTATTACTCTAGTACTAGATGCATATATCACTGACCATGCCCCGGTACTTTTTTGATTTGAATTAGCTTGTAGGACACATAATCTTAAAACTACAGCCAACAAGATAAACTATCCATTAGTCAAGGCTGAACTAAATAATATTGATTTCTCTGAAATGTTTAACATTACTGATGCTAACATTGCAGCAAATTATTTAGTGACTAATATATCCGAAACTCTTAAAAAGCACTCTGAAATTATAATAAATAATATAGCTTAAAAATACAACAATTAAACCCTGGAATACACCAGGGTTATTAAAGGGCATCAGACATAGAGACAGACTACATAAACAATCAAAAAAATATCCAAACAATATGATTTTAAGAGTAACATGTCAAGCGATAATCAGCCTGCAACCGGCCGTAAATGTCTTAGCATAATATATTAAAATAAAACTTGTACTTTTAGGCACTTTAAGACACGAAGACGTAAAAGAAGAAAAGGATGCAGGTTTTGCTACTGTTTTGGAATCGGATGTCGGCAAAAAAACTGCTAAGTATGGTAAATATATTTTGATAACTAAATATATTAAACTGCAGCGGGCGATTCGAATAATGACTAAAACTTTATTTTTCGCTTCGCCAAGATATGGTTTCGCTAAGCGGTGTCTGTTCTGAAGAGCACCACACAATCCAAAATATGCAACCCCATACTGCGGCCCTTTTCTGTTATTGAGTCGCAAACGTTATATAATGGAATATGTTAACTATATATATATCACGCTATTAAAGTTGATATTTGCACAGCCGCTGTCAAGGTCAAGCGCTTATAGATTTGAGAATTGAATAATATTTTGTAATTATGACGCAATCTCTGACGTAAACAATGAAATCCATTAATAACATTTGCGACTAAGTAGCCACTATCGCTACGCGTACACAATTTAGAGACTCTTAATTTGCCCAAAGCAAGACTCTTGGTCTGATATTTTTCCAATTATACTAAGGAAATCTTGTGAATATCTGTCCGCAAACTACTGTCTCGACAACTGGTCTGATTTACTTGGAATTTTGTAAAGTTATTTATTTAGTTATTACCGTTGCCTCCGTGGTCTAGTGGTTAAGTACGTGGATTTAGACTCGGAGGTACCGGGTTCGATTCTTTGTTCTGGCGCAATAGTTTATAAATAGAAATTATATTAAAAATTACAGACTCGATGCAATTACAAGTTATTGAAAACAAAAACCATCTATCTGCAACAAATGTGTGTTAGATGTGTTTCTTACTTGGTAAAATATATAAATTGAAGCTATAAAATTTTGTTGCCAAATATTTCGCCTCTCTTTCTTTCTCTTTCGCGTCATCAGTGACAGTCAAAAACCTTAATTAACCTTATTTATTTTTGAAAACAAAACCCTTAATTCCAAAAAAAGTAAATAATTTTACAAAAATTTGGAAAAAAAAAATCTTGCGAGACTTGCACAAGACCAAGACTAGGGTAAGTGCAAAAAAGCAAGACTATATCTCCTATTCTTCGACCTCGCGTATCGCTTATCATCAGTTGGGATCGATGTCACATGTCGTGGACAGTAGAAAAAATATATTTTAAATTACAGAATGGGATGATGCGCATATAGTGGCTCAGGCAATGCTGCTGTTTTTCGCCGGTTTCGACACAGTCTCCACAGCCATGACCTTCCTTCTGCACGAGCTCGCCATCAACCAAGACATCCAGCAGCGTCTGCATGAGGAAATTGATGAAACTTTGGAAAAGTATAACGGAAAACTGGACTACGATAAGATCAATCAAATGAAGTTCTTGGATATGTGCATTTCAGGTGCGTAGACTAAGGCGCTTTTTTTTATTATATATATATATATATACTTATATATTTTCCAGACAGGTCACACAGCACCATCTAGTTTCCGTGGTAAGCTATGAGGCTTGTGTTACGGAAACTAGATGGTTGATAAACTACATATTATACTTTTTTTTTTGTAAATATATACATATTATACATATATAAACACCCAGACCGAGACAAATTATACAATGTACAACTTGCCCCCAGTGGGAATCGAACCCACGACCTCCCGAGTTCACGGCAACGTTTGTTACCACTAGACCACGGAGGCGGTCAATATATATATATATATAAATATATATATAATTTAAAAAAAGGTACAATTACACAATACTTTAAAATATATATATAAATATATTAAAGTATTGTGTAATTGTACCTTTTTTTATTGCGAGATAGAAAAAAGTATAGTATCATCACGACCGTTTCCCTTTTGGGGTGGTCAGAAACCACCTTTATAAATAAGCGGATTCACATTTAGCCAACTCTACTATAGGCCAATCATGACAAGTGGCAAGCTCGTCGATGTCTCCAGCGTACCAAACTCGAGAAATATCACAAATAAATTAAATGTATTTATTTATATTAATCAATATTTTTGTGTCCCGACCAGGAATCGAACCCGGTACCTCTCTTTTTGAAATGAAATGAAATAATTTATTTGTCAGAAACATGGTAGGTACAGGATGTAAATTATTATATGTAATTATATCACATGCTTCGCTATTTCTAGCATACAAATATTTATTTAGTCACATGACTTTGTCGAGCTTAGTGTCTAGGTATTCTTTTGTCGAATAAAAACATTTATTAACCAGCATTTGTTTGACTCTTAATTTGAACAGTTTTAGTGGCAGCTCCCTTATAGTAACTGGAAGCTTATTAAACATCTTTGTTGCCATTGCATAACAATTTCGGCTATATTGAGTACTTTTATGAGCTGGAATAATTATTCTACTAGGATAACGCCTTTTAAAATTGCAATTATACCCAAGAGTTTAAAAAAATTCCGGGTGGCTTTTTACAAATAAACAGCATTCAAGTATATAGATAGAAGGAACGAGTCTCCTAGTCTAAATCCACGGATTTAACCGCTAGACCACGGAGGTGGTTTCTTTTTTCTTTTTTTCATTTGTTTCCGTTCTAATTAAAGTTCATATTTACGCAGCCGGGTTTTTTTTTTTAAATTACTTATTACATCATACCTCACAGTTTGTAAAAGTTAAGCTGAGACATATTCGTATGTTATAATTCTAAATTATTTATTTTAGAAACTTTAAGAAGATGGCCTCCAACTGGCACCACTGACCGAATCTGTTTGAAAGATTATCCAATAGGAAAGCCCAATGATGACGCACCATCTTTTGTGGTAAGTTTTAACATCACACTTCGAGTTGAATTTTACAGTTATATGAAACGATAGAGCGGTGGTGGTCCAGTTGAAAAGAAAGCTTTTCTTAAAATTCAATAAGCCACTCCGAGCAATTCTGGAGTGGAGACCACGTACTAGAAGACGCAGAGTGGAACGACTCCCCGCCAGATGGACAGATAACCTGAGGAAGGTCGCTGGTAGGGGATGGATGGCAGATGATCGTGTAAAATAGCGAGCCTTGTGGAAGGCCTATATCCAGCAGTGGATAGACATAGGCTAATGATTATTTATTTATATAGTACACACAGCATACATATATTATCACCTACATAACATAGTATATTTATAACTAATCTAATATATAATAATTAGGTGTCACAGCATTCACCAATATAAAAAGAAGAAGAAATTAGAAACCTGTTACTATTAAATAAAAATAAAAAAACACTAACAAATTAACAAAATATAACATAAAAATATGACTTCTAAAATAAAATTATACATTTTTCTTTTTTAATAGAAATAATTAAAAAAAAAAAAAAAAAAAAAAATCCTGTATAGTTCTATTAAAAAAGAAAAATGTATAATTTTATTTTAGATGTCATATTTTTATATTAAATTTTGTAAATTTGTTAGTTTTTTTTTTCTGCATAAATTTGGTATCTTAAAAAACGAAAACAAAACACTTGTTAAATAAATTATAAGCTACTCATAGGTATAATGATGATTTGAAATGTTCGAGAACATTTTTTTTAATACACTGTAACGGTCATGAAATATGTCTATATCATTATTGGCACTGCAGAGACTACTGTAGGTGTTGCACATTCGGGACGTTAACGAAGCCTAACAACAATATTCTTTACAGCTTCCCAAGAACGGTGTGATCACCATACCGGTCCAGAGCATCCACTACGATGAGCAGCACTATCCAAATCCTCACAAATTTGATCCAGAACGATTCTCAGACGAAAACAAACATAACATAACACCCTACATCTATCTGCCCTTCGGAATTGGACCAAGGAACTGTGTTGGTAAGAGCGCTTGCACAATCTGATTTAACCATCGATGTATAATAGATAGGCCCTCACTGATATAAAAACGTTCCCGTAAAACCAATCGAAGTCATGTAGCTGCACCAACAGTCGCGAGAAAGCAAGCGTCGAGAGCGCCTAATATTAATATTTATATCGAGTAAAACTAGTCTTTTTGTATGCATTGTGATATAATTTCCGATGAATAAAGGATGTGGCATTATCCTTGCTTGAGAATTGTCCCCCAAAGTTGGTAGGTACACAAAGCAAGCGGCACGTTTTTAAGAGTGCGTTTTGTATTGAATAGGCTTATCTATATACATCGATGGATTTAACGAATATATTTATACGGAGTGATTTTGAATGGTCCTTAATGTTAGACTGATATGTTATTCTATTGATAGAAACAAACAACTTTTTCTTAAAAACACATCTGACAAAAAAAAATACTTCATACAAACTGTAAATTTTATATTAGCCAATTTGTATGGAGAAGCAAAAAAAAAGTAAAAAATAGCGAGTGCATATTTAGCCAACTTTACTATAGGCCCATCATGCCAAGTGGCAAGCTTGTCGATGTCACTAGCGTACCTGACTTGAGAAATATCACAGAAAAATAGTATGTTGGCATCAAAATTGGTACCCCAGTTTAAATCCACTGACCTAATGGCTAGACCACGGAGACAGTCTATTATTAAATTTATTTTATATTTGTAGTAACAAAATAGGTTGTAAATTTCTGAAACAAATATATGATTCAAATATATTCGGGGTGACTTTGTATGGTCATATGGTAGTATGTTATTCAACTACCGCCTCCGTGGTCTAGTGGTAACAAACGTTGCCGTGAACTCGGGAGGTCGTGGGTTCGATTCCCACCGGGGGCAAGTTGTACATTGTATATTTTGTCTCGGTCTGGGTGTTTATATGTATAATATGTATATATTTACAAAAAAAAAAAAAGTATAATATGTATTTTATCAACCATCTAGTTTCCGTAACACAAGCTACGCTTACCACGGAAACTAGATGGCGCTGTGTAACCTGTCTGGAAATATTTATATTTATTTATTAAAAAAAAAAAAAAAAAAAAAATTGACAACCTTTTCTAAGAATATATATGTCGGAACTGACAAAAAAAATGGCTTTTTTTATCCAAACTGTTAATTTTAAAATAGCCAATTTGTATGGAGAAGGCAAATAATAATGTCATTTCAGACATACGAGTATTGTCTCTTTGGAAAAGTTGATTGTTTCTAAATTTAAATTCAAATTATTTATTTCCATTTGGTTCCCAGTTGTATTTTTTTACAAATAAAATACAATATTATTAAAATTAAATTATGGATGGACCGAAATAAAATTTGTGGCTTTATAAAGGCCGTGTCAACTTATAATCTAAATAATGATAATTTTTAAGTCAAATTAAAAAAAAAGTACAATTACAATTTCGTGGCTGTATAAAGGCCGTGTCAACTTTTAATCTAAAATAATTATAATATAATGTCTAATTATATTAAAATCAAATTAACTTAAATTAATTTCGTGGCTGTACAGTGTACAGTGGCCGAGCCAAATTAAAATTAAAATCATAATAATATTAATGTCATAATATTATTTGACCGCCTCTGTGGTCTAGTGGTAACAAACGTTGCCGTGAACTCGGGAGGTCGTGGGTTCGATTCCCACCGGGGGCAAGTTGTACATTGTATAATTTGCCTCGGTCTGGGTGTTTATATGTATAATATGTATATATTTACAAAAAAAAAAAGTATAATTTCCGTAACACAAGCCTCGTAGCTTACCACGGAAATAATATGGCGCTTTGTGACCTGTCTGGAAATATATATATATATATAAGAACTTAATTCGTGGCTGTAAGGAAGCTGTGTCAATTTACATACTAAATAATAATATTAGTAATGAAAAATAAAATGAAAATAAGTCTATCAATAGAATCACATATTCTATCGTAAGACCATACAAAGTCACCCTGTATATGATTTAAATATCCGTAATTTTATTTCCTAGTAAGTTGATAGACTACAGTTCTTAAAAGTATACGACTTGAAAAATCTGTGAAAATATTGGAATTTGAAAACCCTCTTAAAACGGGTTTAAAGCATGGGATTAGATGAGAGTTAGCAAAGGATTTAATTTAAATTACTTTCTTTGTTTCAGGATCGCGTTTTGCTTTGGCTGAAATTAAGACGATGGCGATTGATTTATTGAAGCATTTCAACATTTCCCCCAGCGCATCAACTCAAATACCCCTCAAGTTGGACCCAGCGTCATTGAACGCGAAAATTAAAGGCGGACATCGACTTACGTTTACTCTGAGATCTAAATAAATACAATAATAATAAAAATCATTTATATCTTTTCTTCGTCATCATCACAGCTCCTACAAGGAGTCCTAGACCTCCGCTGTTGGAGATGGGCCTTCCAGAAATATCTGATATCAGAAGTTGGTATTAATGGACCGACGTGACGCCTTAACGTGCTATTCGAGGCACGGGAACGGTGGTGTTGTAAATCTATGACAAATGTACGTAAGAAAAGTGTATTTGTCATTAGTACAATGTCGGGAATTAAAAAAAGCGTTCTTTAGGTTCGCTAAGAGCCACCACCAAGCAAAGTGTGAAAAAGCATCTTGTTTAGCCGGCATAGTGACTATAGTTCTAGTGACTGTAACACTCTGATATTAAATCGAGACACAGACAGACAGTGGGGTCGTCAAGGCCCGAATAGGCCTAGGTTGGGGATCGTGAAATTCTCCCGTTTTCCCCGGCTGGATCTCAGTGGGTAACCACCCGCCGGTAATTTATGCGCTTTTAGTGCTGGGCGCTGTTACTAGTATAACAGCACTCGTGTGGCTCACGAAGCCAGAGGGTCTAGGTTCGATTACTTTAGCTCTCCTAGAATCTTAGCTTTAGGTATGAATACTTTGTTGTAACATCTAGCGAAAACTGCCGGAACTAAATTAGGTTAGGCGCATTTAATAACATATGCAAATTCTGCTACTCAATAATAGATGGCGCTAGACGTTAAAAATGTTGCGGGATAGTTCTGCTACTTGTTAGTAGATGGCGGTAGGCGTTTTAAAAATACTTTCGTGGTTACCGGCTTGCTGCAGATTCTGCTGAGAAAAACAGGGACATATCCTGATCTCCAGAGCTATCCGAGCCTATTTGTCCCCAAAGTCTCTATCTACAAAAATCGCTAAAATTTTACCAAACAACGTGTAATATTTGCTACTTAATTATAGATGGCGCTAGGCGTATAAAATAACTTTAAAGCAGACAGACAGACAGTGGGGTTGTCTAGAACCGGATGACTAATAAGCCGGGACTGGCTCGATCTCATCCTCTGGTAATTCATGGACTTTTTGTGGAGCGCCGTAACTGGTATAACATTAATAAGTTGTTGCCATTTTAATGAGTTTTCATTTTTAAATATAATGATGATCATGAATAATGGCGGCAATTGATCAGTCATAGTTGGATGTATGTCGCACTCCGGTCATTTCAGTGAACGCTAATCTAGTGCGTCACAGCTTGTGGTCACAAAAACCAGAAAAAAACATAAATTACGTATAATAAAGGAAAAATACATGCAATAAAAATATTCAACTTTCTACCTATGTAAATGGGTTACTCTCCCAGTAGTTCATGCAGTTTTTAATTTACATACGACATGAAATCAATCACTCAGGTCGAGATCTATAAAGGTTTTATAAGTTAACTTTTTCATACACCCGCAAATTGAAGGTAAGAGAAATATTTTTCCCAGTTTTAAAATTGGTAGTTATTTAATCGTAAATCTAAGAGCGACCTTCACCGATTGGTAAAATAAAATCCACGTTTTTTTTTTTTAATAAAATGCACTAAAGCAACCATGATGGGTTGCCTAACGAAATATGTTCAAGACAATTTTTATTAGTGTTGCCTAAAGCTTCGACTGAATATATATTATTGTTTCTAATTGTAGTAAGGAGACATTTGTGTCTGTCCGCAAACTACTGGTCTGATCTACTTAAAATGGTTTTACATATTCTTGACCAACATGTATCCACATCGGATACTATCCATAACCGCACGCACAGGTCAGAATATGCACCCACATACCGTAGTCACCATCCCTTCGCGTACGTATAAATTTGGGGACTCATACATTTGTCGCACGATAAAGATGTGGAATGCTCTTCCAGCCTCTGTGTTTCCACTTTTCTATAACTTGGAGTCCTTCAAGCGATGTGTGAAAAAGCATCTAGTAAAGCCGGCATAGTGTTAGGGACTGATGTCAGTCTTCAGTTGCTAACATCCATGGACCTTGCGCGCCACTTACCATACATTACCATAGGTGGGCCTATATTTTTTAGTATAAAAAATAAAAAAATAAAAATACAAAAATGATAGTAACAAAACTTTGTAGGTATACTATAACGCTTAACATGATGACTGTCAGAGCAAAATAAACAGTTAGGGCCACATCGGAACAGTTTTGGAGATATTTATATATTTAGGCATCTACTGTAAGGGTTCGATATGTTTACCCTAAAAAAGACAAACACAAAAAAATTACCAATTAAAAAAAAAAAAACCTAAAAAAATATTACCATTTTTAGCAAAAATTGGAACACTAGGTAGTTTTGGAGATATTTTAAGTCATCTACAACTAAAAAAGATAAACACGAAACCGATAACAATTTAATATATTTATTAAGTAGAAAAAAAACGACTATTTTTAGCAAAATTTGGAAAAAAAAATTCACAAGTCTTGCTAACATATCGGTGGTCTTTGTCTTGCAAAAAAGCAAGACTGCAAGACCTAGATTGTAAAACAAATTTAGTCACTTAAATATTGAAATTTGTTGGGGATCGCGGACATTTAAGTAAAAGAATACCACTAACGAAGTGTCTGTTAGCGGCCTCCTAAGGTCCATAAACTCCGCTAGTTTCATATACCAGTTAAATAATATTAAAATTACTTACAAATAGATAATATTAATAAAGAATAACCTATAGTGTTATTATTTAATACCTACATAAATGCAGACAACAATACGATTAGGTATTTATTCCAAGTTTTATGTTATAAAAAATATGACTCAAGTGGTTAAACAATGGATTAGTAATGAAAAACTATGAAAGTATGTCGACACTGTTTTCTGCAAATGTTTATAAGCGAACTGATAGACTGATAATTGAATGAATTTGATGGGGTTACAAACAGCACTGGTTGAGAGGACTGCATTAGCATATTGGTCCCGATTCTCAAGTAGTGTTGGCGTAACCAAGAACAAAACTTAAAATTAGGTACATAGGCGTGTTTAATGCAGATTAATTATAAATATAGGTACATAAATATATGTAAGGCTTTTGATTGTGTTAGGTGGAAATCTATGGGAAGTGCTGGCTGAACTCGGAGTCCCCGCGCATCTAATTCACCTCGTAAGAAATCTTCACCTAACCAGCAGAGGAACGGTACGGATTGAAACGGAACTCTCAGGACCTTTTTGTTTTAAAAAGGGAGTAAGACAGGGTTGCATACTTTCACCTATTTTATTTACCAACTACGGTGAATTCATTATGAGGCGCACTTGCGAAGAATGGAGTGTCTTAATTGGAGGTGTAAAAGGCTCCAACATGCGATATGCAGATGAGACTACTCTGCTGGCTGCTACTAAAACGTTCTTAGAATCGAGTTATAGTTAATAATTATTCCCAACCGGATCTTACAATATTTTACTATTATCTGTCCTAATTGCTATCAAGCAATGCTAGTTATTCGATATAGTTACCAATATTTAGTAATGAGATTGGAATTTCTAATTATTTTATTAATTAAAAGCAATTTGTTAATTTATTTATTCATTTCCTAATCATAAGCACCCTGTTGATTGCATTGAAAATATACATTCCTAGACTGATATCAATAAATTGTGCTCGTTTAGACTTTGCTATATAGGCCTAGGATGGTTTTTTATTACTTTAAAGCGTCGAGGCTTTAAGCGAATCCAAACAGTCGTAGTCGTTCGACTTGCATAAAGCGAAGCAAAGCGATGTATGCGTTTCCCCACACAAAATGGTCCCGGCAGCCGCACGTTGAATCCATACATTGCTAAAATTATTGTCTTCTGTTCTACTGTCAAAAAAAAAATAGTTTTAGAACGGTGGTTTTTCTTTAATAGCTTCCACCTTAAAGTGTCAAATTAATCAGGATAAGTTTTCGACAACTTCTTGGGTGATGGTGCAAATTCGCAAACTGTATCTGAGGTTATTTCAAAGTTAAAGTGAAATATAAATATTTATATTTATTCATGTAAACCTATTACAGGCATTGAATCATTAATTTAATTCTTTTGAATGATTATACTCCTGCTAGTAGAAGACTAAGCAGCAAAGTGGTCTGGTAAGTAAGCTGTTAGCAGAAGACCAGCAGCTTAGCAAATTCCAGTGACCTGTTAATGTTTAATCTGACTGCGAAAGGAATCTGCAAGGAAAACTCAGCTATTATTATATCAGCTAATATTTGTCATTGGTATACTTACATAGATAGGCACTAACTGTCATAATAATGGTCGTGCCGTCTGGTCTGCCATCGCTCCGCGCAATCCCAAAGGGTTCTTGAATCGCGGGTACTCCAGCAGTGACAAGAGCCCATCAGATGATGTGATGAGGAATATCACTAGGTACTAATAACAATACTAATATCACTGGTGTCAAAAATACTATGATTCTGCTGCCGTATTGCAAGTTGAAGAAGACATTTTTTTTTAGCTTTAATGGATTTACCGTGCCGGTTCCGGGTTTGTCGTGTGTGGGAAAGAGAGAGAAGAAGAAATGCTGGCTTAGGCTTGCGACCGACTATAGATAGGCTAATAAGCTCACCATCCACCATTCTGCTCCTCTTCGTATCCAACCAAATACTGTATGCTTCCCCTAATGCCGTCTTGGAAGTTCGTTCCATAATTGTATTGACGACCAACTTCCACTACGTAAAGCTGTGTTTACATCAGTTTCTGATAGCTTTATTTACAAATACGTAAGACAAAAGTTATGGTGGAATGGGATATATGGATAAGGGTAAGAAAAACCACAATTTCACATTCATAAATTGTCATTTATTTTCTCCACTTATAATTATAATTGTCATAATAACAATTTGTTTAAAATTGCACCTGCTCTATACGGTAACGTCTGTTTTTATAACTAAAGATAAAATATGTACAGGAAAAATATATATACGATCCCAATATACTCGTACGAGTTAATAAATTTTGCAAATATAGATTATAATTATTATATATCTACTGTTGCCCTGTTCTGTCATTTTAACCGCAACTGTTATATTAAAAGCCCAACAAAACTGACATCAAAGACACAAATATATATGAATATTAACTTTCATAGGAGTTTGAGATGTACGATTTAAATGTCTGTTCGTTAAAGGTTTTTTTTATGAACATTGCGCCTAAAGTAACAAAATTTGGCTATTGAGCACACTTATTAAAATCTTTTATTATATCATAGATTCTATATAAAATATCCTAACTTGGTTGATAAAAACTGATTAAAATAAAAGGAGAAGATACGCCACGCGCTATATTGTTTACTACAAAAAGCGGAACCGATAAAGAACTACACGCAAAGTCATACGCACAGTTGCATCATCTATGTAATTAACGAATGAGATCGAATTTGTTACTGTGAAATGCATAGAAGTCGCGTGTGTAGCGTCTTTACGGCTCGATAGCTAGATTCAGTCAGTGAAGTCGTCGAGGCCCAGGTGGCTAATGGGCCTGGGTTGGGGATGGGCACATTCCCCCGTTTTCCCCTGCAGGATCTAACCACCCGCCGGTGTAACAGCGCCCGTGTGGCTCACGAACCCAGGGGGTCTAGGTTCGGCTACTTCAGCTCTCTTCCAGAAGCACTTCTCTAGGAAGCGGTCTCCCGTTGGGGAACCGAGCGCAAGATGGAGCGATATTCTGGAGATGCTTGAAGTGTCCGTTGTCGGCCCGATAGAACATAGATAGCTAGATAATGATTCAAGTTCGTAAGCTAAGGTGCGTTCGGATAGCTTCTTATTTCGTTTACAACGCTTACTTTGATGTTTAAAGATATTTCGCATTTAAAACTCATATCACTCATTTTGCTATCGAACGGCTTGGGTCATGGAGCGGTGTCGGCTCTAAATGTCATTTGTCAATTTGTCGTAACCAATGCTTTTAACGCTAAATCGTATTCATTTTCACTTCCTAGTGTGAATTAAACCATCGCTTATCAAACATAACAGCGCACGTTAATTTGCCTCATTTTACTGTGGAGTGAAAAAACTGTTTAAATAATTGAATTTATGAATCTCTATTTGCTAATTAGTAATAGATGCTGTTTATAATAACAATACTTATACATAATAATACATATGTATATTAGATACACCTAATTAGATCATAAGGTTTCCTAAATTCAGTGTTTCATTCATCATTGCGCGGTATTGTTATCTAAGAGACGATATGCAAAGCCGAAATAGTATTTAAGAATTTATAAAATATAACAATTTAAACATTTAAAAAAATACACGCGATGATTTTGACAGATCGCACACAAAGCTCGAACAACTGATCGGGATTGAAATAAAAAATATATACTTTTGGGAGCTTTCCGAACGCACAATTACACGTTTTTTTACTAGTTCCGCGCGTGTCTTCGTACCGTATCTATCCTTTTGTTTCAATCTAAGCAAAAATAAAATAGTAGTTAATTCAAATATAGTGGGATTACCTTCAACAGAATAATGAATAAGAAAAAACATTATGTTCCTACCTATTTTAACTGCAAAGACACGAGTTTGTACTGTCGTTTCATTAAATTCTTTTGTAGTCTCGACAGTCATAATATAATTTACAATAATTATACCTACAATAATTAAATTTATCTCAATGTTAGTAAGTACTCGGTAATAAAATAAGCTAAAAAGAATCAGCTAAAACAAACTATATACAAAAAAATCACTGATTCGTTGAAATTACATCACAGCATCGCCCAATGGTTAATAACTTAAATTGAACTTAAAAAATATTGTTTAATAATAATAAAATTGTTCATTTTGCAAGACAATATTATCCTCACAAGTTTAAATAATTATCCGTAATTGTCAATACTAGTCTTTGGCCTTCAGATCTCTTTTGTCATTTACCTAAATTTCGAATAATGTGATGATAAAGGACGATGTCACGAAACATACTAAGCATAATTAAAATATTAACAAAATAACAAACAAATAATCCAAAATGTATAACAATATATTGCACACTCTACAATTCTATTGTAATTGTTTTAAAATATTATAAATATTATTATATACGTATGGCAAATTTAACTATAATTATCATATAAAGATACTTATTTGGAAAGTAATGACATTAATTAATAAAAATGTATAAATACGTGGAATGTAATAAAGTCGGTATACTAAAATACACATCACTCACTTTCAAAAATACAACAACGATTGAAACATCAATAGATTTATCAAAAATCGTAAGATCTAAACAACCTTTACTTCAAAAAAATCTCAATACGTATAAATTCGAAAAAACTTTTACAAAAGATCCTTAAATAATAATATGGACACTTTGTGACAACCACGATACCGACAACGATATACGTATATAATTGACGTGTACAATCTTTAACGAAACATTCAACATAACATTTATTTACGATACAACTATTTAGTTTAGGACTGGCCCAAATCATCCCGCAATATCTAGCCAAACAAGATTCCCTCTCAACTCCTACTGTTTTAACTTTTCTTACACTGCTATTTCCTCCACTTTCCTCTTTTTAAGTACGTTCAATGTTACACCAAATAACGGCTAATACTTCAATACTTTCTTGTTTCAACTTCTACGTCTAGGATTCACATTAAATAATTAACAACCATAAGTTTTACACATTCAGTGTTAGAATTACGTGTAACGTGAGTCGTGGAGTTCATTTTCAGCCTTGATGTTTGAGAAGTTTGGGTTGTCTGTGCTGTAGTCGGGTCCGTTCTTTCCGAATTGGTAAACAAGGCGGGCAGTGGGGACAGAGACCAGAACTCCTTGCCGATAATGGTACCTCATCGCTCTGCTGAACTTCTCAAAAGTCATGTGGTCATTCTGCTTCATTTTGCCCCAAATCTTCGCAACTTCGTCCGGCTTAAGGAACCTGGGAACAAGACAGACATATCATTAGTAATATAATTAGCAAACAAGTATACACGTGTGGGGTTTAACTATAAGTTAACAATGTTTTAATTGAAGATAACATTCTGACCGTTGTTATTACTGACAAGCCGTGACTAGACACGTGACTACAGCGCAGTAAAATAATATCGATTGCTTGGTGTTATTATTCTGATCTAAGACGTCTATAATCGCTTACTTTAATTGCAACAGTACTATTGAAGTGTATTGATTCGAGCTAAGGTTAACAAGTACCATACAATTATCGGATACTTCTACTGGAAGCACGAGGCCCAGCGCGACTAATGGTAAGCTCGTTAATCTTTCAGGCATACCAAACTTAAAATAGTCACCAAATACATAAATAATTTTGTTGATACCTCTTTAACTGTTAATATAACCAGATTGGTTATACTATTTTTGTCTTATTTAGCATCACTGTAAAATAATCTACAGTGCAAAACAAAAAAATATAAAATATAAACATTGTTGAGAAAAAATAAATACCTTGGTTAAAAAAACATCATTCATACAAAATTAAGACTTGTCAGAGACCTTAACAATAACAATTAAGTCAAGTTCAACAAGAATGATAATAATATGCTTCTTCATGTAATTTACTACTCATTAAATGATATTCGTAGCCTTTGCGATAGTATTATACGCGCCATAGAAACACAAGCAACGATGCTAAGTTCTGATCTAAGGAGTCCAGATAATTGTGACCAGAGTCAAGGATTTCAAGTCGCAGTCATTATCAGAGATGTTGAACATGAACCGACAGGGTTATGTAAAAGAGCATATAGTTAACGACGCATAACTCATTTGTAAACATATTGATCGCATCGTTTCGCAAAATGATAATATTTGTTACGACGCGGGACGCCTTGTGATTTATTAATAATAATTTTGATCTAAAGGTCTACTAAACTTTATAGTTTATAAACAACTCTACCTACCTAATTAATTATTATCATTAGCAAATTATAAAGAAGGTGATCGTCTACGTTGTTAACATTTATTGCATTTTAACTACGCATAAATTTACTATTTACACGAATGTAATTTTATTTAAGGACAAGTGCAACAGGTTGATGGATTTTATAGTTTGACATAAAATATTTTACAACCTTGACGATTGTGAGCCGTGACATTGGCAATCAGATGGACGATAGCGTGTCTTCAATAAAGGCGATTCTTAGTTTTTTCTACTGTAACCTCAGTTCACTATAATTGCATTTTTTTATATCTCGCGATCATCATTGGATACATCCTGATTGATTGCTACATCGCGTCGTTTATCGATAGGTCATCCTTCATGGCTTTAAACAAATGATTCAGCAATGACAATTTATTATGGGGAGTCAATGAGTGAACACAAAAAACCATTTGTCTTGTACAGGATACAGGTTCTGATTAGATGTCTTGGCCATTAGCAAAATACTTGTATTATAATATGCAAAGTTAATATTTAAAAAACCCTTGAACTCACTTATCTCGGCATCAAAATCCAAACAAAGTTAAGAACCGACAAAAAGCTGAAAAGAATACAGAACACACTAAGTTATATCATTAACCTTCCAACATCGGTGTAAAGGTAATGTTGAACGTGAATCATATGAATTTGGATGCTCAGTGCGTAGCTGACGAGGCCGGAGTGCCGACCTTGCTGCGTATCGTCACATCAAGATGGGCCAAGGATCTCGACGAAGACCGACATTCGACGTGACCGGCATGAGGGCGACGGAGAAAGAGAAAACACAACCACAAACAATTAAAAAGACAAAGACTGGCCATCATAAAAACCTAGTAACGTTAATGAAGAAGCTAATATTACAGACACTAATGACGTAGGGAATAAGATAATAATTGTTATTGTAATCAAATATTATTAACTTGTCTTAAATGACTAAGTATTGATTGGGAATTACTGTTGTATAGGTGTCAAAATATAGTTTAATGCATTCAATATGGATGAATCACAATTAAAATTCATAGCTTTTAGGTAATAACGTATCTAAAGAGTTATGTAGGTTGCGTAAAGTATTTGTAAGAAAATAAAGCAATACCTGAGATGAATCCAATATTAATACAATATTCTGTATTATTCATAACGTACGTAAAATAGTTTAATGAGCTCGTTAGTTGTACCGAACTTGGTTGTGTCGTTGAATTAATTAGTTGTTTGTTAGATCGTCTGTTTGTGCGTTTTGTCAAGGTTCATTGACAATAACAGTATAGAGTGATAATCATGACGTGGTATGAATTTTTAATGACAAAAGAGTTGCAGCTATATTTTCTTAACTTCCACTGTTTTTATTCCAGTGAGTTCTACTCGTATGTCCAGGGTTTATTTATTACTTAGAACTATTTTGGTACCTCAGATTTGTCAGATTCTTTCATGCAACGCTTTCAAAGCGACAACGAATCCTATCAGGCGTTTATTTACTCGTATTTGTGCTGATACATTGGTCTTAAGTATTTAACAGTTAAAAAAATATTATTAATTCACAAAACTAAATGTTCCTAGAAAAAATGGGTATAATGAAGAATTAGATCAAGTAAAAGATACAGAACCAAACCATTATGTTGTATTTTGAGGGGAAACAATTAACTTCATATTGGAAACGAAATGAAATCTTAGTAAAATATACTGTCTTAAAAGCTTAAACGTATTCGCTTATTCTGTAAAATTCTAATAATTAAAACTCTATGTCGATGCAAAAAAAAAACAAATTCAGCGATATGCCTTATCCAATACAGTGTATTCCAAACCCGTATCACCTGGCTCCATGCCAAGTGCATTTCGTAATTTCTGTGGCCAACTTATTGATACAATATGAAAGTGCAGTATTTTTGTTAAAGTTCACACCTTACGTGGAGATCTGTAAAGTCATATGTTGGATGGGTGGATTCTCACATTAAAATACTTCGCAAAAGTTGTAGGTACCTGTAAACTACCTGTCAGACAGGTTTGCAGAACGTGACCTAAAGTGTATTGTAAACAAGTTTTTTTTTCAAGGCCCACCTCCTTTTTTGTTTTTTCGTTTTTCACTTCATTTGTACCCGACGGATCATGCAATTCGTGTTTATTATTTTCATTTTGAAATGCCATAATATTTTCGAAAACATAGCCATAAATTTTATATCTTGTAAATCAAACTACCGATGTCTTATGATAACTTAAATATTACAATAGTCGTCGTCGTGACGCAGTGTCTACTAAACTTGTTAAGTGACACTTTTCGGAATTGGCACACCTTTGACGTCAAATGTTTTCGAATTTTGTTTCAATTGAATAAACAAAATAATTTCAAAATTTATACATAATCAATTAGCTGTAAACTCGAAACATTTTCTTAGAAGCTCAGAAGACAACTTTTAGAAAAGTAATAAATATATATCATGTTCATAATCTATTTAGGCCTTTTTAAATTCATCATTAAACTAGACCACTGCTAAAATTAGAACATAACAGAAATATGAACCTGCCCTAGCAGACGATATACGTTACAATGAAAGGGTAGGTATGAAGGAAAAGCATAGGTATAAAAATAAATAAAGGCATTCCCGATGGTTCGGGCATATTAAAGGGATGAGTGGAGAAAGATTAAAGGAACAGATAAACGAAAAATTGCGAAACTTGTAGGTAAAAGAAGCCCTGGTAGACCAGACCAAATAAAATAAAAAACTGGTCAAAGTTTCAGTAACTTGTCTACAAAACAAAAAGGACGTGTATGAAAAGGTGGATAAATATAGACGAAGCAAGAGAGGTAGTCAGGTGGTGACAGTGACTAACCTACCACTCAATGGAGCTGGCGTAAAGATATTCTGGCTAGAATGTTGTACAAGTATGTCACTTTTAATTCGTCAATTTCTTAACCATTCCACTAATGCAGCAATTTTATTTCTTTAAACCTTATTATTATTATTAAATTAAAATGAAAAGACTTTGGACTAACGCAGTAGCCCCATCACGATCAAACTTTGTTATTGAATTGAGAACATGAAGTATGGGATTATATTATTATTATTATTAAATTCTTTATTGCACTAAATAAGTGTACAAAGGCGAAGGCTACAAGGCATTTTCTAACATCTAACCTTTGGAAGAGTGTGAGATTAAGGGTAGTGCCGATATCAAATTTAACAGTATCTAACATACTACACACACTACATACTAATAGATACAGTGTCACATAAAATACACGTATACTTATAAATAATAAGATAATAGACAGCAAGATCAGGTGTGGCGTTACAGTACTACTAATTGACAGATCGGTTGTATGTTTTTTTTACTCAATTTGATATCAGAGCGAATTTGATCGATTTTCTGGAACTTGACATAGAACTTGAATAAGCTTAAGTTGTTTAATACTACACTACATTTATATATAAATTACCTAAAGTAACAACCCTTTTAAAGTCAAAAGGATCAGTTTCCCACCATCTATTTTTTTACATGCTAAGGATAGATTTATTACTTTCTGGTACTTTCTTTAAACAATTGACAATTTTTATTTATGTGTTAAAGTTTAATGTTTAACTTTTGACTTTGACGATAGTATATTTTTTCAAATCATAAATTTTGGGATTTTTTTTCACGATTAAACTATATATATACATTATATAGAATTAATATTTGGAAAGACAGATGTCATCTTAACAATTTTAAACTCTCCACAAAACCACATAATGCTTTTTGTCAGTCTCCTTAAAGATTTTTCCATTTTTATTTACTTCTCATTGAAACCTGTATTTCTGGTTGTGTTATGGAACATGGCAGTATTTGCTTACAAATCGGTTCATTATATTTTGGCAGAATGACATCAAACCAATGCCAAACGCAGCGAAGGGTTATAAAAATTATCGTTTTATTTTCTTAATGCTATATTACAAAAAAATACGTCATTTTTAATATGGGTCCACTGAGGTGTATCATATCTCCAGAGTAATCATTTATCATCAGTAATTGGGTCGGGAAAATGATACATATGTATGTGGCCTATCACACTATCACAAATACTATTTTTAAGAAGCTAATTATGAAAGAGTTCATTAAACATTTCATTTCATTACACCGTAAAAGGTAAACAAAGCGGAATGCTGGCAACACTAAGGTTAAAGTCGATGTTTACATTTTATATTTGTATCATCAACATTTTAAAACTGCTAATGAAGGAGAATTGATTTAGGAATTTAGTGGTTTCTTATTGCCTATATTATAACAAGAAGCAGACAAAACATTTTGTTAATTAACAAATACAGTGTCAATCAATAAATGTCGAGTCCTTACATATATTTTTAGCAATAATATTATTTTTAATGTAAATACGCCATTTATTGCGACAAATTCTTGAAAAACATGGTAATGTAAACATAGTGTTAGTGTGCAGAAAATGCTGAATCGTAGAAGTGATAACTTATAGATAAGGCCTCGATATATTATCAGGAGACTACAAATTACTCAATAGTCTGGCGACTTGCTATACAAGGTGCTCCAAATTTGCGAAGCTACGCCGATAACTGTTCTTGGCTGCATCAATTTGATTATCTGACAAACCCTGTACTTGTACCCTGTACTGAAGTATCTAGTTCATATAATTATTTTAATTCTTGACAGATTATGTACTAGATTTGGCCTATACTCGCCACGCGTTGGTCAGACGGGTTAGCAAGGGTCTGATGCCAATTTTAATGAAAATCACCCATTCTACAAGTTGGTATTAATGAAACCGAGACAGACGTACAACCTAACACTTAATGACACATGTACGTAAGAAAAATATTTGTTTGAACCAACCTTTGTAGGATTTAAGGAACACGAGCTACCACCGCGCCACCACATATTGGTAATTAATATTGATTAATTAAGTCAATATATACCTACATACCAAAATAATATATATACATATGACGGTATCTAGTTTAATGAATTGCTTTTATTCTGGACAGTTTATGTACTATACACCACTGTAGGAGATGGACCTTCCAAAACATTTCTGGAAAATTTGGCCAACACTCGCCACGCTAGCCAGACGGCTATACACATAATACATATACATATAATCCACTTACACAATACGTAATACTAATGCGCAAATGATACAGTAATATTTAGCATGTAATCACTTTTTGGCTTAAATACAACATTTATCCTTACAACAAAATGAGAAGTACACTATCTTATATAGGCACTATAAAGCAAAAGATTTTGTATAAAATTTTAATGTACTTGAAGAAGGTGGTTTTAATTGTTGTTTTGAGTAGTCACCTACAAATTAAACAAAAATAGTTAGTATAGTATTAGAAGTGTGTAATAAACAAATTAAACAAAAATAGTTAGTATAGTATTAGAAGTGTGTAATAAACAAATTAAACATCATACAATAAAGTGTAAATCATAGCATATTTTGGTTGTTTTTCATGTGTGTACATTACGCCTAAATTTACAATACAAGCAGTTCCGAGTAAAGTCCCACACACACGGAAATTGTGACGTTTACACAACATTGACACACACATTCAAACGTTGTTGACAACAGATTCAAAACCAGTGTCCAAGACATTTAATTAATGGAGAAAACTTAGTAAACTGTTTTTGTAGTAGGTACAAGACCAACCTGCCAAGACGAGAGAAGGCAAAATTCTCCAGGCAATGTTATATATTATATACTATACATATATATATAACTACAATTACTTCTTACGTTACTTTTACTCGGTTAATTATTATTAATATTATTTATAAATAAATGTTTTTTACATACTTATATAATTATTATAATGTATATTCTCTGTCTGGTCAGAGCGTGGCGAGTGTAGGCCAAATTCTCTTTATATATGTTCTGGAAGGCCTATCTCCAACAATGGAGGTGTCAAAATGTCATTATTCACGTAAACCTATTACAGGCAATTATGAAAAGTCAATAATTAAATTATTTTGAATCATTCCACTCCTGCTAGTAGAAGACTAAGCAGCAAAGTGGTTCAAAGAGTAAGCTGTTAGCAGAAGACCAGAAGCTTAGCACATTCCAGTGACCTGTAAATGTTTAATCTGACTAAGAATGGAATCTGCTAGGAAAACTCAGCTATATCAGATTTACAAAATAAAACATATACAGAACTACACCACAACGATCAGTTAATAACCTTTTAAATTAGCTATGAATACCTATAAGATTACAATATCTAGTAGGCACGTCAGAATTAATATAGACTACTTGCCCATGTGTCTAGGTCTAGGCCGCTGTGTTCCTAGGGACTGTTATGATGATAATGATCATGATATTCTTATTGATAATTATATACATACATATATATTATATGTATGTATTTGGATGTATAATTAGTATTTAGATATGTTATATATTATTTTATAAATATTTTATTATATTTTCTAATTAAAGCCTGTAATTGCCACATGTAACTGCTTATGTTGCCCCTAGAGGTACTAGTAGAGTAAAGAGGACTAGGACTCCACTCTAGAGACTAGTATCGATACAATATAGATCGATTCACAGACGAACAACATCGAAATTATAATTAATATTTGACAAAAACTATCTTTATGGAACGAATAAACAACCTAACCTAAGTTGCGTTCCAGCTTTCAAAATTCAAATAGGTTAATAAAATTACTACAAGCTCTAAATCTGTATCTTTCTTAGGATGAATTAAAAATGGTATATTTATATTGTGGAATGCAATACTAAGTGAACATTAGGTAATCAATCATAACTGTCATTACTACAAAAACTGTTTGCGATGTCCTTCTTCACAAACTCAATGGTTCATGACGTAGTTGTGAACTTTAAAAAATATACACACAATTCTTTGTATTTAAGATCATTGGCCAATAATATTACAACGCAAAAGAACTCAATTGTTTCTTATAATAAACTGTATATGACACTGCATCGATTTATTAATATACAATAGTTATCGCGGTTATATTTATAGCTCAAACTAAGTACCATTATATTTAATTTATAATTTAATTAAATTATCATTGCCTACCTAAAACGTCGTCACTAAATAAATAAATATAATAAATAACGCACAAGGTTTTTAACTTTTAAGCATCCTGTATATATTTACAAACAGGTATAGTATACACATTATATAAACGAATTCCATGATTTCCGGCAACCAGACTAATCAACCTTATCAAACTCGTTTTTCATCTTAGATAACACCACTGATTCACAAATTATCATTGTTATTGATATATTATCAAAATACTAGTAAATTTAATATTTTTACGTTTTATCCTCATGCTATCTTGCTCGCACTACAGGCAACGTCATAAAGTCTTAATTATATGTGTGATGATGTGCGTATTATGTAAATATATCGATTTTATAGTGCATTCACAGCCTTATCTGTGACCTGTATTTTTTGTGTTGGTAAAGGTATGATATATGTATTATTATTTATGTATATATTTATATGTAGTTATAAAATATTACTCATAAATAAATATTTTATTATTATTTACTATCATGAATTTAAAACAAAACTTTTTTTTGTTTATATATTTTTTGCAAACTAGTCACATGAAATATATATACACATCTGAACATTGACAGACATAAATTGTCATCCACAATAAGGAAGACTGCGAAGGTTTGTCGACGAATTGGAAAGTTCAAAATTGAATATAAAGTGAATGTAAAAAACTTAACAAAATATGGGCCGACACCAACATATCCAGTAAGATAAAAATTCACATCGTCAGTTCACTTGCCTTCTCCAGTTTTCTGTACGGTTCAGAGACATGGACCATAAAAGCCGTTTTATTAACGATTCGGAAACCGGGTTTAACGTGCTCTCCGAGGCACGGGAACGGTGGTGTTGTAAAATGACAAATGTACGTAAGAAAAGTGTATTTCTCATTGGAACCGACCTTGTAGGATTTAAGGTAAGCGTTCCGAGCCACCACTGCAACTACATAATATATAAAATTAGTTGAATTATTGTGTTCTGTGTAGGAATCTAACCCGGTATATTGGGTGATATCTGTTATTAGTTTTATAGACTTTGATTATAGCCCTATAATAATTTACTATTTTATCATATACTTACGAGTAAAAACAACAAAAAAATAACAATTGTTTCTTCAAGCTACTATTTTAAGTGAAAGTACAATGTGGTTCAGTTAAATTGGAACAAGTTTTTAAATTATGTCTTATCAGCATATGACCGCGACTTTAGAGGATGACGTCAGGAGTAGCGCGGGCGCCGAGCCAGATGGGCTTGTGTGAGTGAATAATGCCGCATTTTACTATAAATTCAATTCAATCTGAATCGTATACCTTTAACTTTAGGTTTAAATTAAATTGTTTAGATATTGTACATAGTGTATAATTGGTCGTATCATGTGTAAACGTTCGCAATCGAGCGCAAGGGGAATCCCACTGTGCAAATGCCTTCATTTTATTCATTTTTTTAACAAATTATATATTTTAGTACTATTTTATATATTTGGGTATTGTTAACTTTCACCCATAAATACTGACGTGTGGTCTGGCAGACACCCAGACTGTTAAACAAGTTTTTTTTCATGTTGACGTAGGAAGAAGACGTAGACTCACGTCACTTCTAGCACTCCTCAGTTAGTGCTTACAAAAAGTGGTCTTGTGTGCGTTTTTAGTAAGGTACAAATATTGAATATCTGTGGTCATAGCAGAGCTATCTGCACGACTATGGCGGGGGAAAGTATGCGCATAGACAAAGGCTTGTATAAAAGTATATACCTATATTTAAGTATTTTAAATAATTAGGATTTAAAAATGTATTTATTTTATATTTGTAAGAATATGTAAGTCTACAATGTACACTAATTAGTTTGAGTTTTTATCAAAACACGAGACTGCGATTGCTTGTATTTTAATTTATAGCCCACCAAGCATACTTGAAAAAATCACCCTCTATATGAAATATAAACACATCATTACAGCCCCTAGAACACAGCGTCCTAGACCTCCACTGTTGGAGATGGGCCTTCCAGAACATATATCTGGAGAATTTGGCCTACACTCGCCACGCTGGCCAGACGGCTTGGCGAGGATATGATGTCAATTTTTAAGACAATTTATTATTATTATTATTGGTACATGCCGAGTGGGTTTGAACCGACCTTTGTAGGATTTAAGGAACGAGTTCTTACATATATTACTGGGTGTTTATATTTATAATATGTATATATTTACAAAAAAAAAAGTATAATATGTAATTTATCAACCATCTAGTTTCCGTAACACAAGCCTCGTAGCTTACCACGGAAACTAGATGGCGCTTTGTGACCTGTCTAGAAATAAAAATAAAAAAATATTAAATAAACCTAAACTACCTACCTGTACCTACTAAAAATATTACAACGTATTTAAATTTAGTGTCCATATAAAAACTGGTATCAAAACTGCGTAGTAATTTTTGTAGTATGACAATGCTACATGCAAAATCTGCGGTTTAAAAACATTATAATCATTGAAGTTTTTTGCTCACATACCTACATATGTTATTATAGTTAATAATTTTGACAAATGTTTATTGGTCTGAAACACACAAGATGACTTAACAGCCAACAACGTAAAGAAAGACTTATAATTCAGTATCCAAAAAAAAAAAGTAAAGTATCATCATGACCGTAATCCCTTGCGGGGTGGACAGAAACCACTCTTTTTAAAAAAGCGGATTCCCATTTAACCAACTTTATCTATCATTACAAGTGGCAAGCTCGTCGATGTCTCTAGCGTACCAAACTTAAGAAATATCACAAATAAATTACATTAATTATTCTGTTCCGACCAGGACTCGAACCCGATACCTCAGCGTCTAAATCTACATAGATAGTAGTAGATAGTAATCTACGTAGATTCATTATCAGTTATGAACATTCATAACTGATAATGGATTTACTATGTGGGTGCCGGATTCATCATGTATAGGATGTAAGGTGCCTAGGGTTCTAGGTTTATGCCCGATAAAAACTAGGTTAAGAAGCTCTTTTTTACTATAAAAAAATATTATCAATACTTCAAGACTCAGCTTTGCGCAGTGGAAGTTGGTGCGAGAGGAATTCCAGCAAAATATTTGCACTATTTACTAAAATAATTGGGTCAATACATTTATGGAACCAGCTTACAAGATGGCTTTAACGGAATCACACATTATTTGGTTAAGTAGGGAGAGGCACAGAATGGTGGATGGTGTGCGTCTTGTTACGCAATAAAAAAGAGAGCTCCTTTGTAAACCAGCCTATAGTCCTTCGCAAGCCCTAGACATTATTCTTCTTATCTCACGATAGACCCGGCACCCGCACGGTGAACCCATGAAATGCTTAGAAATTTGTCTTCTTTCTTTAAGGGACTGTAACTGAATCCTTCCTCAGTAGCATTTTTTCACTTAAATACAGGTATCGAAGCACAGCCATTTAACAGTAAACAGTCCTTACTGACAAGGGCTAAATAAGAATTAAATTGAAGTATTTTGCATTGTTGAAAACTGTTTAAATTCAGTGGTACCAAATAAGCCCAAAATTCTACTTTTTTCAAAAAAATCGAATCATGTTCTATCCAACCACCCCTGCTCACTCCCACTAACACATTTATCCTATCTTAACGCACACATTTACACATTTTTGCAAACGTATATGTGTATATACATATAGATATAGGCAGCTATATATTCTCGTTTGCTATAGAAACCATAGCTATGTAGTTGTGTGGTAGTGAACAGATCTAGTTATAAATAGATTTTCACGAAAAAGAAACGTTTCAGGGACTGTTGCAAGCTGAATGACACAGAGCAATTTGCGAATGTAGAGACTTGATGGTTTTTTTATATTGTATATTTATACGACTATGAACTTTACTAGTTTCTACTTTTGCATTACAATGTTGTTGACGTAAACGCACTGTCTAACTAGTAAAGGTGTCTACGTCGATAAAATTACCAATTTAAATTTCATTTAAAGAGAGTAGTTTTTTTTAATAACTATAAATAAATATTTCCAGACAGGTCACACAGCGCCATCTAATTTCAGTGGTAAGCTACGAGGCTTGTGTTCCGGAAACTAGATGGTTGATAAACTACATATTATACTTTTTTTTTGTGTAAATATATACATATTATACATATAAACACCCAGACCGAGACAAACTATACAATGTACAACTTGCCCCCGGTGGGAATCGAACCCACGACCTCCCGAGTTCACGGCAACGTTTGTTACCACTAGACCACGGAGGCGGTCGAAGTCTTAAGTTTGGTACTATAAAAAACATTTATAGATGACTAATAAATAACTAATTACCTATGTATATATATAAATGTGAATGTCTGTGTGTGTGTTCTCTATGCATTGCAAAACTACTTGACCGATCCGAATGAAACTTTGGGAATATGTTGTGTGAACATCTGGGAAGGTTTCTGACATATTAGATTTCATAATAAGTAAATCTTAATATATAAATCAAAGTCGGGTTTGTTAGAACACTTATAACTCGGGAACGACTGGACAGATTTTTACGATTTTTAATTTGTTGGATGTGTCTTTGTCCGAATAGCAGAATAACTATAAATAAAATTGGAAAATTTCAGAAATTTATATCAAGCTCCTTTAATATAGAACACATGATATATTTAAAAAAAAAAAAACAGTTTTACAAACATTCAATGACTGTTAGGCGGTACGAAGTTCGCGAGGTCAGCTAGTATTAAATAAACTTCCAAAATAATGTTCTATATGTTTTACTAGTATAAATTTATAATAATAATAAATAAGTAACTTATAAAAAACTAATACTCATTAATTTAAATAAACTACATAAATAATATTTTATATAAATACTGCAACACAAATTATATACATATTTCGTACAACAATATATAGTATAAATTGTTCAAACTCAAGGATTTATATGCGGACATAATTATATTTTTTTGTATAAAAACATACTATTACCATTGTATGTTAATTGCACGAGCGTAAACTTGACATTTTAATAATTCAATGTGATGTTAACATTTTGATTTAAACGAGAAATCTTTGAATTTGTTAGCACTTATGAATTAAATTTAATTTATTTATTCAGCACGACACTCTATATGAGAATACAGTACAGAGTAGCATATTGTACCTAAGAAATATAATAGCCCGTTAGTATTATTATGATATTATATCGAAATAAGATCTAGGTATTGTGTATATGTAATATTTTATTATCTTTGTCAGGACGCGTGCTGCTATCAAATAAATCGTGTGTACTTAATTCACTAACCTACAAACAATAGCTTATAAATATACTTCGAAATGAAATGAAATATTTTATTTGCTAAAAAACACATGGTTACAGATTTGAGTATGGTCTCAGTTTTTTATAGACATTTCACATGTTTCGCCAGTGACGGCATGCAAAATTTTATACAACTATTATAAAAAATAAATTACAAATTCAGAAACAATGGCACAGTCTTATAAATCATAAATAATAATTGGTCCAATAGTTTATTATAAAGTAATAATTTATAGTAAAGTTTTATTTTTTATAAGTTCATTTCATCATCATTATCATTGCAGCTCCTATAACACAAAATCACCAAAAACTCATCTGCTGAATATGAGCTGTCCAGAACTTTTTTTTTTATAATTTTGCAACGCTAGAGAGCAGCCAGACACGGGACTAAAGTATTAATTAAATTAAAGTTCTAACAGAAACGTCTCTGTTTATCGTTGAGCTACAGCGTCCTAATTTCTACCCACCCGCACAGACGCAATTAATACACGCACACCGACGCAGTGATGCGGGACGCTGTTTCGGAAGCGTGAGGGGAGGAAGGAGCAAGCGGGGGAATATGCCAAGAAAAAAATGCTAGAGGAGAGAAAAAGAAAAATGCGGAAAGCGGAAACAAGTCCCGCGACACGTGACTAGGAAGCTTCCCCGGCGCGTTACTATGGCAACAGAGATTAGGGTTGTCAAGTAGCAAGCTTTATTTTTAACGTAATATAAACACTTGTTTTTGCTACGCCCATTATTAAGATATGGGAGGTTATTTATAAATGAGATAGGTGTTTGCTGAAAACATTGCGATCAATAGAGTTTATCATTTCGTGTAGGTGTAAGATAACGAATATATAAATCAATGAATATTCAATAGCTTTGCTATGGATTGTAATTTGTTAAATTAAATCATTTATTTCTTTTGGATGTAACATTTAGATATATATACTATGGGTGGACCCATCATATCAGCTATACCATCATCTTCGACTAAAACACTGTGTTATAGACTGAATTTTAGTGTGGGGGCAACAAATTTCATTTTTGTTAGCTGTCAGCCTAATAAATATTTCATTTCATTTCATTTTACAAAGTAATTGTTGCCGATATACTAGCAAGCTAGGAATGCTGTTTATATCTCCTTTTTTATATACTTTTACAGTCTTTTAAATAATATATTCTGTAATATATTAGCTAAAAAAAAACTTTAAAATAATAATTATACAAATTTCATAACATATCAATGTTAACCAATATAAACTACATTAACAACCATGGGAGAGTGTTAAGAAAAAAAATATGAAAGAGAAAAATAAACCGGAAGTTAGGCTTGGGCCCGGCCTTGAGAGTAGCGTAGCAACGTGGGAGAAAAATCTATACTAGGGTGTAGGTACGGGCAACTACGCTGCAAGGCGTAGGGCGCCCGCCTCAACACGTGCCGCCCGCCCTACTAAAGAAAAATAACGAAATTACTACGCCAACACACCAAATTTAACATTAAACGTAATTTTCATTTAACCGTATTAATTAGCAAAATTGTATTATTGATAGTAATGAAGAGAAAGTGTTTTTAAGCTTTGCAAATATATTTAGACTTAAATTGTATTTTAATTGATTCAATATATTATAGTAGTAAACATAGTTGTGTTGTATAGATACATATGCGTATACTACTTAAATAAATGTATATAGATGCTATTTATTTTCATTCTAATATATAGCCTATTGATTTTAAAGCGTACCAGGTCCGACTCTTAACGCTATTCGAAACTAATAGTGAACAGAAATGTGTTATGCAAATTATTGCATAATAAATACTATGACAATAAGAGTAATCAGTTAATTATGATCATTTATATTTTCTGGAATGTTGGTAATAATCTAATTTGCTAAAAGAGCCGTATTAAGTTTATAAGCATCACAGGATATATGTATTGCATCAATGTCAACACGCTGTTGCTAAGGTATATAATGTAGTAATAAAACACATATGTGGAATATAGAATAAATTATAGCGAGTGGTTTCCAAGAATCGGAACCAGTTCGTGACATGCCTACTACAAGTTACCAAACGACTTTAAGAAAATTCTTTTCAATAACACTACGATCTCTTTAGTTATAGCAACTTTTTTATTAACTGTTTCGTCTTTAAATAATAGTAGGTATGTGATTAAACCAACATTATCTTAACAAGATAATATAAATTCAAAGCATTTAAAAATAATAATAGAACAAACAGAATTGTAAAGAATGTTTTGTCGATAATGTCAACAAAATATATTGTACTTGGTATACAATTTCAGATAACTAAAATTTAAGTTGTATGTCAACTCATAGCGACAAGGCCGTCTCTACCGAACCGGCGACGCAAGGTGAAGGCAAAACGATAAAAAACATGCACGATGCTAACACAGTTAAATACTCATCCGCTGAACGCAAAAAACCTAACAAAACAAAAAGTTGCTCTGGCCAGACACATATTTGCGACGAACCCTAGTCTGTTACGACTGATGATCCACAATACATCGTTATGTATCCATTACAAGCAATTTTCAATAAGAAAAACCTGATATGTGAAATATTGAATATGCAAATTATCTGAGACAACCCGTTTCCATTGACCGTGCATCGTGCCAATTACGTTTAAAGGTCAATTTGAGTAATTATATGACCACACGGCATACTCCGTGTAGGGACAAGACTAACCTGTCGGCTCGCATTAAAAATCTATCAGTGGCGGTCGTTACGCTTAATGAGCCAAGCACCAACGATAACACACTGCCACAATAGCTGCGCTGTAAAACGCTCTTTATTGCAGACGAGTGGAACTCCACGTGCCTCAGACGTGATAAATAATGTATAAGATATAAATATACAAGATGCTACTAACAACAAACAGCTAAGTCACGAAGTCATAGTTTTTGCAGTCTGACATTGTATACTCATAGTACCTATACAAGTCGCTATTCTAAGAAGTAACCTAGTAATTAAAAGTAGTAAAGTATAAAATTGTAGATAATGTCTGACTTACCTAAACTTGCCCTCTGAGTAGTTTTCCCATTTGATGATGCTGGGGCAGTGAGCAGGGTTTAATAACAAGTTCCTTAAAAATACTGGGACGGACACGCTCTTTACACGTTTGGAGATTTTTCTTCCACTGCCCTTAGGACGACCTGGAGGTCTCTTAAACTCCCGCTTCTTTTCATCGTCATCACTAGATTTACTGACATCAGAATAGTCTGGAGAAGCGGTCTCTGATAATCTGAACACATCTTCAGTATCGTCACTGGAATCACTAGCATGTAATGGAATCCGTTCATCTGGCCTGTAGTCATTGGTGTATAATCTATGTTTCTGTTCGTCCAAGTTTAGTAAAGTTTCTTGTTCCTGTTGTTGATATGGGTCTCCCGGAACGTATCTGAATACTGAAGCGGGAACCTCGGCTTCTCTCAAGTTTTCGTCGTTCAAACGATACTGAAGGTTTTGGTACACAATATCTGCTATACGTTTTACAGCAATTTGATCAACATGATGATGGCGAGACATCAATTGCACAATTTCTTCTTTTTTCATTCCTCTGAGAGCGATGCCAGGGATTCTGAACACGTACAAGGGCACTTCGTACTCGGGCTGAACGGTGTCCAAGACCCACGATAGAGTATCTTCTTCAGTCCACTCGTTGATGTACTTGCACTTGTAGTCATCTCTGAAGGGATACTCCTTGGCGTTGACCAGGTCATGGTAAACTGTGGTCGCGGCGTCCACTTCGGGTTCTACGTACTGGTCGTAGGCTGCAGTCGAGTAGTAGCTGGAGTAGGGCTGGGTCCACTTTTTGAAAACTTGGAAGTCATCTAACGGCGCGGGCTCAATAGCCGGAGGGGGGTAGAGGTCGCACATGGCAGCGTCGACGAGCGGGCGCGTGTAGTCGAGCATGGCACGCGAGTCACGACCGTCGCGGACGGCAGCAAACAGCGGAATGAGAGCGGCTTCGCATCGCGTCGATTTAAGAGGCGTTTGTTTAGCATAGGCAGGGTTTTTCTTGCGGACCGGTCTACGTAGAGCATATAGTTATGGATTGTTTGTTTACATGTTCCTTCACACACCTCCTCGGATTTATGGCGCCAAGTTTCAGTGTCATACTGAAATAAGAATAGTTTGCTTTACTTTTTACCTTACAACTTTCAATAATTTTGGAAAACCTACTAGTAGTATTAATAAAACCATAATAATTTTCAAACAAATTCTTTAATGATAAATTTATTTATTGTATTAAGGATTGTCTAATTGTCTGCTCTGGTGACAAGAGGGCTTGTTCTTTTCTCGCCCAGAGATTCAGCATAGCGATTTAGCGAGGAAATGCGGTCAGCGTTCTTGCCATCATGCCGCGCGGATACAATTTTATTTAAATGAGGTTTTGTAATTATGTTTTTTTTTAGTTTTTGTTTATTTTTTATTAAAATATATTTGCTTATGTTAATAAATAAATATTAATATAAAATAAAAAAATAAAAAATATATTAATTACAGCAGAAAGGTAACTCGGCTGAATTAAACCGCTTTTAGAAAAATATTGTACCTACACAAACCAAACCATTTTATTTGTATTTTTTTATAATTACAAACAAGTATTCACATGTTGGATAGGTAGTGCCCAAGGAACTCGACCTTATATTCAACATTAATGATCCTTTTAGGTGTTGTGAAACCCCTCCCCGGCATGTACCAATGAGAAATACACTTTTCTTACGTACCTATATTTGTCATAGATTTATAAGCACGTTAATCCGTCAGGTCTCGGTTCCACTAATACTCACTTGTGAAATCCTTAATTAATTGTCAATAAAAATTACATTAGATACTCGCCAACCCGTCTGGCCAGTGTAGGCTAAATTCTCCAAATATATGTTTTGGAAGGCCTATCTCTAACAGTGGAGGTCTAGGACAGCCCCTAGTGTAATGAGTAGAATGATAACTAAAATTTTATATATCCTTTCTGCAACTGGTCGTTAGAATAATGACGTGTAACCACTCACAATGCCTGGTTTACGTGAATTTATTTATTATGGTGCATCAATCATTGAGAATTACACGAATACAATTAAAGGTAAATTTTTTTGAATATATTCGAAGTAATATACAAAATATATAAATGAATTAAATTATGAAATAAAAATTAAAACTAAATTAGAAAACTAATTATAAATAAAAATACTCACCCATGATTTGTTCCTGTGGCAGTGTGCCAAGAACACTTGCAGCGTTCCCCCGCTGCACAGCAATGCTGATTTGCTGCACGAGAAAACTGCCAGCCCTCTTGTCACATACAGCATTAACCAGGCGCTTAGACAACTCTTTAAAGAACTTCTTTGCACTCGGCCCCCACGGACCCATTGTCTCAAGACCAAAAGGCACAAACACGTAGTCGTTGCTAATCGACTCGTATTTGCGACTTTTGGCCTTTTCAGCCGAGTCCGCTGCAGCCCCGGCCCTGGCAGAGGTGCGCTGGAGATGAGATCTAACAAGGGTGTCGACGCATGTAGCGTCCCACACCAATGCTCGTCCCATCGACCAAGGCACCAAGGTCAATCCATCGAGTCTTTTACCGTCACGGCGAGAGATCCCAGACGGTTCGAGAACGGCAGTAACCAAAGTAATTAAAGGACTAGACTGTAACTCTGGAGCAGTGCACACAACATTGAAAAAATTTATACGAGCCAGCTACTTAAAAAAAAAAAAATGACTTGTCAAAAACCAAGCTTTTAATATAATAATGCCTGCCGAGGTTCTGCAGTGCCTCGGGTATGTTTGCCGATGCAAGGACTGACAGTTTTCAAACAATTATGTGCAAAACAGCCAGTACCAACAGGATTTAGTGTAACTAAGACCCCACAATACCGGCCTCCCTAGTGTGGGTCTCCAATAGAAAAATATTTATAAGGGATTTTATTAAAAATAAACGATTATTACCGTCTTTTTTTTTTTTTTCATTACAGCCCCTAGAACACAGCGTTCTAGACCTCCACTGCTGGAGATGGGCCTTCCAGAACTAGAGAATTTAGCCTACACTCGCCACGCTGGCCAGACGGCTTGGCGAGGATATGATGTCAATTTTTTTTTATGACATTCTATTAACGATTCCACAAGTTGGCATTAGTGGAACCGGGACCGAGGGCTTAACGTGCTCTCCGAGGCACGGGAACGGTGGTGTTGTAAATCTATGACAAATGTACGTAAGAAAAGTGTATTTCTCATTGGTACATGCCGGGTGGGTTTGAACCGACCTTTGTAGGATTTAAGGTACGCATTCTTACAACCGAGCCACTACCGCGCATATTACTGTCTGCTTGGCCCGAATTCTGCAATACTTTGGCCACATTGCAAGAGGAGAAGACGATAATCTAAAAAAACTTCTGATCACGGGCAAGGTAGACGGTAAAAGAACAAGAGGAAGAAGCCCCAAGCGATGGTCCAGTCAGGTGACTGACCACCTGAACATCCCTGTACACCAGGCCATCCACTACGCCGAGGACCGAAACCGTTGGAGACGTCTGGTGGATGAGCTGCGTCTGGGGTACCGACTAAGGAGGAGGAGAGGAGGAAACGATTATTATTATTTAAGGCTAACAACTTCAATTTACACAAACGGAGGCAGTGGATAGTTACGCTAATGACAATATAAACTCTCCTTCCTTCCTGAATAACTCATAATTTCAGACTAGTCTGTAATAACTTGACGCGCCATGCAGTCTGTCGTAAGTAACAAAAAAATATTTTTCCTACTACGTTTAAGGAAATATTAGGCCAACAAAATTATAACTCGTCACAACAGTTAATTACGTACAATCTTTTTAATACAATATTGTTAAAATACACTGGAAATACTTATACTGCAAAAAAACCATTCCAGGATAAGGTTGCCGAGCCTTGGGATGTGGCCTGTGCTCTAGCAGTCTAGCAAGGATTTATTATTGCCTTAAAATAATCTAATTTGAAATTTCAGCTGTTGATAGTAAAACCCTGAATGCCTACTGTGTGACCGTAATTATGGTAACGGAAACAGATATCCGCCATCATATTTTGTGATTAGAAATATATTTTCGCTACGTACAAAGGAACCGATGCGACGCGACAAGCTCGTGGATGTTAAATATGTCAAAAAAAGCCTTTCAGCAAACGACCGTTTTTCAACTTATCCAAATTCAAATTCAAAATTCTTTATTGCATAAAAACATCTTAATGTTACCACAGTAATAAATTATTATTAACATTTTTATATATTATAATATAGGCTTTGTGATAATGTCTTACTGAGCCTCAGCATGCAATGTAGGTATGACTTGAGTTCAGCACCATATATGAGTACATTTAAGGGTATATTATGTCAGAGTATGTAATGTCAAAACTGAAATCTAAATAGCTAGACAATGTCAATATTTCATTTTAGTTTTTATTTAAGAATTCATTTGAGAATATAAACAAAACTCGCACAACCAGACGTAAATTACTTTTTTAAATTTAATTGTAGGCAATTCTTGAAGTGTAAAATACCTACATTTTATTGTACAATTTTATTGCCATATTGTACGAGTTGATGTCAAAAACTCTGCTCTTCGGTATGATTTCAGAGATTAGACTGTATATAATTAGTCACTTATTTGTATTAGGTATTTTTAGAATATATTTTTTTATAATTGGCAATTTAATAAAGTGGCAACAAACGTTGCCGTGAACTCGGGAGGTCGTGGGTTCGATTCCCACCGGGGGCAAGTTGTACATTGTATAATTTATCTCGGTCTGGGTGTTTATATGTATAATATGTATATATTTACAAAACAAAAGTATTATATGTAGTTTATCAACCATCTAGTTTCCGTAACACAAGCCTCGTAGCTTACCACGGAAACTAGATGGCGCTGTGTGACCTGTCTGGAAATATTTATTATTATTATATTATATATTAATATAAATATAAAAATGTATCTGGCCACAGCTATCCAGCGTTCTTTTTACCTGCCGTAACTATACCTTCATTCATGTCTAAGGGTTATCACTCTAAGAAAAAGAAGAATTTCTTAGCATTCCATAAATTCACCGTGGGTTGCAGGGTCCATCGTGTGTGGGGAAAAAGAGGAAAAGAAGCTCACTATTCCCCATTCTTGCTCTTCAACCTCCTAATTACATCTTGTATGATTCCGCTAATGCCGTCTTGGAAGCTCGTTCCATAAATATATTGACGGCAGACCTGCTTGGGCCTATTTCTTTCAGTAAGTGAGAAATATATTCAATAACGTTAGCCATAAAATATTAATAAGTAAACATAAACCAAATAAATAAATGCTAAATTTGGTTTTTCCCACTATTTGTCACGTATGAAAATAAATGCATTGAAATCATCGACTGGGACAGTATATTCACTTTTCTGACTATCTGTTCAATAATAAATTATCCTTTTATTTTATTTTAATGTTTAAGGACAACTTACAACTAGATACATACAATATATATACAGTACAGATAAAATTACATAATTAGGTGGTGCTCGCTGAAATAACAACAAGAGACCTAAAGTATTAAAGATACTCATATCTTTTATTCGAAGTTAATTATAGTACATTAAATATAAATTAAAAGCTACCTAAATAATAAAATTAAAAATAAACTACTCTATAAATAAAAAATGTCCTCTAGAGACGTCCCATCCGAGATAGTCCCAAGGAGACTGGCAACATTTCCCCTCTGTATAGCGAGGCTAATACGTTGGCAGAAATAATTGCCAGCCTTCCTGTCTCCAGACCTTTCTGTCAGCCGCTTTGACAACTCCTTGAGACCTAAAGTAAAATTAACCTAAACTTTTTTTTTTTTTTTTTTTTTTTTTTAAATCATATTTTATTAGGGGCTTTTACCCAAATTGAGCATGTCAGCCCCATCGTAACTTAACCTAAATAAAACACACAATTATCAGTTTTCCAACTGCCTATTCTTATTATAAATATTTAAAAAAATAAATACTAACCTAGCCGATTGGGAACAAGGGTCAGCTAGCACCGAATTGAAGGCACCCGTATTATATGGATTCAGTTTTAGATGATGTATTAGGTATTGCCTTTCGCCCTGGCTCCTGACACAATCCCTTAAGATGTGTTCTACATCTTCTACTTCACCACAAACTTCACAGTTGGGTGAAGCAGTCTTTTTCATCAGAAACCCGAATTTGTTTAAGGGAATGTGTCCAGAGCGAAGGCGAAATGCATTGACAACAAGTGTTCTATTAAGCCTGCATACAGAAAACCATGGCATATGAAAAGGCTCATTCTGTATTGTTTTGTACCAGATTCCTTTATCTAGTGATATTTTATTAAAATGATCTTTCCATAAATCATGGTACTTGCGCTTGTATTTAGGTAGAACTTCGGAATAATGAGGTAGCATAGCTAATTCAATACCTTTTTGTACTCCGATCTTAGCCAGTCGATCAGCCTCTTCATTGCCATGTATGCCTGTATGTGACGGAACCCATTGTATCCTCAATTCGATGTTTTTTTCTGATAGTCCAGTAATTAATTTTAAGATCTGATAGCCTATCGGTGTACCTCCGTAGACAGAGACACATCGACGTAAATGCTGGATTGCACTCCTACTATCAGTTAATATAACAATTTGTCGGTAACTTAAGTTATTAATATAGAGTAACGCTTTCAATATAGCTAACAACTCTGCTGACATTATAGACATATTACTAAACTTATAACAAATACTGTGTTTATTTACAAGGTCTACGTAAGCTGCCCCTAGATCAGATTTGTTTTTCGAAGCATCTGTAAATAGTTGGTGCCAACTATTATATTTAGATTCTAATTCTTGTAATATCTGCGGTTTTATAGAGTTAATATTATAAAGCTGTTTAGCTTCCTTAATGCACGATAAGTAAGGTTGTAATATATTTTCGATATTTATATTTGTTATCCAGGTATCTAGTGTGAACATATCTCGCAGATCAGATGAGTACACAATTTCGGTTTTAATTTCATTGTATAAAGTACTTAATAAAGGTTTTTTTTTATTTTTCCAATAAATTATATTTTTGAAGCTAAACAACTTATCTAATAAAGTAAGGTTGTAGCTGTTTGATTGGGCCATTGATTTTAAACAATACTTATATCCAAGGTATTTTCGTCTTACGTAGAGTGGAGGAATACAAATTTCACATTCCATTGTATGTATAGGAGTACTTTTAATAAAACTACCTACAATTCGAAGTGCCTGATTTTGAATTCGGTCTAATTTTAAAGTGTGTGTTGCAGCACTATTATCGTAAAGGTGGCATCCATAATCAATTCTACTTCTTATAAGAGAGATATAAAGCCTACGTAAATGAGTAGGGTGGACACCCCATGAAGCACCTGCTAACACTTTTAGTATATTAAGGAATTTTTGAGTTTTTTCTATAGTATAATTAATGTGAGTACTCCAGCGTAAAGACCTATCTAGCCATATTCCTAAATATTTAACATTTTGTTCTAACTTTAATAATTTACTGTTTAAAATAAGATTAATTGTTTTATGTTTACGTCCTTTACTAAATAAACATAGTTTTGTTTTTTGGGGAGAAGGTTGTAGTCCAAGTTGTTGAAGCATGTTGTGAATTAAATCTAGAGAGGATTGCATTTCAATTATTCCATTATCCATGTTCTTATAGCTACCATATATCACGAAATCATCTGCATATTGTGAAATTTGAACATTTTTAATCTCATGACAAATGTGCATAGAGACTATATTAAATAACAATGGAGATATGGGATCTCCTTGGGCCAAGCCCATATTAGTAGATCTCGTAATGTTAAATTTGTTTCCAAAGTCTCCTTTTATTGTTAGGTGCCTATTTGATAGAAAATTCCAAATATATGCGCATATTGTCCTACCAATTTCTATTTTGTCCAGAGAATTAGCTATATTATCGATAAGTACATTATTGTACGCACTTTCAATGTCTAAAAAGCAGGCCAAAGTATCGGCATTTTCAGAGAATCCTATCTGGATGTGGGTAATTAGTCTTACCAGGTTGTCAAGGCATGATTGACCTTTCCTAAAGCCTATTGTGTTAAAAGATAGATATTTATTTTTCTCAACATGCCATTCTATACGTTTACCTAAAATATTATGGAAGATTTTACAAATGCAAGATATAAGAGATATTGGTCTTAGTTTTGATTCATTATTATTACAATTATTATGTTTAGCAATTGGTATGATTAAAATGTTTCTCCATTGTTCTGGGACATAACAGTTTTGTAAAATTGAATTGTATATTTTAAGTAAGTATGTTTTTGCATTTTCAGGGAGATTACATATCATAGAATATGAAATATCATCACAGCCAGGAGCTGTATCCTTTTTTTTAATACAATGATTTAGTTCGTGCATCGTAATAGATGCTTCAAGCACTGGGTTTGAGGAAGTGAAATTTGGGGGGAGTAAAGATACTGAGTCAGGTGCTAATTTACACAAAAGGTCCATCTTTTGTTCTATCGATACATAGGTATTATTATTTTTGTATCCTTTCATCCAACGCATGCGTTTCCACATATCAGAAGATGAAGTACTTTCTGCTATAGTATTGCAAAATTCTTTCCAGGACTGGCTTTTGGCTTCCTTAATCATGTGATTGGCTTCAGATATTTTTTGTTCTAAGACAGATAAATTATCTGGAGTGGGGTTACGTCTAAATTTTTTAAGGGCTAGTCTACGTTCGGCTATTATTTTAGAAAGTGATGCATTCCAATAAGCCTTGGCTTTAAATGATTTATCCACATTAAGGCACGTTTTAGTATGAGGTATATTAGCATCAGCAGCCTCGTTAATGAAACGTAATAGTTTATCATAATTGTCTTGAATATTATTAGTATGTGAAAAATTGTTACCTAATATGTTATTTTCTATGTGCTTAGAATAGTCGTTCCAATTAGCATTTTTAAAATTACGTTTTTTGTTAAATATTATGTTGTCATTATACATAATAGACATTTTAATAATAATATGATCACTACCTAAATTTTCGCTAATAGTATTCCAATTAAATTGAATTGCTATATCTGAAGAGACAAATGTGATATCTGGAGAGCTTTTCTGTAGTGTATTATTGACTAATTTAATTCTAGTTGCATTACCATCGTTCAGTGACACGTACCCATTATCCAGAGAAGATTCTCGTATTATATTACCTCTTGAGTCATTTCTATATGACCAGTTAGTGTGATGAGCATTAAAATCACCAGCAATAATTGTTTTTTGTGAAAACATTGAAAATATATTATCCCAATCGGCTTCGTTTGTATGCACAGAAGATGGACAATATATAGCGATGATATTTTCTAGATCTGTACAATTTAATATTTTAACGTGTAAAATTTCTATACCGCTGTTGGTTACTATTTGAGGACATATATGTGTTTTAATTGATTTATGAGTAATAATTGCTACACCTCCATAAGAGTCATCCCTATCTTTTCTATACACATTATATGCATTAATTTTAAAGTTAGAATCCGGTTCCAACCAAGTTTCACTTAATATACCTATGTGTACCTTTTCCTGATATATTAAAGTCTCAAATGATAGAAGTTTTGGCCTTAGGCTTTGTGAGTTCCACTGAAATATGTTCAAAGCTCGGTAAGTTTTAGACGTTCTATCCATTTTGATTAAATAGTTTTTGAATCAGATTACCTTTCTTAAATGCTTTTATAAGATATGACACAATTTCTTCAAATACTAACTTAAGTAACATTTGTAGTTTCTCTTCAAGTAATCTATCTGAAAAAAATATTTCTTGAATTTTTTTAATTATTATTTGTAGGTCAAATTTTTCCTTTACTTTACTTCTCAAATCTTTGTGTTGTTCTTGTTGCGTGTTTTTAGGTACTGTTTCTTTATTTAGTTCTATTGTTTTATTATCATAAATGTCTCTAGACCATTTTTTTTTAGTTTTTTTCTTGTTTTTGTAGTTATTTTTTGTTTTTCCTTGTTTGTTTATAGGTATTATGTCATCATCCTTAGTCTGTGACGAGTTTTCTGTTTCCTGTATATTTGTAGGATTGAAAAGTGCATCTCTGTATGATGTGGAGGGTATTGCAAAGTTTGGTTTAACAATTGTGCTTCTAATTTGATTTTCGTTCTCCAAATAGGTTGTATCATTTCTTTCCTTCTTTTCTTGTAGATATATTTCTAATGCTTTGCGGTAGGTGCAATTATCGTCTGCCATAATAATTCGAATGTTTTTTTCTTTAATGAAAAAAGGGCAAATCTTGTTTAATGCCATATGTGAGCCTTTGCAATTAATGCATTTGTAATCAGTGGTTTCACAGTTGGAGTGGCCCAGCCCACATTTAGGGCATGATATCTTTTTTGTCGGGCATATACGTAAAAAATGACCATATTTCCAGCATCCAGAACATTGTGTAACTGGAAAGTTATATTTTTCCACCTTAAATCTGCAACCATATCCATAAACAAAAGAAGGTAGGATGTCCCCTTTAAAACAAAAACGAATACTTTCACTCTCAATCCATTTCCCATCTTCACAGGAACGATTTAACCTCTTAATTGAAAGTATTTCAGATTCACATGTAAGTGTCTCCAAAATTTCTTTGTCCTCAACTTCGATATCAATATTCCTAATCAGTCCATATGAACAATTCATTACGTTTAGTGATTGAATTTTAAATCCCAAATCTTCAAAGGCTTTCGAATTGAGCAATGAGTCAGCATTTACTTTTGATTCAAACCGAATCAGAACTCTGTGTTGGCTTTTATATTTAATTTGAGTAATATTTGTGATGTTGTTAGATCTTAACAGTTTGGCTAATGCGATTTGTTTCGGTAGTTGTTCTAAAGATGTTATACATACGTCATATGTGGTGTTGGTTTCTTTCAGCACAGTAGGTGACGTGGATCTACGTTTCGAACGCTTCTTAACTATTTTAAACCCATCATCATCGCCGTTGCCGCTACTGTCAGGCTTCGGTCTCTTTTCCGCACTTTGAAAGACCTCTGTTCCTAAATGATCCCATACTAAATCTTTATTCTGTTCATTTTGAGTTAACTCCATTTTGTCACTTAAGTTATCACCTGAGGGTAGATTGGTCAACAATGCATCATTAAATAGACTAATTATAAATATTTATAGATAAAAACATAAAAGGCATTATTACGAGCGCAAAAATAATTAATATCGATAAAGAAATTTTTAATCAGCGGTATGTGGGTAGGTACGGCCGTCCTCTACCGATGCTAACGCGAGAGTGAACCTAAACTTAAGACTAAGAACAACACCTTACATAACATAGAACAAAATAAACTAAAAAAAAAAAAAAAAACAATTATACATATACTAAAAACAATAAAATAGAAAAAAAAATCTGAAATAAACTAAACAATAAATTTACAATATATGTAAATATAATACTATTGATGAGAACCACTGGCGAAAAGTTTTGTAAGAATGCGTCGGAGATAATATAAGATAATATATACATGCCCCTAGAACAAAGAGTCTTATACCTCCACTGTTAAAGATGGGCCTTCCAGAAATATCTGGAGAAATTGGCCTAGTCAAGATTAGTTTACAGACACTTTCTGGATTCATAATTTTCATATAATTTTCATGAATTTTTCTTATTGTTGTCTCACATCATCGGTTGTCATGTACCTATATTTATGTTTATGTAGTATAGAGTATAACTTATTTATATATTTTATACACTTGTATTATCAATGAATTTAATTGTTAATTGACATATTGCACCTACCTCATATAAATGTTCTCGTTGTCCCAAAGGTCTGACATGCAGATAATGTCAAGTGACATTATGTCACGCCTTTGTTTTGTCCAATAAAGTTTTAAACAAAATTAAGTATTATAATCCAAAAGGGAGATGCTGCTAGTCTATTGGGCACCATGCCACAAGACAGCGATTTGGAGGAGCTATTTTTTTGTAAGTATTTAATTTTATTCTCTATGTATTTTTTTCAGGTTTTATTTAGATTTTGTTGTAATATAGTTTATTTAATTTAAGGTTTTGTTTGAAATAATTAAAATTGGTTTTTTAAAGTTAGAAAAAAAAAGTTTAAATACATTTAGTTTAGTTTATTTATTTTGTAAGTAGGCATAGGACAATAAATATAATGTATTCTGCGCTTTTACATGTCAAAAATTAATTAATATAACGAAAAGCTTATTTTCTGGGAAATAGCTTGTATTTGGAGCAGCACATTACAACCCAAATATACATAATTATAATCTTAAAATTATAGCTGCTGTAAATAGGCATTGTCATATTATAAACTAAGACATATAGAATTATAAAATGAATACATCAAGGACTATAGCTGCTGTAAAGTGGCATTGTCATACTATAAGCTAAAACATTATTAAGATGTCAAATATTATCGCCACGCTTGGCAGATTGTGTCCTTTGACTTTGACGGTATACCTCCGAGTATAAATCCACGGACTTTTAATAGGTAGTCGGCGGACTCATGTTGGTAATTTGCCCAGTCTGCCGGGGCGGGGATGTATCCACCATTCGTACTGGTAAACCCAGTAAAGTACCCACACGTTTCGGGATTAGGCTCGAATTGCCGTCATGTCCAGTCAAGCCGGCATGGTATTAGGAACTGGTCCCCGATTATCGCGCCTTCGACATGCATGTCCGCTCGATTTGCTGGAATGAAACTGACAGTTTTCTATGGAGATCTTTTGCTTTTCATTCGAATATTTTGAACCGACACGCAAGTCGAAAGCGCCTGAATTAGACCCCTGATGTCAGTCATGAGTGTCTGATTCCAGTTGCTATCATTCATGAACCTCGCTCACCACTTAACATCAGGTCGGCACAAGGTCACATGTCGTGCTAGTATAAATAAAAAAAATAAAAAAAACATTCATTTATACGTCCTCACAAACTTTTACATTTATAATATTAGTAGGATACTATTACTCACAGACTATTATAGCGTTTGATACTGACAGTGTCCGTGCGAATATCAACTCTAATAGCGTTTGAAAGTGGCAGTTTTGGTTCGTTAAGGGACGCCGTTAAATACGAATAAATAGACTTCGGACCTATCTTTGTAATAATTAAAAACAATACTCATTGTACTTTCTAATCTATCCAAAAATAGATGCATTACATATATAAATTAATCATTTATAATAATACAATGTCCAGTAAATCATTTTCTGTTTAACTCTAATTAAAAAAGACTATTAAACTTTTAAATTTTGCAAGATAAAGTGGGATAAAGCTGAGTATATCTGTCGCAGAACCTATAAACGACAAAGTTTTAAGTGTATTTGAATATTTGGGAGTAGATACCACGTACAGGAAGACACAAAGTGGGACGACAGATGGACATATGACCTGAGGACGTCGCTGGAAGATTGATGGTGGCAGGAGATCAAAAAATCCCCTTTATACCCCGAGGCTAAATACGTTGGCAGAAATAATTACCAGGCTTTAAAATTTTCCCTCAGCCGTATGAACAACTCCAATGGCCCATGGTCTCGACCCGAAACGGCGCAAATTCGTAACCTGTACCAATTTACGCGCAGCTTGACGAAGTTGCATGAGATATGGCTAATGTCTACATATGTCGCTTCCTGCACCAGTGATGCCGTCGGTCCTCTTGCCATCGCTCCGCGCAATCCCAGAGGATTCTAGTATTGGGGATACTCCAGCAGTAATAAGAGCCCTTCGTATGATGTCGTTAAGAGCCGCGTGACGAGGAATGCGGCCAGCACTTCTATTACAAGGATGAACCTCAGAATACTCTGCCTGCTCTTTTCGATACTCAATGAGCCTGCGACGCTGAAATACCTCAAGGACAAATTCGTATATCTATCCTCACTTCATGACAGATCTCTTCGTTTGTCTCACAATTCCGTTCTCTCTATCCCTTCTTACCACTCTGGCTTTATTTCTAATTCATTCGCTGTAGTTGCTGCTAATCTGAAAAACACTTTGAAAAAAACTTTTTAAAATAATGGTCTACTTTCATTACTACAACAGCTTCTTACAAAGTATATAAGTACTTATTATATGTAGTATGTGTATGTATTATATGTAGTGTGTATATGTATATTGTATGTAGTATATGTATTTTTGGATGTAAGTATATCCTTTTATCTAGAGCCTAATTATTTCCATATTTATCATATCTATATTACCTTACACCTTGAACTTTTTACATTATCCTAAAGGTTGGCTGTCAGAGAATGTCTAGCGGCATTAAGCCCGCTCCTTGTATATAGTGCAATAAAGATTTAAATAAATAATAAAGCCCATGGTTTTGATTTATATTTTCTTGCATATCACATGTGTCAAATTGTTTTCTTTGAGCATATTTAGGAACATGCTTAAAACTATGCTAACAAATGGGAACAGAGTACCTATGTCTATCAGTCCCTTTACATAAATATCGTGCAATCCGATGATAATTTCAATGTTCTCCCATCAACTGATGTAATAAGTAAACACAATGTCCTAACGCCTTTGGAACCACTATAATTCACACATCCTTGTATGTGAATTATGTATTGTTTAGATATATAATTTGTAATGTACATTTTCATGGAAATAAATATATATTTTAACTAATGATTATACAAAAATATTAAAATAAATAGATTAATTTATTCCAAGTTAATTATTACATTAAATATAAATTAAAAGCTACCTAAATAATAAAATTTAAAATATAAATATATAAAAATAAAATATAAATAAAAAATGTCCTCTAGAGACGTCCCATCCGAGAAAGTCGCAAGGAGACTGGCAACATTTCCCCTCTGTATAGGGAGGCTAATACGTTGGCACAAAAATAATATAAATAAATAGATTTAAAACTAATTATAAATAAAATTAAACTAAAAATACAATGAAATTAAAACTATTCTACAAACTAAACTAAGGGCTTACCACCGCATTTCATTTCCTCGTTAAATAATAATGGAAATATTTTGTTTTAGGTACCTAGTTATGGCATTTGGGGTCGCCACACTCTTGATAAATGCGTTTACCCAGCTCTTTTACGAATTTGTGGCTATCAGGAAAATATACTCCCATTGTTTCAACCCCAAATGCCACAAAGTCATAATTTTTTGTTTCAACCCCAAATGCCACAAAGTCATAATTTTGTTTAATGATATTTTATGTGCTTTTTAGATTCGGTTGTATGCGCGCCGAACCGGCCTTTTTTGAAGTATATATGTGTCAATTTTAACTTATCTTGCTATTCTGTTATATAATAATATTCATAATCTTTAAATTGCGGTGTGAGTAAAGACAATTTAATGTGTAATCTCAAGGCCTTTATAAGTAGGTCAGAAACAAACATAAAAGACAATGTATTTTTTTTAAATACAATAAATATTAATCTTTAAAGGCAAATAACTAAACAGAACATATCTTTTAAGTAATAATAATAACGCCTGTTGTCTCTATAAAACAATGGTATAAGTCATTGAAATATAACTCCATATACCTATTAAATAAATACGAGGTTAAAAATAAAATATCATGCTGTTTACAAAATCTTAGCTACAACCAGACTGAGATGCTTCTGTCCGTCATGGAATAGTATTATAGTATCTTGATCTGGTCGTCTAACTATACTTAACCTATTTTTTATGTTGGTATCATAACTTAGTCTAGAAGTACATACAATATATTTTATTTTATTTAACTAATTATTATTTGTAAACAGTAATATTTTTAATTGTAATTTATAACCTAGAATAATAGGCACACTCCCATAATGCAAGTAGCTTGGTGTGGATTTAGAAATAGTCTACTTTAATACACCCTTGTACAACTAACAAATAGCTGTACTGTAGTAACACACTGTTGTACTTATGCAATTCATCATCATTACAGCCCCTAGAACAAGCGTCCTAGACCTCCACTGCTGGAGATGGGCCTTCCAGAACATTTATCTGGAGAATTTGGCCTACACTCGCCACGCTGGCCAGACGGCTTGGCGAGGATATGATGTCAATTTATAATGACAATTTAATAACGATTCCACAAGTTGGTATTAGTGGAACCGGGACCGACGGCTTAACGTGCTCTCCGAGGCACGGGAACGGTGGTGTTGTAAATCTATGACAAATGTACGTAAGAAAGTGCATTTCTCATTGGTACATGTCGGGTGGGTTTGAACCGACCTTTGTAGGATTTAAGGAACGCGTTCTTACAACCGAGCCACCACCGCGCCTCATCATACTTATGCAATTAAATTATTATTATTATTATTATAAGTAATACGTATAGAGAGGCTAATGCAAACAAAAAACGTATCGCAACCTGATTACAGCGACGCTAAAACTATTGCTATGTTCGACTTGATATCAAATCAATGCGTTTAAAACATTTTTAACGAATTTTGTTGAAAATATATACTAACGAGCAACACCAAGTCAAACGAAACGAAATAAAGTGAAAAAAAGCGTTAAATCAAACATAGTATGTCGTCTAATGAAACTATTTAAAGCAGTGCAGTTGGTTGATTTTAACATGACTTTTAAAAAGACTTGAGAAGTGTAGTCTAGTAACTTTCTAGGAAATAAAATTACGGACATTTTAGACATATTTTTTAATTTAAAATACCTAATTTTAGACAGAGAAAAATAGCAAAACGATTTTTAAAGAAAAAAAAAAACTGCCTTTGTGATCTAGCGGTTAAGTTAGTGGATTTAGACTCCGTGGTACCGAACTACCGAGTTCGATTCCTGGTCGGGGCACAATAATGTTTATTAATGTAAATAAATACATTTAATTTTTTTGTGATATTTCTCGTGTTTGGTACGCTGGAGACATCGACGAGCTTGCCACTAAGTATAGCTTAGAGCCTATAGTAAAGTTGGCTAAATGTGAATCTGCTTCTTTATAAGCGTGGTTTCGGACGGTTTAAAAATAATCTACTAAATACTGAAAACTATTATTATTATTATTAAACTTTATGCACTAGGTACACAGGCGGTCCTAATGTCTAACTATTATAAAAATGCTTATTAATTTAATTTCAATAATAAGGCTGTATTACAAAGACAGTGCACAGGTATAGTTAACCAAAACATTAATCCCAATTTTATAATAAAAATCATAAACCCGCTTGCATTTTTGTTTAATAATCTACGCAATTATTTAAACGGGAACATTTTCAAATAAAAGGAACTATTAAATTAATTGGCGTCGATAATAGATTAACGGGTTGTATTTTTTATATATTTTAAATTTAATAACAATAATAAACTTTTATTTCAGAATAAATTTCATGTGTTTAACATTAATAAACAATTTTTTAAACAATATTTAAAAAAATGATTTTTGTTTAATACATTTTTTTACTTTGTCTCCGTTTCTGGGTACAGCAGCCCTATTCTGTTACTTAAGCGCAAACGTTATATAATGGAATCCGTTAACTATATATATCACACTATTAAAGTTGATCACGGATCTGTAAATATTTTGTAATTATGAGAGAGTTCTTCGCGCCATTTTGCGTGGACATGTCAAGTGCAAGTTTTTGTTTTGTAAATTAATTTACTGTGGATATTATTGGTCAAAAGTGGTGTTGTTTTGTTTAATAATGTGCTACAATGTGAATAATTATGGAAAACGATAAATTGGACTTTAAATATGGGGCACAAGTTGCAGTTAATTTTTTGCGGTTTTCCCGCGCTGTCAACTCCCATATTTTACCCGACGTGTTTGGTCTATAATGCCGCGAGTGATTCCAAGTAAAGCATCAAATTCTGCAACATCTGGAATTTGATAATCCCCAACTCGGTTATGAACTCTGTTATGAACATATATTATGCAAATAAATTACGTGTTTAGGACTGATGTATTCTGTACAATGTCCTTTAAAGACATTAAAAAAATTAAAAAAATGTAATTATGACGCAAGCTCTGAGGTAAATAACGATATCCACTAATAACGTTTGCGACTAAGTAACAGAATAGAGCTGCAGGTCACTTGCTGACAAAACAAACTAATATAGATATATGTACTCGTATACAGTTATATAAATTAAAATGTCGTAATTATGGTAAATTTAAATCAATGCGTATAAGTATGAAATAACTCCCAATTTATTGTGTTTATCAGTGTAATGAACACCATAGTTTATGGTAAAATTTTCCTTGTTTGTGGTGTTACATTGTGTCATCATTAACAATTATTTATATTGTTAAGGGACTAATTATTTTAATTAAACATAATATATATATATTATAACAAATAAAACGTATTATTGTAATCCACAGTTGTCATGCATGCTTCTTTAAGAGCCGGTATGGCTTTTAAAACGAGTACAGTCAGAAAAAGTACGCTTTTGCACTTAGTGCTAGAAAAATTACATCGTCGTCCCTATGCGAAATAGACAAATTAGCAATGTTATTAAAACTGTTAGAAAAGAATTCCAAGTGCTAATTTTTATTTTTTATTTTTTACTATACAATAATACAATATACATTTGGAACAGTTAAATTGATCTATATAATTGTGGGAAGTGCGGGGAAAAAATATTTATTTATTTATAAATTCTTTACAAACTTAAAAGTAATTTACAAAGGCGGACTTAATATATTTTTTATTTAGGTAATTGTATGTATTTGTGGGAAGGGAAAGGGTCTAGCCCTTACATCTAATTTTAATGAGTTAATGAGGTTTCATCAGATCCAGATGTTGCAGAATTTGATGCTTTTCTTTTTCTCGCGGCTTTATCGCCCAAACACTTAAGTATAAAGTAATAATATAAAGTTTACAGAGCGAGTTCTTATAAGTTAATAAGGTTATCATCAAATTCAAGAGTTCACAGCGCGGGAAAACCGAAAAAAATAAAATGCAACTTGTGCTAGGGCACAATAAAGTTGAATAGGTACAACTTTATTGTTTTCCATAATGACTTACATTGTAGAACATTATTAAACAAAACAACAATACTTCTAATTAACAATAAGCACAGTAAAGTAATTTACAAGACAAAAACTTGCACTTGATATTGCTGTGCAAAATAGCGGGGAGGACAACCATTTTGTTTCATTAATCTGATAGATGTTGAATGAGTTAAAAAGAAAGGCAAAGGAATTTAGCCAATACAGCCATGTCTATTGTAAAACAAGTATATATTTTTAGAATTTAATGACAATATAATCAAATTCTAGATGTTGCAGCCCAAACACGACAGGATACATTATGCGAGTTTAAAAAGCGCGGGAATATCGCAAAAGTTAGCTGTGACTTGTGCCTTTTATTATTTCTTATTGTAGTGTCCAATTTATCGTTTTCCATAACTATTCACACTTTAGCACATTATTAAACAAAACAACACATACATGTAATACATGTCATCATTTGAAACGATAAATTGGACTTTAAGTATCGGGCACGAGTTGAAGTTTATTTTTTTCGGTTTACCTGCACTGTGAACTCCCATATTATACCTGACGTGTTTGGGCTATAATGCCTCGAATATCCCTAAGAAAAGCATTAAATTCTGCAACATCTTCAATTTGATGATAACTTCATTAACTCATAAGAAAGATATATTACGTCAGACTTGGATGTACCCGTGTGTGGCCCATTTGCCTTCTCTATCACCTCATTCATCATGCATCGTGAGAAGAAAACAAAGGAAGGAGTCCTTCGCGCCTTTTTGCACGGACAAGTCAAGTGCAAGTTTTTGTTTTGTAAATTAATTTACTGTGAATTTTGTTGGTCAAAAGTGGTGTTGTTTTGTTTAATAATGTTCTACAGTTATGGAAAACGATAAATTGGACTTTGAATATGGGGCACAAGTTGCAGTTTCTTTTTTGCGGTTTTCCCGCGCTGTGGACTGCCATATTTTACACGACGTGTTTGGGCTATAATGCCGCGAGTGACTCCAAGAAAAGCATCAAATTCTGCAGCATCTGGAATTTGATGATGACCTAATTAACTCATAAAAAAGAAAGATATATTACGTCAGACTTGGCTGTATGGGCTAGACCCTTTGCCTTCCCTATCACCTCATTCATCATCAATCGGGAGAAGAGAACAAACAAAACAAAAGCAGTTCCGTTACTCCGCACCTCATGTCTTCATGATGTCAAATATATATACTATCTATTATGTTCTCGATTCGATAATCGTGCTAAGAACCGTGAATAGATTCGCCGAATAAGTAAGATTATAAGATTATCAGATTTTTGTATTTAAATTAGTATTGTTCCTTTATGTTAAAATAAACATGAACCATGGTACCGCTTTTTAACAAAGTTATTCTGAATAATATTGTTTGGTATGAACCGGAGAAATATATAATAAGGACAGGCCGACTATTAAGTACCTACAACCTCCGAAGCATCACATTATCATTTCTTTAGTCTATTTCAATGCTAAATATAGACTTTGTCATTGCACACGATTCAGATTAAAGCCGATTTCTTAAAGGTACACTAAAGACTTAAGAAGGTTAAAAATGTTTTTTTTTTTTTTTTTATATTAGCACAAACATCAGCATTGAATTCCATCTAGCAGGCGTTAATGTTGAACAATGCAACCTACCCAAATTCTTCTTGGGGTTGAAGTCCGATCGTGGGGTTGAGCTGTATAAATGAAAATATAATTATTCTTCCAGTTCTTAGCGCGGGTTGGCGGAGGACGTCTCTGCTTGACTCTTATATTTTTATATCAGTGTACCTTATTACTCAATAAACGCATTTTTTTATTATTATTATTTATTGAAAAAAAAATGTATTTTAATAAAAATAATAAATATTTATTAAGATTGTATCCAAATTTGTAGCATCAATGTATATAGATAGGCCTATATACATTCAATACAAAACGCACTCTAAAAACGTGTCGTTTACGACGTGTAAACTTAAAAACGTAAACTTTGGGGGCCAATTTTCAAGAAATGATAACGTTACATGCGATATTTGTCGGAAATTCTGTCACAATGCATATAAAAAGACTAGTTTCACTTGATATAAATATTAACAGTAGGCCTTTGTACTTTGTGCAATTAAGTTTAAATAAATAAATAATATTCAGAGGTCTCGACGCTTTCTAGCTCGCGACTGTTAGTGCAGCTACATGACTTCGACTACGGTATGGGGGGTGCATATTTTGGCCTGGGCGTGTGGTTCGGTTGGTACAGTATTAAAACTTTTACTTATTCAAAACAAAACCTGTAAATTAATAAAAATCTATATTACATCATTATCTAAATCTATGCAATATTATGCAAGATACAAGCATTTAGTATTACCCGCATCATTATACAGCCATACCAGACAAACCAGGCTGTTTTATTAAAAAACCTACTATCTACAATTAAGAAAATTGTTCATGAGGAGACACTTTAAAAAGCATATAACAAAAGGATACTGATGTCGAAGACTCTGAGACTAATTTTAAATTTAATTTAAGATTTGTTTTGTTTTTTTTTAGATAAAACTTAGTTTATTAATAATATAATGATAATGTTTAATGGTGTGCTAAAATGTTAATTATTGAAAGCCTAATTTTAGTAAAATTGTAAATAGGAAGTAACGAATTGTTAAATAGCACAATTAATTTTGTATGCCCTGTCCCGAGGTAAATTGTGAGAACTCTTTTGTGACCAAAAATTTACAAACAACCACTATTAATGACATTAACAGCCAGTTGCAGAAATTATTTTGACATATTTAACGTATGAGGCTCGTCATTGGCTAAAATGACTAAAGTGACAAGCTATCACGTGGTATTGATGATAGATAATTTTATTCATTCTTTCTGTAACTGGGGCCTAATTATGGCGCTTTCGACTTGCGTGTCGTGAAATATTGGAATGAAAAGCGACAGATCTCCATAGAAAAGTGTCAGTTTCATTCGAGCAAATCGAGCGGACATGAATATCGAAGGCGCGAGAATCAGAGCCCTGGTCGTAAACACTACTAACTTTACGTATCTTTTTAGGAAATAAGTTTTTGGCAATTGACTATTTTTGTAATTATAACACGTTTATTGTGGCAAAAAAGAAAGATATAACAACGTGTAATTTTACGGTTATATAGAAAAAAGTTAACTCCACGCCGACCCTTCTAGCCAACACGTGGCGAGCGTAGGCCAAATTCTCCAGATATATGTCCAACAGTGGAGGTCTAGGACACTGTGTTTTGTTTCTATTCACTGTGTAGCTGTGATTATGATGATAGAAAAAAAATGTCCAAGCTTAAAAATATTTTTTTTTTTACAATATCTATTACTCGTTATTTAAATTGTACAGCTGTACCATTAGCTTTGCCAACCAATCAAAAACGAACTCTAAACATGACCGTACTTGGTAAAGTAGCAGAATTTTTGTTTAACAAGAACAAGTATAGCTTATGTGTTGGTTTAACACACCTGTTGTAGTGTGTAACAAATTAATCGTGGGAAATACTCGTGCGGGAAGCCCATGCGTCGGGGAATAACCAATCGGCACGCTTCTAGCTTGCGCCGGCGCACGCGACAGAGGTACGCGTCTAAGGAAAATCTCACATCTAAATTGAGAAAAAATATTGCACTAGATACCGGAAAGATTGAACTAAAACTATTTTTAGTCAATATGATTAATGTCTACGATGATTTTTTTTTTATGATGAAGTAAACTTAAGGAAATATAAAGAAAATAATGTATAAAGAAAGATTTATCCACTAAATTATATTTTTATTTTATTTAAATATTAAGTGGGCACACAAAACAAATTTTAGCACTACAGTTTCAAATAATAATGGATATAGTGTATAGACATAAAAGCAATACACAATATCAGCCATATTTTATAAACAATCACGTACAAGGTGTTTTTTTTTAGTTACAAATAAGTGTTAACAAATAAAAGAGTATTAATATCCACTAAATTATATTTTTATTTTATTTATTTATTAAGTGGGCACACAAAACAAATTTTAGCACTACAGTTTCAAATAATAATGGATATAGTGTATAGACATTGCTATAAAAGCAATACACAATATCAGCCATATTTTATAAACAATCACGTACAAGGTGTTTTTTTAGTTACAAATAAGTGTTAACAAATAAAAGAGTATTAAACTAAACTAAAAAAGAAAAGAGACCAAAAGTAAAATCAATGAAGATCAATTAAAAAATAAAGCAGGTGTTACATATCCTTCAAACTTGACTTCAGTGTGGAAAATCTTCTGTCAAAAATTGGTCAAAACAAGGCCTCTACTTTGTTGCAGTGTGTCTTAAAAAATATAATTCAATAAACAAACATACCTACATATTTTTTGTGTTGTTTTTTTAATTTAAAAACAACACACACAGTGAAGACCAACACGGACAAGATCAAAAGTTAGCAAAACATATCGCTCAAATTGGTCCACCGAGCACCGTGGTGCGTGCGAATTCCGCCATAGCTCGAGATCTGAAATTGCCTACTATTGAGGAATCGTCGGCCTGACTAGACGTATGTTCTAGTGCTCCTGGAGAAGAGCTGAAGTAGTCAAATCCTGGGTTCGCGAGCCACACGGGCGCTGTTATACCAGTAACGCCGCTCAGAACTTGGTGCATGAATTACCAGCGGGTGGTTTACTGCTAAGATCATGCCAGGTAAAACGGGAGAACGATTAACCGTCCGGATCTGAACGACCCCACCGTGTAAACATTTTCAACGAAAACTAAATCAATCGTTTTTGTTATTCAATTAGTTTTAGACAATATCTATAGGTACCTACCTTATATATTTGATGTTAACCCATCATATTAAACGCAGTGGTAGCCAGTCTGTAATCCAGAAGAACCGGTTTTGATTGGATTTCTTGATTTTAAATCAGCATTTTGAAAACCGGTCAAAACTAAATGACAAACTACGTTTAATACTGTTTTGTATTCAAGGATTTTTTGATCAATATTTATTATATACCTACTAGCTGATTAACCAGGCATTGTATTAGCAAAAAAGACCTTCAGATGTCTGTAGGGTCACATTTTTATGTTGAGATGTTGATGTTAAGTCCAACCCTAGGTTTCAATAAAATTATATCTTCTGGCAAATTTCATAAAAATCTATTTAGTAATAGTGTAGGCAAAATATATAGACAGACGGTGACATTAGCGAGGAGTGACATGTCCAGTCAGATAATGACGTCGTATGTTTTTTTAAAATATACACTAGCACGACATGTGACCTTGCGCCCACCTGATGGTAAGTGATGCGAGAGGTCAATGAATGTTAGCAACTGGAATCAGACACTCATGACTAACATCAGTCCCTAACACTATGCCGGCTTGACTGGGCATTCCCGAAACGAAAGTATTTACATACTTCCCCGCCTCAGCAGACTGGGCAAATTAACATCATCAGTCCGCCTACCAACTATTTGTTGTTCTCGTTGAAAGTATGTGCCATTAGCCATGATGTCAAATGCCAAGTTTTTATAATTTCAAAGAGAACTAATATTGTACGAGTAAGCTTGCCATGCCGATATTTATATCAAAATAACACCTCTTAAAACAGGAGCAATACCTGATACATCATCTAAAACTGAATCCATATATAGATTTTTATAATTTTAACGGGTCTTTACGCGATTTACCTTACAGACATATTTCTCCCGACGTTACAGCCAAGTTGCATTGGCTGTCGACCCGTGACCACAGCCAATGCAACTTGGCTGAAACGTCGGGAGAAATATGTCTCTAAGGTAAATTGCGTAAAAACCCGTTAAAATTATAAAAATCTATTATGAATGTGCGCGAAAGTTTAAAAAGTTGAATCCATACAATACGGGTGCCTTCAATTCGGTGCTAGCTGACCCTTGTTCCCAATCGGCTAGGTTTGTATTTGTTTTTTAAAATATTTATAATAAGAAAAGGCAGATGGAAAACTGATAATTGTTTGTTTATTTAGGTTAAATTACGATGGGGCTGACATGCTCAATTTGCCAAAATAAAGCCCCTAATAAAATATAATAAAAAAAAGACTTAGTCTATGTTCAACTTGTCGCTTTAAGCGCTTTTTTTACTTCATTTAGCTTTAAAAGTCGTTTGACTTGGCGTTTGTCTATGGTTTTCAAAACACAAACCTACTTACTTTACTTTTATTATATTGTATGATTCTTAAATTGTAAAACGGGATCAGTATACAAATGTATTGTTATTGTACTGATTATGTTGGTTTTTTATTTTCAATATAGCTAACAGTGAAAATTTGTAAGGCTCAAAGTCAAAGTCAAAATATCTTTATTCACGTAAACCTATTACAGGCATTAATTTAATTCTTTTGAATGATTCTACTCCTACTAGTAGAAGACTAAGCAGAAAAGTGGTCCAATAAGTAAGCTGTTAGCAGAAGACCAGCAGCTAACAGATTCCAGTGACCTGTTAATGTTTAATCTGACTGAAAAAGGAATCTGCAAGGAAAACTCAGCTATTTCAGATTTACAAAATAAAACATATACAGAACTGCACCACAACGATCAATTACGACCAGGCAAGTCAGAATTAAGATAGATATGTGCAACCCGAAAGTCGACAAAACGCAAAAACCTCTGCTAATTTAAGAACAATAAATAGAACGTGTTGGGCAGAGGTCCCAGACCCCCACAGCAGTATGCTTTAAGGTGACATAAATTTTTGTATACATAAAATTGCAAAGGCTGTAAATTTTCCCACGAATAAATAAATAAAGAATTAGGTAAAAAGGAAATGCTTTGCTTTATATGCTTTCAAGTCATAAAATTAAAATAAAGTCCTATGTCCTCTCATGACACCAAGAAACAATTCTACCAATTTTTATCCAAATAGGACTATCAAAGATTTGTAACCATCGTCAAATTAAACTTATTAAAACACAAGTCATATTTTAAACCAAGCCAATGTTAAATGATTTTTTAAATCTGTTGTACTCGTAATAAATATTCTTTCAAAACGTGTTTTCTCTCTATATATACTGAGCATGACATGAAACACAACATAACTGTCCAAGAAAAGGACCAACTTACGACTGATATTTTTCTCACTTCGCTTGAAGGCCGAGTCATAAGAAGACTGTGAAAGTATTCCACATTCTCAACGTGCGACAGATATATTAGAGAGTGGAGAGTCTACAAAGGAGTTTGTTGTCAGCAAAGCCTAGAGATAGCACGTCGTGTAGGCCTATAGGAATAGATTATTTGTCGTCACATTTAAGCTTTGAAGATGCTTTTGGAAAGCAGATATTCAACTATAAAAAGCAATGAACGCCTGATGTTTTTTTAATTCGATTAGGAATATGTGAAATTTGCATTTGCTAATATAGATTTGAATGATTTTAAATTTCGTTCATTTGTCACGCTTCGTATAAGCTTATACATAGTTTATTTTAGAGCCATACGTTACCGGGATGTTACAATCAATGTTAATGTAAATGGACACGCTCATCAATACAATAGCCAAATGCAAAATCCTATTAACGCAATTTTCGAACGAATATTAACCTAAAAATAGAACCTAAATTGTTTTTTTTTTTTTATATAGATATGTATATAAAAACATATACTATTTCTATCAATATCTAATAATTATTATAGATTTTTGATAGCTGAGAATATGTTAGGCGTGCTAGGGAAATTTCTAGCATTGTTATTTATATGTACGCCACTATTTTTAGCCACGGTATGGGGGTGCATAGTTTGGACTGTGCGTGTCGTTCGGCTGAGGAATAGGGAGGAACGGTTGAGGTTATTTATAAAGAGTTTTTCAGACCACTGATCATTCCCTTTGCTTTTTAAAATACGTCTGCTCTACTGTTTATGTGTTAGGTCCACTAAACCTCTGATATACCTAGGTAGGTATTATTATTAGTTATTTGTTATGGGTGCAAAGTTCCCTCCTTAAAATTTAAGGTCACTTTAGGTTATTGAGAAGGTGCCTTTGGCGTGGCCCATGAAGAGAGCTGTTTTAAAGGTGTGATGTTTATTTACTTTGAACATCGAGGTATTTATGAGTGCGTTGTTTTGTTCTTTGTGCTAAAATTTTTTAGTAGGTAGTCATTGTGATAAAAAAAATAACTTCTATTATGCCAGTCAGTTAAGCAATACGACAGCTTAAAAATAGAAACAAGCCAGAAGCGCCATTGTCAAAATGAGCCACCTTCTTTGCAATGGCAATCGTAAACTTCCTACAAGGTGCCGACTCGTCCGATGCTACATATTTTACATTCTTCTGTATGGTGTCGAATCATGGAACCTGATAAACATAATGTCAAAGATGTTAGTTAGTTCTTGAAATGTGGATATACAGGAGGGTGTTGAAGATATGATGGAATGACATAGTGCGAAATGAAACCGTCTTAACCGACCTAATCAAGAAAACTAGATTATAATACTATGTAAACATTATTTATTTATTTAAAAGATTAGCACAGTATAAACAAAGGCGTGGAATCAAAAGTATAGCTTGCTGAAGCTGATCATGCAAAATACAAGACTCCAGAAGACACACGTCCTGGTTCTAGAATATCAGGAAGTGGTTCGGGATGAGCACCCGATCAGTTGTTCCGGACAAAGGCCAACAAAATTAAAATTGCCCTAATTGTTGCCGACCTCCGATATTATATAACGTTAGGAAGAAGTTGAAGCACACTCGCTTCTCGCCAACTGGTTTCTAGTCTCTAGCTAAATTTGCTTCTTGTCACGATATAAATCGTTTTTTTCATCGATGTATATAGATAAGCCTATTCAATACAAAACGCACTCTTAAAAACGTCCCGCTTGCTTTGTGTACCTACCAACTTTGGGGGGCAATTCTCAAGCAAGGATAATGCCACATGCTTTATTCATCGGAAATTATATCACATTGCATACAAAAAGACTAGTTTTACTCGATATAAATATTAATATTAGGCGCTCTCGACGCTTGCTTTCTCGCGACTGTTGGTGCAGCTACATGACTTCGATTGGTTTTACGGGAACGTTTTTATATCAGTGAGGGCCTATCTATATACATCGATGGTTTTGTTAATTATTATTATTTATTTATTTAAGGTTGTTATTAGCAGTTAATTACTATTATAAATATGTTATTTCTACTAAGTACATACTTTTAAAAGGGTAGAAAAACATGTCCTTAACTTAAGTTCTGAGCAATTTCCTAATTTGTAGATATTACGTTTTTAAATTGAAGAGCCGCAAATATTTTGACGTATATTCATTCTTGTGGTCGGGAATGTAGAACTTAATAAATGATTCATAAAACCTAGAACTTGCACCTTTTTCTCCGATGAAATCATCTACGTGTTAGTTTATAATAAAAAAATATAAATACCTAACGTCATAACACAGCTGTGTTTATTTGTTAGTTTTTATGTTATAGGTACCTACTTATTTTTATCATTTATTTTGTTTAGTTATTTTCCTTTGTGTGGTTTTTTTAATGTGTTATTATTATTTTCGGTTTTTATTTATTTATTGTTCAATCTTTAAGAAGACCACGGTCTCCTAAAACACGTCCTGTTTATTCTGACTCCTGGGTCAGAGCATATTTGCATATGTAATACGAATATCATAGGAACCAAAGGACATCATTCATCTTCTATAGGGTTTGGGCCAAATTGTATTCACGCACAAATGCACTTTTAGATAATTTATTATAACTAGATTAAAATTTAATTTTAAAAATAAATTTATATATTTTAGGTGTGCAAAATGTTTAAAAACATTAATTAGTAACAAGTAGTACAAAAATAGCCCAAAATGGATGGAAGTAATTTATGTCAATAAATATGTTTATTATTCTGTAATTTATTATAATTTTAGTACAATAAAAAAACTACGCTGGTTCATTTAAATAAATAATCACTTAGAAATAAGCACCCTGCGATAAAAACTGTTTTCTCCTGCTTGACATGTTAAAAAGTGATATTTGAGTGTAGGTTTGAGTAACAGAATTTCAGGCACGGAATCGAGTGGAATAGATTCATACCATGACATCTAAAATTTTTGCAGTTGTTGCAAAAAACAAAATTTAATTGACAATGCCCGTGCTACGGGTGCTGGTTAGGTAAAACGGTTGTGTTATGATAAGATTTTTTTATGTAATACGAACAAAAAATATTAAATTAAAACTATAGTAGCCAATTTATAATAGACACCCAGTGCGTGACGTGATGTAACTTGATCATGACCATTCTCAATATAAAAAAACCCAACGCCTACTGAATCAATCATAAAATTGCGCCAAAATGTTTTCCAAAATTATTTGACTAAGGATTAACCCAGTCATTATTTACCTCCTTCTGTCGAGTCGAGGAATTATCCTCAAATAGTATATTTATTAACAGCATCACTGCTTGCCAGCGTGGTAAGAACAGCCCAATTTCTCCAGAAATATCTTCTGAGTGAAGTTCCAGTAGCCAGTCCTATTCTTTTACACGTTATAATCCCTTAAATAACGGAACTGTCAGTGGTGTAAAACGCTATTAAAATTGGTATTCTCGTATAAAGGTTTCCACTACAGATGACATCAAAATATGGTTACAATGCGTTAATTAAAAAAAAAACTATCATATATTTATTTTAGTATTTGTCATATTTTTGATTTATTACCTAATGTGTGTTATAAAACTGTTTAATGTAAATATATAATCTTAGTTTAATTAATATAAATGTTGTTAACTTTAATATAAATTCGCGGCGGACAATTTAAATATTTAATAACGTTTTCCCAATGATTTTGAAGTTGCAACCCCATGGGTGTTCTTTGAAAAAGTGGAAAACGATATTTTGACGTAAGGTCGGCTATGATCGGAAAAACTCGGGTTTAAAGTGGATTCGCTATTTTGACAATGTAAAGTTTGCGACTAAGTAACAGAATAGGGCTGCTGGACTCTTTGATTTATTTAATTTGTAATATTTATTTATCGACCGCCTCCGTGGTCTAGTGGTAACAAACGTTGCCGTGAACTCGGGAGGTCGTGGGTTCGATTCCCACCGGGGGCAAGTTGTACATTGTATAATTTCTCTCGGTCTGGGTGTTTATATGTATAATATGTATATATTTACAAAAAAAAAAGTAAAATATGTAGTTTATCAACCATCTAGTTTCCGTAACACAAGCCTCGTAGCTTACCACGGAAACTAGATGGCGCTGTGTGACCTGTCTGGAAATATTTATTTATTTATTTATCGACATCAATTTGTGTCTTTCTACTGCTGCTCTCTGCTACCGCACTCAAAGCTCGCCATTGCACGGGCCTTGTGCCACCCTCCATCCAACATCTACTAGCGACCTTCTTCAGGTCATCCGTCTATCTGCCGGGTAGTCGACCCACGTGGTCTTCACTCTAGAACGCCCGTGTCGCATACTTCTATTTTATGACAATACTATCATGATCTTCAAACCCCATAGAACACTTAGTCATAGACCTCCACTGATGGAGATAGCCCTTTTAGAAATTTCTGGAGCATTGGCCTACAGACGCCACGCCTGGCCAGACGGGTTGTCGACGGTCTGATGTATTTTATTTTTTTATTAGTTTATTTAGTTAAGTTGATATTAGTGGAACCAGGACTGAGACGGCTTAACGTGCTCACCGAGTCACGGAAACGTGTAAATCTATGATGTAAAGCAAATGTACGAAAGAAAAGTGTATTTTACATTAATACAATGGAGCTCTATATTATCAGGCCAGACGCACTCTGTACTTAAGGTATAAAGCTCGTAGTATGCGGCAAGCTCGACTTGTAAAGAAGATTTGGTATTATTTTATATTACATTAATTATTCTTTAAAAGGTGACAACCCTAACGTAGTTAGAAGAGATAAGAGTTACGCGATAAAAAGAGAGGCAAATTCTAGGTGAATATTACTGTAGGTAATTAGTGCTGACGACCTGAATTGCACTTTATACGTCGGAACAAGAGTCGCTATTTATTTAAATGATTTGGCGTAGTGAATCTTCTATACTCGCACTATTATTTATTCTGTGATAATACCTAGTTTTAGTTTAATATACCTATCTGTTGCAATCCGGTTAAATCTAGTTCCATACAACTGTATGCTGTGATTTGAAGTCGCGGTAACAAATCGTTCTAGTAGTTGTCCTTGAACATGACTACATAAGCAACATAGACGAGTATATGGGGTCCTAAAAAAAAAAAAAGAATTTAGTTATAAATTAATTCATTTATTAATTATTAAAGGTAAACTTGATGATTCCATCGACGTTTTTTGATATATTTTTTTAAACTAGTCAAGACGTTGTAATATTTTGAAAAAAATATATATGTAGGATTATTTTCCCTACAAGGGGTTATGACTAAAGTTAATTAAATTTATATTTATGTTAATTGTGGTATTTCCCGAGGTTGGTACGCTAGAGACATCGACGAGCTTGCCACTTGTCATGATTGGCCTATATTAAAGTTGGCTAAATGTGAATCTGCATGTTTTCTGACCATCCCGGAAGGGAACCGGTCTTGAAGATACTTTACTTATTTTTTTACATATAATTGAAAGTGGTTTGATATTACGTGGAAGCTTATATAATTATAGTTTTCTGTGTTATGATCCTTAACACGTTCCCACATAAATTATCATTATTTTTATTATTTAAAACAAAAAAAACTTTTTTTTTAAGTCGCCTATGCACCTACAATAAATATATTATTATTATTAATATAAATTAAAAGCTACCTAAATAATAAAATTAAAAAAAAACTAAACTATAAATAAATAATGTTCTCTAGAGACGTCCCATTCGAGAGTCCCAAGGAGACTGGCAACATTTCCCCTCTGTATAGCGAGGCTAATACGATGGCAAAAATTATTGCCAGCCTTTCTGTTTCCAGACGTTTCTGTCAGCACCTTTGTATTTAACACATCAATCGTATGGCCGCCTCCGTGGTCTAGTGGTAACAAACGTTGCCGTGAACTCTGGAGGTCGTGGGTTCGATTCCCACCGGGGGCAAGTTGTACATTGTATAATTTGTCTCGGTCTGGGTGTTTATATGTATAATATGTATGTATTTACAAAAAAAATATATAATATCAACCATCTAGTTTCCGTAACACAAGCCTCATAGCTTACCACGGAAATTAGATGGCGCTGTGTGACCTGTCTGGAAATATTTATTTATTTATATAAGTCTATGAGATATCTATATGTGTATATAATGCAGATATCTTGATGATTTCCGCCTTATGTAATAACCGATGAGATCAAGATGCCGACCCCGCCCTCCTTGTCGTGATAAAAATATAATAAATTTTAGTTTAAGTTTAACTATAACTTGTAATACTTACTTCACAAACAGAATAAGTCAAACTTACTTATATATATAGGTATATACAAAGCATATATATATGTATTTTATATTTAGGTATATATGAATTTGTGTTTTAAATAGTAATAAATAATTTCAACTATCTATTTTCTTCGTAACCTTCTGCACCCGCTTATTACAGTTCTCAGTCACAAAGGTTAGTTGGTAGAAAATGCATTTACGGCATTAAGCTCGTCTATGTACCTGCACTTGTTTTGGTTTTGTACAATAAATAATTTATTATTATTATTTAAGTGCATTTTTTTTTGTTCTTCTGGCCCTCAAAAGCAACTGCATTAACTCTGCGCTGATTCTTGACTGCTACCTAGTACAAAAAAGTCACACAGTGGAGAAAGGGACATAACGGTTCACTGGGCAATGATGCAGCCGAATATATAGGCCCAGCAACAGCACCAGCAGATTTGGGCATCGGCGACAATCAGCAGACCAGCGACAACAGGTCAGGCACAGCGTCTTTTAATCCTAAATAGAACCAAGCTTTGCACAATGGTAGGGGTGATGGCACTGTGCCTTAAACAAACAGTTATACATTCTGAATATTAAAGATAGCCCACTGTGTAGAGGTTACATGGCAGAGGAGGAGGCCTGCAGGATCGCGACGGATCTCCTGGCCTTCCTGGAGGAGATTCATTCTGGAGCTCCATTAATGGGGCCCAGTAGTCCTATTCTGTTACTTAAGCGCCAACGTTCTATAGTGGAACCCCTTATAAAGGGTGTCCAGCGGGAATTTTTCAACTTTCAAATTTCATATAAAAAATCTACATAGATTTTATTTATTTTTATTAAAACAAAATGTACAACATTAATGCGGATTTCATTTCTTAAACACTATATCATTTAAATGATGACCGTTTTTTTGTACGCACTCCAGTAGTCGGACCCTTACATTTGCAATCACGCGACGGCAAAGCTCTGGAGTAATGCTTTGAACTTCACGGCGAATATTGGCCTGCAGGGCTTGAATTGTCCGGGGATTGTTCTCATAAACCTTCGATTTAAGGTATCCCCATAAAAAAAAACCCAGGGCATGAGGTCGGGTGACCTGGGTGGCCATGAGATGTCTCCATACTTGCTGATCAGTTTATTTGGAAAAATTGTTCTTAACTTTTCCATCGACACTGGAACTGTCAGTGTAAAACGCTATTAAAATTGGTATTCTCGTATAAAGGTTTCGACTACAGACGACAGCAAAATAACGTTGCGTTGCGTTAATTAAAAAAAAAAACTATTATATATTTCTGTTAGTATTTGCCATACTTATGATTTATTACCTAATGTGTTTTATAAAACTATGTTTAATGTAAATATATAATCTTAGTCTAATTAATATAAATGTTGTTAACTTTAATATAAATTCGCGGCGGAGAATTTAAGTATTTAATTCACGTTTTCCCAATTTTTGAAGTTGCAACACCATGGGTGACCTTTCAAATATCGGAAAACGCTATTTTGACGTAAGGTCGACTATGATCGGAGAAAAGTGGTAGTAAATAACAGAAGTCACTATTTTGACAACGTTTGCGACTAAGTAAAAGTAAGTAAATAAGTAAAACGGTCTCAATGAGACTAAATACGAAATAATAGCCCGTCTCTACTATTACTACTGTCAGTGTCAAACGCTCATGCTAAAACTGGCAGGAAATAAAGTAATCCACTATTTTGTCAACGTAAGGTTTGTGCTTAAAGTAATAGAATGCCGCTGCATTGTCTGTATAAGGAATAAAAAACATACCTACAAAAAAATTGTTTGGTATACTCGTGGAAAAACCCAAATATTTAGGGTATGTGTTTATCTTCATCTAATGTCAAAATTGATATTAATTATATTTTCCCAAATGTAAATAAACTGGAGATGCTTTTGACCTTGAGAAAAACACAAGGAAATTACTATGATAGGTCAGGTATACCGTTATATGGAATGCACGATAATCTTAGTCATTGGAAATTATGAAATAAATTCCATTCTTTTTTCTTACTGAGCACGACAGCTGATTCGACCGACACCCACCTGATGGGAAGCGGAACACTTCCAGTCTGGCGGTTAAGAAGGCTTAACGCTTTTGCATCCCTCTCGCCCGCACAATCCGATATTTAAAAAATAAAAACAAGTTCTTTTATTTTTGTTAAGTAGTTTTTTTTTTGTTTTAAGTTTAATTATTATTATTATATTTTTTTAAAATCATTTTACCTTATTTCCTTCGATTAAATAAAGTTATTTAAAAAAATGTATATTATAACATTTTGGAGATATATAACTGTTACTCTTCTAGAAAAGGGCTATTACTCACGCCGACATGACAAAGTCCTTGGTGTTATCCGTGAAGCAGTAAGTCTTTCTATTGCAAGAGCCAGAAAGGTACTGACTACAAATAATATTTTGACCACATTTGTAAAGGAAGGGCAATGTACGAAAACTAAATGCAACCGCACCTCGATCCTTGACACCGCATCAGAGTGGAAAATTCTCATGGATACATTTAAGCATCATTTTAGAACCCCAGATTAACTAGCTGTATCAGCCTATAGGCCAGACTTTCTATTTTCTCGGAACTTGAAAAAAGTTATTCTTATTGAATTTACCGTTTCGTGGGAATCAAATATTCCAAAAGACCACAACGTGAAGTCGAACAAATATTATGATCTTACAGAAGAAATGATCAGGGACGAGTTTCTTTATGCAGTGGAAGTTGGAGCAAGAGGAGTTCCAGCAAAATCTTTGCACCACTTACTGAAAGTATGGTCTGCCGTCAATACATTCAAGGATGGAAGCAGCAGTAAAGAGCTTCGAAGACGGCATTAACGGAATCATACAGTATTTGGATGGGTAGGAGAGGGAGTGGAATGGTGGATGGGGAGCGTCTTCTTGCGCAAAGTAAAGAAGCCTCCTTTTTAACTCAGCCTATTGTCGGACGCAAAGACTAAGGACGAGACACCATTTTTATTTATTTATTTTATTTTATTTTGGAAACATACAGTCACATAAAGTAAAAATACATGAAACAGATTAAACCAAAATTAGACCTAGAGTTCCAATAATTAACAATTTTTCTAACACATCGTCTCCACCAAACCATTAGAAATATATATATATATATATAAATCAAGAAATATATTGATAGTAAGGATGGAGAAGATACCAAAGCGATATTATAAATAATAATGACAGATTTAAAAGAAAAACAGTTTTAATAGGTAAATAAGTAAAATTACCACAACTAAAATATCAAGTAATAATATACCAAGTAATAATATATATATATTCTTCTCGTCTCTTACCCAAACACGATGGACCCGGCACCTGCACGGTGAATCCTATTTGTTTAAGTAACATAGAGGAAAATCGTTATAAATGTTATTAGAAAGAAAGAAACAAACAAAGAAAGAAAGAAAGAAAGAAAGAAAGAAAAAAAGAAACAAAGAAAGAAAGAAAGAAAGAAAAAAAGAAAGAAAGATAGAAAGAAAATATTTATTTGCACACAACAGCTAATACAATAATAAAATTAGTAAAAAGAAATCAAATTACCAACAAATAAAAAAAATAGACAAGATAAATGCATAAAATAAATGAGTGAGCTCCTGCGACAAACAAGCACTCAGGTCAGAGGCTGCAACATTTCTGCTGCAGCCCTGATTTTCACTGTGCCTCATTTTGATTGATATTTTTCTTTGTCTAAAATAGTAAATGAAAGCTTTGAGCTTGTTAAAAAACGTCACCTACTCGTACACTTAGCGGTTTTCTTAAATACGACTTCCCCATACCTACCTTCATTGAGTTTCTGTTAAAATTTCCTTATGACGACATAAACAGGAAAATTTAAGAATCAAAAATACAAGGAAGTTAAGGACCAACGAAGCTCCACTACGATTAACGGTAAACGAGGTAAAATATTAATTAATATTATTAAATAATACCTACCTTGTGTTTCATGTAACGTAATAAAATTCATAACTTATAGAAGGATAAACTACTTAATTACTTTAATTAATAATGCTATGTTTTTGGACTCATCATCAGCCTGTATGAATGAAAGCGAGACTTTTCGTCAGGATAAACATAAGAGTAGGGTTAATGTAGTAGAAATGATGTCGTTGCGTCGGATATGCGGCGTCACTTTGGCGGACCGCATACGTAAGGTCAAAATACAGAAAAGGATTGGAATAAACAAAAATAATGCTAAAGGATAAACTACTTAATTACTTAAATTAATAATGCTATGTTTTTGGACTCATCATCAGCCTTTATGAATGAAAGCGAGACTTTTCGTCAGAATACTCATAAGAGTAGGGTTAATGTAGTAGAAATGAGGTCGTTGCGTCGAATATGCGGCGTCACTTTGGGGGACCGCATACGTAAGGTCAAAATACGGAAAAGGATTGGAATAAAGGAAAGCATAGGGAAAAAAATAAGGACAGTCATGCTACGATGGTTCGGGCATGTTGAAATGATGAGCGAAGAAAGATTGACGAACCAGATATATAATTCAAAAGTTTTATTTATTTAAAACTTTATTGCACTATGTACAAGGGGCGGACTTAATGCCGCTAGACATTCTCTGACAGCCAACCTTAGGGACAGATAAATTAAAAAATAAGAGGCATTTAAAGTGAACGGTAGGTGCAAGTAAAAATCCAATATATTATAACTAAACGATCACATTGTAAGCAATAAACAATATGTTAATTATATACACACATAAACACATACATACACACAATAATACATACAATACAATATATATGCATACACATACATATATACATACAATACAATATATATACATACACTAAGTAGTAAAGTTGTGGGTAAGAGAGGCCCTGGCAGACCGAGACTCACATCATCATTACATTCCCTAGAAGACAGAGTCCTAGACCTACACTGCTGGAGATGGACCTTCCAGAACATATATCTGGAGAATTTGGCCTACACTCACCACGCTGGCCAGACGGCTTGACGAGGATATGATGTCATTTTTTATGACAATTCATTAACGATTCCACAAGTCGGTATTAGTGGAACCGGGACCGATGGCTGAACATGCTCTCCGAGGTGTTGTAAATCTAGACAAATGTACGTAAGAAAAGTGTATTTCTCATTGGTACATGCCAGGTTGGTTTGAACCGACTTTTGTAGGATTTAAGGAACGCGTTCATAGAACCGTGTAATTTGAAACCTATGCCAGTAACTTTAGTTCTCTGACAAATATCAATGTTACGAATGTTATCCATCAGAGAAATATCAAGCATAGCTCGCTGAGCGACCTTAAACTTGTGGACCAGACGAACTGTGTGACCAGTGTCCATGTCTCTACTCCATATAACATTAGGGGAAGTCGCACTGGTTGAAGACTATTGTCTTCAGAAATTGTGGTATGGACGATAAGATGATTTGTTTCCCGATTTTTTTTATTAACCTAAAATACAGAACCCAGTTTTAGTGCAATAAAGTATATTTTGCTTGTGTATTAAGCTTGGTATTTCTCTGATGAATAAAATTCGTAACATTTATATTCGTCAGAAATTCAAAGGCTCTGACATAGCTTTTAAAATTAGCAAGCCGTGGGCCGGACTAATCTGCCGCAGAGCCGACGACCGATGAGGCAAACGGGTTCGAGAGTGGAGACCACTTACAGGACGGAGTGGGACGACCCCCTGCCAGATGACCTAATGAAGGTAGCTGGCGGAGGATGGATGAGGAAGGCCTATATCCAGCAGTGGAGAAACACTGGCTGATAATTAAAGTATAACACAGTAAACATTTAATATTTAGCTTTATTTTAGTGTAGGTAAATAAGACAATGCCCCTTTCCAGCTGCTATCCACTATTAGAATTAAGTTTGTTATTCTGAGGCACTATGCCCTTATTAGCAGACTGTTCCTTGCTAACAACAGTCAGCTATTTTAGCCATTTTTATTTTATATTTATTTAATATTAATAGGTATCAAATAAGAAAAAAATGACGAATCGAAGTGTTCCTATAGGCTCCTAAGGATAATAAATAAACAATCCTCCTTGCGTCGTTTTCCTCAATGCTGAGGGTCGTGACCCACTCCTCGGATCACTTTGTCCCGGACTATGCTGCGCCATCCGGGTCTGCTCACGGTGGCGTGCAGGGCCTCGTGGACTTGGGTGTGAAGTGTGGTGCGGATCTGGTCTGACCAGCGTGTCGGGCTCCGGCCACGGGGTCTCTTGCCTTCAATTTTCCCCGTGATTACTAGCCTTTCCAGATTGCCAGAGCTTTTACGAGCTATATGACCAAAATACTCAAGGACTCGTTGCAGGCAGATGGAAGAGAGCCTGGTAGTGACTTTGAGCTCCTTGAGTATTGATAAGTTTGTTCTGCGCGCTGTCCACGGGATGCGCAGCATACGCCTCCAGCACCACATTTCGAAGGCGTCGACGCGGCTTCGGTCATTGGCTCTAAGAGTCCAGGTTTCGGCAGCATACAGGAATATGGAGAAAACGAGACTGCGAACAAGTCTTATTTTGGTCCTGATAGTGATGTTTCGATCCCTCCATATTCCCTTCATCTGGCTCATAGCGTTCTTTGCCATGCCTATTCTTCTGCGTACTTCCGTTTCACAGGAGCCGGTGTTGGAGATACTTGAGAATAAATAAACAATATACAATATAAAATATTTTAATAAAAACCTATTTGGATAGCTAAATATTTAAAAAATAGTTTTTGATTATTTTTTTTTATTGTCATGATTTTATTTTCCTTTGCAAAATTACAGTTTTGTCAGAATTGTTTTATTCAATATTTGAGTATGTAATTTATTTTATTTATTTATTTTTATTAAAATTGTATTAAAAATTAAGTTATTTATTTGATAATAATGTTAGTTATTTATCCACCGATAGTGGTTATTAAAAAGTCATGTTCTAACGACAGCTAATTAGAAATCGCCGAATAAATTTTGATAATACTTACATTAACTATTATGGGTTAACAAAGCCATAACACGTTATCACTTAAAAGCTCAGCAAATACAGGACGTTATAAATAATTAAAAAATATAAAATTATTTTAAAACTATACCTAAACTATAAAGTGAGCACAATTAACAAAATTATTATTAGTATTATTACCTAAAAATAATATGTTTATTCCAAGTAAAGTACATATATACGTATAAATAAAATAAGATTGATTAATTTGCCCAGTCTGCCGGGGCGGGAAGTATCCACCGTTCGTGCCGATAAACCCAGTAAAGTGTATCCACACGTTTTGAGATCAGGTTCGAATTGCCGTCATGCCCAGTCAAGCCGGCATAGTGTTAGGGACTGATGACAGTCATGAGTCTGATTCCAGTTGCTAAGATTCATGGACCTTGCGCGCATCTTACCATCAAGTGGGCGCAAGATGACATGTCGTGCTAGTGTAAATTAAAAAAAATTTAGGACTAAAATTATTTTAAGAATCAGCATTGCCATTCACCGTGGCAATGCTGCCAGTATCCTTGGCACTTTGCCCATTGGCAGCGATTTGGAACATTTTTTTTATTTATAATAATTTTATTTAGTTTTTTTAATATTTTGGTTTTTATATGTATTTTTATTTATTAAGTACGTTTATTTTTATGAATAGTAATTTATGTTTTAAAATGTAAGTTTTTAGTTTAATTAATAGTTATTTGTTTTTTTTTTGATAAAATTAATTCAGATATTTTAATTGTTCAAGCCATTTACGAACTAATATAACTGTTAGTTGCATAAAAACTTGTACATTTTTTTTTCTGGATACTACAGCTTTTAATTGCAAAAATCGAGGTGTTTATTAACTTCTTGTTTATCGGTTCCCCATTATGTATTGAACAATATCTTAACCGTATCTTCTCCTTTTGTTTTAATCAAAGGATGGCTTGAATTGATTATAAACTTGTCTAAGAAATGACGCAATCAAAATAAGTTTGGGGACATACTGTATTTCGTTATGAGGAGGAAATAATTAAAACGGTTGGCCGATAAATGTTAGTTCTAAGTAATTAAAATTGAAAATGTGGTCTAACTATCGTCATGTAGGTATATATTATGTGCCATATGGACGGACAGTAACGGCAGAATTAACTTGGCCTTTAATAAAGTTATTTTTTTTTTAAATTTATATATTTAATTAGGTTTTTTTTTTTGTTCTCTTCTCCCGATGGATGATGAACGAGATGATAGGGAAGGCAAAGGGTCTAGCCCATACAGCCAAGTCTGACCTAATATATGTTTCTTTTCAATGAGTTAATGAGGTCATCATCAAATTCCAGATGCTGCAGAATTTGATGCTTTTCTTGGAGTCACTCGCGGCACCATAGCTCAAACACGTCGGGTAAAATATGGGAGTTGACAGCGCGGGAAAACCGCAAAAAAAAAAAAAAAAACTGCAACTTGTGCCCCATATTTAAAGTCCAATTTATAGTTTTCCATAATTATTTACTTTTAATTTTATTATTTATTTATTTAATAAACATGTCCACGCAAAATGGCGCGAAGAACCCCTTTAATTAGGTTAATTCTAGAATGCTATTTAATTTTGTAAATATTTATTTAGCTTGTAGAGATAATTAATTATATATAAGTCGTATATGTTTTATTTAAGTAGCTTTAGGTTTCGAAGTTTGCGGCTGTGTTCGGATTCGCGCGGCCCTTCCGTCTCTACAGGTTTGTCTGCGTGGACGGAGGAGACGCGCGGTGCCGTGAGTTGTATGTCCAAAGCCCTGATAAAAATAAGAAAAAAAAAGTAATTAACCTAGAGAAAATTAAAATAGAGGCATCATGCGAGCCCAGAGCCACCTGACAATATTATCTCCTATATCACAATAGGCTGCGTTGGTATCAAAAAGTAATATTTCAGATTGCATTCAATTATTTATTCATCATTAACACATTAAGTACTAAGACTTGCGACTCCTGCTTCTTTTAAAAATCATCTCTATTCTTATTTGTTATCTACTCAAAATAACTATAAATAAATAAATAAATATTTCCAGACAGGTCACACAGCGCCATCTAGTTTCCGTGGTAAGCTACGAGGCTTGTGTTACGGAAACTAGAAAACTGACGATTACTTATGTGTTAAAATTGATCATTGTTTTTACTCTCGTTGCAACTTTATTTTGATAGTTCTAAGCTGGCTCGTGCTAAGTACTGGGGGAGCAATGACTATTAATCCGGACCTAAGTTTTTTGTGACTTCAGATAGTTTGTTATGCAATTTGACACAAAAATCTTTTTGATATTTTGTTCTTGGGTAAGAGGACATGTGCTATCACATAAGTTTTTACTAAAAATGCATTTTGGTAAAATTATAAATTTTGTCCCTTATATACCTATACACCTACATTCATTTCCATACACCAACATACTCGTACTTCTATAATGTTTTAATAACTTTAGTTAACAAAATGTAATTTCGTAAATGGCTATGTGTTTAGATATAAGTTTAGCTGTTGAAGAAGAAGACAAATTTCTAAGTATTCCATGGATTCACCGTGCGGGTGCCGGGTCCATCGTGTGTGGGTAAGAGATGAGAAGAATGGTGTCACGGGCTTGCGACCGACAATAGGCTGGTTTAAGGAAAGGAGGCCTCCTTTTTTTTTGTTGCGCGATAATACGCTCACCATTCACCATTTAGGCCCAATTCTTTCAGTAAGTGGTGCAAAGATTTTGCTGGAACTCCTCTCGCACCAAATTCCACTGCGTAAAGCTGAGTCTTGAACTCGTTCCTGATCATTTCTACTGTTAGATCATAATATTTATTCAACTTCATGTTGTGGTCTTTTGGAATATTTGATTCCCACGGAACGATAAGTTCAATAAGGATAACTTTTTTCTAGTTCCGAGAAAACACTAAGATGTCTGGCCTATAGGCTGATACAGCTAGTTCATCTGGGATCCTATAATGATGTTCAAATTTATCCATTAGAATTTTCCAGTCTGATGCGGCGCCAAGGATCGAGGTGGGCTTGCATTTAGTTTTCGTGCTTTGCCCTTCCTTTACAAATGTGGACAAAGTTTTATTTGTAGTCATTCCCTTTCTGGCTCTTGCAATAGAAAGACTTACTGCTTCACGGATAACACCAAGGACTTTGTCATGTCGGCGTGAGTAATGTAGCCCTTTTCTAGAAGAGTAACGCACCCTACAAGTGTGTGTCTAGCAGTTCCTATGGCAGCACCACACAATGTAATTTTCCGTAGCTTATAAGAAAGTTAATAATGTTGTAAAATAAATAAATACAGTAAACAAAACATTATATAATTACTACATATAGTAACAATACTCAAGTAATTATTATTTTATTATTATTATAGTCTGAAAGAAGATAGCTTCCAGCGAAACTACGTCGTATTTAATATATGTAAAACAAAAAAAATATGCCGCCTATGTACAATTTTAGTGCAATAAAGTATTTAAAAAAAAAAAAAGATTGATAGATCTCTACTTAGGTATACGAGTTTATAGTAAGTAATTGATTTTAACAATCAATCAAATTGACATTGCAAGATTCCTGTAATGTTTATCCATTAGTTACTAAGTAAGAACTTAAAGTGCGCAGTAACATGTAAATTATATATTACTTGCTATTTGTTACTTATTATTAATAATTGTATGTTATTAAGTTGTCATGTATTGTGCGACGTTTCGCTAAACTAAGAGCCAGTAACTGAAACCTTACTTTTTTTTTCTTTTTTTTATAGACGGTGAATCAATAAATCATCAATGATACGCCCCCTGCCTAAAGGGCTTCCTAGTGAAGCCCCAGGGCGCCTACGGACTAAAATCCTATAAACCGTCTCTATCTCGCTGTTGGCCCTGTGTGCCTTTACAGCTAAGTATCGAGTAAGCGGGCTCTGGAACATCCAGAGCCCGCTTCTACCTCCACCGCCTGTCAGGCAGGAAGAGCAAGATGTCCGCGCGGAACAAGCTCACCATCTACAAAGCTTGTGTTCGGCCCGTCCTCACCTATGCCAGTCCGGCGTTCGCCCACACTAATCCGTCTCTGAAACCTTACTGGCATTCATTCGCTTAAATAGCCGCGTTCCCATAAAAACAATCTGTATTTAAGTGGTGTCAAAGTGGCAACTAAAAAATAATTGTTATCGGTCCTAAACGACTTTCTTTAAGGTTTAAGATACGTATATACATACATATACGCTGTACATAAATATGCGTTATTTATTATTCGTCACTGGATTTTTTTTATTGCCGTGCGTGTGGCATGAATGATGCATCATACAATGGTATCGCCATCGTTACAGGAACGCTTACGATAACCCGTTCTATGTGGAAAATGTCGTAGAACGCTTTACGAACCTCAGACTTATTCGTGTTATATTCCAAATAGTTCATTTTTAAATTAAATTCTACTTCCTCCGTAGTCTAGCGGTTAAATTTGTGCATTTACACTCGGAGGTACCGGGTTCGATTTCTGGTCTTAATACAATATTATATCAAAGCTGCAATATTATATTATTAAATAAAATTCTTTGAGATTGTTATTATTATTATTTTGTTTTAAATATTATTATAACTATGCCATTAGAGTTTAGACAGTAGCGTTTTGATTTGTAAATACATTAGTATTGAGTTGTTCAGTTGATATCATGTTTAATTTTTATTTAATTACCAATAAGTCTTTATAAATAGATATAATTTTATTCGAAGTTAATTTTAGTACATTAAATATAAATTAAAAACTACCTAAATAATAAAATTAAAAATAAACTAAACTATAAATAAAAAATGTCCTCTAGAGACGTCCCATCCGAGATAGTCCCAAGGAGACTGGCAACATTTCCCCTCTGTATAGCGAGGCTAATACGTTGCCAGAAATAATTGCCAGCCTTTCTGTCTCCAGACCTTTCTGTCAGCCGCTTTGACAACTCCTTGGCCAAGCGCCTCGCTGACGGTCCCCATGGGCCCATCGTCTCGACCCCAAACGGCGCAAATTCGTACCCGATATTAAGGTTAGCGTATTGGCGCAATTTAAGGTTCTCCGCAGAAAAAGTCGCACTTCCTGCGCCTGACGAGGTCGCCTGGATGTGAGATGGAGCTAATCTACACACGTCGCATCCCACACCAGAGACCTGCCAAGTTTCCACGGCCCAAAAGTCATTCCGTCGGGTCAATAAGTCTTTTGAATATAACTTCATATAACTGTATAGACTTTTAAATGTATTAATATATTACGTGTAAAAGTGCTTGTAATATTGCCAATTAACTGAATAAATAAATTTGCATTTGAATTAATCTATTAAATGTATTTGTGATATTTGTTGAGTTTGGTAAGCTGGAGACATCGACGAGCTTGCCACTTGTCATGATTGGCCTAAAGTAAAGTTCGCTAAATGTGAACATGCTCCTTATAAAAGCGTGGTTTCTAACCACCCCGTAATCAAATCAAATCAAATCAAATCATTTATTTCCTTAGGTTAGTACACAACACTTGGATATTGTCAATACATATATTTTTATACAATACAAACTTCGAATTCGAATTCGGGCCGAATCTAACAGCAATACAATCTGACCGCCTCCGTGGTCTGGTAGTAACAAACGTTGCCGTGAACTCGGGAGGTCGTGGGTTCGATTCCCACCGGGGGCAAGTTGTACATTGTATAATTTGTCTCGGTCTGGGTGTTTATATGTATAATATGTATATATTTACAAAGAAAAAAGTGTAATATGTAATTTATCAACCATCTAGTTTCCGTAACACAAGCCTCGTAGCTTACCACGGAAACTAGATGGCGCTGTGTGACCTGTCTGGAAATATTTATTTATTAATTTATAATAAATAAAACATTGTTGCCATAAGCGAGGATTTTGTACTTATTTATAACTAGATACTTAAAATTTAATTCGTGGCTGTAAAAAGGCCGTGTCAGCTTATAATCTAATAACATGTATGTCCTTAAATATAAATTCGTGGCTGTAGAATGGCCGTGTCTGCTTGCAATCTAGTAATAATAATATTTATGTCCATAAATATAGATTCGTGGCTGTAAAATGGCCGTGCCAGCTTACAGACTAGTAATAACAATATTTATGTCCATAAATAAAATGGATACGGTTGTGATGATACTTTATTTTACTTTTATTTCTAATAATTTACAAAGAATAATCGAATATGTTATAAAATAATGGCATCATCACACATTTAAGTACAAAAAAATACAAGTATTTATTAAATATTGATTTATTTTAATGAAATTGATAAAGAAAACAATGACAGTGTCATAACTAAATAAGTCATTACTATTATAAAGGGAAAGTTTGTATGTATGCATTAATGGATTTTTATCACACAAAAACTACAAAACAAAACTTCACAGTTAAAGTATCATCAGGACCGTATCATTTCGCGGTTGTCAGAACCGTGTTCATAGTTCAGGTACTATATTTCTATCCATTCAGAATAACTAAAGTTATATTTATCTGTGTTAAACTGATCTTTCACTCTTTTCTCTATTTGTAACCTTAATCCTATATTATAGAGTGGATTTATTTATTTCTGTATATATGTAATTATATGTATTAAAATTTCAAAATTATTATTTTTCGTTTCCCTTTCCCATTTTTTAAGGTAACTTAGTTACAGAGAAAAAATGATACTGACACGGGCAAAACTGGACAAACAGCTAGTTATTGAATTTAGGGAAATAATAACAATTTAAATAGCTATTTTCACAATTTATAATTAATCCAATTTGTCATTTATCCCAATGTATTAAAGGACTAGTTTCATGTGTGTTTTGAAATTAACAATGTTTTAAGGAAAACCCCAGATGGTGTATTTATTTATATAATATTAAATAGGGTTATCTGCGTCCACAGCATCCGGTCAAATGCCAATACCTATTCTACCTACTCAGGATAAAATCTATGCCAAGAGAAGACAACCGTCAAAGCCCGAAAAAGCCGAAAGAATAGATTCCTTCCGAATCTTCCGTCGATTCGGCTCGGATGAGAAGTAGTCTTATCACGAATCGGTGGGCGTACTCGTAACTTATTTTATTTTACTTTACAGAGCAAATTTAATGAATAAGGAATTTACAAGGTGTTTTTTAGAGACAATAAGAGCACGTACCTTAAGCGTTATAATTACAGGATAAATCGTTTCTAGGAGGTTCATCCATGGTATTGTTTCTTAAATACTTTTATTTATTACACAGGCTGATGATGATGAAAGTTGTATTTCGGTAACTTTGGTTTTTTGACTTAAGTCAACATTTCTGATTTATCCTTCGGATCGACCATCATCCTTCAAATCCCGAGCGTAGCTCTCCATAGCTCGCTGAGCAACCTTAAACTGTATGTTGTCAGACCCACTGTCAGTGTCCACGTCTCTGCCCCATACGACATTACTGGTTGAAAACTTTTGTCTTCAAACACTATGGTATGTTCGATAGGAAGATGAACTTCCCGAATGCTGCCCATCCTAGCTGAATTCGTCTGTCGGCTTCTTTACTGAAGTTGGCTATTTCTATAATACAACTTAAAATAATACTACTTAAAAGTAAAAAATAAAATAAATATAAACTAAACCTAATAAAAAATAATCTATAAGTAAAAAATTTATTCTAGAGACGACCCTTCAGTGATAGTCCCAAGAAGACTGGCAACATCTCCCCTTTGTATAGTTAAGCTAATACGTTGACAGAAATAATTGCCACTTTTCCGTTAGCCGTTTGGACAACTGCTTGGCCAGACGCTTGGCTGAGTGTCCCTTTAAATAATATAAATATTATCTGAAAAAAAAAAACATAAACTCACTTCCAGGAGGTTTCAAGGTACGTCGCGAAGTACCTTCATTTTGACAGTTTTATTCCACGAGCGTAGTGAGGTACCGAGTTGTCCCTCAGTTTGAGCTGTTGAGAAAACGTCTAAGTATACCTCCCTCCTCGCGTCGTGTTTCCACATTGCTGAGGGTCGTGACCTCCCGATGAATTGGTGTGCGTCTTGATGATAGCACGCCACCCATTCCTGTCTTCGAGGGCATGCGCAGCATCATGGACGCTAGTGTTGATGTTGGAGCGAATTTGGTCGGACCAGCGTACCGGACTACGGCCTCTCGGTCTCTTTCCTTCCACCTTGCCAGTAACAAAAAGTTTCTTCAGGTTATCCCCTCCCTTTCTGGCAATGTGTCCGAAGTACTGGAGTATCCGACGAAGGCATATGGTGGATAGCCTAGTCGATATGTCTAGTTGGTTTAAAATCTATACGTTAGTTCGACGCTCAGTCCACGAGATCCTCAGCATTTTTCTCCAACACATCTCAAAAGCATCGATACGCTTTCGGTCAGCACTCTTTATAGTCCGTGTTTCAGCGCCATATACGAGTAGGAATATGGAGAAAACCAGTGATCTAACTAGCCTGGATTTCGTTTTTTGGAGATCGTCCTGTCCGTCCATATTTTGTTTAGCTGAGACATGGCGTTCTTGGCTATTCCGATGCGTCGTCGAATTTCAGCCTCGCACGATCCAGTGTTGCTGATGCTAGCCCATGTAAGTGAAGCTCTCTACGGTTTCCAGATTCAATGCACTGGTGAGTTCTAGCGTGTTGGACCGGTCTACCACTAGAAGTTTTGTTTTGCTTCTGTTGATAGAGAGGCCGAGCTATTGCTCCATCTTCATGCGTTCCATCTTCTCGAAAAATGACAGCATTTCAGTTTCCGTAGTAAACTCTAAGTATACAGGTGCTAGTAATTGGAATAGAGTATTGGTGAGATAAGTTGACGTCTCCGCCCTGTATGTGGTCACGTTATCGTTTGATGATGGTCTACGCATGTCCTTGCCCAGTGACCTCAGCCAGTGCAAGAACACGCACGTACGGCTCCTCTTGTCACAAGGCGCAATAATAAATTAATTTTACTAGCAGGAAATAACTTAAGAAAGCTTTTAGAGCGGCCATGGCAAGTGGAATTTAAATTTCAACGAATTTGAGGACAGTAAAATATTCTATATTGCACAATAAATATTCAAAATAAAATAAAGGACATAGGCGAGCTTAATACGAGTACGTTACAGGTATTGGTAATTTGTGGAATGCAAAAGTTAATGAAAAAAATACAATAAATAACTATGGTATTTTAATTAATGTAATATTTTGAAGTACATATTTTACTAAAATAAGCATACATATAAATAATAATACTTATTTTATAATATATTACTTAAACCTATCACGTCGGGGTCACCAGTTTGGGAGTTCTCGAGAGTAAAACTGCTTTATCGGTAGTTGGTAAATATTTAATGTCAAACCAAACATAATTATAGCCAGAAACTAGGATTGGGAAGTAGTAGGTCAGATCAGTGTGGTATCCCCACTACTTCCCAGGTCGTTAAACTTAGCCCACACAATAGTGGGTCGGTCCCGTATGGTACCCCCACCACATCGTCATCGAACCCGTGACCCTTGTGGTGAAGATACCGTTCTATGTGCCGCCACAATACTCATTCCCCAATTACTCAAATTGGACGCATTTACGCAAAAATAATCTAATCCACAATTTTTAGGAAATTAATTATGATTGCCAATCAGGTCCTTAGGAGAGTTTACTATCAGAAACGATCCAGATAAAAATACCCATTTTGATATAATTGTATTAAATGTTGGACTAATCTAAGTTCCAACTTCAATGACCTATAACTTAAAATTAACTTAATGTGGATTGGATCCTTTTTGCGTAACACGTCCAATTAAAGTGTGGTTGTTGACGGACGTGGAAATATATAACTTTTTTATTTTTGCACATGCTAAACAAAGTCGAAGCTTGGTGTTTCCGCATCACGTTGAAAGCGAGCAAAAAACTGTTGCTCTATTAGATCATAGTTTTATAACATTAGTATAATTTAAAGTAACTTTTGGAACATCTTAGATAAATGGCAGCGATATCTGCGAAGAGCATATTAATATTCTGGTCATGTATTACTTTGTTGACCTATACAGTAATGAATAGACATGTGTTTTGCGACCGGACGAAAATGCAATTCATTTCCGTTGATTTCTTTTGGGCCAACGTTGTCTGCCTGCTTCGAGTTTGTTTCTTAAGCCCAAAAAAGCAAGAACAAAACCAAGAGCAAGATATAGAAAAAATTGTGAATTAAAAAGCCTTCGTAACAAAAGGGCATGTATGAAGAGGTTGATAAATGTCGACGAAGCGAAAGAGGTATGTCGTGATCGTGTCAAGTGGCGCTCAATTGTTTCTGCCTACCCCGCAAGGGATTTGGCGTGAAGATATGTATGTATGGTCTTACGCAAGAGTCTCTCAAGACTATTTGCATTGATTCATTTTTTTTTCTAATTTTACTTCTTAGTCGCACTTTGGTGGTGGTAGTTAATACCAAGACCAATACTTATGCAAGACCAAGATTAAGACTGGCGAAGTCTTGGTCTTTCTTTGGTCAACACTACTTAAGCGCAAATATTCATACGAATCATTCGGACATTGTCAATGTCAACCGCTATTAGAGTTGATAATTCTATAATATTTGGTAATCAACAAACGGAGATCATGCCTAAAGTAATTTAAGTACAGTACCTAATGTGACTCTGCGCTGCTCTCATGATTCAGTCCCTAACACTATGCTGGTTTGACAGAGCATGACGGCAAACAGCGGTTTATCGGCGCGAACGGTGGATACTTCCCCGCCCCGGCAAACTGGGAAAATTACTACTATCACACCGCCTACCACCTATTTGTTATTCTCGTTAAATATATGTGCCATTTGCAATGATGTCAAATGCCAATTTTTACTTTCAAGTAGAAATACAATTGTAAAGCTCGCCATGGTGATATTAACAATATGTGAGCCAGATTCCATGAAAATTACTCAACAAAAACAAATATAATTCCATTGTACCAGTTGACGCCTGATTTTGGAAGTAAAACTGATACATTTGACGCCATTTTTAACTTTAATCGTTTAATAAAAAAACATGTAACAAGGTCAATAAAGATCACCCTACACCCAATAAACCTTCAAAGGGTACTATTCCTTATTACTTTATTAGACAGATAAATAAAAACAAAGTATTTTTTCGTTCCTCAACACCATAAGCATATCATATTTCACCAAAATATAGCAGGAGCCCTATGCAAAGCAAATGAACTTGAAATTACGCTACAAAATCTACAATTTGGTATAGATGTTATCTGTCTAAGCGAAACATTCATTATGGAAGGTGAAGAACATTACCTAAAAATTAATAACTATAAACTTGTAACTAGCTTTTCAAGAAAATTAAAAAAAAGAGGAGGTACTTGCATAATGTGTAAAAACAACTTAAATTGTGAGGAACTTCATTCTGTAAAAAATCTAGCAATGGAAAAGCATTTTGAAGTTTGTGGAATAGAAATAAAATCTATGAAATCATTGATTGTATGTCTTTATCGCACGCCTGATGCATGCATAAAAACGTTTTTTGACAGTTTCGAGCATTTATTGTCCCTTCTGGACCATAAGAAAAAACATATCATTATTTGTGGAGATTTTAACATTAACTTTATTGATAAAAATAACAAACACACTAAAATAATAAACGACATTATTTTAAATTATAATATTCAAGTGCATATAAAAGAACCGACGAGAAATCAAAGATGTATTGACAATATCCTTAGCAACGTAACAAACGTTATTGGTAAAACACATAATTTAGGACTATCCGATCATAACACAGCGCAAACTGTTGAACTCAAATTATTTTCACCTAATAAAAGAACACCTAATACATTTTTCAAATGGCGATATGATCTTAGCAAAGACAACACTAGAAAGTTTATAAACTGCCTCGAAAACATAACCTATTTTGACATACTACAATTGGAAAATACCAATGAAGCGTTTAATTCATTTCATGATATCATTACGTTGTTTTTTAACTTATGCTTTCCATTTATTAAAATTAAACATAATTATTTTAATAATAATAAGGTAAAATGGATAACAAAGGGGTTAAAAAAATCTTGCAAAACAAAAAGAAAGTTACGATTTATCTACTATCGACATAAAACCGAAATCGGTAAAAACAAATTTAAAAAATATTCCAATACATTAAAACGATGTATAAATGAAGCACAAAAACATTGTAACAGGGACTATATAATAAACGCAAACAATAAGGGCAAGGCCTCTTGGAACATAGTTAAAAATAAGTTAGGAGTACCGGTAAAAAAAATGACATTACAAATATAATTGATAAAAACGGATTGATATTAACAAACGGACAAGACATAGCTAATTCATTTAATCAGTATTTTATTGACATTATAAATAATAATATTTCTAGCACTAAATCAACTCATAACATATCTCCTAACATTAATCGTAATCTTAAAAGCATATTTTTAAATCCAACGTCACCTGATGAAGTATTTAAAACAATTAAGTCTCTTCGGAACACTAGGTCTTCTGGATTTGATAATATTAATACCAACCTTTTAAAACTAACGGCGCTGCATATTGCCAGGCCTTTGTCGCACATAATTAATTTATCTATTATTCAAGGAATCTTTCCAGAAAGACTTAAACTGTCTATAATAAAACCTATTTTCAAAAAAGATAACAAGTCTGATAGGAACAATTATAGACCAATAACATTAATACCCATAATATCAAAAGTTTTGGAAAAAATTATGTACTCCCGGCTACTAGATTTTATAGATAAAGAAAATATCCTATCAAAGGAACAATTCGGGTTTAGAAAGCATAAATCTACAACAATGGCCAGTTACCATTTGATAGCGAATATTCTGAAAAGCATACAAAATAAAACTCTAGCTGTAGCGTTATTTCTAGACCTGAGTAAGGCATTTGACTACGTAGATCATTCTATTCTTTTGGCCAAATTAGACCGAATAGGCATACGTGGGCCAGCTCATGACTGGCTTAGAAGTTATATAAAAGGTCGTAAACACATGACACGAATTACTAAGCTGTCTGTAAAGTCGAATACAGTCGAAAATTTTGACTCTGACACTGTTATAAGTTTACACGGAGTACCACAAGGTAGTATCCTGGGTCCTTTGCTATTCCTCATCTATGTAAACGACTTGCCACAGTCTACAGTTCATGACAGCGTACTTTTTGCAGATGATACGACTATAATCGTTAAAAATAAAGACCATGATTCATTGGAAAGCCATATGAATGTAGCACTGGAAAACATTATAGAGTGGTTAACTAAAAATAATTTAAAAATAAACTTATCAAAAACTAAAATAATGCAATTTGTTACCTATGGTGCAAATAAAAGGAAATTTCAGATAAGACATTTAAATGAAGATATAGAACAAGTCAGTAAAATTAAATTCTTAGGATTAATTATAGATGAACATTGCAACTGGAAAGACCAAGTTGAGACGGTTCGGAAGAGAATAAATAGCTGTGTATATGCTCTTAAAACTATAAAATCGGTGACATCTACAGACACAGCCATCATGGTCTATCACAGCTATGTCTGCTCACTGTTACGTTACGGCATTATAATCTGGGGTAATTCAGTAGATATAATGAGCTTGTTCATAGCACAGAAAAAGTGTATTCGTGCTATTGGAGGTCTAAAGTGGACTGACTCTTGTCGTCCTTTATTTAAAAAATATATGATACTCACCTTACCATGTGTATACATCTTTGAGGTATGCAAATTTGTTAAGTCAAATTTTGAGCTGTATCAACAAAGTAATAATAATGGCAAACGTTCCATCACACACACATCCTTAGTAATGCCTATACCTAAATTAGAAATCTTTAGACGAAACGCCTCCTATATGAGCGCTAAAATATATAATTGTTTGCCAAAGGTATGGACAGAGATGCCTTATAAAAGATTCTGTACAGTACTGCATGCGTGGCTAGTTCAGGAATGTTTCTATACTTTGGAGGAATACTATGTGTATTTTAAGCAACACAAAGGTTTTTGTGAAGTAAAGTTACTAAAGAAGCAACGCTGAGTTTTTTAGTAACTTTACTTCTATAACAGTTGTTGTAAATTTTTGCATGCTTATGGCGAAATATGTGACCCATTTAATATTAATAAGACCTAATATTGTTTGTTACCATGTTTCCTGCAAATAAATATTTCATTTCATTTCATTTCATTTCATTTCATTTCAATAACAGATACTTCATTTTGGTGCAACAGCAAGTGCTTAGGGTGGGATGTACCAAAAATATGTAGTACCTGCTGATATTCAAAATAAAACTGGTACATTCGACTCTAAACCTTATTTTTTTTATTTTTTTATTTTTAGCTAGTCCAATACTGTATGTATGTCTTCAAAATGTACGTAAGCGACTACTGGTACTTATCATTGGGCAAAGGGGAATCACAATTCGCAAGTACGCACACACAATGCCACTAAAATGTATTTACACAACTTATAAAACATTGTTTTAGTCATGTTTTAAATTATTACTAATCTAAAAGTTATTTAAGTTAAGTTTGAAGACTTTTAAACGCTATCTGAATCAAACTCTATACTCTTTCATTACAGCCCCTAGCACACAGAGTTCTAGACATCCACTGCTGGAGATGGGCCTTCCAGAACGTATATCCGGAGAATTTGGCCTACACTCGCCACGCTGGCGGGTTGGCGAGAATCCGACGTCTTAACGTGCTCTCCGAGGCTCGGGAACGGTGGTTTTGTAAATCAAAGACAAATGTACTTAAAAAAGTATATTTCTCATTGATATATGCCGGGAAAGGGGGGGGGGGGGGGAGGGGGGGTTGAACCGACCTTTAGCCGAGCCACCACCGCGCCACTACTCTTTACTCAATAAAAGAATTTTCAGTTCTTTCTTTTTTTATTAAAGCATCGAATTGTTTGTAGATTTAGAAATGTATACTTTTGAAACTCATCCTATATATATATACCTACTTGTATTACATCATATATATTGTTACTATAATGGGGTGTAGGTATCACTAACTTTTTATCACCATAGATGGCGCATGATACATGTTACCTAATATAACAGTCAGTTGCATAGAAAACTTGTATTTTTATTACGAAATATCTTATTTTCTGGATATTATGCCGAAGTGAGCAGCTTTTAAGTGTTCAAATCGATTTTTCTAAGCGAAATCTAAGATATGGTGATCTCAAATTGCCGTTCTATTAATTATACCTTTTTTTCATTTTAAAGACGGTGTGCGCTTTCTTAATTCGTCTTTTAATGTAGGTAACGTTAATTTAAAATACATTTTTCTGTTATAAAATTGAAAAACTACAGAATCATTTAGAAATGATGCAATATAGGAGTAAAACTTTGCCTGATACACCCCATTTTTATCTCTGAGGTAAATTTATAAAAGTATCATCACGACCGTTTCCCTTTCGGGGTGGTCAGAAACCACGCTTATAAGCGGATTCACATTTAGCCAACTTTACTATAAGCCAATCATGACAAGTGGCAAGCTCGTCGATGTCTCCAGCGTACCAAACTCGAGTTATATCACAAATAAATTAAATATTAATTAAATGTATTTATTTACATTAATAAATATTTTTGTGTCCCGACCAGGAATCGAACCCGGTACCTCCGAGTCTAAATCCATGGACTTAACCGCTAGACCACGGAGGCAGTTTATATATACATGAGGTAAATTGTATTTATATATCCAAAATTCACAGCTGAAATGATCCATTGAGACCTAAAAAAATGTATTATACGAAGCCGCAATGGATCTGTGAAAACGTAACGTCATGACAAAATATCTATGTTTTTGACGATCAAAGTTGAATAAATTCCCTTATTAATTAATACTTTTAATACAGCAGTAATATACGGTACGGGTCGGGAAGTCGGTAAAATAATATTTAGAAATATTATTTTTTATATCGCCATCTATCACTGAATAGTAAAACTAAAATAGGCATTTTGAATTACATGTAGTGCCATCTATTATCGAGTACTAACAATACAATTAAGTCTACAAAGCTTAAGTTAAAAAAAAAGTTGTTTTTTTACCAATAGATGGCGCCATTCTTTTAAAAAAACATAATCTGTTTTTATAATGTGAGATGATTCTTGCTTTAATAACTTTAAAGGGGCTTTAGATTTAAAATAGTTTTTTTTATTTCTATACGTCATGATAACAAGTTTAAAAAAAATGGTAAACAGACAGTGGTCCAGGCCAGGATAAATAATTTGTTTAATAACGCCATCTGTCTCTGAGTAGCGAAACTAATAAAAATTTTACTCAGCTGTGTTAACTATCTAGTTCTATATTTAAATAATAGATCACGCTAGACGTATTGAAATTTATGATTTAAAGAGTCTTCTCCCTGCGTGGTTGGACAAGTGGCGTATGTCCATCAATGTCGGCAAAACTGCCGCATTGATGACATCCAGATGCCGACTGCCTCCACCACTGCAGCTTCGAGGACAGAACATCGAGTGGACTCTGACCGTCAAATACCTGGGCTGCATCGTTAACAGGACGTTAACAATGGGTGAAATGGCCTGCCACGCCGTCAATCGGCGAAGGGGGCCCGAGCCATGTTACGCCCTGTTATTAATTCCAGCTTGCCGCTCAAGTTGGAGGTCCGGATCTACAAGATGTTCATTCGTTCCCGACTTACCTATGCTGCGCCAGCCTGGCACCACCTTCTAGCCAAGACTAATAGGGACAAGACCCAAAGTCAGCAGAACATATCGCTCAGAGTGGTCACCCGAGCACCATGGTGCATTCGCAATTCCGTCATAGCTCGAGATCTGGAAATGCCTACTATTGAGGATTTTGTCGTCGGCCTGACTAGACGTATGTTCTATCTGGCCGACAATGGACACTTGAAGCATCTTTAGAATATCACTCGTCTTGCGCTCGGCCCGCCTACAGGGCACCACTTCCTAGCCCCCCTGGGTTCGTGAGCCACACGGGCGCTGTTATACCTACCAATATGCATGAATTGCCAGCATTTGCATAGGTGGTAACACGCTTATATGCTGCCGGGCAAACAGGGGAATGTCCCCATCCCCACTCGGCATGTACCATTGAGAAATACACTTGTCTTACGTACATTTGTCATAGATTTACAACATCACCGTTCCCGTGCCTCGTTAAGCCGACGGTCCCGGTTCCACTAATACCAACTTGTGGAATCGTTAATAAAATGTCATTAAAAACTTTGATATCATATCCTCGCCAAGCCGTCTGGCCAGCGTGGCGAGTGTAGGCCAAATTCCAGGTATATGTTCTGAAAGGCCCATCTCCAGCAGTGGAGGTCTAGGAAACTGTGTTCTAGGGGCTGTACTGAATTACGATCTAAAAGGATTAATAAATGAGTTAATCAGAACATAATTATTTTACATGTGTAAATTTCCCCCGACTTACTTACGTGACTAAAAAACTATATCCAATACCGTATGGTTATTAAAAAGCGATTTAATTTGGAGTCCAATCACGGTTTATATCTATAGATGTCAGGCTGGGCTTTTTTTGTGTGACGCACGGAAGTGACGAGGTCGCGTTCGTTTCCGGGTTGACCGTCAACAAATTATCCGTGAACTGTCACTGAAAACCGTAACATCGCTTATGTAGGAGACTGGTTACATCAGATAGGTTAAAAAGAGCATTGACTATTAGCGTTATCGTATCGCATTCTAATTTTTAAGTGCAACTGCAATTTGGATCAGTGTAATAAGCATACGAGTATCGTATCGTAAGGCTTAACTAAGCGAAGATTGTACGCGTTTCAATATCACATAATTCAGCTTTTCGATACGATAACGCAGTTGCGATACGATAACTAGTAAACTAACTCTAAGGTGAAGTTCAAAAGCACAATATTTAATATAGCTTGGCAATTGTGACATTGGTAATAAAATATAATTTACACTCAAGGGCAAGTAAAAGGGGTCAGTAACAGAAAAATACTTTGAAAAAAACTTTTGGCCTTAACTAATATTCAAGCAAGACATACTTGTATTACAGTGATCTTCACACTCGGCACTGCCAGACATGGTGATCTCGTAATTACACAAAAATACCAGCACGACATGTGACCTTTTGCCCACATGATGGTAAGTGGCGAGCAAGGTCTATTAATGTTAACATCTGGAAACATCTCATGACTGACATCAGTCCCTAAAACTATATCGGCTTGACCAAGTATGCCGATCGCAGCACAATCTCGTGAACATCAGTTCTAGTAAAAGCAAAAAAAAACTACCAAAAAATATTAATATTTATCTATAGAATAAAAAAGAAATCATTACGTACGAGAACATTTTTTCCCCGTAGAGAACTAAGAAAAATGGGCTTTCTCATTTCTAGAAGATCTGAAGAATTTCAGTAATAAAGACGATAAGATTTATAAAATTTGTGTTTTATTTACATTTAAAGATTAAATAATGAAGTATAGTAGACATGTAAACTAAAGAGAGGTATAATAATTTAATTTAATTGAAATGACAAATAGGATTAATTAATTAATGTCAAGGTAAGAAATTAATGTTGTTCATTCAATCTTCTAAAAAATCTTGCACAGAGTAGTAGCATTTGTCAATTAGCATTTTCGTCAGTGTTTTTTTAAATCGTTGTATAGGTAGTAACTTAATATCATCATTTATTTTATTGTAGATTTTTGGAGCCATACAGAATACACTTTTTTGCATGAGTGTTGTTTTAGATATAGGAATTACGAGCTTGTTTTTATACCGCACTCTACGGTTGCGATTTTGATCAACAATTGGGAATAGTTCCCCATTGTTTTTGACAAAGTTAGCTATTTCCAGTATATACAAACATGGTACTGTGAGTATATGTAAGCTTTTAAAATAAGGTCTACAGCTATCAGTCGACTTAAGGTTGCATAAAGCACGTATGCACCTTTTTTGTATTTTAAATATAGCTTCTTTATTAGTGGAATTCCCCCAGTATATTACTCTATATCGCAAAATAGATGCTATGTGGCCATGATATGCCATCATAGCTGTATCAATACTACTAATTGAGACGAGCCGTTTGAGTGCAAATATAAATTTACTAATTTTGGTCGTTATGTAGTCAATATGAGCTTTCCAGTTAAGGTTATTGTCAATTATTACTCCTAAAAACTTTGTATTATCGACTGATTCTATATTTTTTCCCATGTAATTTGTATTTAAATTAAAAATCTTTTTTTGTTTAAAATGTATGACCTTAGTTTTGTCGAGATTAATTATTAGGTTATTTTTAGTTATTTATTGACAAGAGTAGAATGTTAATTTACAGATGACATATTATGAAAGACGAATTAAAGTAAATGACATGTTATTTTTACGAGGACGCTACAGATCTATCTCCACGAGTGAGGTCTAGGATTGTGTTCTAGGGGTTGAAACGTCGATGATTACTCCACAAAGCTTATAAAAAAACTATTTTTCTAAAATACAAAATTTAACAAAGATACAAGTTGGAAATAGTGGTTTAAGATTATGCGACCTGTTTTATTTGCTTCAGAGTGTAGTATTGGAGGGATGGCGCCAGTCATTCAAAAGCCGCGGTGATAGGTGCCCACCTTGAATGATCATCCCATGGTGTTATTTTAGTGTAAGTTTAATAATTTTATATATAGCTGTTTAACCCGGCTTTGTCCGTGTAAACGGCGACACACAATTAAATTCGTTGTGCATAATTTTGATTTTGCTATATCTCCTAACTATCTTCTATCTATCTTCATTCGATTTCCCTGCTATAAAGGGGAAAAACAATCTTCATAAAATGCTCAAGCTAACTAACGCATTTAAAATTATCAGGATTAATACCGCTTTTGTGTAAATAACTTTTCAATTACCGCTTTATAATTGCCTATTTTTTTAAGTATTAATATGGATATAGTATGTTATCCTTAGGAGATAGACATATGTAATCGCGGACTTTTCTGGAGACCTATATAAGATACACAATGCCACCATACATTATTTTGTTATATCTCAAAGGATTTAGGCAGCGTTATCGTTGAAAGCTCCCAGACGGTTTAATTTTTTCCGACATTTAACAAATTTTATGCTAAAACCTTTCTCGAGAACCACTCTATCTATTGGTGAAAACAGCATGAAAATCGGTGCAGCAGTTTTTTGTGTTTATCGCGACAGACAGACGCGGCTGAGGACTTTTATAATATGTAGTGATAGTGATGTATATTAATTTATACAAATTATGTAATTCCCAATCTAATTATTATTAACGGAAACTAAATAATAATTTAACGGAACCAAAAATTGATTTAATAGCGTTCAACAATAATGCGACCTCTCATTAGTTAAAAATTACTCTAAAATAGCAATGATTGTTATTTTTTACTTCCTATTGGTATAACACAACATCGGGTTGAGCAAGCACGGACAACTTGCGTTATCAAAATCAATTATTATATGAAAAAACAATGCTTTAAAAAAATATAGGTATATAAGACCACAATTTCTTATGTCGTTCTCCCAACGATAGGTATTAGAGAATACCTACAAGGTATTAGCTCGCCTACGTACCTACTTCATTTTATTTTGTATATTTTAATGTGCAATAAAGAATTTTATTATTATTATAAGTGCTATGTTTAACACCAGTAAAAGATACAGCAAACCCCTATTTAAAAAGTTAAAGGTTGTTACCTTCCGTATACATATTAGAAGCTAGCTTTTTTGATAGAAAAATAATTTTAAGGTAATTGAAAAAAATATATAAAGGAGACCTAAACATCATTCTATTGTAGAAACTAGAAACATATTAGTAATGGCTACCACAATATGTATGTATATAATCATGTAGCGGACAATCTTAAAGAGTCAAGGTAAGATCTTAAATTAATAAAAAATAAAACTAACTAACTTAGAAACTACTTAAATAAGATCGCGGCTGTAAAGAGACCGTGTCAGTTTACATTTTTTTTTTTTTTTGGTCCTCTTCTCCCGATGGTTGATGAATGAGATGATAGGGAAGGCAAAGGGTCTAGCCCATACAGCCAAGTCTGACCTAATATATGTTTCTTTTTAATGAGTTAATGAGGTCATCATCAAATTCCAGATGCTGCAGAATTTGATGCTTTTCTTGGAGTTACTCGCGGCACCATAGCTTAAACACGCCGGGTAAAATATGGGAGTTGACAGCGCGGGATAACCGCAAAAAATAAACTGCAACTTGTGTCCCATATTTAAAGTCCAATTTATCGTTTACCATAATTATTCACATTGTAGCACATTATTAAACAAAAGAACACCATTTTTGACCAATAATATCCACAGTAAATTAATTTACAAAACAAAAACTTGCACTTGACATGTTCACGCAAAATGGCGCGAAGAACTCCGTTTACATTTTAAATACTTAATAATTATGATGTACAAAAATTATATACAGATGTTAGATAATTTATGTCAGATAATTAATAAATTTATAAAACAAAAATATAAATAATAATATGTTAATTAAACATAAATTCAAAGCTGTAAAAGGTTCGTGTCTTCTTATATTCTAATAGCATTAATGTTAATTAATATTCGTGGCTGTAAAATGGCCGTGTCACCTTACATAAAATACATATGTAAATGTTGTTTGGAGCTATTTAGAAAATGTGAGTAGACCAGTTTTTTAAATGATGATCTGGTAGATGCCTGCCTTAAAAATAATAAGCCACAGTAGCAAATTACATACGCGTGTAATAATCATAATACAAAATTACAATAGAGCCCTTCCTTACTTTTTTATGCTCTTTCATTTATAAAGGAATTTTACGACGTAGTAACTCTCGTTCAAGGCCAAGGGTAGAATACAATGACTTTGATGTGTGAGCCGGGCATTTAAAGTTCAAATAGTCGCCTCCGCGATTATCTAATAGGTATTAAACATGTGGTGCGATGTGATGTAAACTTCCATTAAATACATATTATGTACCTACAATTAATTTGCATAACAAAAACCTTGCACTTGTTCATAAAGATACTCACTACAAGTACTGCCTCCGTGGTCTAGCGGTTAAGTCAGTGGATTTAGACTCGGAGGTACCGGGTTCGATTCCTGGTCGGGACACAAAAATATTGACTAATGTATATAAACATTTAATGAATATTTAATTTATTTGTGATATTTCTCGAGTTTGGTACGCTGGAGACATCGACGAGCTTGCCACTTGTCATGATTGGCCTATAGTAAAGTTGGTAAGCGTGGTTTCTGACCACCCCGAAAGGGAAACGGTCGTGATGATAATGATACAATGTGCAGTAAACGTTTGCTAATTTGCACGGACATATCAAATTCAAGTTGTTTATTTTTGCGGTTTTCGCGCGTTGTGACCTCCCATAATATACCCGACGACGTGTTTAGACGATATTGACGCGAATTACTCCATGCAAAGCATTAAATTGGAAAACACTTGGCATTTAATTTAGGTATTTAGCTAACTAGGCTTAGGTATTTAATGCCTGGTTTGTACATATAATTCAATCGTCAAAACTTCTAGAAAAAAATCCGGTTATTCATGTTAATGCAGCTCCAATTCATTGAGCTATTTCTAAGGACTTGGAATAATAGTAAAACGTGGAAACCCCTGCAACTCGGCAGATTGGTTTTGTCAGCATTCTGAGAATGCATTCCATTGATTAGCATGTGGAATTCGATTCAATATTTACGCCATTTCAGACTATAAAGCGTGCGTGTACTTTGCATAGCTTTTTGTTGAATTATTTTTGCTGAGAGGTTGTTAAAAATGCCAACAAAGTTTCTGGCTGTTGTTTTTGGGTACGTCGGCATACTATACATCAGTTTTTTATATAGATTATCATCACGACCGTTTCCCTTTCGGGGTGGTCAGAAACCACGCTTAGAAATAAGCAGATTCACATTTAGCCAACTTTACTATAGGCCAATCATGACAAGTGGCAAGCTCGTCGATATCTCCAGCGTACCAAACTCGAGAAATATCACAAATAAATTAAATACATTAATAAATATTTTTGTGTCCTGACCAGGAATCGAACCCGGTACCTCCGAGCCTAAAATCCGCGGACTTAACCGCTAGACCACGGAGTCAGTTATTTTTTATATAAATTCAATGAAAAGTATAATTGATATAGTTAGTACAAAGACTGAAATATATATATATATATATATATTTATCAGTAGGTACCTACCTTACTTTCGAGAAATGTTAATTAAATTGCATCGTTTTGTTTTGTTATTTATACTTGATATTCGTAACCACTTATTTATACGTAATAATCGTAAAACTTTGCGACACTACTAGGTACCTACACGGCTGATAACAAATTATTTCGCTCAGCAAACCGTATCGTTGTCACGTTTAGGCCTGCTATTACATACGAGTATTTGATTAATCTAAGTTAAGTTATATCTAAGGCATCATTTAACTAACGTAAACAGTCCATGTCGTACACTATTGTGGTTGACATTTGTTTAATATTGAATCCACTATTTGGCGACCGGTTAAATCCCTCTTTAATTTCTTAAATTTTATCATGAATTAATTCAGGATTTAAATGTCACATTTTTTAGTTTATGCATGTATTTTTGTGTCAATATGATACACATTGTGATACAAAAATACCTTCCTATATTTAACTAATAGCTAGTTTACGTTTTTGAATATTTATTTAGGTAACTACCTAATAAAGTTGTTTTAAATATATTCATATAATAGGCGTAAAACTACATTATATATATTTATATATATTTTTATTCTGAAAAGAAACATGTGACATGCGATGTTTGTTCCACCTTTAACAATTGCAGAATTAGGGCCCTGATGGTAAGCGGTACGCGAAACCCATAAGAATAGGAGCTACTGACGCCAGCCACAGACGGTTGACATCAAATCCTACCATTATGGCGACCTATCAAATCTTGTTCTTAGGTACCTAGTAGGTACGTAAACACTACAATAAAGTTATCATAAATTACTCGTAAATTCATCCCAATACGTTGATTACACCTCAGCTTTGACTTAATTACAAATTAAGCAAAAAGTTTCTGTAGGTATTACATAGTGACTTAACGTTAAGTTGTAATTGAAATATCGGCCATCAGTTCACAATATTCTTGAGATCTAGAATTTAGATTGCGTGCTAAAAACTTCCTTCTTCTGGAGCGGAAAGTGGCTATTAAAGATATTAGCAGCTGATGACGACCCCTGGTTAATGAATAGGTATTAGGTAATGACTATCCTTCGTAAAGTTCTATCTTAAAAAATATTAAACGCATGATAAAGTGTTGGATATTTTTCTCTCGTATAGCTTAAACTTAAGTAATCGAAGCTACTTAAGTGTGTGGTAAATTACCGGCCCTTACTAACACACAAGATGCAAAGGTTCGAGTTTTTTTTTCTAAAGTTGTAACTGCGACCTACCTATGTCTTTTGAAATATGTTATAGTAGGTACTATTCCATTTTTTTTAGTAAATCTGTAGTTCTTGAGATAGTAGTTTGTGGACATACATAGCCTCACAAGGTACAATGGGGTGTATCAGGCAAAGCTTTTTGTAGATGTCGCTAGCGGCAATGGTAACTTGTTTACACCTATGACTGATCATTTTTTAAATTTATTTGTAAATTTACATTTTTATAACAGAAAAATGTATTTTAACTTAACGTTACCTACCTTAAAAGACGAATTAAGTAAGCGAAGACCGTCTTTGAAATAAAAAAATTGAATTAATAGAACGGCAATTTTGAGATCACCATATCTTTGCTTTCTCTTGGAAATCTCGATTTGTACACTTAAAAGCTGCTCACTTCTGCATAATATCCAGAAAATAATAAATTTCGTAATAAAAATACAAGTTTTCTATGCAACTGACAGTTAGATTAGGTACCATCTATCATGCGCCATCTATCGTGATAAAAAGTTAGTGACTCACCCCATTTGAAACACATATACTTATGTTTTAAGTCAGAGCGACCAATACCAGCTGTTCTGATGCAAGACCAAGACCCGACCGTTCAAATGTGTTAATATGGCGGCAGTTTTTTTGCCTAGTTTTGTAGGCACATAATAATTGTTTATGTAACTTTATATTTAGTAAGTACTGGGTGATTGCCTTGACAACTTTTCACGGAGTCCATTGACCTCATTTTGACCACATTTTTGTAAATATAACTGTCCAAAGTTTGTTTAAAACGACCTCTTTATAACAGGTTTAACTCAAATAATATTAATTATATTAATACTTAAACCATTTATATACGCAGCATTACATATCCAAATTAATAAATTATGTCGAATACATTTCATATATTAGTAATATTTAGATCTTAAGTTGGACACGGCCTTTTTACAGCCACGAATTGGGTTTTGTTGACATTATTAATAATTGTAATTGTTTGTTTTAGATTATAAGCTGACACGGCCCTTTTACAGCCACGAATCTATATTTATGGACATAAATATTATTATTACTAGATTGTAAGCAGACACGGCCATTTTACAGCCACGGATTTATATTTAAGGACATAAATGTTATTAGATTATAAACTGACACGACCTTTTTACAGCCACGAATTAAATTTTAAGTATCTAGTTATAAATAAGTACAAAATTCTCGCTTATGGCAACAATGTTTTATTTATTATAAATTGTATTGCTGTTAGATTTGGTCCAGCCAAGCTTATATTGTATAAAAATATATGTATTGACAATATCCAAGTGTTGTGTACTAACCTACGGAATAAATGATTTGATTTGATTTACACAACTAGGTTACAACGAAACTAATTAAAAATTATATAATTACACCAAAATAAATATAAACAGACAGACAGTGGGGTCTTCCAGGCTCGGATACCTAATGGGCCTAGGTTGGGGATGGGGACATTCCCCCGTTTTCCCCGGCAGAATATTAGCGGGTATCTAGGCGCCGTTACTAGTACTAGTATAACAGGGCCCATGTGGCTCACGAACTGGCTCACTCATCTGTCGGCATCTGTAAGTTAATAAAACTTTATTTAGCGCCATCTATTGGTGAAATAAGTAATTAAAAAATATTGCTAAACACTCGAAATGTCACTAATAGGTTCTAATGTATGGTTTTTATAATGTATTCGAATCCGAAAACACACAAATATAAATGTTATAGATACGATCACATACTTATATTTCATAATATTACGTCATAGTATTATGTAAGTTTACATAACAAAATTTAATAAATAAATCTAAGCAGTCAGAGTAAACGTTTTGTTTCGCTTATTATCCGTTATTTCGTCATCGCCTTCGAAGCCCGGATAGCTCAGTCGGTAGAGCATTGGACTTTTAATCCAAGGGTCCAGGGTTCAAGTCCCTGTTCGGGCGGTTTCTTTTTGTTTTTTTTGTTTTTGTTTTTGACGTAATATATTTATGTTTTAATATATTAACATAGAAGATAATATTTTTTGATATTTATGCAATACTTTAATAACGTAACTAGTCAGTGCTTGCCACTATTAAAAATCCACATGGTCATATGTCGAGCTTACCATAATAAATAGTACCTATTAAGGCAGTTCATAACTTACAATGATTGTGTTTCAGAATTATTGTGGAAGCTGGAAACGCCGACCGACAATAGTGGATGTGTTAGCGTTCGATTCTGTCTTCACCGGCGAGGCGCGACATCGGACATTCGCTTCACGGCAGCGAAATAACAAGCACGGGCGTTAAACGCGAGCCGCCTGCGCACAATAATACACCGAAAATATAAGACATAACCGTGTGTACCATTGAAATTATGAGACAAATAAAATACTAGTTCAACTGCATTGTTTTTTAATGATCTACATACAGAAATGTCACGCGCGTCCTCGTTCAAAACCGTTTTTTAAAACGCAAACAGTGATAGAAAACTATTGTGGTAGTTTATAAAATTTAAAAGTTCAAAATGACAAAGTACAAGCTAAACAACACGCTGCGGTCGTCGTCGGAAGTCACTCTGACATCCTATATGACAGGAAGTACCGACAGCAAAAACGATCCAAAATACAAGAAAGGACTTGACTCTAATCAGAACGACAACTTAAACGCATCGAATCGAAATTTGAATTCCGACAAGAGATGTGACAGTTATCCACACACGTGTGAGTTTATGCAGCAATCTGATAGGTTGGCCGCTTCGCTTGTAAAACAGGAATGTAATCAGTTCGGTTTGAATGAATTAAAAGTGGATGGGATGGGGAAAAACGTGTGTTTGTGTGAGAAATATAATGGTGGTTGCAAATTGTGCCCTCGACCGAGTTTGGCGCCAACAATACTACTAAGTTTGGAGGGCAAGGACGAATCTTGTCATGCGTGCAACGGGAATTCCTGCAACGGGACTTATCAAAGTAAGTTTTCTTTTTTTGCTGACCGTTATTATTATTGTTAAAATTAACTTTGGGTATTATTGATTTGATTTACCCGTATAATATTTATTAGCGATTAAGCTTGTTATTATTCTAAGCTAATACGTTGACAGAAATAATTGTAAGCTTTCCTGTCTTCAGACTTTACCGTTAGCCGTTTGGACAACTCCTTGGCCAGACGCTTGGCTGAGTGTCCCCATGGGCCCATGGTTTCGACCCCAAACGGCACAAATTCGTAACCTGTACTGAGGTTGGCGTATTGCACTTGAGGTTCTTAGCAGAAACCGCCGCACTTCCCGCGCGTGATGAGGTCGCCTGGATGTGTGATGGGGCTAATGTGTTTACACATGTCGCATCCCACACCAGGGACCTGCCAAGTTTCCACGGCCCAACGGTCATGCCGTAGTCTTCTTGGGACTATCACTGGTCGTCTCTAGAGAACATTTTTTACTTATAGTTCATATTTTATTAGGTTTGGTTTATATTTATTTTAATTTTTACTTTTTAGTGATTTTAATTATTTATAAATTTTAGTCCAATAAATAAAGTTTGAGTGTACAGTTTGATTAGTAATCTGTACCTATAACTTTCTAGGAAATAAAATTACGGACGTTTTAAACATACTCGTATATTAGTAGTAAAAGTGACATATACATTTATTCGAAAAAAATATTTACAACATATAAAATAAATTTAATATTAAGGATAGGGATATAAGTCCCGTCCGCGTGGAATGGTGGCAAGAACGCTGGCTGCATTTCCCCGCTGAATTGCAATACTGATTATCTGGGCGAAGAAAGAGCCAGCTCTCTTGTCACCGGAGGAGACAACAAGACGCGGTGTTATGTCTTTTAAAAACTTTTTTGCGCTTGGACTCCATGGGCCCAGGGTTTCTACAGCAAACGGCACAAATATGTAATCTTTTAATATACTTACATACTTGCGCCGCTTGCTGGACTCCGCATTTTCCGCCGCGGCTCCCGCTTTATAGCGCATAAAGTTCCATAAAGTTCATTCCCTCTGAGATGCGACGCGGCGAGGGTGTCGACGCACGTGGCGTCCCACACCAGAGCACGTCCCCGTTCCCAGGGGACCAACGTCATACCATCGGGTCTTTTCGATCATCTCGGATAACTCCAACAGGCTCTAGAAGAGCTGGAACCTCGATGGTGGCTAGAGCCCTTTTAATAGTATAATGTAGTAAAATGGTTATAAATATTTTGTTATTTTTCTGTGTCTAAAATTTGATTATTTATATAATAGGAATACATAGGAGAATATGTCTAAAATGTCCGTAATATTATTTTCTAGTAAGTTGATAGACCACATTTCTCAAACGTAACAATCATAATTTTAAAAAAAAACTTGGTAAATGCTGTGACACCTAATTCTTACATATATTAGATAAGTTATAATTGATAAAGTATAATCACGACCGTATTCTTTCCGGGGTAGTCAGAAACCACGTTTTTTTTTCTTTCTTAATGAAGCGGATTCACATTTAGCCAACTTTACTATAGGCCCATCAAGTGGCCAAACAAGTGGCTAGCTCGTCGATGTCTTAAGCGTACCAAACTCGTAAATGCTGTGACACCTACATAATTCTTACATATATTAGATTGGATATAATTGGTAAAGTAAAGTATCATCACGACCGTATACTTTTGGGGTAGTCAGAAACCACGCTTTTCTTTAATAATTTTCGTTCTTGATGAAGCGGATTCACATTTAGTCAACTTTACTATAGGGCCATCATGACAATTGGCAAGCTCTTCGTTGTCTTAAGCGTACCAAACTCGAGAAATATCACAAATAATTTTAGTGTCCCGACCAGGAATCAAACCCGGTACCTCCTAGTGTAAGCAGTTATAATTGTATTATTAAGTTATAATTAGCTAGTAGCTATGTTATGTTATGTGTGTGACATATATTGTACGGATGTGTGTACTATCACATCACATCACAGAGCCCCTAGAACACAAAGTTGGAGATGGGCCATTCTGGAGAATTTGGCCTACACTCGCCACGCTGGGTTGGCGAGGTTCTGATGTCACTTATCTAATGACAATTTATTTGACCTATGTATTCTTTGAACCGAGCCACACCACTGCTCTTACTGTATTATAAATAAATAAATAAATGTATAAATATTGGTTTGTGCAAGCGAGAGGGGTGCGTTAGACCCTCATATTTGATTCCTTTACTGTATCTGCGGCTCGCCAGTGGAATAAGCTGCTCTTGGCCATTAGACTGCACCGTCTGTCAGCGTCTTTAAACGTTTAATAACCACATCGTTTCTGGAGAAACATAATAAAACACTATTTAAATAACCGTGTATTTATTTAAGTTATAATGTATATGATGTACTTTAAATATTAAATTAAATTAATCTTAAATATTTCCAGACAGGTCACACAGCGCCATCTAGTTTCCGTGGTAAGCTAGAAGGCTTGTGTTACGGAAACTAGATGGTTGATAAACTACATATTATACTTTTTTTTTTGTAAATATATACATATTATACATATAAACACCCAGACCGAGACAAATTATACAATGTACAACTTGTATGTATGGTTTATGTATGTTTATGTGTTTAGGTATAATGTGTAGTATATTAGAATTAGTTAAGTAACTTATTAACTGTATCATTTAAATTTCTTTTGTTTTCATCCTGCCTATCACCTTACTCGATCCCCAAGGTTAGCTGGTAAAGAATGCCTACTGGCATTATAGCTCGCCTCTGTACTATTTTTAAGTGCATTAAATAAATAAATTTAATAAAGTTATATAATAAATATACCTATCCTAAATAAGTTTATTTAAAAGAAAAATAAGTATCTCTTTGTTCGTACAATTTAAGTTCATCGCTATCGGCTATTGATTTTGACCTCTTGAATGGACATTGATTATAAAATGCCATCCGGGCTATAAAATATAATTATTAAATTTTAATTATGATAAGATAAGTTGCCCTCCGTCTGGCCAGTGTCGCGTGTGTACGCCAAATTCTTTAGAAATTTCTAGAAGACACGTCTCTAACAGTGGAGATCTATGACTGTGTTCTAGGGGCTGTGATAATGATAAAGATGAATTGTAGGGAAAAAAAAGTAAAGTATCACCACGACCGTTTCCCTTTCGGGGTGGTCAGAAATCACGCTTATAAATAAGCGGATTCACATTTAGCAAACTTTACTATAAACACAACTGGCAAGCTCGTTGATGTCTTCAGCGTACCAAACTCGAGAAATATCACAAATAAATTAAATATTAATTAAATGTATTTATTTACATTAATATTTTTTTTTGTCCCGACCAGGAATCAAACCCGGTACCTCCGAGTGTAAATCCACGGACTTAACCGCTAGACCACGGAGGTAGTTCAGTAAATTGCAGGAAAATTACATGAAAATGATCTTTTAAACAATATTTGAGAGCAAATAAATACTTAAGTAAACTTAAGGCGCGGTGGTGGCTCGGTTGTAAGAACGCGTTCCTTAAATCCTACAAAGGTCGGTTCAAACCCACCCGGCATGTACCAATGAGAAACACTTTTCTTACGTACATTTGTCCTAGATTTACAACACCACCGTTCCCGTGCCTCGGAGAGCACGTTAAGCCGTCGGTCCCGGTTCCACTAATACCAACTTGTGGAATCGTTAATAAATTGTCATAACAAATTGACATCATATCCTCGCCAAGCCATCTGGCCAGCGTGGCGAGTGTAGGCTAAATTCTCCAGATATATGTTCTGGAAGGCCCATCTCCAGCAGTGGAGGTCTAGGACGCTGTGTTCTAGGGGCTGTAATGATAAATACTTAAGTAATTTTTGAAGCGGGGTGATCAAGTATGTAAAATAGGTTCCTTTAACTCACCAATGAGCAATAATGTTATTACCTACATAACAATAGGTAGTCGTTAGTGTCTGGCCAAGTCTTGGTCTTGCACTCCTAATCATGGTCTTGGTATTGGTCCTGAGACTCTTTCTCTGACTGAATATATTATTATATACTGAACATATTTCTAATTGTAGTAAAAAAACCTTGTAAGACTTTAGTGGCTGTCCACAACTACTCGAGAACTTCTTCGTCGTCGCTACGCTCTTGGCAGAGTGGTTGTGGTCCTCACTTGAGTGTCATTGGTACGTTTAACAAGCCCTCGCCACTCCTCTTAAATAGCAGCCTTCCTGGCGCACTCATGAAGGCGATGTTCCATTGCTGTTTTAACCTGGTCAGTCCATCACATCGGAGACCTACTTACATCGACTTTTCCCTAAATTACCAGGCGCTCAATGGATATATATCCATGCCGTGACACGTGTCCGAAGAAAGTGAGAATGCGTGATTGAACGATTGAGGAAAGGCGCAGTTCCTCCAGAATGGACTTGTTGGTTCTGAACTTCTTCCATGATATGCCCAGCATTCTCCGCCAACACCACATCTCTAAAGCATTAATTCGTTTTATTTCTGTTTCGCGTAGGGGCAGCATACAGGAAAATAGGGAACACCGATTTTAGTAGCTTTCGTATTGTCTCGAGAACTACTGGTCTGATTTACTTGAAATTTAGAATAGTTATATATAGATCGTATTGCCCAAACTGTACAAGAATATTTTTATTTATTTATTTATATGAAACTCCAACAGCATTAACAGAAAATACAATTTTATCAAATTTTACACAATACATAAGACCATGAATGTGTTCACAACTTTAAATAAAAACATAAATCTACTGTAAAGATTGATTGTAAGGCATGCTACGATGGTTCGGGCATGCTGAAAGGATGAGCGATGAAAGATTGACGAACCAGATATATACCTAATGCGAAAGTTGTGGGTAAAAGAGGCCCTGGCAGACCGAGACTCACATATCACGATCAAATAAATAAAACACTGACTGAAGGTGCATTGAAAAGTCTTCGTAACCAAAGGGCATGTATGAAGAGGTTAATGAATGTCGACGAAGCGAAAGAAGTATGTCGTGATTGTGTCAAATGGCGCTCAATTGTCTCTCCCTACCCCGCAAGGGATCTGGCGTGAAGACATGTATGTAGATTGATTACTTCAATAAAAAGTCATAAAGCTAAGAAAATGGACAAAACCAACCATAATACACAATTACATTTAATTCGCCAAAATATATTTAAAAAAAAAACCTATTCTATAGGAAGTGTAGTTTCTAGTGTAGATGGCATTGGAGATTAAAATATCTAAAAAGTCTAGACACCTAAATAATAAATTGACCTAGGTTCAAGAAAAACGAGATTTTAAATGGACGACCATTTTTGATTACGCTATCTTGATCAAACCCAACTTACGGCCAAACCAGAGACATTAAATATAGAATAAGACGTGGCAAGAAGCCAAACGGTATGGGAATTGAAGCAAGGACAATCGTCTTAGAATTAATTAGTCTATGACAGTGCAATGACGGTTATAGTCGTGTGCGACGTGCACTTTCTAATTTATTTTATTGTTTGATTGACAATATGCATGCGACGGAAGTGTTAAACACGTTCATCCTCTTTCGTGAGAAAATAACCAGACCTCTTGTGATCGAAACAGACAATTAGACGATGATGTTTTTTAAAAATGTTTTGGCGCTTGAACTCCACTGGCCTAGAGTTTCTACAGCAAACAGCACAAACACGTAGTTTTTGATTATAAGCGTATTTGCGCCGCTTGCCAGGCTCTGCGCTTTTGGCTGCGGCTCCCGCTTTTATACGCTGTTCCCCTGAGGCGTGACAAACCCAGAGACACATGTGGCATCCCACACTAAGGCTCGCGGACTATTCCTGTGGCTTCTAGAATAGCTGGAACCTCAAGTGTTTTATGTTTTTTCTTATAAAACTCCAAATATTTTTAAACCTCCAATAATAGTTAAAAAATTACTATGATTTTCAAATTATAATAATAAAAATATACAATGTGTATGTGGCCTAATCTAAGTTTATTAATAAGGCAAAATTAAAAGTTGATTAGTTGACTGGTAAAAAGTCATTGTTACGTTTGAAAAGTCAATTAGATTTTATGCTAATTATTTAATTAAGATTACTTAACCTCAACATAGAAGTGAAGTAGATTAAACTTTAACTTAATGGTTGTGCTTAATTGGATGTCCTTTGGGGAATTCTAAAGGATACCGAGGAAAAGATAGACAGCTCTACTAGTCATGTTTACTAAACCAGCAGTCGAATTCCAGTTCTTTAGCACGTGTATTCAGCTTTCCTGGTGTACTCACGTGCGGCCATTGCAGCCTTGACCTGGTCAGTCCATCTCATCGGAGACCTATCACGCTTTCTCTTATCATCGACTTTACACCTAGATTACAAGGCGTGCCATAGATGTTTATCCACGCCATGACATGTTTCCAATGAAAGTCAGAATGCGTGATTGTAAAGTCAAGAAATAGGTTCCCACAAGGTTCGCCACTGTACTTGGTCTTTGCAACCCTCATCCGCCATATTTTATTTAAGCCATCTGTTCATCTGGCGGTGGTCGTATCCACTCTGAAACCCATTTGCCCTATCAGTCGCGGGTTCTGGGCCAAGGTTGGGCAACACTAACTTGCGATGAATATCTTCTTTATTTCTTTCTCTGCTCCAGGACCGGCCTGGACAGAGGCAATAATTTAATACAACCTACATGTAAATTTGCCGGCGACATTTTTTCTGTTTCAAGTAATTTCCTGCCCCTCGCCTAGATTGGAAAGGCTAATTGACAGATTTTTTACCACAAATTGGGTGTTCAAGGCAAGCAGTCGACTGAAGCTTCCTTCAGCGCGATACAAACAAGACATAGTTTTTATTTCGTACTAAATAATACAAGACATTGCCAACAGGTCACACAGTTAGGTAGAAGATTCACCGTGCGGGTGCCGGGTCCATTGAGACGAGGAGATTAGTGTCTCTGACTTGTGACTAGAGAATACAATCCCGAGCATGCTTTTTAATCCCGGGATTATCCCTTTCAGCATGGACAATACCAAGCGTACTTATTACAAAAAAAATATCTAGAAGTCGGAAAAATCTTTTTTGCCACTCTGAAACAGCCTCGATAGATCGTGCACTCACTCATCTTGCTACTTAGTGATTAACTTCATTAAATTGTTTGGCTCCTTAGTTCTTTAATAAGAAACAAACCTACAATAGTGATTCTTATTTCCACCATATTACCCAACTCACGAAGGTGCACATTAAAAAACAACGCTCGAATATGCGGCGGCTTTGTGGAATTCGCTAGTGGAGCAATTTTTTCGCAATTTTTATGAGATATTTTAAGCCTTAATCCTTTTAATATCCAAAATATTTTTTGTCGTGCTGAAAGGGTTATGGGATTATATATGTGTAATGCCGGGATCCCGGGATTAGACTGTGTTTTCTAATTGAGCACAAATGAAAAAAAAACTTGAGTAATTTCTTAAAAATCATTTTAATGTCGTTGCACAACACAAATCACAATATAGTTCGAAAATAAAGAAAAGACAAAACAAAACAAACTATACTTTTGCAAGAAATCAAAGAGACTACACAAAAAACTATTTAGAATTTCCAAAATACAATCGCAGAAATATCAAAGCATCCAATGTTTGACTTCCAAGCTTGCTTCGTAGTTCTTTGCCAACATAAGCAGTAGCTGAAAACCCTTTCTTAAAACTAACTATTCAAAAGGTAGAACCAAAACAAACAGTATAAAAGAATTACAATATAAATTAAAACTAATTAATTTATATTTATTGTTTGTGTTTTTATTTAATTATAATTATTATTAAATATAATTAAATATTTATAAAATTAAAACTACTTCAAAGTAAAAATTAAAATAAATATAAACTAAACCTAATAAAAAATAAACTATAAGTAAAAAAAATCCTCTATAGACGACCCTTCAGTGATAGTCCCAACAAGACTGGCAACATTTCCCCTCTGTATAGCTAAGCTAATACGTTGGCAGAAATAATTGCCAGCTTTCCTGTCTCCAGACTTTTCCGTTAGCTGTTTGGACAACTCTATGGCCAGACGCTTGGCTGAGTGCCCCCATGGGCCCATCGTCTCGACCCCAAACGGCGCAAATTCGTAACCTGTACTGCGGTTGGCGTATTTGCGCAGCTTGAGGTTCTCAGCAGAAACCGCCGCACTTCCCGCGCTTGACGAGGTCGTCTGGATGTGTGATGGGGCTAATGTGTATTGTAGCCTTGGTCTTGTATCATAAAAGCTAGTCTAGGTCTTGTCTTACACTCCTAATCTTGGTCTTGGTGTTGGTCTTGCACAAGAGTCTTGTTTGAGACTTTAGTGACTGTCCGCAAACTAGTATCTCGATAGCTATAATAGGTACTGGTCTGATTTCCTAGAAAATTGGAATGGTTAAAGTATACAGTAACCAACGTTTATCAAAAAATGTATACAGGTGTAGTTTTGGAGGTATTTTAAGGATTCGATATTTTTACCCCTGAACCCTAAAAAAGCCAGACATGAAAAAATAACAAATAAAAAAAAAAATAGTAAGCACATAAAAAAGCAAGAAGACCAAGATTGAGCAACCATATAGACAACTACGTCACACCCTCAGTTGCGTCGCCGATGTTACCAAGAAAGAAGAATTGATTTTGGCTGTAGAGTGTCTTTACTATTCCTGTACCAAAAATATTTATTTGGAGATTTTGACTACAATGGCTGACCAGACGGTTAGCAAGAGTCTGATGTCAATTTCAATGTCATTTCATTAACGATTACACAAGTCGGTATTATTGAAAGCGGGTCCGACGGCTTAACGTGCTCTCCGATGCACGGGAACGATGACGTTGGTAACCTATGAAAAATGTATGTAAGAAAAGTATTTCTCACTGGTACATGCCAATACCTTACTTGAAATAAAACATATTTGTTTATCTGGTAAATTACATCGAAATTGAAATATTACACTTACGTCGTAGTAGATTCAAGAATTAGAAAAATTACACTCACGTAGGTATTTTGTTATTGTAATTAATTTTCTATTAAAGTAGATTTATATTAGTCACTTATTTTTCTCATGAAATCTTTGTTGACAGTTTTTTTATTTAGCGCACACCTGATGGAAAGTGGCGCGCAAGGTCCATGAATGTTGGCAACTGAAATCAGACACTTATGACTGACATCAGTCCCTAACACTATAACGACTTGATTGGGCATGACGGCAAACTTTTTATTATCAGGCTAGAACTGTTTTTAAGGTAACGTTCTACAATCTGAAATAATGTATTTATTAAAATATAAACATGCATACATATATATATTTTTACGCCAAATCTCTCTTGCGGGGTAGGCGAAGACAATTGAGCGCCACTTTTCACGATCACGACATACCTCTTTCGCTTCTTCGACATTCATCAACCTCTTCATACATGCCCTTTAGTTTCGATGGCTTTTTAATGCACCTTCAGCTATTGTTTTATAGTAATAGGTAAGTCTTGGTCTGCCAGGGCCTCTTTTCCCCACGACTGTCGCATTTTTTTTTTTTTATAGATTTAGGTAAATTTAGATTATAAGTAAAGAAAGAGATGTGGCTTCTCTGAGCGTGTTCTACCGGCTATACTATGGTGAGTGCTCCGAAGAACTCTATAACCTAATCCCTCCCTCTCCATTCCGCAACCGAACCACACGTACAGGTCAGAATATGCACCCACATACCGTAGTCACCATCCCTTCGCGTACGTATAAATTTGGCTACTCATACATCTGTCGTACGATAAAGATGTGGAATGCTCTTCCAGCCTCTGTGTTTCCACTTTCCTATAACTTGGAGTCCTTCAAGCGAAGTGTGAAAAAGCATCTAGTCAAGCCTGCATAGTGTTAGGGACTGATGGCAGTTATGAGTGTCTGACATCAGTTGTCAACATTCATGGACCTTGCGTGCCACTTACCATCAGGTGGGCCCAAGGTCATATGTCGTGCTAGTATAAAAAAAAAAAAATATAGTTCTTAGATTATGTTATGTTTAGTTCATGGCTGACTTGATTATTGTTTAACTGTTGTGTTATAGCATGTTGTGGTCGCCTATAATAGGTGCAGCATCAGACTTTTGATTTAACCTTAGATACAAATGCATGGGAGCTGTTGGCACTGTTGGTGACCCTATTATTAATAAAAAAAAATAAAAAAAAAATATTTTTGGTTCGTCAATCTCTCTTCACTCGTTGAAAGGATTGCACCATGTCCAAACCATCGGAGCATGCCTTTCCTTATTTTTGTCCCTATATTATTTTGGATTTTTATGATTTATGGAGACCCGTCCAAAACATATATCTGGAGAATTTGGTCTACACTCGCCACACTGGCCAGATGGGTTGGCACTATGCTTTCTGTAATACCTATTCTTTTGCGTATGACGTCATTACGTACGGTACTCTGATAAAATAAAGATTATAATAAAACATAAAACACATTTTTTTTTTACAATAGTCCACTTTATTAACAACCCTATTGTAATAATTAAAAATATAGTAAAACGACAAAAAAATTAATCGTTACATATACTGAGAATTAATTTGGCGCAACTTAGCCTTAGAGAAAAACATTAGGTATATAATAATAATAACAAATGATCTTATTAAATAAGTGATTCATAACAATAATAACCAACGACAGACAGACAATTTTTTTTCATTATTAATAATCCAAATGTTAATGAAATCAAGGTGTTGCTACAATTAAATATTTAATAATTCTATTGTTAATGGAAAATGAAGGCTTTGGAATTTAATTCCGTATTTTCCGTAATTATTATTATTTAGTATTTTTGATTTCTTGCAAAAGTAAGTATAGTTTGTTTTGTTTTGTCTTATTTTTTGTTTGTACTATATTGTGATTTGTGTTGTGAACATTGAAATCATTTTTTAAGAAATTACTCAAGTTTATTTCTTCATTTGAGCCCAATTATAAAACACATAGTCTAATCCCGGGATTGAATAATATGCTTGGGATTGTATTCTTTATGCTACTGATGTGTTATTTATTTATTTTTAACTAAAATATTAAACATATAAACAATATAGCAATAGTGGAACACAAGCCAAATAAATTTTGTATTATTTAGATAATCTGTTTACACATAGTGGATCTGCGAGAAAGCAGTTTTGACAAAATGATTTTTTTTATACACACTGTTACGCACTATTGGTATCAAAACAAAATGCACTCTAAGCGATTGATAATAGGTTTTAAAATTAACTCTGCAACTTGGTTTATTGACAAACGCGTGGATAGATTCACTAATGTCAGCGAAGAAAGTGTATTTTATTATTTTTTTTAGTTCGCTTGTTGACAATAATGACAAACATGTTAAATCAATTGAACTGAATTGATTGAATTAATAAACGAATGACTTCTATTATGTTCAAACCACAAGGATTCAATTTCGTACCCCCTACCATCTTCCACCCCCTGCTGGAATCGCTGTAGCTTCGCCGAGACGTGGCCTCCCTCAGCGTGTGTAGAACCTATACTGTTGTTTTGAAGAGCTCCACAACTTTGTTTTCTATTTCGCAACCGAACCACACTCGCAGGCAAAGATATGTACCTCCCCACTGTAGCCACTATCCCTACGTGGCCATAAAAAAAAAATCGGTCGCACGCTGAATATGTGGAATGCTCTCTCAGCCAGTCTGTTTCACCATTCCTTTAACATGAAGTCCTTCATGCGAAGTGTGAAAAAGCATGCGCGATGTCAAATGTCGTGCGCTAACCTAATGTGTGTCTTTATGCAACCGTCATTGACGCAACAAAATATTACTTAACTGTACCCTAATAAAAGATATTATTGATAATATCCGGTTGTTAAACAAATATTTTATAAGGTTATTTTAAACAGAATACCACTGTATACAAAAAACGTGTTTTTAATTTTTTCACGCTTTAAAGGTCGACGAGCTTGCCACTTGTCATGAATGGCCTATAGTAAAGTTGGCTAATGTGAATCCGCTTATTTCTGACACCCCGCAAGGGAAACGGTCGTGATGATTTATTTTTTACATTTGTCATAGATTTACAATTCCACCGTTCCCGTGCCTCAGAGAGCTAGTTAAGCCATCGGTCCCGGTTCCACTAAATACCAACTTGTGGAATCGTTAATAAATGGTCATTAGGTGCAGCCTGTGGGTCAATTATACGCAGAAGGCATAAGCGCCCTTCGTGTCCACTACAATAACGCGTTCAAGGTGCTGATTTATTTATTTATTTACAAACACGTAAACCTAACATAACAGCCTAAGCCAATTCGTTAGTAAGTGTTCTTCACATATGGTTAATACAATATATATACAAAAATACCTAAATAATTAGCAGTAACAATAATAATTAATCAATCCTCACTATATCCTAAAAAAGTTTTTGCCACCTTTTTAAACTCAGTCTCCGTGCAAGAAAATAAGTCAAACAAGGGAAACTTCAGTTACAACCACAGATATAGGTTACAACCCATTTATAATGCCGAGTGATTTTAGCATGGGGATTTTATGATGGGGCTGCCCCGTCGTTGCAGTGCCTCTGGGATGCTAGCAGAGGCGCGGGTGGATAGATTCTATGCTATTATGAGGAAGCGCTGTGCCTCAATCCTCGCCCGCGTATGGGGCAGCCCCAGCAGCATCCTGGCCGCTTGGGCCTCTCCGTTCTTGGGGCACTGGATACGCCTGCATGTCAGCAGGTGACCTGGGCCCCAGAAAAGGAAAAAATAAAAATAATTTTGTATTTTTACTAACACTAGATATTATAAGATTCTTTAAAAATTGTTACTAACACATATGGAATTTATTCTGATTGATGAAAGTTTTATTATTATTATTAAAAATTGACATCAGGTCCTCGCCAACCCGTCTGACCAGCGTGTAGGGCAAATTCTCCAGATATATGTTCTGGAAGGCCCATCTCCAACCGTGGAGGTCTAGAACGCTGTGTTCTAGGGGCTGTTATCATGATCATAATGATTAGTCTAACACCCGTAGTCTAACAATTAGTACTAACTGATACAATTCCTAATTTAAGCTCACCGATGTCTCTAGCGTAATAAACTCAAGATATATTACAAATAAATTGAATAAACCAGGAAATAAGAATAGTTATTTATTAAGAACATGTACGTAAGTAACAACTATAATATTCTTGCGAAAGATTTTGACTCCAAAGCAACATATATTAGACGTCTAATAACGCTTCGTTACCGTCGAATCGATCATCGGCAGCAATTCCTAATGAGTAATTTGTTTTTCATTACCAACTTACTCATGGTATCGCTTTTTATTCTCGTTTTATGTATGTCTAAAAGACCTAAAGATGACAACTGTCACAACTTCTAACCTGTATCATATTTATTGTGACATTGTTCATCTGTGAGTCATCAGTAAGCATTTGTTATATGTTTATATTCTCTATACTTTTTTCACAATAATGGTAATGCAGTGACGTTTTCTTCTCTTGCTCTTTATTACTTAACTTTAAATTTATATGTGAAAACCTTTAATAGTTCTTAGTGAATTTACTGTATAATATTTACTATAATATTGCCAACTGTTGGTTTTCCAAAATAAATAATAAAAAAAAAAGAAATCAAAGAAACCTTCAGTCTAAATCCACGAACATAACCGTAAGACTACAGTCTCTATTTCTAAGAAATGTTATCGCTTATGTGTACCTATGTTTTATCTAAAACATTACTTATTTCTAACGTCGTAATAGATAGATAAATTTAGTATAATATCCAATTTAAATTATTTATTTAGGTTTACGTACTTTATTGACATTTTTAATTTTATCTTTACAATCTGTCGATGTTGCAATGTTAACTATTTATTATTCTTGACATACAAAAAGCTAAGTTAACAGAACATGTAATGAGAACAGTTTAGCGCAAAACACAAACAAACAATATTATTAATACCTATGTATATGTATCCATTTAATATTTATTATTAGTTATTTTTGTAGTCGTTGCGAGCCAAGAAGGACAGTTTAATCCTGTGGGTGGCCGGATGTGTCTGAGTGAACTACCCGAACGCGTACAGACGCGTGATAAACTCGTAGCTATTTGGTTTGTGCACTTGATGGTAGATGACGTGGTTGGTAGTGTCTGCATTAAAATTATCAACTTATGCAATTATAATTATTTATTTTATTTATGCAGTATTTGTGTTTATTAACTCTGAGACGATTGTTATAGTTTTAAACAGCATACCATTTGGCTTCTTGTCCCATCCTTGTTAAATATATAACTAGCTGTTTTACCCGGCTTTGCCCGTGTAAACGGCAAACGAAATTAATATAGTTGCGCGTCATTTTGATTTTGCTATATTTATCTTCTAAGTATTCATTTAATTTGCATGGTGTAAAGAAGAAAAATAATATTCATGAACCAACTAATGTATTTAAAACACAAACACAACAACCAACTCTCAATTCCTCTTCACTCCTCCAGCAGATATTCAGATTCACTAACTGTTACTGCAACCCGTCAATGGAACAGGCTGCCTTTACTTAACCGACAAACACGGTCTCTAAATATATTTAAAAAACTCTTAATTTCTCACCTTCTTAAAAAACAAAACGAAAATGAACAAAACTTTCTTTGACATATAGGTATTATTATTTATTTATTTATTTTAAATATGCATGTATTTTATTTATTATTTATACACAGTATATATTTATTATCATCTTAGATGTTTAAACCATATACTTACCTACGTACCCGTATATTTATTGATTTTACTTTATATTTATTTATTATAATAATAATATTTTGATCTTTTTGCTTACTCTGCACCCATAATATTCTTCTCTCACTCTCCCAAAGGTTAGCTGGTAGAGAATACCTTCATAGTATTATGCTCGCCTATGTATATGTTTTTGTATTTTATATTTTGTGTGCAATAAAGAATTTTATTATTATTATTATTATTAAGAACGTATTTTGTAAATATCTTTTCAATTACCGCTTTATAATTGCCCAATTTTTTTCAAAGTATTAAAATTGATAATGTTAGAGATAGACATATGCTTTCGCGTCTTTTCTGTAGACCTATATAAGATACACAATTCCACAATACATTATTTTGTTATACAAAGGGTTTAGGTAGCGTTTCCGTTGAAAGCTCTCAGACGGCTTATTTTTTTACGACACCTCCAACAAATATCGTTAATAAATAAATAAATAAATATTTCCAAACAGGTCACACAGCGCCATCTAGTTTCCGTGGTAAGCTACGAGGCTTGTGTTACTGAAACTAGATGGTTGATACTACATATTATACTTTTTTTTTGTAAATATATACATATTATACATAAAAACACCCAGACCGAGACCAATTATACAATGTACAACTTGCCCCCGGTGAGAATCGAACCGAATGTATACAAACACTTAACAATTTGTATACTAAAGCCATGAAAACCGCATGAACATCGATTCAGTAGTTTATTGTGAACAGACAGACAGATAGACGCTGGGAGGACTTTGTTTTATAATACGTAGTGATGTAAACTATTAACATAAAAAATCCATTACTATACGCTATTAAAATAGTAAGTTTGGTTGTGAAATTTGAACTTTTTAAAATACCATAAAACAAGTTAAAGAAAGTTTATTTTTATAAGACGTCTTTTCCTTGTATTTTTTTGACCAATCAAGTTTATTTTGAATAACACTGTGTTTTACTTCAGAGTTGTAATAGTATAATTTAAATATTATTCTAACTAAAGTGGCGGCTCGGTTGTAAGAACGCTTTCTTTCAAAATCCTACAAAGGTCGGTTCAAACCAGTCCCCCCCGGTATTTACCAATAAGAAATACACTTTTCGTACGTCAGACAGACAATGGGCCTGGGTTAGGGATGGGATAATCTCCCGTTTTCCCCGGCAGGATTTCGGCGGCTGACTACCCGCTGGTGATTCAACGCACCTTTGGTGCTGGGCGCTGTTCCTACTACAACACCGCCCTTGTGGCTCACGAATCTAGTCTCCTAGATTTGTCTACTTTAGTTCTTCTCCAAGAGCGCCTCTCTAGGTAGTGGCCTCCCCTCCGGGGGCCGTGCAAAAGTAGGAGCGATATCCCGAAGATGCTTGTAGGATCCGTTGTCAACCCGGTAAAACATACGTTTAGCTAGGCCGACAACAAATGCTTTGATAGTAGGCATCTCCAGATCTCTCGCAATTACAGAATTTCGCACGAACCACGTCGCTCTGGATACCACCCTGAGCGATATGTTCTGCTGACTGATCTTGTCCCTGTTGGTTTTGGCCAGACGGTCATACCAAGCTGGTGCAGCATAAGTAAGTCGGGAACGGATGAACATCTTGTAGATCCGCACCTTCAACCTGAGCGGCAAACTGGAGTTCATTACAGGACGTAACATGGCTCTGGCCGCCTTCGCCTGATTAACGGCATGGCAGGCCATCTCATCCATTGTTAACGTCCTGTTGATGATGCAGCCCAGGTATTTGACGGTGGGAGTCCACTCGATGTCCTGTCTTTTCTTACGTACATTTGTTAAGCGGTTAAGTCCGTGGATTTTGACTCGGAGGTACTGGGTTAGATTCCTGGTCGGGACACAAACATATTTATTAATGTAAATAAATACATTTAATTAATATTTATTTGTGATATTTCTCTAGTTTGGTAAGCTGGAGACATCGACGAGCTTGCCACTTGTCATGATTGACCTGTTGGCTAAATGTGAATCCGCTTATTTATAAGGGTGGTTTCTGACCACCCCGAAAGGGAAACGGTCGTGATGATACTTTTATTTTTACATTTGTCTTAAATTTACAATACAACCGTTCCTGTGCCTCGGAGAGCTAGTTAAGCCATCAGTCCCCGTTCCACTAAATACTAACTTGTGGAATTGTTAATAAATGGTCATTAAAAATTGACATTAGATCCTCGCCATGCCGTCTGACCCGTGTAGGACAAATTCTCCAGATATATGTTCTGGAAGACCCATCTCCAACATTGGAGGTCTAGCTAGGTGTTCTAGGGGCTGTAATCATAATCATAATGATTAGTCTAACACCAGTATTATAATTTTTGCACAAACAATTCATCATTACATTCCCTAGAACACAGCGTCCTAGACCTCCACTGCTGGAGATGGGCCTTCCAGAAGATATATCTGGAGAATTTGGCCTTCACTCGCCACGCTGGCCAGACGGCTTGGCGAGGAGAGACAAACAATTACCTAAGCTATTTTATTATATAAGAAACCAACAGCCTACTTTGCTTGTTTTGTCAACATAATTTGTTATTGTTTTTGTTGTTCATAACAGAAGTCATCAATATTATAATTAAATCAACGTCAAACGCTATTTAAAAAATATAAAGCTGACACGGCCATTTTACAGCCACGATTTTTTATTTATGGACATAAATATTATTATTACTAGATTGTAAGCAGGCACGGTCATTTTACAGCCACGAATTCATATTTAAGGACATAATTATTATTAAATTGTAAGCTGACACGGCCTTTTTACAGCCACGAATTAAATTTTAAGTATCTAGTTGTAAATAAGAACAAAACCCTCGCTTATGGCAACAATATTTTATTTATTTATTTGTATTGCTGTAAGATATGTATATTGTTATAAACAATATATATACTCTCTGATTAGTTCATTAGTTTTATTCGATGTAAATAATATACATTAAATATAAATTAAAAGCTACCTAAATAATAAAATTAAAAATAAACAAAACTATAAATAAAAAATGTCCTCTAGAGACGTCCCATCCGAGATAGTCCCAAGGAGACTGGCAACATTTCTCCTCTGTATAGCGAGGCTAATACGTTGGCAGAAATAATTGCTTCCTGTCTCTAGACCCTTCTGTCAGCCGCTTTGACAACTCTTTGGCAAAGCGCCTTTGATGAAGGTCCTCATGGGCCCACCCTTTTGACCCCAAACGGCGCAAATTCGTCACCGGAGCTAAGGTATCACACACTTAACATCCCACACCAGAGATCTGCCAAGTTTCCACAGCCCAATAGTCATTCCGTCGGGTCTCTTGCCATCGCTCCGCACAATCCTAGATGGTTCCTAGATTGCGGGTACACTAGCAGTGACAAGAGCCCTTCGGATGATGTCGTTGAGAGCCGCATAGACATTCGTATTAACCATATACGTATTGTATAAAAATATATGTATTGACAATATCGAAGTGTTGTGTACTAAGGAAATAAATGATTTGATTTGATTTTATAACTCGCTTTCTTGTATGTCTGTTCGGTTGAAAATTTGTAATTGTATATTGTTTATTTATTATCGCTAGGAGCCTATAGGAACACTTCGATTCGTCAAATTTATTTTTTCTTATTTGATATTTAATATTAAATCAATATAAAATAAAAATGGCTAAAATAGCTGGCTGTTGTTAGCAAGGAACAGTCTGCTAATAAGGGCATAGTGCCTGAGAATAACAAACTTAATTCTAATAGTGGATAGCAGCTGTAAAGGGGCATTGTCTTATTTAATTATTGATTTTAAATTAACTTTCCAATTTTGACTTGAAATTTGGACCATAGATCAGAAGTGGATGACAATGCATTTAATTGAAGGATAAAACCACATACAGATTTATAATTAATTCTAAATTATCCTGAAAATTTATACTTTGTAACTTTTGATAGCTATTAAAATACTTGTAAGATTGGAAATTAGATTTTTCAGCAAACGTGCCGCACGCGCCTGTCGCTAGCTTTCCCGCTACATACACCGCACGTACGTTTTGTATATTACATTATATGATTGATATTTCGTGAACGTGCCCGCCGACGGGCCCTCGAGTTAACGTGAACAAGCACTTACTGGCCTTAAAATGTAGACGCACGGAAATAAAGTTTGCGAATAAACGTTCAGGGTGAACACACTCGGCGTGGTCAAGGCGACTGGTTATGCTATTTTACTTAATGCATTACATAACCTAAATGGTGGTGAAATTCACTTTGCAATCATAGCATATGGTTGTCTATGTGACAGAGGGGTAACGACAAAACTACTAATGCCCCCGTGGTCTAGTAGTTAACATATTTTAAAAAATTAGCTCAGGGCCTGGCCCTTTCTTTCCAATTGGGCAATATGTGCAAGTGCCCAGGGCCCCGCGATCAGTGAGGTTCCTGCCAGATCACCAAACGATAATCAAAATTGAATTTAAAGATATATAAAGTAATATTGCAGTTTTTTTTTTACGTTTTAAGTATATGCCAAAGAAGTTTGAATTTTATTTATGTGGCGACACTCAGCCAAGCGTCTGGCCAACGGCTAACGGAAAAGTCTGGAGACAGGAAAGCTGGCAATCATTTCTGCCAACGTATTAGCCTCGCTATACAGAGGGTAAATGTTGCCAGTCTTTTTGGGACTATCCCTGTGGACATTTTATACTTATAGTTTAGATTTATTTAATTTTTTACTATTAAGTATTTTTAACCATTTCATTTCATAACCATTACTCATAGATCTACAAAGTTTGATCACAATGTCAGTGGTTCGATACGCAGGAGAGACCGTGTTTGTCGTACCGTCAAACCTAGAACCAAACTTGCTCAACGTCATTCTTTTGTTGCTGGTCCTAGATTGTATAATTTAATAAACAAAGCCCTAAATATATATCCCCTTAATTTTAAAACATGTAAAATTAAAGTTAAGAAATACTTGCAAGAACTGAGTTATGCTGAAACAGAAAATTTATTCTTATGTATTAAATAGATAAAATAATGTAAAGAAACCATAATGATAATAAACTGAAACATTTAAATACTTATGTAGGTATCTAAGAATGAAATATGTAAACTTAAATACTGATTAGTAAACTTAATATACAACTAAGTAACTGCATTTTCCCTAACATTATATATTGTACAAACACAGTATGTATATATTATTTATTTATTTTTTAAACACTTATAGTATTTATATTAATTTATTAAATAATTAATATTATTTATTTATTATATTACCCACCTGTTGTTGTAATTAAAATACCTTTATTTATAGTAAATATTTTTATTGTTAACAGTTTTCACTACGTATTGTATCTTTTTTGTATAAGTAATGAAAGTAACTGGGATCCTAAATGACAGGTCTAACTTAGACTTAGTTTAGGAGTCAGTGTGTAAATCAATTTGTTAATTGTACTTTTATGAACAATAAAATATTTTGTATTTGTATTTTGTATGCATTGTTGTTAGGCGCGTTGGTGGCTCGGTTGTAAGAACACTTTCCTTAATATCCCAAAGGTCGTTCAAACCCCCCAGCATGTACCAATGAGAAATACACTTTTCTTACGTACATTCATATATTTACGAGTACAACGCCACCGTTTGCCTCGGAGAGCACGTTAAGCCATCGGTCCCAGTTCCACTAATACCAAATCTTGTAATCGTTAATAAATTGACATCAGATGTCCAGCTTCTCCAGGTATGTGTTCTGGAAGGCCCATCTCCAACAGTGGACGCCTAGGACGCTAGGTTCTAGGGGCTGTAATGAAATGAAAAATGCATTGTTGCAGATTTTGGTTACGTTCTATAAATATGTATAAAGTGGATTCTGATAATGCTGTCTTAAAAGCTTGTTTTATAAATCTACAAAGTGTTGCATAGATTTCGCTGGAATTCCTCTCGCACCTATTTCTACTGCGTAAAGCTGAGCCTTGGATCCAATATATAATATAATCTTACGTATAATTCAGAAAGTTGTTACTACACCTGGTTACTAAACAAAATGACAATACAGTATTGAAATTCTTTATAAGATGCTAATAAGTAGTACCTACCTACTGACTAAGGCAGAGATATACAACGCCTAAAATATCCAATAAAAAAACAAAACCCTTTTTTTTTTTTAAAGACGGTGAATCGATAAATCATCAATGATACCTGCCTGAAGGGCCAACGCGGGTGGGAGTCGCATGCCCGACTCACCGTGAGGCTTCCTAAGGAGTCCCCAGGGCGCCTACGGATTAAAACCCTATAAACCGTCTCTCTCTCACTGTTGGCCCTGCGTGCCTTAACAGCTAAGTCTGAGTCGTGGCTACGGAGTGAAGGCACTCGTTCGCTGCGTCATGCAAGCATGCGAAGCAAAAGTCTACTCGACGGCAGCAGACCCAACCAGAAGGATAGGGGTCTGCAGTGGAGCCATCGAGAGGGACATGGGGGACGAAGACAGCGGCGGCTGGATTGGCGACTGGAACGGTGGTGGTGGTGGTAGGGTCGGGGGGTCCTTAGGTAGGCGGACAGAAGACTCGTCATGAGCGGGTGCAGGACATGTCTGGGGCGACGGCGAAGAGGTTCCAGAGGGATTTGAGGTCGTTAGAGCAAGCCTCTACTATGAGAGGGTTAGAGTGGGTACTCGCCTTGGAGAAGTAGCGTAGGGACGCTTTCCGCAGCCACTTGGAGATGGGCTCGATGCTGAGGTCGTGATGGAGGTTGACGTTCCGCACGAACCAGGGGGCCCGCCTGGCGCAGGAACTGGATCACCTAGAGCTTATTAATAAGATTCGGACTAGTGTGGGCAAACGCTGGACTGGCGTAGGTGAGGACGGGCCGAACACAGGCTTTGTAGATAATGAGCTTGTTTCGTGCAGACATCTTGCTCCTTCTGCCGATCATCGCTGACAGGCGGTGGAGGTAGAAGCGGGCTCTGGAACATACTCGAAGAATATGTGGTTTGAATGACAATTTACTGTCGAGGGTGACGCAAAGGTACTTGACTGTTTTGACCCAGGCCATGGCGACACCGTCCAGCCTGACATCGATAGCTAACTGGAGGGATTGAGAGATTCTGTCGACACTATGCTTCCTCACAAAGAGGGTGGTGTCGTCAGCGAAGAGGGCCAGCTTGACCGGCGGTATGACGGGGATGTCATTCACGTAGATTACAAAACCCCTAATAACTGCCTCCGTAGTTTAGCGGGTAAGTCCGTGGATTTAGACTCGGATGTACCGGGTTCGATTCCTGTTCGAGACACTGGAGTGGCCAAAGTGGCGTGCGGCAACTATTTGGGTTGATGCGAATTTAATTTGCGGTTAGTTTTCAATATATATAAACTGGAAGAACCTGCGGGACACACTAGCAATAAGGTGTAGGAAAAGAGAAAAGAGGATGGAAAATTGATTTGTTAACTTATGTCTAAGTCGACTGCACGTCTAAACTACTTGGAACACAGGGTTGAAAATGACGCCATTATCTATGCATTATGTGAGATTTTACGGTCACCTAAATGTATTTTTCGCTTATCACTATACTGCAAGAGCATAAATAATTTAAAACGCTTGTCAAATACGTACGTTGTTTCAAGTCTTTTGACGTAATCGCAGTTTTATGGCAATTTTCACGCTAAAATTTTATTACAATAAAATACATGTAAAATTATTATTGTAACTTTATGAATTTTAAATTAGGTATTTACGTGTTTCCTAGGTACTTACCTACTTAGGAATACCAGACAAATCTTTGCACAACTTACTGAAAGAATTAGGGCTAAGCAGGTCTGTAGCTGTACCTAAGCGCCAACGTTATATAGTGGAATCCGTTGAATAACGGAACTGTCAGTGTAAAACGCTATTAAAATTGGTATAATCGTATAAAGGTTTCCACTACAGATGACAGCAAAAAATCGTTTCGATACGATCATTAAAAAAAAACTATTATACCTATATTTCTTTTAATATTTGCTTTTTTTTTTTTTTATTAATCCTAATGTGTGTTATAAAACTATGTTTAATGTAAATATATAATCTTAGTTTAATTAATTAATTTATTTATTTATTTCATTTTATTATGGCACAAACAGTCATTACAAATGAAGTTATATAATTTAAAAAGAAAACATAAAAGAAGACCTTTAGGGCCAATAGTTAAACAAATTGTAAGCAGTTAATTATGAAGACATAATATTTAAAAGAAAGATAAACAAGTTATACATGATATAGTAATAACAATAGGTAGTGTTAGAATATTATTTGCGAAATCATCGATAATGGTCATTCAATTGATTTGACACTACAACGCTACTCGTTGAGGTTTGGGAACGTCACTACGACGGCTGTCACTTTATGCCCGTTTTGCGCTTTGATTAAGTTGTAAACTATTTTGTTAAATATATCTACTTATTATATTCATAAACCTGTTTTATTTATTAGTAGTAAATTAAACATATATGAATGTTTGTAACTTTAATATAAATTCGCGGCGGACAATTGTATACAAGTATTTAATTCTCGTTTTCCCAATGATTTTGAAGTTACAAGTGACCTTGGAAATAGTGGAAAACGCTATTTTGACGTAAGGTCGGCTATGATCGGGGAATCTCGGGCTGAAAGTGGTAGTAAATAACACAATTAACTATTTCGACAATGTAACGTTTGCGACCAAGTAACAGAATAGGGCTCCTGCCGTCAATGTATTTATATATATTATATATTCATATATATTATATTATTATATATATAAGTATATATTTTCTTAACATTCGAAAAACGTGGGTTCGAACCCCGGCATGTATCAATGAGAAATACACTTAAGGACATTTGTCATAGATTTACAACACCACCGTTCTCGTGCCTCGGAGACGGTACCAACTTAATCGTTAATAAATTGTCATTAAATTGACATCAGGTGCTCGCCAACCCGTCTGGCCAGCGTGGCGAGTGTAGGCCAAATTCTCCAGAAATGTATTCTGGACGGCCCATCTCACGCAGTAGAGGTCTAGGACGCTGTGTTCTAGGGGCTGTAATGAATGAAATGAAAAAATGACGTGATTTACTCCATGAAAAGCATTAAATTCGGCAACACTTGATGATTTCCAACTCGGTTATGGACTCTGTATGTTATGTAATATATATTATGTAAATAAATTACGTGTTTAGGGTTGACTTTAAAGACACTTAAAAAAATATATTAGTTTAAAAATAGCTAGCAATAACATAAATAGCATATTAAATAATTGATAATATTATTTTAAAACCTTGAATAAAGTCATGTGATGTCACTTTTTTCTCAAAACCACTGTTTCAACAAGAAAATAATGTAAATTTCATGCCTATTAATTTGAATACTAATTTTACTTGCTACGTACTTACGTTATTTTGTGTTATTATTATAATTTATTTTCCGGTATTATTTAAGTATGAAAAGGACGAGCATGGTTTTAGCGCGTTATCGTAGCGATAACGAACCTAATCTTTATTCACGTAAAGTGCGGGCATTTGTGACACGTCATTAATTAAATATTTTTTTAAATAATTCAACTCTTGTTGGTGAAAGACTAAATGGCAAAGAGGTGCAATACGTAAGGGTTTAGGAGAAGACCAGCAGCTTACCATAAATGAAGCTTTGCACTGAATTCCTCATCAAAGCCCTAATAAGAAGTCCTAGACTTTCGCTGTTGGAGATGGTCCTTCCAGAACATATTTTTACGCGAGTACGGCCAGTTGTCAAGGGTTTTATGGTTTTTTTTATCATCATTAGCCTGTGTCTCACCACTGCACACACATCAACCATCCCCCATTAGAAATCTTCTTTGGACCATCTGGCAGGGGTATGTGGTCTCCACTCTAGGAACTGTGTGCCCCATAGGTCGTCGGTTCTGCGGCAGATGTGTCCGGTCCAATGCCACTTCAGCTTACTAATTTTAAAAACTTTGGTTCTCTGACGAATATCCAATCAAGGTTTAGAATTTTATCCTTCAGAGAAACACCAAGCATAACTCTATCTGTTCGCGCCTGATCCAGAACCTTCCAGCTAACTATGCTTATGCCAAAAGCACGGACCAAACGCGAACAAAGGCCTTCTAAAAAGTGGACTGTATTTGAATTTTTATAATAGCAAAACGGCCGGTAACGAGCAATCCGGACACAGAGGTACGATATCGGAAACAGAGTAGGACGGGTCACTTATATAAGGAAAGTATGCCACGTACCTTTTCACAGCTTCACTATCACCTATCCTGGCCAGGATATTCGCCAAACTCAATCACTTCACGATTATTATAGTTATTTATTTAGCACAGCCGTCCGCGGAGAACACAACGGCGCGTCTTCCAGAAGAGCGGGATCACGGCAGATCATAGACTTCTCACTGGGTCGGGGCGCGACGTGCGACTGACGTTGCAAGCAATGAAGCTTACAAAGAAACCTATTTTCTGCAAGTCCACAAGTGGGTACTTCTCGTTGCGAATATAATTAACAAATATTCAAATGTTGCAAATTTGAAGTAAGTGGCGCCATCTTGTGGTGGCATACTTGGTTATTGGAAATGGAGGGAATTTTGTATTGCTCATTATTAACCGATTCAACTATTACAAATATAAGTTAAATATTGGCGTAAACATCCCCCCGGGCTTGAAGGGTTAAGTTCTTCAAAACTAAACAATATAAAACATAACTCTCAAGAACAAATCTTATCGAGAAATTATGCAAATTAATAACAAAAAAAAACAATAAAAAATCTTATGGAAAATAGAGAAAGAAAAATAAATTAATTATAATTAACATTTATATTTATCTCCGACTATCTCTCTATTGAGAGGAAAGAGGGCATAACCGCACTACCATACGCGTATATGTGCCCTGGTGATGTTTTAATGAACTTCGATGTCGAGCGACCCTAAACAAGAACGCACCTTTAGACAAGTAACGTTGTCTTAACAGTATCCATAATAGGACCGCACTATACGTAGTAGGACAATCAATTTTATTTGTCAAATACAATATAACTTGATTTATTTTAATTATTTTATGTTCGGCAAATTCTAATTCCGATCCTGTAGCCGCACGATTTAAGTTCCTTATAAATCGGTAAAGGTAGACGTAGACACATAATTTGTTCCAATAAAACATACGTCGAGACAATTCATAATGAATATTTGTCTCAGCGACCGACGCAACAGATATGGACATCAAATTTATACCAGGAATGTTTGCTAATAGCGGAGGATCGAGTGAAGGCCCACAAGCTATGGAGGAGTACGCCCAAGACGGATCACGCAGCCACAATTCATGCTCCAGAAGTGGAGCTGGGGTAATTTCTCTAGACAATAAGTCACTAGGACTAATATTGCCAGATATATAACCATAACAGGAAGCAGGTAAATCTTCATGACCTTTGGCCACCCTGTTACTATAATTAAAATGTTGCCATTTTTGTGATGAAGAATGAATCCAGCAGAGTGCTACTATGGAGTCCGAGAATGCACGCACGTCACAAACAAGATTGGATATAAGGACCACCGCACACATTACTAACCGCGGAATTGTAACAAGGGCTGTCTTGGGCTTAGCGCACACCAACTCGACGCTCCGGGGTCCTGTATCACAAAGAACGTGCGAATACACTACTGCAACATATGCCTTCTCGGAAGCATCTGCAAACGTCAATGACGTCACAGAAGTTTGAAAAACTCCAAAGTGTCGGGACATCTGCAAATTAGATAATACCGACGACTCTGATTGGAATGTTTGCCTCAGGCTAACAATATATGGAAAAGGACTTTCGTCCCAGTCTAGCTTTAATATCCACAGCTCACGAATGATAAGCTGGGTTACATTGACCGGGGCTTCAAACCTTAATAAACATAATTGGGCAATTGTGGACAATATTAGTCGCTTGGAACACTCATTCAAATTAAAACTTATTTTATACGAAATTAGGTCGGTCATTGACGACCATGGTAGACCCAATATTTCCAAATTACGGTGATCACCGACACTCATCAGCTGAGTATGACGGTGGCACACTTTGTGTGATAACAGCACACTCGAGTTGGAAGACCACTTCACAATCTCGACATCCATAAATATGGAAGCCAATTGGCCTATAGCCTCCGCCTCTGACGTCACACAAGAACATACATTGTCCATGTTAGTGTCACGCAGAATGGCGGCAGCCACAAGAGGCAAGCGAAGCTCCTCGTCAGCTGCCAGCTGCCGCACTGAGCGTATAGCAGGAAACAGACTAGAGCGTAAGCCAAAGGCATCACGGTTAAATTCGTAAATACGAAAAATATTGTTCGGTATAAACCGATACATAATATGTTGATATTTGCAATTATTTTTATTAAAACTAATTTTATTATATATTTTCTTTAAAACAAAAGAAAAAACATATTTTAAAACATTTGATTTTAAATTTATTTTAAAACGATAATTTCGTAAGTTATGACCGGACCATATTAAGTCATTGAACGACAATACCGATGAAGTCTTTATAGACTCGTCTAATATTACACGAACCTCCGTGGTAGTTTTGTCATGCCTGACTATAGCGTGATGTGGCATAATATAATGGAACTTAGGGTTAGGAACCAACAAAAAATAACCCTTACTGAGGTAATTCCTTACGAGACCGTTATAGCTCTCGCGGAGATAAGGCCAAGCCATACATTTTTTCTCCAGCGCGAGAAAACACCGTTTCGACTCATAAACTGGATTACCAAAAACACTTAATTCGTGGTTGAGTGGTAACCCTACCACATCGCTGCTATCACAATCACGAGACAAAGTAGGCGAAAATATACTTTCACGATGTCTACTTTCCTCGTCAAGACATGAATCGCCAGAAATTTCTTCTATCGGCTCAAACCGCTCCATTATAAAATTAGTTGAAGGTTCGGTGAGAATGCAGTGAGACAATGTCACATCACTAGCTTGGTATACCGGTGCACTACCCATCACTATGTACCCGAATAAAGTTTGCATCGCTATAGGATAGCCGGCACCTTCCCTAATTTTCTGCGTCATAATTATATCGGCAAATAAGGAAGCTCCGATTAACAAATCGACTTCACCCGGGTTGTAAAATGATTCATCTGCCAACTGTAAACCGTGCAGATAATCTAACCTAGATATGTCTACGGCCACAGTAGGCAGTTCTTCGGTGATGCGATCAACTATTAGAGTATCAATTTTAAATTCAATTTTAGAATCGAATCGAGAACGAATTGTTATCGAGGATAGGCCCTTAGTTGATTTAATACAACCGCCTATGCCCTTAACAGAAGTCTCATTACAAATATAGTTTATATTTAATTTAAGTTTGTTACAAAATTTCAAAGTTAAAAAGTTTCCCTGACTTGCGTTATCGATAAGCGCGCGAATGGTGTGAACGCGCCCTAAATTATCGACAACATTCAATAACGCAGTCGCCAGAAGAACCGTAGTAAGCGGGGAGCGGGGCAGCGCGGCCGCCGACATGAGAGACACAGGCGAGCAGCGCGGCTCACTCGCCTCGCCCGCCGCGTTGTTATCACTGTTATCAACGCTCATATTTTCAACCCCCGACGCAGAAGTACGGGTATTATTTACATTATTTTTACTATAGTGCAACAGGCTATGATGCTTTAAATTGCAATAACTACAAACGCTGTTGTAAACACAAGTTAAATATTTATGATTAAGACTTAAACAACAAGTACAATATGGATGTTTTTTTATAAAAATAAATCTGGCATACGGATTTAATTTATTGAATTCGTCACATTCGTGCATGAATTCATGCCTGGATTTACACAAAGAACAATTATTATTTGACAATGTAGCTGACACGTACGATTGGGTAGGTCGCGTTCCCCCTGCAGCATTATTGCGCTGATAAGGGGTTGCGCGGCCCAATGTCTTAACATCGGGCTTGACGCGAGAAACAATGTTATTGGAACGTTCGAGAATTTTAGCTTGCTCTCGGACAAACTTAACTAAATAGTCATACGTGGGTATTTTACTATCCCGATTAGACATTTCGAATTCCCTAATAGTAACGGGATCTAATTTGTTTATGGCGAGATGTAACAACATAAAGTCGTCTAACTGATCGGGAACAAGTTTTTTCAAAGCCGACACACAACATGAAAAGTTTTCAATAAAAGTATCTAAATTTTGAGAACTTGCGGAAGGCACAGTCTTTAAATTTAATAATTGATTAAAATAAGTAGACGCTAAGTTCCGTGTGTCGTTATATCTCAATATTAAATTCTCCCAAATAGTTTCGTAATTTTGTGATATCGGGGGTAAGCCAGCACAAACTGATAACGCTTTACCCGTTAATTTCCCCACTAAATATTGCACCCTCTCGGAATCGGTCAAACTAAGGTTGTCATGAACATTTGCCTTAAAATTTTCGTAAAACACTAACCACTGTTGGGGGTCACCATTAAAACTACACAATTCAATAGGCGGCAATCGCGGTGTACTCGCCTTAACTTGTGACGTACCACGTGATGACGCTTCCGACTTAACGGACAAAAGAACGCGCTGAGCATGTTTTATTCGGCAATATAAATCCTCAAAAGAGGTCCACGCTTGGTAGTTAGGTTCTACTTTAGGATTAATAACTAATTCATACTCACTAATTGAGTCGATTAATACGGAAAATTCCGAACGCAACGTATCTATATTTTCACTAGACGCGAGGAACAAATCTTGATTTGACGCGTCCTGGGACAATTCAAAAATACGTTGAAGCCGTGCGAACATCGCATTACGCTTATTCATAAGCACGGTGGACTTCCGTTCGATTTCAACATTTAAACCTTTACTTTCCATAACGGATACTAAAGATACAAAAATAAAAAAAATACAATAAAAAAAAAACACAAAGAGATTTAAAAAGAGAAGGTAACGCTTTTCAATCCGGCTCGAAGGACCAAATAAATGTTCGCGCCTGATCCAGAACCTTCCAGCTAACTATGCTTATGCCAAAAGCACGGACCAAACGCGAACAAAGGCCTTCTAAAAAGTGGACTGTATTTGAATTTTTATAATAGCAAAACGGCCGGTAACGAGCAATCCGGACACAGAGGTACGATATCGGAAACAGAGTAGGACGGGTCACTTATATAAGGAAAGTATGCCACGTACCTTTTCACAGCTTCACTATCACCTATCCTGGCCAGGATATTCGCCAAACTCAATCACTTCACGATTATTATAGTTATTTATTTAGCACAGCCGTCCGCGGAGAACACAACGGCGCGTCTTCCAGAAGAGCGGGATCACGGTAGATCATAGACTTCTCGCTGGGTCGGGGCGCGACGTGCGACTGACGTTGCAAGCAATGAAGCTTACAAAGAAACCTATTTTCTGCAAGTCCACAAGTGGGTACTTCTCGTTGCGAATATAATTAACAAATATTCAAATGTTGCAAATTTGAAGTAAGTGGCGCCATCTTGTGGTGGCATACTTGGTTATTGGAAATGGAGGGAATTTTGTATTGCTCATTATTAACCGATTCAACTATTACAAATATAAGTTAAATATTGGCGTAAACACTATCCATAGCTCGTTAAGCGACCTTAAATTATTTTTATTTATTAACGATTCCACAAGTTGGTATTAGTGGAACGATTGTTTAACGTGTCCGAGCACGGGAACGGTGGTATTCTAAATGTATCCCATTGCTCATCACCGCTCCGACAAGTCCCAAATTAAAATAGAATATAAAAAATGCATAGCAACTAAAAAATATTCATCCCGGGCAATCCTGGCATCAGGGTCAAGTTTTATCCCCGATTTTTAGCAGCTGTCTTTTCCGTCCCAAGAATTTTAAATTTATTTGCATTATAGTCTTTTTTATTAACATTTTTGTTCTTTCCAGAAAACGGCTCCTTTTCCGAAGGCGTGTTCCCTAACAAGCTGAACATTGACGGCGAGGATAGGGATAGATGGAGAGACACGGTCTACCGACGGTTGCGGGGCATTTGTTCCAGGAAATCGCTTCTCAAAAGACTACCCATCGTGGAGTGGCTACCAAAATATACCGTCAAGAAAGGACTATCGGATATGATTGCAGGTACGAACAGAGATTAAGCTATTAGAGCAGTAAGGCTTGTGGTTCCCTCTCGCTCGCACAATACAGATTATTCAACTCTCAGTGAACTTTTGAGTAACAAAATAGGGACATTATGAATATATTTCCACTTTCATAGAATTATTTATTTATTTAAAACTTTTTGCACTATGTACAAAGGCGGACCTAATGCCGCTAGACATTCTTACTCGGTCAACCTTAGGGACATTACGAACATGGTATGTGGGAGGTAGGTGCAAATATTTAAACAGGAAAATAGATAATTAAAATTCTACTAAATCTAATACTAATACTATTGACCGCCTCCGTGGTCTAGTGGTAACAAATGTTGCCGTGAACTCGGGAGGTCGTGGGTTCGATTCCCACCGGGGGCAAGTTGTACATTGTATAATTTGTCTCGGTCTGGGTGTTTATATGTATATATATATTTACAAAAAAAAAAAGTATAATATGTAGTTTATCAACCATCTAGTTTCCGTAACACAAGCCTCGTAGCTTACCACGGAAATTAGATGGCGCTGTGTGACCTGTCTGGAAATATTTGTCTGGAAATATTTAAATAAAATAACTATAATTATAAATAATATAATAATAATAATAAATAAATTCAAAAAAATAATAATACATACATACATACAATATTACTTACAGTTGTTAGGAACTATTCAGGAAGTGTGTGAAGACCATTCTTTTAAACAGCATTCTGTTGGGCGCTTGTCGGATATTTAAGGGCAGGTTGTTCCACAGATTAATTGCCTCGGAGAGCATGTTAAGCCGTCGGTCCCAGTTCCTCCATACCAACTTGTGGAATCGTTAATAAATTGTCATTAAAAATTGACATTAGATCCTCGCCAACCCGAAAGGCCAGCGTGGCAAGTGCATGCTGAATTCTCCAGATATATTATTATCCAGATATAAATATTGTAGTTATAATACAATTTTATGTATATTTAGATTGTAAGCTGACACAGCCTTTTTAGAGCTACGAATTAATTTATTAACCTGACATGTGTAATTTATTTTGGTCTATAAGCTGACACGGCCTTTTTACAGCCTCGAATTAATTAATGAACTACCTAGTTTTAAGCAAATACTTGTTTATGGCAACAGTGTTTTAGTCGAAGATGATGGTATAGCTGATATGATGGGTCCGGTCCACCCATACTAGCTGCTGGTTATTTTATAATCTCAATAATAATAAACTATGGAGAAAAAATGTATGTACAATATCCAAGTGTTGTTGTGACAACCAAAGGAAAAAAATGATTTGATTTGATATATGTGGAGGTAACAGTGGAGGTCTAGGACGCTGTGTTCTAGGGCCTGTTATTAATAATGATACCAAATTTTAAACAGAGGGAAATAGCAAAAACATTTAAAACAACTTTTCTCTATTTTACTAAAAACAAACTTATGATTAATATATGTCAAAAATGTACGTAATTTTTTTTCTTAGAAAGTTAATAGACTATCAGCCAGTTTCTCGAACGTATTTTTGGTACTTAATTATTACTTAAGTAAAAAATCAATTCAAAAATTCTTTATTGCACTAAAAAATATTGTACATAGGCGGGCTGAATGACTAAGCATTTTCTAACAACCAACCTTTGGGAGTGTGGAGAGGTAACAACGAAGGGTGCAATTTATTATAATAGACTTACATACTTACTAATATTACATATACTGAATAAATATATACATAAATACCTACATATCTATATATATTATAATTAAGTTAAATTAGTACACTTAAAAATACATTAAAGTAACAGTTGATTTAGAATAATTGGTTGGTAACATTTATTTACACTAGCAACACGCACACTTCCCTCCCGCCCCACTCCACCCTCGCAGCTCGTGGTGACGACTAGCTCGGAGAAAAAGTATCCGCGAATTTAACAAGTGAATTAAACTAATAATTAAAACTGTGTGCACAGAGTGTTATAGACATTTAATAGTGAAAAACTGTGAGAAATTGTGCCAGGCCGCCTCCATATACAGTCCACTGCTCCTCGCCGCAACCGCCTAAAGGTTAGTTTCCTCATACCGCACATTTTTGGCCCTTCTCCCCGATACAATCCCTCAGTTTACACTATTCGCCTACATATTCTCATCCTCGAAAACAAAAAACCTCGCAATACGCGTGATTTTATTAAAAACTTCGTAAAAAAAAACCGTTTTTACGCCGCCATTTTGTGTCAAGTTTTATACCTACTCGACTGATCTTGTTTTACGTTTTCTCCGAAGCAAACTCTAAATAAATTTCTCCAAATACAAAAAACCTCTAAATATTAATCTTATCTCTAAATACTAAAATAATCACCTCTAAACGTTAGCTCTTAATACTAAAAAATACTCGAAATAAAAACCCCTCCAAATAACCTCAAAAACTACACCTCCAAATAATTTATCGCTAAATATTTTATATAATTAAAATAAATTGATAAATATGTCTCGGGACAATAGCCCGCCGGAATCTGCTCTCAGCAAAGTGCTGCAGGCCAGAAAAGAAAGCTTATTTAAAATAATGCAAAAATGTTACGATTATTCCGAACGAATCAATTCCTCTAAATATCTCTCATTGTTTATGTCTTCTTTGGAAAGTATCGACAAAACCAAAGAAGAATTTACTCAAGTAATTCAGGATTTAAATTTGGAATGCATAAAAACTAATCCTAATTTTGTTCCAAATTTCTCGCCAATTGAATCGTTCAATGACCTCTATTGTCACGTAAAGTCAGTTGAAAAAAAATGTAGAATTAAAGATGATGTTAGTGCCGATACTAAGCTCCACACCTCCCCACGCGTGACGCCTAGGATCGAGCTACCACCGCTGAAGATTCCTAACTTTAACGGTGACCCCTCGCACTGGAGTGTATTTTATGAGAATTTTAAGTCTTTAATTCATGAAAATGTAAATCTCACAAATTCACAAAAAATACATTATCTCACAGGTAGCTTGTCTAATCGAGCGCTCACAATCCTCGCCGGTATTACGCCCTCTGCTGATACCTATGACCTGATATGGGAGACCCTCGTGGACAGATATGAAGATAAACGCCAATTGGCGTCAACGTACCTCGATGAAGTATTAAACTACAAAAGTATTGCCCACGCATCCAGCTCCTCGCTTGAGATGTTCAGTGAAAAGGTGTTCGCTTCCGTAGCGGCCCTTAAACATCTTAAGCTGCCAGACACGGCAGACTTTATATTCACGCATTTAGCCCTTAGCAAACTAGATATTGAAACGGTGAAACTATTCGAACAATCCGTGTCAGAAAAGTTTCCTAGCTTCGAAAGCCTTCGCCAATTTATAAATAGCCATATAAAGTTGCTAGCACGAACCAATAAAAAATATTATAATAAACAAACAAACATACAAAGTTCAACAAAAAATAAGAATCATTTGTCGCTGCTAGTAAACAATACATTTAAAGCTAAAACTCGGACGGAGTGTGCGGGCACGGGGGGAGGCGGGGTGGCCTGCCCCGCGTGTCAGACCTCTCCGCGACATCCACTTTTTCGATGTGGGACATTTATGCGACTAAATAATGTCGATCGCAATAAATTAGTTAAAACTATTAATTATTGTTCTAACTGCCTCGGATTTCATAATACCTCAAAATGTACCTCGTCAAATTTTTGTTTAGCCTGTGGATTGAAACACCATACCGCGATACATCTAGACAACATTAAACAGAAAGCTGCTTCAAGCGCTTCAAATTCTCGGCTCGATACACGCGCGATCGCTTCATGCAGCGCTGAAACCGCTGCCCGGTCAGCCGCCGGCGCCAGCGATGAAGACGGATCACGTGATCAATCCGCGCCAATAGAACCCACTCAAACGAACTTAGGCCTTACTGCGTATGATAACAAGAACGATAATACAATAGCAATATTGCCCACCGCTCTTATCTCTGTTTTATCAAACTCGGGTATTAAAGAAAAAATTCGCGTACTACTTGATAGTGGTTCGATGAGTAATTTCATAACAGAAAGTTGTTGTAAACGTATTGGCTTAAAAACTCGTCGCGTACCAACCTCGGTTACCGGGATAGGGGGTTATTCTCGTCCCGTCTTAGGTCAAACTAACTTTGAATTCAGTTCATTGTTAGATGACAGAGACGTATATACGGTCCAGGCTCTCGTGATGGATCGTATTACAAGTAAACTACCACACGCTCAGCTATCCACTAAAGAAGTGGCGCGTTTCCGAAACCTGCCACTGGCTGATAAAGATTTCGATACTCCCGCTGAGATCGATTGTTTATTAGGTGTTAAGTACTTGCCTCAAATCCTGCGTACTGACAGAATTATGTTACCGGGATCCGGAATAGGGGCTATGGAAACGACATTGGGTTACATAATAATGGGTAGTGCCGGTATACAGAATACCTCTGAAATAAATAATATTTCATTATGCTCGGCTCTAGACACAACCTCGCTCGATCTGTTAGTACGTAAGTTCTGGGAACTGGAGAGCGTTCCGAACGCGTCTCATCTCACCGCGGAAGAGAAGGAGTGTGAAGACATTTTCACACGCACACACACTCGTGACGAGACAGGCCGATTTAAGGTCATGTTGCCATTTAAGGCTGATCCTCGGAGAGAATTGGGTGATTCTCAAATAATAGCTCGCCGTCGACTATTAAACCTCGAAAGAAAATTGTATAAAAATCCTGCGATTAGAGATAGTTACAACTCGACTATGCGCGAATATATAGATAAAAAGTACCTCGTACTCGTTAATGACGCTGAAGTTAACCCGAAGGAGCGATATTACATGCCGCATAGCGCTGTTTGTCGCGACGACAAAACCACCTCGAAAGTGCGCATTGTCATAGACGCGAGTTGTAAGTCCTCGAGTAGTAAATCTTTAAATGATGTCTTGTTTAGTGGTCCGAACCTACAAACTAACATTATTAACCTCCTAATTGAACTTAGAATATTTCCAATTGCATTATCAGCTGATATCGAAAAAATGTTTTTCGGTATTAGCATGCACGAACCTCACCGCAAATATCAATCCATATTATTTAGATTCGATCAAAGTGAACCGATTCAGACGTACGAATTTACTCGCGTGTCATTCGGTACGACATCCTCGCCCTACCTCGCCATGCGCTCGGTACACCAGCTCGCCATAGAGGAAGCAGAGAAATATCCTCTTGCAGTCAAATTTGTACCCACTAATATGTACATGGACGATTACATCGGTTCTGTAGAAAACCTCGAAAAGGCCAAACAACTATTTTCGCAGCTCGTAGGTTTATTCCGCAGTGGCGGTCTTAACCTCACTAAGTGGCTAACCAACAATCTTGAGTTAAATGAATTTATTCCAGAACAGTTGCGAGCCTCGAAAGTAATCGATTTCGATAGCGATTCTCGTGCTAAAATAGTCGGTTTAAGGTGGAAGCCGTTCGAAGACTACTTTTTTTTCGACTCAAATATTAACAATGTTACCGCGCCCTGTACGAAAAGGAATATACTCTCAACCGCGGCTCGATGTTATGACCCCCTCGGATTAATAAGTCCTATTGTCACCTACCTCAAACTTTTAACTCAAGATTGTTGGAAGGTGGGGTTAGACTGGGACCAACCCGCACCGGAGTCTATCGTTAAGCGATGGACGGAGTTTTTAACCGAATTTAAAAACTTAGATATTTTTCAAATACCTCGACACGTAGGAATAGAAGAGGGCTCCTATGTCACTCTGTTAGGGTTCGCAGACAGCAGCGAAAAGTGCTACGGTTCCGCGGTGTACGTGAGGGTCAGCCGTGACTCGCACTCTGCCGGCCACGTCACTCTGTTGTGCTCTAAGAGCAAGTTAGCCCCTCTCTTAAATAAATCGTTACCTCGTTTAGAGCTATGTGCTTGTTTGCTACTAGCTAAATTAATAAAGTCAGTTCGCGATATTTTGACCTCTCGCTGTGTAGTAAACGAGACGTACGCGTTTTCCGATTCCACGGTCGCTCTGTCGTGGATTCACTCACACTCGTATCGTTGGCAAACGTTCGTCGCCAATCGAGTTTCCGCTATACAAGAACTTTTGCCTCCGACGCACTGGCGTCACGTGATTAGTGAGGACAATCCTAGTGACATAATCTCTAGGCCTGTCACTCCCGCGAAACTCGTAAACAACTCGTTTTGGTTTAGTGGACCGCCGTGGTCTGCGTTGGCCGTTACCGAATGGCCCTCTAAGGAGTTTAATCCCAAGCCCCCCTCTGAATTGCCCGAAGAGAGATCCGCGTCAGCTCTGTCATGCGGTACGGTTGAGTTCACTCATCCCTACTACACCTTGGCCTCTAAAGTTAGTTCTTGGAATAAGCTCACTAGAGCGGTCGTGTATATTTTGCGATTCGGAGGTAAACTTAAAACTCGCGGAGTAATAACGGTGTCCGATTTGTACGAATCGGAGATGGCAATTATTAAAATCGTACAACAAACTCATTTTTTCTCGGAATATAAATCTTTACATCTCGGTAAAGATTGCTCCCCTCGGTTTCGCAAACTATACCCGTTCCTCGATAATGACGTCATACGTGTAGGTGGTCGCCTTAACAACTCTAAACTCGGCAGTAAATACCTTAACACCCTTCAGGTCCGTGAAAAATGGAACAATAGTGTTAGTCCCATCGTAAAAGGGTGCATTGTACTCATTCGAGAAGACAATGCCCCGCCTCTGCGCTGGCCCCTCGGTCTCGTTGAGGAAGTCCACCCCGGTCGCGACGGTATCGTGCGAGTGGTCACCGTTAAAACGGCCACTGGTACTTATAAAAGACCAGTGGTACGGATATGCCCACTCCCAACTCAATAAATTTCTCTAAATAATAAATTAATTAATCCTCTAAATAGAAATAAATCCTCCTAATAAAAATAAATTCTCTAAATAAAATACTCCTCAAAAATAAATTCGAATTTACCAAAATTTCGAATCCTCTAAACGAAACTCGATTCTTCTAAAAGAAGTTCGAAACCCTCTAAGTTCTAAATTTACTTCATAACTACAAAAAAAAAATTTGTTCGCAACTTTAAAAATTAAGTTCGCAACTTAAAAAATTTAGTTCGTAATTACAAAATTAAGTTCGGGACTTCAAAAATAAGTTCGCAACCTCAAAGTTAAATTCCAAAGATTTTCATTCTCGATCAGTTAAGTAGGTGTCCGCGTTATTCATTGAAAATCTTACGATTGTTCAAGGGGGGAGAATATGGTTGGTAACATTTATTTACACTAGCAACACGCACACTTCCCTCCCGCCCCACTCCACCCTCGCAGCTCGTGGTGACGACTAGCTCGGAGAAAAAGTATCCGCGAATTTAACAAGTGAATTAAACTAATAATTAAAACTGTGTGCACAGAGTGTTATAGACATTTAATAGTGAAAAACTGTGAGAAATTGTGCCAGGCCGCCTCCATATATAGTCCACTGCTCCTCGCCGCAACCGCCTAAAGGTTAGTTTCCTCATACCGCACAATAATAATAATGATAAGTATAAAATACATAACATAAGTGATTAATATAATGAACTAGGAGACAAATAACCCTGTTAATTAACAGGTTTATACAAAAATACGTTTGAGAAACTGGCTGTATATTTCTCCAAAGTACACTCCCTAGAAAAATATTTTTAAATATTGTATTGTGCGAGTGAGAGGAATGCAAAATCATTAAACCCTGTTAAGCATTAAACCCTGTTAAGCATTAAACCCTGTTAAGACTGTAAATAATAGTGACCATTTTTCTCAGAGAAATAGAGAAATTTCTTAGAGAAGTGGCCCAATAAAATATTCTCGTGTCATAATGATTTCTTTTTTATTTCATAGTTAATATATTGTGTTTTCATAATCTATAATAAATTTTATTTATTTGACCCTAGCATAACGACAATTAACATATTTTTTTTACGTTAATAACTACATAGTTTTGATCCAGTTTTGAAATCCAATGTTTTGTCTATAATAAAGTACCTGGTCATAATAAAGAACCTAATCGTATAAATAGTGATTTGTTACTATTTCATAGATAAATTTTAACCAGTTGACTATTTAATTTAATCATATTTTTAGGCTGGGGTAAAAGAAATGTTGTAACTTAATAAAAAAAAACACAATTGTTATGATTATTGAATTGTATTTAGTTAAGGCAGGCTGCAAAAAAGTTGGGGCCTGGTTTTGGGTAATCTCTTTTAGACGCGGCCGGGATCGTATTCTGCACAAAATAAAAAACTTATGTGATTTACACAGAAAATTACACTTAAAATTATAGCTTCTGCAAATAGGCATTGTCATCTTAGCAACTACAAAACACTTAAAAGATAGTCATACTGTCATAGCAAATGCATAATGCTAGAGCGTTGTGTTTTACCAAGTCATGTTTTCATTCAATGCAAAATTTAGTTAAAAAAATACCGTCTGCACAAAAAATACTTTTAATTATAAACTGAAATAAGTAAATAAAAAAACAATAAACCAAACTGAGTAAATTTCAACTTTTATATAAATTAAAAAAAAAATAACAAGCCGGAGAGATTCGTCGCGGTCGCCAGAAAGTTTGACAACTGCTATTAACCTCTCGTTTCGAGACACGATAATAGTAACCTAAGCACGCTTAAAGGTGTTCCGAGACGTGCATAAACTGTTTTGCCAAAGCTATGTGACGACATTTGTCGTCACAAATGAAATTATTCCTCGCGCTGAGATTGCTCACGATATCGAGGTAGATCGCTCTAAACGCTATCAGTTTTTTGTCATGTCGCGCGCCATTTTCAAGTTTATTTAATATTAGGTTTTCTTTTAAATTATTTAATATTGTAATTCGTTTTTACTGTTTGTATATTACTTCTAAAACAAATCTACAATTATTATTTAAGTAGGAAGTGAAAAAAATGTCTGTAACACGGCAAGTTATTTTAAAAGACCAAAATAAGTTAGTAATATTAAACTTTATATAAGAATGAATAAACCGAGAGATGTATGTTTGTTAGTATTCATACTTAAAGATGTGGAACCCGCAATTAATCCTCCATACATTTAAAAAAAAAAACTATCATGTTATGGATGAAAATGCGATTTAGACCGATCCGAATTCATATCACGCTCTGAGCATCCAAATTGTGATATTTGATTATTAACGGCTGTTAGTACCATATTCATTCTAAGCGCTCTGAGCTTGATTCGGAACGAGGGGTAAATATATTATCTATGTCGACGACCAACGCAACGGTCGGTCAAGCACTGTAACAGGCCTCGGAACGAATTCAAAGTTCCCCGATCAGTATTATTTAAATGACTATTTTTATGTATGCAAATTGAAAATATTTTGCACAAAGCATTGGTCCTTTTTTGCAAATTAACTATAACGATACATTGGATACAAGCTATCTATTTACATTATTGACGCAAGACAATTTTACGCTTCGCCTAGCGTGACTCCTGTGTACAACATGTATTATTATATAAAGGTGTCGATTACAATGCTACAATTTAGCTTTAGTCACAGAGTCATCTTTTATTTTTTTATTTAACTTCAGTTAAAAGTTGTTGTAAGACCCTTAACATCCTAAACGGACAGACAATGGAGTCGTCCAGGCCCGGAAGGCTAATGGGCCTGAGTTGAGGATGGGCAGGATCACATTCCCAGTCAAGCCGGCATAGTGTTAGGGACTGATGTCGGTCATGAAGGTCTGATTCCATTTGCTAACATAACTTACTATCAGTTGGTCGCAAGGTTACATGTCGTGCTAGTATTTAAAAAAAAAACAGTTAGATATTTAAATTTCAATTTTAAGAAAAGTTCTTTCACATATATAAGTTTGTATAACTCATTTTCTCCTATTCTATATCACTGGTAGTTAATTTATTTTTATTTCTATAATTTGTAAGTTCTTACTGGAATAGTACGAGTATTGATTGGTTCTTTTAACTATAACTGGCAATTAGTATTTGTAACGAAGCAAAATTACATCGACCTCTCTTATCACAACTGATTATATATTTTTAACTGACCCGTCCTAAAGTGGCATCGCTATAATGTGTGCTATATTCAGTGGCGGATTTACAAATTTGCCGCCCCAATTGAAATCCAATAATTACTAGTATGATTGAACCAGGGGATAGTTGTGTCAGTTTCTAGATTATTTTTATGCTTAATATAATCCGTATATTATACGGATTACGGACGTAAGAGTATTCAGTATTCTTTGCATTACTAAAATATTTAAAAATATGTATTCCTTTTTTGTATAATAAAAATATCGTTGTATAATAATGTTTTTTTTTTTATTGCTGTAAGATAAAACAAATTGGGTAAAATTTGCCGCCCCTAAAATCTACCGCCCTAGGCTCCATTATTTATTTAATTTTGAAACTAAGTTTATTCGAAGGAAATAATGGGAATGATTGTAAAAAAATATAATAAAATATTAATTAAACTAAAAACTTAAATTTTAAAACATAAATAACTATTAATAAAATAAACCTAATTAATAAATAAAATTACAACCAAAAACTAAAATGAAGAAAAAACAAAATAAAAATTAATATAAATAAAAAAAATGCTCCAAATCGCTGCCAATGGGCAAAGTGCCAAGAATACTGGCAGCATTGCCACGTTGAATGGCAATGCTGATACTTTGGCTCAAATATTGCCCAGCCCTTTAATTTAATTTATTTATTTAGGAATTCTTACTCTTATCATCGAGTTTGGTATACGCTAGAGCTTGTCACTTGTCATGATGGACCTATAGCAAAGTTGGCTGTATGTAAATCCACTTATTTAAAATAAAAACGTGGTTTCTGACTACCTATTTTACTTGCAATCGATGCCACTTTAAAACGATGTATCTGTAACTCACAATTAAAGATTTCCAGCAAAACTAAAATTGTTTCGACCTGCATTTCTTATCAACTAATTATTATTTTTCAAGTTACAATACTTTTTTTACAAAATAACATTCACTGTTAATGTTATACGAGTAGATCATTTTACAACATATTATAAAAGAAAGTCCTCCGCCGCATCTGTCCATCTGTTCGCGATAAAGTAAAAACTACTGCTCCGATTTTCATGTTGTTTTTATCAATAGATAGAGTGGTTCTCAAGGAAGGTTTTAGTATATAATTCGTTAAGTTTTTGTAACATTACGATATTTGAAAGTATAAAATATAGTAATAAATAATTATAACTATCTATTTTCTTCGTACTGCCTGCGTGGTGTAGCGGTTAAGTCCGTGGATTTAGACTCGGAGGTACCGGGTTCGATTCCTGGTCGGGACACAAAAATATTTATTTATTTAAATAAATACATTTAATTAATATTTAAATTATTTGTGATATTTCCCGAGTTTGGTACGCCGGAGACATCGACGAGCTTGCCACTTGTCATGATTGGCATATAGTAAAGTTGCCTAAATGTGAATCCAATTATTTATCAGCGTGGTTTTTAACAACACCGAAAGGGAAACAGTCGTGATGACGGAATCGAACCCGGTACCTCCGAGTAATTTAATTTTTAATAAATTTCATATTTAATATATAATTATACATTAATAAACGTAGGACAAATAAATATACATATAACTAAATATAAAATACATCATCATCATCATCAGCCTGTCTTTCCACTGCTGGATCTAGGCCTCCCCCAAGGCTCGCCACTTCACACGATCTTCTGCCACCCTCATCTATCCCCGACCGCCTCAGTCATCGGTCCATCTGGTGGTTGTCGTCCCACTCTGCGTCTTCCAGTACGTGGTCTTCACTCCAGAACCCGTCTACTCCATCGTTCATCGGTTCTTTGCCACTTAGGCTCGCTAATTTTAAAAGCTATATCGGTAACTTTGGTTCTTTGACGGAACGAATATATGAATATTTATTTTTATTTTAAGTATTTTGTAAGTAGGCATAGGACAATAAATATAATGTATTCTGCGCTTTTACATGTCAAAAAAATTAATCAATATAACGAAAAGCTTATTTTCTGGGAAATAGCTTGTATTTGGAGCAGCACATTACAACCCATAATATACATAATTATAATCTTAAAATTATAGCTGCTGTAAATAGGCATTGTCATATTATAAACTAAGACATACACAATTATAAAATAAATACACCAAGGATTATAGCTGCTGTAATGAGGCATTGTCATACTACAAGCTAAGACGAAAACAATTATAAGGATGTCACTAAGATTATAGCTGCTGTAAAGTGGCATTGTCATACTATAAGCTAAAACATTATTAAAATGTCACATAAATTATAGCTGCTGTAAAAAGGCATTGTCATACTTTAGCTAACACAAAAACAGTTTAAGATGTCACTTAAATTATAGCTGCTGTAAAAAGGCATTGTCATACTTTAGCTAACACAAAAACAGTTTAAGGTGTCACTTAAATTATAGCTGCTGTAAAGAGGCATTGTCATACTATAAACTAAGACATACATAAGTAACATTTGAAATAAATTAGGACCAAGCACGCTTGTCATCCAAATATTCGCTGATGGTATAATAACCCTTTAAAATCAGTTTTTCCTTAACATATAATAGTTAGTTATGACGACTTATTCTGTTTATGAAGTAAATAGTTGTTATAACTTATCTTTAAATAATTTAAGAGATGGTGCCTGTCTGATAATTAAGGGAAGTCTGTTCCATTGGCGAGCTGCAGATACTGTAAAGGAATCTGTATAACTACTGGAATAGTAGTTGATAGTCACATAGGAATTGGAAACTATCTTTAAAAAAATATATAACAATTAAATTTTTCACTAAAAATAAAAGTGTGGTGTGAGCTCTGGTGGTTTTGTAGGTCTCTGGTTCACGAGGTGTTTTTATAGAGCAAGGAGACATTTTTTTACTATATCAATTGTCCGGTATGATTGGTTGTAAATTACAAGTATTATTCGATCGACTAATGATTAAATTGATTAACAATAGTTTTTGTGTAAATGTAATTAGAGAAATTTACATTAATTCTTGGTAATTGACGGCTAGTTGAACCCGGAATTGCGTAGTTTTGCAAGCGCCAATTAGGCACGGAGGTGATCCATTACATATCAATTGCCTCTGATATACTTAGAATAATCGTTGCGTTGGACTATTTTCTACCTATTTACGACAACACGGTTAATAATGAAAAAAAAAAACAAAAAAAAAACGGGTAGGCAGAGACAATTGAGCGCCACTTGTCACGGTCACGACATACCTCTTTCGCTTCTTCGAAATTCATCAACCTCTTCATACATGCCCTTTTGTTGCGATGGCCTTTTAACACACCTTCAACTATTGTTCTATTTATTTGATTGTAATATGTGAGTCTTGGTCTGCCAGGCCTCTTCTACCCACAACTTTCGCATATAATCAATCTTTCTTCATTCATTATTTCAACATGAGTGACGCCGATATCCGACGCAACGACCTTATTTCTACTGAATTCTACTATCATGCGTAATCTGACATATCCACGTCTCGCTTCCAATTCCACCAGCATGGCATTGTGTATGGCGAATCGAGCTTTGTCACTGACATTTCGACTGGCGATTAGTGACCCCAGGGCACCGTTGGCACTATTTCCTGCGTTCACTCTTCTTTCAACATCCCTATCATACTCCCATCCGGAGTAAAAACACTGCCTAGAAATACAATTTCATTTAACGACGATATTTAGTAATTTAGTAGTGTTTAGCCATTGAATATTTAATCTTAAACAAAGCTGCGTTTGGTAGAGCTATCAACGATTAGATACGCATTTTTCTAACATTAGTTTGAAACTTTTCACCTGAATAAATATGTTAAACTTATAGGAAAAATATTTACAGCCAGTGTTGAATGATTGACTTGCGTCCAAGTGGCGTGATGACGTCATACGATTTCAAGGCCTTGGATACACAGATGCGTAAACGGTCACCGCGACTGTGTTGCTTGTAATGGACGCACCCGGTGTGCCGAGGGCCCAAATTCTATTCAACAATTCACTATTATTGTTTGTAACTTTTTTAAATATTGATGGTTATTAATAAATTCATCACGACTGTATTCCTGCCGGGGTGGTCGTGAACCATACTTTTAACGAAGCATGAAGAAACATGTAGCCAACTTTACTAAAGGCCCATCATGACAAGTGGCTGGCTCGTCGATGTCTCTAGCAAATAAAAAAGCAAAAAAGCGTGGTTTCTGACTACCCCGGAAGGGATACGGTCGTGATGATATATAAACTAACTAATTCTGAGATGATTGTCATAGATTTGTTTCTCATACCGTTTGGCTTCTTGCCCCATCTTGTTATATATTGAATGTCTTTGCACCTAGCAAACTTCCGTTTGCGCCGATTCGGACGAATTTGGTGGAATTCGTACAATTCGAATCATCTTTCTTTCCGCAACTTTAGCCAACTTTACTTTCGAATTTAAAGTTGTGAATAAAATACATAAAGATGTTACTTACAAGCTTATAAAATCATAACGACCTTTCGGGGTGGTCAGAAACCACGCTTATAAATAAGCGTATTCACATTTAGCCAACTTTACTATAGGCCAATCATGACAAGTGGCAAGCTTATCAATCAATTTCTCTAGCGTACCAAACTCGAGAAATATCACAAATAAATTAAATATTAATTAAATGTTTTAATTAAAATATATAAATATTTTTGTGTCCCGACCATTGCAGGAATCGGGCCCGGTACCTCCGAGTCTAAATCCGCGGATTTAATCGCTAGACCACGAAAGCAGTTACTTACTAGCTTATATTTTTTAAAAAGTAATTTTTGATTTCAGGTCTAACAGTTGGATTAACTGTGATACCACAAGCCATAGCGTACGCAGGAGTGGCAGGACTACCTCCCCAATACGGTCTCTACTCTTCCTTCATGGCATGCTTCGTGTACACCGTGTTCGGGTCCGTGAAGGACTCGGCGATTGGTCCCACCGCCATCGCAGCCATATTAACGCGGGAAAACCTACATGGACTAGGCCCGGAGTTTGCAGTGCTTTTGGCTTTTCTGTCAGGCTGTGTGGAACTGCTTATGGGCATTCTGCAGTTAGGTAACGTATGTTTTTGATTGATTTTGATAGACAGTATTATTTTTTTTATTTTTATTTTTCATTTATTTATCTGGAACTCCAACAGCATAACCAAAAATACAATATTGTCAAATACACAATAAATAAGGCCATGAATGGGTTCACAAATTATACACAAAAATATAAATCCACTGTGAAGACAGATTAAGAAATCAACAAAAACAAATAGTGCATAAAATTAAGGAAATTTACAAAATACAAATACAAAAATTATAGAAATAAAATGACAGTTTTTTTGATAGTTGTATTCCTCAAGCGTAGTGACGTGCGGAGGCGTCCTCCGTTTGACAGTTGAAAGGAATAATTAGCTGCTACGTGCACAGTGCATCGTCAAATGCGTTTCATTATGAGATGTCAAGGCTTAGCAATTGGTTTCTGCTTCAATAAATGCCCTGCCTTAGCCCAGTGACGTCACAAATGCCACCAATCCAACCAAGCGTGAAGTTAAAAAAACTCTTCCGCCTCCACTCGTCTGAAAGTCTACAGAATTTTCGTCGCAAATTATGAATTCGTTTGTGATAATGACGGCAATAAAAACAATGGGGTGTATCAGGCAAAGCTTTTTGTAGATGTCGCTAGCGGCAATGGTACCTTATTTGACACCTATATCGCATCATTTTTTAAATGTTTTCGTAGTTTTATATGTTTATAACAGAAAAAAATATCGTTACCTACCTTAAAAGACGAATTAAAAAGCGCACACCCCGTCATTAAATAGAAAAAAGGTTTTATTAATAGGACGGCAATTTTAAGATCACCATATCTTTAATTTCGCTTGGAAATCCCGATTTGTACACTTAAAAGCTGCTCACTTCGGCATAATATCCAGAAAATAATACATTACGTAATAATAATACAAGTTTTCTATGCAACTGACAGTTATATTAGGTACCATCATGGCACTTTTTTTGCAGCATAAGGCATGGTGGCCTAGTTCGTCGGCATTGGCACCACAAAAACAAATATGTCGACCAGAAAACAAATATATATCTTTGTTTTAATTAAAAAAAAAGTTATTTTGTCTGATTAATCGTATAATATATATTTTTTTTAATTACTGCATCCAAGTGTTGTGCTATTCTAAAGGATGGCGGAATTTGATTTGATTGGAATTTAAGGTCCGAACTCATAGTCCATACCATGTATCCACCCACGGCACAGAGCAAGGAATCCACGCGCGCCGCCCGCGGCGATTCTGTGCTCTGTGACCCACGGCCACTTAGTGATGAACGAACGATATGTTAAGCAGTTAGAAATCTATAAATGCAAATTGAACCGCATACAAAGGTAGAGGAATACAAATGGTCTTGTCTAATTGCAGAACGATTCCCACAGAATATATAAACATAGACGACGCGTAATGATCATGCCATGAGAAACCGTTCAGTCGCGTGACAAGAGATTCTAATTCTAATGATTCTAGCTTCATTCAGGATGACGCAACGTCGACATTTTCTGAGGTTGTGCGAAGAAATGTATTTGTCATGATCAATTTAAACTTTAATCTAATAATATTATAAATTACTCGCTGTTTGAACGTGTAAAAACCTTCAGGTAATAATAATAATAAATAAAATAAAAATATCTTATTGAGAAAAACATTTTTACATAACTTATTTTAAAATACAATTCATAGTAACTTAAGCAAAAAATATAAATAAAAATGTTTTACAAATAAAAATTGACATTTGTTTTGAACCTTATCTCCCGAAAAAGTAGTCTGTGTATCAGGAGATATGTACTTACAGCTGAACCTTATTATACTAGCATTATTTTGTATTTAGGTGACAGGGTAACAGGTCGTTGATTTTTAGATTTAGATTTTGATGTCGCCACGCGTCTTAGAGATGTGGAGAAATAATTGTTTTGACAGGGATGTTTTTGTTGTAGGTTTTCTGATTGATTTCATTAGTGGTCCGGTGTCAGTGGGCTTCACATCAGCAGCTGCCATCATTATTGCTACCACGCAAGTCAAAGACATCCTTGGACTAAGCTTCCCTGGTGGAAAATTCTTACAGGTATACTTTATAAAAAAATATAGTTATTATTTTTATTATTATTATTATTATAATGCATCACAGATGTCACCCATGTTACACCACACGCACAGGCCAAAATATGCACCTCCATACCGTATGCATCCTCTACGCGTACATATAAATTAGGAGACTTGATGTACTATCGCACGCTGAAGATGTGTGCTGATACACCACAATATTTAAAAAAAGAAATTCAAATTCCTTAGTGCCACTCACGACAGAACTTTACAATCTTCTTCCAACTTCACACTCTCCTTGCCTACACATCATACCGCATTCGTTTCCAAGTGGTTTGCGGTTGTGACTGTACATCTTTGGAACCAGTTACCGTTGGACATTAAGTTCAGTCAAGTTCCTAATATATTATTTAAAAACTGGTCAATGCGCACTAACTAAATTCAACATAAACTCTCCGCTGTATTTATTTCTCTCACTATAGTCATCATATACAAGTCATAAGGATATATTGACGTCTAATATTTTCTATTAGTTTTGATAGCACCTGCCACACAGAGTCCTAGACCTCCACTGTTGTTTTATTAATCAATACGTACAACTTTGTGAGAACAAAAAAAATCGTCAGTGCCAGGAACAATAGATAGTTTTTGAGATACATATTACTAATAATCTACTATAAGGGTTCGATATTTTTTCCTTCTGAACCCTAAAAAAACAGATACAACGCAATTACAATCGAAATAAAAATCGTAATAGCAAAAAACATGTACCTTTTTAGCAAAATTTTAATAAAATGTTTGAGCAAGACTCTTGCGAGATTCTTGCACAAGACCAATACCAAGACTACGGTTAGTCTAATACTTTACGCAGTGGAAGTTGGTGTGAGAGAAATTCCAGCAAAATCTTCGCACCACTGCCTAGTGCCCAAGAATTACGTGATACAGTCTACGGGTGATACATTTATGAACCATGACAGCATTAGCGGAATCGTACAGTATTTGGCTGGGTTGGGAGAGGAGCAGAATGGTTAATGTTAAGTGTCCTGTTCCACAATAAAAAGAGGCCTCCATTGTAAAACAGCCTATAGTCGGTCGCGAGCTCGAGACACCAATCTTCACCTCTATTTTTACTAATATAATTTAAAATATAATATTTTTATCCATTTTCAGGTTTGGACGGGCTTGTATGAGCATATAGGCGAGACCAAGCTTTGGGATTCAATCCTTGGGATATCTTGCATTGTGATACTATTACTTTTGCGGGTAAGTTTTGAATAATAAAAAAAAACTTTTCTCATATTATCTGTCCTTCATTTCTTTCTCTATAAATTAAAATTAAAAAATTGTTCTTAATCGCTACCAATGAGCATACTCGTATTGACAAGGATACTAAATTAAAGGCGTAAATATCGCCTAGATCATTTCTCTCCTGATGTGGTAGTAAGCTGTTTCGTCAAGGGCTCTAAAATTTCCTGCACAGCTCGAGACTTTTAACTCCTAATGTAAGCTATTTCCTAGATCCTATTTCTGCCGCTTGAGGTTCTTTTAATGCGCAAACGTTATATAACTGTAACTGACAACGCTCTTTTACAGCAGCATCTATATTTAGGGAGTGTATAATTTACATAGTCCTAATTTGGTTATGACGATGGCTGTTCTTTGCACTAATGTCGATCTTTTGCTATCCTTCCATGATATGTAAACTGTTGATTGTATAACTGACAAAACCAAGTGTACGTCATGTATCTTATGGTGAATAAATGAATTGAATTGAATGGAATCCGTTAATCCTATTAAGTATTATTAAAGCTATTACTCTGCCTCCGTGGTCTAGCGGTTAAGTCCGTGGATTTAGACTCGTGAGGTACCGGGTTCGATTCCTGGTCGGGACACAAAAATATTTATTAATGTAAATAAATACATTTAATTATTATTTAATTTATTTGTGATATTTCTCGAGTTTGGTACGCTGGAGACATCGACGAGCTTGCCACTTGTCATGATTGGCCTATAGTAAAGTTGGCTATTTAGCCAACTATGTAACCGTTATGAATCCGCTTATTTATAACGGTCGTGATGATACTTTTTACTTTACTTTAAAGCTATTATTAACGCTTTTAAAGTACATATTTGCACGGCCGCTGTCAAGGTCGAGCGCTTGTGAATACCTAAATTAAACCTATTCTACTAACTAAACTAAGGGCTTACCACCAGGTACCCACAACGCTTGCCGCATTTCCTCGTTGAATTATTTACTTGTAGTGATTATAGGTTTATCTGTGTGAGTTTGTCGACATCTGTTCCCATACATTTATTGCCCTTTGCCGAGTATTTGCATGATATACCTTGTGGAGAAGGATTTGACCAAACTACGAGTATAGGCTATAGCGATACAAACTCGAGAAATATCACAAATAAATGAATGTGTTCCGACAAAGTATTGAACAGGGCAGCTTCGCGTTTAAATCCACGGAGGCAGTCATATTTAGTAATATGTAATAAGGGCATGCTAAATGCTAAATATACGTAATTATAACCACACCCACAACTCAGGTATGCTTAGGAGTTGAAAAGTAATGACAGAATGTACAAATTATATCCAATTGATTTCATTATGATGTATCTTTAGTAGTAAGTAATGAGGCAACGCAAGTACTTAATATAACCGATCATTTTTTTATTTTTTTTGTACTAGCACGACATGTTACCTTGCGCCCACCTGATGGTAACTGCGCATGGTCCATGAATATTAGCAACTGGAATCAGACACTCATGTCCGACATCAGTCCTAACACTATGCCGTCTTGACTAGATGCCTTTTCACATTTCGCTTGAAGGACTCGAGGTTATCATCATCATCATCAGCCTGTATCTCTCCACTGCTGGATATATAGGATATATATATTGGGGGACCAAGGCTCGCCATTTTACACGATCTTCTGTCACCCTCATCCATCCCCCACAAGCGACCTTTCTCAGGTCATCTGTCCATCTGGCGGGGGGTCGTCCCACACTGCGTCTTCCAGTACGTGGTCTCCACTGCAGGACCCGTTTACTCCATCATTCATCGCTTCTACGACAGACGTGTCCAGCCCATTGCCACTTCAGCTTGCTAATTTTGAAAGCTATGTCGGTAACTTTGGTTCTTTGACGGATGTCAACGTTTTTGACTTTATCCTTCAGAGAAATCCCGATCATAGCTCTCTCCATAGCTCGCTCAGCGACCTTGAATTTATGTATCAGACCCACCGTCAGCGTCCACGTCTCTGCTCCATACGACATTACTGGAAGAACACACTGGTTGAAAACTTTTGTCTTTAAACACTGTGGTATGTTTGATACGAAGATGTGTCGTAACTTCCCGAATGCTGCCCATCCTAGTTGAATGCGTCTGTCGGCTTCTTTACTGAAGTTGGCTATTGCTAATTGGATGGTCTGTCCAAGGTAGACGTATTTTTGTACAACTTCGATAGTGGCATTTCCCACGTTGATTGGTCTCGGTATGGTATGGCCGTTGAACATGATTTTTGTCTTGTCCAAGTTACCGAGATATACCGAGACCAACCCGCTGAGATGCCACATTTAAGCCTGTCAGCATTCCGCTAAGATCTTCCAGCGAGCTAGCCATTATGACTATGTCATCCGCGAATCGAAGGTGTGAGATATGTTCTCCATTGACTTTTATGCCGTAGTCACTCCAGTCCAGCATTTTTTTTTCGAGGTTAAGGAAAGTGGAAACACAGAGGCTGGAAGAGCATTCCACATCAGACAGATGTATGAGTCACCAAATTTATAGGTACGCGAAGGGATAATGACTACGGTATGTGGTGCCGCTCGGGTATATTTCTGAGTTGGAACGTTAAAAAAGCAATGATGCCGACCAAGACTCACTGGTATATATATATATATATATATATATTTATGATAGAGATGTATATATGTCTCAAGTTATTATATGTTAATACGGCGCTTTGCCATTTCCTCTTGTTTTATTTATTCCGTGGTTAAGATGGTATCATTTCATTATTCCACCTGTGGCTGTGATTGCCAACTTCCTAGCAGTAATTATTTTAATTGTGCATCTTCAAAATGACTCGCAATTACTAGTAAACAACATTTTTTGTTACATTATGTCCCTAACATTATAAAACTTGTAACAAAGGTCACACACGGGTTGACAAGTTATTCTATATGTCTTCAAATTTTAATTATGATGAGAAGATGAATGTTATTTTGTGCTATTTTTTCTTAGTTAGTTTTTTAGTTGGATTTTTTAAAAAGATTTTTACTTTATTTATATCATCACGATCGTTTCCCTTTCGTAGTGGTCAGAAACCACGCTTATAAATAAGCTGATTCACATTTAGCCAACTTTACTACAGGCCAATCATGACAAGTGGCAAGGTCGTCGATGTCTCCAGCGTACCAAATTCGAGAAATCTCACAAATAAATTAAATGTCTTTATTTGCATAAATATTTTTCTGTCCCGACCAGGAATCGAACCCGGTACCTCCGAGTCTAATATATATATATATATTATACCGTGTGACTTTATATGCATTAGACTAATATATGTGATTATATTAAAAGAAACAAACAACTTTTATAAAAACCATATGTCAGAAGTGACAAACAAGTTGGTATTAGTGGAACCAGGGACGGCTTAACATGCTCTCCGAGGTACAGGAACGGTATTGGTAATCTATGAGAAATGTAGAAAGAAATGCCAGAATTCGAACCGCGAACCTGTATTTTCTTTTTTACAACCGACCTACCACCGCTCTTTTTTGGTCCATAGAATAGGTTAATTATTGTTATCATCATCATCATTACAACCCCACTGCTGGAGATGGGCTTTCCAGAACATCTATCTGGAGAATTTGGCCTACACTCGCCACCGCTGGCCAGACGGCTTGTCAATTTTTAATGACAATTTATTAACGATTCCACAAGTTAGTATTAGTGGAACCGGAACCGGACGGCTTAACATGCTCTCCGGTGGTTTTGTTTACTATGACAAATGTACTTAAGAAAAGTGTGTTTCTTATTGGTACATGCCGGTTGGGTTTGAACCGACCTTTGTAGGATTTAAGGAACTCGTTCTTACAACCGAGCCACCTATAAATAATATAACCTCAACATTGTGGTGGTCAAAATGAAGTATAATTTTACAATTTTAGAAAGTAAAAGACATCAAAGTGACGTCCAAAGAGTCTGAATCCCGTGGCGAGACCAGTAAACTCCGGGGGGCTGTGTCCCAAGCCCTGTGGTTTCTGTCCACCACCAGAAACATTCTTGTGGTCGTGGTCTGCGCAGGACTAGCCTACTACTTCGATACTAAGCACAGCACGCCGTTTGTGCTTACAGGTCAGTGATTTATAATAACAACTAGAAGACTTCCTAAAATTGACTTGATTGCAGAGTATAGCAATGTTTAAGTTATTTAAAAAATCTTACGAAAGTTTTTCATTGACCTGTAATATAATTCATAATAAAATTGTAATAGTAAATTTTGAAACATTAAACATTAATTGTTACTAACGAGCGACCTTTCTCGCCAACAAACCATAATGGTTATAAAAAAATGTTCTCGAACATTTCAAACAATCAATATTTGAATTTATAATTTATTTAACAAGTGTTTTGTTTTCGTTTTTTTTAAGGTACCAAATTTGTGCAATTTTTATGTTTCCTTATTAGTTTTATTAAAAAAGAGAATAATGTATAATTTTATTTTAGAAGTTATATTTTTATTTTGTAAAGATAGTTTTTGTTAATATTTTTTTTTTTGTTTTAACAGTAATATGTTTTTAATTTCTTCTTCTTTTTATATTGGTGAATGCTGTGACACCTAATTGGTACATATATTAGATAAGTTATAATTATACTATGATATGTGTGTGATAATATATGTACTGCTGTGTGTACTAAATAAATAAATAAATAAATAATGGTTTGGCGAGATACTAATATAATTATGTAAAAATATTATTAAATGAAAAGGATAGGGGAGGGCAAAAAAAATCTACCGAAGAGTGTTAACTGGTGTCCTGAGATACAGGTACCTTTTAGGTACCCCGTTCAGACACCAGCTCAAAAAAAAGTCTGGTATAAATCTCATAGTGGCAATTCCTATTTTTTCATGTGTACTAGGTACTACCACTGTACTACTATTATTATAAACAAGCGGCGCATATATGTAAGTATATTAAACGATTACATATTTATGCCGTTTGCTGTAGAAACTCTAGGCCCATGGAGTCCAAGTAAAAAAAGTTTTTAAAAGACATAACACCGCGTCTTGTCGTCCCCTCCGGTGACAAGAGGGCTGGCTCTTTCTTCGCCCAAAGAATCAGTATTGCAATTCAGCGGGGAAATGCAGCCAGCGTTCTTGCCACCATTCCACGCGGACGGGACTTATATCCCTATCTCTATTAATATTAATTTTATTTTATTAAAAACTATATCATTATTCGAAACAAAACTAGTTAGGATTCTTAGAAAATTAGGATTATTGGTTTATGTTTTGTGAAAATATTTTTCCAGGAGAAGTAAAGCCAGGTCTACCGCAGATATCACCGCCTCCTTTCTCAGCCACGGTCGGAAACCACACCTATACCTTCGTCGAGATGGCGTCTACTTTAGGGTCAGCCATATTCGTGGTGCCTCTACTCTCCATTCTAGAGAACATCGCTCTAGCTAAAGTTTTTTGTAAGTTCGCGTTTTATTTATGATTACTATTATTGAATTTATTTATATTATTTTTATTTTATTTTATATTTTTATATTTATTATTTGACCGCCTCCGTGTCTAGTGGTAACAAACGTTGCCGTGAACTCGGGAGGTCGTGGGTTCGATTCCCACCGGGGGCAAGTTGTACATTGTGTAATTTGTATCGGTCTGGGTATGTATAATATGTATAGTCACAAAAAAAAGTATAATATGTAGTTTATCAACCATCTAGTCTCCGTAACACAAGCCTCGTAGCTTACCACGGAAATTAGATGGCGCTGTGTGACCTGTCTGGAAATATTTATTATTATTATTTATATTAATTATTGAATGCTGTTTATTTTAAAAGGCCACCGGTACTTTTTAAAACTCTTGCGGAAAAATTCAATTTTAAAACGCGTTATTCTAGTAGAATAATTATTTCAGCGCATAAAAGTACCCAATTAGCCGAAATTGTTATGCAATGACAACAAACATATATAATAAATAAGCTTCCAGTTACTATAAGAGAGCTGCCACTAAAACTATTCAACAAATGCTGGTTAATAAATGTTTTTATTCGACAAAAGAATACCTAGACACTAAGATCGACAAAGTCATGTAACTAAATAAATATTTGTATGCTAGAAATAGCGAAGCATCTGATATAATTACACATAATAATTTACATCCCTGTACCTACCATGTTTCTGACAAATAAATTATTTCATTTTATATAATTTGTGCCATTTGTGTGTAGTTTTTTCTTAGGTTAGTTCAGACTATCTATATCGACTTTTTACAATTATTATTCTACAGCTGAAGGCAAATACGTGGATGCTACTCAGGAGATGTTGGCCTTGGGCGTATGCAACATTGCTTCATCTTTGGTGGATTCTATGCCAGTGTCTGGTGCTCTTTCGCGAGGGGCCGTCAACCACGCTTCAGGAGTCGCCACTACTGCTGGAGGACTCTATACAGGAGCACTGGTTTTACTATCTTTACAGGTAGATATGTTTTTGTGCTATAAAACTAAAGTATTCCTTGAAGAAACCAGCCTTTTTTAAAAAAGCGGATTCACATGTGGCAAGCTCGTCGATGTATCTAAATTACCAAACTCAAGAAATATCTCAAATAGACAAAATATATTACTGTGTCCCACAATTGCCTTACAAAAACTTTGGTTTATATACCTACATTTATTGAAGATGATTGTGGTTTTAAAATGTTTTTTTTTTTGTTTCAGTACTTCACTCCATACTTTTTCTACATTCCCAAAGCGTCTTTGGCGGCCGTCATCATCGCGGCTGTGGTGTTCATGATGGAGCTGCATGTCTTCAAACCTATCTGGAGGACTAAAAGTAAGTTGTCATGGATTATATCCCAGGCTTACTACCACACGCCGATACGAGCTATCGTCGGAATTCATTCATCTGGAGGACCTGCAGTCGATTTGATGAGCTTTTGCGTGATTTCTATTTTGACCTATTTAGTACAAGCTATGAGGCGGCTAGGCGAGCACTCAGTACAAAGTACTTTAATATGTCGCTACCTTGACTTTCTATTATTATCATTTTGCTGTAACTACACGACTGTGAATGATTGCTTTATTGTTTTATAATATTTTTGAAAATGTGTTTCTATAGTATAGACTGTTTCTTAAAGAAAATACTTTAGTGCCGTGTCTGTTGTTTCTATTTGTGGAAACTTTTTAGTGGTTTAAGTGTTTATATTTATGTCTAATTAAAACTCTGTAACCATAAGTTTACCTAATAAAATAAAATAAATAAAATTGAGATCATCATCATCTCAGTCCCTGGAACCAAGTCCTAGAACCCCATTATTGGAGATGGGCCCCCCGAGCCTAATTTGGCCTACACTCGCTGGCCAGGCAATTAAAAGTTGCCGCAAATAGACTAGGCAAACTTAATACAAAGATAACAACAAATAACTAAGGGTAGGTAACAACAATAGATAACAACAATTACATACATACATATCTTCACGCCAAATCCCTTGCGGGGTAGGCAGAGACAATTGAGCGCCACTTGACACGATCACGACATACCTCTTTCGCTTCTTCGACATTCATCAACCTCTTCATACATGCCCTTTTATTTTGGTGGCTTTTTAATGCACCTTCAGCTATTGTTTTATTTATTTGATCGTGATAGGTAAGTCTTGGTCTGCCAGGGCCTCTTTTACCCACAACTTTCGCATTATATATCTGGTTTGTCAATCTCTCTTCACTCATTCTTTCAACATGTCCGAACCATCGGAGCATACCTTTCCTTATTTTTGTCCCTATGCTTTCTTTAATACCTACCCTTTTGCGTATTTCGTCATTACGTATGCGGTCCGTCAAAGTGACGCCGCATATCCGACGCAAAGACCTCATTTCTACTGCATTAACTCTACTCTCATGCGTATTCTGACATATCCACGTTTCGCTTCCATACATAAGTGTTGGTACCAGCATGGCATTGTGTATGGCGAGTCGAGCTTTGTCACTGACATTTCGGCTGGCCATTAGTGACCCCAGGGCACCGTTAACACTATTTCCCGCGTTCACTCTTCTTTCAACATCCCTATCATACTTCCCATCCGCAGTGAAAACACTGCCCAGATATATAATTTCATTTACTTGTTCTAGAGTTTCATCATCAATCTTTATCGTCACGTTTGTCATTCTTCTTCTTTCAAACACTAGTACCTTAGTTTTTCTCGCATTCAAACGGAGTCCTGTTTCTGCACATCCCTCTTTCATTTTTGTAACTAGTGATTGCAGTTGTTGTTCGGACGATGCCATAAGAACAGCATCATCTGCATAAAGCAGGCAGTTCACCACTAGATCACTCATTTTTATCCCACAGTCACTCTCTCTCACTCTTTTTAGGCATTTGTCGAGATATAGGGTAAATAATCTGGCAGAAAGCACACAGCCTTGTTTGACGCCCATTTGGGATTCAAAGCAAGGCGACATACGTCCGTCCACCCGCACACAAGCTTTACAGCCCTTGTACAGGGACTGTATAGCTTGTAGCAGTTTGTCATCCACTCCATACTCCGGCAATATGTCCCAAAGCTTCTTTCTTTCAATCCTATCAAAAGCCTTCTCTAAATCCACAAAAGCACAGAAAACCTTCTGGTTTAAGGCCAAAAACTTCTCTGTGATATTGCGGAGCGAAAAGACTTGGTCAGCGCATCCTCTTCCAGGTCTAAAGCCTCCTTGTGCCTCCCATAAAAGACCTTCAGTCTTCTCTTGCAGGCGTTTCGTGAGAATCTTGCCATACGTCTTGCTCGCCAAACTGATTAAACTAATAGCTCGGTAGTTGGCACAGTCCAATCTAGATCCTTTGCCTTTGTATAAAGGAACGATGACTGATTGCTGCCAGTCCTCCGGTACTCTTCCCTCCTGCCAGCGAAGGTTGCACAACAGGTGGAAAGCGTTCCAGACCGGTATACCTCCGTATTTAATCATTTCAGCGAGCACTCGATCTTTTCCCGCAGCTTTGCCACATTTCAGGCTCTTAATTGCCGATTGCAATTCTTTCACACTTATTTCCTCCTTAAATATGGACGTTGTGTTTGTGGGTAGGTCTGGAGGTAATGTACCCGTCGTAACGTCGTTAGGAGTTCCACTAGCATATATCTCGCTAAAAAATTCACTCCACCGCTCCAACACCTCATTTGTGTTTGCAAGAATGTTACCGCTCTTTGATTTGACTCTATTCATGCGACAAGATGACAAGCCACCTTTGGCCTTCCTAACTTCCCTCCAGAAAAGTTTGGAGTTCTCCTTAAAATTGCTCGTCATCCTGTTTTCACCTATTTCTTTACATCTTTCACGCTTCTCCTTAACCAAAGATTTTGTCTCATTCTTGCAGCGATGGTACATCTTCTTCTTTTCTCTTTTCATACTTTCATTCATATTTAGCGAAGCAACGTAATCTATCCAAGCTTTCTTCTTTCTTTCTACCGAATCTTTAACCTCTTCATCCCACCACGCGTCACCTTTGGTTGCTCGCTTTTTTGCTACTCCACATACCTCTGTTGCCGATTCTACCATACTATTTTTTAGGTACTTCCAACACTCTTCTACATCTTTACTCACATCTTTCAAGTTGATAAGTTTATCCTTGACGCGTTTCATATACTCCTCTTTCACACTATCATCTTGTAACCTTTCACTCTTTATTCTTTCTGCTACTGACAGAATGCCACCTGATCGCCGATGGCGCCATTTTGTAAACAGACCACTAATCCTAGTAATTACTAGGTAGTGGTCCGTTCCCAATTCCGGCCCACGATAAGCCCTGGTATCCAGAATCTGTGTTCGCAGTCTTTCGTCGACTACTATTAAATCGATCATACTCTTTTCACTATTCATCGTTCTTGTATACATGTGAATATCTTTGTGAGCAAACATTGTGTTGGACACAAAAATATTCTTTTCTAGGCACACGTCAAGAATAAGCTTACCTGCATCATTTACTCTCCTATCTCCAAAATCACCTAGGACCGTTTCGTAATCTGCACGGCGTGTCCCCACCCATCCATTCAAGTCGCCACATAAAATTATGTTTTCGTTCCCAACTGCCAAATCTAGAACTGTCCTGACCTGGTTCCAAAAATTCTCTAGTTCCTGCTGTGGGGCTGAGCTTACTGGTGCGTACACGACTGCCACAAATAACTTCTTAAGTCCAGTTTTTAGACGAACCCAGAGTATTCTTGGGCTTTCCAGGCAGTACTCGTACATGCTGTCGGCCAAGCGGCCGGATAGTAAGATGCCCACACCTTGACTACCGCGATCGCTGTCTCCTACTCCCGACCAAAGCGCGATCCCCCCTCCCGGCAAGTCTTGCACCTCACTACCCCTCCGCTTGGTCTCGGTCACGCCAATCGCATCCAACTTCATTTCATCCATCAAATCTAGGAGTTCATTCATCTTATCTTTCATCCCTCCCCGGACATTCCAGGTGCCAAGTCGGCACTCAGCTGTCCTCAATCCGCGCTTTTTCGGCCATGCGTGATGGGTTGCGGACCCCATCGCCGCTCCGGCTCATACTACTGCCTACCCCGCAAAAACAACAATTCGCATGCATAAATAATAAATATAGGGTTGCGGCAGGGAAACTTGCTGATTTAAATTGGGCGCCAATGGGCGAGGCGTAGTCAGAAAGTGGTAGTGGGGGGGGGGGGTTCTAATCCGAAAGAGGGCGTCTAAAAAGAATTAAATCGATATGTGAAGTACTTTTTTTTTATTGACCTTTCAAAACAGCAAGTTTCCCTGCTGCGATCTGGTAAGTTTATTGTAGTTTCTTCCATTTCTTTGCAGATGTCAATAGAAAAACAAAATAGCAATTATCTATTAATTTGTGTTTAACTTGAAGCTTTAAGCGCTTTTTTCACTTTATTTCGCATTGAAAATCGTTCGACTTGGCGTTGCTCTATGGTTTTTATACATTTTAAGAAAAATTGGATAAAAAAGGATTGAACGCCTTGTTTTACTTTTAAGTCGAACATAACAAATGCAGAGTGATGCAGTGGAAATAAATCTTTATTGTACAAAAACAATACAATCGTGTTATTTGTAACACACCTATGACTTCCTTCTTCCTTCATTTACAAAACTAAAATTACTGATTGTGTCTTAGTAAAAAGCCATCCGGATTCCAGTTACTATAAGGGAGCTGCCGCTAAAACTGTTTAAATTAAGAGCTAAACAAATGCTGGTTAATAAATGTTTTTATTCGACAAAATAATGCCTAGACGCACTAAGCTCGACATAGTCATGTGACTAAATAAATATTTGTAGCTAGAAATAGCGAAGCATGTAATATAATTACATATAACATTTTATATCTCTGTACCTACCATGTTACTGATAAAAAATAATAATTTTTAATTTTAATTTTCAGAATTGGATATAATCCCAGCCATAGTGACGTTTGGTGCGTGTTTACTAACTCGTCTGGAGTTGGGCATTGTTATCGGAATAGCGACCAACCTAGTTTTCCTGCTGTACGGGTCTGCCAGGCCCTCCGTCAAAGTCACCAGAGCCATTGTAAGTAAGCAAAAAGAGAAACAATAAATATCGCTTAAGAATAATAAAATATATATATTGCAAAAAGTTGAATTACTTTTCACTAAGCGCACATGCGAGGTTTATATGTATTAAATAGATAAAATAATGTAAAGAAACCATAATAATAATAAACTGAAACATTTAAATACTTATGTAGGTATCTAAAAATAAAATATGTAAATTTAATACTGATTAACTGCATTTTCCCTAACATTATATTTTGTAGAAACACAATATGTATATATATATCTATTTTTTTAAGCACGCCATTCAACGTGGCAATGCTGCCAGTATCCTTTGGCACTTTGCCTATTGGCAGCGATTTAGAACATTTTTTTTATTTTATGTTTTTCTTCATTTTAGTTTTTAGTTGTATTTTTATTTATTAATTAGGTTTATTTTTATTAATAGTCATTTATGTTTTAAAATGTTTTTTTTTTTTTTAAGTTTTTGAAAATCAATTGTACCTTAATTCCTTCGAATAAAGTAACATAATTATTAGCTTTAAGGCCAACATAAAAAAAGACTTAATAGTATTTATATTAATTTATTAAATAATTAATATTATTAAAAGATTACATATTTATAAACTCTGGGCCCATGGAGTCCAAGCGCAAAAAAGTTTTTAAAAGACATAACACCGCGTCTTGTTGTCTCCTCCGGTGACAAGAGGGCTGGCTCTTTCTTCGCCCAGAGAATTAGTATTGCAATTCAGCGGGGAAATGCAGCCAGCGTTCTTGCCACCATTCCACGCGGACGGGACTTATATCCCTATCCTTAATATTAATTTTATTTTATATGTTGTAAATATTTTTTCGAATAAATGTATATTTTATTTTATTATAGCTACCCACCTGTTGTTTTGATTAAAATGCCTTTATTTATTGTAAATATTTTTATTGTTAACTGTTTTCACAACGTATCGTATCTTTTTTGTATAACTAATGGAAGTGACTGGGATCCTAAATGACAGGTCTAACTTAGACTTAGTTTAGGAGTCAGAGTGTTAATCAATTTGTTAATTGTACTTTTATGTACAATAAAATATTTTGTTTTTGTATTTATTTATTTATTCGAAGTAAGGTACAAATAACAGCTAACAAACAAAACAATTATTGAAATCATAGACAAATAATCCTGTCGGGTTTGCCAGCCTAAAAAAAATGTACACAACATTGAATAATACAAAAAATGGTAATAATATAAAATAAAAGTTAATAGTAAAAAATATATATATAAAAAAAATGCAATTAAAAGTAAAACCTATAAAAATTTAAAAGTAATAACTAATAAGATTATAAAAGTAAACATAATAATAACAAAATGAGATAATAACATGAAACAAAATTACTTTTTCCTTCCTAACCCGTTCCACAATTAATTGTGCATACCTACCGACAAACAATTTAGTGAGGTTAATTTTAAATGAGTGTTTTTCATATTAAATATATCCATCTCAGGATCTGACACATAAAATTCGTTGCAACTTCGACACATACGCGAGATTGGAGAGTTAAAGGCGACATTGTTTCTAGCATTAGGGACATAGAAAGGGCGAGGGATTCGAATTGGTCTATTGGGGACACTTAGATAGACCGTGCTGGTCAGGCCCTGAGTAAAATAACCATTGGCTATTCTGAGTAGTGTTGTTAAGTCCGCGATAGTGCGCCGTTCGTACAGCGGCAACAGTTTAAAGTGACAGTTTATGCCTTAAGGAATGTTCTACCAGCTAACATTTGAATCGAATCAGGGTGTCTGAAGGACCACACGTCAGTACTTAACTTTAACTGGTAACATAGGGCATTACAAGCTAGCAATTAATATTTTAAATTAAATAGAGCACATACTAGCCTTCGGGAGAATGGCAAAATAAATTATTCGTCAAACGGACTTATACTATGTGAATGCATTTTATTATAACAATAATTTTGTAAATAATTTGTAAAAAATTAACAATATCCGAGTGTTACATGTGAACCATATGGACAATAAATATTTTAAAAAGTGATGATTTTTTAACTATTTTAACTGTATGTAGTTTATAATAATAATATGTAGTTTGAAGACAAATTTATTAGCATTCCATTGTAGAAAGTAGAGTGTAATCACGACCGTGTCCCATCCCGTTAGTTATGTTACAATAAAACCAAGTTACTAGTCTAAGGTTATTGTTTGTTTTGCAGTCTGGGTCCGGTGTGGAGCACCTAGTGGGTGTAGTTGACCGATCTTTATCGTTTCCGAGCGCCGAGTACGTACGGCGAGCTTTACGGAAGGCAGCGGTGAAAGACGCGGAGAGAACGCCAAACACTGCGTCGGTCCCGCTCGTCATAGACGCCACTCACGTACAAGCAGCGGATTTTACTGCTGCTAAGGTTAGTGTTTTATTATAATAAAACAAAACTGTTACCAAGTCAAGACACGTACCTACCTACCAAGTTTAATTCAGGATCAGAACACAAATAATTTATTATTATTCTTAAGTCCGTTACGCCCGAGCCGTCGACGTATTACAGCCCACGACAGGCTTAGTAAGGTTGGTTAAAACATGAACTCTAACGTAGTTTATGTCTACCTTACAAATTTGTTTAACTAATTATAAGGGATATACCTATTTTTATTGCATATGGTTGTGCATACCACTTAAAAGTAAATCCAGAAATACGCTAGTATTTGATACTCGTAGGAAGGAAATCGCGTCAGTCATAATATAAAATATCATTACACTTCCACACATTTCTGTCAACTTCTGAATTCAAGGAGCTTATTTAGTTTAAAGTGAGCTAAAAGTTAATAATGACAAAGTGTTCACTAAACAACATATTTCGAATACAAATACTTCTGTTAGAATACATAGAACAGTCGTTAATTACAGTCAAAACGCATTATTGATCGGAGCACTCCTTTGGCAATTTAGAAGTTTTAAAATATGCATCTATCCTTAAAACTTATTATTGCAATTTTAAATTTCTAGGACATTTGTTTTTACAAGTTGTTCGTCTTTTTTATTTTACGGTAAAAGATAATTATCCCTTTGCAGCTGATGTGTAGTAGTGTGGTAGTGATGTTTTAGTTTTTCATGTTTTGAGTTATGTTTTCGTCAAATTTACCACATTCCCCCAACCAATTCATCTTGTGAGTAGGTATAGTTTCAAAGTTTTATAAGAATTATTATCACGACCGTATCCGTTTCCGAGTGGTCAAAAATAGCGCTTTAAAATAAGCGAATTCACATTTAGCCAACTTTAGTATAGGCCCATCATGACAAGTGGCAAGCTGTTCGATGTCTGTACCAAACGCGAGAACATCACAAATAAATTAACATTTTAACTGTACGACATACCGGCATACCTGCAAATAGCTAATTAAACTATTATTTCAGGGTATAAAAGCGCTAATCGACGACTTCCACGCGCGTCGTCAGGCGATAATATTCTACAATGTGAAGCCGTCTATCGTGGCGATATTCCGCGGCGTCCGTCCGCGCGAGTTCCTGCACTGCGCGTGTCGGACCGAACTCGACGCAATGCTGCTTGAAATTAGCAGGAGAAACACGCAAATACCTACTATTAATGTCGCCTGTAAGTGTTTGTATACCATATAATACACATAATAATACCTATGTACATTGTCTATACTCGTAGTGGCGATATTCCTTAGTTTGCACGTATCGGGCCGACAAAGACGTCAGTAGAAGAAAATATGAATCGAATGAAATATCACGCAAGGGATTTATTTATTTTTTTATCTGGAACTCCAACAGCATAAGCAAAAATACAATATTATCAAATTTTATACAATAAATAAGGCCATGAATGGGTTCACAATTTATACACAAAAACATAAATCCACTGTGAAGACAGATTAAGAAATCAACAAAAATAAAAAGTGCATAAAACTAAGGAAATTACAAAATCAAGAGAATAGTTAGGGATAAAGGGGTTCGTTTCCTGCAGCCCTAGTCGCAAACGTTATTAGTGGATTTCTTTATTTACGTCAGAGTTTGCGTCATAATTACAAAATAACATTTAATTCTATACCAAGTCAGAAATTAAGGTTAAAATTGTCCAAAATTACTTCTAAAATTGACTCAATTTACGACAAGAAACAAGCCAATCAATTTATTTCTTTGAAATAGCCAAAAGTTTGATAAATCCTGGATAGATGATACTTACCTACTTCATTTTTTTCAGAGTGATGACGTCAGCGCGTTGTGCCGAAGGATCTCCTACTATGTTATAGTTTAGAGTAACGCTGTACTACCAACAGTATTTTGTTTGTAATTTATTAGTTAATTTAATATTTACACTATTGTAACCAGTAAGTTATAGATCTGACGTTCGAATTGTTTGCAAATTAAAAATATTTTTATCTAAAAAACTACGACGATTTTATTTCACTAGCATCTTAGATCACAAACCTAAAAAACTACGACGATTTTATTTTACTAGCATCTTAGATCACAAACCTAAAAAACTAAGACGATTTTATTTCACTAGCATCTTAGATCACAAACCTAAAAAACTACGACGATTTTATTTTACTAGCATCTTAGATCACAAACCTAAAAAACTAAGACGATTTTATTTCACTAGCATCTTAGATCACAAACCTAAAAAACTTAGACGATTTTATTTCACTAGCATCTTAGATCACAAACCTAAAAAACTAAGACGATTTTATTTCACTAGCATCTTAGATCACAAACCTAAAAAACTAAGACGATTTTATTTCACTAGCATCTTAGATCACAAACCTAAAAAACTAGGACGATTTTATTTCACTAGCATCTTAGATCACAAACCTAAAAAACTACGACGTTTTTATTTCACTAGCATCTTAGATCACAAACCTAAAAAACTAAGACGATTTTATTTCACTAGCATCTTAGATCACAAACCTAAAAAACTAAGACTATTTTATTTCACTAGCATCTTAGATCACAAACCTAAAAAACTTAGACGATTTTATTTCACTAGCATCTTAGATCACAAACCTAAAAAACTAAGACGATTTTATTTCACTAGCATCTTAGATCACAAACCTAAAAAACTAAGACGATTTTATTTCACTAGCATCTTAGATCACAAACCTAAAAAACTACGACGTTTTTATTTCACTAGCATCTTAGATCACAAACCTAAAAAACTAAGACGATTTTATTTCACTAGCATCTTAGATCACAAACCTAAAAAACCAAGACGATTTTATTTCACTAGCATCTTAGATCACAAACCTAAAAAACTAAGACGATTTTATTTCACTAGCATCTTAGATCACAAACCTAAAAAACTAAGACGATTTTATTTCACTAACATCTTAGCTCACAATCCTAAAAAACTAAGACGATTTTATTCCACTAGCATCTTAAATCACAAACCTAAAAAACTAAGGCGATTTTATTCCACTAGCATCTTAGATCACAAACCTAAAAAAATATACATTTCTTCGTGGACATATCAATTGCAAGTTTTTCTTTTGTAAAGTACATTCTGAATAATTATGAAAAACGATAAATTGGACTGTATATAATGGGGCACAAGATGCATTTTATAGTTTGCGGGTTTTCCGCGCTGTGTACTCCCGACGTGTTTGGGCTATAATGAGTGACTCGCAAATAAAGCATCATATTTTTCATCTGGAATTTAATGATAACCTTAGTTAAACGTCAGTCTTGGTTGTATAGGCCGATCACCTCATTCAAACGCGGCCATTTAATTGAACGATTCAGAAAGGATTCGGTTACCGGTTCTAAGGAAAAATAATAATAAACCACATAATTTCCAAACATTTATTTAAATAAAATAGTAAATATAAAATTTGATCTTTACAATTTGTGACTTCATTAATCTTTAGACCTAAACAAAGATGTCTTATATAAAAAAATAGCAATTTGCAAAATGATCTACCTACTATCCTATTCATAATATTGTCGTTTCCGTCGAATTAACTATCGATTCACTAACAATGCTATCAAAAAGTAATCAACTATCAATAGTCTAAAAACATCGTTAGAATCAATAGTTAACTCCTTAGGTACGGCAAAAGTTTGATGCTATCGATAGTACCAATAGTGTAACGACTACTGACCCTTTTACTATCGATACTATTGTGGTATCTGTCGAGTTAACTATCGATTCACCAACAATACTATCGAATATTAATCAACTATCAATAGTCTAAATACCATCGTTAGAATCGATAGTTAACTCGTTAGGCACGGAAAAAGTTTGATGCTATCGATAGTACCAATAGTGTAACGACTACTGACCCTTTTACTATCGATACTATTGTGGTATCTGTCGAGTTAACTATCGATTCACCTACAATACTATCGAATATTAATCAACTATCAATAGTCTAAATACCATCGTTAGAATCGATAGTTAACTCGTTAGGCACGGAAAAAGTTTGATGCTATCGATAGTAACAATAGTGTAGCGACTACTGACCCTTTTTACTATCGATACTATTGTGGTATCTGTCGAGTTAACTATCGATTCACCAACAATACTATCGAAAATTAATCAACTATCAATAGTCTAAAACCATCGTTAGAATCAATAGTTAACTCCTTAGGTACGGCAAAAGTTTGATGCTATCGATAGTAACAATAGTGTAGCGACTACTGACTCTTTTTACTATCGATATTATTGCAAGTCATCAATAGTATTTCCACTTTTGTGTTATAAATAAATACTATCGATAGACTTATGGACATTTCCACTACCTATTGATACAATATCGAGCAGCATCACTAGCTCCTTAAGGTGAAGGGCCCTAATACACAGTTTGAGTAAACAAAATATATTTAAATATCGATTTAAATTATCACAAAATGGAATTTAATTGTATTGTTTAATTAAGGAATGTCATGATGTGACCCCACGAAGAGCTGCGAAAGATGCTGAAAACAATAAAATAAATTTAGGGGTCAAGTGTCGAATACAGGAATAGGCTCACACTTAATAATGTTCTTGCGTGTTTCTTTCTTCAGTTTGAGGCAAAAGGGAAGTGGGTTTTAGAGGTAGAGGCCAGTAAATAATATTCAATTTAGCAAATAATTGGCAGCACAGTGTGAGTCTGTGCCTGCATAAATTAATTTTAAAAAATAACTGTCAAACATTTAGTGTAAACCTAATTCACCAGAAATATGTTCCAGCAGTGGATGTCTAGGACTCTGTGTTCTAGAGACTAAGGCCGCGTTCGTTTTAAGAAATGTTAGCATGAAAATACCACTTTTTTTTAGCACAAATCGTTCGTTAAATGAAAATTCTAACATTTGATGCTAATTTCGTATGTCAGTACCGTGTTGAAAGGAGGGTTATTGATGTTACTTTTTGACAGATGTCATTAACATATAAAATGGTTTGTTTACCATTTTTATTTACTTTATAGTTTTCTATTATATTTGTTAAAAAGGTATTTTAAACGATTTTATGTAATAAATTCAAAGACCATAATAATATCATGTGTAATGGTATGATTAAACATGAACGAAAACACTTGTCAAAAAGTAGCCTCACCGCTCGTTTTATTTAAGAAATGTTAGCATTGTTAAAAAAAAGTGGTATTTCTTAACAAAAACGACATTTCGCGCTGGTTTATGAAGTTGCTACGAAATGTTGGAAATACTATAAAACGAACGCGGCCTATGGTGAATGTCAAGGAAAGTTCCACTACAGATGACAGCAAATAATGTTTCGATGCGTTCATTTTAAAAATTGACTATTTTAATAAATTTATTTTTATTCTGTTCTGTTAGGTGTTTTAATAGGTGGTAGGCGGACTGATGGTGGTAATTTGCCCAGTCTGCCGGGGCGGGGAAGTATCCACCGTTCGTGCCGAAAAACCCAGTAAAGTGTATTTACACGTTTCGGGATCAGGTTCGAATCGCCGTCATGTCCAGTCAAGCCGGCATTAGGGACTAATGTCAGTCATAAGTGTCTGATTTCAGTTGATAACGTTCATGGACGTCGCGCGCCACTTACCATCAGGTTGGTTAAATGTCACATGTCGTGCTAGTATAAAATATATATATATATAATTATGTTTAAATTAAATATACGGGGCGACCTTGTATGGTCTTATTCTAGACGTTATTCTATTGATAGAAACACAGATAAGTCGGAAGTGACAATATTTTTTGGCTTTTCCATACAAATTAGCTATTTCAAATTTAACATATTAGTCCCAGAGCAAGACCATACAAAGTCACCCCGTTTCCTTCAGTCTACCTAAAAAAAATTTTTAAAATATATTGTTACCAATTTTAAGCTTTGTGAGAAAAATAACTGCCTCCGTGGTCTAGCGGGTTCCATTCCTGGTCGGGACACAATAATTGATTTTGTTTTCTCAAGATTGGTACGCTAGGGACATCGACGTGCTTACCACTTGTCATGATGGGCCTATAGTAAATTGTGGTTTCTGACTACCTCTGAAGGGATATAGTCGTGATGATGTGATACTGTGGGAAGATTTATAATTTTACCTGTCTATGTTGGCGACATACTCCGGACGGCGCAGGTTCTTCTGTACGGGACCTCGGAAAAGCCAGCAGCGCCGTCAGAGTCAGAATCAGAACACAACTCCATACGGGCACGAGGCTAAATACATGAAATGAAGTCTTACATAACATACATACATACATATCTTCACGCCAAATCCCTTGCGGGGTAGGCAGAGACAATTGAGTGTCACTTGTCACGGTCACGACACCTCTTTCGCTTCTTCGACATTCATCAACCTCTTCATAGATGCCCTTTTGTTTCGATGGCTTTTTAATGCACCTTCAGCTATTGTTTTATTTATTTGATCGTAATATGTGAGTCTCGGTCTGCCAGGGCTTCTTTTACCCACAACTTTTGCATTATATACATATCTGGTTCGTCAATCTCTCTTCACTCATCCTTTCGACATGCCCGAACCATCGGAGCATGCCTTTCCTTATTTTTGTCCCTATGCTTTCTTTCATACCTACCCTTTTGCGTATTTCGTCATTACGTATGCGGTCCATCAAAGTGACGCCGCATATCCGACGTAACGACCTCATTTCTACTGCATTAACTCTAGTCTCATGCTTATTCTGACATATCCACGTCTCGCTTCCATACATAAGTGTTGGTACCAGCATGGCATTGTGTATGACATATACACGTCTCGCTTCCATACATAAGTGTTGGTACCAGCATGGTATTGTGTATGACATATCCACGTCTCGCTTCCATACATAAGTGTTGGTACCAGCATGGCATTGTGTATGACATATCCACGTCTCGCTTCCATACATAAGTGTTGGTACCAGCATGGCATTGTGTATGACATATCCACGTCTCGCTTCTATACATAAGTGTTGGTACCAGCATGGCATTGTGTATGACATATCCACGTCTCGCTTCCATACATAAGTGTTGGTACCAGCATGGCATTGTGTATGACATATCCACGTCTCGCTTCCATACATAAGTGTTGGTACCAGCATGGCATTGTGTATGTCATTTGACGTGACATACGTGTCTTTATCGTCACGGTTGTCATCCTTCTTCTTTCAATTAAACTTAAAAATGGCGTCGAATTTACCAGTTTTATTTTGAAGGTCAGCTGGTACAATCAACGCCATTTATACCCGACTGTGCGACGCAAAAAAGGGTTATGTGTTTATCAGCCTATGTATGTTTTTTATATGATTTTTTTGGTTTAGTAATGAAAAACGTTAAATTTGACTATAAATATGGAGCAGAAGTTTTTGTTCTGACGTTGGAATTTAATGATACGAACTGATATTTAGAGGAATATAATAAATTAGTATTAATTACCTGATCTGGTGTAGAAGGAGTGCTCAGACTGTGTGAGGCGACTCCGCGTCGACCTACTGTACCTCGCTTCCGAACTTTGCCACTAGAGGGCGGTGGCATTAACTTGTCATCCTAGAAATAAAATTACACGTCACAGTTCATTGCACGAAGTACAAAGGCGGACTGGACTTAACTTCATCCGCAGTCGGATTATTTATTTTTAAATTAACTTTTATTATTTTATACTCTTTAGTTATCTTACTTATATTTTATACAGTAAAACGTTTTTTATTTAATTTTTTTTCTATTTTAGTTTTAATGACGATTCCTTTGTGGCATATTTCTATGTTTAATAATATTAGTTATTTGACATATTTTAGTGTTGTATACAATATATATATATTAGATCCTGTAGTACTTGACATTTTTTTACCGAGACATTGTCAGCAGATCCCCAATTCTTCCTGAGTCCCTCTTCTCTTATTGTACCCTCGAGTCTGGCAGATTTAGGCAGGTATGCCGAAGAACGAGACGCGCTCACTCCCAAAAAGTTGCTAAACGCTTCAGTGGTCTTCTTCACCCGAACGTTCAATGAACCGATGCGAAGGAAACCCTCTTTGTCTAAGAAAATAATATACCTTAGTATCATTACGACCGTAACCCTTTCGGGGTGGTCAGAAACCACGCTTTAAAAAAACTAATGAATCAGTTTTAGCATTATTTGATGCGGCTCAGAGATTCTGTTTAGCATTTTTGGATGTTGTAAAGTTCCAGATTGAAAAAAATGCCGAATTGCATCTTTTTATTATTTGGGAATTGTTGGAAAACTAGCTGAATCCTATCCATTCTCCATTATCCAATCCAACCAACCACGATAACGCGGCAACGGTGTCACCCGGAAAAAAAATACGGTTGAAGAATAAGCCGCGTTATTTATCAATTTAAATTAGTTAAAACAAAAAAAAAGTGTAAAAGCTGTATACTCCTGGTCCGTGCATCCCTAAATATTCATAAGTACCTAGATCTTATCCACAGCTAGTAAAATCTAAATAACTTACCAAGGTGTTTCTTATCGGATTTAATTTTAAATTCTGAAACACAAATAAAAGTTTAGTTATTAAATTTCGATATAGGATTAGAATTGACATTTAATTCGCTCTAATTTAAGTGCTAAATTAAATTTACTAACATCGGATCGATTATTGCATTTTGTAGTACCGATTCTTTAGAAGTTAGTAGGGCAAATGTTTTATTTAGAAAATGAGGGTAGACCAATTTTTTACTAGCTTAGTAAAAAAATAGTCTACCCACATTTTCGAAGCTAGTAAAAAATTGGTCTACCCTCATTTTCGAAATATCACCAAACAATATTTTTAAGTTGTATATATGTAATTTTGTGTTAAATGTTATTTATTAGTAAAAATAAAGTATCATCACGACCGTATATCTTTTTTTTAAATATCATTTATTTACTTTACAATTTACTTGCGGGGTGGTCAGAAACCACTTTTGTGTAAGGAGGTAGCTCATAGTTAAGTAAGTTTTGTTTCGTGCGGATTTATTTTTATATAAATATCACCATGACAAGCTCACAATATTAGGTTAAAAGTAAAAATTGGCATTTAACATCATTGAAAATGGCACATACTTTCAACGAGAACAACAAATAGGTGGTAGGCGGAGTGATGGTGGTAATTTGCGGAGAAGTATATACGTTTTGGGATTAGGCTCGAATTACCGTCATGGCCAGTCAAGCCGGCATAGTGTTAGGGACTGATGTCAGTCATGAGTGTCTGATTCCAGTTGCTAACATAAACAAATATTAGAATACTTACTCCTATATGCGTCAGGTGAGAGTGCGGTGTCCAGACTGGCGAGATATTGTTTAGGTTTCCTACCTGACCAATCTCGCATATTAGCATCCGCGTCTAAAAACAACATTACATAAATTCCAGGTAGCCTATTAATTGTGCATAATAAGGGCGTGGAAACTTAGACCAAGGTTCACATAAAAAGTGGCACCGTCTAGTCGACGGTACTAAATTTACTGTTCATTCAATCATTCAACCGCCCTTCAGGCATGCCATGTATATGTTACGTCAAATATAATGTACAGCATATTATTGTGGGGCAAAGCAGTGGAAATAAATAGAATCTTTATTGGACAAAAACAATGCATTCGTGCTATTTGTAACACACCTCCTATGACTTCCTGTCGTCCTTTATTTATAAAACTAAAATTACTGACTGCTCCTTCTATCTACGAGGGGCGTTCAAAATATTCTCGGTATTGATACGTTACAACCTCTTTTATATATATATTTGTTACTGGCCGCTAAGATTCATCCATTGACATTAAAAAAAAGTAAAATTGGAACCGAGATGTTCTTTTGTTTTTCTGCAATTGCCGAACAAACATGAACACCATGAGCGAATTAACAATTTTAACGAAATTAGAGCACCGATTCGTCATAAAATTCTTGACAAAACAGGGTAAAAATCAAAAAACCATAAAAGAGGAAATGGATTGTGTTTACCGTGAGTCTGCTCCTTCTTTATCTACTATTCAAAAATGGTCAAGCGAATTTAAGCGTGGAAGGGAGAGTATTGAAGATGACCCTAGACCTGGCCGGCCTGTAGTGGCTACCTCACAAGAAAATATTGATAAAGTGGAAAAACTTATATTGGAAGACGGCCGAGTGAAGGTAAAATCTATAGCTCAAGTAACCAATCTCTCTATTGGTACCGTACATGACATTATACATGACCATCTTAATATGTCAAAAGTAAGTGCAAGATGGGTTCCGCGAATGCTGACGCTTCTTCAAAAGGATATGCGTGTGGCTTGCTGTTCAGATTTTATCGACCAGTGTGGTGAAAATCCCGATGAGGTGCTGCAAAAAATAGTTACTGGAGATGAAACCTGGGTTCATCATTATGACCCAGAGAGCAAACAGGAGTCCATGCAGTGGCACATTAAGGGTTCAGCTCATCCCAAGAAGTTCAAGGTAATCCCGTCAGCTGGCAAGGTCATGGCCACAATATTTTGGGATTGTGAAGGAGTTTTGCTTATCGATTATAAAGAAAAAGGTGTAAATATCACAGGGCAGTACTACGCTAACGTTATACGTCAATTAAGAGATGCGATCAAAGAAAAGAGGCGAGGAAAGTTAACCAAAGGTGTTCTGCTTCTGCATGACAACGCCCCTGTCCATACTGCTCATATTGCCAAGGCAGCTATTGTTGAATGTGGGTTTGAAACTGTTACTCATCCACCCTATAGTCCGGACTTAGCCCCAAGCGACTTCTTTTTGTTTCCCAATCTTAAAAAGGATCTGCGTGGAAATAAATTTTCTTCGTATATACGAGGGGCGTTCAAAATATTCTCGGTATGTGGATAAAAACAAACAAGTACGAAAAGTTTGATATTTTTATTTTTCAATATACTCCCCCCCTATGTTCATACACTTATAAGATCGATCAATTATTTTTTTTAATCCCTCATAAAAATATTTTTTATCTTTGGTGTAAAAATGCTCCTCCACGGCCGTCTTCAACGCTTCATCGTCAGAAAATTTATTTCCACGCAGATCCTTTTTAAGATTGGGAAACAAAAAGAAGTCGCTTGGGGCTAAGTCCGGACTATAGGGTGGATGAGTACCAGTTTCAAACCCACATTCAACAATAGCTGCCTTGGCAATATGAGCAGTATGGACAGGGGCGTTGTCATGCAGAAGCAGAACACCTTTGGTTAACTTTCCTCGCCTCTTTTCTTTGATCGCATCTCTTAATTGACGTATAACGTTAGCGTAGTACTGCCCTGTGATATTTACACCTTTTTCTTTATAATCGATAAGCAAAACTCCTTCACAATCCCAAAATATTGTGGCCATGACCTTGCCAGCTGACGGGATTACCTTGAACTTCTTGGGATGAGCTGAACCCTTAATGTGCCACTGCATGGACTCCTGTTTGCTCTCTGGGTCATAATGATGAACCCAGGTTTCATCTCCAGTAACTATTTTTTGCAGCACCTCATCGGGATTTTCACCACACAGGTCGATAAAATCTGAACAGCAAGCCACACGCATATCCTTTTGAAGAAGCGTCAGCATTCGCGGAACCCATCTTGCACTTACTTTTGACATATTAAGATGGTCATGTATAATGTCATGTACGGTACCAATAGAGAGATTGGTTACTTGAGCTATAGATTTTACCTTCACTCGGCCGTCTTCCAATATAAGTTTTTCCACTTTATCAATATTTTCTTGTGAGGTAGCCACTACAGGCCGGCCAGGTCTAGGGTCATCTTCAATACTCTCCCTTCCACGCTTAAATTCGCTTGACCATTTTTGAATAGTAGATAAAGAAGGAGCAGACTCACGGTAAACACAATCCATTTCCTCTTTTATGGTTTTTTGATTTTTACCCTGTTTTGTCAAGAATTTTATGACGGATCGGTGCTCTAATTTCGTTAAAATTGTTAATTCGCTCATGGTGTTCATGTTTGTTCGGCAATTGCAGAAAAACAAAAGAACATCTCGGTTCCAATTTTACTTTTTTTTAATGTCAATGGATGAATCTTAGCGGCCAGTAACAAATATATATATAAAAGAGGTTGTAACGTATCAATACCGAGAATATTTTGAACGCCCCTCGTACTTAAATGCTGTTTATTTGTAAAAAAAAATACCCGGAACTTTATAAAATTCTTGGGGATAATTGCAATTTTAAAACGCGTTATATATAAGGAAGCTGCCACTAAAACTGTTCAAATTAGGAGTCAAACAAATGCTGGTTAATAAATGTTTTTATTCGACAAAAGAATACCTAGACACTAAGCTCGACAAAGTCATGTGACTAAATAAATATTTGTTTGCTAGAAATAGCGAAGCATGTGATATAATTACATATAATAATTTACATCCCTGTACCTACCATGTTTCTGACAAATTTAATTTCATTAATTAATTCAATCAATTCATTCAACATGTCGGCTATTGTTGACAATAAGCGAACTTTACAACCTTGGTAAAAAAATGAAATTTAAATGTATTGTGTAACTTTTAGTACCTGCAGTGTATCGTATGGTAAACTAGTAACAAAATAAACAATATTTATCAATGTTCGCGCGCAGTTAATTGGTTGCGGGCTCAAAAATCTAATTTCGGATATAATACTATTCCTATTCCACGTGTAATTTATTAAAGATAAAATAGTTTTATATTATAATAAGAATAAAAATAAAGAACGTACGTATTTATTTTTTAATATTTAGTAATAAAATCTTAAGTTACGGTGCAGAGAAGTTTTACTAAAAATATCGTCACTCATACAGAGCCTAATAAAGTAGGGCCGCGTTCGTTTTAAGAAATGTTAGCATGAAAATACCACTTTTTTTTAGCACAAGTCGTTCGTTTAATGAAAATTCTAACATTTGATGCTAATTTCGTATGTCAGTACCGTGTTGAAAGGAGGGTTATTGATGTTACTTTTTGACAGATGTCATTAACATATAAAATGGTTTTTAGTTTTCTATTATATTGTTAAAAGGGTATTTTAAACGATTTTATGTAATAAATTCAAAGACCACATTAATACCATGTGTGTAATGGTATGATAAAACATGAACTTGTCAAAAAGTAGCCTCACCGCTCGTTTTATTTAAGAAATGTTAGCATTGTTAAAAAAAGTGGTATTTCTTAACAAAAACGACATTTCGCGCTGGTTTATGAAGTTACGAAATGTTGGAAATACTATAAAACGAACGCGGGGTAGGTAGCGTATTCGCAATATATGTTAACCTTATAATGTTAATAGGACCTAATATTTGTTTGTTACCATGTTTCCTGCAAATAAAATATTTCATTTCTAAATTTAATGTTTTTGGTTTGAACATGATAGAGTTGTCATTCAGTTAGATTTTTTGTTACTTTATTGTTTCTCTTCCCAAATGATGGTTATCATGGACTGCTCCAAATACACCAATACGTACTGTAAAATGATATTATATTAATATTGTAAAATATTACATATACAGTACATCTAATCCTATGCCTATACTTGCAAAAATAAACGAATTGAATTGAATCCATTCACGTATTCAATCAATTGGTTTAATTCAACATGTCGGCCATTGTTGTCAACAAGAGAACTATTCAACCTTCAAAAATCAGATATGAAAAATCTCTAAAACTGTTGGAACGCAGAACGAGACGCATGCAAAGCGTAACATCCCTCTTAAGGACGCTGGCAGCATGAAAATAAATAAAAAATGCTTGAAATAAAAAAACACGGTAATATTCATATAAATAAATAAATTTAATATAACAAATATACTTACCATATACTTCAACTAACAATCTATAAACATCCTCGTGTCTAAATTGTTTAGCTATGTGCAGTGGAGTGTAACCCTGCAAAATTAAAAGTAAAGTAAAATATCATCGCGACCGTATCCCTTTCGGGCTTTTTAGAGAAGCGGATTCACATGTAACTTCACTATAGGCCCATCAAAACAAGTGGCAAGTTCATCGATGTCTCTAGCGTACCAAACTCGAGAAATAACACAAATAAATTTAATATATTAATTAGTTCCGTCCGGGGATATAACCCGGTACCTCCGCGTTTAGCCACGGACTATAGGCGGAGGCAGATATTTGCAAACAATTTATTTTTTACATTGGCAACACAAATGTTCTTTTTCTTTAATTCAGAGGACGAAATTAGAAGTAAAACACAAATAAGAACAGTGGCAGTGGCCTGGAACACAGCGTCCTAGACCTCGACTGTTGGAGACGGGCCTTACAACAAATGAATACAGAAGTCTAGTCTTCCATTAGTAGACCATTCAAAATAATTAAACTAATGACGTTTTATAAAGATATTTTTAATAATTATAGTTTTTTTTTCATGAATATGGGAAAATACTTTTTAAGTTGAATTTAAGCAAGTTTTTCAGTTGACTGAGATTAACTCGATTTTACGCATTAATTTTTTTATTATTATGTCGTTATAACAATTATTCACCTATTACTGTAAGTATAATAACTGTTGTATATAGCGTATAGTTTATGTATTAGTGGCAAGACCTAACCTTGCGGAGTTCTTTATAGAGTTTTGTTTATACTAACATAGTTATTGTTATTACATCATCGTAGTACATCGTAATGTCCCTAAGGTTGACCGAGTAAGAATGTCTAGCGGCATTAGGTCCGCCTTTGTACATAGTGCAAAAAGTTTTAAATAAATAATAAATAAAACATAATATTTACAAATGATTTATTATTTATCAAAATATATTTAGGCATATATGTATATAATAAACATAATACTTATACATAAACTTGTATGTATATGTAGTTATATGTATGTGGTTAGTTATTTAATAATACCTTTGATTTTTGATCACATATTACAGCACCTACGTTCCAGTAAAATGTTTTAAGATTTCACAATGGTTGGCTATGATAAAATGACTTGCGGCATTGTATCTCGGCATTGTCTTTGTGCAATAAAGTATTAAATATTTTTACACGTAAAGTATCATCACGACCGTATCCGTTTCGAGGTGGTCAGAAACCACGCTTATAAAGAAGCGGATTCACATTTAGCCAACTTTACTAAAGGCCAATCATGACAAGTGGCAAGCTCGTCTCTAGCCTACCAAACTCGGGAAATATCACAAATAAATTAAATATCAATTTAATGTATTTATTTACATTAAGAAATATTTTTGTGTCCCGACCAGGAATCGAAACCGGTACCTCCGAGTCTAAATCCACGGACTTAACCGCTAGACCACGGAAGCAGTTGGATTTATTATTATACATTAACAAACCCATATTTACTTGAAGACCCAGACATTTATAACCCCGCAAATCTATAGTAACCCCAATACTAATTAATATCATATAAAATATTATTCATGTACTTACACCATTCTGTAGATCAGAAGAACGATACATGTAAAAGAAAAAATAACTTAGCATGTAAACATTTTTAAATATATCTAATGTTTAGGAAACACAACTATTAGGCCGGCAAAGTTGTTGGGACTGAAGTCGGTCGTCAGTCTGCTGTCATTATTTGTCCCATCCCATTCTTGGAGCTCGTGTACCGCTTACAATCAGCGTGTGCCGTATGTGCTCAGAAATGAACAAAAAAATCTTTACTTAACTTGGGACTGACTACAAATAAAACTTTGACCACATTTGTAAAGGAAGGGCAAAGCACGAAAACTAAAAGCAAGCCCACCTCGATCCTTGGCGCCGCATCAGACTGGAAAATTCTCATGGATACATTTGAACACCAATATAGGATCCCAGATGAACTAGCTGTATCAGCCTATAGGCCAGACATCTTAGTGTTTTCTCGGAACTTGAAAAAAGTTATCCTTATTGAACTTATCGTTCCATGGGAATCAAATATTCCAAAAGACCACAACATGAAGTTGACTAAGTATTATGATCTCACAGAAGAAATGATCAGGAACGGGTTCAAGGCTCATCTTTACGCAGTGGAAGTTGGTGCGAGAGGAGTTCCAGCAAAATCTTTGCATCACTTACTGAAAGAATTGGGCCTAAGCAGGTCTGCCGTCAATACATTTATGGAACGAGCTTCCAAGACGGCATTAACGGAATCATACAGTATTTGGTTGGGGAGGGAGAGGAGTAGAATGGTGGATGGTGTTATCGCAAAATAAAACAAAAAAAGGAGGCCTCCTTTTCTTAAACCAGCCTATTGTCGGTCGCAAGCCAACATTCTTTACATCTCTTACCCGATGGACCCGGCACCCGCACGGTAAATCCATGGAATGCTTAGAAATTTGTCTTCTTCTTTAATATAGCTAATTTTAGACAGTTTACATACATATCTTCACGCCAAATCCCTTGCGGGGTAGGCAGAGACAATTGAGCGCCACTTGACACGATCACGACATACCTCTTTCGCTTCTTCGACATTCATCAACCTCTTCATACATGCCCTTTTATTTTGGTGGCTTTTTAATGCTATTGTTTTATTTATTTGATCGTGATAGGTAAGTCTTGGTCTGCCAGGGCCTCTTTTACCCACAACTTTCGCATTATATATCTGGTTCGTCAATCTCTCTTCACTCATTCTTTCAACATGTCCGAATCATCGGACATTATTTTTGTCCCTATGCTTTCTTTAATACCTACCCTTTTGCGTATTTCGTCATTACGTATGCGGTTCGTCAAAGTGACGCCGCATATCCGACGCAAAGACCTCATTTCTACTGCATTAACTCTACTCTCATGCGTATTCTGACATATCCACGTTTCGCTTCCATACATAAGTGTAGACAGTTTAAATAGCAAAAACTATTGTAATGTTTTTATTGTAATGAAGAAGATAAAGAGAGCCTATAAGCAATGTCCAAAAAGCTTGGATATATGACAACTACTTAGCATCTCGCCTCACTTGGCCTTTCCTAGTAAGTATATGATTTCAACCAAAGCCTACTATCAAGTCGGGACGCGGACGTCATAAGAACATTGAAGTCTTGGCTTGGATTAGCCCAGGGTGCTGACTCCTCAACATTCTTTAGAGGACGGAGAAACTTTGGAATGGATCTGAAAAGACCATCTGAATTATACAAACATCTATGTATAAGCAAATATCAAATTCTAACCAGCTCCCAGGATAATACAATTCCATCCCTTCCAAAAGACCCTCTGGTCTCAGAGATGGAACCGAGACTGACAAAAGAGGCATTGGCTGGAAGAAAAAAGAAAGTGACAAAGAGGTTATAAAATCCTTCCTTAGGAAAGATGAAGAGCCAAGTTCAAATGGCTATATAGCCAAAATGTCTGTAATTTTATTGTCTAGTAAGTTGCAAGACTACATTTCTCAAAAGTGTAGAAAAGTCTAAGTGTAGAAAAGTCTAAGTGTAGAAAAGTCTAAGTGTAGAAAAGTCTAAGTGTAGAAAAGTCTAAGTGTAGAAAAGTCTAAGTGTAGAAAAGTCCAAGTGTAGACTTGAAAAATCTTCGAAAATATTGGATTGTGCGAGCGAGACATTGATGGATTCTTAAACCATCTTGAGATTATTAGCAGGACAAGGGTTGCCAGCCTAATTTTGATTATTTGTTAGATGACCAAATGGATTAAATATTCCCTTATAATACAACACTTACCGATCTTTCGTTAACAATTTTTCTCGCAATTCCGGCCAACATTTTCACCATATTGACATTTCCGTGTTTACAAGCCCAGTGCATAGCAGTCTAAAACAAAAAACATTTTTCAAGTTTTAAATTTAGGTATTTTTGATTAAACTAATCTTTGTAGGAAATAAAATTACTTGTATTTTAGACATATTAGATATGATACTAGATTCTCACAAAAGACTAGATACAATGAGTACCGGGTATATCAACTACTATAGTAAAAGGAGCGGTGGTGGCTCGGTTGTAAGAACGCGTGCCTTAAATCATACAAAGGTCGGTTCAAACCCACCCGGCATGTACACTTTTCTTACGTACATTTGTCATAGATTTACAACACCACCGTTCCCGTGCCTCGGAGAGCACGTTAAGCCGTCAGTCCCGGTTCCACTAATACCAACTTGTGGAATCGTCACTAAATTGTCATTTAAAATTGACATCATTTCCTCGCCAAGCCGTCTGGCCAGCGTGGCGAGTGTAGGCCAAATTCTCCAGATATATGTTCTGGAAGGCCCATGTCTAACAGTGTGGAGGTCTAGGACGCTGTGTTCTAGGGGCTGTAATAAATGTAATAAAATGGTAACTAGAAAATTTATTAATCAACGTTCTAGAAAATAAAATTATTTGTATTTTAGACCATATTATATTGGATATGATTCTAGATTCTTACAAAAGACTAGATACAATGAGTACCGGTTATAACAACTACTATGGTAAAAAAAATCTTGTCTTTATATTTAAGAATATCATGCCCATCGATGACTGTGTAAAAATGTCTAAAAGTGAATTTAAAAGAAAATTAAAGTTCCTTTTGCTAAGCACGTACTAACTAGGTAACAGTTATTACATTTTGGATAACTTTGTGTTATGAACTGAGTGTAAAATTATTAAGTAGACTATTATTATTAGATTGTTGCACCCTGCCCATAATCTCTCACCATCCCAAAGGTTAGTTGTCAGAGAATGCCTAACAGGCATTAAACTCGCCTATGTACCTAATTTTAAGTTTTGGTGCAATAAAGAATTTAAAATAAAAAAAAAAACGAACTGTAAAAAACAGTGTACTATTCGCCAACAAATTGCTATGCAGATAGGCGTATAATTTGAAAAATTGTAAATAGGTTAAGTTATTATCTTAATAAACAATTTAATAATAATAATAACATATTGGGCGCGGTAGTAACTATCCCCCCCCCTTCCCAACCACTGTGGAATCGTTAATAAATTGTCAAAAAAATAAAAAAAATTGACATCAGATCCTTGCCAACCCGTCTGGCCAGCGTGGCGAGTGTAGGCCAAATTCTCCAGATATATGTTCTGGAAGGCCCATCTCCAGCAGTGGAGGCCTAGGATTTAATACACCTTCAGCTATTGTTTTATTTATTTGATCGTGATATGTGAGTCTTGTTGTGCCTCTTCCTTATTTTTGCCCCTATGCTTAGATATACATCATCTGCATCTGGAACTCTCGAATCCCTGCAGCTTCGCCGAGATGTGGCTTTTCTGAGCGTGTTCTACCGGCTATACTATGGTGAGTGCTCCGAAGAACTCTATAACCTAATCCCTCCCTCTCCATTCCGCAACCGAACCATACGCACAGGTCAGAATATGCACCCACATACCGTAGTCACCATCCCTTTGCGTACATATAAATTTGGGGACTCATACATCTGTCGTACGATAAAGATGTGGAATGCTCTTCCAGCCTCTGTGTTTCCACTTTCCTATAATCTGGAGTCCTTCAAGCGAAGTGTGAAAAAGCATCTAGTCAAGCCGGCATAGTGTTAGGGACTGATGGCAGTTACGAGTATCTGACTTCAGTTGCTAACATTCATGGACCTTGCGCGCCACTTACCATCAGGTGGGCCCAAGGACACATGTCGTGCTAGTATAAAAAAAAAGGAACCTACCCTTTCATCATTACGTATGCGATTCGTCAAAGTGACGCAACGACCTCTTTTCTACCGCATTAACTCTACTCTCATGCGTATTCTGACATTCCAAGTCTTTCCATACATAAATGTTGCATACAGCATGGCATTGTGTATGGCAAGCCGAGTATTGTCACTGACATTTCGATTGGCGATTAGTGACCCCAGGGCACCGTTGACACTATTACCAACGTTCACTCTTCTTTCAACATCCCTATCATACTTCCCTTTCGCAGTGAAAACACTGCCAAGATATATAATTTGATTTACATAGTTCATATAAATATAAATAATATAATAAAAGTGTACTTACATACTATAATTGTAGAGAACATTGATGCATCCGAGATGGGGCCACCGGAAAAAAAGATAAATTTATATTAAAATAGTAGTAAACAAAAAAAAAGAAACAACAATTAAAAAAAAAATATATTACTTACACCCTATATACAGCAAAGTTATCGTCAATATCCAGGATGAATGAATGATGTTCCGGAAAAAAAAGAAAAAAAACAATTAAATAACCAATTTAAGTAAGGCTCAAAATCAACGTTTTTTTATAATTTTTTTCGTTCATCATACAACTAGAACACAGACTCCAGAGGTAGAGAGAGGAGCAGAATGGTGAATGAAAAGCGTCTTGTTACGCAATAAAAAAATAGGTGGCCTCCTTTGTAAACCAGTCTATAGTCGGTCGCAAGCCCGAGACACCAATCTTCTGTCCCCCCCTTTCCTACACACGCAGGACCCAGCACCCACACAGTGAATCCATAGAATATTTAGAAATGTGTCTTCTTTTAACATCTGCCAACTTACCGTGAAGGGGTCCTGTAAAGAAAAAGATTAATGTCAGTTACAAATAATAAAGTATCATCACGATCGTAACCCTTGCGTTGTGGTTAAAAAAATTACAAGGATATTAAAAATAAATAAGATAAAGATAAGATAAAATATATTTATTGATAAAAAAAAACTAATTTACAAGCTAAACATATTACGGTGATCTCCACACTCGGACATTGGGGACCATTTCAAATGTAAGGTAGGTGCAAATATTTATAATAAATAAATCTATATACATAAAAATACAATGATATTACTAAATACATACTAATAACTATGATATATTAAATACTAATAATACATATGATACCATTAAATAACTTATGAACCATTTAAATAATACGATGACATCATTTTTTTAAACAATTTTCGGTTGGATGCTTGTCGGATTTCTACTGGTAGTTCATTCCACAGATTTGCGGCGATAACGGCAAATGAGTTGGCCATAAATCCAGTATGGTGAGAGGGAATGGAGAGAACAGAGTTATGAGAAGAATTTCAAATAACATGTATAGTCTCCAATATTATCGTTTACCACATTGTAGTACATAATTACAACACTATTTTTGTGAAAAATATCCACAATAAAGTAATTTACAAAATAAAACCTTGACACTTCCTTGCAAAATGGCGGGAAAAACACTTAAGTATTTTTTAAATTTGGTATAAGATTAGTAAAGAAAGTACCTTGGTTCTAACTAGTTTGGGATTGTCATGACACATTTTGGACAAAGCATTGTAGTCTCCGCGGGAAGATAACAAAATCCACTGCTTTTGCTGGGGATCTAAAGGTTCTACATCCCTCTGAAAGAACAAAATTAAAGTATTTACTTATCATTCATCATCAGCCAGTGTCTCTCCACTGCTAGATATAGGCCTTCCCCAAGCCTTGGCACAACCATGGTCTTTTGCAAGTCTTATCTAAACCCCACCGACCTTCTTTAGGTCACCGGTCCATCCATCGTCTCACTCTCCGTCATCTCCACACTAGAACCCCATCAGTCCAATCAGCTCGCTTTTTCATTCATTTTTTTTTTCATTTCTAGATTTTAAACACTTCCTTTAACTACCTCAGTGGTCTAGGGGTTAAGTCCGTGGATTTAGACTCGGAGGTAATGGGTTCGATTCCTGGTCGGGACATAAAAATATTTATTAATGTAAATAAATTATTTCTCGAGTTTGGTAGAGTTATAAGCGTGGTTTCTGACCACCCCGAAAGGCAAACGGTCGTGATGATGATAGTAGATTTTAAACAATATCAATAACCAAGACGTTTGACAATAATAATAGTTTATAACAAAATCAAATACATGTGTGTCCACGACTGTAGTTTTTAACCTACGGTCGCCATCGACCCAACACAACTACCTATATTATTATTTTTTAATTATAACCCATTTGTTGTAGAACTCTTCTAATAAAGTATAGTACACCCAAAATACATCCAGGACCTAAGTATATAATACTCAGACAGATATCGAGTTTGGTACGAAGATGTCAGAGTGCAGAGTGCAACAATAAACCATTAAGGCCTTAAGAAACAACTTATATTTAGTCTTTTTAAAATTAAATTCTCCTTGTATTTGAAGCAAGTCGTTTTAATTAAAATTCACCATATTTGCCCAACGGGTTGTTAATGACCCTATCAAAAACCCCGCTTGCCTTATTTTCTTAAATAACTTAACGGGTTCTTTTCTGTGTGTCTTAAGGTTATTATATCCGATTATGGCGCTAATCTATAGATAAAAGAGGGTGGAGTGTCAGGAACCAGAGTTAGGTGTCTGCATAAATTCCGCACAGCGCTCTTGTTAATTGCCGGTAACTGTTCATGATATTAATTAATTTATACTCACAGAAACAAGTGATGCTCTATCATCTTCATCAGTACCCTGTAAATAGATAAACAATGATTTTTAATAATAATTATCAAGAGTGGTGGTGGTCATGCTATTTTAAAAATAGATTACTCTTACCAAAATCAAATTTAAAAATACACAGCAACGGTCTCTATGCTATATCCGCAAGTATATACAATAATTGCCAGAATCTATAAAACAAGAAGCGAACCATAAAAAGTAAAGTATCTTCACGACCGTTTCCCTTTCGGGGTGGTCAGAAACCCTGCTTATAAATAAGCAGATTCACATTTAGTCAACTTTACTATAGACCAATCATGACAAATGGCCAGCTCGTCGATGTCTCCAGCGTACCAAACTCGAGGAATAACACAAATAAATTTATATACATTAATAAATATTTTTGTGACCCGACCAGGAATCGAACCCGGTACCTCCGAGTCTAAATCCACGGAATTAACTGCTAGACCACGGAGGCAGTTGCTAACTGTAACTGTAGTAAGCTAACCATAATAATAATAAAAAGGTTATTTCAAACTAAACTTAGTTCATAATTTATTGGTAGTTTGTCAGTAACAATGCATCCATAGAACTATATTAGTATTGTTAGTACCTAATTCTATTTTTTTTTTTTTTTTTTTATTACAATGACTTTGGAATTCATCCAATGTTTTTGGATGGGAGTCATACATGTTACTACACATTAAATGAATTCATGCAAGATAAACTCAAACATATATGCAGTAGTTATTATTATTCGATCATTCTCCGAAGTCCTGTTGTTTTTTTATTTTCTTTTACTTAATATGAGTATAAATTTGTTGAAATATGTTTTGAGGTGTTTGATGGTTTGGAATTGTTATGTTTTAATTATAATGTTATTATTTTTGTCATATATGTAGTTGTACTATTTTATGAAATGCAATAAAATGATTGAATTTGAATTGGCTTTCCGCAAAATTCTAAAAAGGTCAGTTTCCAACCTGGCATGTACCAACGAGAAATACACTCTTCTTACGTACATATGTCATTAATTTACAAAACCACTATTCCCATGCCTCTGAAAGCATGTTAAGCCATCGGTCCCGGTTCCACAAATCATATTTGTAATTTTAAAAAATTACATCAAAACCTCATCAAGCCTCTGGCCAGTGTACCAAATGTAAGCCAATGTTTCTAGAAATTTCTCTAACAGGACTGACTCTATTTTATAGGGGCAGTAATAACTATTTATTTCATTCAAATTTCAATACTAAAAAAAAATTCTTACAAGACTCCCACGATTTCCATAATGCCTTGGCCTCAACACGTCCAAATCAGTAGCCATTTTGTTGAACATTTGTTTGCGTTCCTTCACCGAAACCGTTTGATCAGCTTCAGCAAGCGAATTCATACTTTGAGACGTGAACATACCATCATTGAATTTATTATCAAAGTCCTTATTTGAAGCATTAATACTGGTATTTGAAGTTGTTGAAATTAGTTTATTCTCATTGCTTGATTTCTTTCTTGGATATAACTTAGGTGCTTCTTCACTGATATTAAAATTATTAACATCTGCAATTTTTTCTTGATTTTCTATATTTAGCGGTGAATCTTGGCGTTTATAAACTGGCGGTGGCAATCTATATTGTGGCGGTTCTGGGCTAAATAATTCTTTACTAGGACTAAATAGTTCTGGGCTTGTACTAGCAACATCTGGGCTAGGACTAGAAATATTTGGGCTAGGACTAGCAACATCTAGGCTAGGACTAGCTACTGAGCTAGATTTAGCAATGTCTGGGCTAGGTTTATAAACTTCCGGGCTAGGTTCAGGTTCTGGTGCTGACTCTTCCTTAGCTGGCATATATTTTCGTTTCAAAATCAGCCATTTTTCATTATTAACATTGCTGATTGATGCTAAAGTGTTGACATGTTTTTTAAATGTGCCTCTTGCTTGGTCTGTAATTAATTAAAGTTTTATTTAGAATTTGAATTATGGACATTGCAAAATAGTTATATAACACAGAATTTTAACATGTGTAACCTTGTTACCAGCCTATGGTCGGTCACAAGCCATAATAGATCCGGCATGCACTTTTTTTTGTGCTCCTTATTCTCTGAATGTTTTCTGAACTATCACCATTATTATAGGTGTATGTTTGATTAAAGAAACCCAAATTTATTGGTCATGCTTAATCTAATAACATTTATATTATAGAATTATTATTATTATTATTACTTGAAAGTAAGTAGAAGCATAAAAAATATGTAACAAGCATTTTGTAAACCTATGCCTGCTCTGTCTTATATTTGAATCGCTCCATGCTTAAAGGACATGAATGCATCTATGAGACAATACACTTTCTTAAGTTAGATAGGCATCAAAAGAACTTTATTTATTGATTTATTTAGTACACACAGCAGTACATATATTATCACACACATAACATTGTATAATTATAACTTATCTAATATATGTACCAATTAGGTGTCACAGCATTCTCCAATATAAAAAGAAGAAGAAATTAAAAACTTATTACTGTTAAAACAAAAAAAAAAAACAAAAACTATCAAATTTACCAAATAAAAATATGACTTAAAATAAAATTACAAACAATACTTTAAATACAAACAAAAAATTAAGACTAGAATTTAAATTTTACGAAAAAACGGAGTCAGTCTACTGACTACCATCCTTTTTAGTACTTGTCGAAGGAGAATGTCTTTACACTTCAGTAGCATGCAGGTCGGCATATTGTCAGTGAAACAACAATATTCATTTTAAATTGCATGTTGATAGACTAATTAATTATAAGATAATTGTCTTAGAACTTAAATTCTTATACCGTTTGGCTTCTTGTAATATATTTACTTAAATGACATATGCCCTATTGTGACCAATGCAATGCAGGGTCATAATATATGAAAGTAGGATAAAACATCAAGATGTTCAATCAACAAGTTTTACTCACCTCTAGTTTCAGGACTAGTTAAAAATGCCTGGAAATGTTTGACAAGCTCATGATTAGTCACTTTTCCGTTGTGAGCTAGCATAAACTTTAAAATCTCATCAAAACTAAGCTCCGAAGGTCCAGACATCTTAAATTGAACACTAAAGAGATGTTTCTAGAAGAATCTTATCTTGGTATAATTTTTTCAAGCATTCATGACTCATCTGAAACAAAACATATTAACTATACTAATATTTTTAATGTAAAAGAAGCTAGGTCTGTGTATGTATATGACTCCCCTGACATCTACACTACTAAATTGATTTTGATAAAAATTGTAGATATGTTTCTTGGAACTCAGAAACTGACATAGGCTATCTAAACACTACATGTGACTCTAAAGCTTTTTGTCTGTGAGTTTAAATCTTTCTTTGCACCACTTACTAAAAGAATTGTAATTTAGCAGGTCTGCCATATACATATATGGAATAAGTTTCCAAGACAGCATTAATGGAATCATACAGTATTTGAACTGCCTCCGTGGTCTAGTGGTTAAGTCCGTGGATTTAGACTCAGAGCTACCGGGTTTGATTCCTGATTGGGACACAAAAATATTTATTAATGTAAATTTAATTAATATTTAATTTATTTGTGATATTTCTCAAGTTTGGTACGGTGGAGACATCAACGAGCTTGCCACTTGTCATGATTGGTGTATAGTAAAGTTGGCTAAATGTGAATCCGCTTATTTATAAGCGTGGTTTCTGACCACCCCGTAAGGGGAACGGTCGTACAGTATTTAGTTGGATAGTGAAACATGAAAAATGGTGGATGGTAAGCATCTTGTTGCGCAATAAAATGAAAAAGGCCTCCTTTGTAAACCAGCCTATTGTTGGTAGCAAGCCCGAGGCACCATTTTTCTCATCTCTCTTTCCCAAATCAAGACCTATGGAATGCTTAGAAATTTGTCATCTTTCTTCTTAGAGTTGTTCTTTGGAGTCCAGGGATAGCGACAGACTTATATAACATTACTATCTGAGCACTAAATGAAACTCACCAACACCACTTTATTATACAAGCAAAGCTGCTTCAAACAGCAAGTATCCTTAAGTTACTGCTAATTTAAATTTTGCATAATTTAAGGCATTTAAGTAGTGCCGTCTTTAAAGCTTGTTCCATAAATGTATTGACGACAGACCTGCTAAAGTACCATTTTATCAGTTAGTGGTGCAAAGAAAGATTCAAACTTACAGTTTAAATGGCTTTAGCTTATGCTAAAACTATAGATAGGTATTTGGATTCAATCATATTATATTTATTTACAATAGAGCTAATCTAATTGTCTATTGTTTAAAACAATTAATTATGTAATATGTTTGTTTTTATTATAGAAAAACAATAATTAATTTACCTTATGAATTTAATTAATTAGATGATAGAAGTCTTGTATTTACTATCATAATTATTGTAGAAAGGATTTCAATTTAAAAACTAACCATTATCAATTGGGTCCTAAACTTATTTATATTCAAGATTTTGATTATCTTAGATGCACCTAACTTGTATTGAGGTTTAAGTAAAATAGTATTTATCAAATAAATAGAAAATTACTTACGTATATTATAATAATTATTAAATTCGGCGTTAGTAAAAGTTACTAATCGAATGTAAACGTAACACTATAAAGAAAGGCTTTTCATAATAAACTATGACGAATAACTTTCACAAATACTTCCTAATTGAACTTTAATTAATTATACAATATTAAAATTAACAAATAAGCCCAATGAATAACGTTTTTAGTTTCTTACACAGACTATATAGTTTCTTACAAGTTTTATAAAGTTTTTCAATGAATGAACGTAAAACTGTTGTTCTGGGACTGCCGCTGGTATTGGTTGAAACATCATATAAGCAAAGCGATTAACATTTTTGTAACTCTAACAGTGATCTTCACTTAAAATAGTACCTTTAAAATGGGGCTATACATACTATTTTTTGGTACTAACAATTATATTTTTTATTTGGTCGCGTAACGGTTAATGCTAATAAAGTATAAAATGTGTAAGCACGGCTGACCTCGAAACGTACCAACGAACGGGATCATTTGACATTGACAGTTATTTTTTAGGCAGTGGTTACAACTAAAAGGTTGCGTCCAATATAACTATATTATTCTCTGTAAGAAAAGTACAGACAAATAAGTAAAATACTAGAGCGAATACTAATGCAAATATACCTATAATCAGGATTGTGCGTTTTTTCGCAACAAGTGTGCCGAGGAGGCCAAAAGAGGATTAAGGAGAGTAATAGGAAGTCAGTACTTATTTATCCATGTAAATACTTTTAAGATTAATTATTCTACTGGCTTAAATTTAAGAAACGTTTTAATTTCAATTTTGTATTTATCTATTTTACATAAGTTTCATTCAGAAACGATTGTTCGGTGTATGTTACAGTCTCCTAGTTTTAATCATTGCGTAGACAAGACATTACATGTAAATTGTACTGTGATCGGCATACACCAGCTATTTTATTATGTATGTAGGTAGTTACGAGATCACCACATGTCTGTCAGTGCCGAGTGTAGAGGTCACTGTAATATATTTACGCTTATTTATTTTTTTCATTTGTTTTCATTCTGAAAATGAAATAAAACGACAATATGGGATATTAAAATTGTTTATTTGTAATCATTTATACAATGCAGATCTGTCGCCACACAGCCATCACAAGGTTTACTTCGACAATTTTATTAATATGAAATGGAAAATTGGAAATAATAGATCTCCTAAATAGTTATAAAAAAACTTAAGAGTTAACGCATTTCTCTCACTCGCACAATCCAATATTATCAAAGATTTTTCATGTATGGGTACTGAGAAATGTAGTCTATTAACTTACTATGTTTTTTTCATTATACTATCACAAAATGTGACTTTACTCCCACGTGATGGCACATGGCGCGAGGTCCATGAATGCTAGTAACTGGAATCAGACACTCGTGACTGACATCAGTCCCTAACACTATGCCTGTTTGACTGAGCATGACGAATAAAATAGTGGGAATAAAATAACGGACATTTTAAAAATATATTATTCATATATTTGTTTTAGTAAAATAAAGAAAAATCGTTATTTAATATTGATATTTTTCTGTCCAATATTAGGTACCTATAAAAATGTCCGTAAAATTATTTCATGAAAAGTAGATCATAATCTTTGCCACCCTCATCCAGCCCCCACCAGCGACCTTTTTCAGGTCATCCGTCCATCTGGCGGGGGGTCTTCCCACTCTGCGTTTACCTGTACTTGGATCCACTCCAGAACTCGTCTACTACGCGACAGACGTGTCCGGCCCATTGCCACTTCAACTTACTAATTTTGATGGCTATGTCGGTAACTTTTAGGTTTTCTAACGGATGTCTAGACTACATTTATCAAATATACACTCAGTTTTTTTTTTAATTATTTGATTGTGCGAGCGAGAGAAGCTAAACCAAATGCGAAGATACAATTTTACTGACTATAATAATAGCTTTTGTCAAACAGCAAAACCCAATAAATTCTATCGGTTAGCATACCCCTTCGATTAACACACAATATACATAAAGTTGATTATAGTCCTAGAACTGCACTGTTGAACATGAGCCTGACAAAAAAATCTGGGGAATTTGGCCTTCTCTTACCACGCTGGCCAGACTGGATGGCGAGGGTCTGATGTCAATTAAGAATTTTATAAGTTGAACCGAGAACGTGCTGTCCGAGGCACGGGAACGATGGTGTTGTAAATCTATGACAAATGTTCGTAAGTGTATTTTTCATTCGTACATGCTGGGATTCGAACCGACCTTTTTAGAATTATAAGAAAATCGTTCTTACTACCGAGCCACCACCTTTTTTACCAATTTATTAATATTAATAAAAGTAAAATATCATCACTTACGGGGTGGATTTACATTTAGCCAACTTTACTATAGGCCAATCATGACAAGTGGCAAGCTCGTCGATGTCTCCAGCGTACCAAACTCGAGAAATAACACAAATAAATTAAATATAATGTATTTATTTACATTAATAAATATTTTTGTGTCCCAACCAGGAATCGAACCCGGTACCTCCGAGTCTAAATTCACGGACTTAACCGCTAGACCACGGACGCAGTTAATATAATTAAATAATATTAATAGCCATGAAATTGGCCCATAATACTCGACAGATATATTTAATAGTTGACCTAAAACATTAGATTGGGCCCAAAGAGCCATTTTTTTGTCAATTCCAACAATTGATTTCTTAAGAAAAGTTTTTTGTTTGTAACACCATACAAAGTCATCCCATATAATGTCGAAATTTGATCTCCAGTAAGTAAAACTAAACATAGATAAAATATTGGGTTTAGCAGTAAAATAATTTACATAAAAAAATATATCTAACTTAGGAATAAAATAACTAAGATACATGAAAGTCATTATAATGCATGCAATAAAATATTTAATAATTTCCTACAATAAAAATCAAAACTCACTGCACCGTTATCGTTTTATTAAACACTAAAAGTGTTGCCAGTAAAATTATCTACACTTAATATAATCTCAAAGGGATATAATATTTATAACTAAATTATATTTAAAGCTGGCAACACCAAAAATCAAATGTTGCCCAATATTGATGCATGATTTAGCACCGACGCAAAATATTGAGCATTAAAAAAAATATTTATAAAAATGCAGTCAATAACTTTGGTTAGATGCGGCAGTTCCTTAGAATTTCAGTATATATTTTGGCTAAAAATGGATTTAGTTTTTAATTAATTTGAGCAAAATTGAGTGTGATTAAATATAACAATGGCGAGACCGTGTTTTTTTTTTATAATAAAACTTTTTTTTTAATAATAAAACTGCCTCCAGGGTCTAGCGGTTAAGTCCGTGGATTTAGACTCGGAGGTACTAGGTTCGATTCCTGGTCGGGTCACAAAAATATCTATTAATGTAAATAAATGCAAATATTTAATTTATTTGTGATATTTCTCGAGTTTGGTACGCTGAAGACATCGACGAGCTTGCCACTTGTCATGATTGGCCTATAGTAAGGCTAAACGTGAATCCGCTTATTCATAAGCGTGGTTTCTGACCACCCCGAAAGGGAAACGGTCGTGATGATACTACTTTTATTCACATGAAGCTGGCAGTTTTTTATCTCAAAATTCAAGTATCATAATTCAGAGGGGAAATGTTGCCAGTGTATTGGGCACCATGCCACAGTAAGTATTAAATTTTTTTAGAGTAAAAAAGTATCATAACGACCGTTTCCCTTTCGGGGTGGTCAGAAACCACGTATATAAATAAGCGGATTCACATTTAGCCAACTTTACTATAGGCCAATCATGACAAGTGCAAGCTTGTCGATATCTCCAGCGTACCAAACTCGAGAAATATCACAAATATATTAAATTTTAATTAAATGTATTTTTATTTACATTAATGAATATTTTTGTGTCCCGACCAGGAATCGAACCCGGTACCTCCAAGTCTAAATCCACGGGCTAGACCACGGAGGCAGTTTTTTTAGAGTGAATTTAGTATTTGATCTAGTAAAGTATCATCGCGACCGTACCCCTTTCGGGGTGTTCAGAAACCACGTTTTGTAAAGAAGCGGATTAACATTTAGCTATAGGCCCATCATGACAAGTGGCAAGCTCGTCGATGTCTCTAGTAACTATTAAGCGTATGAGAAATAATTTAAGTAAATTATGTCCCGATCAGGAATCACACCCGGTACCTCTGCGTCTAAATCCACTTAACCGCTAGACTATGGAGGCAGTATTTACTGTATTTAATGAAGTGTTTCTATTTTTTATTAATCATTTTAGGTAAATTTTTATATAGGCACTCGCCATTGTTTTTTGGCTGGAGGATTGACTTTGAAAGATTGCCGAATAAACTTTTATACTAGACAAAAATGAGCAGTATGTTGGAGTAACATTTGTATAAATAGGAAGACGGGCAGCGCATCATCAGAGATCAATAGACGACACGAGGCAAGATTAAACTAAATAAATTACGATCCTCTGCTAAAAATTAAAAACAAAACCAAAAAACGTTGCGACATAAAGATTAATTGTTTACTCTTTTCCCGATGGAGGTAATAGGAATGGCAAAGGATTCTAGCCCATACAGCCAAGTCTGACGTAATATGAATGAGTTAATCATCAAATTCCAGATGTTGCAGAATTTGATGTTTTTGTTGGAGTTACTCGCGGCATTATAACCCAAACACGTCGGGTATAATATGGGAGTTCACAGCGCGGGAAATTCTTAAAAAAAAAACTGCAACTTGTGCCCCATACTTAAAGTCCGATTTATCGTTTTCCGTAATTAATCAAATAGTAGAACATTTTTAAACACCTGTTAGAATTTGTTGACATGCCTTTGACGGAAAATTAATTTAAATAGTTGTATAGTTTTGTGGTCTTATGCCTTCCACTGTATTGTGTTACTAATGCTCCTTTGTCTACGATGCATGGTATTTATAGTATTATCGATATTATTTAAAAATTTGTTACTGACAAAAAAGAAAATCAGTGACTAAAAGTAATGGAGTAAATTTAAAAAAAAAAAACTTCAACTATAATGTAGCATATATTTATGATTGGTTCGGCGCAGCAATAACCAATCATAAATATATGGGTGGTAATTAAATTTTATTAAGTGTATTTTTATTTTAGCAGAGGTATCAAAATTAATAAATTCATTATGACACATAAAACTTCGCATTAACAATAAAAATATACAATATAAAATTAACTAAATACAATATCATAAAAGTAAATAAAAAGACACCGATATACGTTTTAAAATTAAATTCGCTAATTTGTTATTATTGTTTAATTTTTGGATATACATTTTCTAATAATCAGTCCAAAAAATCATCCATTTTGTCATATTAATATATTTTAAAAGACTTAAAGCAGATGACCAAAGTATTTAACATATCTCATATACCATTCTAGTAAGTAAAAGAAAATATCGGTCATCTGCATAAAGGCTCTCCCACATAGGCGCGTTATTATCGGTCGATAATACCGGATTCGTTATTGCGATAATGCGTCCCGATTCTTTGCACACAATTGCGTTTTTGTCATACATACATATCTTCACGCCAGATCCCTTGCGGGGTAGGCAGCGACATACATTATTCGCGTCATCGACATTCATCAACCTCTTCATACATGCCCTTTTTTTCCGATGGCTTTTTAATGCACCTTCAGCTAGTGTTTTATTTATTTGATCGTGATATGTGAGGTCTGCAGGGCCTCTTTTATCCACAACTATCGCATTATATATCTGGTTCGTCAAGATAGTCTTCCAAGAAAGATGTCTTCGCTCATCCTTTCAACATGCCCGAACCACCGAGCATGTCTTTCCTTATTTTTGTTCCTATGCTTTTTCTATCGAATTTTTATCGTCCGATAATTATAATTCTATTTGGCAGGTATGAGAAACTATACTTTAGAATTCAAGCGTCTTAGTGTGCAACTCGTTTTAATTCAATTCGTTATGAAGCTGCCAGTCACCTTAATTTTATATATATGAAATTAAATTACGTTTCGTTTTTGGTGTCTTCGTAAATTATTTGATAAATCAATATCCATATAATAGATTTGTAAAACACTCTTAAAAACCAAATTTTCGTCATTGACGTTAGTGCTAACGATCTCGCAGCTGTGCGGGGTACAAATGTACTAAGAAAACTCATATCAGAATATCGCAGGACGGAGGAACGCAAGCGTCCTACTTCTATTGCGTTGTTATTATCGCAGCAGTGTGTAACTTCGTAGACGCATAATGTACTAAAAACAGATATCGCAAGAACACATCCGGTATTATTAAAGTGCGTTTAAAGAATATTTTATTTCTATTACGTTGGTAGGTCTGTTTTTATATAAAAATATGTTTTGGTAAAATATTAGTACCAAATACAGTAATACCAACTTTACGATGTTTGATTAACAACGCACTTTAGAAATAAATCCCCAAAGTTTGGCCAAACGTTCACCACGATCTGATATAACCTAACTTAATTTAACAGCCAGTCTTCGCCGCCATATTTTTTTGTCTAAATAAAACAAAATTTATTAAAACTATGTTTACGCTATTTATGACTCAAAAGTGGCTGGAACGATGTTTATGATCTCAGATTTGTCTCTGCTAGTATTGCCTAAAGTCTAGCTAAGTCTTGGACTTGCATCAGAACAGCTGGTCTCGGTCTTGGGTCTTGCGCAGGAGTCTCGCAATGCTCTGACTGAAAATTCATAGTTCTTTTTTAAACCTTGTAAGATTTTAGTGTCTGTCCGCAAATTACTATTTCGAGAACTACTGGACTGATTTATATCCATAAATGTAAACAATATATATAACGCTTTACATGATGTTTTGTATATCAATGCGAACAACTTTGTCAGAGCGAAAAAAGACAATGCCACAACGGAAAAGTAGGTAGTTGGAGATATTTCATGGGAGACAGACACCAAAGCAGAGTCATCGAAAAGAGTTCGATATTTTTCCCTCTGAACCCTAAAAGAGACAGACACGACGCAGTTACAATTAGAAAAACCCAATAATAATCTGATAACTTTTGGCTAAAATAAAAAAAAAAACTGTGCAAGAGTCTTGTTAAGATATGGGTCTTGTCAAGATTGGGCAACACTAGTATCTGCCCTCAATAGCAGAATAATAAATGAATAAAATATTTTTATCATATTGTATGAAATTGAAAAATTTTCAGCGGTGGTGGCTTTTTTTTCAAGGTCCATGAATGTTAGCAACTGGAATCAGACACTCATGACTGACATCAGTCCCTAACACTATGCCGGCTTGACTGGGCATGACGGCAATTCAAGCCTGATCCCGAAACGTGTGGATACACTTTACTGGGCTTAACGTCCTCTCAGAGGCAAGGGAACGGTGATATTGGTAATTTATGACAAATGTATGTTATAAACGTTTTTTTTTCATTGGTACGAGTACATGCCGGGGCACGAACCGCGAATATTTATTTTTTGGTTTGGAAAGCATTTCTACAACCGAGCCACTATCGCTCGTAACTTATTAAGAGTGTGTATTTTGCAATAGATATCAATTATTCTATTATTAGTATTATTTGACAGAAATCAAAATGGCGGCGGCGATTGGCTTCAAGAGCAACGACAATGGACTACATCTTACATAAAGAAGTACTTCTTAACTTATACTTTGATAAATGCAATAATCTCTTAGAGAAGTGATCTTCTCTCATAGTTAGAATACAAGTCATTTGGATTTTTGTAATTAGGAAATGGCTAGAGGGCGCTAGTGGCTTCATTTGGCTAAAAAAACTACCTATTTATAAAAATATTTAATAATGGTAGAACTTAATCTATCCAAGCATTTATTTTTGAGAAGAATGCAAAAGCTATAAAAAAATAAAAATATGGTGATAACTTAAAAATTTTACAACTTTACACCTGTGCTTGATGTAGGCAAATCAGCAATGCGCTGCTCACCTATTGATATATATTATCTATGACAGAATATGTATTAGAATCAAAATTTGTGTGGAAAGAAATTACAATTCTGGATATTTCATTCCAAATACGTGAATTAGATAATCAATCCGACCGACAATATTACAATTTATTCAGGCGTTATTAGTTATTCCTAATAAACTACCTTCATTTATAATATTTTTTTATTTTAAGCAAATATTGAATTACCAACCTTTAGATATTAAATATTTTCATAAATAAGAGTTAAAAACTAAATTACAAAAATCCTAAACAGTGACTTATGCTAGACTTAATACACAAACCAATAGGTTTTGCGAATATCAATGATAATTATAATTATACTAGTTAATCGAAGAAGGATTACAAGTAATAATAATTCATTTGTGCGGCGAAACATAACCCGCTCAATATGTTACAAATATTTGACCCTAAATTGACTTTCACCATTTCTCAGGTTGCGTTCCAACTTGATGTAGTTTATGTAATTAGATTGTTGTACCTGTCCATAATCTCTCACCAACCCAAAGGGTAGTTGTCAGAGAATGCCTAACAGGCATTAAACTCGCCTATGTACCTAATTTTAAGTTTTGGCGCAATAAAGAATTTAAAATAAAATGTAAAAGATTTTTTTGGTATATATTTCAAGGTACAATTTTGAGTACAAACCAATAAACAATTATTGATGTAATAGACAAAAAGTATTGTCAGGTTTGCTAGCCTAAAAAAAATGTTGTTATAAAAAATATACAATTAAAAATAATTATAATGTACGTATCAAGTAGATATTCATTATTATTAAGCATACGAGATTTAATAGGGTGATTATTTTTATTATTGAAACGCAACCTATAAATAATATTGAAAAATAGTGACGACATAAAATGGGTCGATAATAAAGTTGAGCCTGCAGATTAAAAATATATCTAAAACAGACAAAAAAATGTAGACAGTCAATAATTATGGCAGTTAAATGACTGAAAATTACTATAACCACAAGTTAAAGGACGATTAAAATAATCCATTTTTAACTCTTGTTATACGCCATGTGATTGGCGAGTTTGCTTGTCGCTTACATACTGTTGTTTAGTTGAGCCATAACGTGTTTTATATTCAAATTTAAAATTTTATTTATTCTTTAACTGACTAAGATCTATAAATCGTTTAATGCTTTTTCACCCCTCTCAATCCCACATTGTCACAGATTAAAAATATATCCAAAACAGACAAAAAAAATAGACAGTCAATAATTATGGCAGTGAAATGACTGAAAATTACTATAACCACAAGTTAAAGGACGATTACAATAATCCATGTTTAACTCTTGTTATACGCCATGTGATTGGCGAGTCGTTTACACACCGTTGTTTAGTTGAGCCATCACTTGTTTTATAATCAATTTAAAATCTTTTACACCACTCTCGCGCATTTTTATAAATTTTTCAAGTCCAACCCATACAATACATGTATTATATATGTAGTACTAGTATGTATTGTTTATTTAATATTTACTTGGCACTCTGCCTGTCACATGTTTTCAAAACTCCCATAGGTTAGCTGGTTGTTCGAAATGTATTTGTTGACCGCAGCTTTAATTATTTTATATTATTTTTGAATACACCTTGGCAGAATGAAAAAAGGGGTCCTCGGCCTCGGTTCTTTTAAAAATATTAGGTCGGAAGGTTTTTTTTGACACTTTGGCTTTGTGGGGAAAAATAAATGCATGTGGAAGACGAGTTTGGAGGAAGTCAATACCAATTTAGTGCCGCGTGGTAGCCGCTTTTGGACTTGTGACCTAGGATTAACCATTCCCGGAGGAAAAGTGCTCATCCAGGTCATAACACTCGTTTTACTCATCACATACACCTACACACACTCAATTACACTGCTGGTTGAGCATAAACTGGTTGGATATGCGGTCATATCCCTGCCAAGGTGAGTATTATAGTTGTAATTAATAAGTTTTCTACATTCTGTAGGCAAACTCCCCTAGAGCCGTGTTTCTTGCGGGCGTGGCGAGCGCAGGACCCTCTAATCGTAAGCGGGTAGTAAAATTGCGCATCGCCAACACTGGTGGATAATGCCTCACGGCATAAAGCTCGCCTGTGCACATTAATTTTAGGTTATTTTAGTTTTTGTGCAATAAAGCATTTTTATTATTATTATTCTAAGATGTTTCCTCGACGGGTCCTCCACTCAATATTTCCTTCCAGCTGTCAAACGAAAATAAAGTCTATAATTGTTAAGATTAAAGTTAAAAATGGAGCCGATTGTACCAGTTTTATATTGAAAGTCAGCGGTAAGTTGGTTAGTGTACTTATGAAAAATGTACTTCATTCATCATCATAACAGGCCCTAGAACGAAGCATCCTTTAAAAGAAACATACAATAGTAATTTCTATTTCCATGATATTACCCAACGCACATACGGTGGCTTAACAGAGGTTTTTGCGTTTTGTCGACTTTCGGGTTGCACATAGGCATGTAGTCTACCTTAATTCTGACTTGCCTGGTGGGTTACTGCTGTACCAGGTATTGTATTATCATAGGTACTAATAACTAAATTTAAAAGGTTATTAATTGATCGTTGTGGTGCAGTTCTGTATATGTTTTATTTTGTAAATCTGATATAGCTGAGTTTTCCTTGCAGATTCCTTTCTCAGTCAGATTAAACATTAACAGGTCACTGGAATCTGCTAAGCTGCTGGTCTTCTGCTAACAGCTTACTTATTGGACCACTTTGCTGCTTAGTCTTCTACTAGCAGGAGTAGAATCATTCTAAATAATTAAATTAATGACGTTTCACAAATGCCTGTAATAGGTTTACGTGAATAAAGATATTTTGACTTTGAAATTGTGGAATTCGCTTACTATTATTATTTAATGTTTTAAAAATTATATTTTAATTTTATTATCCACAACATTTGTTGTCGTGCTGCAAGGGGTATGAATCTGTAAGCAAAGCATAAATACGTTTCATAGATCTCAAACAATGACTAATCAACTTTCTAATTAGTTCGAAATATTTACAATAGACGAGAAAATTATATCATTACGACACTACTGAGTTTTCAGACAAAATCTAGACAATCCGGCGTTCCAGTTATGAGCCGCGCTAACATCACACACCAGCGCCAACCGTTTCATTTAAGATCTGGTACTTTTTTAGCTCCGTTAGCTTTAATGGAACGGTTTTTGACAAATAAAATGCGAAACAAATCAAATTGCGCAAGTTTAAATTTGACGTGTGTCCATCTGTCAAAAAAGTTATTATTAACCCCGCGTTTGTTTTATAGCATTTCCAACATCTCGTAGCAACTTCATAAACCAGCACGAAATGTCGTTTTTGTTAAGAAATACCACTTTTTTTAACAATGCTAACATTTCTTAAAAAAAACGAGCGGTGAGGCTACTTTTTGACAAGTATTTTCGTTCATGTTTAATCATACCATTACACATGATATTATTATGGTCTTTGAATTTTATGTAATATAAAATCGTTTAAAATAACCCTTTTAACAAATATAATAGAAAACTATAAAGTATATAAAAATGGTAAACAAACCATTTTATATGTTAATGACATCTGTCAAAAAGTAACATCAATAACCCTCCTTTCAACACGGTACTGACATACGAAATTAGCATCAAAAGTTAGAATTTTCATTAAACGAAGTTACTAAAAAAAGTGGTATTTTCTTGCTAACATTTCTTAAAACGAACGCGGCCTTAATAATTTCTATTGGAACGCTTAATGTTTTAAAAAAAGTATAGTATCATCACGACCGTTTCCCTTTCGGGGTGGTCAGAAACCACGCTTATAAATAAACGGATTGACGTTTAGCCAACTTTACTATAGGCCAATCATGACAAGTGGCAAGCTCGTCGATGTCTCCAGCGTACCAAACTCGAGAAATATCACAAATAAATTAAATATTAATTGAATGTATTTATTTACATTAATAAATATTATTTGTGTCCCGACCAGGAATCGAACCCGGTACCTCCGAGTCTAAATCCACGAACTTTACCGCTAGACTACGGAGACAGTTAATGTTTAATGTAATGTAACTTAGCTATTTATGTTAGCGGCGCTGGTTTCTATAAACGGAACGCGGATTTACACCCGTACTCTAACACTGTGTTTGACTTGTCGCTTTGAGCGCTTTATTTCGCTTTTGAAAATCGTTCGACTTGGCGATTCTCTAGGTTTCCATACAAAATACGGTAAAAAAGCAAGCTATTCTTTATTAGCTTTCAAGTCAAACATAGCTCACACTCAATAATTTATTTCAGCTGTCAAACGTATATATATAAATAAATGTAAAATATAGTATCTGTAAATTGTTACGATTAAAATTAAAAATGGAGCCGATTGTACTAGTTCTATTTTAAAGGTTAGCCGTAAGGTACATGCGACGCCATTTAAATTTTAATCGTCAAAAATTACATCGTCCGAAAATGAGTCGTTTATATAAATAATCGTTTATTACGTCTGTCAAAATTTTCAAAATCTTGGTCATTCCGCCTAGCTCTTGAAATTTCTGACAGACGTAATCGGTCTTAGACGATTCGTTGTCGGACGATTGTGCACTCTGCCTAACCCCGCATAGACTTCATTTTCGTTTGACAGCTGGAAGGAAATGTTGAGAAAACGTCTTAAGATACGGGTGTTACTAAACTATCACTTATTATTAGACTAATTTTGTTAATCGATAATTTTCCTAATTTATCGATAGTATACATTTTTGCCAAAGTACATCCCTCTGCAATGTTTAAGGTCGAGTTTACTTAGTGCTTAAAGTGGTTCGTTTTTCATAATATTTTTATTCTGATATTTTAGTTTAAGACAGAAAAATATGAAGACAAATGAAAGAGAAATGTGCCCAATAAAATGTTCTTGTGTAATAATAATAGGCAATTCAAAAGACAAATAAAATGTATGTTGACTAAGAAAGCCTATTATACTATAAATGAGGCGTTGGAAGATGATGACATATATACGACATAAATTCATATTTAAATTCACATAATCTTATTGTAGATAAGTACCTATGACATTGTTAATATTTTTAGTTTAAATTATGTGATTGACGAAGCCTTTACAGCGGATTTAATTTATAATTTATAGCTTTTTAGGAATTTGTGACATCTTATATATTAATTATATTGTCATTTTTTACATATATATATATATATTTATTTTTAGTTATAGTTTATTGACATGTCTAAATAAGAATATAGTATTTTAAGTACTATTTATTAAAATACCCGACGAGGCAACTTTACAGCCACAAACTAGACCTAAATTATTATATATTATAATAATTATTAGGCTTAGAAGTGGAAGAGATAGAGATAATAATATTAAAATAATAATAATGGAAATTGGGGCTGTTCCTTGCCATACTGTATCACAATATCTGGCCAGGTATTTTGTTTAGCGTTGTTATTAAGAAAAATTGACTTAACCGAGTGTTCCAATAGGATCCTATGGCGATAAATATATAAATAAAAAAATAATAATAATGATTTCTTTTACTAGCTGTCCCCTATAAGACCAGGGCAACCTTAGTATAGGGGACAGAAGTCGTCTATTAAATTAGGCATGTACAACAATGTAATTTTTTTTTTGTTCAATATGTATATTTTATTTTGTGCCAATAAACTATTATTATTTTTTTTTTTCATTTGATAAGTAATATATTCTGTTTTCATAATCTGTAATTAATTTTATTTTAACGTTATTTTAATTAACGTTACGTTAATTTTTACGTTAATAATTACATTTGAAATCCAGTGTTTTATCTGTAAGTACCTGATCATAATAAAGAACCTAATCGTATTAAATAGTGCTTTGTAACTATTTCATACATAAATTTTAATCAATTGACTATTTAATTAAATTATATTTTAATGCTGGGAGAAAGAAAGAGATGTTGTAATTAAATTTAAAAATATCACAATTAATTGTTATGATTATTGAATTGTATTTAGTTGAGGCACGCTGCAAAAAAAGTTGGGACCTAGTTTTGGACAATCTCTTTTCTAAGCATTCCATGGATTAACCCCCTCGGGTTCATCGAGTGTGGGTAAGAGATGAGAAGAATGGTGTCTCGGGCTTGCGACCGACAATAGGCTGGTTTCAACAGAGGCCCCTAAATCGTTATTACTCTATGACAAGCCATAGACTAGGTTTATAACCATGTTAAGCCAAGAAATTCGACTACATTTTCTCCTAATTTATGTTTTTTTTTTTGTAAATAATCAAAAACCTACCTAACTTAAATTTATTTTAAAAATACTAAACTCACAACTTAACTAACTCACTCAACTTAAATATTTTTAAAGTTTGTGTTTTAATATTTATATGAATATTTTTCTGTCTGCGAATGTATAAAAAGTTCTATGCTCGGAAAATATTTTCAGAGGCTTACTACGATTGTGTTCAGCTTAAGAGAAAGTCATACATAAATACGCAATTAATAATAATTAATATATATTATATTATTATTATTAATTAAATTACAATCGATCGTAATAAGCATCTAAGTATATATTGAAAATATATAAATATAAATATTTCCAGACAGGTCACACAGCGCCATCTAGTTTCCGTGGTAAGCTACGTGGCTTGTGTTACGGAAACTAGATGGTTGATAAACTACATATTATACATATAAACACCCATCAGACCGAGACAAATTATACAATGTACAACTTGCCCCCGGTGGGAATCGAACCCACGACCTCCCGAGTTCACGGCAACGTTTGTTACCACTAGACCACGGAGGCGGTCTGGGTATAGTTTGGATTTTAAATATTAAATTACGAATTTAACGTATTGCTTAGCTAATACCCTTTTTAAGATTGACGAACCAGATATATAATGCGAAAGTTGTGGGTGAAAGAGGCCCTGGCAGACCAAGACTCACATATCACGATCAAATAAATAAAACACTGACTGAAGGCACATTAACGTAACAAAAGGGCATGTATGAAGAGGTTGATGAATGTCGACGAAGGGAAAGAAGTATGTCGTGATCGTGTCAAATGGCGCTCAATTATCTCTGCCTACCCCGCAAGGGATCTGGCGTGAAGATATGTATGTATGTAATACCTTTTTCTGTCAATCACTAATCAAATAGATCCAAAAAAAAGGAGTACAAAATATACTATGAAAAACGAACTTTAAGTAAATTCTACCTATAACCAGACTAATTAAAGTGATTCCCACCCGATATAGGTTGTTTTAGAACACCCTTTGTCATCGTTGATGTATTTTTGTGAGCGGGTGGGTGCAGGGGAGTGTGGCGTCATTTCAGTATTTCAGCAAATCGTCGTCCAACTCCGTTAGAGCCATTTTACTGTCTATCGCTGAAACAAACCAACATAAAATTAAACTCGCACACCTATAAACATATACCTCCATTAAACATATACCTCTATTTCTTATCTTAAACATATACCTCTATTTCCTTATCTTAAACATATACCTCTATTTTTCTAGACTCTCTTGCTTAGCAACAATATGTTATGGGTTAATGATGATATTACTTACTTTGGTCCGGGATAGTAGTATGGAGGGGGTCGCTCGTACTCAGTAGGGCCGTGGTAGCGGGGCGGGCCCTCCTCCCAGTGTCTGCAACAATTATTTTATTGTGAACTTATCGAATTTATCTGTCAAATTATTGATACAGTTTTACCGTGTGACAGCAGCCAGCTGACGTTTTGGCATTTGCTTCTAATGTTGCAAAGGAATAAATATTATTGTCCATTGTTATAATACACATATTGGGACATTAAAAGAGTTAATATGAAGCTGTCTGTTTTTTTAATGACATAAGTTATTATATTACCGTTCTTTGGATCTAATAATATTGACCAATACAGTTTTTTTTTTGTAAGTGGCAACTTTTTTAAATGATTTACCGACCAACATCGCTAAGATAGCGTTCGTTATCAAATGTCGAGACTTCCGGCCCTGATGGTAGATTCATTAGGGTTTGGTAAAAAAATATATATTGTATAACTCCAATCAAAAAAAAAAGAACAATTAAAAAGGTTAAGAAATTTAGAATAATAATTAACACCATAGATACATCACAAACATAAATCTATAAAGAACCAACACCAGAGACCAAATTATAACATTTTCATCTGTACTCAAAAACAAAATAATTAATTATGGTTATCTAATAATTAATTTAGTTTAGCTATTTTTTTTTAAATACTAACACGATATATGACCCCCCTCTAATGGTAAGTATCGCGCAAGGTCCATGAATGTTAGCAACTGGAATCAGACACTCATGACTGACATCATTCCCTAACACTATGCCGGCTTGACTGGGCATGACGGCAATTCGTATCTGATCCCGAAACGTGTGGATACACTTTACTGGGTGTATACTTCCCCGCCCCGGCAGACTGGGCAATTTACCACCATCAGTCCGCCTACCACCTATTTGTTGTTCTCGTTTAAAGTGCATTTGCAATGCTGTCAAATGCCGATTTTAACTTTCAATGAGAACTAATATTGTAAGCTTGCCATGGTGATAATTATATAAAAATAACACCGCTTGAAACAAGACTTACTAATAAAATCAATACAATAAAATGAAGATATCATAATTGGGCCTAAGTATCAAACATCACAAACAAAACAGAAAACCGAAAAGCACTATGCTATGAATAGAATAATAATAAAAATGAAAATTTGCTTCTGTATTCCATAACAGTGATAGATTTGCAAAGATGATGTTGAGATTTGTTGGCAGATTAATGACGTGTATTGCGTAACCCAATGTTTACCATTTTCACTTACACTACTTTCATTTCCCGGTTCGTTAGCCAGTCCATGTTGCCAAAAATCCCTTATGTCTCTACCATTGTAGTATCCATTGCTTTTGTTTGATGGCAATTTGAACCTTTTATCATCTACATTGCTCGTTTGTGCATTGATTTTCGACATATCCATATTAGCTAATGGTTGAAGACCTTTTTGCCAGAATTCTCTGACATCTTTCCCATTGTAGTATCCATTGCTCTTATTAGCTGTTGGTTTGATTACAAATTCAGCTCTAGCGTTAATTGGTTCAGCGTGTTTCATATGTTTATCTTTCTTTTTATTTTTAGATTTTGCATCAACAACGTCAATACTTTCTGTGGTATTTGGAAATCTAAAACGGAAGTTATTGTCAATGTGTTCATTATTTCTTATATTGTTTTGCCATTGTTGGACGCCATACGAATTGTACAAAACTGATTCACGATTTAAGTGTCTCACATCTTCGTAAGGATTAAAATCTTGATTGAATCCATCATCACAAAAGTTAATCTCTGTTGAGCTAATAAAATAAATAATAAAATGTATAAAGTAGAATTTGAGTAGATGTATTGAAACTGAGAAACTGCTTAACTAAGAACTGAGAAAAAAATGAGAAGTAAATAAAAACCTTAAATTTTTACATAACTTATGTTAACATATTAATTTAGAGCTGATTTAACAAGTTAAAAGTAATTATGAATGGAGAATATGACAAAGATAAAATAATTATAGTAACTGAGACTGAAAAATAAATATAATTAAAACATGATTAAAATTTGTAGAATTTACTAATATGGTAAAGCGAAGGAAGTTGGAGTACTTGGGACACATCATGCGCAATAAAAAGTATAGCTTGCTGCAGCTCGTCATGCAAGTCAAGATACAAGGCTCCAGAAGACCGGGAAGAAGACGCACTTCCTGGCTCAAGAACCTCAGGGAGTGGTTCGGGATGAGCACCAGATCCTTGTTCCGGACAGCGGCCAACAAAATCAAAATCGACTTAATGATAGCCGACCTCCGATAGGAGATGGCACAATATTTATAAGTGCTTTTAATCATGAAACTTTCATTGGTACAGATTTTAAGGATTTAATAATAAATAACTTTATTTAGCAAAAAAAAAGGTTATTAGACATAGTCATGAACAAAGTATTATTTAAAAGCGCTAGATATAGTTTGAATTAAGAATTGTACACCTATTTTTCAACCGCTTGTTCTTTTGCGCAGTTATTGCAAAAAAACAAATAATAGAAGCTATAACTTAAGAAAGAGTTTGCAAATAAAACGTATGTGACCTATGTAGTTTTTGCATTGACAAATTTAATTTAATGTTTAATATGTAATAATCCTAACTGAATAGTTATGGATACTTACTTTGGCGCCATATCATTATATCTGCGCGCGTGGTGTGCGTCGACAGGCGCCGGCGCGTGCGCAACCACCTCCCGCGCGCTCCCCGCCCCGCTCGGCTGCTCGCGCCGTGTGCGCTTCTCTGCCTTGAAGGAGCTATGTAACACGCAAATTGGCATTAAAATAATGAATAACCTAGGCCAGCATTAGACGTCACGAGCCGTATGCGACAGAAAGTTTTAAGGCTATGGAATAGTGGCGGAATTCGATTCATTTGAAACGCTGTCAATCGCATGCGGGTCGTAACAACCAATGAGAATGCCATCTAGTGTGGCAAGCGTAAAGTGAGGTTTTAACAAAAAAGAGAGAATTTATAAATATTATATCTTTGCTTTTGCTTTCTTGAGTAAAATTTCAAATTTGCATGGAACGTGGAACTTTTATGATAATACCCTCACTTTGACTCTTGGAAGTTTCCTGCACAACCTCTTGTTATAAAAGGATATAAATAAATCTGGATTTTCAAGTTGTTAATGTTTTAAGTTTATTTCAAATTAATATTAAAAAATCATGCACAAATAATCACTAAAACTTTAACATGCATAAACACCACCAATAACATTTGCTATAAGTTTTTTCAATTACACAGTTAACAATAATACCAAAAGAAACCATTTTAGAAAGATAACAGATTATTATATTAAACATCTATTTTTAAAACACCAACACAAACACGACACATTTCATGCAAATCTAAAACTAATATATGCCAGCATTAGATTTAAAGATTATTTTCTAACACCAAACCAGATAATTAATTCCTATAACAAAAACAACAGTCATGCAAGAAAGTGTATTCTGTATGGCTCCAAAAATCTACAATAAAATAAATGATGACATTAAGTTACTACCTATACAACGATTTAAAAAAACACTAACGAAAATGCTAATTGACAAATGCTACTTCTCTGTGCAAGATTTTCTAGAAGATTGAATGAACAACATTAATTTCTTACCTTGACATTTATTAATTAATCCTATTTATCATTTCAATTAAATCGAACTCGGGCATTAACCGATGATTTAGGCTAATTAAATAAAAAATAAAAAAACTTTCTTAAGGATGTAAATAAAGGGTCGTATATAATTTGGACACACAGTGCAAACTCCATGTTATAACGACAAACTCCCTAAAGCGTCGAAATGAATTGGCTTTGGTTGGTTTAGCTTATCTTCTAATTCCCTCCAGTGTCGTTATATAGAGTTTACACTGTATTTCAATTTTCATATACCTGATTTTAGATAGAGAAAAATATATATAACAATTTTACCAAAACAAATCTATGAAGAAGAATAATTTCTAAGCATACTATGGATTCACCGTGTGGGTGCCGGGTCCATCGTGTGTGAAATAAGAAGAATGGTGTCTCGGGCTTGCGACCGACAATAGGCTGGTTTAAGAAAAGGAGGCATCCCTTTTTTATTTTATTGCGCGATAATACGCTCACCATTCTACTCCTCTCCCTACCCAACCAAATACTGTATGATTCCGTTAATGCCGTCTTGGAAGCTCGTTCCATAAATGTATTGACGGCTTAGGCCCTAATTCTTTCAGTAAGTGATGCAAAGATTTTGTTGGAACTCCTCTCGCACCAACTTCCACTGCGTAAAGCTGAGACTTGAACCCGTTCCTGATCTTTGTAATCATATTACTCATATATCTCTAAAGAGTCTATAATTTGAGCTACATTTCTCAAAAGAACACTAAGACTTGAATAATCTTTAAAAATGCTGTATTGTGCGAACGAGAGGAAAGCACGACCGTTAAACGCTCTTAAGTGCTCAGCCTAATCTAGAAGTAAACAAAACAATAAAAAACACAATGTGCATTACAAACTAAACTAAAAACTACATTGAAAGCGTAGGTATATAGAAGTAAGCATTCGATGAATGATACAAAAATAGGTTGATAATTTTACCGTAACATTTGTTGATCTTCTTTTGTCAACCGTACTTAAAGTTAACTAGAGTCAAAGTAACGTCAGTTTTTTTTTCTAATTTAAGATTGATTTGCGACGTTTCAATATATAGATGGAGATTAGCCGTCAACCGTGTCTACCAAAACTGAAGCTATCATTTGAAAACAAACAGGATTGAATGATTGGCCGTTTGTTCCAAGTATAATGCCAATATTTGACGCAAATCAATCATAAATATTTGAGCCAATTTATAAATATTAATAAATTTTACACAACATAAAAAAAAAAAATCTACTAAATAAACTGACAACTATACAGAGTGTCCCATAAGTCGACATCAAACCGGGAATAGGTGATTGGCCAGGTAGTGTCTGTTATTAGAAAAAAAAAATCTTTATCATTGTAGAGCGGTGATGGCTCGGTTGAGAAAGATTGACTTACCAAATATATAATGCGAAAGTTGTGGGTAAAAGAGACCCTGGCAGACCGAGATCCACATATCACGATCAAATAAATATAACACTGGCTGAAGGTGCATTTAAAAACGTTCGTAATAAAAAGGCATGTATGAAAAGGTTGATGAAAGAGGTATGTCGTAATCGTGTCAAGTGACGCTAAATTTTTTGCTTACCTCACAAGGGATCTGGCGTGAAGATATAATAAATAATAATAATATAATAATAAATATTTCCAGACAGGTCACACAGCGCCATCTAATTTCCGTGGTAAGCTACGAGGCTTGTGTTACGGAAACTAGATGGTTGATAAACTACATATTATGCTTTTTTTTTTTGTAAATATATACATATTATACATATAAACACCCAGACCGAGACAAATTATACAATGTAGAACTTGCCCCCGGTAGGAATCGAACCCACGACCTCCCGAGTTCACGGCAACGTTTGTTACCACTAGACCACGGAGGCGGTATATGTATGTATGTATTTTAAAGGACTAGGTATGTTTTGTTATTTACTATCAACCTATCACCCATTCCCGGTTGAACTTTGACTTATAAGACACGCTGTATAAAATTGTGCACAAACACATTAATAATACAAATGCTAGGATCCAAAATACGATTAGATTATACGATTTAAAAACAGAGAACGATGTCAGCACACCTATTCGAATTTTGAACTGCAGCAAAAATATATAATATTAGTCCAAAACAATTGTATCTTTAGATTAAACACGTTTATCGGATTAACAAAAGCATTAATTAATACAAAGAGATTAGATTAAATTACTTTAAACCAATATCGTAATAAAAATCAATTCACTTTAGTGCTAGCATACTGCTTACAACTAGGGAGTGCAATCCCGCATCTCTATGAATCCCGCGGAATTGCTCAATCCCGCGCTCTAAATATAATTTCAGAATGTTTTTGTGTAAAAAACAAAAATATATTAGACATGTTTTATATTTTACAATCAACACATTCTTCTTCTTAGTCGCTACACTCTTGGCAGAGTGGTCGTGGTCGTCACTTGAGTGTCAGTGGCACGCTTAACAAGCCGTCGCCACTCGTCTCGAACTGCAGCCTTCCTGAAGCACTTATGTAGGGGGTGATCCATTGCTGCTTTAACCTGGTCAGTCCATCTCATCGAAGACCTACCACGCATCCTCTTGCCATCGACTTTTCCCTGAACTACAAGGCGTTCAATTGATGTATCTCCACGCCGCGACATGTGTCCAAAAAAATTGAGATTGCGTGATTGTACGATTGAGGAAAGGCGCTGTCCTATCTCTAGTTCCTCCAGGATGGATTTGTTGGTCCGGAACTCCGTCCACGATATGCCCAACATTCCACGCCAACACCACATTTCTAGAGCATTAATCCGTTTTATTTCGGTTTCGCGCAGGGTCCACGTCTCTGCAGCATACAGGAAAATAGGGAACACAAGAGCTCTGACCAGCCGGATTTTAGTAGCTTTCGTAATGTTTCGGTTCCTCCATATTTATAGCTTCTCCATAGCAGACCGCGACACTGCCATACGACGCTTAATTTCCTCCTCGCATCCACCGCCATTCCACCGCTATTTGATATTAATGCTCCCAGATAAATGTATGATTGGACAACATCGCATTATGCTACCTGTTTAATTTCTGGCCAGTTATCGTTGGCACGGTCTACAATCATTACCCTAGTTTTGCTGCGGTTAATTTTAAGACCGAACTTAAGACTGACGGTCTCCACTTTTTGCAACAGCTCTTCCATGTGACCAATACTTGTTGCAAATAATGTAGTGTCGTCCGCATATCGCAAATTTGAGATATTTAGGCCACCAATTATTACTCCATCAGTCCAGTTTTCAAGGGCAATCAACACAACTGTGAGTATATGATGCTATATACTTGTTAGGAATAATTCAAGTATTAATTGTTAGTATTTTTAATGCTTTCTTTGGTATAAAACATACTCTTGTTGACTGTTGTTAAATTACTCTTGCTTGTTATTATTGTATTGTAACTAATACCTAACATTATTATGAAATTGTTTTATGTTTATCCAGTCCTATAATGACTAATAAGCAAATCATAATTTATTACTTATCAAATATAACTATTTCAATAGGTCTTTTTGAAAAAATAAAAAAATAAAAATGTGGGATTGCGAATAGATGTGCGGGATTGCGGGATCCCGCTTTTCGGGACTGTAACCTCTACTTACAACATTAAAACCTATAATATATTAAATAATGACTACATTTGAATATATTGATTACAAAAATGATCTTAACCTATAGTATATAACTTGATATGGTATATTATTTTTTAAAGTCAATACACAATATCATTATATAAAATACAATTAAAAGCTGATCAAAAACATTCATTTTACGTATGTGGATGGCTACATATATAAAAACTATATATTCAAAAATGCCTCCAAAATGCTAAGAATTGTATATTAAGACAAAAATACTATATTTTATAAATTATATGGAGTTAGGTATAACACTATACAGTGTACACTCCATGTAACGTCACTCGATTTAACGACAAACTCTAAAGCGTCTAAATCAATTAGCTTTGGTTAGTTTAGCTTGTCTTCCAATTCTGTTTTTTTTTTTCTCTCCATTTAACGACAACTCTCTATAACGCCATAAAATGCACAGTCCCTTCAGTGTCGTTATATAGAGTTTACACTGTATATAATTTTCTTATAGACAGAGCTATTATTGATCAAAGATCAAATTGAGCAAAGCGAAAGCTGTACTTGTTTAAAAATGGACGAATTGGCTTAAGCTTAGTATTATAAAAAGGTACACATTACTCAATATTATTATTAAATACTTTACTTAAAGGTATGTACAAAGGCGAACTTAAAGCCATTTCGGCTTTTTCTACCAGCTAACCTTTGGGAGAGTGAGACAGTATAAATACAAGACAGTATAGTATGAATACATAGACTACATAAATACTCATCAATATATAAGTATTATAGAAGATATACATATATGAGGATAATATATTATTAGGAAGTAGAAATTTGTGGAGTTAAAATATATTGTTCTGCTTGTTTAAAAAGAAAGTATTAAGTAGTTTTTTAAAGATGTGAATGGAAGTTTGTTGTTGTACATTAGAAGAGGACAAATTTCTTAATATTCTATGGATTCATCGTGCGGTTGGCAAGTCCATCGTGTGTGGGTAAGTTAAAGGAGAAGAATGGTGTCTCTGGTTCTCTGACTATAGGCTGGTTTACAAATGAGACCTAATGATAAATAGCTAGCGAGGTCCATGAATGTTATCAACTGGAACCAGACACTCATGACTGACATCAGCCCCCCTATGTCAACTTGACTGTGCATGACGGCAATGGGGTGTATCAGGCAAAGCTTTTTGTAGATGTCGCTAGCGGCAATGGTACCTTATTTTACACCTATATCGCATCATTTTTAAAATGGATTCGTAGTTTTATATGTTTATAACAGAAAAATTAATTATAAATTAACGTTAGCTACCTTAAAAGACGAATTAAAAAGCGCACACCCCGTCTTTAAAAAGAAAAAAGGTTTTATTAATAGAACGGCAATTTTAAGATCACCATATCTTTGGTTTTGTTTAGAAATCTCGATTTGTACACTTAAAAGCTGCTCACTTCGGCATAATATCCAGAAAATAATAACTTTCGTAATAAAAATACAATTTTTCTATGCAACTGACAGTTATATGAGGTACCATCTATCATGCGCCATCTATCGTGATAAAAAGTTTGTGATACACCCCATTCGAGCCTGATCCCGAAATGTGTTGATACACTTTACCTGGTTTATCGGCACGACTGGAAACTTTCCAGCCCCAGCAGACTGGGCAAATTACCACCATCAGTCCACCTACCACCTATATGTTGTTCTCGTTGAAAGTATGTGGTATTTGCATTGATGTCAAATGCCAATTTTTACTTTTAAGGAGAACTAATATTGTAAGCTTGCCATGGTGATATTTATATAAAACTAAACACCCCGTTTGAAACAAGGCTTGCTGAACTTGAAAAAGCGCAACAAGAAGCTCCCCATTCTGCTCCTCTCCCTACCCAACCAAATAATGTATGATTCCGCTAATGCTGTGTTGGAATCTTGTTCCATAATAGTAGTTTATGAAACTATTGCATAATAAGGTGTATTATACACGAGTGTGTGTTTATATATATTAGTATCACACGAGTGTTTTAATACCTAGTTATGTGCAGTTTTATACACTAATTTATCTACTCTCATACATTGGGATTGAACCTACTAAATAAAAGATAAAAGTTAAAAGAGTAAGAATTCTAAGAAGAATAAAAAAAAACACAAGAAATGCTATAGAACAAAACATATATATATATATATTTTAAATGACTATGGTACAGAATACATAAGTCCTAAACAATGAAATGGCGCCAAAACCTAGCCTAAGACCGCACACGCGCTATGGCGGGCGCTGCCATAGACAAGTAAAAATTGGAATTATTATATAATAAGTATGATTCTATTTTTTAAATGAAATATAACATTATTTTGTTAAAGAAAAAGTGTTAAATGTCGTTCTATTTTTAAATTTCAGCAGTATGTTTATAAAGTATGTCAATATAAATTCGTTTTGAAGTTTGTAATTCGCATTTTAGGATATGAGAGTAGATAAATGTATTAACAGCATTATTAATCTTAAAAAACGAATATTTAAAACTATTGTATATTATCGCCTACTATATAATTAGTATTAATAAAAATTTAATGAGCTAAAGTGAACATTTAATGTTCCTAGTCGAGTATACTAGGTTTGTACGAATGTTGCAAGTGATTTGTGATTTTTCATATAAAAATTAATTTGGCTAGAAATAGTTGCTTAAAACTTTTTTGATATTTTTTTATCCTATAAAGACAGAAAAGGCATTTATTAAAATAGATAGATATATAACATTATCTGATATGAATGCAAGCTAAAGTTAAACACAACCCTTTAAGGAATAGTATATATAATATGTATATATAAACACATACAGATATGTTCCGGAAGACATTTGCAATTCAGGATAAGCTTAAATTTATAATGGACTGCAGCCCTATTCTGTTACTTAAGCGCAAACTATATATAATGGAATCCGATAACTATATATATCACTAATAAAGTTGATATTTTCACGGACGCTGTCAAGGTCGAGCGCTTATAGAGTTGAGAATTAAATATTTTGTAATTATGACGCAAGCTCTGACGCAAATAATCCACTAATAACGTTTGCGACTAAGCAACAGAATAACTGGTTAACTTACATAATAAAACGAAACAAGTCATTAAAAACTAATATGGCAACTAATGTTATAAAATATATAATTAAATTAATGTCCGTCTCATTTGTTGTAATGTATATTATGTTATTTTTTACTGTGCACATCTAATTGATATTAATAATAATTTAATTCTTTATGCACACAAAATTTAAATAATGAAAAATAGACGAGCACAATACCGTGTAGTATTCTCTACCAGCTGACCTTTGGGAGAGTGAGAAATTATTATAATATAATATAATAATAATATAATAATAATAATATAATAATTATTATTTATTTAAACAGTAGAATTAGTTACAATAATAAATCCAATATATTTATATATAATATTTATATATATTATTAATATTAAGCTTTATTTAGTGTAGGTAAATAAGACAATGCCCCTTTCCAGCTGCTATCCACTATTAGAATTAAGCTTGTTATTCTGAGGCACTATGCCCTTATTAGCAGACTGTTCCTTGCTAACAACAGCCAGCTATTTCAGCCATTTTTATGTATATTGACTTAATATTAAATAAGAAAAATTTAAATTTGACGAATCCAAGTGTTCCTATAGGCTCCTAAGGATAATAAATAAACAATATACAATAGTTAAATATTTAGACATTAAAATTACTTGATGTAAAATTTAAGTAATTTAGGTATTTATTAGATCTATGACATATTATATATATTGGTTCGTTATTATCACTTACTATGGTATATTTATGATTGATTTATTATTTCTTACACTGCACCCATAATAATAATTTCTCACTCTCCCAAAGGTCAGCTGGGAGAGATGTATATATATTATTAATATATCAGGAGTGCATAGTAAATTTTAAAAAACCTACTAAGTAAAAGAGCACGTTAATTAAGAGAAGATTGGCCAAACCAAACAAATTTGGCTGCAAATATGCTAAATGTCTTTCTATGATCTTACGTTAGACTGATATGTTATTCTATCGATAGAATATACTCTTCAGAAGACATTTGTCGGGATTGTCTTTTTTTTTTTGCATACAAATTGGCTATTTTAAAATTAACAGTTTGTATGAAGAAGCAAAATTTTTTTGTCATTTCCGACATTTGTTTGTTTCTATCAATAGAATAACATGTTAGTCTAACGTAAGTCCATACAAAGTATATAATATGTGTTAATTTATTCATCTATATTACGAGTACTCGTAGCTTATAGGAAAGTTGGTTAAATGTGAATCTGATTCTTTAAAAGCATGATTTATGATCACCCCGAAAAAGATACGGTCGTGATGATTCTTTACAATTTATTCTTTTTTTTAGTTTAATATTTAATTATAATTGTAATTAGTAATATAGTAAAAAACCATCTTTCTATGCGTTACTATTACTATTTAGACATGGCAATTTCAATATTAAACGATATAGACAAAAAAGGAAGCCGGAAAGGTTTGGCAAAACCATCCCAACAAAAAACGAACATCAGTTACTCAGACTCATGTATTCCAGATTCATTATCTTCATCTTTAGCATCAAGTCTAGTTTTAAGATCCTCGATTAAGGCCGCTGGTGGAGGGATCAATTGGCAGACTATTTCCCCTCCTTCTTCTAGAAGAAGTTGCGTTGAAGACTCGGGCTGGTCTGGGGGGGATGCAGGTGGGGCAGTTGCTCGTGTCCGCCACTCGGCGATCTTACCCTCGATATCAAGAGTACTGCGCTTCGACCCACTGTGTTCACGGTTCGAATGGGTAATTTAAATTACGATAGTGAATTGGTTTTGTGAAGTGGCACATGAGTTTTGAAACTCTAAAAAATTATGACAAAAAAATAAGACATCGACTTTTGTTTTAGCGTTAGATAAACCGCGTGTAATTGTCAAAAGACATTATTTTTTTTAGGCTTCAGGTGTCATTGGTTGGCCAAAAAGGATTTTTTTAAAAGATAAAATCATCATCTTTAAAACAAGTGGTATGACGAGTAATAATTGATCTCGCTCTATAGAGAGAAAAACAATTACATAAGTAATTTTTTTTTTCATTTATCGTTGCATTTCAATTAAATAAAATATCCATTTTGACGTGACAACGTCTTATAAATTGGTTTGCCGGGTGACACTTCAAGAAACTGCGTTACGCTCCGCTCACGTTATGCGCTCACAATGAGAGCGAGTGAGAGGCACGCGTCCCTTCCACTCGGGCATGGTTAGCCCGCCTAAGAGCGAGAGAGACAGACATAAAAAGTGAAAGACATTGACTTGACATTTTCTAGGCACATTACAGCAGAAACACTTCCTTTCATTTCATATTTCTCCTATCATCGCCCTATCCTCAACAAAATCACTCAGATAGGAACAAGTTAAGTTGTAGAAAACAATGTTTCATTGTACGCAAATGTATTGCAAGTTATTGTATGTATATTTGTATATAAATACGTATGTATGTGTAAAGGTAAAAATAAAATTTTGTTAATATGAAATTCAGTGCGAGATTCTTTGTATAAATTAATGTTTTAAATATAATTCAGTGTATAAATAAATGTTTTAAATTGTTACTATTATTTCATCCTTCTTCCTACTATACGAATGAATATTCACATTAAAATTATTTTACCACTCAAAGTCGTTGTCACGTAAAACTTTCGCCCGTATACCGACATTACAGGCAACCAATTTTTTCTCATTATAGGCATATGTTGACTGAGTTGTTATGTCACACCGGACAGATTATTATTAATAAATTACTAAGACATAGAAAGGGTGTATGTATCTTGTGCCAATGAAAAGTCGTTATTTCGTCAAAATTACAATAAAACCAATGCACCACTTCACTTTTTTTTTTCACAAACTTATTCCGTAATATAAATTCATACAACTTGCCTTTTAATTTAAAATAAACAAAACGAAACATAAAATAACTTAAGTAAAATTAAAATTAGTGTCAGTTAATTTATGAGGATGTTTTTACATGCGAAAGAATGGGGTTAGCATGCATATTGTTATATATTACAGCATTAACATGCACGATGCCATGCAATGTCCGTTCGAATCATACCCCTACTATATTAACATTAACTCACAATTTATATTATTAACCTTACTATTTACACTTAAATTTAAATTAATTCTAAACTAGAAAGCAAATAATACTACAATCTAAACTAAATAATTGGCAAAAATTGCAAACAAAAATATTACATAAAGATGCACACACACTAACACTACACACTGTGTTACGCAACACAACTATTTGCAAATTTTATAAATTTATGCTATTTTTTTGTATATATACTACTAGTAATGTAATTATTGCCATTGCCATAATCGATTAGAAGATAATCTGGAGACAGGAAGGCTGGCAATTTTTTCTGCCAACATATTAACCTCGCTTTATAGATGGGTAATGTTGCCAGTCTCCTTGGGACTATCACTGATGGGAGGGCATTTTGTATTTATAGATAGTTTATTTTTTTATTAGGTTTTTAATTTTTTTATTAGGTATTTAATTTAAGTAGTTATTAGAAGAAAAAAAAAGTAGTGTTATTGCTATTATTTTCGTCTTATATTGTCATAGATTGTTTAGCTTTAACGAAGAGAACTTGTCTTCTGGAACAACTCTGTTTATTCAGACTAGTCCAGGAGACAGATCACATTTATCTATGCAGAAATAAATTTGTAAAATAAAGTTGTTTTCATAATGTTTGCTTAATCATTTAAAAACGTGGTGTGTCTACTAAATACATACGTACTACAAGGTGTTTTATACAAGGAACAGTAAGTTTTTGCCGCCATTTTTGTTCATGATAAATTCTAGGTATGCCAAAAAGTATATTAGTACAAGATCCGTGGAAAATTGCGAATTTCACCGAATGAAATCCACTTTTTTATATAATAAAATAGGCTCACAAAAGCGGCTATCACGGTCGCCTAAAAATAAGCTATACCATTTTTGAAGTCGGCGTGGATGTTAACTGTCTAAACTACGAGGTATATCGAAAAGATTGTGAAAGTTGAAATGAGTCTCCGGGTCGATTTCGATAAAGAGTAAAACTAATGAATGGATTTCCTAGCCGGTAATCGTACCCATTTTTTTTTACAATAGATTTTTTATTCCAGCTGGTTTTAAAAAATAATCGTAATAAGCTACACAAGTAATAATACAGTATATACTGGTAGTTATTTAATTTTAAAAAAAGTCGATATTTCGTTATTCAACCCCTTACCGTTGCTTTTTGTTAGTGTACATAAGGTAAGTCTTGTTTCAAGTGGTGTTATTTTCATATCATTACAGCCCCTAGAACACAGCGTCCTAGCCCTCCATGTTGGAGATGGGCCTTCCAGAACATATATCTGGAGAAATTGGCCTACAATCGCCACGGTGCCTGGCCAGACGATATGAAGGATATGATGTCAATCTTTAATGACAATTCATTAACGATTCCACAAGTTGGTATTAGTGGAACCGAGACCGACGGCTTAACGTGCTCTCCGAGGCACGGGAACGGTGGTGTTGTAAATCTATGACAAATGTACGTAAGAAAGTGCATTTCTTATTGGTACATGCCGGGTGGGTTTGAAGCGTCCTTTGTAGGATTTAAGGAACGCGTTCGTACAACCGAGCCACCACTGCGCATTTTATATAAATATACAATATTAGTTCTCTTTGAAAGTAAAAATTGTCATTTGGCAAATGGCACATACTTTCAACGAGAACAACAAATGGGCGGTAGGTGGACTTATGGTGGTAATTTGCCCAGTCCGCTGGGGCTGGGAAGTATCCACAGTTCGTGTCGATAAACCCAGTAAAATGTATACACACATGGGATCAGACTCTAATTGCCGTCATGCGCAGTCAAGCCGGCATAGTGTTAGGGACTGATGTCAGTCATCAGTGTCTGATTCCAGTTGCTAACATTCATGGACCTTGCACGCCACTTACAATTCGGTGAGGTCAATATCAAGTGCTACTATAAAAAAAATATTTATTACATAAAAAATGCATTTCATTCGGATAAGATCGATGAAGATCGCTTTTAAACGTTGCTTGGACTATATAAAGATTCTTATTTCTATTAAATGAATTGTGAACATGTCACTAACAGCGATTATAACACACGAGATGGGCTTACATTGCTTATTTTATTTCTCTTATACAAGCAGGTTTAAAATCAATTATACATATTTAATATTTGACTATTAATGCAGCAAAAGGGGAGCAGATTCAAATTTTAGCGGTTAATGTTGTTCTTAGCTACAATTTGAACAAAAATTTGGGCAATCATTCATTTGATGTATGAACGAGGTCGATAAATATGTAAAGTGTTTAATATTTACCGCGTGTAATTGTCAAAAGAGCAAATATTTTTTTTTAGGCTTCAGGTGTCATTAGTAAAACCTCTATTTTTTTTTTAATGTATCTTCTTTTGCCTGACTTTAGAGTTAATAAATCACCTAAACGAAATATCACCCGGCCATAACTGAATGTCTAGAAATATGTCTGTTTTTTTTTTATATTTATAAATATTTTATAGGCTGCCTCCGTGGTCTAGCGGTTAAGTCCGTGGATTTAGACTCGGCGGTACCGGGTTCGATTCCTGATCGAGACACAATAATATTTATTAATTAATTATTAAAAGTTAATTAATATTTAATTCATTTGTGATATTTCTCGAGTTTGCCACTTGTCGTGATTGGCCTATAGTAAAGTTGGCTAAATGTGAATCCGCTTCTATATAAGCGTGGTTTCTGAACACCCCGAAAGGGAAACGGTCGTTATTATACTTTTTTTTTCTATTTGAAATAAAAAAGGTCACTCAAACGTGAATAAGACTGCGTCTGAATATCGCGGTATCCATCGTGATAAATACCACAATCGTCGGAAAACGAATTGTCTAAGATCGATTACGTGTGTCAAAAATGTCAAAAGCTAGGCGGAATGCCCATGATTTTGACATTTCTGACAGACGTAATCGATCTTAGACGATAGCGTATTCAAACGATTGTGCACAGTAATTAATAATTGATCTCGCCCACAGCCGAGAGACAAAACAGAGCGAGAAAGTATTACGTCAGTTAAGGTTCGCGCGATCGGCGATCTCTTGCTACTTGATTAGGCTCAGTATGAGTGGCGATATTTTTAGGAATACTTCTCTACACCGTAACTTAAGATTTTATAACTGAATTGTAAAAATAAAAAATAGGTAATTCTTTATATTTTTTCTAGATTATAATTTTAAAAATATTGCTCTTTAATAAATTACATGCAGTATAACTCCAACATCCGTAAACAAAAATGAAGTCACTGTAATTGTGACGGGTAAAGTTTAAAATTTCGTTGAATGTACCAGCTTACGGCTGACGTTCATAATAAAACTGGTACAATCGGGTCCAATTTTAACTCTTAATCGTAACAATTACAGATACTTCATTGTTGTTTGACAGCTGGAAGGAAATGTTGAGTGGAGTTGAGGAAACGTCTTTTATTTAACTGTTTTTAAACTTGGACGTGCCTCCCTGTTGCTACAAGGTCCTCAATTGTCTTATTGAAATCAAATTTGTTATTTTTTTGAGACAACAAAATGGCGGCAATGTTAAGGCGCATGCACAAGCGTAGGTTCTATGTTACCCGCGAGGGCACTTACTTGGCAAGGGGTACGTTATCGCGGTCCGCGTACGCGTCATACAAATACTCGCTGCAACAGACAACATACCAGTCACCGACACAACATCGATCGAATCAGACCACATTCTCGAACACAAAGAAAAAGTATCTTTATATGGAATATAATAAACGAGCCAATAGGTACATTATTATAATACAGCAGAGTCAACCACACGCCTTAGACGCAACAAGTACGCGGAGATTATCATAAATCACCACTTCCGGATGGGTACGTGGTCCGAGGAGGCTCTGGCGTTCTCTCGAAGCTTGGGAAAAAACCTCAGCTGGGCAACGGGTGACCCTTTGAGTAGATAATATTTTGATCAAAGTTTAACGGGGCAACGCAGGAAGTGTCCTCGGCACTCTACGCCCATCGGACGGTTATAAATTTAGTTTTTAATTTTATATTATTTTATTTCAAGGCATTTAACTGACAATTATGTCTATGCCAGAGAGAAGACAAAATTTCCAAGCTTTCCATGGATTCACCGTGCTGGTGCTGGGTCCATCGTGGGTAAAAGAGACAAGAAGAATAGTGTCTCGGGCTTGCGACCGACTATAGAGTGGTTTACAAAGAAGCTCTCCTTTTTATTGCGCATAAACCATAAAACATTATGCTCCTTACCCTACCAAACCAAATACTGTATGATTCTGTTAATGCCACCTTGGAAGGTAGTTTCATAAATTATTTGACAACAGACCTGTTGTCCAATTGTTTCAGTAAGTGGTGCATAGATTTTGCTGGAATTACTCTGGCACCAACTTCAACTGCATAAAACTTAGTCTTGAACCCGTTTCTGATCATTTCTTCTGTGAGATCGTAATATTGATAGTAATATTGGTTCTACTTTATGTTGTGGTGTTTTGGAATATTTGATTCCCACGGAACGGTAAGTCCAATAAATATGTATATAATTGTACAATATATAAGTTTGCGAAAGTTGGGATAAGTGATTGATTTGTATTACTTTGTTGGTTAAGTATTATGTTGTGTATAATATAAAATACATCAACAATTTAACACTTTCCATAATTATGTAAACGCGAAACGTTCGCATACTGTTCGCGAGCATACCTTGACTTTAGGTGGATGTTCGTATACCGTTCGCGAACTATGTTTTCTTGTTTCGAGAATGTAGTCTTTAATTCCAGTCGTTCATCTCTGGTTATAACTTAAACGATAAATTATGGCCTTAGCACAGTTTCATACCTATCAAACCGCACTTTATGCTATTAAATAATACTTGAACTAAGACCATAATAAACTAAATGAGGCTTAATTATATGTATTTTCACTTGGACAATAAAAAACTAAATATTAAGCTAAATCTAGATTTTAGCTAAACTACTATTTCTTCTAATTAATATAATGAGTATGAATGACGACGAAATTGAAATAACTCATATAAAATATAACCCTAAATATGGCTGTCTATGTATTAATTACATACTTTTAAATATCTGTTAGGGTAGTTCTAATTGGACATTAGCACATTTAGCAATACGACATCGATATTATGTTCACTGGATAATAATAATACTTTTTTTTTTTTTAACTTATTGGATTACGGTACATTTATTACAAGGTTGTAAACTTTTTCACAGAGATTTTACAAAAACTTTGTGCTTCCTAAGGCTTAATAAATCGTTGATTTGAAGCAAGAATGGCGGTAGAGCCGCGACCACCACTCAAATCTGATAGCCGTGGCACTCGTGTAGCGTTTTAAAACGATACCAATGGAATGTTTTTTTCAATCAACCAACACTTCTACTGCCCCACAATGAAAACTTAAAATCATTATCGCGTATATCCAACTGTATATAAACTAAACTGATAGTATGTATTATGTGTAGTGTATTGTATGTGTGTATTATGTATGTATAGTATGTATTGTTGTTTATGTAGTTTATTGTACCAATATTATAATAATATTTGTAAGTATTAGTATAAATTAATATTTTATAATATCTCTCATTATTTATATATTTTTTGGCACTCTGCCTGTAATTGGTTACATTTCACATTATTATTATTATGTATTTAGATATTAATATAACAAGAAGTTAACAGTGGAATAATATAGACACACATTCATACACAACTTAATATACACTCATACCTACATACCCACACATAACTATATTAGTAGGTACCTATTTGTTTGTGCTGTTGTTTAATAATAAAATAAATTGTATTTGCTGTCGACAGAATAAAACAAAATGATATGCTACGACCTGCGGCACGGTTGCTACCAGTGCAGGTCAATGAGCATATAAAAATGTAATAGAATTAAGTTAATTGGATCAATAAACGATTTTTATTTATTTTTTATTTATTATAAGTCAAGATTTTATTAGAAAATGAAAATTATTTTAATATTAACTTGATTTCTACAAGTGTCTTTATATTCGTAGACTGAGTTGTACTACATATTAAATACAAAAAATATATTCATTGATTTAATCAAAGCTCAATTAATGTAACCCTAAATTTGTGCTGTCAATTTTAGTTCCAGGTATAGCCGAAGGACTTGAGAGGTGTCCCCGACTCAATATACACTTTTAGATATATATTTTTTATAGAAGCTATGTTTGTCTCTTTGAATAGACTTATCACGATAACTTTAATGTGTTCTAGAAACACTCATGCAATTATAATCAAACTTTTTAATATTATATCACAGCCCCTGGAACACAGACTCCTAGACCTCCACTGTTGGAGTTGGATCTTTCAGAATCTCGCTGGCGAAATTTTGATAATAGCAATTTAAAGTTGGTATTAGTTAAACCGGGACCAACGGCTTAACGTGCTCTCCGAGTTATGGAAACGGTGGTATTGTAAATCTAAGACAAATGTACGTACGAAAAGTATTTCCTCTTGGGGATAATTGCAATTTTAAAACGCGTTATCCTAGTTGAATAATTATTCCAGCGCATAAAAGTACTCAATATAACCGAAATTGTTATGCAATGGCAACAAAGATATTTAATAAGCTTCCAGTTACTATAAGGGAGCTGCCACTAAAACTGTTCAAATTAAGAGTCAAACAAATGCTGGTTAATAAATGTTTTTATTCGACAAAAGTATACCTAGACACTAAGCTCGACAAAGTCATGTGACTAAATAAATATTTGTATGCTAGAAATAGCGAAGCATGTGATATAATTACATATAATAATTTACATCCCTGTACCTACCATGTTTCTGACAAATTAATTATTTCATTTCAATGATATGTACCAATAGGAGAGTTCGTACCGCGTACCTTATAGGATTTTGACGTGACAACGTCTTATAAATTGGTTTGCCGGGTGACACTTCAAGAAACTGCGTTACGCTCCGCTCACGTTATGCGCTCACAATGAGAGCGAGTGAGAGGCACGCGTCCCTTCCACTCGGGCATGGTTAGCCCGCCTAAGAGCGAGAGAGACAGACATAAAAAGTGAAAGACATTGACTTGACATTTTCTAGGCACATTACAGCAGAAACACTTCCTTTCATTTCATATTTCTCCTATCATCGCCCTATCCTCAACAAAATCACTCAGATAGGAACAAGTTAAGTTGTAGTAAACGCTGTTTCATTGTACGCAAATGTATTGCAAGTTATTGTATGTATATTTGTATATAAATACGTATGTATGTGTAAAGGTAAAAATAAAATTTTGTTAATATGAAATTCAGTGCGAGATTCTTTGTATAAATTAATGTTTTAAATATAATTCTTTGTATAAATAAATGTTTTAAATTGTTACTATTATTTCATCCTTCTTCCTACTATACGAATGAATATTCACATTAAAATTAATTTACCACTCAAAGTCGTTGTCACGTAAAACTTTCGCCCGTATACCGACTTTTTTAAGGGAATCGTTGTTACAATCAAACTACCACCGCATCCTTACTGGCTAGTATGTGTTTTAAAACCTAAAATAAAGATATTAAAAAGATGGTTGATTAATTTTAAGATGTTTATAAAAGTAGTATTATCCAATGAACAATAGGAACGTAGATATAATGCAGTACGTCTAAATTACGATTAACAATTAATAACGTGCAAGCCACTATAGGTTCGAAGAGCATACGAGAGCATAATACAAGATAAATACATAAGATATATCGGGTGGCCGAAAGACATATATATATTCTAGAAATTATATATACAATATTTAAAAGTTTTGACTCTAAAGGAAAAAAATATATTTTATTTATTGTATAGTATTAGTTATATATTATAAATTTTAAATGATTATGTATGATAATGTCAAATATCAATAAAAAAATATATTAATAAAAAATACGTCAGATATGCAGAATCGTTTTTACAAATAATATTCAGTATATAATCATATATATACGTTTAAGGCCACCCGTTATATGAGTAAATATATAATATTATATAAGATATAATATATACCGGAAGCTGGGCCCCGCTGCCCCTTGGGTCATTGCCACCACGCGCCTGCTTTGACCATCGGTTCGTATTCTCTGAACGGAACCAAAAATTTATTTTTTTCACCTCTTTTTAGCTAATTTGTATGTAAACATACGCTTAATATATTAATTTTAAATAAAACTATGTAAACACATATCAAAGGGTGGATAAGTGACAATTATGGGTTTATGAACTATATTTGGTCCCTTCAAAACTAGCTGTTATTAAAAACAAAACCATTTTTTTTTATTTCTTAAATTGGATGCAAATTAACAGTGTATAGGTCACAACCTTTTTTGGAACATTAATCTTTTAGTATTTGTCATTAGGATCTGTAACTGAACTTAGATAGGTATACAACTAAAAAATCACTATATCAAATCACATATAAAAAAACAACGACACATATTCAATCATAATAAAAGTAAAAAAAAAAAAAATTGAAGGCATCTTTTGCCTTATAAATCAGACTAATTCTAATGGCAATGAATGAAAAATCAAGTTAAATAAACTGAAAAAGTAAAAATAAAGATCATTAAGGTATTAAAAAACCACGTTTTTGAAATAGCCTCAAACGTTTAACCAACTTGACTTGGCCCATAGGATATGTGGCAAGCTCGTCAAAGAAAGAACAAATAATAAAAAAAAATATAACGGCCTAACCCAATATTCTAACTAAGGGTTTTATGGTGTGACTGTTAATCATCATAACTAAAGGAGAAGACAAAGTCGGTCATTTTTTTAATTTGTGGAGTACACCTCTAATCAATATGGGGGGTATATTCTCTTCATTCATTACAGCCCCTAGAACACAGCGTTCTAAAACTTCACTGCTGGAGATTTCAGAACATATATCTGGAGAATTTGGCCTACACTCGCCACGCTGGCCAGACGGCTTGGCGAGGATATGATGTCAATTTATTAACGATTCCACAAGTTGGTATTTGTCGAACCGGGACCGACGGCTAAACGTGTTCTCCGAGGCACGGGAACGGTGATGTAGTAAATCTATGACTGCAGTACGTAAGAGAAGTGTATTTCTCATTGGTACATGCCTGGTGGGTTTGAACCGACCTTTGTAGGATTTAAGGAACGCGTTCTTACAACCGAGCCACCACCGGGTGACGAAAGCTGGATTTACTGTTAATGTCCGAAAACTAAAAGACTGCTTCCTTCCGAGGAGTTCCGAACTAAAATGAAGAGAGGTCGAAGTGTGGGGAAAAAGATGGTGGCCTCATTCTTCGAAAGGACAGGTCATAACGCGACAGTTGTTTCAGAGGATCAAAACAGCTACTGCAGAGTAATAGACTGTTTTTAAGTAGATACTTATGAGTTATAATTTTTTTTTTTTTTTATGTGACCTCTTAAAGGGCTAGTGATGTTGCCAAATTACTAAATAAATAAACTGCCTCCGTGGTCTAGCGGTTAAGTTCGTGGATTTAGACTCGGAGGTACCGGGTTTGATTACTGGTCGAGACACAAAAATATTTATTAATATAAATAAATACATTTAGCTTAATTTATTTGTGATGTTTCTCGAGTTTGGTACGCTGGAGACATCGATGAGCTTGCCACTTGTCATGACTGGCCTATAGTAAAGTTGGCTAATAAATGTGAATCCGCTTATTTCTGACCACCCCGAAAGGGAAACGGTCGTGATGATACTTTACTTTACTAAATAAATTAATTTGATTTAAATCCCGTTATTTTGCAGATATATAATTCTGCCGCTGTTTGAGATAGTAGTATAGCAGACATACTATTTCTAGTTTATATGTTTAGATCAGTCTCTCAGGTTAAAATAAATAAAACCATTAAAAAGGCCAACATACCAAGTGCCATAAAGGCATAGAAATTACAATCCCTGCTCACATCCAAATGTTAGCTGTTAGAAAATGTTTTTAAACAATAAGCTCGCCTATGTAGTGTAAAATGTATTATTTTCTGTACAATAAAGAATTTGTCTATCTATCGAGGTTATTTGTTTTACTGCCGTTAACTAATTAGCTAATTTTAGTAAACTAATTGACTTTTCCGAATTGGATCTATTTAACTCAACTACAGGTTCGTTTAAGAATACTGTGTCAAAACATTGGTTTGACTGAATCGAATAGGTATTTCACTTCAATTCAACTGCCTCCGTGGTCTAGCGGTCAAGTCCGTGGATTTAGACTCGGAGGTACCGGGTTCGATTCCTGGTCGGGACACAAAAATATTTATTATTGTAAATAAATACATTTAATTAATATTTTGATTTATTTGTGATATTTCTCGAGTTTGGTACGCTGGAGACATCGACGAGCTTGCCACTTGTCATGATTGGCCTATAGTAAAGTTGGCTAAATGTGAATCCGCTTATTCATAAGCGTGGTTTCTGACCACCCCGAAAGGGAAACGGTCGTGATGATACATTTCGTTTATTGTTAGCTTGATTTAATTGTTATCTAAATGCGAAAACATATTAAAGGTCTGTAATTAAAAAAAAAGATATATGATTGATTATGTAATTAGATATTAGGGTTTGTTTTCCAATAAAAAAAAAATTGCGGCAGTATTTTGCTCCATTCTCTAACTCAACAAAACAACTGTATGATTAATAGTTTTTTTTTAATAATTTTAACGGGTCTTTACGCGATTTACCTTAGAGACATATTTCTCCCGACGTTGTCTGTATAATTCTCTAGAATATTGGGTTTAGCCGTAAATCTACAACAGAAGTTGAAAAGGCAAAATTATCGAGTTAGCATCTCTGAACCGTATAGTGGCATGCTGTATTTACATTAAGTCGTTTGTGCTTTAAAAAAAAACCGTTAAATTTGCGGTAAAATAGTTAATCTTGCAGCCAAAGAGCACGCAATGCGCCTGCGTTTATTAGAATTTTGATACATTTTGGGTTTTATAGGACCCTGGCAATGCGGTTATAAAGGCTAAGGGGGCCATTCCCAAACACTAAATACGGGATGAGGCGTGCGCAAAATATCAAAGACACAAGGAATTATTTAAAAAAAAAGTGTAAAAATTAAAAAAAAAAAAATGAAATTTAAAATATATAAAATTAAGAAACGAAAATTAAATTCTGCGGTCTGTTCTTGATGCAATAAATTGTAAAATAAATAAGAAAAAAACTGCAATAAATGTAAGAAAAATAAATGATGGCAGATGAATGAATTTCTGTTATTTTTTATAGTATTTATTGAGACCAACAGCTGTATTCCATTATAAATACTTCGGGATCCCTCACGCCAAAATAAAGCAGCATTTTACTAATAAAAACGTGTTTAAAAAAAAACAGATAATCAGCTTTCCAGGAAATAAAATTACGGATAACTTAGAGGATTTTTTTTTTGTAATTTTTCTATGTCTAAAATTATGTATGTAAAAGTGAAAATATGTCTAAAATGACAGTAATCTTATTTCCTAAAAAGTTGAATAACTACCTCAAAGTACACTCAAGACTTAAAATCTTTGAAAATATTGTTTTGTGCGAGCGAGAGGGATGCAAAGCGTCAATCGCAACGCAAACGTTATATAATGGAATCCATATAGAGTTAATATTTACACGCACACTGACAAGCTCGAGCGCTATTAGAATTGAGAATCAAAATTTGGACGCAAATAATTGAATTCACTTCATGACGTTTGCGCTCAAATTAATGGAATACGACTGTAGTTATAATTAAATATTGTTAATAAATGGCGTCAATAAATAAGAAATAATAATAATAAACCTTTGTTTAGTTCGATAATAATTAATAGATCAAAGGTTTATTTTATACATTGTGAAGATATTAATTGCATATAATTATTTATAATCACCACAGCCCCTAGAACTGTTGGAGATTGGCCTTCCAGAAAAATCTGGAGAGTTTGGTCTACATTCGCCACGCTGGCCAGACGGGTTGGCGACGTTCTGATGTCACTTTTGTAATGACAATTTATTAACGATTCCATAAGTTAGCATAAGTGGAACCGGGACCGACGGCTTAACGTGCTCTCCGAGGCACGGGAACGGTGATGTTGTAAATAAATGACAAATGTACGTAAGAAAAGTCCATTTCTCACTGGTATATGCCGGGGTTCGAACCGACCTATTTAGGTTTTTTTTTTCTTACAACCGAGCCACCACCGCTCATTATTATTACTTTGTTTTTAAATATCTTCACAGTGTTTTAATCTTTTTATGTAAACGCGTAAAAAACCTCATAAACATAGCTTAATATAATGGAATTTACAAGGATTTAATTTATTTCTCATGAAATCTCTTATCAGAGTGCCAAGCTTCAATACTCGACATCGGGATCTTTTTGACCCCGCTAGCACCCGAACTAATTACGTATCTAATTCTGTTGTAGGCAGAATAACTGTCGACCCTTCTGTCTGAATAAAAAAATATTCAGAAGAAGGATTCTGAGCAAGATAAAGGTGTAAATAATACATTAGATATGCTCATTGCTACTCAGCGAGCATGCTGACTGCATCCCTGAATTTCCCCTCGCTATGCAAGGGTGGGATGTTATTATTATTATTATGTGTTAAATGGGTTGTATTTAGTACATCTGTGTCCGTGACGTGCTTTCCATCCATTACCTAGGCTCACTATTAATTCACAATATAATTTAAACTCCTGCAGTGTACTTGAGTCAAATCTCTAGACCAAGGATTTTTCAAAGTCTGGCAATTATTTCTGCCAACATATTAGCCTCGTTTCATAATAAAAGTCAAATCAGTCATACTATTAAATATCTCAAATCCTTGTAAATTCCACCTAATTTCATGATAATTGAACACAAATTAATTAGTTCATATAAAATGTGTACTTACGCCTCTACTAGCGGTCCGGGGTAGGGGTCCACGTGCAGGTAGAGTCGAGCCAGTCGCTGGGCCACTACCAGTATGGGTACGAAAAGAAACACGCACCAGGTTATGGACATCCAATAGCCATTCTGAAACATATGAAAGTGATATATATATATATATATAGTAGGGCTGATACGTCTAACTAATCACCGGAGGCAGTATCAAGACAACTCTTATGCCGGACTGACTCTGCAAATCCACTTCGCTTGCTAATATACGAATTTATTTATTCATTTTGGAAAACCAACAGTTGACAATTTCAAATAGGTAAGAAACATTAAACATTCTAGGCACTATTAAAGGTTTTCACATATAGGTTTTAAAAATTGAGTACAATAGCAATAAAATAAGAAAACATCACACTAACACAATAATAACATACTCGTACAAGATAATACACAAATTTACTAAATTATAAGAACGTCATTAATACACAAGATTAATAAAACAATATATATATATATATATATATATATACATATTACATTAATGAATTGAGTCGACATAATGAGCCGTCAACTGACGTCTGATATTTGTTGCCTTGGAGTTGAAAAGATCAATGTCCAACTTCTCCGCAAGTGCATTAAATTCGTTACAAACTCTCAAAAAATAACTATTCTGCCTGTACCTAGTCCTAGCATGCTGGACAAACAAGAGGGAAGGACAGCGGAGATTAAACCTTGGGACTCGTAGACCCAATCGATCCAACAACCCAGGACAATCAACTGTACCGTTGGCTATATTAAGCAAGTAAGCAATATCAGTGATGTTGCGTCGGACTTCCAGTAGAAGAAGATGCAGATTTTTGCACAAAACTTCATATGGGCTGTCAAATAATTTAAATTTAAGATGTCTACTGCTATACTTGTATATATAGTATAATTTTGCTCCTGCCTCTCATTAATTCATTTTGTTTTAGGTAAATAAAAAAGTTTTAGATAAAACCTATTGGTTTTCACTTATTTATTATTATTATTATTATTTTTCTTTTACTTTTGCTAGTCGCAGTTCAATTGCACTATTAATTTAAATCTAATTACTATATTTTACTCTTATTTCTGTTTTAATTGTATTGTCTAAATAATATAAAATCTCTTTGGCTTGTGTTCCACTATTGCTACTTTGTTTATATGTTTCATATAATAAGCAGTGATTTTTTGAACGGTGGTTTAGTAAATCTATGACTGCAGTACGTAAGAAAAGTGTATTTCTCATTGGTACATGCCGGGTGGGTTCGATGAACCGACGGGATTCACATTTAGATAACTTTACTATAGGCCAATCATGACAAGTGGCAAGCTCGTCGATGTCTCCAGCGTACCAAACTCGAGAAATATCACAAATAAATTTAATATTATGTAAATAAATACATTTACATTAATAAATATTTTTGTGTCCCGACCAGGAATCGAACCCGGTACCTCCGAGTCTTAAGTCGACGGACTTAACCGCTAGACCACGGAGGGAGTTGCATTACATAGTGCAAAAAGATTTAAATAAATAATTAAAATTATTAAAAAAAAACAAAAAAATGGGATATAAATTTTGTTAGTTTAATAATAAAATACATACGACTGGTTGCAGTATTTGTTCGCAGTAAGTGGTCCTAGTGGAGTTAAAGGCGTGAGAGAGAGGTCCACAACGACCTACATCCTTTCTCAACGCTTCAGTCACAAATGTAAAGTATTCGTTGATGGAATCAGCAACTGTATTCGCTAGCTCTTCTGTTAACTGAAAAAATAAAATACATTATGAGGCAAGTGTGGTAATAGTAAAAGAATAAAATACATTATGAGGCAAGTGTGGTAATAGTAAAATAATAAAATACATTATGAGGCAAGTGTGGTAATAGTAAAAGAATAAAATACATTATGAGGCAAGTGTGGTAATAGTAAAAGAATAAAATACATTATGAGGCAAGTGTGGTAATAGTAAAAGAATAAAATACATTATGAGGCAAGTGTGGTAATAGTAAAAGAATAAAATACATTATGAGGCAAGTGTGGTAATAGTAAAAGAATAAAATCTACTTTGTATACTGCGTGAAATTTATTAAAAAGCATATATTTTAATATTATAATCTAGAATAAAAATAAATAACTACGTAATTTTTATTTTTATTATTCTGTCCAAAAAATTAGGTGAAAGTGTGTAATTTTATTTCCTAGTAAATTAGACATGAAAAACCTTTGAAAATTTTGGATTGTGCGAGCGAGAGGGTTAAACCTATTTTTTTTTTATTTATTTATTTATTTATTTTATTTTTTTATTTATTGTTTAAGGACAACTTACAGCTAGATACATAAAATATATATAGAGTACATATGGGTAGGGTATGGCTATTGACAAGTTGCCACCGATAGGTAAAATTACATAATTAGGTGGTGCTCGCTGCAATAACAACACAAGTAAAATTAACCTAAACTTAAAACTAAGAACAATAAACTACATAACATAGAACAAAAAAAAACTAAAAAAAAATAAAATTAAAAACAATTATACATAGATACCTAATAAAAACAATAAAATAGAAAATGAAATAAACTAAACAATAAATTTACAATATATGTAAATATAATACTATTGATGAGAACCACTGGCGAAACGTTTTGTAAGAATGCGTCGTGTAGCTGTCGGAGATAATATAAATGGATCCAAGTCGTTGCAATAATCATTAACATAACTGCATGTCCTGCTTATGAACGAATTCTGTTGGTAGTTAGTTTTGGAGAATGGGACAAGAAATAATCTCCGTTCTCTGGACGACTTCGTAACCTGCAGCTTACAGAGATTAAGAAGACTGGGGCAGTCAATCCTGGAGGTAACTATCGAGAACAGGTATGACACGTCTGTGATAGTGCGACGTTCGGAGAGAGGCAAAAGGTGATGCCGTTTACATTTGTCTTCGTAACTTAGGTAGTTCTGACGAGTCTTACGACAAATGTATCGAAGGAATCGCTTTTGAATAGATTCAATACGAGATGAGTAAATTTTATACTTTGGGTTCCACACCTGAGATGCGTATTCAAGGTGGCTACGTACAATTGTGCAATAAAGTATCTTTAGAGTCTTGACATTTTCAAACGTACGTCCCTGTCTAATTAGAAATCCCAGCGCCTTAGATGCCTTAGCAACTATGTGATCGATATGAGACTGGAAGAGTAGCTTACTATCGAGAATTATGCCGAGGTCCCTAATCTCGTTCGTTCTAGACAGTTGTAAGCCCTTTACATAATAAGTAAACATTAGAGGTATTGGTTTACGAGTGAAAGATATTACCTTGCACTTGCCAACATTAAGATCCAACTTATTCGCATCACAGTACCTATCTAGGCGCAAGAGATCAGACTGAAGCTCTTGGGAGTCCGCAGAACTATGGATAGATTTCAAGATTTTCATGTCATCTGCAAATAGAAGTATCATAGAATGATGAAAACAGGTATCAATATCTTGAATAAAGAGGATGAAGAGGAGCGGACCCAGTAGAGATCCTTGCGGGACTCCCGAGGGAATAGGTGACCAGTCCGACAGAAAACCACATGTAGCAACAGCTTGGGACCGATTGGTAACATACGAACTAAACCATCGAAACAGGTTACCATGTATGCCAGCGCTCATTAATTTATTTAGTAAGATTTGATGGTCAATTCTGTCAAATGCCTTGCTATAGTCGGTATAAATAATATCTACCTGGCCACCCCCCTCCATGCTAGTAGTTATGAATTCGTTAGATAGCAGGAGATTTGTGACAGTAGATCTGCCCTTGAGAAAGCCATGTTGATAATCGCTAAAGGAATGCTTAAGTGCAAAGTATGTTTGAGTGTAGACCAACCTCTCTAATATTTTAGCAAAAAGACAGAGTTTCGAGATTGGTCTATAGTTAGCGACAATATTTTTAGGACCTTGTTTATGAATAGGCGTCACAAAAGCAGATTTCCAAACTCCTGGAACAGAACCCTCAGCCAAAGAACGTCGAAAGAGCAAAGTTAATGGTAATGTCAAACTTTTGGCACAAGACCTAATAAACAGCGGAGGGATCCCGTCAGGACCAGCTGATTTATTTATGTCAATCTTATTTAGTAGTTTGTACACTTCAGATGCTAATATTTTAATATTGCCAATGCCAATTAAATTTGGATTAATTGCAGCCAAAGTAGAAGGGTTGGTATCGGCACCACCTTGTGAGCCTGACAAAAAAGTAGTGTGAAAGTAATTGGAAAACAAATTGCACACTTCCATACCTGTGGACGCAGACTGTGAGCCATAGTGCATTGTGGAAGGTATAGAGGATGACTTGTTCCTTTGTTTAATAAATGACCAAAATACTTTGGGGTTGTCTGCAATACCACTCTCAACGCGTTTAATATAGTCCTTATATAGTTGCTTTTCCAATTCTCTGGCTCTTTCTCTCAGCAGATCAAAAGAGCGTTTATCAGACCGATTCCCATACACCTTAAACCTTCGATGATATTTATATTTCTCTTTAAGCATCTTTTTCAAAGCGTTACTGTACCAACAAGGAAAATTATTATTATTGCATTTCTTATTCGGGACATATTCATTACGCAAATCATACAATTGGTTATAAAAGTAATTTACAGAATTTTCAAATGATTTATTCCCAAACTGAAAATGCCAATCAACATCATTTAGTTTTAAGTTAAGCATAGGCTAAGAAAATTCCTGAAGAAAGAATTATAAAAAAAATAGTATAAAAATATTTAAAGTAAACGAGGGTTGTTAATCTCAGATACAGGTACGAGGGTGGTCTGAAAAGTTTACGACCTAACAAAGATTTTTTCAAAAATTTTTTTTTATTTTTCTACATGCTCACATCTTTTTAACCCGTCCAAATAGTACTCGGCATTCTTCTCTGCAAAATGATTGTTCACGAAGGTGATAGCCTCCTCGTTTGACGAAAATCTCTGTCCTCCGAGCACAATTTTTAGCTGAGGGAACAGAAAGAAGTCGCTTGGGGCTAGATCAGGTGAGTAAGGTGGATGGTCAAGCAGTTCAAACCGTGGATTATCTTCTAGTTACCCCGTTCAGGCACCAGCTCTCATGCACGGCAAGTTAATTGTTTTTTAGTGTATATTTTGTTTTTGTTTAATACACAATGCCACGTTGGTACCAACACTGATCTATGGAAGCGAGACGTGGATATGTCAGAATACGCATGACAGTAGGGTTAATGCAGTAGAAATGAGGTCGTATCGTCGGATATGCGGCGTCACTTTGACGTAACGTCGAAATACGAAAAAAGGTAGGTATAAAAGAAAGCATAGAGACAAAAATAAGGAAAGGCATGCTACGATGGTTCGGGCATGTTGAAAGGATGAGCGAAGAAAGATTGACGAACCAGGTATATAATGCGAAAGTTGTGGGTAAAAGAGGCCCTGGCAGGCTGATACTCACATATCACGATCAAATAAATAAAACACTAGCTAAAGGAAAATTAAAAAGCATGTATGAAGAGGTTAATGAATGTCGACGAAGCGAAAGAGGTATGTCGTGATCGTGTCAAATGGCGCCTAATTGTCTCTGCCTAGCCCGCAAGGGATATGGCGTGAAGATATGTATGTACCATATTGTAACTGTATATGTATTTAATTAAATAAAGTAAATAATATAAATAAACTTTTATTATTATTATTATTAATTTAATAAGACAAAGTTACATACTTTTAGTTTAGTTTTATTTATAATTAGTTTTTTAATCTATTTTATTTTAATATGGTTTATACTTACGTTATAAATAAGATCCGGTCCTTGAGTGTTGAGGAAAACCTCGGCGTCTTGTGATTCTTGGAGCAGATTGGTGATGGCAGCCTTAAGGGTGGTGTGATTGAACTTGATACCTTCTTGAAGGGATACCGCAACAGCCTATACTCATAGATAAACAAAAAAAAACTATTAGCAAGAGAGATTGTTGTTCTCGTCGAAAGTATGTGCCATTTGCAATGATGTCAAAAATTGGCATTTTTATTTTCAATAGTATATATAGTATTGTAAGCTTGCCATAGTGATATTTATATAAAAATTACACCACTTGAAACAAGAGAAAAAAAAAGAGGTCCAGGTCTAAACAGGTCACGGACTTAACCGCTGGACCACGGAAGCAGTTTAAAACCATATTATTAAATTAACGTTAACAAGTACGTTATTTGATTGTTTCTGCTTTAAAAAGGTAATGTCCCCCTAAAAGTTAATATTAGATCACTGTTCAGTGTGGCGTGTACTGTGTAGGTCACATCTTCCAGAAATCTCCAACAGCGGAGTCCTAGGACTTTGTGATCTAGGGGCTGTGAGGGTGATAACTTACGCTCAATTTGTCTGTGTCTGCTAACATAGGTTGCACGATGTCCCGTTGGTAAGCACTCAACATAGCTGCCGCGTCCCTGAGCTCCATGGTGACCTGGGTGAACCCGTCCCGCCCCGTCAGCTCGCTCGCAGTGGCCTCTAACTGAGACGACAGCGAGTCCAGTGCCAAAGAGGTTATATTCGTTTCAAGCTGTTAAATAATAATAATAATAATAAATATTTCCAGACAGGTCACACAGCGCCATGTAGTTTCCGTGGTAAGCTATTTGGCTTGTGTTACGGAAACTAGATGGTTGATAAATTACATATTATACTTTTTTTTTCTTGTAAATATATACATATTATACATATAAACACCCAGACCGAGACAAATTATAGAATGTACAACTTGCCCCCGGTGGGAATCGAACCCACGACCTCCCGAGTTCACGGCAACGTTTGTTACCACTAGACCACGGAGGCGTTCAAATAAACAAATAATAGATGAAATGTTTATTCGAAAAATATATTAAGAAGTATCATCACGACCGTTTCCCTATCGGGGTGGTCAGAATCCTCGCTTATAAAAATGCGGATTCACATTTAGCCATCTTTACTATAGGCCAATCATGACAAGTGGCAAGCTCGATGTCTGGTAGGTGGACTATGGTTGTAATTTGCCCAGTCTGTATCCACCGTTCGTGCCGATAAACCCAGTATAGTGTATCCACACGTTTCGGGATCAGGCTTGAATTGCCGTCATACCCAGTCAAGCCGGCATAGTGTTAGGGACTGATGTCAGTCATGAGTCTCTGATTCCAGTTGCTAACATTCATGGACCTTGCACGTAACTTACCATCGGGTGGGCGCAAGGTTACACGTCTTGGTAATATAAATAAAAAAAGGGTACCAAACTTAAGAAATATCACAAATAAATTAAATATTATTTATTTGAGTTAATAAATATTATTTCGTCCCAGGAATCTTACCCGGTATTTCCCGAGTCTAAATCCACGGACTTAACTGCTAGACCACGGAGACAGTTAGCAAAAAAATATTGACATAATATAAATTGCAGCTTCGCCGAGATGTGGCTTCTCTGAGCGTGTTCTACCGACTATACTATGGTGAGTGCTCCGAAGAACTCTATAACCTAATTCCTTCCTCTCCATTCCGTAACCGAACCACACGCACAGGTCAGAATATGCACCCACATACCGTAGTCACTATCCCTTCGCGTACCTATAAATTTGGGTACACATACATCTGTCGCACAATAAAGATGTGGAAGCCTCTGTGTTTCCACTTTCCTATAACCTTTTTTTCAAACGAAAAAGCATCTAGTCAAGCCGGCATAGTGTTGGGGACTGATGTCGGTCATGAGTGTCTGACTTAAGTTGCTAACATTCATGGACCTTGCGCGCTGCTTACCATCAGGTGGGCCCAAGATCACATGTCGTGCTAGTATAAATAATAGTATATATAAAATAGAAAAACAAAATTTATTTAGAGAGTTTATCTATTTAGAGGCCTATATCCAGCAGTAGAGAGACACAGGCTGATGATAATGATGATGACGATTAGCCTCGTATACAGAGGGGAAATGTTGCCAGTCTCCTTGGGACTATCTCGGATGGAACGTCTCTAGAGGACATTTTTTATTTATAGTTTAGTTTATTTTTAATTTTATTCTTTAGGTAGCTTTTAATTTATATTTAATGTACTTGTAATGTAATTAACTTCGAATAAATTTAAAAAAATAATGTCAGACATAATATTTTAAAATTTTAGCACATAGTTAATTGGTTGCGGAATCAAAAATCAATTGATTTTTCACATTTAATTTCTGACTGTGACAAATCATAAATAATGATAGGTACGTGGTTAACTTTACTTACAGCTTGCAGAATCCTGTCGAAGCTGAAGTCGCTAAGTCCGGTCTCAGCCAGTTGTCTAAGCTTGGCTTTGGCTGCAGGTTTGAGAATGACGACATTTCTAGCACTCGGCGGGTATTGTGGCTTCAAACTCTCCACTTGCCTCGACACTTCGCTGCGGACTTGCTGCTTGATACTCTCCAAGTCCAGAACACGTTCCAGCGTTAGGGTCTGAAAGTATACAAAATTGGTATCATCACGACTGTATCCCTTCCAGGGTGCTTAAAAACCACACTTTTGAAAGTAGCATTCACATTTAGTATGTATTATTAGTATTTAGTTTATTAGGCCCGTGGGGATCGGAACCTAAAGCCTTTTATAAAGGAATTGTTCCAAGGCTCATTGACGTCTCTGGTGACAATAGGGCTGGCAGTTTTTTCTCCCAAAAATTAAATATCATCATTCAAAGGGGAAATGCTGCTAGTGAATGCCCAATGCCACAAGACAGCAATTTTCAGGAGCTATTTTTTTTGTAAGTATTTTATTTTTATTTTCTATGTATTATTATTATTTTTTTTGGGTTAGATTTTGTTGTAATATAGTTTAATTAATATTGTAAAAAAAAAAAGTTTCTTATAGTATTTATTATTGTAGTTTAGATAATATTGCATATTTATTATGTAATTATATTTCTCTAATTGTACCTACCTTACGTCTTTAGTGTCCCTAAGGTTGGCTGTCAGAGAATGTCTAGCAGGATTAAGTCCGCCCCTTGTTTATATTGTACAATAAAGTTTTAATAAATAAATAAATTTAGTCAATTTTGCTATAGGCCCATCATGACAGTTGCAAGCTCGTCGATGTCTTTTTTTATATTATTTTTTTATACTACCACGACATGAGACTTTGCGGCCACTTGATGGTAAGTAGCGCGCAAGGTCCATGAATGTTAGCAACTGGAATCAAACAACCATGAGTGGCATCAGTCCCTAACACCATGTCAGCTTTACTGGGAACTACTCAAAAAATATCACAAATAAATTATTTTGTCCCGACCAGGAAAGAACCCGGCACCTCTGAGTCTAAATTCATGGACCTAACCTCTAGATTACAGAGGTAGTTATTGTGTTATTATTTATTAAAAGAAGCTTTATGTTTTTCATCATTATCCCGAAGGTATTTCCTTGCAGGGTAGTCATAAAACATTTTTTTTATTTTTTATTTATTTATTGACTCATGATGGGCCCATAGTAAAATTGGCTAAATAAGAATCAGCTTCTATGAAAAAACAAAAAATGGTTTCTGATCACCCCGGAAGGGATACGGTCTAGATGATACTTTACTAATAACAGCATACAAACCTCATAGATAGTGTAATCATTGTGGCAGCGAGTGATGATATTGGTTATAGTGAAATTAGGATCCTTCCTCTCTTTAAATAACTCCATTTCAATATCCACCATCTTTTCCAAGTCGCCCATTAAAAGATTTCCCCTCGGCTCCCTAGAACAATGTCAGTTATTTAATTCACCAATCAAATGATGCCATCCTATAGTTCATTCAACTTGGATATTTTTAGAAACTCTAGTTCCGCTACTCACCGCGGCGTGGCGTGTATGTCTCTTGTGACATGAGTGACTTGAAAGCAAAGCATAGCGTTGAACGCATTTTATACCGAATCTTGCTTAACATACATACATGCATATCTTCACGCCAAATCCCTTGCGGGGTAAGCAGAGACAATTGAGCGCCACTTGTCACGGTCATACCTCTTTCGCTTCTTCGACATTCATCAACCTTTTCATACATGCCCTTTTGTTTGGATGACTTTTTTTATTTTATTTTTTATTTTAATTTATTTAGGCAACAAACAGTCAACATACGCAAACAATATCACAGATAAACAAAATTGTCACTCTGCAAGATACTAAAATTGAAAACTAATAAATAATATGAACCACTAAGGGGCCCCTTTAAAGGCTTTGCCGGCACGTGACAAGTTTGAACATCTGTGTAATAATTTAATAACAATAAGAAGACATTGAGAGCCAAAAATATTTTATACATAATAGAAGTTAAACACAAATACTATGGAAAGGAAAGAAAAAAAAAAAAAAAAAACTGGATATAAAAATAAAAACAAGGATAGAGTAATAACGCAAACATGATATAAAAGATACTTTAATTAACAGATGCTATAATAGTACTTTATAAATACATACTTATAATACTAATTACGGATACAACAAGCTACCAACCATCAACAGCAACCCTTGTATAAACTTGAATTAAAAATAAGTGATTTTACTATTCATCAACAATGAGATTGTAGTAGGATAATATTATCTAGCCAACTGAAATTTTCAACGCACCTTCAGCTATTGTTATATTGATTTGGTCGTAATATGTGGGTCTAGGTTTGCCAGGGCCTCTTTTACCCACAACTTTCGCATTATATATATGGTTCGTCAATCTCTCTTCATTCATCCTTTCAACATGCCCTCTTGCTTAAATTTATATCTTTATTAAATTGTATGAAAACTATTTGTTGTTTTCATTGAAAGTATGTGCTATTGTACAGACTTGCCTCGGTCGACATGTTCACACAAAGCTGCAACAGTTACAAGGCCAATATCACTAGGGTGCTTATTGATGATCAGCAAGATTGTTGATTGAATGGTTCATAAGTGCAACTGGTAAAAAAATATATATATAACGATAATTAGGTCCGTGTTGTACTCAAACCATCAAACTATTTTCCTATATGTTCTTAGTGAGAAATATCAAAGGAAGTGATTCGAATGTGAAACTTATGATTTTTGTTTTTGTATTCTTTGCCTATTTGTATGTATCATTTCTGTTTTTTTCTCCAGATAAATAAATATTTGCAATGATGTCAAATGCTAAATTTGATTTTCATCATCATCATCATCATCAGCCTGTATCTCGCCACTTAACGCGATCTTTCGCTACCCTCATCCAACCCCCACCAGCGACCTTCTTTAGGTCATCTAGCGGGGGGTCGTCCCACTCTGCGTTTTCCCGTACGGGCCTCCACTCTAGAATCCTCCATTTGCCCCATCGATCGCCGGTTCTGCGGCAGATGTGTCCGGCCCATTGCCACTTCAGCTTGCTATTTTTTTTTTTTTTTTAAGATTAATAGTTTATTTCAATAATTTTTTTATTAATAAAATTTTAAAAGCTATGTCAGTAACTTTCGTTCTCTGACGAATATCAACGTTTCGAATTCTATCCATTAGAGATATACCAAGCATAGCTCTTTCCATGACCTTGAATTTATGGACCAGACCCACTGTTAGTGTCAACGTCTCTGCTCCGTGCGACATTACTGGGAGGACGCACTGGTTAAAGACCTTAGTCTTTATTTGATTTTAAAGGAGAACTAATATTGTAAATGGCAATATTTATATAAAAACAACATCGCTTGAAACAAAACTTATTGGAATATTGTGTTTTTAGAAATATAGGTAACTTACTCGAGTGGGTCGCAAATGAATCTTTGTGCAGCGACGCCAAATACAAAGTACACAACAAGTACTGCAGACACAATGCCACCAACTATGTAGGTTACACACATGCCGCTGAAAATAATAAAAAAAATTTTTTTATTAAAATTTCAATTTTGGGTCAAATTTATTATTGATAAAATATATATAGAAAAAAAAGTAAAGTATCATCACGACCGTTTCCCTTTCGTGGTGGTCAGAAACCACGCTTATGAATAAGCGGATTCACATTTAGCCAACTTTACTATAGGCCAATCATGACAAGTGGCAAGCTCGTCGATGTCTCCAGGCGTACCAAATTCGAGAAATATCACATATAATTTAAATATTAATTAAATGTTTACATTAATAAATTTTTTGTGTCCCGACCAGGAATCGAACCCGGTGCCTCCAAGTCTAAATCCACGGACTTAACCGCTAGACCACGGAGGCAGCATTTTTAAGAAATATATATTTTTTTTTTAAATATAAATCTCTTTTTACATTGGCAACACTAATGCTCTAGTTGCGTTTCGTTAGCGTAAATGTAGAGAACGAAAACGTGATGATACTTTACATTGTACCTAACGTAATATATAATTACATACAATACATAATACATACTAATGGTATGTAACGATTATTATTTGGTTCAACGTCAATATCACGCAATAAATTTCCACTTTTATTATTGTTATTACTACTTAGATTAAATTTTAAACTTTTAATTTCGTGCTCTATGCTGTTTCTGGTTTTCTACTACCCCGAAAGGGAAACAGTCGTGATGATACTTTTTTTCTTGTTTGTTATATTTACCATAACAGCCATTTGGAGCCGGCTCCCTTATTGCAGCAATCGCTAGCTCCATACACGTCCGGTCGTTTACCGCAAATGCCACAAATCAAGCCCAGAGCAAGGAAACAAGTGATCTGGAAAAAAAAAGTATATAATATAGAAGCAAGAGTAGCGAAGGCGCCATTTAGATTTTATGACATTTTAAAAAATTTTGACACTTTATTTCTTAAATATACGACGCTTGGGCTACACCGTTCTGCCATGCAGCCATTCAATATTTCAACTAGAACATTGTACTTTAACTTATTAAGTAATTTACCTAATTATTAATAATAAAAATAGGATAACAAGGTTTAATAATATAAATATTAGCCGAAAATAAAATAAACATGCTTCAAGGTATGTAAAAAATATAAGATGTCTTTCGCGCCATTTTGCGCGGAAATGTCAAGTGCAAGTTTTTGTTTTGTAAATTAATTTACCGTGGACATTGATAATTAAAAGTGGTGTTGTTTTGTTTAACAATGAGAATAATTATGGAAAACGATAAATTGGACATTAAATATGGGGCGACAAAAGTTTATTTTTTGCGGTTTTCCCGCGCTGTTGTGAACTTCCATATTTTACCCGACGTGTTTGAACTATAATGCCGCGAGTGACTCTAAGAAAGCATCAAATTCTGCAACATATGGAATTTGATGACAACCTCATTAACTCATAAAAAAAAAGATTATTATGTCAGACTTGGCTGTATGGGCTAGACCCTTTGCCTTCCCTATCACCTAATTCATCATCCATCGGGAGAAGAGAACACAATAAGCCTTCTGAAATATATATACGTCTGAAAATTTATCCTTGCCAACTAGTCTAACCAAGCGTGTTAAAATATTGCATATTTTACAGAAATATATTCTGCAGTGCAAAGGTTCAAAATTCTTGTGGCCTAGGAGCTGTGATGACGACGATATAGTTAATATATTTCTCCTTTTAGTTTGTGCCTATTTATATATTTACCTATACTTAATCTACTATACATTAATGTCTATTCACTGTTATTATAATATTATTATGCACTTTACTTCTATTCTGAAACAACACCTTGGCCATTCATTACTTTTTATTCAACTATTATATACGAGGTGTGACAATTAAGTAATGAGACTGATTATATTGCCGCGATTGTGGTAACCCTGCGACCTTGAAATTGCCTTTCCCTTCTCTCGGCATCCTTCCCCTCTCTTTCTCTCCATTGATATATTTGCCATCGCTCTAGCTTGTTTAGTTCGCCTGCTCTGTCGTGTTGAGTAAACATGTGTTCGTGGTGCTCGTCACGAAAATGGAAAAACAAAATCAAGAGCAACGCGTCGCGATACAATTTTGCGTCAAATTGGGCGTAACAGCTTCGGAAACGTACGCTAAAATTGTAAAAGTGCATGGTGATAGTGCTCTTAGTCGTGCCCAGGTGTTTCGATGGCATAAAGAGTTTAAGGAGGGGCGTGAAAGCGTGGAAGACGAGGCGCGGAGCGGGAGACCAGTCGAGGTGCGGACTGACACGAATGCGCAGCGTGTGCGCGCCCTGATCCGTGAAGATCGGCGTTTAACAGTTCGAATCTTGGCGTCGGAACTGGGTATGAAACAGTCAGACAAATTTAAACCGATTTAGGGATGAGAAAGTTGTGCGCGAAGATGGTTCCAAAGAACCTTTCCGAGGAGCAAAAGCAGCATCGAATGACCGTCGCAGAAGACTGTTTGGAACAAGTGGAAAACTATCCCACGCTGCTTGATCGAGTTATTACAGGCGATGAGAGCTGGTTTTTTTAATACGACCCGGAAACCAAACGCCAAAGCTCACAATGGTTGTCTCCGTACGCCCCCCGCCCGAAAAAAGCTCGCATGAGCAAGTCGAAGGTGAAAACGATGATGATTGCCTTTTTTGATAGCCGTGGAATCGTTCACAAAGAATTTGTTCCACCGGGGCAAACCGTAAATCAAGTCTACTATCGCCAAGTACTCGAAAGATTGCGAAAACGAGTCAACAGGGTGCGCTCAGACATCGCTCGTAACTGGATCCTTCATCACGACAACGCGCCGTGCCACACCGCCCTCATCGTGTCCCAGTATTTGGCCTCTAAAGGCATCGCCGTGTTGCAACAACCGTCTTATTCGCCCGATATGTCACCCTGTGACTTTTTTTTGTTCCCTAGAACAAAATTGGTGGTCAAAGGAACCCATTTTGAGTCGATTGAGGACATCCCAGTCGAAGCGTTCCAGAAATGTTACGAAGCATGGAAAACGCGCTGGAATCGTTGTATAGCTGCCCAAGGGGACTACTTTGAAGGGGATGGCAGAGTTGTAAAATAATTTGGAAATATACGGTTTTTATGGAATCAGTCTCATTACTTAATTGTCACACCTCGTATATATTCTTATTTCTCTCTCGGCGATATAATAGTTGATCGTCTGAGGGATGATGAGGACCTGGAAAGACAGAGGAGGACTCTCGCTGCCAAGAGCAATATGTTGGCTCGAAGGTTTGCGCGTTGCTCAATCCAAGTTAAAATCACTCTGTTGCGTACTGCCAGGCGTTCTACACAAGTCATCTCTGGAAATTGTACACCAGGCGTGCTTTTAACACGCTTCGTGTACAATATAATAATGCATTTAGATGCATTCTAAAGTTGCCCTGGAGGTGTAGTGCGTCTGGTATGTTTGCTGAGAACAGAGTCGACGTCTTTTTTGCATTCTCCGCAAGCGGCACGCCTCTTTTGTGGACCGACTGAGACAATCGGTATAATTAAAGCTATTTTTGACATAAGGTCGTTTGACATTGTTAATTATAAATTTATTTAGATTATAGTTTTGAGTAAAATTAGAATTATTGTTATAAATTAATTATGGGTTTCTAGATGCCTGAAATAAAATATATTTAATTTAATTTTAATTTTACCTGGCCAAGGTGATATTTTACGAATTTTGTATCGCATAAAGAGTGCAATATTGTTCACAGTGAGAAATATTCTGGTGGTATAATTTTAATATCTTCTATTTATTTATTTTAAAATCATAGCTTATTATATTAAACATAGAAACAAAGTAGCAATAGTGGAACACAAGCCAAAGAGATTTTATATTATTTAGACAAAACAATTAAAACAGAAATTCTACTCTGTTGCTATCTTCTATGTACTTATGTTGTCTGTCTCTGTCCTGTCTCTGTCCTTTCTCTTCGAATAAAAAAATACTTACAACTAGTAATGCAGAAGCGACTCCCAATCCGACATATCTTCTGTAGGGCGCGTATTCTTCTACGACGGTCTGCATTTGTGTGAGCGTAGTGTCACTGAACTTGGTCAGTGTGGTACTGACTTGTGTCAGCTGTGACGTCACCGACTGGGACAGGTTCGCTAGACGTTTACCTAAAATTTTACATGCAATTATAAAAATGTTTGGTGCTTCTATAGCTACTACCCATAAAATTCCTGACTAAACGGTTATTTTTATATGAATATTAGAGATGAAACGGATATCCGGTAACTATCCGATATTCGGCCTATCCGGCCGGAAACCGGATAGTAACTCAGTATCCGGTCGGATGCCGGATAGTTATATTCAAAACATTCTCTTTATTTTATACGAGGAAAATGATACGTTATAGACTCAGTCTATTTTAATAATCACTCCACAAAAATGTTTGTTTTATTAATTAGCTTAATACTCAAAATTAACAAGTGTCAAATTATGGTGAATGAATACCAAATTTTCTGCATTTGTTGGTGGTTGGTAACATTTATTTACACTAGCAACACGAACACTCCCCTCCCGCCCCACTCCACCCTCGCAGCTCGTGGTGACGACAAGCTCGGAGAAAAAGTATTCGCGAATTTAACAAGTGAATTAAACTAATAATTAAAACTGTGTGCACAGACATTTAATGGTGAAAAACTGTGAGAAATTGTGCCAGGCCGCCTCCATATACAGTCCACTGCTCCTCGCCGCAACCGCCTAAAGGTTAGTTTCCTCATACCGCACAATTGGTAATAGGCAACTCTGTTTAGCCTTTCGCTTTCCGATTTCACCCAAACGATTTCACCCGCATGTAACGCGATAAAGAGCCGAATATTCGGTTGCCGGACATCCGGCGCTCCGGCCTCGTAGCTGGCCGAATATTCGGTAACCGGTATCCGGTCAAACCACTATCCGTTTCATCTCTAATAAATATCACCATGGCAAGCTTACAATATTAGTTCTCCTTGAAAGTAAAAATTGGTAGGTGGTAGGCGCACTGAGGGTGCCTCGGGGAGCACGTTAAGCCGTCGGTCCCGGTTCCACTAATACCAACTTGTGGAATCCTTAATGAATTGTCATTAAAAAATTACATCAGATCCTCGCCAAGCCGTCTGGCCAGCGTGGCGAGTGTAGGCCGAATTCTCCTGATATATGTTCTGGAAGGCCCATCTCCAGCAATGGAGGTCTAGGACGCTCTGTTCTAGGGGCTGTAATGATAATGATGAGGCGGACTGATGGTAGTAATTTTCCCAGTCCACCGGGGCGGGGAAGTATCCACAGTTCGCGTCGATAAACCCAGTAAAGTGTATCCACACGTTTCGGGATCAGGCTCAAATTGCCGTCATGCCCAGTCATAGGGACTGATGTCAGTCATGACTGTCTGATTTCAGTTGCTAATATTCATGGACCTTGCGCGTCACTTACCATCAGGAGGGCGCAAGGTCACATGTCGCCAGTCATCACCTATTTAAATGTAATAAAATAAATAATTGAGTAGAATAAAATGTTCTCGTGCCATAATGATTTCTTTTTTATTTCATAGTTAATATATTGTGTTTTCATAATCTGTAATTAATTTTATTTATTTTACCCTAGCATAACGACAATGGGGTGTATCACTAACTTTTTATCACGGTAGATGGCGCATGATAGATGGTACCTAATATAACTGTCAGTTGCACAGAAATCTTGTATTTTTATTATGAAATTCATTATTTTCTTGATATTATGCCGAAGTGAGCAGCTTTTAAGTGTACAAATCGAGATTTCCTACAAACCGAGAAAGATATGGTGATCTTAAAATTGCCGTTCTATTAATAAAACTTTTTTTCTGTTTAAAGACGGTGTGCGCTTTCTTAATTCGTCTTTTAAGGTAGGTAACGTTAATTTAATAATAATTTTTCTGTTACAAAAATAAAAACTACAAAAACATTTGAAAAAATGATGCGATATAGGTACCATTGTCGTTAGCGACATCTACGAAAAGCTTTGCCTGATACACCCCATTGACAAAAAATTTTTTTAAAGTTCATAATTACATATATAGTTTCGATCCCGTCGATTTGAAATCCAGTGTTTTATCTATAATAAAGAACCTAATCGTATAAATAGTGCTTGGTAACTATTTCATACGTAAATTTTAACCAATTGGTTATTTAATTAAATTATATTTTAATTGTATTTAGTTGATGCACGCTGCAAAAAAGTTGGGACCTGGTTTTGGTCAATCTATTTTGTAAACAAATCTAGTTACCAATATTGTTAATCTCTTCAAGTACATAGGGTATGTTTTTGTCGACAGAGCTCTGTATCCCGCCCTGTATGTTGGTGAACACCCTGTGACCCTCGGCCACCTCTCGTTTGATATCGCTGTCCAGTAATATAGTTACGTTATTCAGCACCTCGGTGACGTCTGGCATCTGTAAGATTACAAAAATTTTTTTAACGGCGTCGCTCGTTTAATAGTGGTCAGCGAAAAAAACATCATTTAGCCCTATGGTCACATGTCATGCTTTAATATTAATTTCGAATATCGAATTTTATCGAAATAGGTTCAGTAATAAAGGTGTGAAGACGAATTTAAAATGTAGACATATAAGGCCGAGTGGTCACATCGTGCTCAGACTATCTATTTCCGTATCGGGTCATTGAAAATGTTGGATTGTGCGACCGAGAGGGATGCAAAGTAGGGAAAAATGGTGGTGGCTTGGTTGTAAGAGCGCTTTCTATAATCCTAAAGGACACGGTTCAGACCCCGGCATGTACCAATAACAAATACAATTTTTTTACGTACATTTGTCATTGATTTACACGTTAAGCCGTCGGTCTCGTTTCCACTAATCCCAACTTGTAGAACGTGAAAAATAGCCAAACAAAATTTTTTTTAAAGAAAAAAACGCATGACTTTATGACCCCAGCCTAAAGGGTCACCGCGGAAGGTCGCATGCCCGACTCACCGTGAGTCCTCCTAAGGAGACCCCAAGGCGCCTACGGACTAAAACCCTATACAACGTCTCTCTTTCACTGTTGGCCCTGCGTGCCTTAAGAGCTAAGTCTGAGTAGTGGCTATGGAGTGAAGGTACAGGCCCACGGGCGTGGCCAAATTCTCCAGATATATTATGTTCTGGAAGGCATATCTCCAGCAGTGGAGATCTATAGCTCCGTTATAGGGGAAGTGATAATGATGAAGAGAGAGAAATTATTAAACCCCTTATAATGAACAAAAAAAAAAGAATCAATAATCTAACAAAAGCGCAACCATTTCTAATCTACTCCACTCCAATTTAAATTACTTACTGTAGGAAAATATTTGTCTAACATCTGATCCGTGAATGCGTGAAAAAAAAAACCAATTTATTTATTTATTGCACAAAATAACTTAAAAAGTAGTGTACAAGGACGAACTTAACGCCTTCCGGCATTTTTTAACAGCTAACCTTTGGCAGCGTGGCAGAGGATTGAAATTAAATATTATCACATACCGTTTCGGGGTGGTCAGAAACTTATAAATAAGCGGATTCACATTTAGCCAACTTTACTATAGGCCAATTATGACAAGTGGCAAGCTCGTCGATGTCTCCAGCGTACCAAACTCGTGAAACATCACAAATAAATTAAATATTAATTAAATGTATTTATTTACAATAATAAATATTTTGTGTCCCGACCAGGAATCGAACCCGGTACTTCCGAGTCTAAATCCACGGACTTACTACTAAGGTTAGTAAATTAGTATTTTAGTTGGTGTTATATATATAATTAAATATTTAGATACACTATCCATTGCGAGCCTTGTATGTCCAGTACAACGTGGGCCAAATTCTCCAGAAATAACTTTTCGAAGGCTCAATAGCCTAGGAATCCTTGGTTTTTATTTTTTTATTTGTGTAGGCTGTGATGACAAACATACCTGGCTGTATTGAATTTCAGTATCGAGTTGGCCAATCTTATATTTGTCCTGTAGTCGTCTACATTGACGCTGTTCGCAAGCTGCCAAAGTATTCAGCAACTGACGTTTTACTTTACGAAGACCTGAAAATATTAAAATAATACATCATTACTAGTAAAGTATTTGGGCATTATTGAAAGCACTAAATTCAAATTAAATGGTCTCAAATGAAAAAAAAGTATAAAATGGATTAATTTCGAATGCACCAAACAATAATAAATGAGAAGTATACGAAACAAGAAATTTCACAAACGAGTGTATTTGGTAAAAAATGTAATAAATAAATTAGACGTGTACCAAACAAGTAATGTAATAAATGAGAAGTGTATGAAGCAAGTAATGTAATAAATGTGACGTGTACCAAACAAGTAATGTAATAAATGAGAAGTGTACGAAGCAAGTAATATAATAAAAGTGACGTGTACCAAACAAGTAATGTAATAAATGAGACGTGTACCAAACAATAAATGTAATAAATAAGACGAGTGCTAAACAAGTAATGTAATAAATAAGACGTGTACCAAACAAGTAATGTAATAAATAAGAGGTTTACCAAACAAGTAATGTAATAAATAAGACGTGTACTAAACAAGTAATGTAATAAATAAGAGGTGTACCAAACAAGTAATGTAATAAATGAGAAGTGTACGAAATGAGAAATTTAACAAATTAGAAGTGTGCCTAACAAGAAATTAAACACATAGGAAGTCAAACAAAGAATGTACAAAATTACAAGTGTACCAATCAAGTTATGTAATAAATGAGACGTATACCAAATAAGTAATGTAAGAAATGAGAAGTGTAAAAAAAAAAAAAATGGGAAGAGCGTCAAACAGGAAATACAAGTATATATATTTTATATTGACATTTATATTTATATTATTTTTTTAGCTTATAAGTCTAGTATGTAGTATGACAACGCCCGTATACAGCTGCAAAATACATTTATGACATTATATATATATTCAGAATGTATATAAAGTTGTTTGGTGGATTAATTGTCTGTTTTGTCTTAATTTCTATTGGTAAAATAAATAATTGTTAATGTATTGATGTATTTGACGTGTAAAAGTGCCTAAAATAGGCCTACTTACTCAATAAATTAATTTGAATTTGAGAAGTTAAACAAGTAATGTACAAAATTACAAGTGTACCAATCAAGTTAAGTAATAAATGAGACGTATACCAAACAAGTAATGTAATAAATGAGAAGTGTACCAAACTTGTAATGTAACAATTGAGAAGTGTGCCAAAAAAGAAATGTACTAACCAGAATTAAGTCTTTCGGCGTTGTATCTGAGTCGTGCTGTAACATTTTGAACAGTACGCAAGTCTTCCTGTACGGAGTCGAGTTGTAGAACCATCTTGTTGAGGGTAGTCACCGACACGGCCTTCGAAAACTCGCCTAGTTGAGACGATATAGTTCGGCCGCTATCTGTTGGTATAAACATCACTGTTAGAAATGTTGCAAAATTCATGGATTCACTGAGCGAGTGAATTCCATGTCTGTGGAAGAGGAAAAGTCTAGCTCTCTCTGGCATATTTTTATGTAAAACTTTCCTCCCATCACTTAACTTATTACACCCTTTCCTAAAAATCCTTAGAAGGTCAATTCCAACCCCGTCATGAGTAAATACAAATGAGAAATACACTTAGCTGTATCCGTGGTCTAGCGGTTAAGTCCGTGGTCGGGACACAAAAATATTTATTAATGTAAATAAATACATTTAATTTATTTGTGATATTTCTCGAGTTTGGTAAGCTGGAGACATCGACGAGCTTGCCACTTGTCATGATTGGCCTATAGTAACGTTGGCTAAATGTGAATCCGCGTGGTTTCTGACCACCCCGAAAGGGAAACGGTCGTGATGATATTTTACTACTTTACTTTTTTAGAAATACACTTTACATACGTACATTTTTTATAGATTATATATACATAGACACCACCGTTCTCGTGTTTTGTAGTTAGTTAGGTTAAGCCGTTGGCCTCAGTTCCACTAATACCAACTTGTGGAATTGTTAATAAATTATTATGTCCGTATGGCCAGTGTATCGAGTGTAGGCCAAATTTTACAGAAGTTTCTAGAAGCACGCAACTTACAGTTATATTAGCACGTTCCAATACCACTTTCAGTGTATAAGAATGACAAAAGAGCAATACTCGAAAATGTCAGCACAGTATAAGACAACATGGAAATGCCCGGCATGTAAAGCAGGTGCAAAGAAAGGTGGCAATAACAATGAAACACCGGTTAAGCAAACAGCAATAGATGACAACCGGCCCACTAATGCTTTTTCAAGCTCGGACAGTGTTGGCGACAGAGTCATGAGCCAAACGATTGAAGACCAGTTTAATAACCAATTCGAGAAGTTGCAAACGTATTTATTAAGTTATCATGCGCCATCTATCGTGATAAAAAGGCATTAAATGTCAAAATTGTTACTATTGAGCGAGTTATTCGCGCCATTTTGCGTGGACATGTCAAGTGCAAGTTTTTGTTTTGTAAATTAATTTACTGTGGATATTATTGGTCAAAAGTGGTGTTGTTTTGTTGAATAATGTGCTACAATTTGAATAATTATGGAAAAGGATTAATTGGACTTTAAATATGGGGCACAAGTTGCAGTTTATTTTTTGCGGTTTTCCCGCGCTGTGAACTCCTATATTTTACCCGACGTGTTTGGGCTATAATGCCGCGAGTGACTCCAAGAAAAGCATTAAATTCAGATGAATTTATTGATGATCTCATGACTTGGCTGTATGGGCTAGACCCTTTGCCTTCCCTATCACCTCAATCATCATCCATCGGGAGAAGAAAACACAACAACAAATGTTACCATTGAGCATGTTATTGAGCTTGTGATCAGCGAGTTCGTTCCAGTTGACGACAAGGAGCCAGTGCGCGTGCACCTTGGTGGAGTTGATGAAGTTGTTGACATCCTGCACGGCCTTGCGAGTGGATCCGGAAGCAGAGCGAGTGTTAGTGTCCAGGTGTTCGTCCGTAGCAAATGCGCAGACAACACCGAATCTAAAAAAAACATTAGTGTAATTTTGTACTACAGCCCCTAGAACACAGGGTCCTTCTTAACTTCCATTGCACATTTTCAAAGATTATACTAGTCCAAATGTACTTTTGAGAAATTTAGTCTATTAATTTACTAGGAAATAAAATTACGTACATTATGGACATATTTTCACTTTCATATACCAAATTTTAGACAGAGAAGAATAGCAAAAACATTTATTACGATTTTCTTCTATTTTACTAAACAAATCTATGAACTGCCTCTGTGACTTAACGTCTGTGGATTTAGACTCGGAGGTACCGGGTTCTATTCCTGGTTGAGAAACAACAATATTTATTAATTTAAAAAATAAGTTAAAATAATATTTAATTTATTTGTGATATTTCTCGAGTTTGGTACGCTGGAGACATCGACGAACTTGGCACGTGTCATTATTGGCCTATAGTAAAGTTGGATAAATGTTAAATTTGCTTCTTTATAAGCGTGGTTTCTGACCACCGCGAAAGGGAAACGGTCTTGATAATACTTTACTATAAATCTATGAAAAGAAAAGACAAATTTCCAAGCATTCCATGGATTCAACGTGTGGGTGCCTTCTGTGCGTGAAACTCTCTTAGTCTTAACGGACATTATATGTCCCAAAAAAAATCAAGACAAAAGTGAATACCTGTAACTATTATTTTTGACTGCATCCGTGCTCTAGCGGTGAAAGCATACCGAAAATTAAAAACGCAGAGGGGCTGGGTTCGATTCTCGTCGAGAACACTAAACATTTATTTTATTTGTGACATTTCTGGTCAATTAGAGCTTAGGTCTGGATGTAAAAAGACCTTGTCTTCAAAACAGAGACACACCATTATGTTAATGTCGATGTGTGGGCCGCGTCGCATCTCAGGGGGACAGCGCATAAAGCGGGAGCCGCGGCGTAAAGTGCGGAGTCCAGTATGTAAGTATATCAAAAGATTACATATTTGTGCCGTTTGCTGTAGAAACTCTAGGCCCATGGAGTCCAAGCGCAAAAAAGTTTTTATAAGACATAACACCGCGTCTTTTCGTCTTCTCCGGTGACAAGAGGGCTGGCTCTTTCTTCGTCCAAAGAATCAGTATTGCAATTCAGCGGGGAAATACAGCCAGCGTTCTTGCCACTATTCCACGCGGACTGGACTTAAATCCCTATCCTTAGTATTAATATTTATTTAAATTTATATTTTGTAATTATTTTTTTCGAATAAATATTATATGTCGATATATATCCAGTTATTCAGATATTCCTAAAGCAGCGAGATACTCGTTTTATGGGTTGATGATTACATGACGTTTATTTCAGTGTATATAATTTGTTCCTGCTATAAAACAAAGTGATACTTACAAGAAGAGTGTGATAAGAGCAATCAGAATGATGGCGAAGAGAGCCTTGAAGCACCCGTCAAACTTGCGGTCAAAGGGGCGACGACGACGGCCGTACCGACAGCAGTAGCAACAGCACCAGATAAAACTAAAAAACAAGTTAATATTAAATATAAAGCTTGCGAAATATAATATATTTTTTTAGTCTTATTGTAAATGATAATGTCCATTTTTCTTAGAGAAATCTTTTTTAATTGATAGTTAATATATTGTGTGTTCATAATCTGTAATTAATTTTATTTATTTTACCCTAGCATAAAGACATTTTTTATTGTTTGTCAACTTTTTTATTGTTAACAATTATATAGTTTCGATCACGCCCCGATTTGAAATCCAATGTTTTATCTATAATAAAGTACCTGGTCATAATAAAGAACCTAATCGTATAAGTAGTGCTTTGTAACTATTTCATACATAAATTAACCAATTGACTATTTAATTAAATTATAATTTAATGCTGGGGTAAAAGAGGTGTTGTAATTAAATTTAAAAAAAACACAATGAATTGTTATGATTAGTGAATTGTATGTCGTTGAGGCACGCTGCAAATAAGTTGGGGCCTGGTTTTGGGCAATCTCTTTTACGACTAATCTTAATAAAAAATAATAACACGTTAATTATGTTGCTAATGGAAAAAAAATTGGTGTGAGATGGCGAGCTTACAGCAGTGGAGAGATAGGCTGATGATGATATATTGGAATTGGATTTACCCAGCTAAAGGAAGCACTACAACCAGTAGCGCGAAGACAACTACAACTGCGATGGGACCGGCATAGTGGGAGGCAAGCAGTTGCCAGTTCTCCGTAGGATCCTTGAAATTTATGTGTCCGCCTTCTATGCTCACAAATCCTGTAACAAAGAAATTGAATTATTTTAGTTTTTAGAAAGAATAAAATGGCTGCATGTCTAACATATAATAAATTTTTTTGTAGATTTTTTAAGTGTGAGCGTTCTTTTGAAACATGTAGTCTATTAACTTTCTAGGAAATAAAAGTACGGAATATTAATAGTATAGTAACTTATTCTGAATGAACAAAGGAGTTGTTGTTGTTGGAGATACTGAAAATAGTAAAGCGGATGAAGTTGGAGTACTTGGGACACATCATGCGCAATAAAATTTTGTTTTCGTTTTTTTTTTTTCGCTTTTTTTAATGTACCAAATTTGTGCAATTTTCATTTTTCCTTATTAGTTCTATTAAAAAAGAGAAAAATGTATAATTTTATTTTAAAAGTCATATTTTTATTTTGTGAATTTGATAGTTTTTGTTATTTTTTTATTTTAACAGTAATATATTTTGAATTTCTTCTTCTTTTTATATTGGTGAATGCTGTGACACCTAATTGGTACACATATTAGATAAGTTATAATTATACTATGTTATGTGTGTGATAATATATGTACTGCTGTGTGTACTAAATAAATAAAAAGTATAGCTAGATACAAGGTCTCAGAAGACCGGGGAGAAGACGCACTTCCTGGCTCAGAACCTCAGGGAGTGGTTCGGGATGAGCACCAGATCCTTGTTCCGGACAGCGGCCAACAAAATCAAAATCGCCTTAATGATAGCCGACCTCCGATAGGAAATGGCACCTTAGGAAGAAGAACTTATTTCATATTAGTAAAAAGAGGACATTTATTTTTTATATTTGCCTTGCCCTCCTGAAGCACTGGACACATACATGTGAGTATCTACCCACCCAGTGCTCCATGATAGGGCAATTTGGCAATTCTGGTTCGGCTGTCAGAGAATGTCCACAGGCTGGCCTTTGCACTTTGTGCAACAAAGTTTGAAAATAAATATGCAAAACCGAAATAGTATTTGAGAATTTATAAAATATATTTTAAAAAACCAAAGGATAATTTGACATATCGCACACAAGATCGAAATATGGGGCATTGATTGTTCACAACCTAAACGAACTCTATATAAGATTTGTTCATTTAGCACATTTTACCCACGCGAACAGCTGACCGAGATCGATGTATACAAAAGAGAAGACAAAAAAAAGTAGACAAGTTTCTAAGCATTCCATGGATTTACCGTGCAGGTCCATCGTGTGTGGGTAAGAGATGAGAAGAATGGTGTCTCGGGCTTGCGACCGACAATTTATTTATGTATTTATTTTTAAGAAAAATCATAGCCTATATTATTATACATATTAACAGTTTAGTATTAGTAGAACATAGGCCAAGAAGATTATATATTATTTACATATATACAATTAAAAACAGTTGATTATAATATTAGGAGTAAAACAGGTTAAAATTACAAATAATAAAAGAAAATTATGAACATGTCAAAAATACAAAACAATAAAAATAGGAATAGGAAAAAGAGGCAAGCAATGAATTGACTTTATTAATTACGTTTTATTTATTGTACATGTATATGTGTATAAGTTTTAGTTTGTTGTACGTGTGTAATGTGTGTATATTATATGTATATGTATATTTGCATGAGTGTATAAACTGGTTTAAGAAAAGGAGGTCTCCCTTTTTTATTTTATTGCACGATAATACGCTCACCATCCACCATTCTACCTCCGTACCCAAGCAAATACTGTATGAGCTGTTTACGAAAGCTTTCCGAACCGGCCTTATGTCGAGAAAGTAGCTTACTACGGTAATAGCAAGTGGATACCAATTTTTCCACTATATTTACAAAAACTAGTCGTATGCACCGCTACCGGATCACCGCTTTACGTAGCTCCGTTACCAAGACCGACATCTTTAGAGTGTGCTTATGGTTTGTTTATACATGGGCCGGCAGTCTCGACAATTGATAACGATCGCTATGTTAGCGATTTTTAAATAAAGTTGCCATTTACAAAATCAATTAGCTGGTTTGATCAATATCATTAGTTCCATGGCGGGGTGGTGGCTCGGTCGTAAGAACGCGTACCTTAAATCCTACAAAGGTCGGTTCAAACCCACCCAGCATGTACATACACTTTTCTTACGTACATTTGTCATAGATTTACAACACCACCGTTCCCGTGCCTCGGAGAACACGTTAAGCCGTCGGTCCCTGTTCCACTAATGCCAACTAGTGGAATCGTTAATAAATTGTCATAAAAAAGCTCCTTATTAACACATTTTATGCCCTTATACATATGTGTATTTTATCAATGGACTAAAAACTATAAATAAATAAATAAAAAATCGAACTGAGCAAAAACAAGCTGAAGGGTTCCGTCGCCAAAAAGTTGGAGAACCGCCGAATTACACCATTGAAAAAAAAAAAATACACAATACAGATAATTATCTGTATTATCATTAGAATTTATTAGCCGGTCTCAGTTTTTAATGGGTCCCGAGTATTAAAGCTGTCTACCTTGTATAATATATGTATACTCATTACGCTATAGGCTAAGTTCAAGCACGCATTAAAGATTCCAGTCTAAGAACTCCAATCAATATGCATCACGTCTCATAACTGTTCATGTCACTTATTGCTCATGACTCCGCATAATCCATTAATTTATAGACCGATTACCTTCCTATTTAGATACCTGTATGGTAAGTATACAAATAAATTCCAAAAATATAGCTTACTTACTACTATTTTAAGAACTAATGATGTAAAGATTTACTTAAAATTTAGAATGATTGTAGATATTGTTCATTAACATATATCCAAAAATGTATAGGGGTCGTAACAAAATATATTTAAGTACATGACGTTTTATTTATCAAAACGAACGACTTTGTCAGAGTCAGTTTTAGATACATTTCATGGAGACAGACAGACACATGTGTCATTTAATTTAAATACTTTATTGCACTTAAAAACCTAGTACATAGGCGAGCTATAACGCCATAAGGCATTCTTTACCAGATAACCTTGGGGATCATGTAAGGTGATGAGCAGGATGAAGAAAAATATTAAAATAGCTTAAATTTGTAATTAAACACAATTACGCATTTATAGCACTCAACATACATATAAGTACACAATATAAAAAAAAACAATACACATACATACTATATAATACATACATATATAAACATTTTATTTTTATTTTAAAAATATACATAAAAAAAAAATTTTACATCACATAAAATATAAATTATATTAATAGTAAGGATAGGGACATACATATTTATATATATATAGTGTATGTTTATATACATAGACATACATTATACATAAATAGATATATAAATACAATGTCAAATAACTTCGTTAATTCGAGAGACATACATTCTGTTTCAATAATGTGGTTAGAAGGTTTTTAAATACGTTGACGGACGGTGCACGCCTTATAGCCAGGGGCTTCATAAATGGGCGTTCCAGAAATTTCTGGGTTGTTTGGCCTACACTCGCCACGCTGGTCATACGGGTTGGCGAGGATCTAATGTAATTTTTTAATGACAATTTAATCAAGATTCCACAAGTGGTGGAATGAATTAAAACATCCGGGACCGGACGGCTTAACGTGCTCTGCAAGCAACGGTAACGGTGGTGCGGTGTTGTAAATCTATGACAACATCGTAAGAAAAGTGTATTTCTCATTGGTACATGACGGGGGTTTGAACTGACCTTCGTAAGATTTTAAGAAAAGCGTTCTTACAACGGAGCCACAACCGTGCTAACTTATTCTATAAAGTCACCAGCAAGTAAACAAGACTTTAAATAGTAAAGTACAGTATCATCACTATCATCACGAGCGTAATTCCTTGCGGAACTGACCCACGTCTAAAACCACAGTTTTAACGAAGCAGGTTTATGTTAGCCAACTTTCTAACGTTAGTGGCAAGCATGTCGCATGTCGATGACTCAGGCTATCAGTTTCGAGAAAAGCCACAAAATAAGAATCAAACCCGATACTTACTAATCTTTGCATCTACATCTATAGCCGTAAGGAAAAGCAAATTTTATATAGTGTTTACTTACTATGTTTTATTTCGTTTAATCTTACCTTCTCCTTCGTACAAACTTGCGATAACACGAATTTTTGTCTTAAGTCTTCATTTATATGGCTATTAAAATATGTTGGCCATTTATAAATAACTCACGCGATGAATCAATAGTAGTATATACGCTAACACAATCACTACCGATATTTCGAGCATCAGATCAGCTGGCTCGTTGGTCTAGGGGTATGATTTTCGCTTAGGGTGCGAGAGGTCCCGGGTTCAAATCCCGGACGAGCCCAATGCCCTTTTTTGTTTTTATTTCCATTAAATTTACCATTTTTATAGAATGTGAATGATTTTTAACATTTTATGTTGTAAAAAAAGGTTTTTTTACGTTTAAAAAGACGATCTTCTATTCGAACTACGACATAAAATAATCGTAAACCAATACGCAATAGTATTTGATGTTCTCTATAAACATTTAACGATTATGACCCAAATTGATTATCACCGTATAGTACGAAGAGTGGATTTGCGAATTAATATTATCTTAGTAATATAAAAAAAACGTTTTTTGAAACAAAAGTAAATTGAGTTATACAAAATTGGTACAGCAGCGTTATTTCTGACCACCCCGAAAGGGTCGTAATGATACTTATATGATAGCCGGTAAAATCGGACTTAAAACTTACGACAAATGTTTAATTTCAGAAGTTTCTTTAACTGTGACATTACTTATCAAAATTACACAGGTGGTTCATAGTTAGTAGGGACTCTTGCAAGGCCAATTTGACAATTAATAACTAATGCTGCATTAATTTATACAGTGTTAACTCCATGTCACGTCATTCGATTTAACGATAGATTCCATAAAGCGTCGAAATCAATTGGTTTTGGTTGGTTTAGCTAGTCTTGCATACATAGTTGCATAGTTTTGTTGTCCAGAATTCCAATACCTCATATAGACGAAATTCATATTTAAATAGAGCATGTAGGTCATTCAATGAGCTGTTACTCAAGTGCGATATCGACATATTTTATACAAATGTAAGGACGGTGAGACATGAGCTTAACAACTTATTCTTTAATTTATAATACATTAATATTGTATCGTATCTTCAGTCTATTCTGTCATGTATGTATTGTTTATGCTGTTATTATGTATGTGTATGTAAGTGCTTTATTATCTTAGGTTAAAATATTACTTGTTGTTTTTATAGGTATATTGTTACTATTAGTGAGAACTTTTTAATGACACTCTGTTTCTATTTCTTTTTAATATAGATTTTTTATCGTATTGTCGATAGTTCTCCATAGAATAAATAAATAAAATAAAAAATTAATAAATAAATAAATACAATGTATCAGAATCGTTTGTTTACTCTTCTCAATTTTAAATGAGCCTGCGACTCCGAATTACCTCAAGGACAAATATACCTAACTCTCTTCTCTTCATGATCGGTCTCTTCGTTCATCACACAACTGTGTCCTCTCCATTCCTTCACATCATTCTGGTTTCATGTCCGACTCTTTCGCAGTTGTTGCAGTTAATCTTTGGAACACTTTGCCGGTCAATGTTCGGCAAGCATCCAACAGAATAATATTCAAAAGATTGGTATACTCACATTACTTAAACAGGTCCCTACAGCGTGTATAAGTAGATATTGTATGTAGTATAGTTATGTATATATGTATGTATGTAAGTACTATTAGTATGTAGTATATATATTATTAATAAATATGGTTATTATTTAATAATGATCAGTCTTAAACACGTCTTCGCACCTACTCCTCGATCTAAGTTATAAATATACTTATTATTGTCTCAAAGGTTGGCTGTCAGAGAATGTCTAGCGGCATTAAGCCCGCCCCTTGTACATAGTGCAATAAAGTTTTAAATAAATAAATGATACACTCTACATAACTATCTCCATTTAACGACAACTCTCTGCAACGCCATAAAATGCACAGTCCCTTCAGTGTCGTTATATATATAATGATTTTAATTATAATCTATAGTACCTACTGCACTAATCTACAAAATATATACAAGGTCAACAAACTAGAGAGTTCAAGGTTTTATTTTTTTCTTTCATGAAACAGCGAACATTAGACAGTGTAACAACCAGAACCGCAAAGATTACGTCAAGTACGAGGGGCGTTCAAAATATTCTCGGTATTGATACGTTACAACCTCTTTTATATATATATTTGTTACTAGCCGCTAAGATTCATCCATTGACATTAAAAAAAAGTAAAATTGGAACCGAGATGTTCTTTTGTTTTTCTGCAATTGCCGAACAAACATGAACACCATGAGCGAATTAACAATTTTAACGAAATTAGAGCACCGATCCGTCATAAAATTCTTGACAAAACAGGGTAAAAATCAAAAAACCATAAAAGAGGAAATGGATTGTGTTTACCGTGAGTCTGCTCCTTCTTTATCTACTATTCAAAAATGGTCAAGCGAATTTAAGCGTGGAAGGGAGAGTATTGAAGATGACCCTAGACCTGGCCGGCCTGTAGTGGCTACCTCACAAGAAAATATTGATAAAGTGGAAAAACTTATATTGGAAGACGGCCGAGTGAAGGTAAAATCTATAGCTCAAGTAACCAATCTCTCTATTGGTACCATACATGACATTATACATGACCATCTTAATATGTCAAAAGTAAGTGCAAGATGGGTTCCGCGAATGCTGACGCTTCTTCAAAAGGATATGCGTGTGGCTTGCTGTTCAGATTTTATCGACCTGTGTGGTGAAAATCCCGATGAGGTGCTGCAAAAAATAGTTACTGGAGATGAAACCTGGGTTCATCATTATGACCCAGAGAGCAAACAGGAGTCCATGCAGTGGCACATTAAGGGTTCAGCTCATCCCAAGAAGTTCAAGGTAATCCCGTCAGCTGGCAAGGTCATGGCCACAATATTTTGGGATTGTGAAGGAGTTTTGCTTATCGATTATAAAGAAAAAGGTGTAAATATCACAGGGCAGTACTACGCTAACGTTATACGTCAATTAAGAGATGCGATCAAAGAAAAGAGGCGAGGAAAGTTAACCAAAGGTGTTCTGCTTCTGCATGACAACGCCCCTGTCCATACTGCTCATATTGCCAAGGCAGCTATTGTTGAATGTGGGTTTGAAACTGTTACTCATCCACCCTATAGTCCGGACTTAGCCCCAAGCGACTTCTTTTTGTTTCCCAATCTTAAAAAGGATCTGCGTGGAAATAAATTTTCTGACGATGAAGCGTTGAAGACGGCCGTGGAGGAGCATTTTTACACCAAAGATAAAAAATATTTTTATGAGGGATTAAAAAAAATAATTGATCGATCTTATAAGTGTATGAACATAGGGGGGGAGTATATTGAAAAATAAAAATATCAAACTTTTCGTACTTGTTTGTTTTTATCCACATACCGAGAATATTTTGAACGCCCCTCGTAGGTACGTAACTATTGTATGTTTTTAGATTAAAATAACAATTACTAATCTTAGTAGCGATTAGAGTTAGATTTTCAAAATAATAGATGATGTTTCTTTATTTACTGTCAGTTTAGCAATATACAATAAAGAGTTTTTCTATCCAAATTGATGAATGACGTCTTTTACGAATATTAACTCTAATAGCGGCTATAAGAAGTACACAGCCGCAGGTCTGTAGGTCAGTACATCCTCTGTGGTCTAGCGGTTGCGACGGTAATTTTAGACGTGAAGGTGTCGGGTTCGTTTCCTGATCAAAAAAATATATTTATTCTTGAGTCTGGTATCAACGAGCTTATCTTGTTATGATGGGCCTATAATTTAACTAAATCTGACTGAGAAAGGAATCTGCAAGGAAAACTCAGCTATATCAGATTTACAAAATAAAACATATACAGAACTGCACCACAACGATTAATTAATAACCTTTTAAATTTAGTTATCAGTACCTATGAGATTACAATACCTGGTACAGCAGTAACCCATCAGGCAAGTCAGAATTAAGATTGCATGCCTATGTGCAACCCGAAAGTCTACAAAACGCAAAAACCTCTGCTAATTTAAGAACAATAAATTTAACGTGTTCGGCAGAGGTCCCAGGTCCCCACAGGAGCACCCGATCACGGACATAACGCATGTGCCAGCCATCCCCCCGCTCAACCAGGCCCTTAGGGTGCGGACCGGGACCCGACACACGTGCTACCACTGCAATGACCTTCTAAGGAAGGGACGACCACCGGACACGCCACACCGTGAGAACCTGAACACTAACAATGACTTTCGAGACACACACAAGCATAAATATAACAATTACTTCCTAAGTACCCAAACGTTGCCGTGCAATTCCGTTAACAAAATTATATATTAGTTAATAAAATAATAAATAAATACATAATAGTAACTAAATGTTACATAAAAAATAGTATGGTTGCAAGGGAATACAGTAGCAGTAATATCGTTTATTGGCATTACAGAGTCCTAATCATCTACTGCTGGAATTGGACTTTCCAAAAATATGTTCTATAGGATTTATTTACAATGATGCCGGCCCAGACGGTGTGGTCTGATAATTAATATTTTATAAAATTATCTACATACACATATATTGCAGTTCTCTTGCGAGGTAGGCAGAGACAATTGTGCGACATACCACTTTCGCTTTCCCTTTTTGTTTCTTATTATTTTTGTCCCTATGCTTTGTTTCATACCTAACTTACATACATACATATGTATATTCACGCCAAATCCCTTGCGGGGTAGACGTCTTTGCCACTTGAGCGCCACTTGTCACGGTCACGACATACCTCTTTCGCTTCTTCGACATTCATCAACCTCTTCATACATGCCCTTTTGTTTTGATGGCTTTTTAATCCACCTTCAGCTATTGTTTTATTTATTTATTAATATGTGAGTCTTGGTCTGCCAGGGCTTCATTTACCCACAACTTTCGCATTACGAGTATATATCTGGTTCGTCAAACTCTCTTCACTCATCCTTTCGACATGCCTGAACCCCTATGCTTTCTTTCATACCTACCCTTTTGCGTATTTCGTCATTACGTATGCGGTCCATCAAAGTGACGCCGCATATCTGACGTAACGACCTCATTTCTACTGCATTAACTCTACTCTCATGCTTATTCTGACATATCCACGTCTCGCTTCCATACATAAGTGTTGGTACCACCATGGCATTGTGTATGGCGAGTCGAGCTTTGTCACTGACATTTCGATCCAGGGCACCGTTGACACTATTTCCCGCGTTCACTCTTCTTTTAACATCTCTATCATACTTCCCAGTCGCAGTGAAAACACTGCCCAGATATATAATCTCATTTACTTGTTCTAGAGCTTCATCATCAATCTTTATCGTCACGGTTGTCATCCTTCTTCTTTCAAACACCCAAGGTATAACCTTGGTATTTCTCGCATTCAACTCAACGCATCTAACTTATTGCGTAAGATTATCTATTCGAATCTCAATTTACACATTTCTTCGCAATCTGACATAATATCTAAAATAAACAAGACATTGACAATCGCTGCTATCACATGTTGATAAGATCAAAATAACGTGCTCATGACGTCGTGCTCCACTTCAATTTAAAACGATCTGTTTTTAACAACCGTTTTGTTTGTTTTGTAACGATAAAACCGTTTTTTTTTTAAATTTGTATTAAAACAGTCTTTGTTGCGTGAACTATTCAGTTGTATTTATCGCAACTTTTTTCCGTTTCGTTTGCAAAATAGTTCTGTTCTATAATAAAATATATAACCTCTTTTGTAAATAGGCCTTAAAAAGTTATTTGTGGTCGTGGTGTACGCACCTGTTAGCTCAGCACCACAGCTGGAACTAGAGAATTTTTGGAACCAGGTCAGGACAGTTCTAGATTTGGCAGTTGGGAACGAAAATATAATATTATGTGGCGACTTGAATGGATGGGTGGGGACACGTCGTGCAGATTACGAAACGGTCCTAGGTGATTTTGGAGATAGGAGAGTAAATGATGCAGGTAAGCTTATTCTTGACGTGTGTTTAGAAAAGAATATTTTTGTGTCCAACACAATGTTTGCTCACAAAGATATTCACATGTATACAAGAACGATGAATAGTGAAAAGAGTATGATTGATTTAATAATAGTTGATGAAAGACTGCGAACACAGACTCTGGATACCAGGGCGTATCGTGGGCCAGAATTGGGAACAGACCACTACCTAGTAATCACTAGGATTAGTGGCCTGTTCACAAAATGGCGCCACTGGCGATCAGGTGGCAATATGTCAGCAGTAGAGAGAATAAAGAGTGAAAAGTTACAAGATGATAGTGTGAAAGAGGAGTATATGAAATCGTCAAAGATAAACTTATCAACTTGAAAGATGTGAGTAAAGATGTAGAAGAGTGTTGGAAGTACCTAAAAAATGGTATGGTAGAATCGGCAAGAGAAGTATGTGGAGTAGCAAAAAAGCGAGCAACCAAGGGTGACGCGTGGTGGGATCAAGAGGTCAAAGATTCGGTAGAAAGAAAGAAGAAAGCTTGGATAGATTACGTTGCTTCGCTGAATATGAATGAAAGTATAAAAAGAGAAAAAAAAGAGTTGTACCATCGCTGCAAGAATGAGACTAAATCTTTGGTTAAGGAGAAGCGTGAAAGATGTAAGGAAATAGGTGAAAATAGGATGACGAGCAACTTTAAGGAGAACTCCAAACTTTTCTGGAGGGAAGTTAGGAAGGCCAAAGGTTGCTTGTCATCTTATCGAATGAACAGAGTGAAATCAAAAAGCGGTAACATTCTTGCAAACACAAATGAGGTGTTGCAGCGATGGAATGAATATTTTAGCGAGATGTATGCTAGTGGTACTCCTAACGACGTCACGACGGGTACTTTACCTCCAGAGCTATCCACAACTATAACGTCCACTTTTAAGGAGGAAATAAGTGTGCAAGAATTGCAATCGGCAATTAGAAGCCTGAAATGTGGCAAAGCAGCGGGAAAAGATCGAGTGCTCGCTGAAATGATCAAATACGGAGGTATACCGGTCTGGAACGCTTTCCACCTACTGTGCAACCTTTGCTGGCAGGAGGGAAGAGTACCGGAGGACTGGCGGCAATCAGTCATCGTTCCTTTATACAAAGGTAAGGGATCTAGATTGGACTGTGCCAACTACCGAGCGATAAGTTTGATCAGTTTGGCGAGCAAGATGTATGGCAAGATTCTCACGAAACGCTTGCAAGAGAAGACTGAAGGTCTTTTATGGGAGGCACAAGGAGGCTTTAGACCTGGAAGAGGATGCACTGACCAAGTCTTTTCGCTCCGCAATATCACGGAAAAGTTTATGGCCTTAAACCAGAAGGTTTTCTGTGCTTTTGTGGATTTGGAAAAGGCTTTTGATAGAGTTGTAAGAAATAAGCTTTGGGACATATTGCCGGAGTATGGAGTGAATGACAAACTGCTACAAGCTATACAGTCCCTGTACAAGGGCTGCAAAGCTTGTGTGCGGGTGGAGGGAGGTATGTCGCCTTGCTTTGAATCCCAAATGGGCGTCAAACAGGGTTGTGTGCTTTCTCCTAGATTATTCACTCTATATCTCGACAAATGCCTAAAAAGAGTGAGAGAGAGTGACTGTGGGATAAAGATGAGTGATCTAGTGGTGAACTGCCTGCTTTATGCAGATGATGCTGTTCTTATGGCATCGTCCGAACAACAACTGCAATCACTAGTCACAAGAATGAAGGAGGGATGTGCAGAAAAAGGACTCCGTTTGAATGCGAGAAAAACCAAGGTACTAGTGTTTGAAAGAAGAAGGATGACAACCGTGACGATAAAGATTGATGATGAAACTCTAGAACAAGTAAATGAAATTATATATCTGGGCAGTGTTTTCACTGCGGATGGGAAGTACGATAGGGACGTTGAAAGAAGAGTGAACGCGGGAAATAGTGTTAACGGTGCCCTGGGGTCACTGATCGGCAGTCGAAATGTCAGTGACAAAGCTCGGCTCGCCATACACAATGCCATGTTGGTACCAACACTGAAGTATGGAAGCGAGACGTGGATACGTCAGAATACACATGAGAGTAGGGTTAATGCAGTAGAAATGCGGTCGTTGCGGCGGATATGTGGCGTCACTTTGGCGGACCGCATACGTAACGTCGAAATACGGAAAAGGGTTGGTATGAAGGAAAGCATAGGGACAAAAATAAGGAAAGGCATGCTACGATGGTTCGGGCATGTTGAAAGGATGAGCGATGAAAGATTGACGAACCAGATATATAATGCGAAAGTTGTGGGTAAAAGAGGCCCTGGCAGACCGAGACTCACATATCACGATCAAATAAATAAAACACTGACTGAAGGTGCATTAAAAAGTCTTCGTAACCAAAGGGCATGTATGAAGAGGTTAATGAATGTTGACGAAGCGAAAGAAGTATGTCGTGATCGTGTCAAATGGCGCTCAATTGTCTCTGCCTACCCCGCAAGGGATCTGGCGTGAAGATATGTATGTATGTATGTAAATGAATTAGTCCTTAGTTACATAATTTATTATAAAATATAGTTAATTACTAAATTATAAAGTGCTTACTAAAATTACATATGAAAGAATTTGTGAATAATCGACTAGATAGGCCGGCATAGTGATAGGAACTGATGTCGGCCGTCTGTGGCTGTCGTCAGTCTCCCACTCTTGGACCTCGCGTACCGCTTACCATCAGGTGTCATGCTCAGAATAAAAAAAATGAAATAACAAACTCTTAGGTTAAAAACTAGACCAATTTGCTTCGAATTCAATTTTTTTTTATACTAGCATGACATGTTACCTTGCGCCCACCTGATGGTAAGTGGCGCGCGAGTTCCATGAATGTTAGCAACTGGAATCAGACACTCATGACAGACATCAGTCCCTAACACTATACCGGCTTGACTGGGCATGACGGCAATTCGAGCCTGGTCCTGAAACTTCCTCGCCCCGGCAGACTACCACCATCAGTCGGCCTACCACCTATTTAACATCTATAATCTACCTTCGTAGTTGTTTTACTAAAAAAAAAACGTATAAATTATAACCATTTTCTTCAATAGTTTGATAAATGTTATTATTATTTTCTTAATTACGCCGCCGCACCAAAACCAGTTGCAACGAGACTAGTTTTAGTTCTCCGCAAAACGGTTGCATTTAGTTTTCAAAAAATTCGACATCGACCCACCGCTAAGAGCAATCGTGTTTCAATTAATTTTAACGAAGTAGGTCAGTCAAAGTCGATATTGCAATAACTAACAAGAACCTTGAATCACTTGTACAAGGTTTCAAAATGTATATACGCACGCACAAGGGTCCTGAGTTCGATTGTGGGTAAAAAACCACGCTTTTCACGTGACACATTTAGCCAACTTTACTATAGGCCAATCATGACAAGTGGCAAGCTCGTCGATGTCTCCAGCGTTGGCTCGAGAAATATCACAATATTAAATTTATGTATTTATTTACATTCATAAATATTTTTGTGTCCCGACCAGGAATCGAACCCGGTACCTCCGAGTAACCGCTAGACCATGGAGGCAGTTAATAGAAATTAAATATAAATAATATGAAGAAAAAAAACTAGATACAAAAACAAAAACAAAGATAATGGAATAACTTAAATAAGATAAAACTCGAATGCAGTAGGTACATGGTTTTTTTTAAATATTTTTTTGATAACATTTAGCTATAGTTTTAGAGAATTGACCCCTGGAACGCCGGGTTAGGTTTTTAACAGCGTAACTATTATTATACTTATTAAACAAGCCTATTTATTAAAAAAGCCTAGTTATACACCTCTAAAGATTACTGTCGTGATAGTGCGTAACTTTAAGGTTCTCACACATAGGCGCGTTATTATCGGTCGATAATATCTGTTTTTAGTACATTATGTATTAGGACGGCTATGAAGCTACACACTGCTGCGGTAATAACGACGCAATAGAAGTTACTCCGTTCTGCAATATTCCGATATGAGTTTTCTTAGACATTTGTATTGGGACGCATGCGATCCCACGCACAGCTGCGAGATCGTTAGTACGTCAAAAACAAAATTTGTTGCATTCTAAAAATCTATATGGATATAAAAATTAATATTTTTATCACTAACAGTAGCTATGGAAGATGAACGACGAAGACGCCAAAACCGAAAGTTATTATTACCGACATTAGGGAAAAAATATCGGATGATAAAAATGCAATTGTGTGCAAACTATCGGTAGGCATTATCGCAATAACGTATCCTGTAATATCAACCGATAATATTGCGCCTATGTGGGAGAGCCTTTAGTTCGTCAGTTGTGCTTTTGCGTTTATTTCGGTAACAAACAACGTGGAGCCCAGCAGAGCGTGGTGCCTTTACAGCACGGTCAAGGTCTGCCTAATAATCTATTATAACACTGTTTATGTTTATACAGATAAATTTTAAACTATAATTTTAACGGGTCTTTACGCGATTTACCTTAGAGACATATTTCTCCCGTATTGGCCGTGGTCACGGGTCGACTATCTCTCTCATATGTCTCTAAGGTAAATCGTGTAAAGACACGTTAAAATTACAAAAAACCATTATGAATGTGCGCGAAAGTTTAAAAAGTTTAATTTATACAGCCCCTAGAACACAGCGTCCTAGACCTCCACTGCTGGAGATGAGCCTTCCAGAACACATATCTGGAGAATTTGGCTTACACTCGCCACAATGGCCAGACGGCTTGGCGAGGATATGATGTCAATTTTGAATGACAGTTTATTAAAGATTCCACAAGTTGGTATTAGTGAAACCGGGACCGACGGCTTAACATGCTCTCCGAGCCACGGGAACGGTGGTGTTGTAAATCTTTGACAAATGTACAAAGGCGAGCTTAATGCATTTTCTATAGGCTGTAATGAAAAAAAAATGAAGAGTGAACTAGTACTAGTGTAATGCATTTTATTTTATTATTGCTGTAATCAAAGCAATTTAATTTAATTAACATTATATTTATTTATATGTAAATTAAAACGAAACAATACCGCGTAACTATATTTACCTTATAAAACAAAAATAGGTCACATTTGCGTGGGTGGGCCCAAAAATCGTAGCTAGATTACCACGTAAAGTAGTTTAGGAGTGCCATGATACGAGTAGTAGTGAAATTTTGGGTCACTTGGTGAATTAAGGTGTCATTAATTTTGATTAAGGGTCAGGCGTTCGACATCTATAAAATATATGTAAATAAATCGTGATACAGGTTGTTTCAAATCAATGGGGTCTATCACGGTACCTAATATCACTATCAGTTGCATAGAAAACTCTATTTAAAAATGATAAAATAATAGTTACAAACTACCTAAATAAAAATAATCAAATTAAATAACTATAAACTAAACCATGGATGCACAGACCGCGGCCCGCGGGCCGCATGCGGCCCGTGGGTCGAATACTGGTGGCCCGCCGACAGCAAAAATAATACTCTCGTGCATTCGAAAAATATTGAATTCTATTCCAGAATAAAACAAAAAAAAAATATGTTCGAAAAGTAATGTGAAACTCGCGCGCGCGCAATTTGAATCTAGCGCCCAAAATTGCTAAGTCAAGTAACATCGCTCGCTATAGAAATCAAGAATTTTCTAGCGCGGTGAGCAAGCGAGATAGATATAGTCCCGTATTCCCGATTGCTCGCGTATCTACACGAAGCTTCCAGAGTCGTTTGCGCGGTATAAAAATCACGTTAACCGCAGCGGCCGAACAGTTCGCTTTTCATTTGAGTGAAGTGTCAACAACAGAAAGAAATAAGCGCGAAAATACAAAGCGAAGTAATAAGTGATTGAGAATAAGTGCAGTTTATTAGTGTTTTTGGGAGGCAATAGTTCTAGTGTAGATTTTAACTCGACTAGCCGGTGTCATATATTTTGATCCACATTCAACGTAGATTTCCTGTTGCAGTGTTAACCCGTCAAGTGCCGTGTATAATTGTGTTGTGAAAACGTAAGTAAAACTCTGTTATTAATAAGTGTTTCCCTACCTATTTAATCAATTTTAATCAAATTTAGCTTTAATGTTGGCTAAATATTAAAATAAACAAAGAAATTACTATTTTTATAAGAATTTCTCTAACTGTAATAATTACGTCATTATTTCAGATAAAATCTGTATAAAATCTTAAAATTTCTGAGAAATAATATTTAATCAATTATTTTTGATAATTTAAAAAAGGATAGGTAATTTAAGTGGGTACTGTAATTGTTTTTAGGTGCTGTGTTAATCCTAGCCAGGATTAGAACGCAACATGGAGAAGCCAGGACCTAGTAAAAAACGTAAGGTTAAAGATGAAAATCGGCAGTTTCAAGAAATTTGGACTGAGAAATACTTTTTTGTATGGTCGCATAACAAAGTCGTTTGTTTAATTTGCAAGAATTCTGTTGCGATTGCAAAGGATTATAATGTAAAAAGGCACTATGAAACGCAGCATCCTTCTTTTACCAAGTTTACAGGCGAATTAAGAAAGCAAAAAATGTTGTCTTTAAAACGGGAGCTTATTGGTCAGCAAGCTATGTTTACAAAACACATTCAAGATTCAGAAACGGCTACAGAAGTTAGTTATGAAATTTCTCGAATGATAGCAAAGCGAAGTCGCCCCTTCAATGATGGCGATTTTGTAAAAGAATGCATGGAAATTGCCGCTAAGAAAATGTGTCCAGAAGCAGCAAAAAAGTTTGAGAAAATTCAACTGAATCGTATGACTATCCAAAGACGAATTATGTCCTTGTCAGGTAATATTGCGGAACAATTAATTGAAAAAACTAAGATCATGGAATTTTTTTCATTAGCACTCGACGAATCGACTGATATTAGTTCCACAGCTCAACTTCTCATATTCATACGAGGTGTTACTCAAGATTTTGAAGTCTTCGAAGAGTTATTAGGAATGTGTTCATTGAAAGGTCAAACCAAAGGAGTTGATATACTCAATGGACTTTTGGACGAGTGTTCAAAAACTGATTTGGACTTATCTAAGTTATCGGGAGTTGCGACTGACGGTGCTCCTTCCATGATTGGTATCAATTCCGGGCTAGTTACTTTGCTGAAAAAGCACCTGCAAGAAAAAAACATAAACACTGAAGATCTCATGCAGTTTCACTGCAATATACACCAGGAAGCCCTCTGTTCTAAAAAAAATGAATTTCAAAATGTAATGAAAGTAGTAGTTTCGACTGTAAATTTCATAAAATCACGAGGACTCAATCACAGACAATTCAAACAATTCCTTGATGACATCGAAAGCGAATACGGAGATTTACTGTATTATACAGAAGTAAGGTGGCTAAGTCGTGGATTGACACTGGAACGATTTCTAAATTTAATAGAAGAAATTGGAATATTTCTGGCGGAAAAGCAAAGGGATGTCCCGGAACTTAAAAATCCTGATTGGTTGTGTGATTTAGCTTATTTAGTTGACATTACAAATCATTTGAATGTCTTGAACACACGGCTTCAAGGCAAAAATCAACTGATATCCCAGCTCTATGCTCATGTAACATCCTTTCAATGCAAGCTGACACTTTTCAGATCACAATTGAATTCTGGAAATTATAATCATTTTCCGAATTATAAGAAAATGGCTGAAAAATTCAACAAAACTGCGATTAATTTCAGTTATGTAGAAAAGCTAGATATTTTGATTCAATCTTTTGAAGACAGATTTTCGGAGTTTAAAAAAGTGAAACCTCTGTTGGACATATTCAGCAATCCTTTCACTATTTCAGTTGAAAATGCGCCAGAGTCAATGCAGTTAGAAATTATCGACATTCAAAATGACCAAGATTTACGCAACAAATTCAACGAAGGAGACTTGCTGAACTTTTACCGCTGCATTGATAAAAATATGTACGAAGAGTTGCGCATAAACGCTCTGAAATGTGCCAGCTTATTTGGTTCTACCTATATATGTGAACAAACTTTTTCAATACTAAATAATAATAAAACAAAAAATCGAAACCGCCTTGCAAATGAAAGTTTGGAAGCAGTTTTACGTGTTGCTACAAGTAAATTTGAGCCAAATATAAAAAAGATTGTAAGCACTATGCAGTGCCACGCTTCAAATTAATAATTTCTTTTTTAATTTTAATAAATTTTTATCAATTCTTTATTGTCTTTAACTACCTATACCTACTTCTGGCGGCCGGCCCGCTATCAGTTCATGATTTGGCCGAGTGGCCCCTAGTATTAATAAGTCTGTGCAACCCTGAACTAAACCTTAAAAAAAAACTATAAATGAAAAAAAAAAACATCAAGAGACGACCCATCAAAGATAGTCCCAAGAAGACTGGCAACTTTTCCCCTCTGTGTAGCGAGGCTAATACGTTGGCAGCCTTCTTGTCTCCAGATTTCTCCGTCTGCCGCTTCGACTACTTCTTGGCGAGTCGCTTTGCTGAGGGTCCCATCGACTCGACCCTAAACGGCGCAAACTCGTGACCTATACCGAGGTTAAAAATAATATAGTATGTATTTTTATAACATGATATTATGCCGCGCAGTGTGTATGTGCTTTTAAGTGTATAAATCGATAAAAGATATGTTGATCTCAAACTTGTTGTTCTATTAATTCAACTGTTTTTTTTTATGGCAGTATTCGTTTTCCTAAGTTGTATTTTAAGGTAGCTAACGTTAACTTAAATTACATTTTTCGGTTTAAAAAATAAAAAATATTAAAAAAATAATGAGTCATAATCTACAAATGGCTTTGCGTTATACATCCTTAAGGTTTTGATGGAATGATCATTGGCTTGCAGCTTACTTACTTTTACTTATTTTGAGCTGTAGTCCAGGATTAGAGAATATTTTTTTTATTTTTTTGTAATAGGTACCTAAACGTTTTGTTTATTTAGCGCAAAATTATAATTGGCACTAAGCAGGTCTGCCGTCAATTTATGAAACGACGGCATTAAAAGATTAATACAGTATTTGGTTGGGTAGGGAGAGGAGCAGAATAATGGAAATAAAAAGGAGGAGGCCTCCTTTATACTCGTAAACCGGTCGTAAGCCCGTGACACTATTCTACTCCTCTCTCTCTCTCCCACACTCTTATTCACAGAATAGATAATAAAATGGCTGACTAATTTATTCTGTCTGTTATAAAAAAGTGATGTCATAAATTTAATAAATTCCAAGTACTTTTACGATTACACTTATGATAACGAATAACATATTTATAAGAATTGCTATTGTACAAGTACCGGCACTAATAATGAGCGATGACTTTAATTACTTAGGTTTTTAATAATTATTTATTTCTCAAAGTCAAACAAAATCAAAGTCTACAAACGATTGCAAGAAAATGCCCGAGCACGCCATTAATTTCTCATGTATTAAAAATTATGTAATTATATAAAATTATTAAATAATATATTTAAAAGACGGTAATAAAAAAATAAATAAAAAACATTGCAAGTTTTCTCTTTAGGTTAATATTCGTTCGAAAACTGCATTAATAAAGGATTTTGGATTTCGCTTCCTCCTTACTAGACAAGTGTTTTAAATTTAATAAGCTTATATTTTTACATTTACATCGATGGTGACATCCCGGTATCGTAAGACAGACTACAAGTATAAAGCCTATGCGTGAGTTACGATGGAAATATAAAATCGTTCATCATTTATAACGCCTGAAAATCTAAATTAGCAAATGTGGATTGCGCATGAAGTGAATTGATTAAAAAACATTAGGCGTTAAATTTTGTTTATGGATGAACATTTTCTGTCCACCAGCTCCTTCAAAACTTAAATGTGACAACATATACTGAGATCTCCACGACGTTATTAGTGTCTTGGTCTTGCAGTCTTGTTTACCAGGACCAAGACCACCCTAATGTTAGCAAGACCAAGATGTGTGGTGACAAATAGGGAATCAGCTCAGCATGGGGCTGCGACTCTGTGCCACATCTCCAGTTCTCGAGCTAGCGAATACGACACAAAGTTATACCTACATTTTAGAAGAATAGGTATATTAAGAAAGAATATAAATGGATTCGGCATACTTAAAACTATAAATAGGCCAAGCATTTCAAAACATTTGTAATCACATTCGTGACGCAGACGCTGTTGCATTCCACATTTTTATTGAGCCCCTAGAATACATTTTACATATTTTTGGAGAATTTGGCGTTCTGACGCAATCCTGGCCAGACGGGCATTCCATATAGTAAAAATGCAAAAATAAAATAAAAAAAGATAATTCCCGTACCGGGAATCGAACCCGAGCCTCCTGGGTGAAAGCCAGGTATCCTAGCCACTAGACCATACGGGAGATGATGTCATAAGCGAATATTACAATCAACCGAATGCTAATTTTATTGTGTTCAATAATGATAACAAATTTAAGTAAACAATCTGGTTTTTGAGCTATTTGTTTAGTATCTGTATTAAAATAATATATATATTGTTTTTATACTAGCACGACATGTGACCTTGCGCCCACCTCTACACTCATGACTGACATCAGTCCCTAACACTATGTCGACTTGACTGATCATGACGGCCATTCGAGCCTGATCCCGAAACGTGTGGATAAACTTTACTGGGTTTATCGGCACAAACGGTGGATACTTCCCCGACCCGACAGCTGCCTCCGGTTAAGTCTGCGGTTTTAGACTCGGAGGTAACGGGTTCGATTCCTGGTCGAAACACAAAAATATTTATTAATGTAAATAAATACATTTAATTTAAGTATTTGTGATATTGCTTGAGTTTGGTACGCTGGAGACATCGACGAGCTTGACACTTGTCATCATTGGCCTATAGTAAAGTTGGCTAAATGTGAATCCGCTTATTTATAAGCGTTGTTTCTGACCACCCCGAAAGGGAAACGGTCGTGATGATGATACCACGGAGTCAGTTTACATATAAGATATTTAATTAGGTAATCGTTATTACATTTTATTAAATTATCTCTTTCCCGGTATAGACAAAAACTATTCAAGCCAGACAAAGAATTTCATGCTTCATACGGGAGTTCATTGCATCCCAGAATCTCTTTGTCGGCAGAATGCAGATCGATATCACACAGAGCTGCTATCTGTACCTAGTTGTCTAGCATTTTATGTGGCATTTATCAATCCTTACAGAAGATACTTAACACATTCAAACTTATAATACACATCACATCAGAGTCCAGATGGGCCTTCCAGAAAACATTTCTGATGAATTTTGCCTACATTTGCTACTAAGCTGGTTGGCGAGAGTCTGATATTTTTTTATGTTAATTCATTAGGAGGGTTTAACTCTTCCGACCCCTCTCGCTCGCACAATCCAAGCCTAAGTATACTTTTGAGATATAGTAAAGTATCATTACGACCGTTTCCCTATCGGGGTGGTCAGATACCACGCTTATAGAGAATTCACGTTTAGCCAACTTCACTATAAGCCAATCATGACAAGTGGCAAGCTCGTCGATGTCTCTAGCTTATAAAAATCACCAATAAATTAAATGTATTTATTTACATTAATAAATATTGTTGTGTCCCGACCAGGAATCTAACCCGTTAGTCTTAAATCCACGGACTTAACTAGACCACAGAGGCAATACATTTAAAAATAACAAATTATTAGTAATAATAAATTCTTTATTAAACCGGGACACATTAAATATTCATTAATGTAAATAAATACATTTAATTAATATTTAATTTATTTGTGAATTTCTCGAGTTTGGTACGCTGGAGACATCGACGATGGACTGATCCTGGTAATGCAGACACTACCGCCGTGATCAGGGTTCAATCATACATACATCTATTTTTTTCTTGCAATAAACGTTTTATTATGATACACTTACCAAATGTAAGACAGATTTTTTTTGTTATACCGAGCACGACATGTGACACCGCGCCCACCCGATGGTAAGCGGTACGCGAGGTATAAGAATCCAGCCTCAGACGACCGACATCAGTCTCTACCACTATGCCGGCCTATAAAGATGCTTTTTCATACTTCGTTTGAAGGACTCCAGGTTATAGAAATGAAAATTGAAAAAACATTTATAGCGATTTTCTTCTATTTTACTTAAACAAATATAGGGAAAGCTTTTAAAGAAACAGAATCTAACTGCAGGTTATACGTAGGTGAGTAGATTCCTTTATTTAGGGTACAAATAAGGATAATATAATAAGAGGAAAATAAACATATAATAAATTCACAGAAATAAATAAACAGGCTGACAGTACAAAATCCGTAGAAGAGCGACTTTCACCGATCGGTTATCCGAATCAAACAAAAGCATCGATTTTATAAATGAGCGTG